>JALAZF010000289.1:3093206-4361413 GCA_022829125.1 Lathyrus tuberosus | reverse complement strand
TTTGTAATTTGAATATTGTACTATATATGCACCCTTTATATTTTTGTTCTATGATTTGTTATGCTAACTGTGAGGCTAACAATGAGAGCTAGGGTAGTACTAACTATTGTTAGTAGGGCTTCTGGTTAAAGGTTGTCAAATTGTGGCTAAAAAGGGGGAGAAATAGCTAAGAGAGCCAAGAGTATCAAGGAGTACAAATTTGAATATGCTGCTAAAAGTGATTGAAGTGAAGTGTTAGAAGTGCAAAAATTAAGGGGGAGTAATTGCTGAACAGCTGCTATGCTGGTTGTTGTATTGAGGGGGAGTGCTTATTGCTGCTAATGTTGAAATATGTGCAGCTATTTGAAGACTGTTTAGCTGTTGAACTTGGTGTTGCAGCAGAGTTTTGTGAAGTGATTTGAAGATGCTGCTGCTGCTTGGAGTTTCAAAATCATTGTTTGAAGTTTTTCCGTTGCTGAAGTCTCTGAAGGTGCAGAGATTGTTTTAGCCAAAATTAGCCAAAGGGGGAGATTGTTAGTTCTTGGATTGGCTGGAATTTTGGTAAAACAAAGTATGTTCAATGTTGATGTCAGGGTGGTGATGTTGTAACATTGAGTCTTAACACTGGGCTGTGTTAAGTATTTAAATTGCTGAAGTTGAATGTCTGATGTCACATGCGATGTTGTGACATTTGATCTGCAGAATTAATAACATCAGGTTGTGATGTTGTTAGGGTTTGCGTGTTAGTTGGAATTATGGAGAGCAAGCTGTCTCATTGGATGCAAATATCTTGGGTTAGATATTTTTGCTGCATAGGAGATCTGGTGCAGATTTGTAGGAGATTTAAAAGGTTGAAGATTTGAAAAGATTTTAGGAGAAAATCTATTTTGAAGATTCAGTTTTAAATAACAAATCAAGTTAGATATTGTAGCAGTCCAAGCCCAATTCAGGTGGCTATATAAAGCGCACAAGACCAAAGGAAAAGGTACAGAAATACAGAGAGAAGATCAAGAGCATAGGCTGAGTGTCTTGAGTATTTTGTACGAGTTTTGTATACAAAATTCTAGGTTGAATTGCTGAGTCGTTTTCTGTCCTCTCTTAGAAGCTGTGAAGCAATAGAGAGTTATTACTTGATCAAAGCTGTGAAGTAAGATCAAGGTTGCTCAAAGAGGTTGTTCCTTGAGTATTGTTTTTAGGGATTGAGTAGTGTTCTCATATCTAAGTGGTTTCTTAGGTAGAAAGTCACTAGTAGGAATTAAGTTTAGGAGATTGTCAACTGGGTTGTTGAGTCTGTAAATTAATTCTACAAGTAGTAAATTTCATCCCTGGCTTGGTAGCCCCCAGACGTAGGTAGTTAGACCGAACTGGGTGAACAATTTGATGTGTTTTTCTGCTGTTTATTTTGTCCATTTGCAGAGTGTGTTGTTGTGACATCACACCTTAACATCACACGTCTGATACCAGAATTTCAATGTTCATAAGACAGGATGAGAGTCTCTGGGAAAACCAGACTGTGTCTCGGTGGAACCTTATCTCCATTGGATACAAACTAGAGCTCTCAAGCTAAAAATGCCTTATCCTCGTTACGGAATTCTTCCGCCGAGGGAATCTGTCATGTACTTCATGACGGAAACTGAAAAGCTTCAGGTTACTCTCAACAAAGTTCAAAAGGAGAGAAGGTCTTGGAAGAAAAAGTATCGCACCCTCGACGTAGAGTGCATCAAAATACAGCAATTACTGAAAGAGAAAGATGCTCTGATTGAAATTTTGGAGCAACATGCTGTGGATAATCAAGATGACCAAAGGAATTTGCTCGCTCCTTTCACCTGGAAAAGGAATGACAACCCGACAACGGCTCAAGAGCCCCGGTCAAAGAAAAGGAAGATACCAGAATCAGCACCCGAGTTCTCTCGGGACCCCTTAGCTTAGGTTTCTGTTTCTGCACTTTGTAATCTACTGTATTTTCGTTTCCGCAATCCTTTGAATTCAATAAAAAGGGGTTTCCCCACTGTTTGATATTTGCAATCTAATTGTCGAAGTTTATTTTGATTAAACCAAAAAAAAAAATAATTAATATAATCATTGCATTCATCATTCTCACATCGCGTATTCTTCTTACCTACGAATCTCACGTTTGTGTCTCGGTTCTAGAGTCAAACTGTCTCATTCGTATAATACTCGGGCCAATCGTCAGAAAAAGATGGATGATCTTGAGGAAGAAAACAGAGAGTTGAAGGAAGAGATTGACACTCTGAGAGAGGATATGAGAAAGCTTCGTAACGACATGCAAGCCATGGCAGAAGCTCAGCTATAAAGGACTGTGATCTCAGAGATCACCTCAACACCCATAGTGGAAAAGTCCGATCCTAGGTATCAGATGCCGAAAGATCGTCCTTGGGGCATGCCTGTTAACTATATCCCGGAAGGATATGTTCCGCCGATCACTGAAGATCAGGGAATCACAACAGAAGCCGCTGGGCCTGAAGGTTACAAACTTCGGGAAAGCGAAGATGCCAGGGGCATACTGAAGACTCCTGAAGGTTACAAACTTTGGGAAATGCCAAGATTTACTGCCGTAGTCACGGTACCACCCCCTGTGGTGCACACTGTGATAAAATTATGTTTCAAAATATTTCAAAAATGGAAAATGTGTTAGATGGTATTTGAATGGTGAGAATATTGTAGTACGCTGAATTCTGAAACCGGGACTTTTTACGGAATCGAAATCGGAGGTTCGGAAGGTTTCCGACGGTAAAAAAATGCATTTTTCTGGGTTCTGACACGGGCCGTGTCACACAACACGGGCGGCCGTGTCAGACCTGCTGTAGGTTTTTCTTTCAAGATTATTTCGATCGTAACTTTTGATCCGTAAGTCCGTTTTGACCCCCGTTCGAAGCGTTGGAAAGCTAATGAAAAGTTCTTTCTATTAAAAATGGTTTGGAGTGTAAAAGATGATTTAATTAATTCGTGTTTTTGGAAAATAGTCGGGTTGTCGGGTTTTTGTCGCGTATAATGTGTGCGATTGATGTGTTATCATGCTATATGCTTTTAATATGTAACGGGTAGCTTGTGGGCCGTTATATGATGTGAATATACATGATGGAATGTTGTGATGATGGTTTATGGCTTTATGGTAAATATGTGCATTGTTTTGGATGTGAATCATACAATAGTGCATTGATGTGAATGTATATAGATTGTATGTGATTGTATGAGATGAATGCATGAATATATTGTGAATATGTATGCATTTCAAGAATGTCTTGAGTCATTTGGTATGTGAAGCATAATGATGTACATTCTTGTGTTGAGTGATTCTAATGAGAATCCGTTGTAACGTCGTGTGCCTATGTGAGATGTGAGCGATGATTACAAACATTGTGTGCCTAGGTGAGGTGTGAGCAATCGGGTCGTGTGCCTGTGTGGGGTGTGAGCGATCCATAAATGATGTTGTTGTGTAGTAAAATACATTGTTTGATTGAATATCAATGTATGTTGTTATGATGTGTTATGGGTAGCCTTTGGGGTGTGAATCTCTTGTGGAAGTAATTGTGATTGTATAATTGTTGTAGTTTGTGATGATATGCATTGTTTATGTGAAATTCCAATGTATGTGGTTGGTGGCCTTTATGGTTGAAATGCATTGTTTGAATTGTTTTCAATGCATGAATAATGATGATGAGTTGAAATATATGCATGATTATGGTTGCATATATGTGTGAAAATGAATTTGATTGTCATAAGTTCTTGGGTGTCAAGCATCATGATATGCATCTTGTAATGTCGTGTGCCCATGTGGGGTGTGAGCGACGGATTGGTTCCAGAGAGAACCCGCTATAACGTCGTGTGCCCATGTGGGGTGTGAGCGATGATTATAGACGATCGTGTGCCCATGTGGGGTGTGAGCGATGATTATAGATGATCGTGTGCCCATGTGGGGTATGAGCGATCGGGTCGTGTGCCCGTGTGGGGTGTGAGCGATCCATAAACATTGTGTGCCTAGGTGAGGTGTGAGCAATGGGTAAATATCGTAGGCCCGACGGGGAGTTATATTGGTAACGAGCGATGGTTCCAATAAGTTCCTAGTGAACTTGAGATGATTGAGTCGGTACCGCATTGCATTTGCATAGAGTCGCAAGTCAGTCTCTATGATTTGCATTTATCATCTTTATAATTGTGCATTAATGAATAAACATGAATATGTATGTTTATGTGGAATGATAAGAATTGTGAAAGTATGCATGCTGAATATGCTTGGTTTTGTATATATATACATTGTGATGTATATGAGTGAGTTGTGATGAATTGTGGTGAGAATTGTGAATGGATGCGTTATGTGTGGGAAATCATGATTTGATCTATTATGTGTGATATGTTTTGTATTCGTGGCATGCTATAAGTGTTAGTATGTGATGGTATGGGTGAGATGATTTATACATGTGTTTGAATGTGTGTTTGCATATTATTATGCAATCTTGATTTTAGTTGTTATTTCTCACCCTTCTGCTGTGGTTTATTGCTCTATGAGGCAATTGCAGATTAGTGTCTTGGAGGCTTTTGTGGAGATTAGTCCTCCGTCCTTTGTCGTCTGTCTGCTCTGATACGTAGCACGGGAGTCGGGGAACGATTATGTTATATATGTATGTAATTGTGGAATATATTTTTGTATTACTTGTGTATGTGTACTTTGACGTTATAAACCATTTATTTTGTAAAACAAGTCGGTTATGGATCTTTCGCTTTATTCCATAAATTGACATTTCCTTTAATATGGAAAAAGTTTCCCCTTGAGGGTATTCATTTGTTTGTGTTATGTATCAAATATATGAGCAGGGATTGTGTTTTATTTATTTAAATGTGGCATCCTTGTTTCTGTCGGAAAAATAAATTTTTAGTTACTCTGATTTTATTTATGTATTATTTATTCGCGATGGGAATTGGGGTGTTACACACTGTCCCGGAAGGACAGATTCCACCGATACCTTCTGGTAAGAAGGAAACTATGTTTGACCGAATGGATGAGTTCCAGGAACAGTTCTTGGAAATGCAGAAGGAACTGCAAGCCATTCGCGGTCAGGATCTATTTGGAAAGGATGCCACAGACCTTTGTCTGGTCCCCAATGTGAAAGTTCCGCACTAGTTCCAAGTGCCCGACTTTGAAAAATACAAGGGTAACTCTTGCCCTCAAAGTCACTTGGTGATGTACGCTCGGCGAATGTCAGCTCAGACTGAGAATCAGGACCTACTGATTCACTACTTCCAGGATAGTTTAACCGGTACCGCATTAAAATGGTACATGGGTTTAAACCGTGCCACGATCAGCACTTTCAGAGATCTTGGCACTGCCTTCGTCCAACAATACAAATACAATTTGGACATGGCACCCGACAGAGATCAACTCAGATCGATGTCGCAAAAGGACAAGGAAACCTTTAAGGAGTATGCTCAAAGGTGGCGTGAAATCGCCGCTCAAATTTGTCCACCTCTTGAGGAAAAAGAGATGACAAAGATTTTCTTAAAGACCTTAAGCTCATTTTAGTACGATAGAATGGTTGCCAGTGCGCCCAGTGACTTCACTGAGATGGTGGGCATGGGAGTTCGTCTTGAGGAAGCCGTCCAAGAAGGACGTTTGATAAAAGACGCTGGATCATCGAGTAGTACAAAATGATACGGTAGTGCTCTCCCTAAGAAAAAAGAGCAAGATATTGGGAATATCTCTCTCGGAAAGCAAAGGCGATGTTATCAGCCGGTAGCAGCTGTAACTCCTGCTATCAGCCCTGCGCCTATTCCTACGTATCAACCTCAGGTTGCGCAGAGCCAACCTAATCAGCAAAGGACTCAACAGCCTTTTCAAAGGCTCGTCCTCCATATAACAACAACCGTACAACACGAACATCAGGGTTTGATCCTATACCCATGTTGTACGCAGAACTATTTCCGTTACTACTGGCTAAGGGGCACATCCAGACTAAGTCTCCTCTTACAGTACCGGAAAATCCGCCTTTCTGGTTTAAGGTGGATCAAACTTGCCCTTATCATCGAGGAGGTCCAGGGCATAACATTGAGAATTGTCTCAATTTCAAATCCGACGTGCAAAAACTTGTTAAGAGCGGGGTCTTATCCTTCAAGGATACAAATCCTAATGTTCTTACGAACGCGCTGCCTCAACACGAGAAGGATGCAGTCAATCTGATTGAGAGAGAGACTAACAATGTCTATCAAATTTACGATGTACTCTTATTGAGGACCAATTTGGTCAAGATGCATTGTAGACAGAGTGGATATGGCCATGTGCCACCTCATAATTATCATCAGTGTGATATCTGCTCTAAAGACAACCAGAGGATGTTCTGTGGTGCAAGCAGCTCTACAGGAACAAATGGATCTCAGATGGATCTAAGAGCACCGAGTTCATGGAGTTAACATGGTTTACACGAATTCTAACGTCATTCAAAACCACGACATCCGTGCGATGAATGTCAACTTGGTGGCGATGCACGCAAGGCAAA
This sequence comes from Lathyrus tuberosus, assembly GCA_022829125.1. NCBI lineage: Eukaryota > Viridiplantae > Streptophyta > Magnoliopsida > Fabales > Fabaceae > Lathyrus > Lathyrus tuberosus. The sequence continues at coordinate 4,354,925 of JALAZF010000289.1, read as the reverse complement.
GCCAGTATCATAATCTGCCACGACACGATTACAGTTCCTGTCTGACTTGCTCGGTAAACAAACAGGGATGCTCTTTCATACAAGAGGCCCTCCAGCGTCAGATGGATCTTGGATGGATCCAAGACTACCATGATAGGAACCCTTATCAGATCAACATGGTTCAAATCTTCGATATTCGCGTGATGAATACCAACCTGGTAGAGTTACATGCTGAGCAGGTCCGACTCGGATTCTTAATATCACACGACTATCAAAGCTGTAAAGCAGGTTGCGAAAATGATCGAGGTTGTACCCTTGTCCAGGAGGCACTTCAACATTTGTTAAATCACTGGTGGATGCCAATCTATATGGATGAAGATACTCAGCAGATTAGTATCAATAACAGGAATCCTACTCGACGTCAAAGTCAGGATGTCCGATCTATGGAAGCTAACCTATTGAGGTTACATTGTATTCAAAGTGGGTGTGGTCAGGTGCCCCCACACAACTATGACCATTGTAGTGTCTGTTCGGAAAGTAACCAAGGGTGTTACCTTGTGAGAGCAGCTCTTCAGGGTCAGGTGGATCGTGGAGAGATTCGCCCATATCCGGGTTCTGGCCCATCAACTGGACGCCGAGCTACCTTACCAATCAAGTCGAGGATGTTGTCACAATCTCTGGTCGTCACCAGACCAGGGATGTTTTTGCCATTATCCCTCTACTTGACGAATCTAAAGTTCCCAACCAGGAACGGATCGAGATTACTTATGATGGTCAGAAAAATCAGAAGGCTCCTGTAGTCATCTATCTACCGGGACCATTACCGTATGAATCAACTAAGGCTATCCCTTACAAATACGGTGCAACGACCATTGAAAATGGAAAGGAAATTCCATTACCCTCCGTCGTGAACATTGCAGACATCAGTCGTGTAACACGGAGCGGTCGAATCTTCAACCGAGGAGTTGGAGAACCTAACAAGGAAAAGGAACTTCAGACAGAAGCTCTCGATCCATCAGTCGGTCAATCCAGTAATCCCGACCTTTCAAAAAATAATGATGAGATGCTGAAGCTCATCCAAAGGAGTGAATATAACATTGTTGATCAGCTGTTACAGACTCCTTCAAAGATCTCGGTATTATCACTGTTACTCAGTTCAGAAGCCCACAGGGAGGCTCTACAGAAAGTCTTGGAGCAAGCCTTTGTGGAACAGGATGTAACAATCAGACAGTTCGATAGCATTGTCTCTAACATCACTTCCTGCAATAATTTGGGATTTAGTGATGAGGAATTACCCGAAAAGGGTCGCCGTCATAACATGGCGCTCAATATCAAAGTTAACTGCCTGGACGATGCTTTAGCCAGCGTATTGGTAGACACAGGGTCAGCCCTGAATGTTATGCCGAAGTCCACTTTGATGTAATTATCATTCAAAGGCCCTCCGATGAGAACCAGCGAGGTCGTCGTCAAAGCGTTCGACGGATCCAGAAAAGCGGTTATCGGCGAAGTTGATCTTCACATAACTATTGGTCCTCACACTTTCCAAGTCACTTTCCAGGTCATGGACATCCGAGCAACGTACAGTTATTTATTAGGAAGACCTTGGATACATCAAGCTGGGGCGGTTACTTCCACCCTCCACCAAAAGCTAAAGTTCATTCAGAACGATCAACTTGTCACAGTCTGTGGAGAACAGGCCTTGCTCGTGAGTAGTTTATCATCATCTACTAGTATAGAACCCAAGGAGGTTATTGGAACTCAGTTCCAAGCACTGTCGGTGAGCAAGGACAATCAATCAAGAGGAGGAACTTCGATTTCCTCATACAAAGATGCTATCAAAGCGGTCGAGAGTACCGATACAACCGGATGGGGACAGCTTGTCATTCTTATTGACAAAAAAACAAAGAGGGGTCTTGGTTTTTCTGCAACCTGTACCCAGACAGCTGCCAGCAATGGAAGTCTTCATCCCATTCAAAATTTCTTCCACAGTGGAGGTTTTCTTCACCCAGTGTCTCAAACAGTACATGCTATCAATGAGGAGGATCCCTCCGACACAAATGAAGAATGGAAGTCCTACCTTAACGAGGACGATTATATGTCTCAGGAAGAGGTGCCTACGCCATTTTACTATCCCGCACAGAGTCCGAGATTTATACCACGATCGGATGTCGAAATGATATACGGAGGTTGTGATCCGGAAGGATGCCGTGCTCCGCCAAATTCATTAGAGGAAGAAACTCCAATGAAAGACAATTTTGAATACACCTACTATGGCCCAATGGATGGTCTGCCAATGTGGCAACCTTATCCAGGAGACTTGGGGCAAGAGAGTCAGCCGAACAATGAAAATCAGCTGACCGTCATTGAACAGAATACCTATGTCCCCACCATGTCATGGGATCAACACTCAGGTCATTCAGAAACTACTCAACATGACGATGAATTTGCAACGTTTGCAGGACTAAAATTCATTAACTCGCTTCTCCCGAGGTCAACGTCATTGAGAGAGATGACTCCTCCAGTTCCAAAGAAGTTTGGGACACCTTGGGACAACCGAGTGGAAAATTTGACTATATGGTCAACTACACCGCTCCCGAAAGCTCTCGTATCAGGCTCGAAGACATCCAACCTACTGGATGGGGAGATATAGCTGAGAGCACAACTACTCTGCATAATACAACAGAGGAATCCTCCTACGACAACTCTGCCTGGGAGACAGATTCCAATGATCCTACTCCACCAGAAATCAGCGTTATTTCTGAAGACAAATCAAGGAAGGTGCCAGACTTTGTGATTCACCAAGGAGTTCGCCGCCAATGGGTTGCCGTCGAGGTTCCTAGGATCGTTCATCAATCAAAGTAATTACCGTCTTTAACCTTTCACCCTGCCCAGGTGAAACAGATGTTTTGATAGGGCTCGCTTTCTGTAAATTTCCCTCTTCGCTTTGCCCGAAGCGACAAAGTTTTGTTTTATAGGGCTGTAGTTTCAAGGATCGACTTGTTCATTAATAAAATAACGTCGTTCTGTAATTTCCGTATTAATTGTTGTTTTCTCTTTTTGCTTTTTCAGAAAATGGTAATCCTAAAAAACAATTTAAAAACAAAAACAAGCAGTAAAATAAAACACTGCACACCCTTGCATTTTCTCTATCTCTTCTAAACACGAATCATCACGTCATGCAGATTGCTTATTTTGAACCCCGTTGAAACATACGATCCGATGCCTTCTCCCGACTTTGAGTTCCCGGTATTCGAGGCTGAAGAAGAAAATGACGACGAAATTCCAGAAGAGATCTCTTGACTACTCAGACAAGAGGAAAGGTTCATTGAACCTCACAAAGAGCCGTTAGAAACGGTAAACTTGGGTTCAGAAAAAGAGAGAAAAGAAATCAGGATTGGGGCACTACTCAGTCCAACTGCCAAAGAGAGTTTGATAAAGCTTCTCAAAGAATTCCCCGATGTATTCGCTTGGTCCTATCAGGATATGCCAGGGTTGGATACCAACATCGTGGAACATCACTTACCGTTAAGATCGGAATGTCCGCCAGTAAAGCAAAGGTTGAGACGGACTCATCCGGACATGGCCATCAAAATCAAAGAGGAGGTACAGAAACAGATTGACGCAGGTTTCCTCGCTACATCAGAATATCCTCAATGGTTAGCCAATATCGTCCCCGTTCCCAAAAAGGACGGAAAGGTCAGAATGTGTGTCGACTACAGAGATCTGAACAAGGCAAGTCCAAAGGACGGCTTTCCTTTACCACACATTGACATGCTGGTAGACAGCACAACAAAGTTCAAAATTTTCTCCTTCATGGATGGATTCTCGGGCTATAACCAGATCAAAATGGCGCTGAAAGACATGGAGAAAACTTCGTAAATCACCCCATGGGGTACCTTTTGTTACAAGGTGATGTCGTTCGGCTTAAAGAACGCCGGGGCAACCTATCAAAGGGCCATGACTACTCTGTTTCATGACATGAAACACAAAGAGATCGAGGTATATGTCGATGATATGATTGTAAAATCTAAGACAGAAGAGGAGCATGTGACCCACCTGTCAAAACTATTCGAGCGTTTGAGGAAGTACAAACTCCGTTTGAATCCCAACAAGTGCACCTTCAGTGTCCGTTCAGGGAAATTACTAGGGTTCATCATCAGCCAGAAAGGAATTGAGGTTGATCTTGACAAGGTCAAGGCCATTCAAGAAATGCCTTCTCTGAAAACTGAGAAACAAGTCAGAGGATTCCTGGGACGTTTGAACTACATCTCCAAATTCATATTCCTTATGATTGCGACCTGTGCGCCGATTTTCAAATTACTCAAGAAGAATCAGGACTGAGTTTGGACAGAAGACTGTCAAACCGCCTTCGACAGTATTAAGGAATACCTGTTGAACCCACCGATTTTATCACCTCCAGTGGAAGGAAGACCACTGATCATGTACCTCACAGTCTTGGAAGACTCAATGGGGTGTGTACTTGGCCAACAAGACGAAACCAAACGGAAAGAGTCTGCCATCTACTATCTGAGCAAGAAATTCACCGACTGCGAGACTCGGTACACGATGCTTGAGAAAACTTGTTGTGCTTTGGCTTGGGCAGCCAAACGTCTTCGCCAATACATGATTCGTCATACTACTTGGTTAATCTCAGAAATGTATCCAATCAAGTATGTCTTCGAAAAGCCTGCTCTCACGGGAAGAATTACCCGTTGGCAGATGCTGTTATCAGAATATGACATAGAGTACCACGCTCAGAAAGCCGTTAAGCGAAGTATTTTAGCCAATCATTTGGCTCATCAACCGATTGATGATCAAGAATCAATCGGGTTTGACTTCCCACACGAAGATGTCATGTATCTAAAAATGAAAGATTGCGATGAACCGTTACCCAGTGAAGGGCCAGAACCAGGTTCCCAATGGGGACTTGTCTTTGACGGAGCAGTTAATCATTATGGAAATGGAATTGGCGCAATCGTTGTTACCCCTCAGGGTACCCACATTCCTTTCACTGCCAGACTTACGTTCAAATGTACGAACAACGAGGCCGAATATGAAGCTTGTATTATGGGTCTTGAAGAAGCAATTAATTTAAGGATCAAAAACTTGGATGTATACGGCGATTTAGCCTTGGTTATCAATCAGATAAAAGGAGATTGGAACACATACCAATCAGGACTGATTCCTTACAAGGACTACGCAAGAAGGTTGCTACCTTTCTTCAACAGAGTCGAGTTTCATCACGTCCCTCGTGAGGAGAATCACATGGCTGATGCATTAGCCGCTCTCTCTTCTATGATTAGTGTAGGTCAATGGAATGACTTACCTAAGATCGACATAATGCGCCTTGAACGACCCGCTTACATCTTCACGATTGAAGCAGTCATAGACAACAAACCTTGGTATCACGATATCAAATGCTTCCTTCAGAAACAAGAGTACCCATCTGGGGCACTCAGAAAAGACAGAAAAACCCTCAGAAGATTGGCTAGAAACTTCTTCTTGAGCGGTAACACTCTCTATAAGAGAAATTTTGACATGGTCCTGCTCCGATGCGTAGACAGACCAGAAGCAGACATGCTTATGAAAGAAATTCATGAAGGATCCTTTGGCACTCATGCCAATGGACACACAATGGCGAGAAAAATTCTCAGAGCAGGGTACTATTGGTTGACCATGGAATCCGACTGCTACAAGTACATGAGGAGGTGTCACAAGTGTCAGATATACTCCGACAAAATTCATGTACCGCCATCGCATCTCAAAGTTCTCTCTTCCCCATGGCCTTTTTCCATATGGGGAATCGACATGATTGGCTTGATTGAACCTAAGGCTTCAAACGGACATCGGTTCATTCTAGTAGCCATTGGCTACTTCACCAAGTGGGTCGAAGCAGTGTCGTACGCTAATGTAACCCAATAAGTGGTGGTCTGATTTATCAAAAACAATATCATCTGCCGTTATGGTGTTCCGAGCCAGATCATTACAGATAATGGATCTAACTTGAACAATAAGATGATGAAAGAGTTGTGCGTTGAGTTCAAGATCGAACACCATAACTCATCTCCCTACCGACCCAAGATGAACGGAGCGGTAGAAGCGGCTAACAAGAACATCAAGAGGATTATTCAGAAGATGGTTGTAACCTATAAAGATTGGCACGACATGCTACCCTTTGCTCTTCACGGTTATCGAACATCTGTCCGCACTTCAACAGGGGCAACCCCTTTCTCTTAGTATATGGCATGGAGGCAGTTCTCCCCATAGAAGTAGAGATCCCATCAATCAGGGTATTGATGGAAGCTAAGCTTACAGAAGCTGAATGGTGTCAAATTCGACACGACGAATTAAACCTGATCGTAGAGAAGCGAATCACGACACTATGCCACAGTCAGTTGTATCAGCAGAGAATGAAGAAGGCGTTCGACAAAAAGGTTCGACCTCGCGTCTTCAAGAGAGGAGACCTTGTGCTCAAGAAGATACAATCATTTCTCACTGATTCGCGAGGTAAATGGGCTCCAAATTATGATGGCCCCTATGTGGTCACGAAAGCTTTCTCAGGCGGCGCCTTGAGACTTGCAACCATGGATGGATAGGAATTTGCCTACCCCACGAATGTTGATGTAGTCAAGAAATACTTCGCCTAAACTAAAAAAAATGTGTCTCGGTGGATTGAAAACCCGAAAGGGTGGTCCAGGCAAAATTTAGAGACATGAAAAAAATCATCCCGATGGATTGGAAACATCATAGTACAATCCAGGAAAAAATTAGGGATAATGGCAAGTAACTATGTTCAACAGAGGCGAGTCCCTCAGCAGCAGCAGTTACATCATCCGTCAGAAAACTCCAGTCAAGGTCATCTTCGACAGAAGCTCAGGATGTCCCAAATTCAAAGTTGGTAGAAGGATAGTGGTCGTTATGTTTCAACATAGCCCTTTGTCCTGTAAATTACCATTTTCTAACTTTGTATATACTAAATGGAATCACGCGTTTGGCTGATCTCCATTTTATCAATAAAATTTGAGCCCTTGTGCTTTTGTTTGTAATTCTTATTTGTTTTAGCTTTACAGAACGACGTTGTTAACATGATTAACGATTCTTGGAATAAAACAAAAATGAATTTACTTGTTAAAACTTTTTCTGCTTTTTAATAAAGACGGCAATTTCTTTTGACTGTTGAACATCAGAAGAACATCGGTCACTTCTCCAGAAGTAAGTGAACTCCAAATTGCAGAATCAAAGTACTCCTTCTACGCCAGTACGCCTGAATGAAGGTATCAACTGTGTCAGACACCTTGTTTCATCTGACACACCTCGGCCGAGTTCTCATCTCCTAAGCCCGATCAACATAGCTCCTAACAGGGACTATCTCTCCTAAGAAAGGCAGAATTGCTATCTTGAACCAAGTGATACCTTTCATCTCCAGCAGTGGCCGAGTATCCAGTCGTGTTCATCCGTCAGTCTGTATGTCGCGTCAGTTTTGTCAGCATATACACACATATATACATCATGCATTTGATTTGCATTCACATTTCATATTGCCTCACTATCACTCTAGTCGGTCTTATCCCCTTGTGATAAAAGTCCTCTCAATCGAGTTGTCAGCCCTTTCCTCGTCAGGAAGTGTTACGTCTGAATAATCTCTCTCCTCCAGTTTTATTTCTGGATTGAAGTTGGATCCTCGACCACTCTGATAACTTGAACCTCTGAAATACCGGAGAGCCCTCAGTTAACGTCACTCTTCGCCATTGAAGATGATATCCTTGTTTTCCCGGATTAAAGAAAATCCCGGGAGAAAGCCTCCTAAATTGGAGATTCGGCAATACGGCAGTTTTTCTCCAAAAAACCCACTGATGAAAAGGTCATCGGCACCTTAAAATTGGATCACATCATATGGCATTTATCCGAGAAGATCTCCAAGAAAAGTATGATGTAAAGACCCCGAACGAAAGCAGTCTCTCAAGAGACTCATTTTCCCCAGTAGATTCGACAAATGGCGTCTCTAAATAGAGAAGTTTGTGCACCTCTACAACTCAGGCGATTGGGATCCCCAGCAAGTCTAACGTCAAACTTTTTCCCATCAAATGGCATCTCCCCAGGAAAATTCGGCAAGAAGTTTGAAGGAAAGCCGCTACGAATAACGTCCCTTGTCAATAAAGTTTATTGACAAAAGAAACTAAAACCAGTTCCTTGGTAGGAAACCAGGATCGAGGGGAAGTTTACATCAAAAACTAAGACCAGTTCCTCGGTAGAAAACCAGGATTGAGGGGAAGTTTAAATCAGAAACTGAGACCAGCTCCTTGGCTGAAGACCAGGATCGAGGGGAAGTTTACCTTTTCTAAGCATCTTCGCTTAGCTAAAGAAGATGAATGCGTAAGCTACCATTCATAACCACCATCAAAATTTCGGGTATTCCGATATTTAATCCTCTTGCACCCCGAATGCCCGAATACCTTCGTCATTCACACCTTCGTGTCCAAGAAGATTAAATAGGGGCATCTGTCATACCCCAAATTTTGACCACTAAGGTTTCCCATCATTATGAAAATCATCATCACAATATGGAGAAACCATCATATGTAACACCCCAATTCCCATCGCGAATACATAACACATAAATAAATCAGAGTGAATAAAAATTTATTTTTCCAACAGAAACAAGGATGCCACATTTAAATAAACAAAACATCATCCCTGCTCATAAATTTGATACATAGCATAAAATAGAATACCCTCAAAGGGGAAAACTTTTTCCATATAAAGGAAATGTCAATTATGGAATAAAGCGGAAAGATCCATAACTGACTTATTTTACAAATAAATTGTTTTATAACATCAAAATATAAATACAAAAGTAATACAAAATATATTCAACAATTATATACATATATAACGTAATCGTTCCCCGACTCCCGTGCTACGTATCAGAGCAGACACCAAGACCTAAGCAAAGACGAAGATCTAACTCGTCCACTTGCCTCCACGCCTCTAAAGCTGACAATCTGCACTATGCCATAAAAAGCATATTCCAGCAGAAGGGTGAGAAATAACAACTAAACCAAGATTGCATAATAATATGCAAAAACACATGAAAATCACATACACAGTTATTCTCACCTCACGCATCACATACCAATACATATATCATGTCACAAATACATAACCTACATTAATTATCCAACATAATCACGTATTTGCACATAAGGCATACTAAGTCATCACATATAGAAACACATCACGCGTCGCATAACTTATGTCTATGCATAAAACATATTATCCACAACCAATGCATTTATCACATATGCACACCAAATTACCAATGATATCACAATCTCAACACATAATTACTCCATTCACAAAGGCATATCAAACATGCACAATACATTTATCACAAATCCATATCACAATTTCTCACAATAATCAATCCATGATTTATGCAAATGCACAGAGACCGACACAACGACTCTATGCAAATGCCATGCGGTACTGACTTCCAACATTTCTCAATACTAGTTCACTCAGGAACTCTGCTGGAACCATCGCTCGTTACATCACTGTAACTCCCCGTCGGGCCTACGATGTTCACCCGTCGCTTTAGGTCCTCTTCATATAAGACGCACGACGTTTATGGATTGCTTTAGGTCCTCTCGTATAAGGCGCACAACCCGATCACTTTAGGTCCTCTCGTATAAGGCGCACGATCGTCTATAATCATCGCTTTAGGTCCTCTCGGCATAAGGCGCACGATGTTATAGCGGATCCCCTCTGGAATCAAACCGTCACTCAGGACGTCACAACCATGCATATCATGATGCTTGACACACAAGAACTCATGAAAACCAATGCATCTTCACACATATATGCAGCCACAAACATGCATATATAACCAAATACAACGCATTGCATTTATTTGCCTTTCGGCCACAATTCATCGCCACAGCATGTCACCACATGCATTTTCATTACACAACATACATTGAATTTCACATAACAATGCATTTCATCACAAACCACATACCACAACAATCATACAATCATCACAATTCATTCCACAAGAGGTTCACACCACAAAGGCTATTCACAACACATCATAACAACCTCATTTAATCATGCATCGAAGTTTAACCCAAACAATACACATATTTGCCATAAGGCCACAAACCACCATCACAACATTCCATCATGTATATTTACATCATATACATCACATAAAAGCTCCACGTTACATATCCACAAACATATTGCATGATAACGCATTATTCACACACCAATACGACGGTAAAAATCTGACAACTAACACTTTTTCAAAATCACGACTTAAATAAATCATCTACTGACCTCCAACCCATTTTTAATAGAAAGAACATTTCATAAGCTTCCCAACGCTTCGAACGGGGACCAAAACGGACTTACGGATCAAAAGTTATGAATTTTCGAAGTTTCTTAAATTTTTCATTTTGCCAGACCTGCGCGCTGAGCGCCCAGACCTGCACGCTGAGCGCGAAATCTGCTGCAAGTTCAGCCTTAAAAACACCATTTTTAGACTTCCGGACATCCGTTTTCGATTCCGTAAAAAGCTGCGAACTCAGAATTCAACGTACTACAATATTTTCACTATTAAAAGTCATCCAACACATTTTCCACGGTTGAAATATTTTGACACATAGTTTTATCAATTTAACCCAATTCCAAACTCGATCAAAATCACTCGAAAACACACGAATAACCATTCCCGATTAAACCCAAACCTTACCCGACTACACTACACAACTTATTCCACATTTCAACCGTCCAAACATTAATTCACACAAAATCACCATTTTCTACCAAATTTCAAAAGTTAGGTTTCAATCAAACTCAACCAAATTCAATCAAACGCTCACGCTAAATCACGACCCAACATCACTCGACTCTACTACGCGAGTTATTCCGACTTTCGTCCGTGAAAACATCGATTTCTACTCGTTTATCTCATTTTCAACCTAAATGAAAAACTAACGAAAATAACCAAAACAATCAAAGAAAACATACACATATACATACACAAGCAAGATATAATTGAAACTTCTCACCCTTACCCGATTATTCGCGCTTTAAACGGAGTTATGTCGATTTTTCCCACTTTTCCTCTTCTCCCTTTTCTTTCCTCCCTTTTCTCTTCTCTTCTCTTTCTCTTCTTTCTCTTTCTTTCTCTCATTTTCTCTCTATCTCTTTCTATTTATATATAAAACATAAAACTTACCCAAGCAAAAGACCAAAATACCCCTCAGCTCAAATATCTCCTAAACGCTCTCAAAATGCGATAAAACACAAACAACGATGAAAGATAATATATTGTCAAATAAAAGTCAATAATAAAATAATATAATAATAAAATAATCAAATAGACTCGATTAAATAAAACTGACAAAAACTGGGGCGTTACATCATACTTCATCAGTCTCCCCAAAGATGGGTGAGCATCCACTACAATCAAAATTAGGGTTTCAAGCCCTCTCAGAGCCTTAGACAAAGGATCAATCAAGGAATGACATGATCTTCAACTTGTCTAACCTCTCAAACATCCACAATGGATCAAAAGGACTCCCACTTCAAGGATCAAGCACAAGGCTGCTCCCTTTTAGGTGGATCAAGTCTCAAGATCGACAGTGTCACCAAATTAGGGTTTTGGTCGACCAGGGCCTCCAGATAGAAATTTTTCATCTGGGCACAAGCCAATGATCCAAAACATAACCTAATATACTTCATGGGACCTCATGGACCCAAACATCAAGTCAATTTTGCCTCAGGGGATGCATTCATTAAAAATCAGGAATTAGGATTTCTTGACCTAATTCACCCCTAAGTTGACTTTTAGGGCAAATCATGAGCCAAGACCTCAAGAGAGGGTTTGAGGGTCTCTAATGAACTATATTGATCCATTTGGAACAATGGATTAATCCAAGAAGCTTGGGCAACAAGTCTCAATTTCATCTGCACCACAATTTGGGTTTCGCGAGGAAAGTCAACTGTAACTTTGACTTTTGACCAGGACATGCTCCCAAGCCCTAAGACATGATTCCATATACCCTATGACACCCATGGAACATGTCCATCAAGTTTGATTTAGGTCAAGGACATGATTTCATGAAGAATTGTACAGTTTGGAATTCATCTGATAAAAAGTCAACTGTGCACAAAAGTCAACTTTGACTTTTTGAGATTTTTCACCATAATGGATTTTTAACCCTAAAATGATGTTAATGTATGATTTGAATCATCATTCATCAAGAAAAATCAAAGAAAGTGGGATAACTTGTAAAAGGGGTAACCATAAAAACTTAGAAAAATTTCTAAGTTATGGAAAAAGTGACACTAATGTGCCAACTTTGGAGGACCATAACTCCTAAACCACAAGGCCATTGTTCCCCATTCAAAGCTTGATTTGTAGATCTCATTGCCCTCTACAAAAGCTTCATACTGACCTATGTCCAAATTCCTCATGGATTTTAAGTTATGAAGTGATCAAAATCAAAGAAAGTCACTTTGTTCCAACACTTAGTGAAAATTTCACTAAGTCAGATTTTACCTTACTTTTTGCCAAATGTAGGGGGATTTTTCACTTGGATTCAAAAGAGATCAAAACCAAATATGTTCAAACAATTGTTGTATCATGTAAGGGCTTTCCAAAATGACCAAGAGCATTACCAAATTCAATTTGAGTCATGAGATATAACATTGGCAAGTTGCCTTGTTGAAATCTGTCAAGGCAAGGCAGATTTTGCATTTTTGCTCGATTTGCCAAAATCAGCCAAATCCAAATGCTCCTATCCACTTGGACACCTCTGAGGATTGAATCTAAAGGGGACAATCACTGAGCCAAGCCTCCAAAGTCTTTGGAACAAGAAATAGCATGTTGAACCTAGAATTGCCAAAATAGGGACAAGACTCCAATTTTGGATTGGAGCATTCAATGGAAGCATCAAGGTGGCATGGACTGAGCCATTCTCAACTGAATTCAGTCAAGACTTATCCAAGACCAAGGGAACCAGCAGCCTGTGCCCTAACCTCTAGTCAATGGCTAGAGGAGACTTGGATTTTCATTTGCCAACATTGGCCAAACCTACTCAGCAGTTGCCATTCACTATTCCTTGCAAAACAAACTTGCTCTACTATAAATAGAGCTCAATTGTGATTAGTTTGAGTACACCAAAGCCATCAAACAGATGCTTTCCTCAATATCTCTTCTTTCACTCCAATTTTGCCTTCTAAGGCAAGTCACTATCGGGTTTTGAGTTTGAGAGCTTTTCCAATCAAACCAATCACTCAAACACCTCACATACATCATATAGAAGTGATCCAAACACTCACATAACATCTGGAACACAGATTTCACAAAATCACCAGCCAATTGCTCAAGTTCTTGACAGTTTTGCAGTTGAGGTACGACCTTCAGCTCCAAACCATTTCAATCCATTCCAAGCATTCATACGCACTCCATGGCACCTAGGGAAGCTATCCAAATCATTGGAACCTAGCTGTAACACCTCCAACACAAATCACGATCACCAACTGCAAGTGGTAAGCATGAGCTCTTCTAACTCTATGATCCATGCAATTTTTGCTGCACAATAATTTGGCCATATGTTCATAATCATGCATGGAATGTTTCCCCTTAATTAATTGCATTGTTTGAATCGTGTATCAAAAATCCTAGCCTTCATGCAGAAATTAGGGTTCTTGAGGATTTTTCATGATTTCTTGTTATATGTTTAATTTAAATGAAATTAAATACCATAGACATGATCGTGAGGTTGAAACGAGTTGATTGGTATGTGGATTGCATGGTATAATCAAGTATTCAGTGAGATTGGAAAGAAAATGCAAATCTGGGCAAACCCAGAATACGCGCGTGTTCTTGGCGCCATTTTCATAAATTCAAATATTTGAATTTTGTGATTTTATTTAATTGATTCAAAAATTAATTTCTCTCCGAGTTTTAATGATTTTGAGTTGATTCTTTTTTTAATAATTCACAAAAATGTTAAAATATTTTATTTTCCCAAAAAATCCCAAAAATATTATTTATTTTGTATAATTGATATTTTTGCAAAGAATTAATGTTTTAATTGTTTTTAACATTTAAAATATTTTTTCCACCTTGATTTTGCAACTTTTAATGCTTTCTAATTATTTTGTAGGTCAATACTTAATTTTTGAAGCATTAATCCAAGATCACAATTTGTTTTTCCTATGTTAAACAATTTTGATCATTTTAATTAAATTTTTATTCAATTAAAACACATTTTGAAAACAAATTAGGGTTTTGGATTAATTCAACCCTCATGAATCATTTTCAAAACACTTTGGGCCTCTAATAGAGTGTAAGACCCAATCCTTTTTTGACCAAATCATTTTTTGGGCCTTAGTGTATTGTATAAGTCCCGATACCGTAAAAAATAAACGGCGCGATTGTCGCCCTTTTGAAAAATAACAATTGGGTCTCTCCTTGAGCTATAAGACCCATTCACAACTCTTGGGCCTCTAATAGAGTGTAAGACCCAATCCCCTTTTAACCTAAACCTTTTGGGCCTCACTTATTGTATAAGCCCCTTTGCGTTAAAAGAAAATCTCGGCGCGATCACCATTTTTAAACGAAAAATCAATTGGGCCTACCCTCGAGTAGTAAGACCCATTTCTTTTCTTTAAAACTTTTTGGGCCTCTTGAGAGAGTGTAAGACCCATCCCTTTGTACAGAAAACATTTTTTGGGCCTCAGTCACTTGTATAAGTCCCTCTGTACAAATTCAACAGTGCGCTCACTGATAAAACCCTGGGCCTCTCCTTGAGCTGTAAGCCCTAAATCTTTATTTTTCAAAGCACTTTCTCCTTTGATTTTGAAATATACTACTGTTTTTAATCTGTCTTTGTTGAACTACTAACCAAACAGCATGGAAGCTCTACAACCGAGTAAGTGTTTATACGCTTTCATTTACTGCTTTCATATACATATAACTGTATTGTGGGGCTGTTTCACTGTAAGTCTTCTTTCATAAACTCAAATCAACTGTGTAATAATAGTATAGATAATTAGAGTTTCCCCGACAACTACGTCTAGCATTAAGCCCGTTGATCACTCTTAAATAGTCAAAACTAGATCCCCATAGGATTACCAGACACAGTCTTCCCTCCTCTTGGGGTTAAACAATATGGAGATATGAAAGGCAGCATTCTCGGTGAACCCTTTCATAGACTGTCACTTGTAGAAGTTGTCATGGAACTCTATTCCCCAGAGATGATCTATTCTCCGTGAATGGTATCTCTTGAGTTTCTTCCAAATTCTCGAACTTTCCTGGCTTGATCTATTCTCGGTGAATGGCATGTCTTGAATTTCTCGGGGTTTGGGGACCCACAGGCTTCTTAAAAGCACTTGTCAAGAAACTCTACTCCCCAGAGATGATCTTTTCTCTGTGAATGGCATCTCTTGAGTTTCTTCCAGATTCTCGAACTTTCCTGGCTTGATCTATTCTCTGTGAATAGCCTGTCTTGAATTTCTCAGGGTTTGGGGACTCATCGGCTTCTTAAAAGCATCGACCTCCTCTTGGACATCGTACAAGGACCCACAGGCTTCCTAAAAGCATCCTCGTCTCCTCTTGGGCTTAGTACAAGGACCCGTCGGCTTCTTAGAAGTATTCACAGCCTCCTCTTAGGCTTCGTTTAATGATCTCTTCCTCCGGGAATGATAGCCTCCATCTCGGGCTTTGTACGAGATACAAAAACACTCTCTTGTTGAGTCAAGTAGCCTTCATCTCGGTCTTTATACGAGATACCAAAAGACTCCATCGTCGAGTCAAAACCTTTTAGCCTCTCTCTCGGGCTTTGTACGAGACACATATTAGCCTCCTCTTAGGCTTTATATAAGAAAACCACTGGTTGATCCGATCAACCTTTTAGCATCAAAGCTGTGCTTCGTTCACAGTACACAAACATCAACAACTCCTTTCCCCTTCATCTAATTGCTGTAAGCGGCAAGCCTCTGGATCATCTACATCCATGCCACTGTCCCTCTTTTAGCATGAGAAATTCCTAAGGAAAGATAGCATTGCTCTACACTGAGTTAAAGTCTTCTCCTTTAGGTTAAAATCCCCTATAAAGGAAATTATGGCATTGCCGGATTCACACATCCCGGTTAAAGTAATTATCCTTTATAAAACAGTTGTGACATACAACCCCCCCCCCCTCTTTAGAGATGACAAATTCTCTCTAAAGTTAACCCTTTTAGCTTCACATCTTTGGCTTTGAACAAGATACAAATAGACCTTTCAGCTTCATATCTTGGGCTTCGAACAAGATACAAACTACCTTTTACTTCACGTCTTGGGCTTTGAACAAGACACCAAAACAACCATTTCCTCCCATAGAATAGGAGGAACTACGAACGCTCTAATTTCCCTGTTTCGGTAAACGGGAATACGTAGGCATAAGATTGAAAGAAAAATCTTAGCGAGCACACTAAACAAAAACCAAAAATCCCATACTCCCATACAATCGTCCTAACATCCTAACCGATAGCCTAAAACACCCCTCATCAACAAAATAACCTAGGAGAAACCCCGAATCTTTGTAGCATCTGTAAACCAACAGTTTTGACTGTTTAATCTCAGCATGCAAGCAGGGTTAATTGGGGACATCTATTTCCCTTCCTTCATCAGCTTTAATAGGATAAAAAATGAATCGAGCTGTAGTACCAGAGCGATTGTGCTTCGCAACCACATCCAAAAATCACTCGCTACAGCCCTCAAGATTTCTTCATTAGTAACTGGGTCTTGGTCAGGGCGGCGACGACGTCTGGAGGTCGAAGGAGCATCATTGGCCGGTGGTGGTTGGTTTTCAGGGGCGTTATCCATCTCTTGCTCTATCTCATCAACAGGTCCATGTTCTTGATCATCAGGAGCAGGTGCATTTTGCTCAGGAGCATTAAGATCAAAAAGCCAATTGGCCATATTCTGAGGGTCAATGCGACTCCTGCAGGGCATGATGATACTTCTTACGATTTTTGCGCGGACCATAGGATGGTATTTCCCATCTCGTCGAAACTTGATGAGCTGAGAGTTTCTGCAATAATCTATATCAAGGAACACTGGAGGCAAGGAGGGTAGTCTAGCAGGTTCATTTTCCAAATTCAAACTGAGTGCAATAGAGGTGACAATCCCTCCAAAATAGAAGGGTTTGGAGCCTCTAGCACAGTTTGAGTGTATGTGTGCTAGTAAAAATGGTGCGACATTGATTAGCTCTCGGTGAAACATATAATGAAGGAAAAACAACTCTTTAGAATTCACCTTATGGTTACTATCTCGTGCAAAGATGGTGCTTCCAAGTGCGCGGTGGACGTATCTGACGGCTGGGTTGTGGATGTATGTTGCGTTAAGGCTATCCCAGCTGTCAACTGTTGTTCCTGTTAACTGATTCCATAGTTGGAATGTTGCTTGATAGAAAGTTTCCTGTGGTACTCGGCGGTGCACATCCTCACCATGGTGGAAACTGAGCATTCCAGCAAGTCGTTCTTGGCCGATTGAGTACTCTTTACCAAACATGCGAAACTTTGCGACTCCGGTTAATTGGTTCGTTTCTCCCGCAAGGGTTATGTAGGTGAATGAGCTGAGAAAATCTAAAGTTAGGTCTTCGTAAGTGGGCCTGCTTTGAGTGCAAAGTTGCCAAAGACCGGCATTTTGTAACATCCATTGAACTCCCTCAAGCATTCCGAGTTCTTCAAAACATGCAACGTTAATGTAGCAGGTCGGTTGAACGGAACGGCGATAGAAATCGATGTACCGAGCTCTTTGGCGCTCTCCTGCCTCTCCATCTCTGAAGTTCAATGTAGCTAGGTCTGGAATTTGATGTGCCATTATTAGGTTAAAGAGGAATTATGAAAGAAAGTAGGTTATGGAATTTGAGGGTTTGTGCAAAGAGGTGGTGTATGGTTTGATTATATAGTGAAAATGGTAAGATGAATGGTTACGAAAGATGATTAATGTGGGTCAAATGTGTGTATGTGGAATGGTTATGGAATGGCAAAAGGTAGTGGACGGCTGGGGTTTGAATGAGGGAAAGAAGAGGGAACGAATGAACCAGTTCTGTTTTAACGCATAATCTGTTTCAAACCCGCGTGACGGTCGTCACGGGGTCGTCACGATCGTGACGTTCACAAATTCTGGGTGGTTAATTTGTTTTATGACAAACACAATTCCAAACATCATACTTTAGTAACAGGTTATGGGAAGCATATAGAAAGAGCATTATATTGCATACACAGAGATAAGTAACATTACAACATAAATTAAAACAGAATTAAAAATACGAACAGGAATGAAATTGAAATCACAAAGAGTTAATATCAGCAGCAAATGAAATTATTCTGTAAAACCAATGAGGTGCTAGTTAAATTACTAGCAATGTATTAAAACTGTATGAAATCAAATTATTCCCGACATGAAAAATGAAAACTGAAATAATGTAAAATTGTTCTAAAGTAAAATGCATAAAAATCTTGAAAATAAGGTGCTTCATAAATCTAGCCAAGGCGTTTCTTCAAAGATGCGATGGCTTGATTTAAATGATCAAATTGTTCGACGGTCAAATCCATGAGTCCAACAATGTTTTGTCGCATAGTGTTTAGCTCATCCTTTACTGAAGTGATTTCTTTATGATACTCATCCATAGTCTTTAGAATAGAATTCAGATTAGAAGCATAGTTAGTGGCATCAACTTTAGGAATGTCAATGTTCTCTTGAAATTCCATATAGTCAAGATCATGGTAATGAGGGGGTGTTTTTGGGTCGATCTCAGGTTCAGGAAAGGTTTCTTCCGGTTCAGGCACGGGTTCATCAAGGTCATATAGCCAATTATGTTGATCGTGCACACTTGTGCGTTCATGATTTGGAAGTGTAAAGTGTGGTACGACAACATTGTTAATTAAAAGCTGGAAATGGTTCGGACCTTGGTCCCTAATCATAGCCCTATTGAAGCAAAAGGTGATATTCATGGGTCTAAATTCTCCAAAGGGGTTAATCTTAGAAAGTCGGGTTCTGAATCCCATAGCATCAACTATTTTTGTAACTAGGCTACCTATCAAAATTGGACTGTTATCATTATTAATGAGTTTGCAAAAGTTGTTCAGCATAAAAGTGAGTCCATTAACCTCTCTAGACTGAGAAGCACAAAACATAATGAAAAGCTCATCCCTCGAAACAGTGTTATCATTCTCAGGTTTACCAAATAAAGTATAGGCCGGGATCATATGAAAGTAACGGATCCGACAGTTCCTTTATGGTGAACTGGCAACAGTATCCAAATAGTCTAAAGGTAATTCTTCCCCTGGTTAAACCTTTTCCACAGTGAGGGTTATAACTTAAAGAGCTCAGGAATTCTAAAGTCAATCTACGGTAGCACTTATGTTTCTTGTTGGCAAAATCCTCCCAACCTAATTGGCTAAACAGAAAGTCTACGCTCTCACCTACACCTAAGGCGGTCATGGTGGGTCTGTGGGCGAATTTTGTCAAGGCAAAAGGTCTAACAGACAAAGCCTCATAGCGATGCCACTGTGCTCCATCTCTGAATTCTACTGACATGTTATCCTCGTTTTCCATTAGTTAGTACTTTTTGCAAAACATGTAAGCAGAAGAGGAGAACAGAAAGAGTAGAGAGACTTTATAATCCTGTAGTTTTTTTCAATTTTAAGATCAGCACAATATTTTCAAATTAAATTTAAAACGATATAAATGAAACTAAAAATTTGCGAAATAAAAATAAAACATAAAACATAGGAAACGTAAAGAAATAACAAATATAAAGCAAGAAAAACAAAAATCAAGGGTTGCCTCCCATTAAGCGCTGTTTTTAACGTCGAAAGCCTGACGAATTCAATTTGATGCTTAGTTAGGGGGTTCGGTGGGCAACTCTAAAAGTTTTAGGCAGTTCAAATAATCTCTATTTTCAAAGCTGTGATAGTGTTTTAGACGTTGTCCATTAACTAAAAATGGATTACTATTCCTTCCCTTTATTTCTATCGCTCCACTTTGTAGAATTTTTGTAATCTCGAAAGGACCGGACCATCTAGACCTTAATTTCCCAGGAAAGAGTTTTAATCTTGAGTTAAATAGGAGTACAACGTCTCCCACACTAAATTCTTTTCTAGATAAGCGCTTATCGTGCCATCTTTTAGTTCGTTCTTTATATATTTTAGCATTCTCGTAAGCGTCCAATCTTAACTCCTCTAGTTCATGCAGATCTAGGATACGTTTTTCACCCGCGGAATCATACCTTAAGTTCAATGTTTTAATAGCCCAATAGGCTTTGTGTTCTAATTCCACTGGTAGATGGCAAGATTTACCATAGACAAGCTTGAAAGGTGTAGTTCCGGTTGGTGTTTTGTAGGCCGTTCTATATGCCCATAAAGCTTTGTTGAGTTTTGATGACCAGTCTTTCCTAGAGGTGGCTACGGTCTTTTCTAGAATTTGTTTTATTTCTCGATTCGAGACCTCAACCTGTCCAATTGTTTGTGGATAATATGGTGTTGCTACGCGGTGTCTTACTCCATACTTCGATAGTAATTTATCAAATATTTTTGATATGAAATGAGAGCCACCGTCACTTATGACAAGTCTTGGCACACCAAATCTGGGAAAGATTGTGTTTTTAAAGAGCTTTATGACTACTCGTGCGTCATTTGTAGGAGGAGTTATTGCCTCAATCCATTTTGAAACGTAATCGACAGCTACGAGTATATATTTATTTCCAAAGGATGATGGAAAGGGTCCCATAAAATCAATCCCCCATACATCAAAGACTTCTACTTCTAATATACCTTTTTGAGGCATCTCATCGCGTTTTGATATGTTACCAGTGCGTTGGCACCGGTCGCAGTTTAGTATTGCAATGTGGACATCCTTCCAAAGGTTGAGCCAGAATAGGCCGGATTACAAAATCTTAGCACATGTCTTTGAGGTACTAGCATGTCCTCCGTAAGGAGCAGAATGACATTGAGAGATGATGTTTTCTATTTCTTCTTCTGGGACGCAACGACGGAAGATACCGTCGGCTCCTCTCTTAAACAGCAAAGGTTCATCCCAATAATAATGTTTTAGATCATGAAAGAATTTTTTCTTTTGTTGATACGATAAGTCTGGTGGAAGTACTCCAGCTGCTAAGTAGTTGACTATGTCAGCATACCATGGCAGGGTTGTGTGTATGTTAATTTCTTCCACGACTTCTTCCATCTTTGGGTCATTCAACTGAAGAGTAGACATATCACTTTCTAGTTGGGCTATGAGTCGTTCATATGGGAAATCCTCATTAATGGGTACTGGCTCTGGTTTAATGCCCTCTAATCGGGATAAGTGGTCTGCTACTACATTTTAAGTTCCTTTCTTATCTTTGATCTCTAAATCAAATTCTTGTAAAAGTAGGATCCACCTTAGCAGTCTAGGTTTTGCATCCTTCTTGTTAAGTAAATATCTAATAGCTGCGTGGTCTGTATAAATGATGATCTTAGCTCCCACTAGGTAGGAACGGAATTTGTCAAGGGCAAAGATCACGGCTAAAAGTTCTTTTTCTGTGGTAGCGTAGTTCATTTGGGCGGAATCTAAGGTTCTACTTGCATAGTAAATGGCATGAAGTTTTCTATCCCTCCTCTGTCCTAAAACTGCACCTACAGCATAGTCACTTGCATCACACATGATTTCGAAAGGTAATCTCCAATCTGGTGGTTGCATGATAGGTGCGGTGATAAGAGTTGTTTTCAGCTGTTCAAACACTTTTAGGCATTTCTCATAAAAGATAAATTCAGCGTCTTTCATTAATAGACCGGTAAGAGGTTTAGTGATTTTCGAGAAATCCTTTATGAATATTCGGTAGAAACCGGCGTGTCCTAAGAAACTTCGTATTTCTCGTACGGTTTTTGGAGGTTGAAGATCTTTTATAATTTCTATCTTAGCTTTATCAACTTCAATTCCTCTATCGGACACAACGTGTCCAAGTACAATTCCTTCATTTACCATAAAATGGCATTTCTCCCAGTTTAATACGAGATTAACTTTTACGCATCTTTCCAGTACCATTTCTAGGTTCGATAGACATCCTTCAAAGCTCTGCCCACAAACAGAAAAGTCATCCATAAACACTTCCATAATGCCATCTATAAAATCAGCAAAGATTGACATCATGCATCTTTGGAATGTGGCAGGTGCGTTACATAGTCCAAACGGCATTCGTCGATAAGCAAATGTACCATAGGGACATGTGAAGGTCGTCTTTTCTTGGTCATCAGGATGAATAGGAATTTGAAAGAATCCTGAATAATCGTCTAAATAGCAGAAGTATGAGTGTTTAGCCAATCTTTCCAACATTTGGTCGATAAAAGGCAATGGGAAATGGTCTTTACGAGTGGCTTTATTTAACTTTCTATAATCGATGCACATTCTACTTCCAGTTACAACCCTTTTTGTTATAGATTCACCTTTTTCGTTCTTAACAACTGTAACACCTCCCTTCTTTGGAACGACATGTACTGGGCTAACCCATTTACTGTCTGATATAGGGTATATAATTCCTACTTCTAAAAGTTTTTTCACTTCGTCCTTGACTACAGTACTCAAGATCAGGTTAATCCTTCTCTGATGTTCCCTAGAGGATTTACAGTCTTCCTCCAGCATAATGCGGTGCATACAAATAGAAGGACTTATTCCTTTAAGGTCAGCGATGTTATAGCCCAACATAGTTGGGTATTTCCTTAAGACGTCTAACAGTTTCTTGGTTTCAGTTTGTCCTAAGTCTGCATTGACTATTACAGGTCATTCGAGAGCTTCGTCTAGGAATTCATACCTTAAATTTTTGGGTAATGTTTTCAGTTCTAGGGCTAGGTTCTTCGGGCAAGGTAGATGATCTGGTGTAAGTGCTAAGCATCCGCTTAGGCTATCATCTTGATAAGGTTCACGCCAGTTATCATCTTCGAAAATTGGAGGTATTGGAATTTTTAGAATATCTGAATATGTGGTCGGTTCCATCTCTATTTCTCTTACGCACTCATCTATGACATCTAGTAGATAACATGTGTCGTCTATAGCTGGAGCTTGTAAGAATTGTGTCAAAATGAATTCAACCTTCTCTTCACCAACTTCAAAAGTTAGCCTGCCTCTCTTTACATCTATAATTGCTCCAGCAGTAGCTAAGAATGGTCTTCCTAATATGATAGGAGTAGTAGAGTCTTCTGTAATATCCATGATTATGAAATCAGTAGGGATATAGAATTGTCCTATACGAACTGGAACATTTTCTAGTATACCAACTGGGTATTTAACAGAGCGGTCAGCTAATTGAACAGACATCTTAGTTGGTCTTAATTCTCCCATATCAAGCTTCTTGCATATGGATAAGGGCATAACACTAATACTGGCTCCTAAGTCGCATAGAGCTTTGTCTATGACGAACTTCCCAATTACACAAGGTATGGAGAAACTACCTGGGTCTTTTAGCTTAGGAGGCATTTTGTTTTGAATTATTGCGCTACACTCAGCAGTAAGCGTAACTGTTTCGTTTTCCTCAATCTTTTTCTTATTGGATAACATTTCTTTTAGGAACTTAGCATACGAGGGCATCTGGGTGATGGCTTCTGTAAAAGGTATCGTGATGTTTAATTGTTTCAGAAGTTCAACGAATTTCTTAAATTACCCTGCAGTTTTGGAATTTTTCAATCTTTGAGGATACGGAATAGGTGGTTTATAAGGTGGTGGAGGCACATAAGGTTTTTCTTTGTTTACGGCCTCTTGGTCATTATCTTCCTTTTCCTTGGGTTCATTCTCCTTCTCAGTTGTTTGGTCGTTAGCAGATTTTTGGTACATGGCTGGATTTTGAAGTCTTGGATCAATGAGTCCATCTAATTCTTTTCCACTTCTCAGTATAATAGCATTTGCATGTCCTTTAGGATTAGGTTGTGGCTGTCCAGGAAATGTTCCGGCAGGAGCAGTAATAGGTGCTTGTTGATGAGCCACTTGGGAAATTTGTGTTTCAAGCATTTTGTTGTGAGTGGCCAAGGCGTCTACTTTATTTGCCAACTGCTTAATCTGTTCACTAGTGTGTACGTTTTGATTCAGGAACTCTTTGTTTGTCTGAGTCTGGGTAGCTATGAAGTTTTCTATCATCAGTTCAAGGTTAGACTTCCTAGGAACATTTGGAGTAGCTGTTGCAGCCTTTTGATAACCTGGTGGCGCAGCAGGTGCTTGACCAGGTGCATACAGTGCATTGTTGTTTTTGTAAGAGAAGTTTGGGCGATTCCTCTAACCAGGATTGTAGGTATTTACATAAGGGTTTGCTTGAGCATAATTCACTTGATCTGTAGAGGCTCCTGCTAAAACTTGGCATTCAGGGGCAACGTGTCCAGCTGTTCCACATAATTTGCAGTTTGGCGCTACAGCAGCCACGGTGGCTGTGGGTGTTATGGTCAAATTATCTATCTTTTGAGCGATTGCATCTACCTTAGCACGGACGTGATCTAGGCTAGAAACTTCGTACATTCCTCCATTTGGTTGGGATTTCTCCACTTGAGTTCTTTCACCTCCCCATTGGTAGTGATTCTGAGCTATACTCTCGATGAGTTGTTGGGCTTCATCATAGGGTTTATCCATGAGTGTACCACCAGCGGCGGTATCTATTGTCAATCTTGTATTGTACAAGAGACCATTGTAAAACGTGTGGATAATTAACCAATCCTCAAGACCATGATGCGGGCATATCCTCCTCATATCTTTGTATCTTTCCCAAGCATCATATAAAGACTCGTTGTCTTTTTGTCTGAAGCTGTTGATTTGGGCTCTCAGCATAGCTGTTTTGCTTGGCGGAAAATATTGTGCCAGAAAGACCTTCTTTAAATCTTCCCAAGAAGTAATAGATTTGGATGGCAAGGATTGCAACCAAGCCCAAGCTCTATCTCTTAATGAGAAAGGGAAAAGACGAAGTCTTATGGCGTCTGCGGTTACACCATTTGCTTTCATTGTGTCTGCGTACTGCACAAACTTAGTCAGATGTTCGTTCGGATCTTCTGTTGGGTTTCCAGAAAATTGATTTTGTTGCACAGCAGATAACAGCGAGGGTTTCAACTCGAAATCGTTTCGGTTGATAGCTGGAGCGACAATGCTGTTGTGAGGTTCTTGTTAAAGTGCGGCAGCATAATACTTAAGAGGTCGGTTTTGCAGTGGATCAGCCATGTCTGGTTCTGATTCAGAATCTGATTCTGATTCAAGTTCAGGATCTGATTGAGATTCAGGTTCTGATAAAGGAAAAGGGATATCGTGAGCTAAGCAGTATTCTTGGATACGTCTTTTTACGGTAAGAAGACGTTCAGGTTCGTCTGTCGGTCGTACGAGGTCTTCGCCAGAAGAGCGAGTACTTGGCATACAATCAATAGAAAGGGAATTTTGGTTTTTCCCTTAGTCTATACGACGTAACAAAGGAATTACGATGTCGACTTAATTAGTCCCCGGCAACGGCGCCAAAAAATTAATCGCTCTATTTAGTGTGCCTAAATAGGTCTAACTGCAAGTATACAGTCGTATCGCGTAGTTTTAAAAGATTATCGATCCCACCGAGACTAGAAATCGAACGCACCGTTATCTATCGTTACTATGTTTATCTAAAGCTAATCAGAATTTGGGTTTTTAGTTCAAACGGGAAATTAAAGGGAAATTAAAATTTGGGAATACTAGTTATGAATAAATTATCGGTATATAATTCGGTAAACCTACGTGGAATTAATTAAACCTAAGCGTATAAAGATTTATCACCCTATTCATCTGTAAGAAAAATCGGTTTAAAAGCCCTCACCTCACACTCCCGTGGTTATTGCTTCGGACTATACTTCTAAGTCAATACGTCTGCTCTCGCTAGCCCGTACGAGGTT
Source organism: Lathyrus tuberosus (assembly GCA_022829125.1). Taxonomy (NCBI): domain Eukaryota; kingdom Viridiplantae; phylum Streptophyta; class Magnoliopsida; order Fabales; family Fabaceae; genus Lathyrus; species Lathyrus tuberosus. The sequence continues at coordinate 4,329,020 of JALAZF010000289.1, read as the reverse complement.
AAAAATACTTTTTGAAAACTAGTTAAACCTAATTAACTTTAAAGCACTTCCGCTGTTTTTAAAACTAATGCCCGATTTCAGCTATCCGGGTAAAGCCTCACACTCCCGTGGTCTCGACTTTAACCTATGTTACCTTTTTACTCTCGTAATAAAAGTTGGGTTTTAAATTAAGAAATCGAAGCCAGAAGAAGGATTGATTATTGATTTTAGCTTAGAGAAATTTAATCCATTTTAGTTACTTCATTACATACCGATAAGATCGGTTTAGCTAGACATAATTAGGAAATTAAATGCAAAGGCAAGGAAATAAGTAAACACAGACATAATTAAGACAGAAATAAACAATGCTTTGAATTAAATAATGGAAACCTGGTAATTAGTAATAACAGCAACAACAATCCCTCCACAAGCCGGTAGGTTCTTGCTTGGATAAAATTAAATAAAGAATGATGAAGGTAATGAAACAAAAACTAAATCTAAGTTGTAATAGTTCCTCAGTGTGAGAAACTATTACTTTGTTCGGTAATGGTTGACAAGGAAATGGAAATGCAAAGTAAAAACGAAACAAAAGCTCTGGAAATAATTTGGCAGCAAGACAGTACACTTGAAAGGAAAATTTGGCTACCATTTGTTCTTCGTAATGACTTGTATTTATAGGCTGAATTTAGGTGGAGGTTGGAGAGAATGTCTCCACTCACATTGACGGTTACATGACTTTAAACCTAGTATTCTTCGGAGAAAATGTGATCGTGTGAAAACTGCTCTCTGAAAACTCGTAGTCAAGTTTCTGTTCCAATGTGTAATATTGGGCGCATGACGATCGTGAGGAAGTGTGACGGTCGTGGTGCATTTTGAAGCTGCCACGGTCGTGGCATGCCTGTGACGGTCGTGATATCATCAATTTTTGGCTTCTGCAATTTTTCTTCTCTTTTCTGCTCTTTTCTTGCATGTTTTGGTTCTTTTCCACACTTAGCATACTTTGACTTTGAAAATGGGATTACCTGCAAAAACACTTAAATAATCTCGAGAAAATCGGATATTAGACGAAAAACGGAATAAGAAACTAACATAAATCAAAGTAAAAATATGATATAAATTAGTGTTATCAGTTACGCGAGAGGAAGGTATTAGAACCCCCTCGCGTCCATCGTACTCGATGTGATCCACGCTTGTTGTTATCGATCAAATGGTGTAGGTTATCTGAAGCTCAACTGCTAACGGGAGATGGAAAAGGAACGGGAAACAGAGAAACGGGGGAAAAGAAAAGAGGTGACTCGATAGGACATCTCCGTCCTAGGCCTATGTATTCCCTCGGGAGCGGGAAAGTCAAAGTCAACGTAGTTCGGAATAATACGAGATTGTGGGGGAAGTTTGCTCGCCAAGACATCGCGTCTCATGCCTACGTATCCTCAATCTGACGCGAAGGAAGAAGTCAGAGCAGTCGTAGTTCGACCTAACAGGGTCGGTTTTGTTTGTGTCTTTTAGGTGGAATACGTCAACGTTCGCATTCTAGCAGTTTAGGTGTTGCCGCTCGTTGTGGGAGTCTCACGTGTTTACCTGTTTGCGGTAGAACGGAAATAACGCATCCTTTAAGAATGGAGTGAGGGAGACGAGAAGAGAAGACAATTGTTTGTTTTTGTTTTTTAGAAGAACGTGTTTTGATTGATTATGTTTGTAACTCATATTGCACTAAAGTCTATGACATATGAACAAATGCGTCGCATGGTCGTCCCCAACAGGACGTATGCTAAACACTCTAGAAAGGCGAAGGGAGACCCTCCCCCTTTCATTTCCCATGTACTTAGGGCTCATGGCGTACAATACTCATTGTATATATTACATGTTTTTTTGATTTTGTTTTGAGATGAGAGGAGAAAGAGTCAAAGTTGAAAGAAAATGCTAAGGGGAAACTAGGTCCTAACGTTATCATACAATGATGGCCCTATGGTTGAGGTAAGAAGGGAAGTCTACCTATATTAGCATGCATGGATTGCTATCCTAATGTCTCTCCTACCTCCACCCTAAGTGGAGCTAGGAATCCTAAGGGATCATGTGAATCATCACAAGTAAACATTATTCTAAACAATCACAAAAGAGAAAAGTGAATAAGAAGTGAGAGGAGAATGGATTATGTAACTGTAAATAAGCATGCAAAGTATCATAAACAACTTACTATCTCCATGCCAAGCTCAACTATCAAGTAGTTGAAAGCAACACACAAAACTAAGTCCTAATGCACAAGGAAGTGCTCTAATTCTACCTTAGGAGAAAAATTAGACCATAAGCAATGAAAGGGGAACCCTAGGGGTACATACCATACAAGGTGCAGTAGCAAATGATGGGTGGAATGATACATTTAAATGTCAAAAACTTTATACAAACATGGCACATTCTAAGTCCAAGTGAAAACATCAAAGTTAACTTTCCATTCATGTTCAAACTTATGGAAGCACAATACCAATTAGAATCACATGAAATGATATATAAATTCATGAGGGCAGGTTATGACTCATGTTAAACCATATGTTAAATGATGTACAAAAAATATCCTAAAATGGATAGCACAAATACATCATCAAACTAAAACACCTAAGCAAACACCAAGCGTACTCGAATAAACAACTTAGGGTTCAAAAAGAATCATTCAAGTCATGAAAAAAAACAAAATTTAAGGATAAAAAAGGCACCTAAAATGTCATTGTACATAGGCTCAAACATGCTCTCAAAATTGGTTTTAGGGAGCTCACACATTGGCATTAAACTTGACCTAGTTCTAGCATGCTTACATATAACATGTCCACATTGGAAATTTGGTGAAAAATGGCAAATGACTTTTGAAAATTATGAACAAAAAACCACTTCATGTTAAGTCCAGTAGGTGATCACATGCAAAAATAGGATCCAATGAATGCACCAAAAGTGCTAAAAAAAAAGTAATCATTAGGCACTTTCTACTTAATGATCATACAAACATAAGTCAAAAATGAAATTAAAATTCATCAAAATTTAATTAACACGTTCGGGAACATACATGAATTCTTTTTGAATGTTTTAGCAATTTTTGGTATTTTTAATAATTCGTTTTCCAGCGTGTAACAAAAAGAAATTAAAATGCAATGGAAAGGGGTGAGGAGTTAGTAAGGTCTTAGCGTTTTCGTGGGCCCAAAACGTGCCAAAAACACCTCTCACATGCTAAAATAAAAACAAAGGGAGTGACGAGAAATAGTGTCACGTGAGGGGCACACTCCCTCATTAATGTGCTGTTAAATTCACGTTCGTTGATTAAATCAGATGGTTAGGATGCTTTCCATACTAATATGATCAATTGAATACCATGCGCATGATGGAGATCGTGTGGCTGAGATTAGATTTCGCTGTAGCTAACATGATATTATTATTCTTATTATTCCCGAGCGTCCGATCAAGATCAAACAACCCAGATTGCTTTGCACTGTAGCTTCATTATTTGATTATTTTTCTTATGTTGTTATTATTCCACATGAACAACTTATAACTCACTCAATATTCCATCAAATTATGCGAAATAATATACTAAATTGAAGCCCATGAAACGTAGAACAACAATACGCCATTAGTTTCCCAAAATAACAGCAGTAACATAGTTAAAATTGCCACGAAAGTCACGGATTCAAATTGAAAATCACAAAATCAAGAACAACACATAAACTTAAATTCCAAGATTCATGGTGTGCCATCATTTCAGGACTTCCAGATGCAATGTATGAGCAATATTTTAACACCCTAATTCACGTAAATCTAAGAATGGGAGTCATGAAATTTTTAGAAATTCTTACCTAGTGGAGAAAGTTCATCGCTTCTTGTGATGCTTCGCAATTAAGAAACTCAGAAAACTTCGATGCAAGATCTTGGAATCTCCCTTAAGCAAAATAAATGCTTAACCTCTTCAAATCTTGAAAAAATTGCAAATTGACTGTTGAATATCCTTGCATCCACTTGAATGATGGTTATAGAAATTGATTGTGGCTAAGTTCCACCAAGTTTAGGATTTCAATGTGAAATCCTAAATGGTGATGAAGATGAACTTTTGTAAAGGTGATGAAAAGTGTTGAAATTAGTTAAAAGCAAAATGGGAGAAAAAATGAATACAAATGGTTCATAGTGGCTAACCCCAAAAATTGGAAAGAAGAAGGTTTTTATATATTATTTTGCTTAATTGAGGTTCATTAGATCGTGATCCAAGTCACCACTTTATCAATGGTTAAAAATTAATTTAAATGCTAGTTGCGGATCACCAATTTTAGCTGTCAGATCAATTATTATCAATGGTTGAAATTTGGTAAAAATTAGTTTGATTTTGTGTTAGTTTGTGAGATTTAAGGAAGTTAGAGTTAGTTAATTAGTTTAAGGGCAAATGGGTAAATGCATGGGTTTGGGGATAAATAGGTAGTTAAGGGAAGTTAGAGACAAGGCATGTTGGAGTTTAGCATAAGTACCAAGTCTCAATGTAAGATTAATGGTCACTTGAAATATCACTTGCAATAAATTGAATTTAAATGCTTTTACCTTGATTTTTCTACCACATTTTCCTTGAATTTTTGCGACTTAACCCATGATTTTAGGTGCCTTCGGGAAGTGATTTTATGTTGGAAATAAGCACTTCTCAATTAAGTGACAATCCTTCAAATCTCCCAACTAGCCACGAATCTTCAAATAAAGAGATGATCTGCACCAATATGGGAAATAAACCCGAATAATTACCAAATAAAATCCGCCTAGAAAATCCGCTTAAACCGTTTATGTCCACTATTACCAAACCGTGACCTAATGATTGTGTTATGCAAAATGCGATGAATGGTATGCTAAATGCATGACCTAATGGGGATGCATACGAGTGCAAAACAAAAGCCAGAAAAAGCTTAAAAAAATCATAGGGCAAATTTTAGGGTGTTACAGCTGCCCCTATTCAATCAACTTATACCTAAAGGGATGATAGCAACAGATTTCAGACGTTCAACGTAGAAGGTGATTGAATACAAAAGAACCCGTAAATTTGCACTCTGTGGGGAGATATACGATAAAGTGTTTGCCCACCGAAGGGAACTCAAAGATAGCGAATACCAACCAAAAGTTGAAATAGTGAAAGATGACATATGAGTCAATAGAAGATGCCAACCAAGAGTTAGAATGAAAAGGACAATGACAAGGGACACCGACCAAGAGTTGGAATAAAGGATGTGATATCTACCACGATCTAGGGTAAAAGACAAAGCACCAACCAATAGTTGGGATATGGGACACCAATCGACAATTAGTATAACGGGGCCTGCCGGACGAAGGCGAGGTCACAAAGGGTATCAACCAAAAGTTGAGATAGAACCGGAGATCGTCCACCAATAATTGGGGAAGAGAGACTACACCAACCAAGAGTCGGAATAAGGGTAACCAACCAAGATATTAAGATACTGGCCAAGAGATTACCAACCAAGAGTTGGGATGGACGAAACTAACTAAGAGACTGGATGACAAATACTAACCATGAGGTATACTCACCAAAAGTTAGGATGAGGTGAAGGATACTAACCAAAAGTTAGGATGAAATGAAGGCTACTAACCAATAGTTAGGATAAAGGAACATTAATCAAGAATTAGGACAACTGAAACGCCGACCGAGAGCGAACCCATAACGAAAGATTCCAACCAAAAGTCGGGATGAAAGATACTAACCAAGAGTTAAGATAGCAAAGATGCCGACCGAAGGCGAACTCACAACAAGAATACTAACCAAAATTTAGGATAAAAGATACTCACCGGGAGATTAGGGTAACAGGTACTAACCAAGAGTTAGGATAACGGATATATGGAACATCAACCGAGGGAAAACTTAAAACTAACCAATAGTTAGGATGACGAGGACGCCATTCAACACTTAGGATGAAAGATACTAACCAAGAGTTAGGATAACGAGAACGCCGACCAAAGACGAACCCATAACGAAAGGTTCCAACCAAGAGTTAGGAAAGGAGATACTAACCGAGAGATAGAATGAAATGGAGGATACTAACCAAGAGTTAGGATGAAATAGCAGATACTAACCAAGAGTTAGGATGACGAGGATGCCGACCAAAGGCGTGCTCACAATGGATGATACCAACCAATAGTCGGGATGAAACCAAGGATTACCAACCAAGAGTTGAAATGAGAGATACCAGACAAAGATTACCAACCAAAAGTTAGGAAAGAATGACTAATCGAAGGCAAGCTCGCAACGAAAGATACCAACCAAAAGTTAGGATAAAACCAAGGATTACCAACCAAGAGTTGGGATGAGGATACTAACCAAAAGTTAGGATGAAACTGAAGATTACCGACCAATAGTTGGGGTAAAGAGTATGGTACCAACCAATAGTTGGGATAGAAAATACTAACCAATAGTTAGGATAAACGGGAATGTTGAGCAAAGTCGTACTTACGATAGAAGATACTGCAGCGAACGATTTTGGACGCGGTTCTTAAGCGCTGGTCGCTCTCTGCGGTTGAGCTTAAACTACAGGTCGATTCATTTTTTATCCTATTAAAGCTGATGAAGGAAGGGAAATAGATGTCTCCAATTAACCCTGCTTGCATACTGAGTTTAAACAGCGGTCTGTTAGGTTACGAATGATATCAATGTGGGGGGGCCCTTGTACTGGTTATATGTATTTTCGCCAATACGGTTTTCTTTCTTTTCATTTGGACAGAAGGTTTCTGGCGGGGAACAAGGATTAGGATGTTAGGACTGATGCTTTTGAATTACTGCTTTTGATTGATGGAGATATGGGATTTGGGTTTTTTGTTGATTGTGCTCGCTAAGATTTTTCTTTCAACCTTATGCCTACGTATTCCCGTTTTCCGAAACAGGGAAATCAGAGCATTCGTAGTTCCTCCTAGTCTATGGGAGGAAATGGGTGTTTTTGTGTCTTGTTCAAAGCCCAAGACGTGAAGCGAAAGGTGATTTGTATCTTGTTCAAAGCCCAAGATGTGAAGCTGAAAAGTCTATTTGTGTCTTGTTCAAAGCCCAAGACGTGAAGCTGAAGGACCTCGACTTTAGAGAGAATTTGTCATCTCTAAAGAAGGGTTTGTCTGTCACAACTGTTGGGTGACTGGTTTATAAAGGAGGATTACTTTAACCGGGATACGCGGATCCTAGTAATGCCATAATTTCCTTTATAGGGGATTTTAACCTAAAGGAGAAGACTTTAACTCAGTGTAGAGCAATGCTATCTTTCCTTAGGAATTTCTCATGCTAAAAGAGGGACAGTGGCATGGATGTAGATGATCCAGAGGCTTGCCACTTACAGCGATTAGATGGAGGGGAAAGGAGTTATTGATGTTTGTGTACTGTGAACGAGGCACAACTTTGATGCTAAAAGGTTGATTGGATCAACCAGTGGTTTTCTTATACAAAGCATAAGAGGAGGCTAATATGTGTCTCGTACAAAGCCCGAGAGAGAGGCTAAAAGGTTTTTGACTCAACGAGGGAGTCTTTTGGTATCTCGTATAAAGCCCGAGATGGAGGCTATTGTTTGTTTGTTTGGCTCAATAAGAACCTTTTTGTATCTCGTATAAAGCCCGAGATGGAGGCGAAAAGGGTGATTGACTCAACGAGGGAGTCTCTTATGTGTCTCGTACAAAGCCCGAGAGAGAGGCTAAACGTTGTTTGACTCCGCTGGGGAGAATCATTGTACAAAGCCCAAGAGAAGGCTAAGGTGACTGTTTCAGTTGAGTGACATGTCCAGTATACGGATTTTGAAAGAGAAAATCAGTTCTTATATGAGCAACACTGTACTCAAGGATTTGATTCAAGGATCCGGGTTATTCCTGTTCTTTAAGGAAGCGGGAAATCCGAAGGGTATTGAGACTGTCCGAGTCTACGGGTTTCCTTCCTATTTAACAAAGGGGTCACTTGAGAATGTCTTTGAGACTCAAGGAAGCTAGACTGTCCAAGTCTAGAGTTTCATCTTTTGTACTATGCTTTGAGAAACGGTAGTAGACTCTTTGAAAGGAGTGTTCTATGCAGATGATTAAGTTCTGTTCCTATACCTCTAGAAGGTCGTCGGGATAATTTGTACGAAGCCCAAGAGGAGGCTGGAAACTTTTAAGAAGCCGACGGGTCCTTGTACGAAGCCTAAGAGAAGGCTATCATTCCCGGAGGAAGAGATCATTATACGAAGCCTAAGAGGAGGCTGTGAATACTTCTGAGAAGCTGACGGGTCCTTGTACTAAGCCCAAGAGGAGGCGGGGTTGCTTTTAGGAAGCCTGTGGGTCCTTGTATGATGCCCAAGAGGAGGTCGATGCTTTTAAGAAGCCCGTGGGTCCCCAAACCCCGAGAAATTCAAGGCAAGCTATGCACAAGGAATAGATCAAGTCAGGAAAGTTCGAGAATTTGGAAGAAACTCAAAGATGCCATTCATGGAAAATACATTCATCTCTGGGAGTAGAGTTTCTTGACAATTCCTAATGAGGACAGCCGAAGAGAAGACTGTATCTGGTGATCCTATTGGGGATCTAGTTCAGTCTATTTCTAAGAGTGCCAGTCTGAGAAAGGGTTCAAAAAGAATCTGCCTTTCACATCTCCATATTGTTTAACCCCAAGAGGAGGGAAGACTGTGTCTGGTAATCCTATGTGGATCTAGTTTTGACTGTAAGTTCAGAGTGATCAACATGGCTTTACCTAGTGCTAGACGTAGTTGCCGAGGAAACTCTAAATATCTATACTATTATTACACAGTTGATATGAGTTTATGAAAGAAGACTTACAGCGAAACAGCCCCATAATACAGTTATATATATATGAGTTTATGAAAGGAGACTTACAGTGAAACAGCCCCACAATACAGTTATATACATATGAAAGCGGTAAATGAAATAGGGTAAACACTTACTCGGTTGTAGAGCTTCCATGTTGTTTGGTTAGTTGTTCAACAAAGAAAGATTGAAAACAACAGTATATTCAAAATCAAAGGAGAAAGTACTTTGAAATAAAAAGATTTGGGGCTTACAGCTCAAGGAGAGGCCCAGGGTTTTATCAGTGAACGCACTGTTGAATTTGTACAAAGGGACTTATACAAGTGACTGTGGCCCAAAAAAGGTTTTCTGTACAAAGGGATGCGTCTTACATTCTCTCATGAGGCCCAAGTGAGTTTTAAGAAAAGAAATGGGTCTTACTACTCGAGGGTAGGCCCAGTTGGATAATTTTAAACTGGCGACGATCGCGTCGTTTATTTGAAAATGTACAGAGGGACTTATACAACGAATGAGGCCCAAAAAGTTTTCTGTACACAAAGGGGCTGGGTCTTACACTCTCATAGAGGCCCAAAGAGTTTAAAGAAAAGAAATGAGACTTACAACACGAGGGGAGACCCATAGTCTTTATTTTCAAGATGAATATTCACTTTTAAAATGCTTAAAAATAATTAAAAATGAATTTATTCACAAAAAAACCAACTATATTAAATAAATAATATAAATTTGATTTTTTTGTAGAATAAAATATTTTACTATTTTTGTGATTTTTCAGAAAAAGAACCAATAAAAAATAATCAAAATTGAAGGAGTTATTAATTTTCCAAATCATTATAAAATAAAATGAGAAAATATAAAAAAGAGGGGTTGGGTCTTACACTCTATTAGAGGCCCAAAGTGTATTTTTGCACAAAAGATGGGGCTTACAACTCAGGGAGAGGCCCATAATATTTTCAGTTTGAAAATGGCGATCGCGCCGAGATTTTTAACGTATCGGGACTTATACAATAACTGAGGCCCAAAATTGTTTTGGTTAAAAGGGGATTGGGTCTTACACTCTAATAGAGGCCCAAGTGTTTGAAAAAGATTTGTTAGGGTGAAAATCAAAGAAAACCCCAATTTCATATTTTTAGGCATTTTTCCAAGAAAAATTAAGTAAAAAAATGATAAAAATATCAAATAAAATCATTAAATAATGATTAAAGTTTATGAAAAAAATATTTTATCCACATAAATATTTAAAATCATTTTGGTTTTAAAAAATCAAGAAAAAAAAGAAATTATTTTAAAAGCATTTAAAACAATTTAAAACACTATTTTTAAATATATTAAAAATAATACTTTTTTTGTGATTTTTTGTGGATTAAAATATTATGGGGTATGAATTGGAAAATGATGATTTTTTGCTATGTAAAAAAAATTGGTTGAGTTTTGAAAATAAAAAGTAAGAAAAAGAGGAAAGATATCAAAATATCATCTCCGACATTTCTTATGGGGGTAAAAACGAGTACCGAAACTTTAATTTTCAACACGTTTTTTATCAAATTTCAAACACTCACAACTCTCTCAATTTTAATCGGAATCAAAATCCGGAAATACCTATCTTGAACTATTTTTCGCAAGGAATCCGATGGTACCTCACATACACACTGAAACTCGACGTACAAAACACGCAAATCGAAAAACCAGAACTGCGCGTAATTGAAAACATCGTTTCGCGCCAAACTTCCGACGCGAGTAACTCTCTCGATTTTTAACGGAATTAAGATCTGAAAGAGTCTATCTTGACCAATTTTTCGCAAGGAATCCAATGGTATTACACATGCACGCTGAAACTCAACGTACAAAATGCAGCAGCAAAAAAACAGAACTGCGCGTTAGTTGAAAACATCGTTTCGCGCCAAACTTCCGACGCGCGTAACTCTCTCGATTTTTAACCGAATCAAGATCCGCAAGAGTCTATCTTGACCGATTTTTCATAAGGAATCCAATGGTATCACTCACGCACACGGAAACTCAACACACAAAATGCAGATTTTAAAAAACCAAAAATGCACGTTGTTTTCGACGCCGTTTCGCGTCAAATTTCCAACGCGCGTACCTCTCTCAATTTTCATCGGAATTGAAATCCGTAAAAACCTATCTTGACCGATTTTTCGCAAGGAATCCAATGGTATTATTCACGCACTCGGAAACTCACTGTACAGAACACACAAAGCAAAAAAACCAGAACCGCTATCGTTAATTCGACGTCGTTTCGCGTCAAATTTCCAACGCGCGTAACTCTCTCAATTTTCATCGGAATTGAAATCCGTAAAAACCTATCTTGACCGATTTTTCGCAAGGAATCCAATGGTGTTACTCATGCACATGGAAAATTAACACACAAAACGCAGAAATAAAAAAACCAAAACTGTTATCGTTAATTCGACGTCGTTTCGCGTCAAAGCATCCATTAAATGCTCCAAACCAAAATTGGAGTTTTGTCCCTCTTTTAGGGATTTCTAGGTTTTCGCATGTTTTTTTTGGTTCCTTGGACTTGGGAGGTTCATGGATCAGATCGTCCCACTTGGATTTGATCCTTAGATGTGTCCAAACTGATGACAAGGCTTGAAAATTCGTGTGGCACAAAAAAAGTGCAAATCTGCCTTGAAAAATTCAGCTTCAGCAAGGCCTTTTGTAAGATCCATAACTCCCTGCTCGAGTGTGCTACATGGACGTTCTACTACTTTTCGGAAAGCTTAGATGACGTACTTCAACTTTGATGTTTGACACTAGACCTGGTTCAACTTGGATCATGGAGAAAAACAGTCTTGAAGTTGGGACATTGTGCTGAAATTACAAAGCAGATTTTTGGCTAAGTGCTGAAAAATGTCAATTTTAGGTTTTTAGCCATTTTGATCCAACCATAACTCAAAATCCATGATGAATTGGGATGAAGTGTAGTTGACACTTTTGTAGAGGGCCATGAGGGCTACAAATCCATCTTTGGATGGGAAAAAATGGCTTTGTGGTTTAGGAGTTATGATCCTCCAAAGTTGGTACCCTTGCCACTTTTTTTCATAACTTAGAAAATTTTCTAAGTTTTTATGGTTACCCCTTTTACAAGTTATCCCACTTTCTTTGATTTTTCTTGATGAATGATGATTCCAATCACACATTAACATCTTTTTAGGGTTAAAAAACCATTTTTATGAAAAATCTCAAAAAGTCAAAGTTTGACTTTTGTGCACAGTTGACTTTTTATCAGATGAATTCCAAACTGTGCGATCCTTTAGGAAATCATGTCCTTGACCTAAATCAAACTTGATGGACATGTTACATGGGTGTTATAGGGTGTATTGAATCATGTCCTATGGTTTGGGAGCATGTCCTGGTCAAAAGTCAAAGCTACAATTGACTTTTCTCGCGAAACCCTAACTGTGGTTCAGATGAAATTGAAACTTGTTGCTCAAGCTTCTTGGATCAATCCATTGTTGCAAATGGATCAATGTGGTGTGTTAGGGATCCTCAAATCCTCTCTTGAGGTCTTGGCTCGTGTTTTGTCCCAAAAGTCAACTTAGGGGTGAATTAGGTCAAGAAACCCTAATTCCTGATTTTTGATGTATGCATCCCCTGAGGCTAAATTGACTTGATGATGGGGTTTATGATGTTCTATGGAGCATTTTAGGATATGCTTTGAAGCATTGGCTCATGCCCAGAGGAAAATTTCCATCTGGAGGCCCTAGTCGACCAAACCCTAATTTGGTGACACTGGCGATCCTGAGGCTTGATCCACCTAGAAGGGAGCAGCCTTGTGCTTAATCCTTGAAGTGGGAGTCCTCTTGATCCATTGTGGATATTTGAGAGGCTAGAAAAGTTGAAGATCATTTCATTCCTTGATTGATCCTTTGTCTAAGAGCTCTGAGAGGGTTTGAAACCCTAGTTCCTGTTTGTAGTGAATGCTCACCCACCTTTGGGGAGACTAATGAGGTACAAAGGTACATCCATATTGTGCTGATGATTTGCACAATGATGGGAAATCTTAGTGGTCAAAATTTGGGGTATGACAGATGCCCTTATTTAATCTTCTTGGACCCGAAGGTGTGAATGACGAAGGTATTTGGGCATTCGGGGTGCAAGCGGATTAAATATCGGAATACCCAAAATTTTGATGGTGGTTATGAATGGTAGCTTACACATTCATCTTCTTTAGCTAAGCGAAGATGCTTAGAAAAGGTAAACTTCCCCTCGATCATGGTCTTCAACCAAGGAGCTGGTCTCAGTTTTCTTTTGAAATAAACTTCCCCTCGATCCTGGTTTCCTACCAAGGAACTGGTCTTAGTTTCTTTTGTAAACTTCCCCTCGATCCTGGTTTCCTACCAAGGAATTGGTCTCGGTTTCTGATTTAAACTTCCCCTCGATCCTGGTTTCCTACCAAGGATCTGGTCTCAGTTTCTGATATAAACTTCCCCTCGATCCCGGTTTCCTACCAAGGAACTGGTCTCAGTTTCTAAAGTAAACTTCCCCTCGATCCTGGTTTCCTACCAAGGAACTGGTCTCAGTTTCTTTTGTCAATAAACTTTCTTGACAAGGAATGCTGTTAGTAGCGGTTTTCCTTCAAACTTCTCGCCGAATTTTCCTGGGGAGATTCCATTTGAGTGGAAAAAGTTTTGATGTCAGACTTGCTGGGGAACCCATTCGTCTGAATTGTAGAGGTACACAAACTTCTCTGTTTTGGAGACGCCATTTGTCGATTCTACTGGGGAAAGCGAGTCTCTTGAGAGACTGTTTTCATTTGGGGGCTTACATCATACTTTCCTCGGGATCTTTCCAGAGAAATGCCATATGATGGGATCCAATTTTGAGGTGCCGATGACCTTTTCATCAGTGATTTTTTTGGAGAAAAACTGCCGTACCGCCGAATCTCTGATTAAGAGGCTTTCTCTCGGGATTTTCCTTAATCCGGGAAAGCAAGGATATCATCTTCAACGGCGAAGAGTGATATTGGTTGAAGGTTCTCTGGTCTTTCAGAGGTTCAAGTTATCAAAGTGGTCAAGGGCCAATTTCAATCCAGAAATAAACTGGAGGAGAGAGATTGTTCGACGCAACCTTTCCTAACAAGGAAAGAACTGAAAACTCGATTGAGAGGACTGTTATCACTAGGGGATAAGACCGACGGGAGTGATAGTGATGCAATATGAATGTGAATGCAAATCAATAATGCATGATGTATGTATGTATATGCGGACAAAACTGACGCGACATACAAACTAAAAGATGAACATGACTGGATACTCGGCCATCGCGTGGCGTGGAAGAAATATCGCTGGTTCAAGATAACAATTCTGCCTTGCTTAGGAGAAACGGTCCCTGTTGGGGGTGACGCTGCTAGGGCTTAGGAGATGAGAACTCGGCCGAAGATGTTAGATGGATTAGTCGCATCTGACACTATTGATCCTTCAATCAGGCGCACTGGTGTAGAAGGAGTACTTTGATTCTGCACTTTGAAGTTCGCTTACTTCTGGAGAAGCGGTTGATGTTCCTTTGATGTTCAACAGTCAAAAGAAATTGCCGTCTTTATCTTAAAAGCAGAAAAAGTTTTAACAAGTAAATTCATTTTGTTTTATTTCAAGAATCGTTAATCATATTAAAATGTCGTTCTGTAAAGCTAAAATAAATAAGAATTACAAACAAATGCACAAAGGCTCAAATTTTATTGATAGGATGGAAATCAGCCAAACGCGTGATTCCAAAGAGTATTTACAAAGTTAGAAAATGGTAATTTACAGGGAAAAGGGCTACGTTGAAACATAACGACCACTGTCCTTCTACCAACTTTGAATTCGGGACATCCTGAGCTTCTGTCGAAGATGACCTTGACTGGAGTTTTCCTCCGATGGACGATGTAACTGCTGCTGTTGCTGAGGGACTTGCCTCTGTTGAACATAGTTACTTGCCATTATCCCTAATTTTTGCCTGGATTGTACTATGAGATTTCCAATCCACCGGGATGATTTTTTCATGTCTCTAATTTTTGCCTGGACCGCCCTTTCGGGTTTTCAATCCACCGAGACGTTTTTTTTAGGCGAAGTATTTCTTGACTACGTCAACATTCGTGGGGTAGGCAAATTCCTCTCCATCCATGGTTGCAAGTCTCAAGGCGCCGCCTGAGAAAGCTTTCATGACCACATAGGGGCCATCGTAATTTGGGGTCCATTTGCCCCGAGAATCAGTGAGAAATGATTGTATCTTCTTGAGCACAAGGTCTCCTTTTCTGAAGACACGAGGTCGGACCTTTTGTCGAACACCCTCTTCATTCTCTGTTGATACAACTGACCATGGCATAGTGCCATTATTCTCTTTTCTTCGATCAGATTCAGTTCGTCGTGTCGGCTTTGACACCATTCAGCTTCGGTGAGCTTCGTTTCCATCAATACCCGGATTAATGGGATCTCTACTTCGATGGGGAGCACTGCTTCCATGCCATATACTAGAGAGAAAGGGGTTGCCCCTGTTGAAGTGTGGACAGATGTGCGATAACCGTAAAGAGCAAAGGGTAGCATGTCGTTCCAGTCTTTGTAGGTTACAACCATCTTTTGAACGATCTTCTTGATGTTCTTATTAGCCGCTTCTACCGCTCCGTTCATCTTGGGTCGGTAGGGAGATGAGTTATGGTGTTCGATCATGAACTCAGCGCACAACTCTTTCATCATCTTATTGTTCAAGTTAGATCCATTATCAGTAATGATCTCGCTTGGAACACCATAACGGCAGATGATATTATTTTTGATAAATCGGACCACCACTTGTCGGGTTACATTAGCATACGATGCTGCTTCGACCCACTTGGTGAAGTAGTCAATGGCTACCAGGATGAACCGATGTCCGTTTGAAGCCTTAGGTTCGATCATGCCAATCATGTCGATTCCCCATATGGAAAAAGGCCACGGGGAAGAAAGAACTTTGAGATGTGATGGCGGTACATGAATTTTGTCGGAGTATATCTGACACTTGTGACACCTCCTCATGTACTTGTAGCAGTCGGATTCCATGGTCAACCAATAGTACCCTGCTCTGAGAATTTTTCTCGCCATTGTGTGTCCGTTGGCATGAGTGCCAAAGGATCCTTCATGAATTTCTTTCATAAGCATGTCTGTTTCTGGTCTGTCTACGCATCGGAGCAAGATCATGTCAAAATTTCTCTTATAGAGAGTGTCACCGCTCAGGAAGAAGTTTCCAGCCAATCTTCTAAGGGTTTTCCTGTCTTTTCTGAGTGCCCCAGATGGGTACTCTTGTCTCTGAAGGAAGCATTTGATATCGTGATACCAAGGTTTGTTGTCTATGACTGCTTCGATCGTGAAGTTGTAAGCGGGCCTTTCAAGGCGCATGATGTCGATCTTAGGTATGTCATTCCATTGACCTACACTAATCATGGAAGAGATGGTGGCTAAAGCATCAGCCATGTGATTCTCATCACGAGGGATATGATGAAACTCAACTCTGTTGAAGAAAGGTAACAACCTTCTTGCGTAGTCTTTGTAAGGAATCAATCTTGATTGGTATGTGTTCCAATCTCCTTTTATCTGATTGATAACCAAGGCTGAGTCGCCGTATACGTCCAAGTTTTTGATCCTTAAATCAATCGCTTCTTCGAGACCCATGATACGTGCTTCGTATTCGGCCTCGTTATTTGTACACTTGAACGTAAGTCTGGCGGTGAAAGGAATGTGGGTACCCTGAGGGGTAACAATTATTGCCCCAATTCCGTTTCCATAATGATTAACTGCTCCGTCAAAGATAAGTCCCCATCGGGAACCTGGTTCTGGCCCTTCACTGGGTAACGGTTCATCGCAATCTTTCATTCTTAGATACATGACATCTTCGTCTGGGAAGTCAAACCCGATTGATTCTTGATCGTCAATCAGTTGATGAGCCAAATGATCTGCTAAAATACTTCCCTTAACGGCTTTCTGAGCGTGGTACTCTATGTCATATTCTGATAACAGCATCTGCCAACGGGCAATCCTTCCCGTAAGAGCAGGTTTTTCGAAAATGTACTTGATTGGATCCATTTCGGAGACCAACCAAGTAGTATGACGAATCATGTATTGGCGAAGACGTTTGGCTGCCCAAGCCAAAGCACAACAAGTTTTCTCAAGCATCGTGTACCGAGTTTCACAGTCGGTGAATTTCTTGCTTAGATAGTAGATGGCAGACTCTTTCCTTTTGGTTTCGTCTTGTTGGCCAAGTACACATCCCATTGAGTCCTCTAGGACTGTGAGGTAAATGATCAGTGGTCTTCCTTCCACTGGAGGTGATAGAATCAGAGGATTCAACAGATATTCCTTAATACTGTCGAAGGCGGTTTGGCAGTCCTCTGTCCAAACGCAATCCTGATTCTTTTTGAGTAACTTGAAGATCGGCGCGCATGTCGCGGTCATAAGGAATATGAATCTGGAGATGTAGTTCAAACATCCTAGGAATCCTCTGACTTGTTTTTCAGTTTTCGGAGAAGGCATTTCTTGAATGGCCTTGACCTTGTCAGGATCAACTTCAATTCCCTTTTGGCTGACGATAAACCCTAGTAGTTTCCCTGAACGGACACCGAAGGTGTACTTGTTAGGATTCAAGCGGAGCTTGAATTTTCTTAGACGTTCGAACAATTTTGACAGATGTTCAACGTGCTCACTCTCTGTTTTTGATTTGGCAATCATATCATCGACATATACCTCGATTTCTTTATGTATCATGTCATGAAACAGAGTAGTCATGGCCCTTTGATAGGTTGCCCCGGCGTTCTTCAAACCGAACGGCATTACCTTGTAACAAAAGGTACCCCATGGGGTAATGAACGAAGTTTTCTCCATGTCTTTCGGTGCCATTTTGATCTGGTTATAGCCCGAGAATCCATCCATGAAGGAGAAGACTTTGAACTTTGATGTACTGTCTACCAGCATGTCAATGTGTGGTAAAGGAAAGTCGTCCTTTGGACTAGCCTTGTTCAGGTCTCTGTAATCTACACACATTCTGACCTTTCCGTCCTTTATGGGAACGGGTACGATGTTGGCTAACCATTGAGGATATTCAGATGTAGCGAGGAAACCCGCGTCAATCTGTTTCTGTACCTCCTCTTTGATTTTGATGGCCATGTCTGGGTGAGTGCGTCTCAACCTTTGCTTTACTGGCGGGCATTCCGATCTTAATGGTAAGTGACACGATGCTGGTATCCAACCCTGGCATATCCTGATAGGACCAAGCGAATACATCGGGGAATTCTTTGAGAAGCTTTATCAAACTTTCTTTGACAGTTGGATTGAGCAGTGCCCCAATCCTGATTTCTTTTCTCTCTTGCTCTGAACCCAAGTTTACCGTTTCCAACGGTTCTTTATGAGGTTCAATGGACCTTTCCTCTTGTCTGAGTAGTCGGGAGATCTCTTCTGGAATTTCGTTGTCATTTTCTTCTTCAGCCCCAAATACCGGGAACTCAAAGTCGGGAGAAGGCATCGGATCGTATGTTTCAACGGGGTGTAAAACAAGCAATCTGCATGACGTGATGATTCGTGTTTAGAAGAGATAGAGAAAATGCGAGTGTGTACAGTGTATTTATTTTACTGCTTGTTTTTATTTTTATGTTTTTTAGGATTACCATTTTCTGAAAAAAGCGAAAAGAGAAAACAACAATTAATACGGAAATTACAGAACGAAGTTATTTTATTAATGAACAAGTCGAATCTTGAAACTACAGCCCTATAAAACAAAACTCTGTCGCTTTGGGCAAAGCGAAGAGGGAAATTTACAGAAAGCGAGCCCTATCAAAACATCCGTTTCACCTGGGCAGGGTGAAAGGTTAAAGATGGCAATTACTTTGACTGGTGAACGGCCTTCGAAACATCGACAGCAACCCATTGGCGGCGAACTCCTCAGTGAATCACAAAGTCTGGCACCTTCCTTGATTTGTCTTCAGAAATGACGCTGATTTCTGGTGGAGCAGGATCATTGGAATCTGTCTCCCAGGCAGAGTTGTCGTAGGAGGATTCCTCAGTTGTATTTTGCAGAGTAGTTGTGCTCTCAGCTGTATCTCCCCATCCAGTTGGCTGGATATCTTCGAGCCTGATACGAGAGCTTTCGGGCGCAGTGTACTTGACCATAAAGTCGTATTTTCCACTTGGTTCTCCCAGAGTGTCCTAAACTTCTTTGGAACTGGAGGAGTCATCCCTCTCGATGACGTTGACCTCGGGAAAAGCATAGTTGATGAATTCAAGTCCTGCAAACGTTGCGAATTCATCTTCATGTTGAGTAGTTTCTGAATGACCTGAGTGTTGATCCCATGACATGGTGGGGACACAAGTATTCTGTTCAATGATGCTCAGCTGATTGTCATCATTCGGCTGACTTTCTTGCCCCAAGTTTCCTGGGTAAGGTTGCCACATTGGCAGACCATCCATTGGGCCATAGTAGGTGTAGTCAAAATTGTCTTTCATCGGAGTGTCTTCCTCTAATGAATTTGGCGGAGCACGGCATCCTTCCGGATTACAATCCCCGTATATCATTTCTACGTCTGATCTTGGTATAAATCTCAGACTTTCTGTAGGAAAGCAAAAAGGCATAGGCACCTCTTCTTGAGACATATAACCGTCCTTGTTGAGGTAGGACTTCCATTCTTCATCTGTGTCAGAGGGATCTTCCTCATTGATAGCATGAACTGCTTGAGACACTGGGTGAAGGAAACCTCCACTGTGGAAGAAGTTTTGAAGGGGATGAAGACTTTCATCGTTGGCAGCTGTCTGGGTACAGGTTGTAGAAAAACCAAGACCCTTCTTTGTTTTATTGTCAGTAGGAATGATAAGTTATCCCCATCCGGTTGTATCGGTACTCTCGACCGCTTTGATAGCATCGTTGTATGAAGAAATCGAAGTTCCTTCTTTGAACTGATTGTCCTTGCTCACCGATAGTGCTTGGAACTGCGTTCCAATAACCTCCTCGGGTTCTATACCAGTAGATGATGACAAGTTACTCACGAGCAAGGCTTGTTCCCCACAGACTATGACAAGTTGATCGTTCTTGACGAACTTTAGCTTTTGGTGGAGGGTTGAAGTAACCGCTCCAGCCTGATGTATCCAAGGTCTTCCTAATAAACAACTGTACGTTGCCCGGATGTCCATGACCTGGAAAGTGACTTGGAAAGTATGAGGACCGATAGTTATGGGAAGATCAACTTCACCGATAACCGCTTTTCTGGATCTGTCAAATGCTTTGACGACGACCTCGCCGATTCTCATCGGAGGGCCTTTGAATGATAATTGCATCAAAGTAGACTTCGACATAACATTCAGGGCTGACCCTGTGTCTACCAGTACGCTGGCTAAAGCATCGTCCTGGCAGTTAACTGTGATATTGAGCGCCATGTTATGACGGCGACCCTCTTCAGGTAATTCCTCATCACTAAATCCCAAATTGTTGCAGGAAGTGATGTTAGAGACAATGCTATCGAACTGTCTGATGGTTATATCCTGTTCCACAAAGGCTTGCTCTAAGAATTTCTGTAGATCCTCCCTATGCACTTCTGAACTGAGTAACAATGATAATACCGAGATCTTTGAAGGAGTCTGTAACAGTTGATCAACAATATTGTATTCACTCCTTTGGATGAGCTTCAGCATCTCATCATCATTTTTCAAAAGGTCGGGATTACTGGATTGACCGACTGGTGGATCAGGAGTTTCCGTCTGAAGTTCCTTTTCCTTGTTAGGTTCTCCAACTCCTCGGTTGAAGATTCTACCACTCCGTGTTACACGACTGATGTCTGCAATATTCACGACGGAGGGTAATGGAATTTCCTTTCCATTTTCAACTATTGTTGCACCGTATTTGTAAGGGATAGCCTTAGTTGATTCATACGGTAGTGGTCCTGGCAGATAGATGACTATGGGAGCCTTCTGATTTTTATGACCATCATAAGTAATTTCAATCCGTTCCTGGTTATGAACTTTAGATTCGTCAAGTAGTGGAATGATGGCACAAATATCCCCAGCCCTCTGATGATCAGAGATTACGACAACATCCTCGATTTGATCAGCGAGATAATTGACTGATCCAGAACTTGAGCATGGTTGAATCTCTTTGCGGTCCAACTGACTTTGAAGGGCTGCTCGTACGAGGTAGCATCCTTGATTGTTCACTGAACAAACTCCACATCGCTCATAGTTGTGTAGTGGCACCCGACCATGTCCACTTTGAATGCAGTGCAACCTTACGAGGTCTGTTTCCACCGACCGGACATCCTGACTTTGATATCTAGTAGGATTTCTGTTAGTGATACTAATTTGCTGGGTATCTTCATCCATATAGATTGGCATCCACCAGTGATTTAACAAGTGCTGAAGTGCCTCCTGGACAAGGGTACAACCTTGATCATTTTCGCAACCCGCTTTACAGCTTTGGTAATCATGTGATATTAAGAATCCGAGTCGGACCTGCTCAGCATGTAACTCTACCAGGCTGGTATTCATCAGACGAATATTGAAGATTTGAATCATGTTGATCTGATAGGGATTCCTATCATGGTAGTCCTGGATCCATCCAAGATCCATCTGACGCTGGAGGGCCTCTTGTATGAAAGAGCATCCCTGTTTGTTTACCGAGCAAGTCAGACAAGAACTGTAATCATGCCGCGGCAGATTATGATACTGGCTTTGCCTTGAGTGCATTGCCACCAAATTGACATTCATCGCACGGATGTCGTGGTTTTGAATGACGTTGGAATTCGTATAGACCATGTTAACTCCACGAACTCGGTGCTCTTGGATCCATCCGAGATCCATCTGTTCCTGTAGAGCTGCTTGCACCACAGAACATCCCTGGTTGTCTTTAGAGCAGATATCACACTGGTGATAATTATGAGGTGGCACATGGCCATATCTACTCTGTCTACAATGCATCTTGATCAGATTGGTCTTTAACAAGAGTACATCGTGAATTTGATAGACATTGTTAGTCTCTTTCTCAATCAAATTGACTGCAGCCTTCTCATGTTGAGGTAGCGGGTTCGTAAGAACATTAGGATTCGTATCTTTGAAAGATAAGAGCCCGCTCCTAACAAGCTTTTGCACGTTAGATTTGAAATTGAGACAATTCTCAATGTTATGCCCTGATCCTCCTTGGTGGTAAGGGCATGTCTGATCCACCTTAAACCAAAAAGGCGGATTTTCCGGTACTGTAGAGGGGACTTAGTCTGAATGTGCCCCTTAGCCAGTAGTAACGGAAACAGCTCTGCGTACGTCACGGGTATAGGATCAAACCCTGGTGGCCGTGTTGTACGGTTGTTGTTATATGGAGGACGAGCCTGCTGAAGAGTCTGTTGTGTCCTTTGCTGATCAGGTTGGCTTTGCGCAACCTGAGGTTGATAAGTAGGAACAGACGCAGGGCTGATAGCAGGAATTACAGCTGCTACTGGTTGATATCGACGC
Organism: Lathyrus tuberosus; assembly: GCA_022829125.1. Lineage (NCBI taxonomy): Eukaryota > Viridiplantae > Streptophyta > Magnoliopsida > Fabales > Fabaceae > Lathyrus > Lathyrus tuberosus. The sequence goes on along the minus strand of JALAZF010000289.1, from coordinate 4,306,809 downwards.
CTTTGCTTTCTGAGAGAGATATTCCCAATATCCTGCTCTTTTTTCTTAGGGAGAGCACTACCGTATTTTTTAGTACTGCTCGTCGATCCAGTATCTTTTACCAAACGTCCTTCTCGGACGGCTTCCTCAAGACGTACACCCATGCCGACCATCTCGGTGAAATCACTGGGTGCACTGGCAACTATTCGGTCATAGTAAAATGAGCTTAAGGTCTTTAAGAAGATCTTTGTCATCTCTTTTTCCTCAAGAGGTGGACAAATTTGAGCGGCAATTTCACGCCACCTTTGAGCATACTCCTTAAAGGTTTCCTTGTCCTTTTGCGACATCGATCTGAGTTGATCTCTGTCGGGTGCCATGTCCAAATTGTATTTGTATTGTTGGACGAAGGCAGTGCCAAGATCTCTGAAAGTGCTGATCGTGGCACGGTTTAAACCCATGTACCATTTTAATGCGGCACCGGTTAAACTATCCTGGAAGTAGTGAGTCAGCAGGTCCTGATTCTCCTTCTGAGCTGACATCCGCCGAGCGTACATCACCAGATGGCTTTGAGGGCAAGAGTTACCCTTATATTTTTCAAAGTCGGGCACTTGGAATTTGTGCGGGACTTTCACATTGGGGACCAAGCAGAGGTCTGCGGCGTCCTTTCCAAATAAATCCTGACCGCGAATGGCTTACAGCTCTTTCTGCATTTCCAAGAACTGTTCCTGGAATTCCTCCATTCTGTCAAACATAGTTTCCTTTTTATCAGCAGGTATTGGTGGAATCTGTCCTTCCGGGACAGTGTGCACCACAGGGGGTGGTACCGTGACTACGGCAGTGAATCTTGGCGTTTCCCAAAGTTTGTAACCTTCATGAGTCTTCAGTATGCCCCTGGTATCTTCGCTTTCCCGAAGTTTGTAACCTTCAGGCCCAGCGGCTTCTGTTGTGATTCCCTGATCTTCAGTGATCGGCGGAACATATCCTTCCGGGATATAGTTAACAGGCATGCCCCAGGGATGATCTTTCGGTATCTGATACCTAGGATCATACTTCTCCACTATGGGCGTTGAGGTGATCTCTGAGATCACAGTTCGTTGTAGCTGAGCTTCTGCCATGGCTTGCATGTCGTTACGAAGCTTTCTCATATCCTCTCTCAGAGCGTCAATCTCTTCCTTCAACTCTCTGCTTTCTTCCTCAAGATCATCCATCTTTTTCTGACGATTGGCCCGAGTATTGTACGAATGAGACAGTTTGACTCTAGAATCGAGTCACAAACGTGAGATTCGTAGGGAAGAAGAATACGTGATGTGAGAATGATGAATGCAATGATTATATTAATTGTTTTTTTGGTTTAATCAAAATAAACTTCGACAATTAGATTGCATATATCAAACAGTGGGGAAACCCCTTTTTATTGAAATTCAAAGGATTACAGAAATGGAAATACAGTAGATTACAACGTACAGAAACAAAAACCTAATCTAATGGGTCCCGAGTCCTCTCTGAAGAGAAATCGGGTACTGACTCTGGTACTTTCCTTTTCTTTGACCGGGGCTCTTGAGCCGTTGTCGGGTCGTCATTCCTTTGCCAAGTGAAAGGAACGAGCAAATTCCTTTGGTCATCTTGATTCTCTACAGCATGTTGCTCCAAAATTTCAATCAGAGCATCTTTCTCTTTCAGTAGTTGCTGTATTCTGATGCACTCTACGTCGAGGGTGCGATACTTGTTCTTCCAAGACCTTCTCTCCTTTTGAACTTTGTTGAGAGTAACCTGAAGCTTTTCAGTTTCCGTCATGAAGTACATGACAGATTCCCTCGGCAGAAGAATTTCGTAACGAGGATAAGGCATTTTTAGCTTGAGAGCTCTAGTTTGTACCCAATGGAGATAAGGCTCCACCGAGACACAGTCCGGTTTTCCTAGAGACTCTCGTCCTTTCTTATGAACGTGTTTCCAAGCCTGCACTATTTCCATTTTTAGTGCTCTGTCACTTTCTCCTTCCTTGAAGAAAAGACCTTCCAGATGAGCGTTGCGTGGAACAAGCCTCATCGGGTATCCAAATTGACGACGAACCAATACCGGGTGATAGTTGACTCCTTCTTTAGTTCCTATGAGGGGTACGTTGGGGAAGTTTCCACAATGGTCAATGATCCTGATTCCCTCAAAAATCCTATTACACCAATCTATATCAGAGTTGGTGAGAGACATGATCTTCTGCGACCAACGTAAGGCACTCTTGCAATCCCAAAAAGCAGCAGACTTGGGCAAGTGGGAAATAAACCATTTATAAAGCAGAGGTACACAGCATGTGATCTCCCCTCCGCTGTACAAATTCCCCAAGTGTACAGAATGATACGCATCTGCGAGCAAAGTCGGCACAGGGTTTCCAATGAGAAAAACCTTAATGGAGTTAATATCGACGAAGTTATTGATGTTGGGAAACAAAAATAACCCGTAGGTGAGCAAGACAAAGATGCTTTCAAAAGCAGTGATGTTTCCTATACTGGCAAAATACAGGGCCTTCTTTGTCAAGAACTGGGCTGGAAAATCTTAGATGCCACCCTTAGTAGTCATGTGAGTCTTGACCTCAGACTCGTCCAAATGAATTGCTCTTGCAATGGTCTGATTCTTTGGAATTTCTTCCAGTCCAGAAAATGGAGCTCGATCGATGATATGTAGATCGATCAGATGAGAATACTCCTCCAGCGTTGGTGCAAGCTGGTAATCCGGGAATGTGAAACAGTGATAAACCAGATCATAGAATTGAACGAGCGCGTCCATGATTCCCTCAATCACATGGACTCTTAACAGTGGTAGCAGACCTCCGTACTTGGCTCTGAAAGCCTCAGGGCTAGTAATCATCCTTGCTAACCTTCTCAAATCCCCTAGTTTTGGAACCTTGAAGGTGTACGTATGAGTTCTCTTTCTACCGAAATCCATTAGCGTAATCCTCTTCTCTGATATTTGCAATCATAGTCTTAGTTTAATTTGAAAAACAGAGAGACTAGAAGAGAATTTTTTTTGAATGTTTTAATGTTTTTTTAAATGAATACATGAATGCAGCATACAAAAACATAGAAAAAACATGGGGTCAAAGGGTCGTTGTCATGAAGTCAAGGCTCTACCCATCCCCAAAGGTTTATACTAGGGTGATTTTTGTACCTGTACTCATTATCATCAGCTCCTCCCAGGAAAGCAAAACAACAAGCGGATTGCCAGCGAGTTGTAGAGCAATCTTAGAGTAAGTGCCATTCACCGAGAATAGATCACCAGCCTCAAATGAGGGTAGTATCGCGTAACAACTATTTCTGATAGTTTCCGCACTACGAAAGGGTTTGGCTCCTCAGCTTCTCAGACTTAACAATCGGCCCATTGTCTAGGTGAGAGAATGGGTTGCATTGGTCAGCCTCCACTGAGGTTGATGGTCGACCTCGTCGCCAACACTTATCTTAAGTGTATACTCAATCTTTCCACATGCGGCATCACCCGCATTCCCATTAGCAGAAAAATAAACATGTATAGCAATTAGGAAAAGCAGTATATATATTTGTCCTAAACATCCTAGACTTTTAAAGCTATGAATCCTAAGTTCCTGACAGAAAATGGGTTCCCCGGCGGAAGCCCCAATCTGTGGTTTTCATACAAGTGAAGAAAAGGAAGACCGTGCCTAAATCTAACTTTGATACGCCCCACGGTGGGCGCCATTTTTCTGTAGCGAGCGATTTTGGACGCGGTTCTTAAGCGCTGGTCGCTCTCTGCGGTTGAGCTTAAACTACAGTTCGATTCATTTTTTATCCTATTAAAGCTGATGAAGGAAGGGAAATAGATGTCTCCAATTAACCCTGCTTGCATACTGAGTTTAAACAGCGGTCTGTTAGGTTACGAATGCTATCAATGTGGGGGGGGGCCCTTGTACTGGTTATTTGTATTTTCGCCAATACGGTTTTCTTTCTTTTCATTTGGACAGAAGGTTTCTGGCGGGGAACAAGGATTAGGATGTTAGGACTGATGCTTTTGAATTACTGCTTTTGATTGATGGAGATATGATATTTGGGTTTTTTGTTGATTGTGCTCGCTAAGATTTTTCTTTCAATCTTATGCCTACGTATTCCCGTTTACCGAAACAGGGAAATCAGAGCATTCGTAGTTCCTCCTAGTCTATGGGAGGAAATAGGTGTTTTTGTGTCTTGTTCAAAGCCCAAGACGTGAAGCGAAAGGTGATTTATATCTTGTTCAAAGCCCAAGATGTGAAGCTGAAAAGTCTATTTGTGTCTTGTTCAAAGCCCAAGACGTGAAGCTGAAGGACCTCGACTTTAGAGAGAATTTGTCATCTCTAAAGAAGGGTTTGTCTGTCACAACTGTTGGGTGACTGGTTTATAAAGGAGGATTACTTTAACCGGGATACGCGGATCCTAGTAATGCCATAATTTCCTTTATAGGGGATCTTAACCTAAAGGAGAAGACTTTAACTCAGTGTAGAGCAATGATATCTTTCCTTAGGAATTTCTCATGCTAAAAGAGGGACAGTGGCATGGATGTAGATGATCCAGAGGCTTGCCGCTTACAGCGATTAAATGGAGGGGAAAGGAGTTGTTGATGTTTGTGTACTGTGAACGAGGCACAGTTTTGATGCTAAAAGGTTGATTGGATCAACCAGTGGTTTTCTTATACAAAGCCTAAGAGGAGGCTAATATGTGTCTCGTACAAAGCCCGAGAGAGAGGCTAAAAGGTTTTTGACTCAACGAGGGAGTCTTTTGGTATCTCGTATAAAGCCCGAGATGGAGGCTATTGTTTGTTTGTTTGGCTCAATAAGAACCTTTTTGTATCTCGTATAAAGCCCGAGATGGAGGCGAAAAGGGTGATTGACTCAACGAGGGAGTCTCTTATGTGTCTCGTACAAAGCCCGAGAGAGAGGCTAAATGTTGTTTGACTCCGCTGGGGAGAATCATTGTACAAAGCCCAAGAGAAGGCTAAGGTGACTGTTTCAGTTGAGTGACAGGTCCAGTATGCGGATTTTGAAAGAGAAAATCAGTTCTTATATGAGCAACACTGTACTCAAGGATTTGATTCAAGGATCCGGGTTATTCCTGTTCTTTAAGGAAGCGGGAAATCTGAAGGGTATTGAGACTGTCCGAGTCTACGGGTTTCCTTCCTATTTAACAAAGGGGTCACTTGAGAATGTCTTTGAGACTCAAGGAAGTTAGACTGTCCAAGTCTAGAGTTTCATCTTTTGTACTATGCTTTGAGAAACAGTAGTAGACTCTTTGAAAGGACTGTTCTATGCAGATGATTAAGTTCTGTTCCTATACCTCTAGGAGGTCGTCGGGACAATTTGTACGAAGCCCAAGAGGAGGCTGGAAACTTTTAAGAAGCCGACGGGTCCTTGTACGAAGCCTAAGAGAAGGCTATCATTCCCGGAGGAAGAGATCATTATACGAAGCCTAAGAGGAGGCTGTGAATACTTCTGAGAAGCCGACGGGTCCTTGTACTAAGCCCAAGAGGAGGCGGGGTTGCTTTTAGGAAGCCTGTGGGTCCTTGTACGATGCCCAAGAGGAGGCCGATGCTTTTAAGAAGCCCGTGGGTCCCCAAACCCTGAGAAATTCAAGGCAAGCTATTCACAAGGAATAGATCAAGTCAGGAAAGTTCGAGAATTTGGAAGAAACTCAAAGATGCCATTCACGGAGAATACATTCATCTCTGGGAGTAGAGTTTCTTGACAATTCCTAATGAGGACAGCCGAAGAGAAGACTGTATCTGGTGATCCTATTGGGGATCTAGTTCAGTCTATTTCTAAGAGTGACAGTCTGAGAAAGGGTTCAAAAAGAATCTGCCTTTCACATCTCCATATTGTTTAACCCCAAGAGGAGGGAAGACTGTGTCTGGTAATCCTATGTGGATCTAGTTTTGCCTGTAAGTTCAGAGTGATCAACATGGCTTTACCTAGTGCTAGACGTAGTTGCTGAGGAAACTCTAAATATCTATACTATTATTACACAGTTGATATGAGTTTATGAAAGAAGACTTACAGCGAAACAGCCCCACAATACAGTTATATATATATGAGTTTATGAAAGGAGACTTACAGTGAAACAGCCCCACAATACAGTTATATACATATGAAAGCGGTAAATGAAAGCGGGTAAACACTTACTCGGTTGTAGAGCTTCCATGCTGTTTGGTTAGTTGTTCAACAAAGAAAGATTAAAAACAACAGTATATTCAAAATCAAAGGAGAAAGTGCTTTGAAATAAAAATATTTGGGGCTTACAGCTCAAGGAGAGGCCCAGGGTTTTATCAGTGAACGCACTGTTGAATTTGTACATAGGGACTTATACAAGTGATTGTGGCCCAAAAAAGGTTTTCTGTACAAAGGGATGGGTCTTACACTCTCTCAAGAGACCCAAGTGAGTTTTAAGAAAAGAAATGGGTCTTACTACTCGAGGGTAGGCCCAGTTGGATAATTTTAAACTGGCGACGATCGCGTCGTTTATTTGAAAATGTACAGAGGGACTTATACAACGAATGAGGCCCAAAAAGTTTTCTGTACACAAAGGGGTTCGGTCTTACACTCTCATAGAGGCCCAAAGAGTTTAAAGAAAAGAAATGGGACTTACAACACGAGGGGAGGCCCATAGTCTTTATTTTCAAGATGAATATTCACCTTTAAAATGCTTAAAAACAATTAAAAATGAATTTATTCACAAAAATACCAACTATATTAAATAAATAATATAAATTTGATTTTTTTGTAGAATAAAATATTTTACTATTTTTGTGATTTTTCAGAAAAAGAACCAATAAAAAATAATCAAAATTGAAGGAGTTATTAATTTTCCAAATCATTATAAAATAAAATGAGAAAATATAAAAAAGAGGGGTTGGGTCTTATACTCTATTAGAGGCCCAAAGTGTATTTTTGTACAAAAGATGGGGCTTACAACTCAGGGAGAGGCCCAAAATATTTTCAGTTTGAAAATGGCGATCGCGCTGAGATTTTTAACGTATCGGGACTTATACAATAACTGAGGCCCAAAATTGTTTTGGTTAAAACGGAATTGAGTCTTACACTCTAATAGAGGCCCAAGTGTTTGAAAAAGATTTATTAGGGTGAAAATCAAAGAAAACCCCAATTTCATTTTTTTAGGCATTTTTTCAAGAAAAATTAAGTAAAAAAATGATAAAAATATCAAATAAAATCATTAAATAATGATTAAAGTTTATGAAAAAAATATTTTATCCACATAAATATTTAAAATCATTTTGGTTTTAAAAAATCAAGAAAAAAAAGAAATCATTTTAAAAGCATTTAAAACAATTTAAAACATTATTTTTAAATATATTAAAAATAATATTTTTTTTGTGATTTTTTGTGGATTAAAATATTATGGGGTATGAATTGGAAAATGATGATTTTTTGCTATGTAAAAAAAATTGGTTGAGTTTTGAAAATAAAAAGTAAGAAAAAGAGGAAAGATATCAAAATATCATCTCCGACATTTCTTATGGGGGTAAAAACGAGTACCGAAACTTTAATTTTCAACACGTTTTTTATCAAATTTCAAACACTCACAACTCTCTCAATTTTTATCGGAATCAAAATTCGGAAATACCTATCTTGACCGATTTTTCGCAAGGAATCCGATGGTACCGCACATACACACTGAATCTCGACGTACAAAACACGCAAATCGAAAAACCAGAACTGCGCGTAATTGAAAACATCGTTTCGCGCCAAACTTCCGACGCGCGTAACTCTCTCAATTTTTAACGGAATTAAGATCCGAAAGAGTCTATCTTGACCGATTTTTTGCAAGGAATCCAATGGTATTGCACATGTACGCTGAAACTCAACGTACAAAATGCAGCAGCAAAAAAACCAGAACTGCGCGTTAGTTGAAAACATCGTTTCGCGCCAAACTTCCGACGCCCGTAACTCTCTCGATTTTTAACCGAATCAAGATCCGCAAGAGTCTATCTTGACCGATTTTTCGCAAGGAATCCAATGGTATCACTCACGCACACGGAACCTCAACACACAAAATGCAGAAATTAAAAAACCAAAACTGCACGTTGTTTTCGACGCCGTTTCGCGTCAAATTTCCAACGCGCGTAACTCTCTCAATTTTCATCGGAATTGAAATCCGTAAAAACCTATCTTGACCGATTTTTCGCAAGGAATCCAATGATATTATTCACGCACTCGGAAACTCACTGTACAGAACACACAAAGCAAAAAAACCAGAACCGCTATCGTTAATTCGACGTCGTTTCGCGTCAAATTTCCAACGCGCGTAACTCTCTCAATTTTCATCGGAATTGAAATCCGTAAAAACCTATCTTGACCGATTTTTCGCAAGGAATCCAATGGTGTTACTCATGCACATGGAAAATCAACACACAAAACATAGAAATTAAAAAACCAAAACTGTTATCGTTAATTCGACGTCGTTTCGCGTCAAATTTCCAACGCGCGTAACTCTCTCAATTTTCATCGAAATTGAAATCCGTAAAAACCTATCTTGACCAATTTTTTGCAAGGAATCCAATGGTGTTACTCATGCGCACTAAAACTTAATGTACAGAACACATCAATAAAAAAAAACCAGAACTGGATATGATTTTAAAACAACCAAAATTCCACATATAAACATGTTAAAATGCAAACAGTGGGAGGATCACAACATACACATTAAGGACTACATTTTTGCCTCAGGAATTGTTCAATATAATGCATGTATGTGGACAACAAAGGAAAGCATGATTCAAAGAATTCAAGTTGTGGATTTTACCTCTTTTTTGGAGATTTTGGGCAACCTACCAAGTGCTTTGTTCCAGAAATGATTTGATGCTTTGGACAACCTCAAATGACCTCTTAGAAGCTTTTAGGATGGTTGGAATCGGCTGGAAACCTCTGGAGCAAGTTTGTGCACTTTCTCGCAAAATGGTCAAAAACGGCCAAAATGCCAACTCTCTCAAATGGTGTTCCAGATGTGTGGTACCATTTGGGACAGTCCAAGGATGATATTTAGAGTGTGTTTGAGGTTTTATCTGGTTTGGAAAGTGACTGAATCAAGACATGGCTTGAAAAATGCAAAAAAGTGTCATTTTGAGGTTTTGAGAGGTGACTTTGTGATGTTGTGATTACAGATCACTTTTGATGGTTTGCACAGCTTACATATGATATATATGAGGTGTGTGTGTGATTAGTTTGAGTGGAAATGCTCTCTAGCTCAAAAACACAGAATTATTTGCTTTGGAAGGCAAATTTGAGGTGAAATAAGAGATTTTGAGGAAAGCATCTGTTTGATGGCTTTGGTGTACTCAAACTGAACACAAATGAGCTCTATTTATAGTGGAGCAAGTTTGTTTTGGGATCCACAGTGAATGGCAACTGCAGCAGGTGTTTGTTCCATGTTGGCCAATGGAAATGCAAGTCTCCTCTAGCCATTGACTAGAGGTTAGGGCACAGGGTTGTGGTTCCCTTGGTCTTGGATAAGTCTTGACTGATTTCAGATGAGAATGGCTCAGTCCATGCCACCTCTAAGCATCCATTAAATGCTCCAAACCAAAATTGGAGTTTTGTCCCTCTTTTAGGGATTTCTAGGTTTTGGCATGTTTTTTTTGGTTCCTTGGACTTGGGAGGTTTATGGATCAGATCATCCCACTTAGATTTGATCCTTAGATGTGTCCAAACTGATGACAAGGCTTGAAAATTCGTGTGGCACAAAAAAAGTGCAAATCTGCCTTGAAAAATTCAGCTTCAGCAAGGCCTTTTGTAAGATCCATAACTCCCTGCTCGAGTGTGCTACATGGACGTTCTAGTACTTTTCGGAAAGCTTAGATGACGTACTTCAACTTTGATGTTTGACACTAGACCTGGTTCAACTTGGATCATGGAGAAAAACAGTCTTGAAGTTGGGACATTGTGCTGAAATTACAAAGCAGATTTTTGGCTAAGTGCTGAAAAATGTCAATTTTAGGTTTTTAGCCATTTTGATCCAACCATAACTCAAAATCCATGATGAATTGGGATGAAGTGCAGTTGACACTTTTGTAGAGGGCCATGAGGGCTACAAATCCATCTTTGGATGGGGAAAAATGGCTTTGTGGTTTAGGAGTTATGATCCTCCAAAGTTGGTACCCTTGCTACTTTTTTTCATAACTTAGAAAATTTTCTAAGTTTTTATGGTTACCCCTTTTACAAGTTATCCCACTTTCTTTGATTTTTCTTGATGAATGATGATTCCAATCACACATTAACATCATTTTAGGGTTAAAAAACCATTTTTATGAAAAATCTCAAAAAGTCAAAGTTTGACTTTTGTGCACAGTTGACTTTTTATCAGATGAATTCCAAACTGTGCGATCCTTTAGGAAATCATGTCCTTGACCTAAATCAAACTTGATGGACATGTTCCATGGGTGTTATAGGGTGTATTGAATCATGACCTAGGGTTTGGGAGCATGTCCTGGTCAAAAGTCAAAGCTACAGTTGACTTTTCTCGCGAAACCCTAACTGTGGTTCAGATGAAATTGAAACTTGTTGCTCAAGCTTCTTGGATCAATCCATTGTTGAAAATGGATCAATGTGGTGTGTTAGGGATCCTCAAATCCTCTCTTGAGGTCTTGGCTCGTGTTTTGTCCCAAAAGTCAACTTAGGGGTGAATTAGGTCAAGAAACCCTAATTCCTGATTTTTGATGTATGCATCCCCTGAGGCTAAATTGACTTGATGATGGGGTTTATGATGTTCTATGGAGCATTTTAGGTTATGCTTTAAAGCATTGGCTCATGCCCAGAGGAAAATTTCCATCTGGAGGCCCTAGTCGACCAAACCCTAATTTGGCGACACTGGCGATCCTGAGGCTTGATCCACCTAGAAGGGAGCAGCCTTGTGCTTAATCCTTGAAGTGGGAGTCCTCTTGATTCATTGTGGATATTTGAGAGGCTAGACAAGTTGAAGATCATGTCATTCCTTGATTGATCCTTTGTCTAAGAGCTCTGAGAGGGTTTGAAACCATATTTCCTGTTTGTAGTGAATTCTCACCCACCTTTGGGGAGACTAATGAGGTACAAAGGTACATCCATATTGTGCTGATGATTTGCACAATGATGGGAAATCTTAGTGGTCAAAATTTGGGGTATGACAGATACCAACCAAGAGTTGGGATAAATAATACTAACCAAGAGTTAGGATAACCGAGAACGCCGACCGAAGGCGAACTCAACAAAGGATACCAACCAAGAGTTAGGATAAAAGATACTAACCAAGAGTTAGGATGAATGAGAACGCCGACCAAACGCGAACTCAGTAAAGGATACCAACCAATAGTTGGGATAGAAGATACCAACCAAGAGTTAGGATGAACGAGAACGCCGACCAAAACTCAACAAAGGATACCAACCAATAGTTGGGATAGAAGATACTAACCAAAATTTAGGATGAACGAGAACACCGACCAAAGGCGAACTCCACAAAGGATACCAACCAAGAGTTAGGATAGAAGATACTAACCAAAAGTTAGGATGAACGAGAACGCCGACCAAAGGCGAACTACACAAAGGATACCAACCAAGAGTTGGGATAGAAGATATTAACCAAAAGTTAGGATAAACGAGAAAGCTGACCAAAGGCGAACTCAACAAAGGATACAAACCAATAGTTGGGTTAGAAGATACTAACCAAAAGTTAGGATGAAAGAGAACGCCGACCAAAGGCGAACTCAATAAAGGATACCAACCAAAAGTTAGGATAGAAGATACTAACCAAAATTTAGGATGAACGAGAACGCCGACCAAAGGCGAACTCAACAAAGGATACCAACCAAGAGTTGGGATAGAAGATACTAACCAAAAGTTAGGATAAACGAGAACGCCGACCAAAGTCAAACTCAACAAAGGATGCCAACCAATAGTTGGGATAAAAGATACTAACCAAAAGTTAGGATAAACGAGAACGCCGACCAAAGGCGAACTCAACAAAGGATACCAACCAATAGTTGGGATAGAAGATACTAACCAAAAGTTAGGATAAACGAGAACGCTGACCAAAGGCGAACTCAACAAAGGATACCAACCAAGAGTTGGGATAGAAGATACTACTCAAAAGTTAGGATGAATGAGAATGCCGACCAAAGGCGAACTCAACAAAGGATACCAACCAAGAGTTGGGATAAAATATACTAACCAAAAGTTAGGATGAATGAGAACGCCGACCAAAGACGACCTCAACAAAGGATACCTACCAAGAGTTTGGATAGAAGATACTAACCAAGAGTTAGGATAAATGAGAACGTCGACCAAAGGCGAACTCAACAAAGGATACCAACCAAAAGTTGGGATAAAAGATACTAACCAAAGGTTAGGATGAATGAGAACGCCGACCAAAGACGACCTCAACAAAGGATACCAACCAAGAGTTGGGATAGAAGATACTAACCAAAAGTTAGGATAAACGAGAATGCCGACCAAAGGCGAACTCAACAAAGGATACCAACCAAGAGTTGGGATAGAAGATACTAATCAAAAGTTATGATGAATGAGAACGCCGACCAAAGGAAAACTCAACAAAGGATACCAACCAAGAGTTAGGATAAAAGATAATAACCAAAAGTTAGGATGAATGAGAACGCCGACAAAAGGCAAACTCAATAAAGGATACCAACTAAGAGTTGCGATAGAGGATACACAGGAAATAGAATTCTCAGACATACAACCTGGAGGGAAGATGACTCCATTGAGGCTCAGAGAAGTTTAACCAAACAACTCTGCAGGGAAGTATAAACATGATGGGTGAATTTATCGGCAACTCGAATGTGGATAAAGGAATGTTGAATTTCCTGAAATATGCCATTCTCTGCTGAGAGACGTCTGATAAAGATAATGTTAAACCTGGCTTACGCTTCGAATGCATATGTTTGAATTTTTCAATGGCGTAATGCTCCATATTAAATGGAAATGCTACGCGTTTTGAGGATGCAATGATTACTATATGTAAAATGCAAAGAGGATCCTCTGCTGGAGATCACGAGTAACCCTTGTTAAAGATAAAACCCAAGATGACTTCCCTTACACCGGGAATCACGAATGACAACTGTTGAAGATGGAACCCAAAGATCTGATACGGAAAAGGTGCCAATAACCATTGGAATTGGAATCTGTCGGGGACATCAGCCACCGCTAGTCAAAATGTTGAGATGATGAACATCAAAATCTGCTTGGGGTGATCAGTCACTAATACCAAACCTGCCGGGGAATACCATTGAACTTAACCTGTGGCTGGGGAAACGATTTTCCTTAATCTGCTGGGGAAAAGAGAATACTGTTGCTGGCGAGATTATACTTCCTGATTCGACGAGGAAAGTAGGCACCGAGACTTGGTGGGGAACACAGATCTCTATCAAGGAGAGACATCAAAATAATATCTGGCTGAAGATGCAACATTATTTTGTCTGGAACAATCAACTTTTGAATACTAGCTGGGGAGCAACAAACCACTCTGACACGGGAAATAATTCTATGCACTCTTACTAGGGAGAGAGAAATTCTCAATGCTTTGCTAAAGATGCTAGGTCTTCAATACTAGAGAGAAAGGCTCTATTGGGGACGGGATGTCAAATGAGCCTCTTGCTGGGGGTGCCGACCTGCTTGGAGAGCAAGAACAAACCATTTTTACCTTGTCTGTGGACTTGAACTCTCGCGAGAGAAAATCCAATTCTGACTGGAGAAAACCAAACCGTTAGACTCTCGCTAGTGAGAATAATCAGAATCTTCATAATGTCCCTCTGGGGCCTTGTTGAGGAAGATATACCCCATACTGGGAACTACTTTGGTGCTTCACGCTTCTGCTGATCAACTGCATGCCAAATATTATAAGTGAACTCTCCACTTGTTTCAGATCACATGTTCTACTGGGAGAAATCGTCTCAAGAGGATTTTACAGAAAACCTGGCATTCAAAATGCCTCAGGGTCTTCAAACTCTTGGACATATTTATTGGATCTCGACGTAACTGCCCCAGATTGGATAACCTACGAAGGAATTTGCCTCGAGAGGATTCGTAATGACTTGAAATATTATGCCCCAGTATACTGAATCATGAAGAGGTGCTTTTGATCAACTGTCTTTTGAGAGGACAACCTCTCACTCCTGAGGTGGCATGCCTCAGTACGTGACTTGCAATGATTCTTCCCTTGTCTTCGAGGGATTCGCTGAATCTCGACATGATTGCCCCAGATTGGCTGAACTTGGAGAGATTTCTCGACGTGACTGTCCCAGATTGGCTGAACTTTGAGCACAACTTGTGAAAAAACGTTAGCTGAGGGAGTCTTTTGACTACATGTTCCTCAATATGGTTGTCCAGGAATTTCCTCTTAGCAAAGTTAGACTTCTTGACTGATGCTCATTATGCAGGCTTCATTAGTGTCAAGTACAATGAATGCAAGTAGAAAATGTTTATTCTGAGAATGATGATTCTAATACAACATACATGTTAATATTGAAGTTTTTATTGAAGAGATGTCATCAAACTAGTGAACGAATCACTAGAAAAAAATGCGACACTGATTTTTTGAATAAAAGACATTATGCACATGCAATACCAACAAAAACATTCTAGCCCTACTCACGGGAGTCAGGAACGCTGTCTTATCAGAAGCACGCCTTCAGAATAACCTTTACCTCAATTAGGACTTTTGAGGGTTGTAATGTGGCCTGGTTCACGGTTTGAGAAAGAAGGATTTATGGCTCAAAATTTTGTTTGTACCCACCCATTCTCCTGATGTCCTTCAGTCCTACGTTCAGTTCATTTGACACAAGTGCTCACCTTCCAAAAGGTTATTGCATGCCATCAGTGATGGTTAAGGAGCCCCCCAATGCTTTCGAAGTGGCAATCGCTCCTTTCGTCTTTGGTGCCCGTAGTCACACGACTCGTTCTTGCTCGAGGATTTTTCTATTGTAATCCTTTTCGCTTTTCTATTTGCTTATTTTTTCATTTGTTTCCCTAATTTTGCCTGGACTAATTCTTTTGAATCCTTTTCGATTTTGATGTCCAGCGAGATGCCCTAACTTTTGCCTAAGTCATTTGTTTTCAAACTTTCGACTAAGCGGGATTTCTTTCTTTTCTTTTTTTCTTCTTTTTTTTTGAACAAATCGTGTGACACTGGCTGTCTTGACATCCTTGAAAGGATTGTGACTGCTTCACTCCTTGCGACGAGGGATAACCATTGTGGTTTCATGCTTCTTGGCTTCCTAATGAGAAAAAAGGTAATCAATCCTTAGATGCACAATCCGTTTGAAATTTGAACGCTTGGTCAAATCAACTGACAACTACCCTGCCCCGGGGTGAAGTGTTAGGTTTTTTTTCAAAATAAACTCCTACTTCTAGGCTCAATGGGGTTAACGAGGGTTTATCTCCCTTATATCTCTGGCGTTTGGGGAGTTGAAACAATGCCTGTACATCATCAGCAAGGTTTTATTCCCAAAAGCATACGACCAGAAAGTTTGCATTTTCAAATCGTCATCCTCCCTCTAAGAGTTTAAGCAAGTAAATTGGTATTGCAATTCACAGAAACATCATATGAATGAATAAGAATGAATTATTTCAAGAAAAAAACATACTCATTGCATTAAAACTACCATTCAACACAAATAATTTTTACATGTATACAAAGTATTAATGAACAATGAAAAATACAAATGAAAGTACAACAAAGAAGCTAAAGATCGCCATTATTGAGGAGGCTTGGCTCCATCTAGACTTATTGCTCTTAACAACATACTCACAGTCTGAGTGCTCACTCGGGAGGCTTCAGTTGATGTGCAAACCATCTACAGTGAATGTAATGACCCCAACCTCGATTAAATCTTGTACATTATGATGAAAGGCTCGACACCTCTCAATAGTATGTCCAGGGCCACCTGAATGAAAGTCACATCGGGCATTAACATCATATCCAGCTGGGAGCTTTACTGGAGAGGGACCCATTGCACGGGTTTCTACCAGATTCAGTTTGAGCAATTGTTGAAACAACATGGCATAAGACATAGGCAGTGGATCAAAATGTCGGTCAGGCTTCTTCAGCTTCTGTGCGTACTTCTTAGCCTTGGGATTGTCTTGGGAGACAGGAGGTAGCAGCCGACGAGGAAACTCCGGAACCCCAGGTTGTGCAGCAAATCCGCGAGGTAAATTACACGTTGAAAGAGATCCTACATGCAAGGGCGGAATGACAATTTCTGCTGCAGCCTCAGGCACAGGATTGCCATCCTTTCTGAGTACATTTATCACGACCTCCATAACTAGGCTCATATGAGTCTTCAGTTGATTAACTTCCTCTTTCATCATTTTTTGATCTTGAATCAAAGCTTGCATGTCCCCCATAAACTGCCCCATTTGGCTTCGCATTTCCCTCAACTCTGCTTGAACTTGATCCATGGTCAACTTTTGAATGGCTTGAGCAGTTAAGTCTGAAATTCTGAAGAAAACCAGATCAGGATGAGAATAACCAAGCCTCGAACACCCGTTATGCAAATGAGTATGAAAATGCAAAGCAATGTTATGAATGCAATAAGACATGGGATTAAAGCTTCCATATATTCTGAATAACTGTGATGCACTGCTGATGACTGAATAAGTTCACATGTCTGCTCTGAAGAGAATACCAGAATACCAGAATATCCGAATAGTCAGAATACTAGAAGGCCAGCATGTCGGCATAATCAGAATACCGGGATAATCAGAACACCAGAATAATTAGGGTACTGGAATAATCGGAATACCAGAATATCCGAATAATCATAATACTATAATACCATGCTGATAAGTCCACACTAATAAGAAACCCAGAATACCGGGTAGGTTGAAGGTTACGGTTACCTACAAACCTATAAACACCCACCCATTATCGCATGTGGGTACTAAAAACGAAGGATCCTCAGTTTCTGGCACTGAGGTCGAGAAGCAATAATACATTCTTCCTTCTGGGTACAGTATTATCGCCAATCGAGGAGTGCCTCAACTGATTCCCCCTAAAAAAAGGTCATCCTATGGCAAGTTCTCAGCTTTGGGTCCTCAGATCGAGAAGCGTAATGGGTTTGCCATTTCTGGTCTGCCATTATCGCCCCTCGGGAGGAGTGCCTCAACTAGGTCCTCGGGAAGTCGACAACTCATAAAGGAATATCCAATGGTCTGCATCAACATGCAGTATCAGATATCTCCTAGATGGACCTCGTCTGGCTGTGGATCTCGCGAACACTTCACGTGGTCAACACCACGCAAGCGATAAGATTATCCACTCTAAATCCTGTGTGTATACTCAAGCCTGGGTAGTGGGCTTATCTCTCAGATCACCCATCCCGCCATACAGAAAAATCCAGCACAATACAGAATATATGGCAATAGTAAATGTAATAAAATAGTAAACATGCAACAATGCCATAAATAAAGTGAGTAAAGCATATAGATAAACACCCTATAATCGAAAAAAAACAGGCGCTAGGATTGACTCGCTTAGGGAACCAGAGATTCTGGGTTCGGTCCCCAGCAGAGTCGCCACCTGTCGCATCTGCGAAAATCAACCGGCGGGAAAGAATAAAAGAGTCGCCACCGAACGTTATTTATCCCGATGCAGGGAAAGGAAACGATCGAAGAAAACCTCAACAAAAGCAACTATATGAATCGGTTCTGGAATTGTTATCGATTTTTCCTCTAAGACAAAGTCTCTAACCTTATTATTCCCCCAAACTCAATATCCTCAAAGAATGTGGTTGTTCACGTCTCAAAAATTGAATTTAATTTAGAAGCATAAAATTTGTAGCCCCTAGATCTTTCAGAATAACCAATAAAGTAGATGCTCACTGTTCGGAAGTCCAATTTCTTTTCATTTGGCCTATAAGGCCTTGCCTCAGCTGGACATCCCCTCACATGAAAATGTTTGAGACTACGCTTTCGCCCGGTCCAAAGCTCATAATGTGTTTTGGCAGTTGCTTTTGTTGGTACTCTATTTAGAATATAAGCTGCAGTCTTTAATGTCTCTCCTTAGAGTGACTCTGGCAAAGTAGAATGACAAATCATACTCCTTACCCTATCTTTAAGAGTCTGATTTCATCTTTCAGCAACACCGTTCATGCTAGGAGATCCTGGCATGGTGTACTGTTGGACAATTCCACATTCCTCTAGGTATTTGGCAAAAGGCTCTTGACGTTGTTCACCTGAACCGTCATATTTACCGTAATATTCACCGCCACCGTCGGATTTGACTTTCTTAATTCTTTTGTCAAGTTGATTCTCAATTTCAGCCTTAAATGATTTGAACACATCAAATGACCGAGACTTTTCATGCATAAGAAATATGTATGCATATCTAGAATAATCGTCTATGAATGATTTAAAATATTGTTGACCATTCTAAGAAGGTGTCGGAAATGGTCCACAAATGTCTGTATGTATCAATTCTAAGACATTCGTAGCTCTATATGCACCAAATTTCTTTTTTTTTTTGCCTGTTTTCCTTTAACGCATTAAACACAAACATCAAAGTTTGTGAAGTCAATAGAATCCAAAATTTCATCTGACACTAGTCGCTTAACTCTATTTTTAGAGATGTGACCTAAGCGTTTGTGCCATAACGCTCCTGAATTGTTATCCTCAATTTTACGCTTAGTACCACGTGAATCCACATTCAAGGATTCGCCATAGGTAGCTATTGTGTCAAGCAAATATAGATTATCATGACCCATATGTGAACCAGTCCCAACAATATTTGAATTGAAAGACATCTTGAACATATTGTTTCCAAATGAACAAAAATAACCTGATTTGTCCAAATAAGAAACTGAAATCAAATTTCTTCTAAATGACGTAACCACAAAAGTGTCTTTCAAATCCAAATAAAATCGGTACACATTAATAATCTAAAATGCCCTATAGTTTCCACCTTCACCGACTTGCCATCTCCAACATAGATGTATCTTTCAACATCATTTGGCTTCTGGTAGTTCATGCAACCCTTCATTGAAACACCGATGTTAGTAGTTGCACCAGAGTCTAACCACCAAGTGTTTCCAGGTACTAAAGCTAAATTGACCTTAGAACAAACCAAACCATGACTCATGCGATTGGAGCGATCTCACTTCTCATAATCTTTCCTCTATTCAGAGGTACCAAATTCCATAAGAGAAGGAGGTTGCCTAATCCTTAATGCAAGGTCAAGATCCATGCAGCCAAAAACAATTTCCATGTTGTCATTCCAATCTTTAAAATCTATCTCATTCAGGACCTGAACCTTATTCATATTAGCAGATATTGAAGTAAATGTAGCTGAAAAAATAACAAAAAACAAACATTTTAAATATACTCACATAAATAAAAACTGAATCATCAATGTTGTTCAAATAAAGGCATAACTCATCTCAAGATACCCAGTGCACCAGCAATATCAAGTCTTTGGATTGATTTATTATTCACATGTATGACCTCATTATTATCACATGTTTACCATCACAGGCGCATATGAAAACCAGCCAACCACCAAATGTCCTTTGGGTCAATTGATATTCGCATGGACAAACATACACACAAACCATACAAATATTTAACATTTTTCATAAGAAATTGTTATAAAAGAGGTCACTTTGGCGACTTTTTCATTTCAAATACTTATCTAAAAAATGTTAAATTACTATATAAAAATACATTCTGTAACCAAATTCGAACAAAATTGAACAAAAAAAAATTAAAATTAAATCCAAATCAAAAACACCAATGCATTTTATTATATTGTTACGAAATTATACTAAGTTTAATTTCAAAATATAAAATCACATATATTTATAATAAATAATAAATAATATAAAAAAACATATAATTCTTTTAAACAAAAAAAATATATTGCGGTTATTAAAAAGAAAATCGATCCTTGTTTTTATCCTTATACACCGCATAGAAAGACTTGGAGGAAAAATTTCACAAAACTATGAACAGTTTCATTACGCACTGAAGATAGAACCATATCGTCAGTTTTATTACCTTTAGCTGCAAAAGTGTTGGTTGTTAGGTACAACTCAACTCTATATATATTATTATCCTTTGATATGCATCTGAGTTCAATTTACATAGAAAATATTTATTTGATAAAAAATATAATATTTAATAATGGTTAGAATATAAACAGAAGAAAACAGAGAGATAGAGATGAATCTAGTCGTCTAACATAATGACTATTATTTGGAGATTATAAGTGGCAAAGAATATTCTAGTCAAAACCAAAAAAAGACAGTATTATAATAATAACAAAAGAGTGTAAGAGCAAAAAAGATTTCGTATAAGAGCAAATAAAATTGATGATAAATTCTACCTGACATTTAATTTCAGATTCAAGATTTTGAGCACAAAAATTTTGTAAGATAAAAAAGGATCTCAATTTTAGAACCCTAATAAAAAAACCTCAAAAACATAACATATATTGATTTATACAATTGGAAGATCAAAGGATCCTAAATAACCCAAAAACAAATTGAATCAGATATTGGTAGTTCTGATACCACTTGTTAGATCTGTTCAAAACCTTATGATTTCTACCGATATAGAAATCAAGAACAAAACTCTAAAATAATTCCTATAAGTCGATATAACATAACTTGTATCCATTAAACCCATATCCGAATACAATTATGAGAATGAAGGCGGAAGAGTACCTGAATTTTCCATTGAAATCGTTAAAGATTCTGGGTATGTGATACTCCGTTTTGTAGAGTTCCTTGAATCTCCTCTGATGGGGATGAAGAGTGAAAACCTGATAAATCTTATTTTGTTCGTTCTCTAAAAATGGAGACCATAACCCATTTAAATAACCCTAGAGTTATTTCTTAGTTTTCAATATTCTAATTTAACCCCTCATCAAATTAGATATTGACTTACGGTATCTACACAATAACCTGACCTTTCATGAAATTTATGCTTTTAGCCACAAACTTAATATTATATTAATTAGACCCCTTTAAGTCTTGACTAATTAAAATAATAACACTAACACCTTAAATATTACATTTGTGACCTAAAATTCTAACCGTTCATAGTTTTAATACCTAAAAAAACGCGCTTTCTCTCTTATATTATGAGAACAATTATAAACTAAAATCGAATAGCACCCCCATCAAAGTGGCAGACAAACTAGGCTGTGGCTTAGGGCCTCAAAATTAAATTTCTTAATAGCTATCATAATGATAACATATTCTCTTAAGAAAAATAATAGCATTCAATTTTCATTCCTATTTTAAATTTTATATTACTATCTAGTATTACTATTATATTATTAATTAATGAGAAATGATATTCTTATACCCAATTTTTACATTTACACCGTATTTCACTGACCACCAATACGGTGAACAGTGAAAAATTATAATAATATTATTTTTTAATTTTATTTTTATTTATTTTTATTTTTTATTAAGTACTGATAATAAATTGTGTGATTAACCAACTTCATAACACTATTAACTAACATTTTATTTTGTATTAACCAACTTTAGTGATTGCACAAAATTATTTTTAATATCTGAGCAATTATTAACAAACTTTATAACTTTATTAACCAACTTTTTACTTTTCATTAACCAACTTGGATTTACTACTAAAAAATATTTTTAATATCTATTAACCAACTTTATCACTTCATTAACCAATTTTTTACATTGCATTAACCAACTTTATTCACTTTTAAAAAGGCACTGTTCATGCACTGTACGCAAACACTGTTCATGTTACTGTTCACGAAAATCTGCACTATTCATATAAAAATGTTCATGTCCTATACAACACTGTTCACTTTGTACGACACTGTTCACTGTATTAGTGAACAGTGTATACGGTGTAGTATATGCATTTGGTGTAAACATAGCACTGCTGTTAATTAGTATAAACTTCCACTATCAATTATTCATCAGCAATGCTATCTTGACACCCACACTTACACTGCACCGTATGAACTATTCATTAATACTGTGAACAGTGCCGTGAACAGTAAATCCGTACATGAATAGTGTCTGTGAACAGTAAATCCGTATATGAATAGTAACGAGAACCGTGCCTGTGAACAGTATCCGTAAACAATGACTTTTAATAGTAAATCAAAGTTGGTTAATGAAATGTAAAAAGTTGGTTAATAAAGGTCCAGATATTAAAAATAATTTTTACTAGTAAAATAAAGTTGGTTAATACAATATAAAAAGTTGGTTAATGAAGTTATGAACTTGGTTAATAAACGTTCAGATGTAAAAGTAATTTTTAGTAGTACAACAAAGTTGGTTAATGCAATGTAAAAAGTTGGTTAATGCAGTTATGAAGTTGATTAATAACCATTCAGATATTAAAATTAATTTTTAACAGTAATTAAAGTTGGTTAATACAATGCAAAAAATTGGTTAATGGAGTTATAAAGTTGGTTAATCACACAATTCTATATCAATATTTCTCAATAAACAAATTTTTAAAATTATTTTTTTAAAAAATAAAAAATTAAAAAAATTAATATTATTATAATATTTCATTGTTCACCATATTGGTGAACAGTAAAATACGGTGTAGGTTTAGAGGAGTGGCGTAAGAATATCATTTCTCATTATTCAAAGACCTGTGCTCTCATTCTTATTTAGTTTTAATGTAAAATATATTTATTTAATTGTTTTATTTGCCATCATGAGATACTTACCTCAATCGCCTAATAAAGAAAAAATTTCTATCCACTCCAATGCCACTTGTTTGTCTAATATTTGCCATCATGGGATTCGCCCTAATTTGTATTGACATTGGACCCATGAAAAGGGAGAGGAATGTTGAAAAACGGTTGGAAATTCTCTATACCAGATTGCCAATTATGTGCATGCAAAAAGAGGATCCAAACCTTTGTTTTAGCTTTACATAATTCCTCATCATGCAAATCCATCATATAGTCCTCCATTTACCCACCATGAACCCACCCTTCTCTAAATGTTCCTTTAGCTGTGATAAACAAGCCATGTTAGCTGGCCTTTTGTATACATTTCCTATTTAGGCAAGAACAAACACCCATCTTAGACCATAAAAGAACCACTTTCCATCTTTTTAATTATTATAATACACTTTTAACTTTTTTTATTATGCATGCCTTAAATTTAAGAGCTTTCAGTATATAAAACAAGCCATGATCCACAGCAGTCACTGCTGCTTCCAGTCACTGCAATCATGTACTCCATCCGTCCTATATTATAAGAGAAATTTACTTTTTAGATATATTGAATAATTAATGTATCTGGTCTATATATAGACCAGATACATTAATTATTTAATGAATCTAAAAAGTAAATTTCTCTTATAATATAGGACAGAGAGAGTATTTATCAATGCACATTGTCTTTGATTTATTTTGCTTGAAAAGTAAGATGTTTAGATATTTATCTAAACTCGTTTCGAATTTAATGGAAAAAATCTATTGTGATTGATTTGAATTTGAATATAAGTTTTATACAATTACAAAATATGATAACGAGTTAGATAACGTGGATACTAATATATTGGTTTTGATAGTTTAGAATATTAGTTATATCTTTAATACTTTGATATTTTGATTTTAATTTATTATTTGAAATATTGCAAATGTGTGTTTTAAAATATTCAATAATTGTTTTTTGGCGTAAATATGTAAATTGTTATGGTAAGTTAAGTGAGTTTTTGTTTTTCGTCTTTCTATCTTTTTTTATTTAAAATAACTTTTTAATTTTAAATCTTTTTTGCATTCGTCTATAACATTATGTTTCCCAGCAAATTTCGCAGGTAAAAAGGATAAAAACTCTTTTAACTATGGAGTTTGTCACAAATTATTATGTTGGAATGAATACTAAAAGAATTTTAATAATAAAAAATTATTTAAAAATAAAAGATATATGGACGAAAATAAAAAACTCACTAACTTATAAGGATGATTGATATAACTAAGTTTTTTCTTTTTTATTTGTAATATAATTTGATGTTGAAAAAAGAGATTATTTATATTAAAAAAATTAATTACACTGTATAAAATATAGGGGTGTTCGCGGTGCGGTTTGTATCAGTGAGCTAAAATCTCATCTGATCCAAAGATAAATTTATTCACTGTTCGGTTTGATTTTGAATAATTAATTAAAAAATATGATTTGATCAAATCCAATTTTATGCTGTTTAATTTGGATCAGTTTTTAGATATCCAAATGACAAATTATATTTTTTAGGCTAAAATACAGTTTTGGTCCCCCTGTTTGTCAAAATTCACGGTTTTGGTCCCCCAATTTTGGCCTAAAAAAAATGATGAACAGTACTTGGTCCGTACATGAACACTACATGTCCGTACATGAACAATACATGAACAGTGAGGGGTTGGGAACCAAAACTGTTAAAAAACAAAATGGGGGACCAAAACCGTGAATTTTGACAAACAGGAGACCAAAACTGTATTTTAGTCTATTTTTTATGAAGATTATAAAATTATTAATAAATAATATATTTAATATAATATAACATTGAAACAAATGAAATTATAAATATAAATAAATTAAACTAAACTAATAAATAAGAATAAAAAAAATAAGTATAAAAATATATATATACAATTAACATAACATATCATATTAATAAAAAAATATAAGTATAAAAATATATACATACCATTTAGTTCAGATTGGATCGGTTTAAAAAAATTAATTCAAAATTCAATTTAAATAGAACAGTTTTTATAAAATGACATCCAAACACATCAATT
Organism: Lathyrus tuberosus; assembly: GCA_022829125.1. Lineage (NCBI taxonomy): Eukaryota > Viridiplantae > Streptophyta > Magnoliopsida > Fabales > Fabaceae > Lathyrus > Lathyrus tuberosus. The sequence continues at coordinate 4,282,069 of JALAZF010000289.1, read as the reverse complement.
ATATTAAATTTTTGTTGTTTTTCTTCAATTTTTCAGTTTTTTCGTTTTAAGATTTTTATTTTGACTAGTTTGGATTTGGCCACTCCTATTAAAAATGAGAGTAGGGGTGGAGATATCTGAACTCGTTTAAAATATGTTTAGAATTTAATTCTTCATCCCCTGCAGAAATCGAGATGGAGAACAAAGAATTATCATAGATTCAAATTTAGGTACATAGAAGGTAAACACCGTCTTTGTCCCCTTGCTATGTTTATTAATTATAAATATATTTTAATCAAAACAATTTTTATCATTAGAGTTGTAAAAAAATTAAAATATTAAAAATATATAGTAATATATTATTTACTAGTAATTTTAAGAATACTAGTTAAAAGTGACATTAGAATAAGAGTCGGTCCAAATGTAAGACTCCTTAGACTATTGCTTTAGGTCTCCATTTTCTCTAAACGTATTTAGGTCTTTTATATATATATATATATATATATATATATATATATATATATATATATATAGGGGCGGAGCCACAGTACACTGAGGGGCTGTAACTGCACCCCCTGACATTTAAAAAATTGTATGTGATATTTATAAATTTTGATTTTTAATCAATATATTTCCTTCGGTCACTATTATAAACAAAAAAAATACCTTAAATTTTAGTCACTATTATAACCAAAAATCATTAAATTTTAGACTAATTAATACTTATATTACTATTATACCCTTAATTTAATTCAAAAGCATTTAATGTTGAAAGTTGATTCATCAAATAAACTAAGGATATTATCGTAAATGTTACTTTGATTGTACATGAAATCAAAAAAATTAATTACACATAACTAACTTTCTTAATACGTATAAAAGTAGTTATTTTAGCTTATAATTGTGACCGGGGAGAGTATTAAAGTGAAGTGTTGATTGAACTCCCTGAAATTTATTAATTACTCATGGTTAATGACTTTGCACCCCACCATGCTATTGTACCAATGTGACATGATTCAGCGCTAGGGGTGTTCGCGGGCCGGTTTGGTTCAGTTTTGAGTGAATCCGATATCCAAACCAATCAAAAATATATGGATTGGTTTGGATTGGATTTTCACATTTTTTCTATAAAACCCAAACCGAACCAACCTGAGAAATAACGGGTTGGTTTGGGTTGGATTAATCAGATACATTAGAAAAAAATATGCGAAAAATATTTTTTGAATTTTCTAATTTACATCAACTAATTTTCTATAATAATATAATTTTTTATTTATTTTCGTGTTTTCATATAGATTGTGGATGTCACAAATGATGTTTCATTTTTCTTCCTTCGTAAAGTTGAATATTTTATACTAGTTTCCCTTATAATGATATATATTATATGAGTTAATATGGTTGGTTCGGGTAGACGGGCTCGCGGGTAAAATTTTGAAAATCCGTTGCCCGAACCAATTAACATCGAGTTTTATTGGTTTGGTTCGATTAATGCCCGAACTAAAAAAATATCCGACCCAAACACAATGGTTTGGTTTGGATTCCGGTTTGGTTCGGATTTGCCCGAACCAATGAACACCCCTATTCAGCGCATTTAAACCACATATACTGACACACGCAGAAAAAGAACAATCATTGATAAATAAAAACCTCTTTGATCATTTTGTATTATTCATTCACTTTTTAATTTTGGTTTATCAGCATACACACTTTTTTTTGTTCATATATTGTACATTATTAAATATAATTTTTTTGTTAGTTCGAAAAACATAAAACTCTTTTAATTATTGTTATTTTAATCATGAGTATTTAGCTCACACACATTAATTATTGTTATTTTAACTTTATGAAATTTTATACAAAGACCGCATACCTTAATTAAAGTCTTTTAAAATTTATTTGATTATATAGATTAAAATTTCGCAATTTTAATATCTTTATTTTAATATATGTATAATATTATCAATATAAAACAAGCTTATATCTCCATCTAATTAGAATTTCTATGATATAAATTTATACTATAATCATTATTTAAAAATAATTGTCAAATATTTCATTTTTATTAATGTAATTAGTTTACAATGATAATATATAAATTATTTTTACTAATATATTTTATTTCAATTTAAATATTATAAAAATTTGTTGATCATAATTTATAATAAGATAAACATATTAGGACATGTCGAGTGTATATGGGCCGTTTGTTTTATGTTTTAAAAAATGAATTTTTTTCTTTTATATTTGTAAATTTGTTTTTTATAAATTGAAAGACTAATTTTGATATTCTATAACATAAATATATGTATTATTGAAGTTTAAAATATAGTCGAAATCACAATTTAAAAAAAATGTATCTCAAAAATAATTTTTCTAAAAAACTATTTGAAATAGCTTTAAACTTAAGTGATTTTTTTTTTAATTTTGATATTCAAAAGGATGAAATATCTAAAATAACATTTTAAAAATAGCTACTTAAAGCAATTTTTTGTTTGAGCTTTTTAAAAAAAAAACTTTGTAAATTTTTTTTACAAAAATATGTTACACTATTTATATTATTTTTAAAAATATAAAAAATTTAATAAAATATTTTGCACCCCCTGATTCAGGGTCCTGGCTCTGCCACTATATATATATATATATATATATCGATTAATAAAAAAGTGAAAGACCTCACAATGGATAATGGTGATTGGAATTGGGTGAACCCGCGACTTCTGTTTTAGCAGGATATGTTTGAAAAAATTGTTGTTATTAACCTCCATAATTCCGAGTGGCGACGAAAGTTCAGTTGGCTCGTCGGAATGTTTTTCTTGGTGAAGATGGAAGTCTTTGTCCCCTTTGTTAGGTGTCCGATGAAACAAGTTATCATCTTTTCATCCGCTGTATTTATGCGGTGGAAGTTTTTTTTTGGGGGGGGGGGGGGGGGGTATAAGTAGATGGGTTGGTTTTGACGTGAAGTTTCTAGCTCATTGCGCGGCTTCTTTCCTGGATTTTACAGAGATGATTATGAAGGCTAGTCGTAAGTCTAACGACACTGTTATTTGGATGGCGGCAGTGTGGTGTATTTGGTTAACTAGGAATAGTTATGTTTTTCAGAAGGAGTTGGTGCCGGTCTCGGATACTTTGAACTCAATTAAATATTTATCTTGGAAGTGGATTGGTAAAATCTCAGATAAGAGAAGCATTAGCTTTTATGATTGGTGCTCAGCACCCGTAGATTGTTTAAACCGTATTTAATTGTCGGTCTCGTTGTATTTGGGCTAAAGCACCCCTTGTGCTTTCTATATTCAATTGCTTATTAAAATAAAACCTCCATAATTCCGAGTCAGGTGGGGATGACTGCAATTGGGGAGGCACCTCAACCGGTAAATTTACAATTTCCTTTCCATATGATATTACTGAGAACAATAATGATACAGGAGAATGGAAGATCAACTGAAATTTTAAGGTGCCCGAAAGAATCCGCCTGTTCATATGGATGATAAAGCATGATGGATTAAAGACTCGAGTGGCCCCTGATAGAATAAAATTCATGGATTCTATTTACACAACATGTGAGAGTAACCATGAAACCATGCTACATACATTTTGTGATTTCACTATTGTTAGGTATACTTGGTTACATCTGGTTGACAAAAAGTTTAGAATAGGTTATTTGAAGCCAAGGATCAGGATTGGATCCAACTTAATTTGCCACAAATTAGCTTGAGCAAAACAAACTGGAAGGATATCTCCCCTCGAACATGAAATGGATTTTACCTCCAACTTAAATGTCAACGACTTGTCATGTTATATGGTATTGGACACTACTACAAACAACATATCTCACCTCAGACGTAAAACGGATTTTACCTCGGTTACACAACTGAGGCAACGAAGGGCAACATGAAAATTAGCCACTTCATCCCTCGGTTACTTAAAAACTGAGGTTATAATGGAAAAGGTTATTGGTTCGATCCTTAGCAACATCATATTTTTATTTTCAAAACTATGAAGAGCGCGCCGCTTTACCACTTGGTTTTATTTAAAATTGGAGGTAAAAAGTGAAGGTAGAGAAAAACTCAAGAAATGGGGTTTTGAATTGGGAATTTAACAAAACTTTGGTTATTAAAAAACTTTTAACACAAAGGTTAACAAGAAGAAATAAACAGAAGGACACAGGTATTTTTATCCTGGTTCATTGTTAACTAAGTTACTCCAATTCACCCGCCAAGGTGATTTTGCCTTCAACAAGGACTTAATCCAATAATCTCAACAGATTATAACAAGTTTGTCTAAGTGTTTAGAAAAACACATTAGCCCTCTCAAGTCTTCAGATAAACAATTAGTCACTTGAGGAAATCAATATCAATAAAAATACAATCATATTGTTTGCAGTAATGGTTCTTAAAAGAAGATGAAACAAAAGTTTAAGTACAGAGATCTACACAAATATGAGCAACAACTCTTGTGTATATGGAATGAATATAGAGCGTTTCACTTCTTTTTGTATGTGTTCGTTGATTTCTTTTAAGAAGGAGTGATCTCTATTTATAGTTGAACGTTGAAGCTTTGAGGGGTATAAGCGTAATATTTCAACCCAACTGTTGCAACAGTAACATTTGACATGTTAGAGATAAAAGCATCAAAGTCTCACCATATCCCATGTAGCAGTACTGACTGATAATCAGCTTATATCAATATAGGCAAGTCTACACGTACGTATACTTCCTTCACAAGTTTCTGTCATGTCTATCCTTTTTTATTATTTTTATCTTGTAAGACCAGTGAATAAAAGAATGAGTGTTTTCTGAGTCTTCAGTATCTTTAAGATTCTTAGAAATACTTTCTTCAGAATCTTCAAAATACGCTCAGCAGAGCCTTGTATTCAGAGTCTTCAGAGTTTGAACTTCATAAATGATATCTTCAGAGTCTTCAAAAAAATGTTCAATCAGAACCTTTGTCTTTAGAGTCATCAGAGTAGTTTGTCAAAGCTAGAAGCGAGACTCCTTCTTAGAAGCATAATACTTTCTTTGTCTTCAGAGGTATTTAGCATTCATTAGAACAGCTGATATTTCTTCAGAAAAGAACAAAGTGGTTTCTTTTAGACATGCCTGAGATTCTGATTTGAAATTCTTGAGAGTTATCCTGAATCAGTTTTTACTAACCAACTGCATACTCAAGAAATTTTATTAGAGTATAGAATTTTTACATGGAAATATATGTATTGTTATCATCCAAACTAAGGATTACATGCAGAACCAAAATCTTGTTCTAACAATCTCCCATTTTTTGATGATGACAAACCCATGTATTTGATGGAACAATATATACGAGTATATATGCAGCAGATGTTAAAGTTTCAGAAATATATCAGAGCTAAGTTTAGAAAAACCCCTTCTGAGATATACCAGCTCCCCCTAAGTCAGAGTCTGGTTAGATTTAAAATAATCTTAAGAGATATTAGAACTATGTTGACTTATCAGAGCTTGAGTTTGAAACTTTTGCAGTGAATCGTTTTGGCTTGATCTAGTTTCAGATGGTTCTTGAAAGAAGATATTTATATAATTGCATATATAAATGTTAGAATGTAAGCAATGATATCTAGAGAGTTAGATATGATATAAATCAAATACTAATTCTACTCCCCCTTTTTGTAATAATCAAAAATCACATTAAAAACCAGAGTTAGCCAAAATGATACAGAAAAAGCAGTTTAACAAACAAAACTTAAAGAGAAGGAGCCTAAGTGCCTATGGTTCAGAAGGAGAGATTTTTTGAAGCAAATTTGCAAGAAGATCTTGAATTTTTGTTGTTTATTTCGTCTTGCTTCTCAAGTGTGAGTCTGACATATTTCTGTTCATTTTGCATTTCTTCCAGAGTCTTTATCATAAGCGGATAAGGTGCAGGGTCAGAACTCTCTGCTGATTGTTTACCAGCAGCATCCTTGCTAGCGGCTGTTTGCTTAGCAGTTTCTTCAGCTTTCAGTCTCTCAGCTTCTTCATGAGCAGCTAACTCAGCAGCTTCTCTTTCTGCAGTTTTCTGAGTTTCCAATTTGATTTCTACTTCCTTGACAAACTTATCCTTTTATTGATCACAGAGATTCCTGAGTTTGTTAAACTTGCCAGTTATCCATTCATTAAAAATGTTCCAGGAATTGTCCACATATGAAGGATCAGTGCTAGATTCAGATTCCTCATACAACTTCTGAATTCTACCTTCCACATTAGCCTTAAGACTAGATAAAACTTCATCAAGGGTTAGGTTAAGAAGTTGAGAACCAGAGGTGTTATGATTAGAAGTAGTTTCTTCATCAGAAATTGACTTCTCAATAGAATTATTATTGGATTCTGAAGGAACACTTTCCATGGTTTGATCATTATTTAGATTAAGTGATTGTGGATCAAAAAGATTGTAAATGGGTAAGGGTTCTGAGGTGGGAACTGGTTCGGAAGTGGTAGTTTCAATTAGTGGATGAGTGTTGTTTGTTGCGATGGTTTCTGGAGGGATAACGTTTGCTTCTGATGAGTAAGAAAAAGAGAGGAGTGATTTTGTTACAGCTGTTGTAGAAGTGGTTGAAGGGGAGACAACTTCAGGGTTTGTTGTTGGAATAATATATGGTTTACTTGTAGTGATGGCAAGGGCTTCAGGTGTTGTAGACGTTTGGTGAACAGGTTCAGGATTTGTGGTTTGAGAAGAGGATTTGGGGAAGGTAGAGGATAATTTGGATTTTTCAGTAGGAGATAACAAAATTGGTGGTGAAGGTGGAATTGATGTAGTTGTGACTATGGTAGAAATAAGTGGAGGTAGTGGAGGAATCGATGAAGTAATAGTCGTAGCATCAAAGCTTAGGAAGGTAGAATCAGAAGACTTACAAGAAGGAATAGAAGATGATCCTGTTGGTAGAAGGCTTCTGAAGGTTTAGAGATCCTCCAAGATTGACTTTCTGGATCTTCTTCTTCTTCTTTTCAAACTTCTTTGAAGATGATTCATGTGGTCTCTTTGTCATATCCATAGGAGCATTAGGAATATCATTATATGAGAAACTTGATAAGTCGTGGCCTTCAATGATAAGCATTTTGAAATACTCATCCAAGTCAGCTGGTGAATCGTGTTTGGTGAACAGAGGAAAATGATCAACGACTGTTCTTCTGCCCTTTATACTTAGCCAGTCAGTGGGAATAATGGGCATGACCAGAACCTTGTCAATAATGCTCATACTTTTGAGATTTCTTCTATTCAGTGGTTTCCCAACATCCTCTTCAGTATCTCCCAATAGATTCAGATTCGATAAATGATCTACAAGACCACTTTCAATTAGAATGTCTGAGACGAGTCTTCCCAGATGAATGTAGGTTATGGTTTTTGAACTATGTCTAGTTTCTTTGATTGCATCTCTCAGATACTTGAAAAGAATGGAGGGTAAATGCATTGGTTCTCCTTTCATTAGATAATACAACATAAACTTTTGATCAGTATTCACATAGTCAGATGAACTGGATGCATGTCTGTGATGAATGTATCCCAAAATGATCCTGAGCCAAACTCTAAGTTTCTTGTAACGAACTTGATTCTTAGATTTACTTTCTGAATCTTCTAAGTAAATGGCAGGAATGATTTCTTGACTAAGTGTTTGTGATCTTTTCTTCATGTTGTACACATGTTTTCCTTTTGCATGTTCCATTCCAAGTAGAGTAGCAATTGATTTTTCTGTGATGACAATCTTCCTTTCCATAACAAAGGAAACAATGAACCTGTCATCAAAATTAGAAAATCTCCAAAATTCCTTTATTAATCTTGGAAAAAATGGACCATAGAGACGGTCAAAGTAGTTTCCCCATCCTTGTTTTTGAAGATTTTCGGTTAAACCTATCATGTTAGCCTTTAAGTTGTCGAAGTCCACTAGGAGTTCACAGAGAATTTCCAGTTCTTCAAGAGGTGTTGCCATATGAATTTCTGCAGGTTGATCGAGGATATGTTGAACAACGGCCAATTGAGAAACACCCAGAGATTGCTTTGAAGATATGAATTCTTGTGCATGGCGCCGATAGACTTAGGTTGAGATGATTCAGATTGTTCAAATTGTTTTGAGTAATTGTAGACAACTTATTGTTGAGTATTCATTTGAAAAACTAGGGTTTCATAGAAGAAGGGTTTTTCAAGAAAAAAAATAAAGTGTTAAAGAAGGTGAGCGTAGTGTGTGGGAGTGAGATTAGTGAATATATAAATGAAGAAAAATGAGTATATCATTAAAAAAATAGGGAGAGTAATCAATAATACTAATGATTTTAAACCTAATCTCAAGACATCCCATCGCTCGAGGTGTCACTCCAATGGGTAGCGTATAAATTTGAAATAGACAGGTGTCTAAAACACATCATAGCCATTTGTTTGAAAATGCATGGTTTAGATGCTCTCAGAGTCAAGAATACCAAAAGTTTTATGCCTTGAGATGATTTTGACCAAAACACTTTCTAACTTGTAGAAATATCATTGAGTCAGAAGGATATAGAAAATATTTGCACAAATCAGAATCACAAGTTTAGATAGAGTTGAACACATTAGAAAGGAAAATTCATTATGGACAGAGTTCCATTTTTAAATTTTTTAGAATTAACAGAAACCTATCTTCAGCTAAGGGTTTTGTGAAGATATCAGCCCATTGGTGGTCTGTATCTATGAATTCTAAATTGATTACCCCTTTCTGAACATAGTCTCTAATAAAATGATGTTTGATTTCTATGTGTTTGGATCTAGAGTGTAAAATAGGATTCTTACTTAGGAAAATAGCAGTCGTGTTATCACAGAAGATAGGAATGTTACAATCATGTATCTGAAAATCTTCAAGTTGATTTTTCATCCAGAGCATCTGAGCGCTACAAAGTGATGCTGAGATGTATTCTACTTCAGCCGTAGATACTGAAATAATTGATTATCTTTTGCTGGCCCATGAGACAAGATTATTACCTAGAAACTGACATTTTCCAAAGGTGCTTTTATGTTCTAATCTGTCTCCAGCGTAATCTGCATCAAAAAAACATGACAGCTTGTATTCTTATGTTTTCTCATACATTAAGCCAAGGTTAGCAGTTCCCTTAAGATACCTTAGGATTCTCTTAACAGAGGTTAGATGAGTTTCCCTTGGATCTGATTGAAGTCGAGCACAAAGACATACACTGAATAAAATATATGAACGAGAAGCAGTCAGATAAAGAAGAGAGCATATCATACCACGATAGAGCTTCTAACAAACCATTTTACCTTTTTCATCCTTTTCTAGAATGCTTGTTAGGTGCATGGGAGTTTTCACTGGTTTACTATCTGACATGTCGAATTTCTTCAGAAGTTCTTTTGTGTACTTGCTTTGATGAATGTATGTGACATTTGGATTCTGATTTACTTTAATTCCCAGAAAGTACTTTAACTCTTATATCAGACTCATTTCAAATTCTGCTTGCATTAGCTTAGAAAATTCTTGACACACAGATGGATTAGCAGAACCAAAAATTATATCATCTACATAAATTTGGCATATCATAAGATTGTTTCCAAAGTTCTTACAGAAATGGTAAAGTTGTTTTCTAAAAGAAAAGAACTTAGTCATTCACACCAAGCTCTGGGAGCTTGTTTCAGACCATATAAAGTTTTTTTAAGTTTAAAAACGTGTTCTGGAAACTTGACGTTTTCAAAACCTGGAGGTTGGTGAACAAAAACCTCTTCAGAAATGTATCCGTTCAGAAACACACTTTTGACATCCATTTGATATAAAGTGATACCATGATTGACAGAAAAGGAAATTAAGAGACAGATTGATTCTAACCTGGAGACTGGTGCAAAGGTTTCATTATAGTCAATACCTTTTTATTGACTGTAACCTTGTGCAACTAATCATGCTTTGTTTCTGACAACTTCTCCTTTCTCATTTAGCTTGTCTCTGAATACCCATTTCGTTCCAATAACATGAGTTCCTTTTGGCTTAGGTACTAGATCACATACGTCATTTTTGGAGAACTAATTCAGTTTTTCTTGCATTGCCAGAATCCATTCATTGTCCTGAAGTGCTTCATCACAAGATGTTGGTTCTATCAGAGATACCAATCCCAGAAGCATTTCCTCAGTTTGTTTGAAGGTGGATCTTGTTCTGATAGGTTCAATTTTATCTCCTAGAATCAAGTCTTCAGAGACATTTTGTATATTTCTTTGTATTTTGTGAGTTGGAGGACAATCTGAAGTATTTCTACTAGTATTCTTTGAATCTTTATCTTCATAATCTTTTGCATTTTTTGTTGAGCCTACAAGTGTTATTTCTAGATTTGCAAAATTTTCAATTAGCTTTGACTTTCCTAAGTCAAGCTTATCGTCAAAAAGAACATGAATTGATTCTTCCACAATGTGTGTTTTTTATTAAATACTCTGTAGCCTTTAGAGCGTTCATAATATCCCAACATAATACATTTTTGTGCCTTAGAATCAAACTTGTTCAAAATAAAAAATGAACATCTGAAAGGATGAAAATAAGAAATATTGGGTTTTCTTCCTTTGCACAATTCATAAGGAGTTTTCTCCAGAATAGGTCTAATGGAGATTCTATTCTGAATGTAACACGTTGTATTCACAGCTTCTGCCCAGAAGTGCTTAGCTATATTTGTCTCATTGATCATGGTTCTGGCCATTTCTTGCAAGGTCCTATTCTTCCTTTCTACAACTCCATTCTGCCGTGGAGTTCTAGGGCAGGAGAAATCATGGAATATGCCATTAGAGTCAAATAGTTTTTCAAACTGCTGATATTCAAACTCACCACCATGATAACTTCTTACTTTAATGATCTTAGAGTCAAACTCATTTTGCACTTTAGAACAGAAACAAATGAACACAGAATGTGACTCATTCTTATGCCTTAGGAATTTTACCCATGTCCAACGACTGTAATCATCTACAATGACAAGTCCATACTTCTTACCATTAACAAATATTATCTTCACAGGACCAAACAAGTTAATGTGTAGAAGCTCCAAAGGTCTAGAGGTGGAAACAACATTCTTAGATTTAAAGGATGTTTTAGAAAACATTCCCTTTTGTCATGCTTCACAAAGAGCATCTGAAGTGAACTTCAACTTAGGTAGGCCTTTGACTAACTCAAGTTTATTTAGATGAGAAATCGTTTTTAAGCTAATATGACCCAATCGTCTATGCCATATCCACCACTCTTTGTTAACAAACATTAAGCATTTAACATCTTGGTTTCTAAGATCAGAAAGTTTAATTTTGTAGATGTTGTTTTTCCTCTTTCCAGTGAAGAAAACTATGTTATCTTTCTGACTTACAGCCTTGCATGTTTTCTGATTAAAGATAATCTCATAACCGTTATCACTTATTTGACTTATGGATAACAAGTTATGCATTAGACCTTCAACAAAAAGCAAATTAGATATAGAAGGAAGAGATCTGTTACCAATTGTTCCAGATCCTCTAATCCCCTCTTGAGTCTTCAAGACATTCTCAAGTTCCCTACAAACACAGGAAAAACCCTGGTCATTTAACCAATCTCCAATAGAGTTAGAACCATCACAGGATCTAAAACTCAGTCTTTCATCCTAAAATTCCCCAGCCAGGGTCAGCCTACCATCAGTATAACACTATCCTAACTCAGAACCTCAAGGCATCTGATATCTCAACTCTTCTGTAACCCTCAGCAAGAGTTAATTCCCCATTTGGACCTGCCTCGGGATCTCAATAATCCCCAGTAGAATTTAGCCTCCTCTTGGGCTTTGTACAATGATTCTCCCCAATGGAGCTAGCCTTTTCAGACTCTCTTGTTGAGTCAATCACCTTTCAATACTCTCTTGTTGAGTCAACCCATTTTAGCCTCAATCTTGGGATTTGTACAAGACAGATAAATATTTCTTTCCGACAGAGTCAATTTCTTTTCAGCCTCAATCTTGGGCTTTGTACAAGACATCGTATAAATCTCTTCAGCAGAGTCAATCTTCTTTTAGCCTCAATCTTGGGCTTTGTACAAGACAGATAAACACTCTCTTGTTGAGTCAGTCTTTTCTAGCCTCCTCTTAGGCTTTGTATAAGGACTTCCCCAGTGGAGTCAATCAATCTCTTAGCTTCAGCCTTGGGCTTTGATTAAGGCACACAAAAATCAACATCTCCTCAGAGGAAATCAAAATCTCTGTAGGAAGACATTTCTATGTGTTATCACACATCAAAATAGATAATTCAAATCAAACCCTAATCCCAGATAACTGCTGTAAGTGGCACACTTGTTGATTCAAATATCCAAGCTGTTATCCATCTTTTATCCTGGTAAATCCTCTCTTTCATCTAATTGCTATAAGCGGCAAGCCTCTGGATTATTTACATCCATGCCACTGTCCCTCTCTTAGCATGAGAAATTCCTAAGGAAAAATGGCATTGCTCTACATTGAGTTAAAGTTTTCCCCTTCAGGATAACACCTCTATAAAGGAAATTATGGCATTGTTAGATTCTCATATCCCAGTTAAAGTAACCCTCCTTTATAATCAGTCACCCAACAGTTGTGATAAACATACGAAATGTCTCCCTTTAGAGTGACAAATTCTCTCTCAGTCAAACCTTTAGCTTCAATCTTGGGCTATGAACAAGACACAAATACTCCTTTTAGCTTCAATCTTGGGCTTTGAACAAGACACCAAAACATCATCTTTTTCCTTACTTAGAATAGGAGGAACTACGATTGCTCTGATTTCCCTGTTTCTTTAAATGGGAATACGTAGGCATAAGATTGTGAAATCTTAGCGAGCATACTAATCAAAAACTCTAGGTTCAGTACCTTCATACTAATAAAAAACTCTAGGTCCAGTACCTTCATATTAATAAAAAACTCTAGGTCTAGTACCTTCATATCAATAAAAACTGAGGTCGAATACCTCAACAAAATCATCAAAAACTCTCTCTCTCATATTTCCCAAGAAACTTTCCCAACCCATCAACGGATAAACACCATCAAGTACAAAGCGGAACCTAAAACTAACAACCTGTGGATAACCACATATAGGATGGGAAATTGAAAATTCCCCATTGTATAACCTGACCCCGGACCCCCAAATCTCTTTAAGTGTTTGTTCAGTTAAACATTCGCGTGCAAGGTTAGTTTTAAATAGCTTCCCTTTCCCTTCCAGCTTCACGGGATAAATAAGAAATCAGAAAGTAGCACCCCTTCCTCTTCATTGAGGAGAAAACCCAATTCTGCGATAAGGTGGTCGCGTCTCCGACAAAAATCGCACGCTATAGAAAAATGGCGACTTCACTGGGGAAAGCCATGAGAATTTGTTTTATCATAGTCATCATCGTCACTATTTCCCACAGATAAATGGTGACTCTGCTGGGGAGTCATTTTGTCTGTTTAGGATTATAGACTAGAATTCTTAAGAGGTCTAGGATGTTAGTTTTAGGAATGAATATATATATATATATATATCGCTTTTCCTACTTGATATCCGTGTTTATTTTTTCTGCTAATGGGAATGCGAGTGATGTCGCATGCGAAAAGTTTGAGTGATACCTAAGATAGGTGATGGCAGAGACGGGCAGTCTTACAGGGAGTGAATCCCGAATAAGCTGTCCTAGTAGACCATGAAATCAGTGGAGATACCCTTTGCGAATTCAATGTCTAACGACTTCGGTTGTGAAAGCAGATTGTTCGATTGTGGTATCCATGAAACTGAGGATTTAGTATACAGTAACCATGTGGCTATTTAGTAGTGCGGAAGCTATCAAAAATAGTTGTCACGCGATACTACACTCAATTGAGATTACCCTAAGATGCTACAGCTCGCTCGGGTGAACTAGCCTGCTGTTATTATCCCAAGGGGGGTCAATGATTTTGGGTACAGGTACAAAATTTCACCATAGTACAACCTTTGGGGATGGGTAGAGCCATGACTCCATGCTCGTGATGCTGAACCTTTGAACCCATGCTTTTTCTATGTTTTTGTGTGTTGCATTCATGCATTCATTTAAAAAAATTTTAAACAAAGAAAAAAATCTTCTTTTCTAGTCTCTCTCTTTTTTCAAAATTAAACTAAAACAATGATTGCAAATATCAGAGAAAAAGATTGCGTTATGGATTTTGGTAGAAGGAAGACGCACAAGTACACCTTCAAGGTTCCAAAACTAGAGGATTTAAGAGGGTTGGCAAGGATGATCACCAACCCTGATGCTTTCAGAGCTAAGTACGGAGGACTACTGTCTTTGTTAAGGGTCCATGTAGTTGAAGGAATCATGTCTACGCTTATCCAGTTTTATGATCCAATTTATCACTGTTTCACGTTCCCAGATTATCAACTGGCACTAACACTGAAGGAGTATTCTCACGTGACTGATTTACCCATCACTGACCAAGCTCCCTTTTCTAGACTGGAAGAAATTCTAAATGATCAAACCATTGCAAAAGCAATCTATTTGGACGAGTCAGAAGTCAGGACTCACATGACCATTAGGGATGGAATCCAAGGTTTACCGGCCAAGTTTTTGGTAGAGAAAGCCCTATACTTTGCCAGTATATGAAACGTTACTGCTTTCGAAGATATCTTTGTTCTACTCACATACGAGTTATTCCTTTTTCCCAACATAGATAACTTCGTCGATACCAATGCCATTAAGATATTTCTGATTGAAAACCCTATACCGACCCTGCTCGCGGATGCTTATCATTCTGTACACTTAAGGAATTTGTACAATGGAGGAATGATCACATGCTATGTACCCTTGCTTTACAAATGGTTCACTTCCCATTTACCCAAGTCTGCTGCTTTTTGGGATCATAAGAGTACTCTACGTTGGTCACAGAGAATCATGTCTCTTACCAACTCTGACATAGAATGGTACAATTGGATCTACGATGGGATAAGGATCATTGGCAAATGTGGAAATTTCCCCAATGTACTCCTCATAGGAACTAAAGGAGGAATCAACTATCATCCAGTTTTAGTTCGTCGTCAACTCGGATACCCGATGAGACATATCCCTCGAAATGTTCATCTGGAAGGTCTTTTCTTCAAGGAAGGAGAAAATGACAGAGCACTTAAGACAGAAATAGTGCATGCCTGGCAACACGTTCATAGAAAAGGACGAGAGTCTCTAGGAAAACCGTACTGTGTCTCTGTGGAACCTTATCCCCACTGGGTCCAAACTAGAGCTCTCAAGCTGAGGATGCCTTACCCTCGTCAAGAAGTTCTTCCGTTGAGGGAATCTGTCCTTTATTTTATGTCTGATACGAAAAAACTCCAGGCCGCTCTCAACAAAGTTCAACTGGAAAGGAAATCTTGGAAGAACATGTACCGCATTCTCAATGTGGAGTGTACCAAAATTCAGCAACTGTTAAAAGAAAAGGACGCTCTAATTAGGATATTAGAGCAACATGCTATAGAAAATCAAGAAGACCGAAGAAATTTGCTCGCTCCTTTCACTTGGCAAAGGAATAACAAACCGACAACGGCTAAAGAGCCCCGGTCAAAGAAAAGGAAAATACCAGAACCAACACCTGAGCTCTCTTCAGAGAGGACTCAGGATCCATAAGCTTAGACTTTTCCCTTTACAGCACTTTGTAAAATACTGTATTTCCATTTCTGCAATATTTCAAATTCAATAAAATGGGGTCTCCCCACTGTATAATATTTGCAATCCAATTGTTGAAGTTTCTTTTTGAAAATAACAAAAATATAAATATATCATTGCATATCATTCATCATTCTCACGAAGTTAAGAGACATGTGAGATGATGTTAGAAGTCATGGCATATGATTGAAAATGATCACAAACAGAAATGGAATCATGTTTTCATGAATGTACAAGATCATGCAAGTGTTGATGCAAACAATCGGTCAAAGAAGAACAAGTAAGGATGCACAAGTTCACGAAACATTTTAAGTTCAAATAAGTGCATACAAGTCATGTAAAGATGAACTATGAATGCCCTATAACATGAGAAAAGTGACCTATAATGTTCATACAACATGTATCAAGAGGCCTCATTAATTGTCAAAGATGGTTGCATACAATGCACATTGAAACCCTAGCATATGATCCCTAACATTCACACAAACAAGCATGCTTTTAAGATGAATCAAAAGTCATGTTGGAAGGATGAGAAAATTGAAAGATACAAGTATTATGAAGTGCAAACTGTGTGTAAACATGTCTCAAAAGGATGGCTCAAAATTCATTACCAAACATGCTCAAAGATGCTTCACAATCTCATACAAGTCACACAAACAAATGGCTCAAAGATCTCATTCAAAAGTCAATAATAATTGACCTAAAAAATCTACAAAAATAGGTATGAGATGCCTTGATGTATCATGCAAACATGGATCAATGCTCATGTGAAAATTCAACACAAAACTATGTCAAACAAATCAAAAATGAAACATGTATCATGAAGGGATGTTCACACAAAAGAAATTAAATGGAAATTCATGGAAAAATAGAAAAATATGCTAAAATCAGAAAATAAAATATGAAAAAATTATTTAAATGCATTATGATGCTACGTGAATTTATTTAGGATTTTATCATGCTTGGAGGTATTTTTAAAAATCAAATATCAAACATATATGAAAAGAAAATTAAAAAAACAAAGAAATAACCAGGGGATGCACAAATAGCAACTACACAGTTCAAACATGATATGGGCTCCAAAGAAGGGGGTACGTATAACAAACACTAAGCCCAAAACACTGAATGGCCTGCAGTGCATGTGGTGGAATTCAGTCAACACATTGACTCACTCAGAGCCCTTGGATTAAGGTCCACATGTGATGATCAGAAAGTATGCCAATCAAAAGGATCACACGCATGCTCATGATAAGATAATATGCAACGTACACACATGATCAAAGAATTAAAAATAATTCAGAAAAGAGAACACGTGCATGGGATGCTCCTCATTAATGCGTTGGCAGCACTAGGAGCGTTGGATCAAAATAAACGTGTGGCTGTGTTTTAAACTGAGGATTTTCCCTAGGGTTTGAAGGTGGATGAACACCACCGGCCGGAGAAGACTCCAGTCATCTTCTCCGGCCACTCTCTGCCGTGGCTCAACCTGTAGGCTACTAGTAACTAACAAAACCTATACCAAAATGAACCTTATGCTTCATAGATCACGAATCCAGGTTCTAAATCCACAAACAATGCACACACACAGAGAATCGAAGCAAAGCATTTTTCCCTAATTTCCAGATCTATGCTCTTATGGAGCCTATCAACTAGCCAGAGTCACAATAACTCATATTGAGCTTCAAAAACAAATGGAATCAAGCTTAAATCAAGTAAAATTGCAGAGGAAAGATTAAAGAAGAACCTGCACTTTGAAGCTTCCTTTGCTACAAGAGAAGACCAGAGAGGAGAATCCTTATGCACTTGAACCTTGCCTGGCCAAATAAAGACTATAGAAATGCTTGTTGTTCTTGTAACTCAGTTGAAGAAAATGAGGATTGAAATGAAAATGGAAGAAGAGTGAAGCTACTTCAATGCCTTCTCTGATAAATCTTGATGAAGAAGAGTGAAGCAATGTGCAGAGAGAGTGAAGTTTTCAAAGGCTTCGAGAGAGAGAGAGAGAGAGAGAGAGAGAGAGAGAGAGAGAGAGAGAGAGAGAGAGAAACAATTTAGAGAGAGGGTGTGAAATTTTGAGGAAAAATGAAGAATGATTCAAAGTTCGTTGCAAATTCTGTTAGAGTTTGTACTTATATGCTGAGTTAACTGTTAATCACCTTGGTTAACAGTTAGAACCATAGTTAAGGAAAGGTGCAGTGAGAAAGAGAGGGTGAACTGAGAAATAGAGAGTGAAGTGAATTGATGAGGGTGAGATCGAGTTTGATTCAATGTGGAGAGGGAGCACGATATCATGGTGGATTCTAAGATGACAAATGATGATGTCTGGTAATGATAGCAGCAACTACTTGTTGTGTAAGTTTCTCCTTTCTTTTGTTTGAACAAATATGGAATGGATGGTACATGAGCATGTAATATATGTAAGGTGCTTGTTTAGTTAAAAATGGCAAGGTTATGTGCATGGCTGATGTTCATGATGCGCATAAGACATAACCATGACAAGGTTTTAGTCTGAATTGCTTGCTTAGTGTTGAAGAAAAACAGTTGGCATGATGATGACTTCCATGGAAGATTTCCCAATGCCTAGTGAATGAAATGGTGAGCTTTTGAGGTCTTTGGAAAGAGGAAATGACATAGAACAATGTTAAAGTTGTAAGTAATTGGATTGGAGCTCTTGAACATGCTTAAAAATGATGGTGAAAATGCTTGGTATCAACTGAATTTGGCAGGTCATTTTGCCATACTCATGCCTGGCCCATGGCCTATGAAACAAGCCAGGTTGGGATCACCACTTTGATCCAACATATCTCTTCATACATTGATCATATGAAAAATCCTCCAACATCAAAGTTGAAGAGGAGATCAAGAGGTAAAAAAACATGTTGGACAATTTTTTTAATTGGAGTCTCCATCATGGAGAAATCTGACCTTGAACTTGGACAAAACATGCACACAAGGTATTTGTTGAAATTACTGCACGCTGACTGGTCATGACTTGCCAATTTGCCTTGATTTGTCTCAACTCTAATTGATCATATCTCTCTCAATTTTGATCCAATGGACATGTTCTTGGTATGGTTTTGAAGCTTGGAATGTGAACTTTTGATAGGCCTCCATAAACTTTCAATTTGGAGCTTGGAACATGGAGAAAGTATGCCTTAAAGTTGGGTGCTCACCTTGCCAAAACTTGCCATAAATGGAAACCCTAATTTCTATTTTTGGCAACTTTGCACATTTATTGATTTTTGATGAATCCCTTGATATTTCTTGATCAAACCTTCACCCATAATCATATTTGAAATGAGGAACATGAAATTGACCTCAAAAAGTCAAGAATTGACTTTTTCCTCTGCACAATTGACTTTTCCCCAATTCTCCTGATTTTCAGTCAATTGATCAATTGAAACCCTTCCAAACCAAATTGATGGACAATTCTCCAACCTTAGACACTTAAGGACATGTAGAATACCATGAAATCAAGTTTTGCCCAAAAAATCAGAAATAAACTGATTTTATGGCAAACCCTAATTTTGGGGCCTTCAATCTAGGAGACATCAGCACATCCTCCAAATCCAAATTCCTCTGAGTATGATGGGTATCCTCTCAAACAATGATGAGATGTGCCATTTGGTGATGATAAAAGCTCAAAGATCTTGCCCATTGGGGTGTTGAACTCAAGAATTCCAAAAACCCTAATTTAGCACTGGTTAGGAGAAAGTGATTCACTTGAAATTTCTCGTCAAGCTTGATCATATGATAGAGTGATGAATCTCTTAAGATCTCTTGAGCCTCAAGGATCCTTGGATTGAATTTAGATACCTTGATCCCATACTAAGGCCAATGATATGCAAAGATGATAATGCAAAGAATGCAATGAAACATAAGCCAACTGAAGGTAAAACATGAGGGCAAATTTTGAGGTGTTACAACTGCCCCTATTCAAACTTCCTGGATCCGAGGGTATGATAGCAACGAATTTCAGACTATCGGGATACACGGGGTTTGAATACCAAAATAACCTGGAAATTTGCAACCTGCAAAAGGAGAGACGACTCCGCCGGGGAATCAATAATAAAAGATGTAAGGTCATAACACAAACGAGTGTCGGAGATCAATACGGATGAAGTATTGACATAGATTGAAACAAAGACGGACGAGTGTTGATTGCGCTGGGGATAAACACGGACGAGTGTACAAACAACCCACACACGGACGAGTGTCTAAGGTCAATATGGACGGGTATTGGCTAAAAAGTTCAAACACGGACGGGTGCTGAAAGGACACGGACGGGTGTCTCAAGGTCAATACGGACGGGTATTGGCTTAAAAAAAGTTCAAACACGAACGGGTGTTGAAAGAACACGGACGAGTGTCTAAAAGTCAATACGGACGGGTATTGGCTTAAAAGGTTCACACAAACGGGTGCTAAAAGGACACGGACGGGTGTCTAAAGGTCAATACAGACAGGTACTGAAAGGACACGGGCGGGTGTCTAAAGGTCAATACGGACAGGTATTAGCTTAAAAGGTTCACACACGGACGGGTGCTGAAAGGACACGAACGGGTGTCTAAAGGTCAATATGGATGAGTATTGGCTAAGAAGCTCAAACACGGAAGGGTACCGAAAGAACACAAACGCGTGTCTAAGATCAATACGGACGGGTATTGAAATAAAATTTCAAACACGGACGGGTGCTAAAAGAACACAGACGGGTGTCTAAGGTCAATACGGATGGGTATCGAAAAAGTTTCAGACACGAACGGGTGCTGAAAGGACACGGACGGGTGTCAAAGGTCAATACGGACGGGTATCGAAAAAGGTTCACACATGGACGGGTGCTGAAAGGACACGGACGGGTGTCAAAGGTCAATACGGACGGGTATTGAAACAAAAAGTTCAAACATGGATGGGTGCTGAAAGGACACGTACAGGTGTCTCAAAGGTCAATACGGACGGGTATCGAAAAAGGTTCAGACACGGATGGGTGCTGAAAGGACACGGACGGGTGTCAAAGGTCAATACGGACGGGTATCGAAAAAGGCTCAGACACAGACGGGTGCTGAAAGGACACAGACGAGTGTCAAAGGTCAACACGGACGGGTATCGAAAAAGGTTCAGACACGGATGGGTGCTGAAAGGACACGGACGGGTGTCAAAGGTTAATACAGATGGGTATCGAAAAAAGTTCAGACACGGACGAGTGCTGAAAGAACACGGACGGGTGTCAAAGGTCAATACGGACGAGTATTGAAACAAAAAGTTTAAACACGGACAGGCGTTTAAGGTCAATACGGACGGGTATTGAAGAAAAGGTTCAAACACGGACAGGTGCTGAAAGGACACGAACGGGTGTCAAAGGTCAATACGGACAGGTATTGAAACAAAAAGTTCAAACAAGGACGGGTGATTAAGGTCAATACGAACGGGTATGAAGAAAAGGTTTAAACACGGAAGGGTGCTGAAAGGACACGTACGGGTGTCTCAAAGGTCAATATGGACGGGTATCAAAAAAGTTTCAGACACGAACGGGTCCTAAAAGGACACGGACGGGTGTCAAAGGTTAATACGGACGGGTATTGAAACAAATATTTCAAACACGGACGGGTGTTTAAGGTCAATACGGACGGGTATTGAAGAAAAGGTTCAAACACGGACGGGTGCTGAAAGGACACGGACGGGTGTCAAAGGTCAATACGGACGGGTATTGAAACAAAAAGTTCAAACATGGACGGGTGTTTAAAGGACACGTACGGGTGTCTCAAAGGTCAATACGGACGGGTATTGAAATAACACAAATGGTAACTCTACTTTGGATTGAAATGTTAAATTGAACACAGACGGGTGTTAAAGAAACACGGACGAGTGTTTAGAATCAATACAGGCGAAGTATTGAAGAAATGAAAAAGGACACGGACGAGTGTTAAGAATCAATACGGACGAAGTATTGAGGTGATGGAAAGGAACACGGACGAGTGTTTAACGCAAACTACTTTGAGGGAATAACCCACAAGACCACCTGGACGAAGGGCTAAAAAGAAGAGAACTCACGGTTCGACGATCCTGACAAACAACTCTGCAAGGGATAAACTAATTAGAGTGATTACAAAGACGGCCGAAGGCGGACTCAAAAAGGAAGACCAGCCGAAGGCAGAATTTCAAGCCCAAGATTAGTAGAATCAACAGATCTATAAAGATGACTCCGCTGGGGAAAAAAGAAATCTAAATAGACCACTCTGTAATGGAGTATAACAAGGTCGAATCCACAGGCTGCGATGTAATGTTAAACAACATCTCCCGAGTCACATCACTTTCTGCTGGGGAAAGAATCTGGTAAAAGATATCAAACCTGGCTTATGCTTCGAATGCATATGTTTGAATTTTTCTATGGCGTAATGCTCTATACGAAATGGTAATGCTACGCGTTTGGGAGGATGCCATGCAAAATGCTTATGCAATGTAAAAGAAGCGCCTCAGCAAAATAAACGCCAAAGACAAAGGCAACTCCACTGGGGGTGACAAACCAAATTGTCCTCTGACTTAAAGACCATGCTGAGGAAGATTTCACTGAACGACTTCCTGATCACAAACTCTGCTGGAGATGAAAACTCCAAGAGAAATCCCACTCTGTTGGAGATGGAAAAAAAAAAGAATATTGAAGATGGAACCCAAAGGGGAATTTCCTTCCGCTGGGGATTACCGATGACTTCTTCTGAAGATAGAACCCAAAACCCGAATTTGAAAAAAATGCCAATAACAATTGGACTCAAAACCTGCTGGGGATATTACTGAACTTAACCTGCTGCTGGGAGACATCTGTACCTTCACCCTGCTGGGGAATGTCAGCCACTATTAGTAAACCTGCTTGGGGAACGGTGATTGACGACATCAACTCTGCTAGGGGATACCATCAGGCCTACTCATCTGTTGGAGATCAGATCATATCATTGCTGATGAGAAAAACATTTCCTGACTAGCTGAGGAAAATTGGTTTTCAGACTATGTGGGGGAATAATATCCTTGTCCAGAGAAGGAAGACATTCCATAAGTCTCCTGCTGGGGATGCAACAACATCAACTTCTGACTGCTTGCTGAGAGAGTAGTAAATCAATCACAACTCTAGCTGGGGAGCTAATCCTCTGTACTCTGGCTGGGGAGAGTAACAACCTGCTGAGGAGGATGAAATTTCAATGCTGAGGAGAGTAGCTCTACTAGGGGGAAGTCCCGCTACCCTGTAAACAAAGTCAATGGAAAATTCTATATGCAAAAATGGCTACCTTGATTATCATCCTAATGACCATTTTCTGAAGCAATCTTCACTGTTTTCTGATATGCTTCGCAAAGCTTAACATTTTCGCATGCAATGTTTTATCAAAATATCAGACGTTTTCACAAACAAAACAGTAAAAGTAAAAACAGAAATAGAAAGCTCTTTGAATGAAGTGAAAATTTTATTGAATGAATTGGCCTGTAAATAGGCATTTACATCCGGAAGCAATTCCTGAAAAGAGGTAATTGCGCAAAAAGTAAAAGAAAATACACATGTCGGCAATGTGAGGAACAGATATCCACCATGATTCTATTCAGCTATGACCCGTATGTCTCGCTCATCTGCAGATGTTCCGACCTTTGAAGAGACTGACTGGACTGATTCCTTTCCATCAAAATTTCCATGTATCAAAAGTGATCACAGATCGAACGCAGATCGTAGCCGTTTGCTTTCAAATCCCTAACTTTTGCCTGGATCGCCCTCTTCGGGTTTTTAATCCACCGGGATACCCATTTTTGCCAAAGTCGCCTTTTCAGGTTTTCAACTTCGCGGGTTTATTCTTTTATTTTCTTTTTATCCCTAATTTTTGCCCGAACGTTTTCTTTTTATGGTTCGCCGGGATGCCCCTTTTTGCCTGGACTTTCTTTTTATGTCCAGCGGGTCTCTTTTATGCAAAGTATTTTTTGACTACGTCTGCGTTCACAGGGGACGTAAAATCTTCGCCATCCATAGTTGAGAGTAATAAGGCTCCACCAGAGAAAACCTGTCTCACCACATATGGCCCTTCGTAATTTGGGGTCCATTTGCCCTTGTGATCTGTTTGAGGAGGAGGGATCCTTTTCAAAATCAATTTACTAGCTTGAAAACACCGAGGACGCACTTTCTGATCCAAGGCTTTCTTCATCCTGCTCTGATACAACTGACCATGTGCAATGGCTGCCAATCTCTTTTCCTCAATAAGGTTCAGCTGATTCAATCTGGAACGCACCCATTCAGCTTCATCAAGCTTCACATCTGCCAGAATTCTCAAAGAAGGAATCTAAACCTCTACTGGTAGAACTGCTTCCATACCATATACAAGTGAGAAAGGAGTTGCCCCAGTTGATGTGCGTACCGAAGTACGATAACCGTGTAAAGCATAAGGCAACATCTCATGCCAGTCTTTATACGTCACCAGCATTTTCTGCATAATCTTCTTGATGTTATTATTTTCCGCTTCAACAGCCCATTCATCTTCAGACGATAGGGAGAAGAATTGTGATGTTCAATCTTAAAGCTCTGACATATCTCTTTCATCATCTTGTTATTCAAATTCGAACCATTATCAGTAATGATTCTCTCCGGGACTCCATACCGACAGATGATGTCCTTCTTAATAAACCGGGCTACCACTTGTCTGGTGACGTTGGCATACGAGGCTGCCTCCACCCACTTCGTGAAGTAATCAATGGCAACCAAAATGAAACGATGCCCATTGGAAGCAGTCTGCTCAATCTTTCCAATCATATCAATGCCCCACATAGCAAAGGGCCAAGGTGATGACAACACATTCAGAGGAGTAGGCGGTACGTGCACCTTATCTGCATAAATTTTGCATTTATGGCATTTCTTGGCGTATTTGAAACAGTCAGACTCCATAGTCATCCAGTAATACCCCGCTCTCAACAATTTTCTAGCCATAGCATGCCCATTGGCATGGGCACCGAAAGAACCCTCATGAACCTCTTCCATTAACAAGTTTGCCTCGTGTTCATCAACACAACGTAGCAAGACCATGTTAAAGTTCCTCTTGTACAACACATCGTCTTTATTCAAAAAGAAGTTTCCTGCCAACCTCCTCAGAGTTTTCTTATCTTTGGTGGACGCACCCTCTGGATATTCTTGACTCTTCAGAAAAACCTTAATATCGTGATACCAAGGTTTTCCATCTGATACCCCTTCAACTGCAAACACAAAAGCGGGTCTATCTAGACACATGATTCTGATTGAGGGAGTTTCATTCCAATGGTTCACCTGATACATCGAAGACAACGTTGCCAACGTATCTACCATCTAATTCTCCAATCGGGGTATATGATGGAAATTGACTCTGTCAAAGAAAGGTAACAACCTTCTGGCATAGTTATTATAAGGCAGCAAATTCACTTGACGAGTTTCCCATTCACCTGTAATCTGATTAACTACCAACGCGGAATCACCATAAACATCAAGGTTCTTGAGTCTCAAATCAATTGCTTCTTCTAACCCCATGATGCATGCTTCATACTCCGTCTCATTGTTGGTGCATACGAACGCTAACCAGGCAGTGAGGGTATATGGGAACCCTTTGGAGTCGTAATGATTGTCCCGATTCCGTTACCGTATGAATTAATAGCCCCATCAAAAACCAACTTCCATTGGGATCCAATTTAAGGTCCTTCATCAGGCAGCGGCTCTTCACTGTCTTTCATCTTCAGATACATGATGTGTTCATCGGGAAATTCAAACTTCATCGGTTGATAATCCTCAATTGGCTGTTCAGCAAGATATTCTGACTAAACACTTCCCTTAATGGCTTTTTGGGAAACATATTGAATATCATATTCTGTCAGAACCATCTGCCAACGGGCTATTCTTCCAGAAAGCGCATGCTTTTCAAACACATACTTAATTGAATCCATTTTCGAAATCAAGAGGGTTGTGTGGTTTAACATATACTGCCTCAAACGCTTAGCTGCCCAAGCGAGTGCACAACATGTTTTTCCAGCATTGAATATCTCGACTCACAATCAGTGAACTTTTTACTCAGGTAGTAGATGGCATGCTCTTTTCTACCTGACTCGTCTTGTTGACCGAGTACACACCCCATTGAATTCTCAAGAACCATAAGATACATAATCAATGGCCTTCCTAGCATTGGCGACATAAGGACCGGAGGTTCCTGCAAATATTCTTTTATTTTTTCAAACGCCTTTTGACAATTTTCGTTCCACCTGACCGCTTGATCTTTTCTTAACAATTTGAATATTGGTTCACACGTGGCTGTAAGATGAGAGATGAATCTAGCAATGTAGTTCAACCTCCCTAAGAAACCACGAACCTCTTTTTCTGTTCTCGGCTCAGGCATTTCTTGTATGGCTTTTACCTTGGCAGGCTCAACCTCGATACCTTTTTCACTGACAATAAACCCCAGTAATTTTCCAAATCTCACCCCGAAGGTGCACTTGTTCGGATTCAACCTCAGTCTGAACTTTATCAACCTTTCAAACAGCTTCTGAAGATTCACTAGATGCTCTTACTCCGTTTGTGACTTCGCAATCATGTCATCAACATAGACCTCGATCTCTTTGTGAATCATATCATGAAAAAGAGTCACCATCGCCCGCTGATAGGTTTCCCCAGCATTTTTCAATCCAAAGGGCATTACTTTGTAACAAAATGTTCCCCACGGTGTTATGAACGTAGTCTTCTCCATGTCCTCTGGGGCCATTTTGATTTGGTTATACCCATAGAAGCCATCCATGAAGGAAAATATCGAATATTGAGCAGTGTTGTCCACTAACACGTCAATATGAGGAAGCAGGAAATCGTCTTTTGGGCTTGCTCTATTCAGATCTCTGTAATCAACACACATCCTGACTTTTCCGTTTTTCTTAGGTACAGGCACAATGTTAGCAACCCACGGAGGATAACTTATTACAGCCAGAAATCCAGCATCTATCTGTTTCTGAACCTCTTCTTTTATCTTGACAGACATTTCCGGTTTCGTCCTTCTCAGCTTCTGCTTAACCGGAGTACATCCCTCTTTGAGCGGCAGCTGGTGTACCACGATGTTAGTGTCAAGCCCGGGCATGTCTTGGTAAGACCAGGCGAAGATATCAACATACTTTCGAAGCATTTCAATCAATCTTCCCTTTACACTGTCTTCCAAAGCAGCCCCAATATTTACTTCTTTCTTTGCGTCCTCAGTTCCCAAGTTAACAATCTCGATTTCCTCCCGATGAGGTACAATGACCCTTTCCTCCTGTTTCAACAGTCTGGTCAATTCCTCGGGTAAGTCACAATCTTCATCAGTCTCTTCTTCAGCCTGATAAATGGGATTGTCGAAATCATACCGAGCCATAGCTAAATCATGATTGGTGGTATCTGAACAAGGAAACCTGCAATGATTGATGATTTATGTTTATTATGAATGCAACAAACAAAAACACATTGCCATTTTGATGTGATTTAATGCCAAAAGTAAAAACAAAAAAATAGGGATCAAAATATTTGAATGCGAAAACGTCCTTTATTAATGATAAAGAAAGCACACAAAATATTCAAGCCCTACAAACAAGAATCACTACGTCTTGGGCAGAACGTAGGATTGTCATATATGAAAAACAGAGGCAATTACTCTGGGCCGGCCACTTGAATTACTTTCTGAGACGACCAGTTGCAAAGACTTTGGCCTAGAATGCAGGGGCGGATCCAATTATCCATATTGCAATCGCTATCCCCTTCCTCATCAATAGCATTAACTCTGTCAAAGAACACACCAGCACTGGTGAAATGAACCGGACAATAAAACTTGGGAGGATCCTCGAGATGCCTGGGTGGCTTATATCCCAGCCCGTAAGTATTCTGCTTTTTCTGGACCACGATAACTTGACCCCATTTCTGTGAACTTTCAGCTTTAACCACAGCCCGTGCATCCTTGAAGGAAGACATCGAGACCTCTGGCTGATCTACCACTGCCGGCTGCTTTACCACTTCAGATTGGCTGACTTCCTTGAGAGATTCCTCAGGGATCTTCACTGCTTCGAAAGCCTGACATAAAGTTTCATGTATTTCGCCATCTACCTCCACATATTTGAAAGTAGACAGGTGACTTATCATGATATCTTCTTCACCGCAAACCGCCATTACATGTTCGTCTACCATGTACTTCAACTTCTGATGCAGGGTGGACGTCATTGCCCCAGCACTATGAATCCATGGATGACCCAGCAGACAACTGCAAGCTGGCTTAATATCCATGATATAGAAGGTAGCATCAAAAACCTCTGGACCAACCTTAATTGGCAGTACAATTTCCCCAAAGACAGATCTCTTCGAACCGTCGAAAGCGTGTACCACCAAATCACTTGGCGTGCAGATTAACCCACGAGTGTCCAACTTCATCAGTGCTTTCTTCGGTAAAACATTCAAAGATGACCCAGTGTCAACAAGTACATGCGACATTAACGATCCTCGGCACTCAAGTGAAATGTGCAAAGCATTATTATGATTTCTCCCAGCTGGAGTCAAATCTACATCAGTAAATTCCAAGCCATTTCCTGCATTTACATGAGCCACGACCCCCTCTAGTTGATTAACTGATATCTCCTGGGGTACATACGCTGCATTCAATACCTTCAACAGTGTGTTTCGATGCGCCTCAGAGCATAATAACAGAGATAAAATGGATATCTTAGACGGTGTTTGGTGCAGTTGATCAACAATTTTATAGTCGCTTTTTAGAATCAGCCTCATAAACTCTTCTACATTCTCTAAAAAAGAATTTGTTAGTTCTTGTGATTGGCTGAAATTTTGGTAAAACAATGTTAATGTCATGGTTGGTGTTTCAACATGAGCTTTTAACATTATTGTTATGTTTGGTTAACATTCTGGTTTTGTTAAAGTTGTAAGGGTTGCAGTTGTGTGCTGATGTTAAACCCTATGTCGTGACATCAGTTGTGAACATCAGTCTGAGATGATTTATTAGGGCTGCGCGTGTTTCTGGTTTTAATGAGATATTCTACTGAAGAGAATCAGAGATTGCAGGCGAATATCAAGGGTTAGATATATTCTGTTGCAATCATTTATGAAGAAGATTAGTTTGTTGCTAATTCAATGCAAAAAGATATGGATAATAATTAGAGTTAATTATGAAGAGTTGATTGAAGATTTAATTGAAGATCTATTTAGTAGCAGAATCTTTTGCAGATTTGTAGCAGAAGATTTGTTGTGATTTGAAGGCCCAAATCCAGTTGGGAAAAAGTTATAAATAGAGTGCTTGTAATCTAGAATAGGCACAGGTCCAAGATGTAGATCATTAGGGCTTAGTCTAAGTGAACCACTCAGGTTGTGAGATGGTCACTGTGTTCTTACTCAGAAACCTGTAGGTAATGAGTTTTGTATTGTTCTTGGAGGAAGCTTTGAAGCAACTCCAAGGTGTGTCATGGAAGTGTAACTTTTACTTTTCTGTGATTGAAGAGTTGTTGGAAATCAAGCTGTTGATGCAGTGGCTGAGATGTTGACTGCTAGACATCATTGCGATGATTGGGAGTGAGATGGAGTCTCTTATCTAGGGAGGACTTAGATAGAAGGGTCATTGGGTAGTGATTTAATTAGGTAGATTGTCAACTGGTTTGTTGAGTCTATAATTTGATACTACTAATAGTGGACTTCCTTTCTGGCTTCGTATGCCCCCAGATGTAGGTTGTTAGACTGAACTGGGTGAACAATCCTTGTGTGCTTTTCAGTACTTCTATTGTCTTAATCATATAGCAGATATTGATGTTGTGACATCACACTTAACATCACATATCTGGTACCAGAATTTCAATTGGTATCAGAGCAGGTATCCTGTCTGTTTCTGGATGAGATCTAGGGAAAATACTTCCTGGTTCAAGAGCAAGGAAGATAGTTTTGCTGAGTTATGGACTTAGTCAGTTCATTTAGTTGTTTGTATGATGGACTATTCATGACAAGGTTTGTATTGGACCTGTCTGTTGGAGAACTGCTGCTGTGAGTTTGATTTGTTGGCACTTATGGTGATGGTGTGCAAGGATTATTGAGTAGTGCCTGAAGGTTGTTGAGGAGTTATTGTGTGTTTCGTTGCATGGTATCTGATGTAACCCTGGTTGGTTCTTGTATCTCTGGTGGTGAGATTCTAGGAAGGTATTCTCTTGGAAAGACATTAGGGTTTGGTCTCCTCAGGAGGATATTCTATGATGTTGTAGTTTATACTTGAGGATTATCTCATATCTTTGTTTTGGGAAAGAAGTGATCAAAAGGTGAATAGATCTTATTAAAGACTGTATGACATGGAAGTTTTCATTTTTTTTGAAGAAGAATATATTTCAAATCAGGCATTGAAGACCAATCTGTCCAGAACATTGATTCCTTCTTTATCAAGTTTCTTGATGGTGAAAGGAGAGGGTGGAGCCAAAGCAAAAGAGTGTCACTGTCAAATCTTTCATGCGGGAGGGAAGATATTAATAAGTTATCTCTTAAGCTTAGTGGTGGTGATCAAAGTAGGAGGATCTTCCTGTTATGATATAGTTCTGGTATATCTGAAGATGAATTCTCTAGTGAAGACACATGTTTCTGATTTTCAAAATCATGAACTGGAGGAAGGTTCATCAAGAAAGAAGCTGAGCTTAATATGTCTCGACATCGCGCTACACATCAGCAGTTTATGGTAAATGCTGAGTCAAAGACCTATCAGATTGTAGCTGTTTTGAAGGATCTCTGAAGCTGTGAAGTTGAACAATATTTGAGATGCTACTGACGGTTGTAGTTGTGCAAAGTATCATTCATAATAGCTTTTTGGCTGGAGCTGGTTGAAGAAAAGGAAGTAATCTTGAAAGCAGAAGAGAAGGAGATGATCCATGTTAAAATGTCTGAGAAAATGCACCCTAGAGATTGTGGGCAGTAGCAGTGTAAATCAGCCAGTGGTTATTTAGTGTCTGCATTCGTTGTCATTCTAACTGATAGAGATGAGCTCTTCTAGTTTTGTGGCTTGAAGGATTGGAAGTAGCATATTGTTTATGGTATGTTGATACCCTGGTTGTTGTAATGTGCTTCAGATACCTGTTAGAGGGAATTTCTTCTTTAGATGCAGAAGAATGGCAGTTATCACTCTTAAGTCAGACAAGAGGTCTGAACCTTGTTCTGAGAAGAAGAAGCTTCTGGATGTGTGTGTTATGCAAGTTGCTGCAGTATTGTTGATCTGATCTTGGGAGTGGATGTTGGTCTTATAGCCATAGTATATGAAGTCAGAACTGTGTTGAAACATCATTTCAGTTCTTTGCTGTTGAAGATGAAGATGGAAGACTATGAAGACATCATAATCTTGATGGTTACAGCTTGGATCAGTTTGGTTTGGAGCATGGTGTTTGCTCTAGTTGTGAAGGTCGAGTATAAGTGGCAATTATCTCTAGCTTTCTACTGACGGCTCTACTAAGGGAAGTGACTTTCTTTAGTATTGCTATGGGGTAGTCTTGGACTAATTATTTTCAGAAGATTCAGATGTGGTAGGTTTGAACTCTTTGGAGTTTCTAAGCAGGATGGAGGTTGTCTACTCAAAATTGATTGTTGAATCAAGTCTATAAGAGCATGGAAATCTGTTTCTGCAAAGGGAGGAGGTTCTTCTGAGTGGCAGAAGGTAAAGCTAAATTCAACAGTTGGATGACATAATGTTCTGACATCTAGCTTAACATCAGGAGTCTCAGCTGGTGATGTGGCACATCAGCTAATGATAGGATGATCTACAGGAATGAACAAAAGGATGCTTCAAAAAGATCGTTCTCATGGCAGTTTGCGGGAGCTGCAGGAAGGAGAAGATGTTACATGACCATGGCTTAGGGAGTCTAAGTGTGTTTGCTTTTGAGCAAGTGGAACATATGACTTGAAGATCAAGTTTCCTTGGTGGATCAAGATATCTTTGTGAGAGTTCTGACAAACATGAAAAGGTCAAAATGTGGCATTTGATTGTTTTCATATGAGGATTCATGAATGAGGTGGTCAAACTGTGGCATCTGGTTGGTCTCAGAACTGGATTCGAAGAATCAAGATAATCAGAGTTTGGCAGCTGGTTATTATTGAGGATTATCTTGGAACAAGTTACTCTTGGGCAGAAGGGTGATGAGTTGAAGACTCAAGGAGATTATTCTTCTTGAAGGTGGATGAGAGTTTATTTCTCTAGTTCTTTGGATAGTCCAGTTGGTGGAGCATAGCAAGAATCATGGTGATGATATCTTGGTGTGTGGCAGATGTTCTAACTTGTGTTGGGACATTATCTGGTTGAATATCCTTGGGAAGGATGATCATGCTCTGGTTTAGGAGTTTGGTGCCTAAATTATGCCTAAGGAGCGTCTACATAGTCATACGGGAGAATGATGAAGTAGAAGGTCTACCTTGGATGGAGATTGTAGAGAAGACTGAAGTAGATTAGGTATTGATTGATTGGAAGTCTGAAGATGAAGAGTATGATAGAGAATGACTGCCTTTGGAGAGTTGGGTGATCTATGTGACTTTGATCTTTATCTAACTGTTTGTTTGAAGGAGGTTGGTGATCCTTATGAATAGCCTAATTGTGACTTCATGTGTGAGTGACTGCTGTTTATGGACATAAGGGACAGTGGTACCAAAATGAATGTGCTCAGCAAGTGTGCTTAAATGTTTATCTCCATCTAGAGCATTAGTTAACCATGACAGGGGGAGTACGTGTCTATGGATCTTGCTACAAAGGTGCATATTTTGTGAAGCTTGCATGATGATCAAGCTTGTGGAGACTGGCTGCCTCTTATGAGGATATAATGTCAGATAACATGTTATGACATTAGGCTGTTGGTTGGCATTGGATGGTTCTATACATGTGAAGCTAAGTATTTGAATCATGTGTGCACATGCTTCTGAGGAGAAGTCTGAAGACAATGTTATTGTTTTGGAATGTATAATCTTCTGTGGAGTCCTGGGTTGATAATGTTATGAGCAAGCAGACATTGTCTGATAAGATGTCAGAACATGGTACAGGACATGTTTTTCTTGAGCCAAACAAGGAATTATTCTGGACGGTGGTGTAAGGATAAGGTGAAACACGTGTCTTCGACTATGCATGGAACTGTTTTGGCATAATTTATGGTAAGAATCAGTTTAGAAGCAATAAAGGCGGTCAAGACTGTTTTGGATGGTAGATATTGAATTTGGAAGGAGTTTTTAGTTCCTAAAATAGCGTTTCTGTGACCAAGAACTTTGACTATTCAAAGCTCGTTAATTCCAAAGTAACTGGTCAACTATTTATAGAGGTTATTCTTTGCTCCTTCAGCCAGTGAGTGTTCTTAGTTCATAAGTATTATGGCTTTTGTTCGTTTTTGGGTGAGCACTACTTGGGTCTGGTTTTGTGAGGGCTTTCGTTGCCAAATTTTGGCTAAAAAGGGGGAGAATGGAAAGGGTTTTGCTAAATGGTTTACGTAGATGCTATGTCTGGAGTCTGCAGTTCCAGATGTGGTTCAGAGATGTCGAAGAGGATGTCCTATCCTTAAGTTGGTGTTGAGTCTTTGTGACTTGTTTCCTAAGTTATGAACACAGTTGTGACTTGTGTTCTGAGTTACCCGGGTTGGCAGAATGGCACTTCTCAAGTTTCATTTTATGCCACAGGTTGACTAGGGGTGTCTGATCAAATAAAGTGTGCAGAACTCTCTTATGCCACCATTGGTCTTTTATGTATAGACAAACATTTCTTTTCTGGAGGAGTCTTCTACATTTGTTGAGTCTGTCCTGGAAGGAAAAAGAAATGTGTTGTATTGAGGGGGAGTGTCAGATATCTTCTTCCTCATGTGCACCAAATGACTTCAGGACTTTCTACTTCTTAGGTCCTAATGTGCTGCTTGAAGTTGTTGTGCTGTGGTGCTCGGAGGTGATGTTATGGAGCTCATAGAGTATGATGAAAAGAGTTGTTAAACATGATGTCATAACATCATTCAAAATTTCCCAAGAAGATGATTCTCCATGGTTGTTGTACACAGTAGCTACTAATGGTTACTGTTAGGTTCAGTAGTTGCTGATGACTACTAACAGTAGTATAGGGTTGTAATTGCTGTTGTAATCTGAGTTGTAATGTTTATATATTTGTTTTAGCCAAAATTAGCCAAAGGGGGAGATTGTTAGTTCTTGTGATTGGCTGAAATTTTGGTAAAACAATATTAATGTCATGGTTGGTGTTTCAGCATGAGCTTCTAACATTATTGTTATGTTTGGTTAACATTCTGGTTTTGTTAAAGTTGTAAGGGTTGCAGTTGTGTGCTGATGTTAAACCCGATGTCGTGACATCAGTTGTGAACATCAGTCTGAGATGATTTATTAGGGCTGCATGTGTTTCTGGTTTTAATGAGATATTCTACTGAAGAGAATCAGAGATTGCAGGCGAAGGTCAAGGGTTAGATATATTCTGTTGAAATCATTTATGAAGAAGATTAGTTTGTTGCTAATTCAATGCAAAAAGATATGGATAATAATTAGAGTTAATTATGAAGAGTTGATTGAAGATTTAATTGAAGATCTATTTAGTAGCAGAATCTTTTCCAGATTTGTAGCAGAAGATTTGTTATGATTTGAAGGCCCAAATCTAGTTGGGAAAAAGTTATAAATAGAGTGCTTGTAATCTAGAATAGGCACGAGTCCAAGATGTAGATCATTAGGGCTTAGTCTAAGTGAACCACTCGGGTTGTGAGATGGTCACTGTGTCCTTACGCAGAAACCTGTAGGTAATGAGTTTTGTATTGTTCTTGGAGGAAGCTTTGAAGCAACTCCAAGGTGTGTCATGGAAGTGTGACTTTTATTTTTCTGTGATTAAAGAGTTGTTGGAAATCAAGCTGTTGATGCAGTGGCTGAGATGTTGACTGCTAGACATCATTGCGATGATTGGGAGTGAGATGGAGTCTCTTATCTAGGGAGGACTTAGATAGAAGGGTCATTGGGTAGTGATTAAATTAGGTAGATTGTCAACTGGTTTGTTGAGTCTGTAATTTGATACTACTAATAGTGGACTTCCTTCCTGGCTTGGTATGCCCCCAGATGTAGGTTGTTAGACCAAACTGGGTGAACAATCCTTGTGTGCTTTTCAGTACTTCTATTGTCTTAATCATACAGCAGATATTGATGTTGTGACATCACACTTAACATCACATATCTGGTACCGGAATTTCAGAATTATCAACTGGCTTTGCTGTGGAATCATTCACTACCGGCATCTGCACAGAATTATCCATAACATGCTTTCCTCTGTCTTGCCTAGCACCACCAGCCTGATCATCAGATGGGATAAAGACTCTACCACTCCTCGTGATAGCTCCTGCTTCATCATTACTTTCAGATATGGAGTTCACCACTGACGTTCCCACCAACTCTTGCTTCTGCCCGTTAACAAACACTTCTGCACCCTAATTCCAAGGGATAGCCTTAGTGCTCCCATACGGGATAGGCCCGGGGACTGTGATAATGACTGGCACTGGTCTCGCCGATGCTGAAATAGTTATCATTTTAAAAGGGATAGTAACAGTGGCAATATCATTCCTTCTACCAGTAACTTCCTTCTTCTGATCGCACCTATTGAACTGTAACCGACCTTCATTAATTAACCTCTGAATACCTGATCTTAACAGATCACAACCATTTGTTTGCAACATACACTCTGAACATCTTTTATCATAACCAGGGGATACCCCACCCTTCAGTAATCTCTCCTTCACTACCAACAAAGGAGTCCTCAATTCATTCACGTCTAGAACCAAATTCAAAGATTCACCATCTTCTATAACAACATTAACCCCTGGCCCATCGTGGTTCGGCATTGGGTTTTGAATGACATTTGGCACATCGTTTGAGAATTTGATGGCCTTCGAATCCACCAAATCTTGGACTTTATGATGAAACGCCCTACACCTTTCGATTGTATGCCCCGGGGCACCAGAGTAAAAATCACAATGTGCGTTAGCATCATAGCCTGGGGGAAGCCTCCCTGTGGGTGGAGCCAGAGTGCGGAGCTCAACTAAATGCAGCTGTAGCAAGTGTTGCAACAATTGAGCATATGACATGGGCGGTTGATCAAAATGCCTTTCAGCATTCCTTTGTCAGTTCTGATACTAGCCAGGCTGCCTGTTTGGTTGCTGATTAGGATTATTCCTCTGCTGCTGAGGTGCAGCCAGAATAGTTACTGAGGCAACTTACTGATTATAATTCTGACGTTACTTTCCCTTACCGCAGTATGAAGAGACATAATTCGCTTCCTCCTTCTTCTTATAGTTCACATAAGGTTTCTTCCCTCCACTAGAAGAAGCCCCATCACTGCCTGACACCTTTCCAGTTTTAATTCCACTTTCCAACATTTCCCCAACCAAGATCAGATCAGCAAACTTTCCTGACATGCAAGGCAACAGCTTCTCGTAATAATGACTTGGCAAGGTAGCCATGAACATATTCAATATCTCCTTCTCCAACATGGGAGGCTGTACCCTCGCTGCCAGTTCACGCCACCTCTGAGCGTACTCTTTAAAGCTTTCATTGTTCTTTTGAGACATACTCTGCAGCTGAGTCCTATTGGGAGCCATATCAGTGTTATACTGATAGTGTTTGATAAAAGCCTCTACCAGCTCTCTCCAGTTGCGGACGTGACATCTTTCCAATTGCATGTACCACTCCAAGGATGCCCAAGACAGGCTATCATGGAAGAGATGCATCAGTAATTTCTCGTCCCTAGAGTATGCAACCATTTTCCTTGCATATGCTCGAACGTGAGTCCTCGGACAAGTAGTACCCTTGTATTTCTCAAAGGTAGGAACCTGAAACTTGTGTGGAATTACGACACCGGGGACTAGCCCAAGATCATCCAAATCCATACCCACAGAGTTTTGATTCACAACCTCTTTCA
Organism: Lathyrus tuberosus; assembly: GCA_022829125.1. Classification (NCBI taxonomy): domain Eukaryota; kingdom Viridiplantae; phylum Streptophyta; class Magnoliopsida; order Fabales; family Fabaceae; genus Lathyrus; species Lathyrus tuberosus. The sequence goes on along the minus strand of JALAZF010000289.1, from coordinate 4,245,586 downwards.
GCTGTTCTTCAATCAACCTGATCCTTGATCATCAACAATCAGGGGAACACCAGCATCCCCGCCTGGTATAGAGAATATGCCATCCTGTTGGTCATCGAAGTGATGGCCCTGAATTGCACAGACGTTATTTCCTCTCCTACCACAGAAGGAATCACATTGTCTCCTCCGCCCGGAGGAATGACAATACCAGCAATGGAACCACCCTAAATGCCATTACTAATAATACCTCCGCCCGGAGGACCATTCTGAACACCGTTACCCACAACACCTCCACCCGGAGGAACAACATTATGATGAAGACCGCCATGAAGAACGCCATCCTCGTCAACTCTTGCCACCAAGGGTTGAACAAGGGTCCTCAGATGTTCTTGCCCTTGCGCAATGCCTTGCATCAATTCCATGAACTGTGCCATGCGAGCTTGCATGGCAGCCATTTCTGCTTGCATTTGCTCCATTGCTCTTTTTTGATTGAGTCTGGTAGAATACTGATAAATCTGCTGGTCAGCAATCCTGTCTGTAGAAGAACACGATAAGAAAACCAGAGATAAACCTGCTATGCAAAATGCAAAATGATTATGGTTATGCAAATGCAAATGCAAATGCAAACATCATATTTAAACATTCCCAGGACGTATCTGCTTTGATTCCAGTCTTTGAAACCGGGCAAGGGATTAGACCATCATCGGAAAATAAATCCGAACCCAGAAATACTGTAGAATCAACACAAAGAAAGCACATCCTTTTAAAAACTGAGAGCTGCTAATACATACATGATTAAACCAAGCATTTTAATATCATATCATAAGAATTCATACAGACGGGTCTGATACAATCAAAGGTGATTCCATCAACAAACCTGATGGTAATCACATCAAAATATAGCAACAAGATCACTACAAATTAATTCTAAATAAGCTGGCTTCAACTTCCTCAAGAAAATCCACAGTGTCTGGATGTGTAGGTCGCTCTATCAGCCCTTTGATCAGTCTGTTTCACTTTTCAATATCTTGATTTAGCCTAACAATCTGTTCTTCAACATTGTTGCCTTAGCGCCTTGATTTCTTGACTTCGGCTTGCAACTTGTGCTCCTCAATTTCCTTCTGAGCCTCTCTCCACTTGCCAGAGAAATGCTTTTTTTCTGCTTTCATTTGCTGAAGTTCTTCTTTCAACTCCCCATTTTCAATCTTGACCTCCTCCCACATCTTCTGATACGTGGCAAGCTTGGCTTCAGTCTCGGTCAAGAGCTTCTTGTTTTTCCTGTAGGCCTTGCCAGAGGATTCAGCAGCCATACTGAGTTTTCTGAAGTGCTGAGCTCTGTCAGTGAGATCCTTCTCCTTCTCTTCCAGGTGCTCTGTCACATCTTGAACTTTCCATTTCAACTCCAAGTTGTCATGTAAAGCACCTTGCAGCTGACTACTCATACCAGCATTTTCCACCCTCAAATCATGCACCAATTCTCGCTGCTTATCAAATTCTTCAATGGGTTCAGTGAGCCTCTCCTCCACAGTCTCAGGATACAAGGGAGGCACCCAATCAAAAGGCAAGTAGAACTCTTCCACTCTCTTCTTTACCCAGTCTACATACGGAGAGAAGGCTTGATTATTGGGTTTGCCCAGAGCGGCTTTTCCTTTCTTTTGTCTACTAAGCCATGCTTCGGAAGCCTTCTGCGCCACAGCTAAACCATCGGCTACATGAAAATACAAAGACTCTTTCAAATCTTTTTCAACCGGAGGATCTTTCAGAGCATATCCAAACTGCCTGATAGCCAAAGAAGGATTGTAATTAATACCTCCCTTTCTCCCTATTAATGGTACGTTGGGGTACTCTCCACAGCTATGCAAGATGTCTTTACCAAGCAATCCCTGATCCACCCAAACAATATCCTTAGCAGCTAGACCCATTAGACGTTTACTCCAATCTAGAGAAGTCCTAGTATCCACAAAAGTGCCTGAACGGGGTAGACGGTTTGCAAACCACTTATAGAAAAGAGATGCACAACAATGAACTATCCCGCCTCATCTTTTCTCATTCATGTTGTACAAGGCATAGTGAAGATCTCCTAACAAGGTCGGCACTGGATTCTGAGTTGTAAAGATCTGGATAGCATCCGTATCAACAAAATCAGATTCATTAGGAAAAATGACAATGTCATATACACAGAGAACCAGTATTGCATTGAAAGCTTCCCATCTCTTCTCCTTAGCCGCTTCTTGAGCCTTGTTTACCAAGTACGCCAAATGATAGCCACAGAACTTTCCCTTATTGGAAATGTCAGCCTCCAAAGTTGATTTGGTCAAATAAAGAGCAACAACCACAGCTTTGAAGTCAAGGTCTGCCTTGGAAACACAGAATGGAGCACCTTTTTTAATGGAAATCCCTAGGATGTTTGAGTACTCCTCCAGAGTGGGGACCAATACATAGTCTGGCAACACGAAGCATCTCAGAGGAGGATCATAGAACGACATCAAGGTGTGCAAGCCATTGTATTCATACTCATTGATGTTACGAACGAAAGATAAGATCCAACCATATTTCTCTTTGAACATTCCCAACACTTCTGGACCGGCCATTTCCTGTAAACTGCCAATCTGACCAAGAGTGAGCTTCGGGAACTTGTAAACAATGATATTCTTCTTACTCTTCTGAGTGTCCATCCCGGTGACTGCCCGTTGACTAGAATCAAAAGATCAAATACTACCTGGAAATGCAAAAATATGAATGTCAGAAAAATGAAATGCAATGCAAAGCATGGGATCAAGGTTGCCACATAAATTGGACAACTACTGCACTGAACTGACTGAATAATCTCAAGATTCTGCCCAAATTCCCAGAACACCAGAGTAACCACATTGATAAGTTCATACTGATAAGAAATCCATAATATCGGGTATGCTGAAAGTCAGGGTTACCTGCAAACCTGCAAACACCCAACCCCTCTCACATGTGGGTTCTAAAAGGCGATGATCATCAATATCACAGACTCTCAGGTCGAGAAATGATGATACGTTCACCATTTCTGGTTTGGCATCATCATCAGTCGAGGAGGCCTCAACTGATTCCCCTAAAAAAGGATATCCTATAGCAAGTTCCCAGCATTGGGTCCTCGGATCGAGAAGTGTAATGGGTTTTCCATTTCTGGTATGCCATTATCACATCTCGGGAGGAGTGCCGCAACTGAGTCCTCGGGGAATAGTCACTAGAGTCGACAGTTCCTTAGGAGAATAACTACTGGCCTGTATCAACATACAGTAGCAGATATCTCCCGATAGAACCTCGTCTGGCTGTAGGTCTCGTGAACACTCGCACGTGGCCAACACCACGGGAGCGTCACGCCTGCCCACGCTAATACCTATGTCTATGCTCAAGCCTGGGTAGTGGGCTTATCTCTCAGAAATCCCAACCTGCCAAACAGAAAATCCAGTACAGCACAACACAGTCCAACATAATAATGAAACGCAATGCCATAAATATGGTAAATACAGTAAAACAATAAAACAGTAATACAGTGATACAGTAATAAACAACAAAATAAAGAACCACAATAGACATCCCATGAAAAGAAACAGATAAGCGCTAGGATTGACTCGCAAAGGGGATGGACCAGCAAGAGGTCAACCTGTCCCCAGCAGAGTCGCCAGCTGTCGCTCCCAGGATTTTCATCCAAGTACAAACGCGAAAGTGGCGCAGAAACAGAGTCACCAACAATGTGTATTTATCCCAAGAGAGGGAAAGGAAACACTGCGTAAACCTGAGGGAAAAGAAAAGCATGGTCTCGTGACCGAGGGAGATGGGTAAGGGAGTTAGTTACGCGAGGGGAAGGTATTAGCACCCCCACGCATCCATCGTACTCGATGGGATCCATGCTTGCTGTCTCGATCAAAGGGTGTTGTCATCTGGAGCTCCATTGCTACTGGAAAGAGGAAGGAACGGGAACGGAGAAGAGCGAAGACACGGGGGAGAAAAGAAAAAAGAAGTGACTCGATAGGACATCGACGTCCTACGCCTACGTATTCCCTCGTGCAATGGGAAAGTCAGAGTCAACGTAGTTCGGACACGAACTAAGGGGGGAGGTTGCTCGCCAAGACATCGCCGTCTTGTGCCTACGTATCCTCAATCTAACCAGAAGGAGGAAATTAGAGCAGTCGTAGTTCGACCTAACGAGGTCTTAGTGTTTTTTATGAGTGCATTAAGTTCGCGTCCGGCAGTTAGGGTCGATGCCTGTTTGCGAAGAGACGGAAGTAACGTGCCCTTTTCTGAAAATAGATTTGAAACCTAAAGATCCCGAAGGATGAAAAAGGTTTGAGTTTGTTTTGTGTTTTTTAGACAGAAATGGATTGAAGTTAGTTTGTGACTTGCATTGCACCCAAGTCTACAACATAGGAACGAATACGTCGCGTATCATCCCCAACAAAACGTACACTAAGTACTCTAGAAGAATGAAGGGAGACCCCCGATACCTCACTTCCCATATATAAGGCTCATGCGCAATACACGTTAACCTTTATTAAGTGTTTTAGAAAGGTTATGAGATGAGAAGAGAAGACTCAAAGGAAAAGAAAACACTAAGAGGAATTCTATCCTAGAGTTGTCATGCAAAAGATGGCCCTAAGGGGAGGTTTAAGAACAACCTAAGTTTAAAGAAGAGAGAGGGATAGCACTACCTAATGCTTATCCTACCTCACCTTAATAAAAAATTAAGGATGAGCTAGGATCCCAAAGGGACGTGAAGAAGTTCTACACAATCAAGCATTATATCATGTAATCCAACAAGTAAAAGAGTTATGAAAGAGGTAAGAGATGAAAGGAGGAATGATCATGGATAAACATCCACATGCTTAAGTGACTTACCTCTGCCCCTACACAAAAGGTTAGCACAAAATATGCACAAGTAATGAATACAAGTATTGAATATAGTTGACAAAAGCAAACCAAACAATGTTAATTGTCTTAAGAAGACAACTTGAGAAGCATACAAGAATTAAACCAAAAGGGAAGGGTACTAAGGGTTAAGGATGATTCAAATTCATTAGGTACATGGTAAGGGTCCTTACTAAAGTTAACATGCCAAATGAAATCACACAATGTCAAACTATGCATCAAAAGTTCACACAAATGCAGGTTGTGCACAAACCATGTAAGATGGATTCATATGGTTCATAAACATGAATGAATGCACATGTAAACATCAAAGTCAGAAGTGAATGACATTTATTAATGCATTGAGATGTCATTAAGATAGCATGTAAATCATAAATGCAAGCATTAATTAAGTAACAAGAAGTGAAGTCAAACACTATTCAAGTTCATACAAACATGCATACTTGTAACACAAGTAAAGAATGGAAGTGCAAGATGAACATACTTGTAAATGAATGCAAGTCAGTAGCACATGATATTTGAAATGACATTTAAAAGTCAAGAATGACCATATAAAGTCCACACAAGTTTCATGTTGAAGCACATTGAAGATTAGAAGTAAGCATGTTCAAGTTAGGTCAAACAAGTTCTTATGTGTTCATGAAGTTAAGAGACATTTGAGATGATGTTAGAAGTCATGGAATATGATTGAAAATGATCACAAACAGAAATGGAATCATGTTTTCATGAATTTACAAGATCATGCAAGTGTTGATGCAAACAATTGATCAAAGAAGAACAAGTAAGGATGCACAAGTTCACAAAACATTTTAAGTTCAAATAAGTGCATACAAGTCATGTAAAGATGAACTATGAGTGCTCTATAACATGAAAAAATGTGACCTATAATGTTCATACAACATGTATCAAGAGGCCTCATTAATTGTCAAAGATGGTTGCATACAATGCACATTGAAACCCTGGCATATGATCCCTAACATTCACAAAAACAAACATGCTTTTAAGATGAATCAAAAGTCATGTTGGAAGGATGAGAAAATTGAAAGATACAAGTATTATGAAATACAAACCGTGTCCAAACATGTCTCAAAAGGATGGATCAAAGTTCATTACCAAACAAGCTCAAAGATGCTTCACAATCTCATACAAGTCACACAAACAAATGGCTCAAAGATCTCATTGAAAAGTCAATAAGAAATGACCTAAAAAATCTACAAAAATAGGTATGAGATGCCTTGATGTATCATGCAAACATGGATCAATGCTCATGGGAAAATTCAACACAAAACTATGTCAAACAAATCATAAATGAAACATGTATCATGAAGGGATGTTCACACAAAAGAAATTAAATGGAAATTCATGGAAAAGTAGCAAAATATGCTAAAATCAAAAAATAAAATATGTAAAAATTGTTTAAATGCATTATGATGCTTCATGAATTTATTTAGGATTTTATCATGCTTGGAGGTTATTTTAAAAATCAAATATCAAACATATATGAAAAGAAAATTAAAAAAACAAAGAAATAGCCAGGGGGTGCACAAATAGCAACTACACAGTTCAAACATGATATGGGCTCCAAAAAAGGGGGTGCGTATAACAAACACTAAGCCCAAAACACTGAATGGCCTGCAGCGCATGTGGTGGAATTCAGTCAACACAATGACTCACTCAGAGCCCTTGGATTAAGGTCCACACGTGATGATCAGGAAAGTATTCCAATCAAAAGGATCACACGCATGCTCATGATAAGATAATATGCAACGTACACACATGATCAAAGAATTCAAAATAATTCAGAAAAGAGAGCACGTGCATGGGATGCTCCTCATTAATGTGTTGGCAGCACTAAGAGCGTTGGATCAAAACAAACGTGTGGCTGTGTTTTAAACTGAGGATTTTCCCTAGGGTTTGATGGTGGATGAACACCACTGGCCGGAGAAGACTCCAGTCATCTTCTCTGGCCACTCTCCGTCGTGGCTCAACCTGCAGGCTACCAAAAACTAACAAAACCTATACCAAAATGAACCTTATGCTTCATAGATCACTAATCCAGGCTCCAAATCCACAAACAATGCACACACACAGAGAATCGAAGCAAAGCATTTTGCCCTAATTTCCAGATCTATGCTCTTATGGAGCCTATCAACTAGCTAGAGTCACAATAACTCCTATTGAGCTTCAAAAACAAATGGAATCAAGCTTAAATCAAGTAAAATTGCAGAGGAAAGATTGAAGAAGAACCTGCACTTTGAAGCTTCCTTTGCTACAAGAGAAGACCAGAGAGGAGAATCCTTATGCACTTGAACCTTTCCTGGCCAAATAAAGGCTATAGAAATGCTTGTTGTTCTTGTAAATCAGTTGAAGAAAATGAGGATTGAAATGAAAATGGAAGAAGAGTGAAGCTACTTCAATGCCTTCTCTGATAAATCTTGATGAAGAAGAGTGAAGCAATGTGCAGAGAGAGTGAAGGTTTCAAAGGCTTCGAGAGAGAGAAACAATTTAGAGAGAGAGTGTGAAATTTTGAGGAAAAGTGAGGAATGATTCAAAGTTCGTTGCAAATTCTGTTAGAGTTTGTTCTTATATGCTGAGTTAACTGTTAACCACCTTGGTTGACAGTTAAAACCCTAGTTAATGAAAGGTGCAGTGAGAAAGAGAGGGTGAACTGAGAAATAGAGAGTGAAGTGAATTGATGGGGGTGAGCTCGGGTTTGATTCAATATGGAGAGGGAGCATGATATCATGGTGGATTCTAAGATGACAAATGATGATGTGTGGTAATGATAGCATCAACTACTTGTTGTGTAAGTTTCTCCTTTCTTTTGTTTGAACAAATATGGAATGGATGGTACATGAGCATGTAATATATGTAAGGTGCTTGTTTAGTTAAAAATGGCAAGGTTATGTGCATGGCTGATGTTCATGATGCGCATGAGACATAACCATGACAAGGTTTTGGTCTGAATTGCTTGCTTAGTGTTGAAGAAAAACAGTTGGCATGATGATGACTTCCATGGAAGATTTCCCAATGCCTAGTGAATGAAATGGTGAGCTTTTGAGGTCTTTGGAAAGAGGAAATGACATAGAACAATGTTGGAGTTGTAAGTAATTGGATTGGAGCTCTTGAACATGCTTAAAAATGATGGTGAAAATGCTTGGTAACAACTGAATTTGGCAGGTCATTTTGCCCTACTCGTGCCTGGCCCATGGCCTATGAAACAAGTCAGGTTGGGATCACCACTTTGATCCAACATATCTCTTCATACATTGATCATATGAAAAATCTTCCAACATCAAAGTTGAAGAGGAGATCAAGAGGAAAAAAAACATGTTGGATAATTTTTTCAATTGGAGTCTCCATCATGGAGAAATCTGACCTTGAACTTGGATAAAACATGCACACAAGGTATTTGTTGAAATTACTGCGCGCTGACTGGTCATGACTTGCCAATTTGCCTTGATTTGTCTCAACTCTAATTGATCATATCTCTCTCAATTTTGATCCAATGGACATGTTCTTGGTATGGTTTTGAAGTTTGGAATGTGAAATTTTGATAGGCCTCCACAAACTTTCAATTTGGAGCTTGGAAAATGGAGAAAGAATGCCCTAAAGTTGGGAACTCACCTTGCCAAAACTTGCCATAAATGGAAACCCTAATTTCTATTTTTGGCAACTTTGCACATTTCTTATTTTTGATGAATCCCTTGATATTTCTTGATCAAACCTTCACCAATGATCATATTTGAAATGAGGAACATGAAATTGACCTCAAAAAGTCAAGAGTTGACTTTTTCCTCTGCACATTTGACTTTTCCCCAATTCTCCTGATTTTCAGTCAATTGATCAATTGAAACCCTTCCAAACCAAATTGAGGACATTTCTCCAACCTTAGACACTTAAGGATATGTAGAATACCATGAAATCAAGTTTTGCCCAAAAAATCAGAAATAAACTGATTTTATGGCAAACCCTAATTTTGGGGCCTTCAATCTATGAGACATCAGCACATCCTCCAAATCCAAATTCCTCTGAGTATGATGGGTATCCTCTCAAACAAAGATGAGATGTGCCATTTGGTGATGATAAAATCTCAAAGATCTTGCCCATTGGGGTGTTGAACTCAAGAATTCCAAAAACCCTAATTTAGCACTGGTTAGGAGAATGTGATTCACTTGAAATTTCTTGTCAAGCTTGATCATATGATAGAGTGATGAATCTCTTAAGATCTCTTGAGGCTCAAGGTTCATTGGATTGGATTTAGATACCTTGATCCCATGCTAAGGCCAATGATATGCAAAGATGATAATGCAAAGAATGCAATGAAACATAAGGCAGCTGAAGCTAAAACATGAGGAAAAATTTTGAGGTGTTAGACCAGTGTCTCAAGAAGTACATACCATCAATGAGGGGGATTCCTCTGATACATATGGAGAGTGGAAGTCCTATCTCAACAAGGACGGTTATATGTCTCGGGAAGAAACGCATACGCCATTTTGCTATCCCACGCAAAGTCCGAGATATATACCGAGATCAGATGTGAAGATGATGTACGGAGATTGTGATCCTGAGGGATGTCTTGCTCCACCAAACTCATTAGAGGAGGACACTTTGATGAAAGACAGCTTCGACTATGACTATTATGACCCAATGGGTGGCCTGCCTATTTGGCAGCCGTACCTAGGAGACTTGGGGCAAAAGAGTAATCAAACGATGCATATCAGCTAAGCATCATTAAAAAGAATACATGCGTCCCCGCCAAATCATGGGATCATTACTCAGGGCATTCAGGAAATATCCAGCACAATGATGAATCTGCAAAGATTGCAGGACAAGAGTTCATCAACTACTCCTTTCCCGAGGTCAACGTCATCGAGAGGGATGAATCCTCCAATTCCACAGAAGTATGGGACACTTTAGGACAACCGAGTGGCAAATACGACTTCTTGGTCAAGTACACCACTCCTGAAAGCTCTCGTATCAGGCTCGAAGACATCCAACCAACTGGATGGGAAGATCTGCCTGAGAGTGAAAATACTGTACAAAATACAATAGAAGAGTTCGTCTATGACAACTCTGCTTGGGAGGAAGACTCCAATGATCCTGCTCCTCCAGAAATCAGCGTCATTTCCGAGGACAAACCAAGAAAGAATGTACCAGACTTTGTGATTCACCGAGGAGTTCGCCGCCAATGGGTTGCTGTCGATGTCCCGAAAGTCGTTCATAAGTCTAAGTAATTACCATCTTTGTTTTAACCTTTCACCCTGCCCAGGTGAAACAGATGTTTTGATAGGGCTCACTTTCTGTAAATGTCTCTCTGCGCTTTGTCCAAAGCGACAAAGTTTTGTTTTATAGGGATGTAGTTTCAAGAATCGACAAAATCATAAATAAATAAATGTCGTTCTGTAATTTTCGCATTTATTGCTGTTTTCACTTTTGGCTTTTTCAGAAATGGTAATCCTAAAAAAAATTCAAAAATAAAAAACGAGCATTTTTCAGAAAATACACACACGCACTTTTGTATTCCTCTCTATCTCTTCTAAAAAACAAGCGTCACGTCATGCATATTGCTTGTTTTAAACCCCATTGAAACATACGATCCAATGCCTTCTCCCAACTTTGAATTCCTGGTATTTGAGGCTGAATTAGAAAATGACAAAGAAATTCCAGAAGAGATCTCCCGATTACTCAAATAAGAGGAAAGGTCCATTAAACCTCACAAAGAGTCGTTGTAAACGGTCAATTTGGGTTCAGAAGAAGAGAGAAAAGAAGTCAAGATTGGGGAAATGGTCAGTCTGACTGTCAAAGAAGACTTGATAAAACTTCTCAAAGATTTTCCCGGTGTATTCGCTTGGTCCTATCAGGACATGCTAGGGCTGGATACTAGCATCGTGGAACATCATCTACCGTTAAGATCAGAATGTCCGCCGGTGAAACAAATACTAAGACGGACTCATCCAGATATGGCCATCAAAATCAAGGAGGAAGTACAAAAACAGATTGACGCAGGTTTCCTCGCCACATCTGAATATCCTCAATGGTTAGCCAACATAGTACCAGTTCCGAAGAAGGATGGAAAAGTCAGAATGTGTGTAGACTACAGGGATCTGAACAAAGGAAGTCTAAAGGATGACTTTCCTTTACCGCACATAGACATGCTGGTAGACAATACAACAAAATTCAAAATCTTCTCCTTCATGGATGGATTCTCGGGCTATAATCAAATTAAAATGGCGTCGGAAGACATGGAGAAAACTCCCTTCATCACCCCATGGGACACCTTTTGTTACGGGGTGATGCCGTTCGGTTTGAAGAACGCCGGGGCAACCTATCAAAGAGCTTAGACAACTCTGTTTCATGACATGATACACAAAGAAATAGAAGTGTATGTCGATGATATGATCGCCAAATCTAAAACAGAGGAGGAACATGTGACCCACCTGTCAAAGTTATTCGAACGTCTGAGACAATACAAACGCCGCTTGAATCCCAACAAATGCACGTTTGGTGTTTGCTCAGGAAAACTGTTAGGGTTCCTCGTCAGCCAGAAAGGATGAGGTTGATCCTGACAAGGTCAAGGCCATTCAAGAAATGCCTTCTCCAAAGACTAAAAAACAAGTCAGAGGGTTCCTGGGGCGTTTAAATTACATTTCCAGATTCATATCCCTCATGACCGTGACATGCGCGCCAATCTTCAAACTACTCAGAAAGAATCAAAGCTGTGTATGGACAGAAGACTGCCAAAGAGCCTTCGACAGTATCAAGGAATACCTGTTGAATCCACCAATTTTGTACCCTCCAGTGGAGGGAAGACCATTGATCATATACCTAACAGTCTTGGAAGACTCAATGGGCTGTGTACTTGGCCAACAAGACGAAACAAAAAGAAAAGAGTCTGCCATCCACTATTTGAGCAACAAATTTACCGACTGTGAAACTCGGTACACTATGCTTGAGAAAACTTGTTGCGCCCTGGCTTGGGCAGCCAAACGTCTTCACCAGTACATGATTTGTCACACTACTTGGTTAATCTCCAAAATGGATCCGATCAAGTATGTCTTTGAAAAACCTGTTCTCACGGGAAGGATTGCCCGTTGGTAGATGTTGTTATCAGAATATGACATTGAGTACCATGTTCAGAAAGCCGTTAAAGGGAGTATTTTAGCAGATCACTTAGCTTATCAACTGATTGACGATAAGGAATCAGTCGGGTTTGAATTCCCAGACGAAGATGTCATGTATTTAAAAATGAAAGATTGCGATGAACCGCTACCCAGTGAAGGGCCAGAACCAGGTTCCCAATGGGGACTAATCTTTGACGGAGCTGTCAATCATTATGGAAACGGAATTGGGGCAATCATCATAACAGCTCAGGGTACTGTTGGAGCGGTAAACAACAAATATTTTGGAAGTATTTTTCTGGGAATTTATCGTATCCACAAAGTTTGGTTCGAGGGAAAGAATGTCGTTCGACAGTTTAAATGTTAAAGAGTTTGGGTTTAAATTAAATGCGAGAAATAAAACTATTGAACAGAAAAGAATTCATTCTTTGGAAAGTAGAGAACTCTCGGGTTTGCATTTCATCTACCCTATCAAATACTCAAACTTACTACTCATTTGCACGCAACCTAAATCACTCATCCACATTATCACGTATCGCCCACAACAAAGGTTATGTCTAACGCAAAGTTGAGAGAACAACCGTATCGCCTCGGAGTTGATGTCTCACGCAACTCGACCACACGGAAGCATTAAGAATTGTTACTTATGTGAATATTAAGCCTCAATCTATCTCTAGAGTCAAGAACCTAATAAATGTTCATCCTAATTCTGGATTCAAGGAGGATATGTCTACCGCAACTCAAATCCATACATAAAGTGATTAAAACGAGGATAACACCAATAGAGATTTGTAAAATAGATCACATACAAAGCCATGAGCAATAAATATACATACTATCAAAGTAAACTTACATACAAACTCACACTAATGGAAACTACAAAGGGAAGAGAGAAGAGGAATCAAAATCTCTCGCGGTGTCAATCACGATCCAAGAATCCTCCGCCTCCAATCGTCAAGTTGCAACCACCATTGATGCTTTTCTAAGCTCTAAATTACAAAGAATGAAGGTTTGATGAATTGGGAACAAATACCCCAAAACATCACCTAAAAAATGACTGAAAATGAACTTATAGTATTAAAAAATCTGTCACGTTCGCTAAGCGAACGTTTTACTCGCAAAGCGAGACTAAAAAAGTGGCACTTAAGTGCCTACGGAACAGTTAAACCGAATCTGGACGAACATTCGCTGGGAAGTTCGCTTTGCTAACTTTGGTCCCTTTTTCTACTGTCTCGTTCGCTGGGAAGTTCGCAAAGCGAACATTCGCTGGAAAGTTCGCAAAGCGAACTTGACAGCAAACCAGCCCTTATTTTGACCATAACTTCTGAACCGTAACTCGGATTGACGCACGGTCGGAAGCGCTGGAAAGCTTATTCATTGCTCTATACAACAATGGCAAGATATCCTTGATTGAATACCTGCAAAAATGAGAGAAAATCAATTAAGCTTATTGATATTTACACGACACGCAATATATACACTAAAATGTAAAGTAAACGTATTTATAAATAAATAGGGTTTTATTCGAACGATATTGACCAAAAAGTATTTATAAGTGCAACAAAACTTATATACAAAAATTGGTACAATTTGCACTTATCAGACTCTCCCCAACTTAAACTTGGTTGTCCTTAAACAAGAATCAAACAACTCAAAGAAGCAGAGTGCCAACCCAAGAATCACCCATCAACGGGTTTTGAAAAACGGACAAATGAATGGTTCAAATGAAAAACGGTACACACAAAGTAGATACTTACCACTAAACTACGACGATAACATAGTCACGAAACAAATGCAAAATACAAAAATCATGCCAAACCATCCTAAAACAACACAAGTTCAAATGTGAATCACACCTAGTAAAAACAATCACCGGTAGATGAAAAACACAAAATAAGGTACTTATCACTCACACAACAATCATGCAAACAAAAGACTAAATTATGCATCCATCCAAAAATCATATTGAACATACAAAGGCAAGAACCACAAGGACTTTCAACGTTGTAGCGTGGTCGGGTAAACAAACATGGGGAAATTTCTAAAGGTAATTGAAACAAAAACTTGCCTAAACCTAAGGGAGTGATCAACTCACAAAGACTCAAACACACAATTGCAATCAACTTCTTCCAAAATCCCAAGTGTTACACAAAACACGATACTTATTTAGCACAATTATTTGAACTCTTTTTGTTTCTTTTCTCAAGGATTTTCTTTTTCTTTCTTTTGTTTTTTCTTTTCTTTTCTTTTTCATATTTTTCTCTTTTTTCTTTTCTTTTTCATCCTCATAGAAACCAACCAATGAGTAAACAATCATTCTCTCCCCAACTTGAATTCAACCACATCATCATGTGAATACTCCCTACTTTCTAAGGCAAGATAAAAATTCATACAACAACACAAAGTTGAGGGTTCAAGAAAAAACAAAATCCAATCAAAAATAAGTGAACTAAACACTCATAGACAAGTATTAAGTTCAAATAAAACATGGATCAAAAAGCTCAAAGGGGATACAAATGATCACACACTCACAATGTGAATGACTATTTGGCTAGGTAGTTGTGCTAAAAAATGAAACAAAATTCCTTGATCCTTTTCATGCTTTCATATAATCAACACAAACAACAAATTAAGCATAATAAAATCCAATTAGAACAAGAATGTTGGTACTCTGCGCATATATGAACAATGGAAAGCTACCTCACAAAAAGGTGGGAACTAAAGTGATTCACACAAGAACAAGTATACAAAAGAATGAATGGCATGGAAGTTTGTAAAATGCCTAAGTATCATGAATATGCTAAAGTCAAGAAAGCGATACAAACATACCTTTGACGTGTACAAAACTTAACAATATCATTACCATACATCCACAAGTTGAAATGATCAAACTTGGAACATCACTTAGCATCCTCAAATAACTCAAGACAAGCTCATTGATAAACACGAAAACTATTAATATAAACAAACTAAAAGACCGGCAAAAATTGTCTAAACAAATTTACAACATGCTTGTTTTACGTCATAAGCTCGACGTCTTTACAATGCTTAGCTAGTAACTTCCTTCCTTCATGCCATAGTGATGCCTCACCGCGCAAACCAAAAGCAAGTGCCCTAACCAAACACTTAAACAAATGTTACGGGAACAAAATATATACAACACTTGGACAAACATAATGGAAATAGACAATATATACGATATATACAAAACTTAAAAAGAAAGAAACTATCGCAATGCGATTCAATATCAAAACCAATCCCCGGCAATGACGCCATTTTGTTGGAGCGGTAAACAACAAACATTTTGGAAGTATTTTTCCGGGAACTTATCGTATCCACAGAGATCGGTTCGAGGGAAAGAATGTTGTTCGACAGTTTAAATGTTAAAAAGTTTGGGTTTAAAATGGGTTTAAATTAAATGCGAGAAATAAAACTATTGAACAGAAAATAATTCATTCTTTGGAGAGTAGAGAACTCTCGGGTTTGCATTTCATCTACCCTTTCAAATACTAAAACTTACTACTCATTTGCACGCAACCTAAATCACTCGTCCACATTATCACGTATAGCCCAAAACAAAGGTTATGTCTAATGCAAAGTTGAGAGAACAACCGTATCGCCTCGGTGGTGATGTCTCACGCAACTCGATCACACGAAAGCATTAAGAATCGATACTCATGTGAATATTAAGCCTCAATCTATCTCTAGAGTCAAGAACCTAATAAATGTTCATCCTAATTCCGGATTCAAGGAGGATATGTCTAGCGCAACTCAAATCCATACATAAAGCGATTAAAATGAGGATAACACCAATAGAGATTTCTAAAATAGCTCGCATACAAAGCCATGAGCAATAAATATACATACTATCAAAGTAAACTTACATACAAACTCACACTAATGGAAACTACAAAGGGAAGAGAGAAGAGGAATCAAAATCTCTCGCGGTGTCAATCACGATCCAAGAATCATCCGCCTCAAATCGTCAAGTTGCAACCACCATTGATGCTTTTCTAAGCTCTAAACTACAAAGAATGTAGGTTTGATGAATTGGGAACAAATACCCCAAAACATCACCTAAAAAATGACTGAAAATGAACTTATAATATTACATAATCTGTCACGTTCGCTAAGCGAACGTTTTACTCGCAAAGTGAGCCTAAAAAAGTGGCACTTAAGTGCCTACGGAACAGTTAAACCGACTCTGGACGAACATTCGCTGGGAAGTTCGCTTTGCTAACTTTGGTCCCTTTTTCTACTGTCTCGTTTGATGGGAAGTTTGCAAATCGAACATTCGCTGGATAGTTCGCAAAGCGAACTTAACAGCAAACCAGCCCTTATTTTGACCATAACTTCTGAACCGTAACTCGGATTGACGCACGGTCGGAAGCGCTGGAAAGCTTATTCAATGTTCTATACAAGAATGGCAAGATATCCTTGATTGAATACCTGAAAAAATGAGATAAAATCAATTAAACTCATTGATATATACATGATACGCAATATATACACTAAAATGTAAAGTAAACGTATTTATTAACAACTAGGGGTTTATTCGAACGATATTAACCAAAAAGTATCGATAAGTGCAACAAAACTTATATACAAAATTAGATACAATTTGCACTTATCAGGTACCCACATTCCTTTCGCTGGCAGATTAATATTCAAGTGCACAAACAATGAGGCCGAATACGAAGCTTGTATCATGCGTCTCGAAGAAGCGATTCACTTGAGAATTAAGAACTTGGATGTGTATGGCGACTAAGCCCTGGTTATCAATTAGATCAAAGGAGATTGGAATACATACCAATTAGGACTGATTCCTTACAAAGATTACGCGAGGAGGTTGTTACCATTCTTCAACAGAATCTAGTTTCATCACATCCCTCGTGAAGAGAATCACATGGCTGACGCATTAGACACTCTCTCCTCCATGATTAGTGTAGGTCAATGGAACGACATACCTAAGAACGACATAATGCGCCTTGAAAGGCCCGCTTACATTTTCGCAATTGAAGCAGTCACAGACGATAAACCTTGGTATCACGATATCAAATGCTTCCTTCAGAAACAAGATTACCCACATGGGGCATCAAGAAAAGATAGGAAAACTCTCAGAAGACTCTCAGGTAACTTTTTCCTGAGCGGCGATACACTTTATAAGAGAAATTTTGACATGCTCTTGCTCCGATGCGTAGACAGACCAGAAGAAAACATGCTAATGAAAGAAATTCACGAAGGAACCTTTGGCACTCATGCCAATGAACACACAATGGCGAGAAAAATTCGGAGGGAAGGGTACTATTGGTTGACAATGGAATCCGATTGCTACAAGTACCTGAGGAGATGTCACAAGTGTCAGATATACTAAAACAAAATCCATGTACCACCAACACATCTCAAAGTTCTTTCTTCCCCATGGCCTTTTTCCATATGGGGAATTGACATGATTGGCATGACCGAACCCAAGGCTTCAAACGGAAATCGGTTCATCCTAGTAGCCATTGACTACTTCACCAAGTGGGTCGAAGCAATGTCATACACCAATGTAACCCGACAAGTCGTGGTCCGTTTTATCAAAAACAATATCATATGCCGTTATGGTGTTCCAAGCCATATCATTACTGATAATGGATCCAATTTGAACAACAAGATGATGAAAGAGTTGTGCGCTGAGTTTAAGATCGAACACCATAACTCATTTCCCTACCGACCTAAGATGAACGGAGCAGTAGAAGCGGCTAACAAGAATATCAAAAAGATCATTCAAAAGATGGTTGTAACCTACAAAGACTGGCACGAGATGCTACCCTTTGCTCTTCACGGTTATCGCACATCTGTCCGCACTTCAACAGGGCAACCCCTTTCTCTCTAGTATATAGCACGGAGGCAGTGCTTCCCATAGAAGTAGGAATCCCATCAATCCAAGTATTGATGGAAGCTAAGCTAACAGAGGCTGAATGGTGTCAAAGTCGACACGATGAACTGAACCTAATTGATGAAAAATGAATAACGGCTATGTGCCACGGTCAATTGTATCAGCAAAGAATGAAGAAGGCGTTTGACAAAAAGGTGCGACCCCGTGTCTTCAGAAAAGGAGACCTTGTGCTCAAAAAGATACAATCATTTCTCACTGATTCCCGGGGCAAATGGACTCCGAATTACGATGGCCCCTATGTGGTCAAGAAAGCTTTCTCAGGCGGCGCCTTAAGACTCGCAACCATGGATGGAGAAGGGTTTGCCTATCCCATGAATGTTGACGTAGTCAAGAAATACTTTGCCTAAACAAAAAAACGTCTCAGTGGATTGAAAACCCGAAAGGGCGGTCCAGGAAAAAATTAGAGACATAAGAAAAAATCATCCCGATGGATTGGAAATCTCAAAGTACAATTCAGGCAAAAGTTAGGGATTCATGGCAAGTAACTACGTTCGACAAGGTGAAACCCCCCAGCTGTAACACTATTCGTCTACAAACTTCCAGTCAAGGTCATCTTCGACAGAAGCTCAGGATGTCCGGAATTCAAAGTTGGTAGAAGGATAACGGTTGTTATGTTTCAATGTAGCCCATTTTCCCTTAAATTACCATTTTATAAACTTTATAAATACTCTATGGGATCACGCGCTTGGCTGATTTCCATCCTATCAATAAAATTTGAGCCCATGTGCTTTTGTTTGCAATTCTTATTTGTTTTAGCTTTACAGAATGACATTTTAACAATGATCAACGATTCTTGAAATAAAACAAAATTGAATTTACTTGCCAAATTTTTGTTTTTGCTTTTAAAATAAAGATGGCAATTCTTTTGACTGTTGAACATCGAAAGAACATCGATTGTTTCTCCGAAGGTGATTGAACCTCAAAGTACAGAATCAAAGTACTCCTTCTAAACCAGAGCGTCTGAATGAAGGATCAACTGTATCAAAAACCATGTTTCATCTGACATCCCCGGCAGGGTTTCATACCTCTTAAGACCGATTGAACAATTATTTCTGCCCACAGGGACCGTCTCTCCTATGCAAGGTAGGTTTGCTGTCTTGGAACAATGATACTTTTCCTTCCCCGCAGTGGCCGAGTATCCAATCGTGTTCATCCACTAGTCTATATGTCGCGTCAGTTTTGTCAGCATATACATAAATACATCATGCATTATTGGTTCACATTCATATTCATATTGCATCACTATCACTCTTGTCAGTCTTATCCCTAAGTGATAAAAATCCTCTTCTCAATCGAGTTGTCAGTTCTTTCCTCGTCAGGAAGAGAATCATCTAAGCAGTTTCTCCCCAGTTTATTTCTGGATTGGAGACGGTCCTAGACCACTTTGATAACTTGAACCTCTGAGAAACAAGAAGACATTCGACAAAAGTCACTCTTTACTATTGAAGATGATGTTATCGCTTTCCCGGATTAAGGAAAATCCCCAGAGAAAGCCTCACAACTAAAGACTCTCAGCAACACATTGGTTTTTCTCTCCAGAAAGTCAATGTTAATGAAGTCATCAGCACCTCAAAATTGGATTACATCACATGGCATTTCTCGGAGAAGATCTCGAAGAAAAGTATGATGTAATATCCCAAAGCAGGAAACAGCCTCTCAAGAGACTCGTTTTCCCCAGTAGAGTTAACAAATGGAGTCTCCAACAGAGAAGTTTGAACACCTCTACAACTTCATCAAATGGCGTCTCCCCAGGAAAATTCGGTGAGAAGTTTGATGAAAACCGCTGCACATAGAGTCCCTTGTCAAGGAAGGAACTTAAAAAAAAAACTGAGACCAGTTCCGTGGCTGAAGACCAGGATCGAGGGGAAGTTTATTTAAGAAACTTAGACCAGTTCCTTGGCTGAAGACCACGATCGAGGGGAAGTTTATTGACAAAGGAAGCTGAGACCAGTTCCTTGGCTGAAGACCAGGATCGAGGAGAAGTTTATTGATAAAGGAAACTGAGACCAGTTCCTTGGTTGAAAACCAGGATCGATGGGAACTTTATATCAGAGACTTAAACCAGTTCCTTGGCGAAATACCAGGATCGAGGGGAAGTTTTACCCTTTTCTAAGCATCATTGCTTAGTAAAAGAAGATGAATGAGAAAACTACCATTCATAACCACCATCAAAATTTCGGGTATTCCGATATTTAATCCTCTTGCACCCCAAATGCCCGAATACCTTCGCCATTCACACCTTCGGGTCCAAGAAAATTAAATAGGGGCATCTGTCATTCCCCAAATTTTGACCACCAAGACTTCCCATCATTGTGTAAGACATCATCACAATATGGATGTACTTTCATGCCTCATCAATCTCCTCAAAGTTGGTTGAGCATTCACCACAATCAAGAATTAGGGTTTTAAGCTCTCTCAGAACACTTAGACAAAGGATCAATCAAGAAATGACATGATCTTCAACTTGTCTAACCTCTCAAACACACATAAAGGATCAAGAGGACTCCCACATCAAGAATCAAGCACAAGATTGCAACATTATGAGTGGATCAAGCCTCAAGATCGCCAGTGTCACCAAATTAGGGTTTTTGGTCGACTGAGGCCTCCAGATGGAATCTTTCCTCTGGGCATGAACCAATGCTTCAAAGCACAACCCAAGATACTCTAAGGGACCTCATGGACACAATCATCAATTCAATTTAACCTCAGGGGATGCATTCACCAAAAAAACCAGGAATTAGGGTTTCTTGACCTAATTCACCCCTAAGTTGACTTTTGGGACAAAGCATGAGCCAAGACCTTAAGACATGATTTTAAGGCCTCAAATACACCACATTGATCCAATTTCAACAATGGATTGATCCAAGAAGCTTGATTCATAAGTTTCAATTTCATCTGGACCACAATTAAGGTTTCGAGGAAAAAGTCAAATGTACATTTGACTTTTGACCAGGACATGCTCCCAAACCTTGGGACATGATTCAATACACCCTATAACACCTATGGAACCCATCCATTAGGTTTAATTTAGGTCAAGGACTTGATTTCAAAAAGGATCGCACAATTTGGATTTCCTCCGATAAAAAGTCAACTGTGCACAAAATAAAGTTTGACTTTTTGGAATTTTTCACAAATATGGTTCCCCTAAGTCAAAAATAATGTTAATGTATGATATTGATCATCATTCATCAAGAAAAATCAAGAAAAGTGAGGTTTCTTGCAAAAGGGGCAACCTTGAGAAACCAAAATTTTTCTAAGTTATGGAATAAAAGTGGTTTTGGTACCAACTTCCAAGGATCATAACTTGAGATCCAAGCAAACATTTTGGGTGATCCAAAGCTAGATTTGTAGGTCTTGCTACACTCTACAAAAGCTTCAACTACCTCCAACTCTAATGCTTTATGGATTTTAAGTTATGGAGTGACCAAAATGACAAAAACATGAAAATAACACTTTTTCCAACACTTAGTGAAAATCTGCCTAAGTTACCAGCCTTGAACATCAATGTTCATGAGGTTTTTTCAGTTGGATCCAAATAGTTTCAAAACAAACTATGATCACACATGTTTTGTATCATATGAGGGCTTTCTAAAAAGCACAAGAGCCTCCCATAACTCAACCTGAGCAGGGAGATATGAATCCCTCAAGATCACCATTTCCAACTGTCCTAAGTAATGCAGATTTTGGCAAATTTTGTTGTTTTGCTCGATTTGAGAAATTTGAATAACTCCAAGCCTTGTCATAATTTTGGACACATCTGAGGATAAAACAAAAGGAGAATGATCTGATCCCCAAGCCTCCAAAGTCCAGGAATCTACCTTAGCCATAACAAACCTAAAAAGGCTACAAAAGGTGTCAAGACTCCAATTTTGTTGCAATGCATTTAATGGATACACCAAGGTGGCATGGAATGACACATTCCTAACTGAATAAGTCAAGGATCACCACTAAATCAAAGGACCATAGGCTTGTGCCCTAACCTCAAGTCAATGGCTAGAGGAGACTTGAGATTCCTTTTGCTCAACATTGGCCAAAGGCCTGTTGCAGCTGCCATTCACTATTGCTTGCAAAACAAACTTGCTCTACTATAAATAGAGCTCATTTGTGCTTAGTTTGAGTACACCAAAGCACTACAACACTTGCTTTCCTTAAAATCCCTCTCTTTAGGCCAAAATGCCTTCTTTCACAAGGTATCTCTGAGTTTTTGAGTTTGAGAGCAATTCCATCACAGCTCATGATCCAAACACCTCTAATATGTTGTATCTAAGCTGATCAAACACTCACTTATGACCTGAAACACCAAAATCACAAAGTCCACTTCCAAAACCTCAAAATTAGACTTTTCTGCATTTTTCAAGCCATGCCTTGATTCAGTCACTTCCAAAACCAAACCAAACCGCAAACACACTCCAAAATATCATCCTCAAACTATCCCAAATGGTTCCCCTCATCTGGAACACCATTTGAGAGAGTTGCCATATTGGTCATTTTTTCCCCTTTTGCAAGAAAGTGCCAAAACTTGTTCCTGAGGATTCCAACTGTTTCTAATCATTCTAAAAGCTTCTAAGGGATCAACCAAGAGTTTTCAAAGCATTGGATCACTTCTGGCACAAGGAACTTGACAGATAGCACAAGGAGCTTCAAGAGGTAAGTATATAATAACTTGAACTCTTTTAATTATGCATTGCTTTGAAGTTCACTGATCATAAACATCTCATACATGTTATATATGTTGTGTTTGAACCAATTTGCCATGTAATTCTTGCCTGTACCATGTGTTAGCATAGAAAATGCAAATATAGGCCTATTTCAAAACCATTATCGGGTTTTAAAATAGGGACCTCATCTGAAAAAACCAAGACCACCATTGGATTCCTTGTGAAATTCTAGGTCAGATGCATCTAAATTTTGTCCCAATCCATGGAGAAATGAGAAAATTAGATGCTTCACGTAAATTGCCCAAAAGCTTGCCTTGCTCAGGCCTAGAAACAAGGCATGACTTATGATTTAATGGGGTGGTTTTGATACACGGATGTATCACCACCCCAGTGGTAGCGTGCATGTGTGTTTGGCTTGATGGTCGTTGGTTCAAACCCCACCCAGTCCATTTTGCCATTTCCCCTATTTTTTCTATTTTTTTTTTCATATTTCCATGTTTTTGTTAATTAATTGAAAAATTAATTTCTCTCTCAATTTTAATTATTTTTTATTGGTTCTTTTTTTGAAAATTCCAAAAAATGTTAAAATATTTTATTCCATGAAAATTTCACTAAAAAATTATTTATTTCATATATTTGATATTTTTGTAAAGAATTATATTTTTATTTGTTTTTAAACATTAAAATATTTCTTTCTCTTGGTTTTGCAAAATTCAAATGATTTTTTAATCATCCCATGAATGAAACATGAATTTCCAAATATAAATCCAAGATTCCAACCTCTTTTTCAAATGTTTGATTATTTTAATTGAATATTCTATTCAATTAAAATACATTAAAAAAACCAAAAAATTAGGGTTTTGATCTTTATCACCCTAACAAACCTTTTCAAACAATTTTGGGTCTCTATTAGAGTGTAAGACCCAATCCCTTTTTAACCAAAACCTTTTTGGGCCTCAGTCCTTGTATAAGTCCCACTGCGATTTTAAAATCTCCGCGCGATCGTCGCCTTTTAAACAAAAAACCTTTGGACCTACCCTTCTGTTGTAAGTCCCATTTCTTTTCTTTTTCAAACATTTTGGCCTCTCCTTGAGTTGTAAGACCCATCCCTTTCTACAGAAAACCTCTTTGGGCCTCAGTCATTCTATAAACCCCAGTACAGTTTACAGAACAATAGTATGATTACTGTTTTCCATCTTGGCCTCTCCTTAAGTATAAGCCCCAACAATCTCTTCAAAAACAACTTCCCTTTTGATTTAGATTCAAATATACAGTTGTTATCAAAAATTGCTTTAATTTCTTGAACAACTAACAATACAGCTATGGAAGCTTGCTCGCCCGTAAGTTTTTATCAACTTTCTTTTACGTACTTGCACATATACATGTATATATTTATTTGAACAACATGGAAGCTTGCTCACCTGTAAGTTTTTATCAACTTTACTTTACATGCTTTTATATATATAACTGTATTATGGGAAGCTTGCTCACCTGTAAGTCCTTCATTCATATCCTTTTAAATACTTGTCATATATCAACTGTATATATACTAGTATATCTGCTTAGAGTTTTCCCCGACAACAAGGTCTAGAACTAGGTAAAGCCAGTTGGTCACTCTTTAATACAGTCAAAACTAGATCCCCATAGGATTTCCAGATACAGTCTTTCCTTCTCTTGGGCTTAAACAATATGGAACAAAGAGAAAGACATTATTCCCGGTGAAACTTTTCTCAGACTATCACTATTAGAAATTGTCAAAGAAATTCATTTCCCCAGAGAGGATTAATTCTCGGTGAAACCTCTCTTGAATTTATTTAAACCCTAGAATTGTTCACTAAAGAAAAGATTATTCCCGGTGAAACTTTTCTTGAACTCTTCTTAGGTTTGGACCCACAGGCTTCCTAAAAGCATCCCCGCCTCCTCTTGGGCTTTGTATAAGGACCCTCCGGCTTCTTAGAAGTTCTCATGCCTTCTCTTGGGCTCAATACAAGGACCCTGAAGACCTCTTAAAGGTATAGGACAAGACTTAGTCATCCTCTGCTAGAGCAGTCTTTCCAGTGTCAGAACATCAAACCATGTTAGGGTTGATACTCATCCCTTAAAAGCACATGCCTCCTCTTGGGCATCATACAAAGATAAACTCTTCCACACCAGTAGGCTTGGACAGTCTAATCCCCTCTTGAGTCTCCAAGACATTCTCAAGTTCCCTACAAACACAAGAAAAACCCTGGTCATTTAACCAATCTCCAGTAGAGTTGGAACCGTCACAGGATCTAAAACTCAGTCTTTCAACCTAAAATTCCCCAGCCAAGGTCAGCCAACCATCAATATAACACTATCCCAAATCAGAACCTCAAGGCATCTGATATCTCAACTCTTCTATAACCCTCAGCAAGAGTTGATTCCCCATTTGGACCTGCCTCATGATTTCAATAATCCCCAGCAGAAGTCAGCCTCCTCTTGGGCTTTGTACAATGATTCTCCCAAGCAAAGCTAACCTTTTCAGACTCTCTTGTTGAGTCAATCACATTTCAATACTCTCTTGTTGATTCAACCCTTTTTAGCCTCAATCTTGGGCTTTGTACAAGATAGATAAAGATTTCTTTCCCGCAGAGTCAGTTTCTTTTCAGCCTCAATCTTGGGCTTTGTACAAGACACCGTATAAATCTCTCCAGCAAAACCAATCTTCTTTTAGCCTCAATCTTGGGCTTTGTACAAGACAGATAAACACTCTCTTATTGAGTCAATCTTTTCTAGCCTCCTCTTAGGCTTTGTATAAGGACTTCCTAGTGGAGTCAATCAATCTCTTAGCTTCAACCTTGGGCTTTGATCAAGGCACACAAAAATCAACATCTCCTCAGAGGAAATCAAAATCTCAGTAGGAAGACATTTCTCTGTGTTATCACACACCAAAATAGATAATTCAAATCAAACCCTAATCCCAGATAACTTCTGTAAATGGCACACTTGTTGATTCAAATATCCAAGTTGTTGTCCATCTTTTATCCTGGTAAATCCTCTCTTTCATCTAATTACTTTAAGCGGCAAGCCTCTGGATTATTTACATCCATGCCACTGTCCCTATCTTATCATGAGAAATTCCTAAGGAAAAATGGCATTGCTCTACATTGAGTTAAAGTTTTCCCCTTCAGGATAACACCCCTATAAAGGAAATTATGGCATTGCTGGATTCTCATATCCCCGTTAAAGTAACCCTCCTTTATAATCAGTCACCCAAAAGTTGTGATAAACAGACAAAATGTCTCCCTTTAGAGATGACAAATTCTCTCTCAGTCAAACCTTTAGCTTCAATCTTGGGCTATGAACAACACACAAATACTCCTTTTTGCTTCAATCTTGGGCTTTGAACAAGACACCAAAACATCATCTTTTTCCTCCCTTAGAATAGGAGGAACTACGATTGCTCTGATTTCCCTGTTTCTTTAAACGGGAATACGTAGGCATAAGATTACGAAATCTTAGCGAGCATACTAATTATAAACTCTAGGTCCAGTACCTTCATACTAATAAAAAACTCTAGGTCCAGTACCTTCATATTAATCAAAAACTCTAGGTCCAGTACCTTCATGTCAATAAAAACTGAGGTCCAATACCTCACCAAAATCATCAAAAACTATCTCTCTCATATTTCCCAAGAGACTTTCCCAACCCATCAACGGATAAACACCATCAAGTACAAAGCGGAACCTAAAACTAACAACCTGTGGATAACCACATATAGGATGGGAAATTGACAACTCCCCATTGTATAACCTGACCCCGGACCCCCGAATCTCTTTAAGCGTTTGTTCAGTTAAACATTCGCGTGCAAGGTTAGTTTTAGATAGCTTCCCTTTTCCTTCTAGCTTCACGGGATAAATAAGAAATCAGAAAGTAGCACCCCCCTCCTCTTCATTGAGGAGAAAACCCAATTCTGCGATAAGGTGGTCGTGTCACTGACAAAATTCGCACGCTACAAGATGCATGGACAAACACAAAGAAAACATGCTAATGAAAGAGATTCATGAAGGCTCCTTTGGCACTCATGCCAATGGGCATACAATGTCAAGAAAAATTCTAAGAGCAGGATATTATTGGCTGACAATGGAATCTGATTGCTACAAGTACATAAGGAAGTGTCACAAGTGTTAGATATACGCCGACATAATTCATGTACCGCCGACGTATCTCAAAGTTCTTTCTCCTCCATGGCCTCAAAGAACATCGGTTCATCCTGGTAGCCATTGATTACTTCACCAAATTGGTCGAAGTAGCATCATACGCCAATGTGACCAGAAAAGTGGTGGTCCAATTTATCAAGAACAATCTCATCTGCCGTTATGGTGTTCCAAGCCAGATCATTACTGATAATGGATAGAACCTGAACAACAAGATGATGAAAGAATTGTGTGTTGAGTTCAAAATGAAACACCATAACTCATCTCCCTAGCGACTGATAGCATGAAAATGTATCATATATTTGCCTTGATTTACGACTAATAATTACGTTATTTCAGCCCAAGTTCCGATTATTCTGTGAGTATTCTAGTGTTTTCGCAGGTATTTCATTGTCCAAGCTGAAAGGTGCAAAGTAGAGAAAACATGAAGAAATGTGAAGAAAATAGGAAGAATTAATAAGAAAAAGAGCAGAAAATGGAAAGTGGTATGTGTGACGACCGTCACACACCTACCACGACCGTCACGCTCCCAAAGCTTGCCACGACCGTCATGCACTCATCACGACCGTCACACACTCAAAGATGGTTATTATGTTCAGAACGCAGACGTGGAAAAGAAGCCCAATGCACACGCACATTGAGAAGTTTCTCCTAGATTCTCTCCCTCAACTTCAACTGCATGTGAGCCAGTCTCCCTTAGACTTCTCAACCACCAAGGGTTATGCTCCTACTATTTCTCTAACGTTAAGGCAATGGTGGAGCTATAAATACAACATGGATTGGAAAGCCAAAGACACACACACCTAGAGAATTTCACCCCGAATTGCTGTAGAATTTATTTCCAAATTTTTTACTTTCCTTGCATTCCTTGTTTGTTTCCCGTCTCCCATTCCTTGTTTACCATTACTTGAAATAGTGATAGTTTCTCGCATTGAGGAGCTATTGCACCATAGTTAGGATTTATTTTCAATCTTGCTTTCATCATTCGTTATTCCGATACGATCGAGCAAAAGCCTACCGACTTGTGGAGGAATTGCGAGAACCGACTTATTGCATACTTATCAGGTTTTTATTCATTATCTTAATAATAGCATTACCGTTTTTCTCACTGCCATGTTTAATTTACTGCTTTGTAATTTATATTTATGCATGTTTGTTTTAAGTAATATGTCTAGCTAAATTTGAGTTATCGGTATGTAATGAAGTAACCGGAATGGATTTGATAATTCCAAGCTAAAACCATAAACAACTTAATTTCTGGCCGCGATTTCTTAATTAAAACTGGACTTTTATTACGAGAGTAAAAAGGGTAGCAAAGGTTAGGATTAAGACCACGAGAGTGTGAGATTTTAACCGGATAGATGAAATCGGGCATTGGTTTTAAAAACAGCGAGAGCGCTTTAAAGTTAATTAGACTGTATTAGTTTTCAAAAAGTATTTTTAAACTCTGATGGGCTAGCGAGAGCAGACGTTATGATTTAGGAGTATAGTCCGAAGCAATAACCACGAGAGTGTGAGGTGAGGGCTTTTAAACCAATATTTTCTACAGAAATATAATGTGACTTATTTTTATACGCTTAGGTTTCATAGAATCCACGATGGTATACTAAGTTATGTACCGATATCCTAATATCAATTAGTTTATTCTAAAAAAATTTAGATTCCCTTTAGTTTCCCTTTTTGAACTTAAAAACTAGAACATCTTCGCCTTAGCTAAACACAGTAGCAAACCATAGCACTAGGTTGATTATCAAGTCCCTGTGGGATCGATATCTTTATTACTACGCGATAGGTTGTGCGCTTGCAGTTAGTAACCGTTAGACTCAGAAAGTCGTGATCAAGTTTTTGGCGCCGTTGTTGGGGACTTTGATTTAGTCAATAGTGCGATTCTTTGTTGTGTAGTATAGACTAAGGCAACAAATTTTCCTTTTCTTTTTCTCGATTGTATGCCAAGTACTCGCTCACAAAGCGAAGACTTGCAACCACTAATCGCCGAATTAGAGCGTTTCTTACATTTAAGACGCAGACTACTTGAGTATCAACGCAAGTATAATATTCCCGATCTTCTCGCTCATACTCCTGAACCAGTCAAAGAACGAAACATGGCCGAAGGACCACAGAACCGTCCTCTTAAGTATTATGCTACCCCATCTGAGCAAGAACCACATAACATCATTGCTGCCCCTGCTATCAACCAGAACGATTTCAAGTTGAAACCCTCATTGCTGTCAGTCGTACAACAACATCAATTTTCTGGAAATCTTACGGACGATCCTAATGAACATTTGACCAAATTTGTGCAGTACGCTGACACAGTGAAGGCAAATGGTGTGATTGCAGACGCGATAAGACTACGTCTTTTTCCTTTCTCATTAAGAGACAGAGCTTGGGCTTGGTTGTAATCCTTGCCATCAAATTCCGTCACTACGTGGGATGAGTTGAAAAAGGTGTTCTTAGCACGATATTTCCCACCAAGCAAAACAGCTATGCTGAGAGCCCAAATTAATGGATTTCGACAAAAGGATACTGAGTCCCTTTACGATGCATGGGAGAGATACAAGGATATGATGAGGATGTGTTCGCATCATGGTCTTGAGGATTGGTTAGTCATCCATACGTTTTACAATGGTCTCTTGTACAATACAAGAATGACAATAGATGTCTCCGCTGGTGGTACACTTATGGACAAACCTTATACTGAAGCCTATCAACTAATCGAAAGCATGGCTCAAAACCATTACCAATGGGGAGGTGAAAGAACGCCAGTGGAAAAAGCTCAAACGAAAGGTGGAATGTACAGAGTTAGTAGTCTTGATCATGTCCATGCTATGGTAGATGCCCTTGCTCAAAAGATAGACAACTTGACCATAACACTCGCAACCACCGTGGCTGCCGTAGCTCCAAACTGCGAATTATGCGGAGTACCTGGACATGCTGCCCCCGAATGCCAAATTTTAGCAGGAGTCTCTGCTGATCAAGTGAATTATGCTCAAGGAAACCCATATACAAATACCTACAATCCTGGATGGAAGAACCATCCAAACTTTTCGTACAAGAATAATAACGCTCTGTATGCACCTGGCCAAGCGCCTGCTGTGCCACCAAGATATCAAAAACCTGCTGCTAACGTTCCCAATGTTCCTAGGAATTCAAACCTTGAAATTATGATGGAGAACTTCATTGCTGCACAAGCTCAGCAAAACAAGGAGTTCCTCAACTAGAATGTTCACACCGGTGAGCAAATCAAACAATTAGCCAACAAGGTTGACGCTCTAGCCACTCACAACAAAATGCTAGAAACACAAATCTCACAAGTGGCTCAACAACAAGTAGTTACCGTTGCCCCGGCTAGGGCCCTTCCAGGTCAAACTTAAATTAACCCGAAGGGACATGCAAACGCTATAACACTTCGGAGTGGAACAGAACTGGAAGGACCCACTGACCCAAGAATCGAAAATCCAGCCATGTACCAAAAGCCTAGTAAGGAGTTTGAAAAGGAAGGCGAACCAAAAGAAAACGAGAAAGAAGATAATGGCAAAGAGGCCGAAGAGAAAGAAGAACCATATGTGCCTCCGCCGCCTTATAAACCGCATATCCCGTATCCCCAAAGATTCGGTAAATCTAAAAACATAGGCCAATTTAAGAAATTTGTTAAACTTCTGAAATAATTAGATGTCACAATACCTTTTACAGAAGCAATCACACAAATGCCCTCATAAGCTAAGTTCCTAAAAGAAATATTAACTAATAAGAAAAAGCTCGAGGATACTGAAACCGTTATGCTTACTGTAGAGTGTAGCGCTATAATCCAAAATAACATGCCTCCTAAGCTAAAAGATCCTAGTAGTTTCTTTATACCATGTGTGATTAGAAAGTCTATCATAGACAAAGCCCTGTGCGATTTAGGAGCCAACATCAGCTTAATGCCCTTGTCTATTTGTAAAAGGCTCAACATGGGAGAACTGAGACCAACAAGAATGTCTGTACAACTAGCTGATAGATCAGTGAAATTTCCTCTAGGAATGCTAGAAAACGTTCCAGTACGTATAGGACAATTCTATATTCCTACAGATTTCATAATCATGGACATCCAGGAAGACTCAAACATCCCTATCATTTTAGGTAGACCATTCCTAGCTACTGCCGGAGCCATCATAGATGTGAAAAAAGGAAAACTGACTTTCGAGGTTGGTGAGGAAAAAGTAGAATTCATCCTCTCAAAATTTTTCAAAGCACCTGCTATAGAAGATTCGTGCTGCTTCCTAGATGTAATTGATGAATGCGTTAAAGAAATGGAAAAACACCAAAACACGTATTCTGAAGTGCTGAGAATTCCGATGCCACCAATTTTTGAAGATGATAATTGGCGTGGTGAATACCAAGATAATAATCTAAGTGAAGGTCTCGCACTCACGCCTGACCCTATGCCTTGCCCAAAGAAACCAGCTGTAGAACTAAAGACATTGCCCAAAGATCTAAGGTATGAATTCCTGGATACAGAACTCGAACAACCAGTTATAGTCAACGCAGATTTAGGACAAATAGAAACCGAGAAATTATTGCATATCCTAAGAAAGTACCCGACTGCCTTAGGCTATAACATCTCAGATCTGAAAGGAATAAGTCCCTCTATCTGTATGCATCGCATCATGCTTGAGGAAGACTGTAAAACCTCTAGAGAACATCAAAGGAGAATCAATACCATTCTGAGTGATGTTGTTAAGAGAGAAGTGAAAATGCTATTAGAAGCAGGAATCATATACCCAATATCAGATAGTGAATGGGTTAGCCTAGTTCACGTGGTACCCAAGAAAGGAGGTGTTACAATCATCAATAATGAAAAAGGCGAATCTGTAGCACAACGTACTCAAACCGGATGGAGAATGTGTATCAATTATAGAAAACTAAACAAAGCCACTCGTAAAGATCATTTCCCTTTACCATTCATAGATCAAATGCTTGAACGTCTGGCTAAACACTCCCATTTTTGCTATTTAGATGGATATTCAAGATTTTTCCAAATTCCTATCCATCCTGACGACCAAGAAAAGACTAATTTCACATGTCCCTATGGAACCTTTGCCTACCGGCGAATACCTTTCGGATTATGTAACGCACCCGTAACATTTCAGAGATGTATGCTGTCCGTCTTCTCTGACTTCTTAGACGGTATAATGGAAGTTTTTATGGCGATTTCTCTATCTGTGGGGAAAGTTTTGAAGGATGTCTATCAAACCTCGAAATGGTACTTGAACGATGTGTAAAAGTCAACCTAGTGCTGAATTAGGAAAAATGCCATTTCATGGTCCGACAAGGAATCGTGCTAGGACATATAGTATCCGACAGAGGAATCGAAGTCGATAAAGCAAAAATAGAAGTAATAGAAAATCTCCAGCCACCGAAAACCTTCAGTGAAATAAGAAGTTTCTTAGGACACGCCGATTTTTACCGACGTTTCATTAAAGATTTCTCTAAGATAACCAAACCCCTAACTGAGCTGTTAATGAAAGACGCTGAATTCGTCTTTGATGACAAATGCTTAGACGCATTTCAAACACTCAAGCAAGCTTTAATATCAGCACCCATTATGCAACCCCCAGATTGGAATAAACCATTCGAAATCATGTGCGACGCGAGTGACTATGCTATAGGTGCAGTCCTAGGACAAAGAAAGGACAAAAAGCTTCACGCAATCTACTATGCCATTAGAACCTTGGATCATGCACAAATGAACTACGCTACCACAGAAAAGGAACTCTTGGCTGTCGTGTTCACATTGGATAAATTTCGTTCCTACCTAGTAGAAGCAAAAATAATCATCTACACCGATCACACCGCAATCAGGTACCTACTAAGCAAGAAGGACGCCAAACCAAGGCTTCTGAGGTGGATTCTACTCCTACAAGAATTCGACTTGGAAATCAAGGACAAGAAAGGCACTGAAAATGTAGTAGCTGACCACCTATCGAGAATGGAAAACATCCGACCAAACCAGGTACCTATTAATGACGATTTCCCTTATGAAGACTCTTAGCCCAGTTAGAAAGCAATAGAATAGAACAATCCCTGACCTATACTGATACAGAAACTAACGAAGTGGTAGAATCTGTTTACACTAAGACTACGCTGCCATGGTATGCTGACTTTGTCAACTATCTAGCAGCTGGAGTACTGCCACCTGATTTAACCTATCAACAAAAGAAGAAATTCTTCCACGACCTTAAACACTATTATTGGGACGAACCACTTCTCTTCAAGAGGGGCGCCGATGGTATTTTCCGTCGTTGTGTACCCGAAGATGAGGTGGAAGACATAATTTCTCATTGTCATTTCGCGCCCTATGGCGGGCACGCGAGCACTTCAAAGACTTGTGCTAAGATTTTGTAAGCTGGCCTCTTTTGGCCTACTCTATGGAAAGATGTCCATATCGCGGTTATAAATTGCGATCGGTGTCAACGCACTGGTAACGTCTCTAGATGCGATGAAATGCCTCAGCAGGGCATTCTAGAAGTAGAAGTCTTTGACGTGTGGGGAATAGATTTCATGGGACCATTTCCGTCTTCTTTTGGTAACAAGTACATACTCGTTGCTGTCGATTACGTCTCCAAATGGATCGAGGCTGTAGCTTCTCCTACAAATGACACACGAGTAGTGATAAAGCTCTTTAAGAATATAATCTTTCCTAGATTTGGTGTGCCAAGACTCGTCATTAGTGACGGTGGCTCCCATTTCATATCTAAAATATTCGATAAACTGCTATCAAAGTACGGAGTCAAACATCGTGTGGCAACCCCATATCATCCACAAACCAGTGGACAAGTCGAGGTTTCGAATAGAGAAATAAAACAAATTTTAGAAAAGAGTGTCGTTACCTCTAGGAAGGATTGGTCAACTAAACTTAATGAAGCTTTATGGGCTTACGGAACCGCTTACAAAACCCCCATGGGAACCACTCCATTTAAGTTAGTCTATGGAAAATCTTGTCATCTGCCGGTAGAAATAGAGAACAAAGCCTATTGGGCTATTAAAACCCTCAATTTAAATTACGCTGCCGCAGGAGAAAAACGAATCTTAGATTTGCACGAATTAGAAGAACTAAGACTAGATGCTTATGAGAACGCCCGCATATATAAAGAAAGAACTAAGAGATGGCACGATAAGCACTTATCTAGAAAAGAATTTAGTGTGGGAGACGTCGTGCTCCTATTTAATTCGAGACTTAAGCTTTTTCCAGGAAAACTTAGATCTAGGTGGTCCGAAAGTTTTTCAAAGTGGAGCGAT
Organism: Lathyrus tuberosus; assembly: GCA_022829125.1. Classification (NCBI taxonomy): domain Eukaryota; kingdom Viridiplantae; phylum Streptophyta; class Magnoliopsida; order Fabales; family Fabaceae; genus Lathyrus; species Lathyrus tuberosus. The sequence goes on along the minus strand of JALAZF010000289.1, from coordinate 4,211,529 downwards.
AGAAATAAAAGGAAGAAATAGTGAACCATTCATAGTAAACGGGCAACGCTTAAAACATTATCATAATATTGCAAATAGAGACTATTTGAATAATCTAAGACTTTTAGAGCTACCCGCTCATCCCTATAACTGAACTATCACTAAGCTTTCGTCAGGCTTATGACGTTAAAAACAACGCTTAGTGGGAGGCAACCCATGAGATTTGTTTTCTTTCCCTTTAACTTTCTTCTATTTCTCTTTAAATTTCTTTAGATTTTTCTTAACTCTATTTTCTTTTCTTTTCGTTTCCCTTTACTCTCTTAATCTTATTTTCATTACTTTTTCATTTTTATTTATTTTCTTTTCTCAAAAATTTAAAAATTTTATGGAAACTGCTGTGCTGATCTTATAATTACATGCTACAGGATTTTAAAGTCTTTCTACCTTCTCCTTTTCCCTCTGATTTGATTTTCTCCACTAGTATTTGTAACACCCCAAAATTTGCCTTGTTGTTTTTAGATAACTGGCTTATGTTTCTGTTCATTTCTTGCATTTGCATTGTGCATAGCATTTGGTTTTTAGTATGGGATCAAGGTACTTGGTCCATATTCTCAAGTCTCAAGCTTCAAGGTGGTTCATGGAGTTCATTATATCTTCATAAGATCAAAATTGGCAAGAGATTTCAGAGGGATCACACTCTCCTAACTTGGTTTCTTAAATTAGGGTTTTGGAGATTCTGAGATTTAACCCTCAAATGAGCAAGCTCTTTGAGTGTTTATCATCTCCAAATGGCACTTATCATCATTGGTGGACATGACACACATCATACTCAGAGGAATTTGAATTTGGAGGATGTGCTGATTTCTCCTAACCAGAGGAGCCAAAATTAGGGTTTCCTATAGAATCAGTTTATTTCTGATTTTTGGGACAAGACTTGATCTCATGGTATTCCTTATGTCCTCAAGTGTCTAGGGATAGAAGATTGCCCATCAATTTGCTTCAGAAGGTTTTCAATTGATCAGAAATTTCAAAATCAGGAGAATTGGGAATAAAGTCAACTATGTAGTGAAAAAGTCAACTTCTGACTTTTTGAGGCCAACTTGGTGTTTTTCAAGTCAAATATGATCCATGGATGAGATTTGGTCAAGGAATGTTCAAGGAATTGTAAAAAAATCAAGAAGTTGAGAACTTGCCATTTTTGGAAGAAACTAGGTTTTAAAACTTACTATTTTTAGCAAGTTTTCATGTTTTGGTAACCACTTTCAAAGTCAATTTTCACCATGATCAAGGTTTCCGTTGAAAATCTTTTCCACACGAAAGTTGTAGTTTGAAACTTTCCCTTCAAAATGGGCACAAGAACCATGTCATTTGAGTTTTTTTTGAGAGAGTTATGGTGTCCCAAAGTTGGAGTTTTCAAGTTGTAAAATTTGTTAACTTGGATTTTTTTCTAAGTCACTTTGGGTCAGCTCCAAGTACCAACTTTCATGCTCACTTTTGGATGCCTTCCAAGCATCATTTCTCTTCTTTTTCAACATCAATTTTCCTCTTTGTCATGCTAGCTTTGCAATAAGCCCAAGATCTTTTTGTTTGGTAAAGATTTCAATGATTAGTGATGGTTCAAAGAGCACACATGGTTGAATTTGGGACATGCTATCAAGTTGCTATTTATGCACATGACATTATTCTTATCTTGCATTGCCATGTGTGTTCATTTCTACGCATAACCACCTTGCCTAAATGAGCCAAACAATGTCATTTTCTTACCATGCACATATTTGTACTATCATGCAAAAAATAGGAATTGAAAGAATGGGAATTCACAACAAACTTGTTGCTCTCACGTGCCCATCTAATGATCCCACTCACATAAGAATTTCCATTGCCAAATCATCATTCCAAACCTGGCTCCAAGGCTGAAAACAAACCATTACCCGTGCCATGCACATGAGAAGCTCCACCCTCATTTCTCATTCCAAACCAAAGATAACCACTTCAGGTCATGTGCTTCATTTCCAGATCTCTCTCCAACCCTAAAAACACTCATTTATAAGCTGCTCAACTCCAAACCTAGGGAGCATTCTTCATTTTCAGATCTGAGTCAAAAAATCTCTCTCATCTTTCTCATCTTCGAATTCTTTTTTATTTGAGAGATTTCTGCATTTTCTTGGTTGGATCATCATCTATTATACATCATCTAGCTTCTGTATGCGAAGAATCACTTCTGGATTCATTGTTTGAAGCTCTGCAAGCTCATATTCTTCACTATCGGGTTGAGTTGGTTTGAAGATTTTCAGCACTTCTCTGTTCAGAACAAGCCTCGATCTACAATCTCCAAGTGATTTAGAAGCTTTCGACAACATTTCTTTGATCCATCTTGTGCTAAGAAGAGCCAACGGAGCAGCTCCGTTAGGTAACTCCTCTGCCTCTTTTTCTCTCATAATGAACGTATGATAAACTTGTTTGCGAGCGATTCTGAAGTCCTATGCGTGTATGCAGTGGTTTATGTGTGTTTATGTGCATGATTCTTGGAGTTTCAGTTTTGTGAACTTTTCTTTGATGCACATTTCCATGCCTTTCTGTGACCGGTTACGTGATTTGTTGATGTATTCGAGATCTATGCAAGATTAGCTTGAAGTATACATCATGCTTGTGCTGATTTATGAATGTTTCAGTTTAGATCTTGTTTCTTTTTCTCTTCGATTCATTATGATATTGAGTTTATTTTAAAAATTGGAGAATGAATCCGTGATCTACGCAAGATTTGGAGTGGAATGATGGTGGTCCGGTGAATTTTTGGTGGTTTCATGGTGGCTCCGGCGGCTGGTTGGTCGGAGAAGACGACCGGAGCTAGGGCTCCGGCGTCTGAGATTTGAAGAGATGGTGATGTGGCCTTCGCGCCGTTTTTTTTGAATTTGAATTGTTTGACTTGGTTTGTTTCTGGCCAATTGTTTTGCCACGCCAATTAATGAGCTTATGTGGCATTTTTTTGTTTGTTACTGAACTGAAGTGGATGGGCCTAGTGCATGATTGATACTCGCACCCCCCTCTGTTCATGGCCCAAACGCACGTAGTTTGTTTCCTTTGGTGCTGGACATTGCTGATACACCCCTGGTTTCATTTCATTTCATTTTCATTTTCTATTTTCATACCATTTCATGATTAATTTTTTAAAAATACTTGCATATACTAAAAAACTCCCAAAAAATTCATCATGCATATTCATTCATAAAATTAATTTTTCACATTTTATTTCATTATTTTTGCATTAAAACTGCATTTAAATATTAATTTTCCAAATTAATTTTTCTCATTTGCATTTCATATTGCATACTTCATATTGCATCATTTATTTCTCTCATTTGAAAAGTGATTTGATCCTGATTCTTTTTGGATTGTGTTCATAACATGTTGAGGTATGTTTGAGATTTTTGGGGTGATTTTTAGGTCCTGTTTGGATGACTTTTGATGTGTTGCTTTGAGCATAAATGTATGAAACTCTAATGATGCTTGGACCTTATTGTTGATTGACATTGGTTCTGATTCATTGCTTGTGGCTTTGATATGTTAATTGTACATATTTGAGATGCTTGAATACTGAATGACATAATTTTTTAGGCATATTTGTTATTTCTTTGAAGCATGAACTTTAACTTGTCCAATTTGTGAATATATGCTTCATGTTTGGTTTGCTTGATCATGAAGGCACTTGTGCCATAATTTGAGGTCTTGTGTGAGGATTGATAGCATGTTAATTGACTTCTGGTTGTGATATTTGAATCTCATCTTTGCATGTTTGATGTTTGCCTTGCACCTTAGGTCACTTGTTTCACAAGTATGAATCATGTTTCACTTCACTTCACTTCTCCTTCTTTGCCTCTTAATTGATTGTGAAAGTGTTTGTATGACTTGAATGATGTTTGAAGATCTTGTTTAGGCACATGTGTAGGATTGTGTCACTTATGGACTTGGTTTACTTTGTGGAATTTTGACTTGGTTGCTTCACATGATCACTTCTTTTCATCTTACTCCTTCTTTAATGACTTGAATGATACTTAATTGACTTCTCCCTTTTCTTTTTGACTAATTGTGCATGACTAATATTAGAGGTCAGTAGGACCATTAGGTTCTGGACTTGATGTTTGATTTACCTTAGAACTTGTTTCTTTATTGCCTTATGCTTGTTTGAGTTTCATTTTGTCATATGTGAATACTTCTAACACTTTCAGGGGCAAATTTTAAGTTGTTTGAGTGTGGATATGCTTCCACATTCTACCTTCTTCCTTTATCTGTTAACTTTCATACTTGTGTTTGAAGTGAGCTTAGGCCACTTGTGTTTCACTTCTCTTTCTTCTTCTTCTCTTTCACTCTTTTCGTCCCTCGAGTCTCAAGACTTGTTTAAGTCTTGGACTCTCTCCCATTAGAGCTACCTAGTCCAACTTAATTTTTGATTAAGCTTGGAGTAGGATTAACATTAAGTTAGGTAGTAATCTCTCCTAAACCTCACTAACCCTAGGACCTCCGTGCATGATAAAATTAGGATTCTTAGTCTCCCTTTAGAGTTTCCTTTTGTGTCGCTTCTCTTCTCATCTCAAAACTCCGTCAAGACACGTAATAAGAGTTAACGTGTATTGTGCTCGAGCCTTCCATGTGGGAAGTGGGGAGTGAGGGGCTTCCTCTCATTCTTCTAGGATACCTAGTGTACGTCCTATTGAGGATGATGCGCGAAGTATTCGTTCCTATATTCAAGACTTGGGTTCAATGCAAGTTGCGAAACAACTTAAAAGACACTTCTGTCTAAAAAACACCAAACAAATTCAAATCTTTTTATCCTTCGGGATTGTTGGGTTTCAAACTTCATTTTCAGAAAAGAGCTCGTCGCTCACGTAAAAAACACTTACCCATCCGTGGTCGTACCCACGAATTATGTCAGCTCTGATTCCTCTCTCTCGTCCGATTGAGGATACGTAGGCACAAGACAGCGATTGTCTTGGCGAGCAACCTTCCCCCACAGTTCCCGTCCGAACTACGTTGACTCTGACTTTCTCATTGCACCGAGGGAGTACATAGGCCTAGGACAACAATATCGTCCTATCGAGTCACTTCTTTTCCGTCTCTCTGTTCTTTTCGTTCTCGTTTCTTCGCCGGTCCAGTAGCAGTGGAGTTCCGGATGACGACACCCTTTGATGCAGATAGCAAGCGTGGATCCCATCGAGTACGATGGACGTGTTGGTTGCTAACACCTTCCCTTCGTGTAACCGACTCCCGTACCCGTTCTCTTGGTCGTGAGACCATGCTCTTTCCCTTCTTTCAGGTTTATGCAGTGTCTCCTTTCCCTCTCTTGGGATAAATACACATTGCTGGCGACTCTGTGTTCTTTTGTGCCACTCTCGCGTTTGTACCGTTGGATGCGAATCTTTCGGGAGCGACAGCTAGCGACTCTGCTGGGGAACTCTGGTTGACCTACTGCTGGTCCTTCCCCTTTAGCGAGTCAATCCTAGCGCTTGTCTGTTTGTTTTTTGTTGGGTGTTTCTTTGGTGCTTTGCTTTGTTGTATATTACTGTATTGTTGTTTACTGTATTTTTGCTTTACTGCTTTACTGTTTTTACAGCTTTCATCGCATTGCATTTTATATTGTCATACTGGATATACTGCGCTGTGCTGGCTGTTGTTCTGTTTGGCGGGTTGGGATGTTCTGAGAGATGAGCTTAATACCCAGGCTCGAGTATACACCTAGGTTTTAGCGTGGGCAGGCGTGACGCTCCCGTGGTGTTGGCCACGTGCGGGTGATCACGATCCCTACAATCAGACGAGGTTCTATCCGGAGCTTTCTGCTACTGTATGTTGATACAGGCCAGTAGTTATTCTCTGGAGGAATCGTCGACTCTGATGACCATTCCCGAGGACTCAGTTGCGGTACTCCTCCCGGGATGTGACAGTGGCAGCCCACTTTTTGTGGCAAACCCATTGCACATTCTCGATCCGAGGACCCAATGCTGGGAACTTGCCATAGGACCCTTCTTTTTTGAAAGTGAATCAGCAGACGACCTCTTTGATTGGCGGTAGCATTGTATCCTTCGGGCTGAATGTGCTATTGCTTCTCAAACCTCTGAAGCTGAGGATCTTTCGTTTTTGGAGAATCAGTTGAGGCCTCCTCGATTGATGATGATGCCAAACCAGAAATGGTGAACGTATCATCATTTCTCGACCTGAGAGCCCGGGATACTGAACATCCTAGTACCCACATGTGAGAGGGACGGGTTGTTTACAGGTTTGCATGTAACTGTGACCTTCAACCGACCCGGTTTTCTGTTGTTATCACTATGGTTGTTGTTGATTCTGAGTTTTGGTACAGAGCCTTGATTTGTTCAGTCAGCACAGTGCAACCAGTTTATGTGGACACCTTGATCCCGTGCTCTGCATTGCATTCCATTTATCTGACATTCATGTTTGTGCATTTTCAGGTAGTATCTAGTCTTTGATTCCAATCAGAGGGCGTTCTTAGGGATGGACACTAAGAGGGGTAAGAAGAATATCATCATCTACAAGTTTCCGAAGATCACTCTTGGTCCTTTGAGCAGTTTACAGAGTATAGCTGGTCCGGAAGTTTTGGGAGCCTTTGAAGAGAAGTATGGTTGGATACTGTCCCTGGTTCGGAGTCTCAGTGAATATGAATATAATGGGCTACACACCTTGATGCAGTTTTATGATCCTTCTCTGAGGTGCTTTGTGATGCCAGATTATGTGTTGGTTCCTACCCTGGAGGAATACTCCAACATCTTGCGGATTCCTGTCAAAGAAGGTGTTCCTTTCTGTGATTCCCAAGGAGAGTGTGATTTCCAGGCAGTGTCTGAGGCTCTTTATTTGAGCAAATCTATAGTGGAGGATGATTTTTCTAAGAAAGGAAAATCTCGAGGGTATCATTTGGAGTACTTGGTAAGGAGGGCTCGAGAGGAAGCTAAGGAGAATAGGTGGAGGGCTTTCAATGCAATATTAGCTCTGTGTATATATGGCATTGTGTTATTCCCTAATGAGTCTGACTTCGTCGATACGGATGCTATTCAGATATTTACAGCTCAGAATCCGGTACCGACTTTGTTAGGTGATCTCCATTACGCTCTATACAACAGGAATGAGAAAAGGTGAGGTGGTGTAGTTTGTTGTTGCGCACCTCTCTTCTACAAGTGGTTTGCCAAACGTTTACCCCAATTTGGTGGTTTTGTGGATTCGAAGACTTCTTTAAAGTGGAGTAAGCGTCTGATGGGCTTAGCTGCTAAAGACATTCTCTGGGTGGATAAGGGTTTGTTGGGGACTGATATTCTACATAGCTGTGGCAGGTATCCTAATGTACCTTTGATCGGAAGAAAGAGAGGTATTAACTACAACCCGTCTTTGGCTATCAGGCAGTTTGCATACGCCCTAAAAGATCCTTCAGCTGGAAAAGATTTGGAAGAATCCTTGTATTTTCATATGACTGATGGTGTAGCTATTGCACAAGAAGCTTCTCAAGCCTGGCTCAGCAGACAGAAGATAGGTAAAACTGTTTTGGGGAAACCCAATAACCAAGCTTTCGCTCCGTATGTTGAATGGGTGAAAAAGAGGGTAGAAGAGTTCTATTTGCCTATTGATCGGGCGTCTCCCTTGTATCCAGAGAGTGTTGAGGAAAGACTTACTGTGCCTCTTGAAGAGTTCAACAAGCAACAGAAGTTGGTGCGCGAATTGAGAGCAGAGAATTCTGGTATGAGTACTCAGCTGCAAGGAGCTTTGCCTGACAATTTAGAGCTGAAGTGGCAGGTCAAAGAGTCGACTGAGCGTCTGAAGAAGACAGAAAATGATCTAGATAGCAGAATTCAGCATTTCAAGAAGATCAGCATGGCAGCAGAGACCTCAAGCAAGACCACCAGGACAACTAAGAAGCTTTTGGTTAGGACTAAAACCGAGCTTGATGTTTATCAGGAGATGTGGAGTGAGGTCCAAGTCGAAAATGAGGTACTAAACAAGGAGCTGCAAAAGGCGAAAGAAAAGGGGAAGCATTTCTTCAACAAGTGGAAAGAATCCCAAAAGGAGATTGAAGAGCTCAAATTACAAGTTGGAATCAAGAAGGTGAAACATGAAAGTGGCAACGCTGAAGAACAGATTGCAACGCTGAACCAAGAGATTGCAAAGAGAAACAGGTTAATCAAAGGGCTAATCTCGCGACCGGCACATCCTGACACTTTGAATCTTCTGGAAGAAGTGGAGGCTAGCCTGTTTGGGGTAGAGTTGTAGTTTTTTGTGTATCTGTTTTTTTTTGTGGTTACCATCAGGATTGTTGATGGAATCATCGTTGGTTATGATTGACTTTGTTTGTATGAATTCTTCCATCTTGATAATAGAATGTTTGATTCAGATATTTTTGCCTTGGTAGTTTTTTATTTTTGTGATTGGTTTCCTGTGGTTGGATCCGGTGGTATTTCTGGGTCGGATTTATTTTCCGATATTGCGTCTAATCCCTGGCCCGGTTGCTTGGAATGGAATCGAAGCGGATATACCTTGGAAATGTTCAAATATGTTTGTTGCATTTGCATTTGCATAATCATATTCATTCTTTGCATTGCAGGTTTTCTTGGGTTTCTCTGGTTTTCTTATGCTCTCTCTTTCTTTCAGTCAGGATTGATCAACCAACTCATCGTTATTCTACTCGACTCAATCAAAACAGAGTGATGGACAAAGTTCAGGCAGATATGGCCGCTATGCAAGCTCGCATCGACCAGTTCATGGAAATGATGCAGGGTGTGGTACAAAGTCAGAACGAATTCAAAACTCTGGTTCAGCCACTGGTGGCGCAGGTCGACGAAAATGGTATCCTACACGGTGGTCTTATTAACCGTAATATCCCTCCGGGCGGAGTTGGTGCTGGTGGACAGGGCAGAATTCCTTCAGTGGTTGGAGAAGGAAGTACTATCCGAGCTATCCATGGCCCTCGTTTTGAGGATCAACAGGACGATGTGTTTTCAGTCAGAAGCTCGGACGCTGGTCTTTCTGTGGTCAGTGATGAAAGAATTCGTTTAATTGAGGCTCAATTAAAAGGGGTTGTGAAACAGGATGATTTGGGGATTGATTTGGACGACCTAGGGTTGGTTCCTGATGTTGTCATTCCACACAAGATTCAGATTCCTACACTAGAAAAGTACAATGGTTCTACCTGCTCGAGGACTCATGTGAAGGCCTATACCAGGAAGATGGCTGCTCACGCTAAGGATTAAAAGTTAATGATGCACTTCTTCCAAGACAGCCTGTCTGGCACGTCTTTGGAATGGTACTTGGGGCTAGAAAGTAGAGATGTTTGTACCTGGAGAGAGCTAGCTGCAGCTTTCATCAAGCATTATCAGTACAACACAGACATGGCTCCCAACAGAACTCAGCTGTTGAGCATGTCCCAGAAGAATGATGAGAGCTTCAAAGAATACGCGCAAAGGTGGCGTGAATTGGCGGCTAGGGTGCAGCCACCAATGCTAGAGAAAGAGATGTTGGATATGTTCATGGACACACTGCCTAAGCACTACTACGAGAAGCTTTTGCCTTGTTCTCTAGGCAAGTTTGCAGATGTAATTGCTATTGGACAGAAGATAGAGGTGGGAATTAAGGCTGAGAAGGTTTCTAGCGGTGATGGATCGTCCTCTAGACATGGAAAGAAGCCGTTTGATAATTATAAGAAGAAAGGAGAGACCAACGCTGTATCATCCCACAGGGGAAGAGGGAAACAGCGCCAGCATAACAATCAACAGGTAGCATCAGTAACCATTCCAGCAACGTTACTTCCACCACAGCAACAAAGGGGTAATGCTAATCAGAATAGGCAGCAGGGTCAGTATCAGAACAGACAGAGGAATGCAGAGAGGTATTTTGATCAACCCCCAATGTCGTATGCATAGTTGTTGCAACATTTGCTGCAGTTGCGTCTAGTTGAGCTTCGTACCCTGGCTCCACCAACAGGGGAACTCCAACGAGGCTACGATGCTAACGCACACTGCAATTTTCATTCTGGTGCTCCTAGGCACACGGTGGAGAAGTGTAGGGCATTTCAGCACAAGGTGCAGGACCTTGTGGACTCTAAAGCCATCAATTTCTCGAATGACGGACCCAATGTTATTCAAAACCCGATGCCTAATCACAATGGGCCAAGGGTGAATGCTATAATTGAGGACTGTGAAACTTTGAATTTGATCATGGATGTGGAGGAACTGAAGACTCCGTTGGTTGTGGTTAAGAACAGGTTATTGAAAGGTGGCGTCTATCCGGGTTGTGGTGAGAACTGCTCAGATTGTTTGACAAAGGTTAATGGTTGTGATTCGTTGAAGAGGGGTATTCAGAATCTGATTGATGAGGGCTGTTTACAGTTTGACAGAGGTAATCAGCAAGAAGAGGGTGTTAGTGAGAAGGTTGCCACTATCACTATCCCATTCAAAACAATTACTATTTCTGGTCCAGCAAGGCCACCTCCAGTCATTATCACAAGGGCTGGACCCATTCCGTACGAGAGTTCTAAGGCTATTCCGTGGAATTACAGTGCAGAGGTGTTTGTCAATGGGCAAAAGCAAGAGCTAATGAATACTTCACCAGTGGGTTCTAGTTCAGGGGTTAAAGTTGAGACTGATGCTATAACCAGAAATGGTAGAGTGCTCCCTCCGGTTAACGATCAACCCAGTACCTCTAGGCAAGATAGGGGAAAACAGGCGATGGATGGTTCTGTTCAGCCTCCAGTGGTTATTGATTCTACAGTGAAGCCGGTTGATGATGCTTTTTCGAAAAATGTAGAGGAATTTATGAGGCTCATCCGAAAAAGTGATTATAAGATCGTAGACCAATTACATCAGACCCCGTCCAAGATCTCTATTCTGTCTCTGCTCTTGTGTTCTGAGGCTCACAGGAATGCTCTTCTGGGAGTTCTGAATGCAGCCTACGTTCCTCAAGAGATTTCTGTTAATCAGCTGGAAGGGGTTGTAGCGCACGTGAATGCGGTTAATGGCCTGGGTTTTACAGATCTTGACTTGACTTTTGCTGGCAGGAATCATAACAATGCCCTGCATATTTCGATTGAATGCCGTGGCTCGCTGATGTCACATGTTTTGGTTGACACTGGTTCATCGTTGAATGTATTGCCCAAGAAAGCGTTAATGAAGTTGGATACTCGGGGACTTATTTGTACACCAAGCGACTTGGTGGTGCGAGCTTTTGATGGCTCGAAGAGATCTGTTTTTGGCGAGATTGTGCTTCCAATCAAGGTTGGGCCGGAAATTTTTAATGCAACATTTTACATTATGGATATTCAGCCAGCGTATAGCTGTTTATTGGGTCGTCCTTGGATCCATGGGGCAGGTGCTGTAACTTCCAATTTGCATCAAAAGCTAACGTATATGGTTGATGGTCACGTAGTGACAGTGTGCGGAGAAGAAGACATAATGATTAGTCAGTTATCAACCTTCAAATACGTAGAAGTGGATGGTGAAATCCATGAGACGTTGTGCCAGGGATTTGAGAAGGTGAAAGTTTCTGAAGAAGTTGTTCAGTCTGAAGCTATAGTGCAGCCTGTAGTGGTAAATCAACCTGAGGGTTCCATGTCTTCGTTAAGAGACGCCAAAGCTGCGGTTGAAGCTGGCAGCTCACAGAGGTGGGGCCAGGTGGTTGAAGTCCAGAAAAAGAAGGATACTTATGGATTGGGATACAAGCCATCCAAGAGAGATGAGGATCCCCCAAAATTCTATGGCCCTGTCCGTTTCACCAGCGCTGGAGTTTTCTTCGACAGAGTTAATGCTATTGAAGAAGAAGGAGACAGTGATTGTGACATGGATAGCTGGATCCGTCCTTGTGTCCCAGGGGAAAGTCTGCACAACTGGTCTTCCGAGAAAGTCATTCAAGTGACAGGCTTCGAGTAATTGCTTTGTTTTCCTATTTTGTTAATCCTACGTTCTGCCCAAGACGTAGTGATTCTGTTTGTAGGGCTTTTAACTGTTGCATGTTTTGCCTTATCATCAATAAAGGACTTTTCACACTCAAATATTTTGATCTCTGTCTTTCTATTTTTATTTTTATGCATTAAAAACCCACATCAAAATGGCAATGTGTTTCTTTTGTTGCATCATAATAAAACATCCCTCATAAATCATTGCAGATCTTTTTGTTCAGATGACACCGATCATGACTCAGCTATAGCTCGGTATGACTTTGACAATCCAATCTATCAGGCTGAAGAAGAGGCTAACGAAGATTGTGAACTGCCCGAAGAATTGGCCAGATTGTTGAAGCAAGAGGAGCGAGTCATCCTACCTCATTAGGAGGAAATTGAGATTGTGAATCTGGGAACCGAGGACGCCAGAAAGGAGGTAAGAGTAGGGGCTGCATTGGAAGACAGTGTCAAGGGAAGATTGATTGAAATGCTCCGTGAGTATGTGGACATCTTCGCTTGGTCTTACCAAGACATGCCTGGGCTTGATACCGATATCGTCGTACACCGGCTACCACTCAAAGAAGGTTGTGCTCCGGTCAAGCAAAAGTTGAGAAGAACTAAACCGGAGATGTCTATCAAGATCAAGGAAGAGGTCCAGAAATAGCTAGACGCCGGATTTCTTGCCGTAACAAATTACCCTCCATGGGTCGCTAACATCGTGCTTGTACCTAAGAAGGATGGGAAGGTCAGGATGTGTGTTGATTACAGGGATTTGAACAGAGCAAGCCCAAAGGATGACTTCCCGCTCCCTCACATTGACGTGTTAGTTGACAATACTGCTCAGTATTCTGTGTTTTCCTTCATGGATGGCTTCTCTGGGTATAACCAAATCAAGATGGCCCCAGAGGACATGGAGAAAACAAGATTCATAACACCGTGGGGAACCTTCTGCTACAAAGTGATGCCCTTTGGATTGAAAAATGCAGGGGCAACTTACCAGCGGGTGATGGTGACTCTCTTTCATGATATGATTCACAAAGAGATTGAAGTCTATGTTGATGACATGATTGCGAAGTCACAGACGGAAGAAGAACATCTGGTGAATCTTCAGAAGTTATTTGAAAGGTTAAGGAAATTCAGACTGAGGTTGAATCCAAACAAATGCACCTTTGGGGTGAGATCAGGAAAATTGCTGGGATTTATTGTTAGTGAAAAAGGTATTGAGGTAGATCATGCAAAGGTAAAAGCCATACAAGAAATGCCTGTGCCGAAAACAGAAAAAGAGGTTCGTGGTTTCTTGGGGAGATTGAATTACATTGCTAGGTTCATCTCGCATCTCACATCCACGTGTGAACCAATCTTCAAGTTGCTGAGAAAGGATCAAGCGGTCAGGTGGAATGAAAATTGTTAAAGGGCGTTTGAAAAGATTAAAGAATACTTGCAGGAACCTCCGGTCCTTATGCCGCCAGTGCCAGGAAGGCCTTTGATTATGTATCTCACGGTTCTTGAGAATTCAATGGGTTGTGTGCTTGGTCAACAAGACGAGTCAGGTAAAAAAGAGCACGCCATCTATTACCTGAGTAAGAAGTTTACTGATTGCGAGTCAAGATACTCGATGCTGGAGAAAACATGTTGTGCACTCGCTTGGGCCGCTAAGCGTTTGAGGCAGTATATGTTAAACCATACAACCCTTCTGATTTCGAAGATGGATCCGATCAAGTACGTGTTTGAGAAGCAAGCACTTTCTGGTAGAATAGCCCGTTGGCAGATGGTTCTGACAGAATACGATATTCAGTATGTTTCCCAGAAAGCCATTAAGGGAAGTGTTTTGTCAGAATATCTCGCTGAACAGCCAATTGAGGATTATCAACCGATGAAGTTCGAATTTCCGGATGAGCATATCATGTATCTGAAGATGAAGGATTGTGAAGAGCCTTTTCCTGATGAAGGACCTGAGATTGGATCTCAATGGAAGATGGTTTTTGATGGAGCCGTTAATTCATATGGTAACGGAATCGGGGCAATCATTACGACTCCACAGGGTTCTCATATACCCTTTACTGCCCGATTAGCGTTCATATGCACCAACAATGAGGCGGAGTATGAAGCATGCATCATGGGGTTAGAAGAAGCAATTGATTTGAGAATCAAGAACCTCGATGTTTATGGTGATTCTGCGTTGGTGGTGAATCAGATTACAGGTGAATGGGAGACTCGTCAGGTAAATCTCGTCCCATATAACAACTATGCCAGAAGATTGTTACCTTTCTTCGACAGAATCGACTTCCATCACATTCCCCGGATGGAAAATCAGATGGCTGATGCGTTGGCTACGTTGTCATCAATGTATAAGGTGAATCTTTGGAATGAAGCTCCTTCAATCAGAATCATGCGCTTGGACAGGCCTGCTTTTGTATTTGCAGTTGAAGGGGTGTCAGATGGCAAACCTTGGTATCATGACATTAAAGTTTTCTTGAAGAGTCAGGAATACCCAGCTGGGGCATCTTCCAAGGATAAGAAGACATTGAGGAGGTTATCAGGAAACTTCTTTTTGAACAAGGATGATGTGTTGTACAAGAGAAACTTTGACATGGTCTTGCTACGTTGTGTTGATGAACACGAGGCAGGCCTGTTAATGGAAGAAGTTCACGAAGGTTCCTTCGGTACTCATGCCAATGGGCATGCTATGGCAAGAAAATTGTTGAGAGCGGGGTATTACTGGATGACTATGGAGTCTGATTGTTTCAAATACGCCCAGAAATGTCATAAATGCCAGATTTATGCTGATAAGGTGCACGTGCCGCCTACTCCTCTGAATGTTTTGTCGTCACCTTGGCCTTTTTCTATGTGGGGCATTGACATGATTGGAAAGATTGAGCCGACTGCTTCGAATGGACATCGTTTTATCCTGGTGGCTATTGATTATTTCACGAAGTGGGTGGAAGCAACATCGTATGCCAACGTCACCAAACAAGTGGTAGCCCGGTTTATTAAGAAGGACATCATCTGCCAGTATGGAGTCCCAGAGAGAATCATTACTGATAATGGTTTAAATCTGAATAACAAGATGATGAAGGAGCTATGCCAAAGCTTTAAAATCGAACATCACAATTCTTCTCCCTATCGTCCGAAGATGAATGGGGCTGTTGAAGCGGTAAATAAGAACATAAAGAAGATTGTGCAGAAGATGGTAGTGACATACAAAGACTGGCATGAGATGTTGCCTTACGCTTTGCATGGTTATCGTACTTCGGTACGCACCTCGACTGGGGCAACTCCTTTCTCACTGGTGTATGGCATGGAAGCAGTCCTGCCATTAGAAGTTGAGATTCCTTCTTTGAGAATTCTGACAGATGTGAAGCTGGATGAAGCTGAGTGGGTGCGTTCCCGGCTGAATGAACTGAACCTCATTGAAGAGAAGAGACTGAAAGCCATTGCGCATGGCCGATTGTATCAGAGCAGGATGAAGAAAGCCTTTGATCAGAAGGTGCGTCCTCGGTGTTTTCAAGCTGGTGAATTAGTTCTGAAAAGGATCACTCCTCCTCAAATAGATCACAGGAGCAAGTGGATCCGAATTACGAAGGGCCATATGTAGTAAGACAAGTTTTCTCTGGTGGAGCCTTATTACTCTCAACTATGGATGGCGAAGATTTTACGTCCCCTGTGAACGCGGATGTAGTCAAAAAATACTTTGCATAAAAGAGACCCGCTGAACATAAAAAGAAGGTTCAGGCAAAAATGGGGCATCCTGGCGAACCATAAAAAGAAAAGGTTCGGGCAAAAATTGGGGATAAAAGGAAAAAGAAATAAACCCGCAAGGTTGAAAACCTGAAAAGGCAACTTTGGCAAAAATGGGTATCCCGGTGGATTGAAAACCCGAAAAGGGCGATCCAGGCAAAAGTTTGGGTTTAAAAGCAAAGACTACGATCCGCGTTCGATCTGTGATCACCGTTCACACTTGGAAAATTCGGAGGAAAGGAATCAGTCCAGTTAGTCGTCTTCGAAGGCCAAAGTATCTGCGGATGAACAAGTCATATGGGTTATAGCTGAGTCGAGTCATGGTGGATGTCTGTTCCCCACATTGCCGACATTTGTATTTTCTTTTGCTTTTTGCGCAATTACCTCTTTTCAGGAATTGCCTCCAGATGTAAATGCCTATTTACAGGCCAATTCATTCAATAAAGTTTGCATTTCAGTTAAAGAGCTTTTGTTTTCTGTTTTACCTGTTTTGTTTGTGAAAATGTCCGATATTTTTGATAAAAACATTACATGCTAAAACGTTGAGCTTTATGACACAAGTTGGAAAACAGTGGCAATTGCTTAGGCGACAGTCACTATACTGATAATCAATGTAATCATTTCTGCGCATAGACCTTTCTGTTGGTTTTGCAGGATGACAGATGTTTCCCCCAGTAGAGTAGAGCTCTCCCCAACTTTGAAGTCTGATCGTCCTCAGCAATTTATTACTCTTCCCCATCAGAGTATCGAGGGTCGTCTTCCTCAACCAGAGTATAAAGGAGTAATTCCCTAAGCGGAGTCATTTGGGATCGTCCTCCTTAGCAGGATATAAGAGGTTTTTCCCCGGCCAGAGTTGTGATTTGGCTCATCTTTCTTCAGCAAGTGATTTCTCCCCACGGAGCATGGGGCAGCTATTTGTTCCCCAGCTAGTCAGGAAGCATGTGTTATCCTCTAGCAGGGTGGATGTTGACAACTACTTTCTCTCCCAAGCGGAGTCGTTGAGGAACGTCCTCCTCAGCAGAGTACAGAGGATTGTATACCAAACTGAAGTCGTGTTTGGATTACTATTCCCCAGCAAGTACTCAGAAGATGGTCACTTTAAGGTGGGTGTTGTCGTACCTCCCGCAGGAAGTTTGTGGACGAAGATGTTATTATCCCTACAGGGCCCTGGTGCCTACGTTCCTCAGTTGGTCAGAAAGTATAGTTTTGGCGACAATGGTTTGATCTAATACCCAGCAAGGTGAGGGTAAAGTTATTTCCCTAGCAGCAGATTAAGCTCATTTCCCCAAGCAGAGTCTGGTGGTGAGTGTTATCCCCAGTAGGTCTTAAGGCCAATCATTTTGGCAGGCGCCGAAGCCAAGTTCTGAAATAGTTGGTCGTCCCCAGCGGTGGAATTTCCATCTTCAGTATTCATCTCCCTCCCCAGCTGAGTGGGTATTCTCTCGGAGTTTCGTCCATCTCCGGCAGAGTTATGAATTTTGATATTCCCCAACAGAGCGGGTATTTTTATCGGAGTTTCGTCCATCTCTGGCAGAATTGGTGATTGTGATCTTCCCTAGTAGGGAGAAGTTTTCCTCAACAAGTTTTCCTTTGTTTCAGTGGGAATTTAGTTTGCCATCCCCAGCGGAGTTGCTTCTGGTCTTCAACATTTATTTTGCTGGGACGTCTCTTTTGCATTGCATAAGCATTTGTTTTGCATGGCATCCTCCCAAATGTGCAGCATTTCCACTTCGTGTGGAGCATTACAGCAAAATTCAAACATATGCATCTGAAGCATAAGCCAGGTTTGAGTTTTCCTTCGTCAGGAAAGCCGGATTTCAGAAAGATGTCTTTACTCGACAGGTGTTGGGTTAAGCAATATTTGACAGTTCCCCGGCAGGGTGTTTTGCCAGGATTGTTTATCCTTGATTCTATTTGTACCCCTTCGTCCAAGTGGTCCTTTGGTTTATTCCCTCGAATTTTACCGTCAGATACTCGTCCGTGTTTGACCCTTTTAAGCCAATGCCCGCCCGTATTGACTTTTGGCACTCGTCCGTGTTTCTTTCAGCACCCGTCCGTGTTTGAACCTTTGATTTCAATACCCGTCCGTATTGACCTTTTGATGACACTCGTCCGTGTTGCCTTCCATTCCCCCCGATAAAGTTGCTTTATAACCTTTTCAATACCCGTCCGTATTGAATCCTTTTACACCCGTCCGTGTACCTTTTCGATGCCCGTCCGTATTGAATCCTTTTACACCCGTCCGTGTACCTTTTCGATGCCCGTCCGTATTGAATCCTTTTACACCCGTCCGTGTATCTTTTCAATCCCCAGAGAGGTCGCCTTGAACCTTCTTTTACACCCGTCCGTGTACCTTTTTCAATACCCGTCCATATTGAAATCTTTTACACCCGTCCGTGTACCTTTTTCAATGCCCGTCTGTATTGAATCCCCTTGGCACCCGTCCGTGTTCTTTCGGCACCCGTCCGTGTTTGAACTTTTGTCTCAATGCCCATCCACATTGACATTTGGCACCCGTCCGTGTACCTTTTCCAGTACCCGTCCGTATTGAACCTCTTTACACCCGTCCGTGTATCTTCTCAATACCCGTCCGTATTTGATATCCTAGATTCCTTGACACTCGTCCGTGTTCATCCCCAGCGTAGCTAACACTCGTTTGTGTTTATTTCAGACTTTTCAATACATTATTTGTTTCCAACACCCGTACGTGTTGTGACAGTGCAGCATTTATTGTTTGTTCCCCAGTGGAGTCGTCCCTCCTTTGAGGATTGCAAATTTCAGGTTTCTTTTGGTATTCAATCTCCGTGAATCCTTGGAACGCATGATAGCCGTCACTATCATACCTTCAGGATCAAGTTGATTGAATAGGGGCAGCTGTAACACCCCAAAATTTGCCTTGTTGTTTTTAGATAACTGGCTTATGTTTCTTTTCATTTCTTGCATTTGCATTGTGCATAGCATTTGGTTTTTAGTATGGGATCAAGGTACTTGGTCCATATTCTCAAGTCTCAAGCTTCAAGGTGGTTCATGGAGTTCATTATATCTTCATAAGATCAAAATTGGCAAGAGATTTCAGAGGGATCACACTCTCCTAACTTGGTTTCTTAAATTAGGGTTTTGGAGATTCTGAGATTTAACCCTCAAATGAGCAAGCTCTTTGAGTGTTTATCATCTCCAAATGGCACTTATCATCATTGGTGGACATGACACACATCATACTCAGAGGAATTTGAATTTGGAGGATGTGCTGATTTCTCCTAACCAAAGGAGCCAAAATTAGGGTTTCCTATAGAATCAGTTTATTTCTGATTTTTGGGACAAGACTTAATCTCATGGTATTCCTTATGTCCTCAAGTGTCTAGGGATAGAAGATTGCCCATCAATTTGCTTCAGAAGGTTTTCAATTGATCAGAAATTTCAAAATCAGGAGAATTGGGAATAAAGTCAACTATGTAGTGAAAAAGTCAACTTCTGACTTTTTGAGGCCAACTTGGTGTTTTTCAAGTCAAATATGATCCATGGATGAGATTTGGTCAAGGAATGTTCAAGGAATTGTAAAAAAATCAAGAAGTTGAGAACTTGCCATTTTTGGAAGAAACTAGGTTTTAAAACTTACTATTTTTAGCAAGTTTTCATGTTTTGGTAACCACTTTCAAAGTCAATTTTCACCATGATCAAGGCTTCAGTTGAAAATCTTTTCCACACGAAAGTTGTAGTTTGAAACTTTCCCTTCAAAATGGGCATAAGAACCATGTCATTTGAGTTTTTTTTGAGAGAGTTATGGTGTCCCAAAGTTGGAGTTTTCAAGTTGTAAAATTTGTTAACTTGGATTTTTTTCTAAGTCACTTTGGGTCAGCTCCAAGTACCAACTTTCATGCTCACTTTTGGATGCCTTCCAAGCATCATTTCTCTTCTTTTTCAACATCAATTTTCCTCTTTGTCATGCTAGCTTTGCAATAAGCCCAAGATCTTTTTGTTTGGTAAAGAATTCAATGATTAGTGATGGTTCAAAGAGCACACATGGTTGAATTTGGGACATGCTATCAAGTTGCTATTTATGCACATGACATTATTCTTATCTTGCATTGTCATGTGTGTTCATTTCTACGCATAACCACCTTGCCTAAATGAGCCAAACAATGTCATTTTCTTACCATGCACATATTTGTACTATCATGCAAAAAATAGGAATTGAAAGAATGGGAATTCACAACAAACTTGTTGCTCTCACGTGCCCATCTAATGATCCCACTCACATAAGAATTTCCATTGCCAAATCATCATTCCAAACCTGGCTCCAAGGCTGAAAACAAACCATTACCCGTGCCATGCACATGAGAAGCTCCACCCTCATTTCTCTTTCCAAACCAAAGATAACCACTTCAGGTCATGTGCTTCGTTTCCAGACCTCTCTCCAACCCTAAAAACACTCATTTATAAGCTGCTCAACTCCAAACCTAGGGAGCATTCTTCATTTTCAGATCTGAGTCAAAAAATCTCTCTCATCTTTCTCATCTTCGAATTCTTTTTTATTTGAGAGATTTCTGCATTTTCTTGGCTGGATCATCATCTATTATACATCATCTAGCTTCTGTATGCGAAGAATTACTTCTGGATTCATTGTTTGAAGCTCTGCAAGCTCATATTCTTCACTATCGGGTTGAGTTGGTTTGAAGATTTTCAGCACTTCTCTGTTCAGAACAAGCCTCGATCTACAATCTCCAAGTGATTTAGAAGCTTTCCACAACATTTCTTTGATCCATCTTGTGCTAAGAAGAGCCAACGGAGCAGCTCCGTTAGGTAACTCCTCTGCCTCTTTTTCTCTCATAATGAACGTATGATAAACTTGTTTGCGAGCGATTCTGAAGTCCTATGCGTGTATGCAGTGGTTTATGTGTGTTTATGTGCATGATTCTTGGAGTTTCAGTTTTGTGAACTTTTCTTTGATGCACATTTCCATGCCTTTCTGTGACCGGTTACGTGATTTGTTGATGTATTCGAGATCTATGCAAGATTAGCTTGAAGTATACATCATGCTTGTGCTGATTTATGAATGTTTCAGTTTAGATCTTATTTCTTTTTCTCTTCGATTCATTATGATATTGAGTTTATTTTAAAAATTGGAGAATGAATTCGTGATCTACGCAAGATTTGGAGTGGAATGATGGTGGTCCGGTGAATTTCTGGTGGTTTCATGGTGGCTTCGGCGGCTGGTTGGTCGGAGAAGACGACCGGAGCTAGGGCTCCGGCGTCTGAGATTTGAAGAGATGGTGATGTGGCCTTCGCGCCATTTTTTTTGAATTTGAATTGTTTGACTTGGTTTGTTTCTGGCCAATTGTTTTGCCACGCCAATTAATGAGCTTATGTGGCATTTTTTTTGTTTGTTACTGAACTGAAGTGGATGGGCCTAGTGCATGATTGATACTCGCACCCCCCTCTGTTCATGGCCTAAACGCATGTAGTTTGTTTCCTTTGGTGCTGGACATTACTGATACACCCCTGGTTTCATTTCATTTCATTTTCATTTTCTATTTTCATACCATTTCATAATTAATTTTTTAAAAATACTTGCATATACTAAAAAACTCCCAAAAAATTCATCATGCATATTCATTCATAAAATTAATTTTTCACATTTTATTTCATTATTTTTGCATTAAAACTGCATTTAAATATTAATTTTCCAAATTAATTTTTCTCATTTGCATTTCATATTGCATACTTCATATTACATCATTTATTTCTCTCATTTGAAAAGTGATTTGATCCAGATTCTTTTTGGATTGTGTTCATAACATGTTGAGGTATGTTTGAGATTTTTGGGGTGATTTTTAGGTCCTGTTTGGATGACTTTTGATGTGTTGCTTTGAGCATGAATGCATGAAACTCTAATGATGCTTGGACCTAATTGTTGATTGACATTGGTTCTGATTCATTGCTTGTGGATTTGATATGTTAATTGTACATGTTTGAGATGCTTGAATACTGAATGACATAATTTTTTAGGCATGTTTGTTATTTCTTTGAAGCATGAACTTTAACTTGTCCAATTTGTGAATATATGCTTCATGTTTGGTTTGCTTGATCATGAAGGCACTTGTGCCATAATTTGAGGTCTTGTGTGAGGATTGATAGCATGTTAATTGACTTCTGGTTGTGATATTTGAATCTTATCTTTGCATGTTTGATGTTTGCCTTGCACCTTAGGTCACTTGTTTCACAAGTATGAATCATGTTTCACTTCACTTCACTTCTCCTTCTTTGCCTCTTAATTGATTGTGAAAGTGTTTGTATGACTTGAATGATGTTTGAAGATCTTGTTTAGGCACATGTGTAGGATTGTGTCACTTCTGGACTTGGTTTACTTTGTGGAATTTTGACTTGGTTGCTTCACATGATCACTTCTTTTCATCTCACTCCTTCTTTAAAGACTTGAATGATACTTGATTGACTTCTCCCTTTTCTTTTTGACTAATTGTGCATGACTAATATTAGAGGTCAGTAGGACCATTAGGTTCTGGACTTGATGTTTGATTTACCTTAGAACTTGTTTCTTTATTGCCTTATGCTTGTTTGAGTTTCATTTTGTCATATGTGAATACTTCTAACACTTTCAAGGGCAAATGGTAAGTTGTTTGAGTGTGGATATGCTTCCACATTCTACCTTCTTCCTTTATCTATTAACTTTCATACTTGTGTTTGAAGTGAGCTTAGGCCACTTGTGTTTCACTTCTCTTTCTTCTTCTTCTCTTTCACTCTTTTCGTCCCTCGAGTCTCAAGACTTGTTTAAGTCTTGGACTCTCTCCCGTTAGAGCTACCTAGTCCAACTTAATTTTTGATTAAGCTTGGAGTAGGATTAGCATTAGGTTAGGTAGTCGTCTCTCCTAAACCTCACTAACCCTAGGACCTCCGTGCATGATAACATTAGGATTCTTAGTCTCCCTTTAGAGTTTCCTTTTGTGTCACTTCTCTTCTCATCTCAAAACTCCGTCAAGACACGTAATAAGAGTTAACGTGTATTGCGCTCAAGCCTTCCATGCGGGAAGTGGGGAGTGAGGGGCTTCCTCTCATTCTTCTAGGATACCTAGTGTACGTGCTGTTGGGGACAATGCGCAAAGTATTCATTCCTATATTCAAGACTTGGGTTCAATGCAAGTTGCGAAACAACTTAAAAGACACTTCTGTCTAAAAAACACCAAACAAATTCAAATCTTTTTATCCTTCGGGATTGTTGGGTTTCAAACTTCATTTTCAGAAAAGAGCTCGTCGCTCACGTAAAAAACACTTACCCATCCGTGGTCGTACCCACGAACTACGTCAGCTCTGATTCCTCTCTCTCGTCCGATTGAGGATACGTAGGCACAAGACAGCGATTGTCTTGGCGAGCAACCTTCCCCCACAGTTCCCGTCCGAACTACGTTGACTCTGACTTTCCCATTGCACCGAGGGAGTACGTAGGCCTAGGACAACGATACCGTCCTATCGAGTCACTTCTTTTCCGTCTCTCCATTCTTTCCGTTCTCGTTTCTTCGCCGGTCCAGTAGCAGTGGAGTTCCGGATGACGACACCCTTTGATGCAGGCAGCAAGCGTGGATCCCATCAAGTACGATGGACGTGTTGGGTGCTAACACCTTCCCTTCGCGTAACCGACTCCCGTACCCGTTATCTTGGTCGTGAGACCATGCTCTTTCCCTTCTTTCAGGTTTATGCAGTGTTTCCTTTCCCTCTCTTGGGATAAATACACATTGCTGGCGACTCTGTGTTCTTTTGCGCCACTCTCGCGTTTGTACCGTTGGATGCGAATCTTTCGGGAGCGACAATATTCATCATGCAACAAGTAGATTTTATGGAAACTATATTCAGAGGTAGAGCTCAGAGAGAGAAATTTGAAGTTTTGGCCAAGAAAAGCATGGCAATGACTTTGTATTATGATGGACCTACCATGGACAACCTAGGTATCCACGATAGTGTTTTGTTTTTGTTCAGCCAGTTGGGTTGGGAGAATGCTGCTACTAGAAGGAGATTTGTCACCTACCGTGAGCTTACACTTGAGTTTCTTAGCTCCCTAGTTTACCTACCTGATCATGGTTTCAGATCTAATAAGGGGCTGATTTGTTTTGGGTTGTTTGGTATTGATTACACTTATAACCATAGAGACTTAGCTGACCTTTTAGGATTTCCTAGTGGCCCATCTGTCTTTACAGCCACCCAAGAAGAACTCATGGATATTGAACTGAATTACTTTTGGGGTAGTCTATCTGGAAACAACCATCCTGAGCCGAATGACATGCATTCTGACGAAATACACAACCTTGCCATTCGCTATTTTCACAACATTCTAGCCCACACCTTATTTGGAAAAGAAGAGAACAACACTGTAGTGTCAAAGGATGAATTATTCATCTTATACTGTGCTTCCCAAGGCCGACATGTTAATGCAGTCACCTTCATGATGGAAACCTTTATTTGCATTGCATAGGAACCTAATACCCCAATCATCATATGGGGCTTAGTTACTATGATTGCGAACGCCATTGGACTTAGGTACCCGCTAAATAGACTTACACCCTTAGGTACCATTCGTCCTCTGAACTTGGAATTTTGTTTTAACCAACGCATCATTGGAAACTTAGGACCTGC
The DNA here is from genome assembly GCA_022829125.1 of Lathyrus tuberosus. Lineage (NCBI taxonomy): Eukaryota > Viridiplantae > Streptophyta > Magnoliopsida > Fabales > Fabaceae > Lathyrus > Lathyrus tuberosus. Next base: position 4,187,249 of record JALAZF010000289.1, on the reverse strand, counting down.
TCCCTTTGACTACTTAATTGCTAATAAGGTGGTCCACCTATTCACCTTACCGAACCATGAGCGAACAAGTGTCCATAACCGTAATAATTGGCTTTATGAGTTGAATGAAATTAAGAACACTCCATTATCACCTCCTGAGACACCACAAGATTATGAGTATTATGATGATATTATATCTGAAGCTGAAACCGACCCTGAAACCCCTCCAAACTACCATAATTTTACTGAGCCTGACACTAGTGCATATGCTGAAATTTTGACAACCATCCTTGGCACTATGGATGGATTCAAAACTGAGATTGCTGAGGTAAAGGATGAACTCAAAACTATGTGCCTTGATGTCATTAACCTAATGGACATCACTTTGGAGCAATTTGATCATCTGAACCAGGCTGTGGAATCCTTGAAGAAACAACCTGGCTAATTCTGTCACACTGCATTTTTCCAATATTATTGCTTTGCTTTTAATGCTTTAGAACCATTTACTTTACTGTCATTTTCTTTTTAATGTCAAGGAACAAGTTTATTTCAGTTCAATTTCAACTTTAATACTCTATTGCAATTTTACTTTGAGTACACAGCTATGATTTTCCAATTTTAATAAAGTATTCAATTCGTATTTATTGCTAGTGGTTGAGTTGATGATATGATGTTCCTGCTTATTTTAATTTATTTCTATAATTTTATATGCATTCTAATTATCTCGTATTTTACTGCTATTGATAATTGCCATGTTCCAATATATATATAATGTGACAGCTTTTATTTAGCTTCTGTGAGAATGCAGACTTTGTGAGCATGACGGGTGTAACGCCCCTGTCACGACCATCACACGGCTTACGACCGTGATGGGTCCGTGACGAGCGTCATACTTGTTTTAACGCGCTCTCTGTTTATAACAGAGACCCTTCCTCTTCATCTTCCTTTCCTTTCAATCTCTTTTCAAACGACCCACTCTCTTCTCACTCTACTTAACCGACCCATTACTCTCCATAAACCCCTCACATTAAATCCAAATTTCTCTCCAACACTTTATATTTCCAAACCCTCTTATTTAAACCTCACGAAACATTCTCATTCTCACATAACAAACCTTACTCACACCCACTTCCTCCATTAAACCTATTTCACTTTGCATGCACCATGGCCAGACACACCAGATAAGCTCCTGACCTTTCCACTGTTACATTCAGAGAGGGAGAAGCCGGTGACCGCCAAAGGGCGAGTTACGTCAGCTTCTACCAGCGCTCTTTCCAACCGACGCGGTACGTCCACATTACCAGCCTTGAAGAGTTGGGTATGCTAGAAGGTGTACGTTGGATGCTTCAAAATGCCGGTTATGGAAGCTCTGTACACAAGGGAAGCCTACCTACGAAGCTCTGACTCTGGAATTTCTGAGCTCATTTTCTTATGTTACACCTCCGGGAGATACAAACCAACTTTCTGGTATAGCTACATTCCGCATGTTTGGCTCTGAGTATTCGGTGGGCCAAAACTGACTTGCCCAAATGCTTGGATTCCATCATGGCTAGAATGTTCATTGCCACTTGCCTAACGATGCCTGGTTCCAGGAAGCTTTCGACCTTTGGAATTGACTTACAGGTGTAGCTGCTTCAAGCTGGGACAGCCTCAACGCAACCTATATTCATAACCTAGCGATACGATATTTTCACAGAGTTTTAGGACACACAATCTTCGCGAGGGACTGTCATACCCCAAATTTTGACCACTAAGATTTCCCATCATTGTGTAAATCATCACCACAATATGGATGAACCATCATACTTCATTAGTCTCCCCAAAGATGGGTGAGCATCCACTACAATCAAAATTAGGGTTTCAAGCCCTCTCTGAGTGCTTAGACAAAGGATCAATCAAGGAATGACATGATCTTCAACTTGTCTAACCTCTCAAACATCCACAATGGATCAAGAGGACTCCCACTTTAAGGATTAAGCACAAGGCTGCTCCCTTCAAGGTGGATCAAGCTTCAAGATCGCCAGTGTCACCAAATTAGGGTTTTGGTCGACCAGGGCCTCCAGATGGAAATTTTCATCTAGGCATGAGCCAATGCTTCAAAGCATATCCTAACATACTCCATGGAACCTCATGAACCCAATCATCAAGTCAATTTGGCCTCAGGGGATGCCTACATAAAAAATCAGGAATTAGGGTTTCTTGACTTAATTCACCCCTAAGTTGACTTTTGGGACAAATCATGAACCAAGACCTCAAGACATGATTTGAGGGTCTATAATATACCATATTGATCCATTTGTAACAATGGATTGATCCAAGAAGCTTGAGCAACAAGTTTCAATTTCATCTGAACCACAGTTAGGGTTTCGCGAGAAAAGTCAATTGTAGCTTTGACTTTTGACCAGGACATGCTCCCAAACCCTAGGACATGATTCAATACACCATATAACACCCATGGAACACGTCCATCAAGTTTGATTTAGGTCAAGGATATGATTTCATAAAGGATTGCACAGTTTGGAATTCATCTGATAAAAAGTCAACTGTGCACAAAAGTCAACTTTGACTTTTTGAGATTTTTCACAAAAATGGATTTTTAACCCTAAAATGATGTTAATGTATGATTTGAATCATCATTCATCAATAAAAATCAAGAAAAGTGGGATAACTTGTAAAAGGGGTAACCATAAAAACTTAGAAAATTTTCTAAGTTATGAAATAAAGTGACAAAGGTACCAACTTTGGAGGATCATAACTCCTAAACCACAAAGTCATTTTTCCCCATCCAAAGCTTGATTTGTAGATCTCATTGCCCTATACAAAAGCTTCATACTGACCTATGTCCAAATTCCTCATGGATTTTGAGTTATGGAGTGATCAAAATCAAGAAAAGTCACTTTGTTCCAACACTTAGTGAAAATTTCACTAAGTCAGAATTTGCCTTACTTTTTTTTCCAAATGTAGGGGAATTTTTCACTTGGATCCAAAAGGTATCAAAACCAAATATGATCAAACAGTTGTTGTATCATATAAGAGCTTTCTAAAATGGCCAAGAACATCACCAAATTCAACTTGAGTCATGAGATATGACATTGGCAAGTTGCCTTGCTGAAATCTGCCAAGGCAAGGCAGAATTTTGCACTTTTGCTCGATTTGCCAAAATCAGCCAATTCCAAGCCTTGTCATCACTTGGGACACATCTGAGGATTGAATTTAAAGGGGACAATCACTGAGCCAAGCCTCCAAAGTCCTTGGAACAAGAAATAGCATGCTAAACCTAGAATTGCCCAAAATAGGGACAAGACTCCAATTTTGGATTGGAGCATTCAATGGAAGCACCAAGGTGGCATGGACTAAGCTACTAGCAACTGAATTCAGTCAAGACTTATCCAAGACCAAGGGGACCAGCAGCCTGTGCCCTAACCTCTAGTCAATGGCTAGAGGAGACTTGGATTCTCATTTGCCAACATTGGCCAACCCTACTCAGCAGTTGCCATTCACTATTCCCTGCAAAATAAACTTGGTCTACTATAAAAAGAGCTCAATTGTGATCAGTTTAAGTACACCAAAGGCCTACAACACTTGCCTTTCTCAAAATCCACTTCCCACTCTCAAAAATGCCTTTCTTAGCAAGTCACTATCGGGTTTTTCATTAGAGAGCAATTCCACTCAAACCAATCACACACACACCTCACATACATCATATGGGAGCTGATCAAACACTTAAACAACATCTGGAACACTGATTTCTCAGAATCACCAGTCAATTGCTCAAGGTTTTAACCAAGTTGCAGTTGAGATGCCATGAAGTGATCCAGCCAATTTCCATCAAGTCCAAGCATTCAAACACACTCCATAGGGTGTAGGGAAGCTGTTCAGATCATCACAACTCATCTGTAACACCTCCAACTCAGAAATCAATTTGCTTTTGCTGTCACGACCTAGAGGTAAGCCTAAACTTGGTCATCTCTCAATCTATGCATATTTCCTCGCATAATACTTTTGCCAAATGTTCATAATCATGCATGGAATGTTTCCCCTCAAGTAATTGCTTTGTTTGAATCGTGTATCAAAAATCCCAGCCTTCATGCAGAATTTAGGGTTCTTGAGGATTTATCGTGATTTCTTATTTTATGCTTTATTTAAATGAAATTAATTGTCATAAACATGATCGTGAGGTGAAAACGAGCAGATTGATATGTGGATTGCATTATATAATCAAGTATTCCGTGAGATTGGATAGAAAATGCAAATCTGGGCAAAACTGAAAAACGCGCGTGTTCTTCAGCTGTTCTTGGCGCCATTTTCACAAATTCAAATATTTGAATTTTGTGATTTTATTTAATTGATTCAAAAATTAATTTCTCTCTAAGTTTTAATGATTTTGAGTTGATTCTTTTTTTTAATAATTCACAAAAATGTTAAAATATTTTATTTTATCAAAAAATCCCAAAAATATTATTTATTTCATATAATTGATATTTTTGCAAAAGAATTAATGTTTTAATTATTTTTGACATTTAAAATATTTTTTCCTCTTGATTTTGTAAATGTTAATGATTTCTAATCATTTTGTAGGGCAAAACTTGATTTATGAAGCATTAATCCAAGATCACAATTTGATTTCCACATGTTAAACAATTTTGATCATTTTAATTGAATATTTTATTCAATTAAACACATTTTGAAAACAAATTAGGGTTTTTGATTAATTCAACCCTCATAAATCATTTTCAAAACTCTTTGGGCCTCTAATAGAGTGTAAGACCCAATCCTTTTTAAATACAAACCCTTTTTGGGCCTCACTTATTGTATAAGTCCCGTTGTATTTCAAAAAGTTCGACGTGATCATCGTCCGTTGAAAAACTCTGGGCCTACCCTCGAGTAGTAAGACCCATTTCTTTTCTTTAAAACTCTTTGGGCCTCTTGAGAGAGTGTAAGACCCACCCCCCTTGTACAAAAACCATTTAGGCCTCACTTATTGTATAAGTCCCTCTATACAAGTAAACGACGCGATCGTCGCCCTTTTAAAAAAATCAATTGGGCCTCTCCTCGAGCTATAAGACCCATTCAAAACTCTTTGGGCCTCTAATAGAATGTAAGACCCAATCCCCTTTTAACCAAAACAACTTTGGGCCTCAGATATTGTATAAGCCCCTTTGCATTAAAAGAAAGTCTCGGCGCGATCGCCATTTCAAACGAAAAATCATCTGGGCCTACCCTCGTGTTATAAGCCCCCACTCTTTTTCTTTAAACCTTTTGGGGCTCTTGAGAGAGTGTAAAACCCATCCCTTTGTACAGAAAACAATTTTTGGGCCTCAGTCACTTGTATAAGTCCCTCTGTACAAATTCAACAGTGCGATCACTGATAAAACCCTGGGCCTCTCCTTGAGCTGTAAGCCCCAAATCTTTCTTTTTCAAATCACTTTCTCCTTTGATTTTGAAATATACTGTTGTTTTCAATCTTTCTTTGTTGAACAACTAACCAAGCAACATGGAAGCTCTACAACCGAGTAAGTGTTTATCCGCTTTCCTTTACCGCTTTCATATACATATAACTGTATTGTGGGGCTGTTTTGCTGTAAGTCTTCTTTCATAAACTCATATCAACTGTGTAATAATAGTATAGATATTTAGAGTTTCCCCGGCAACTACGTCTAGCATTAAGCCCGTTGATCACTCTTAAATAGTCAAAACTAGATCCCCCATAGGATTACCAGACACAGTCTTCCCTCCTCTTAGGGTTAAATAATATGGAGATGTGAAAGGCAGATTCTTTTTGAACCCTTTCTCAGACTGTCACTCGTAGAAGTTGTCAAAGAAACTCTACTCCCCAAAGATGATCTCTTCTCCGTGAATTGCATCTCTTGAGTTTCTTCCAAATTCTCGAACTTTCCTGGCTTGATCTATTCTTTGTGAATAGCCTGTCTTGAACTTATCGGGGTTTGGGGTTGTCAAGAAACTCTACTCCCCAGAGATGATCTTTTCTCCGTGAATGGCATCTCTTGAGTTTCTTCCAAATTCTCGAACTTTCCTGGCTTGATCTATTCTTTGTGAATAGCCTGTCTTGAACTTGTCGGGGTTTGGAGACCCACAGGCTTCCTAAAAGCATCCCTGCCTCCTCTTGGGCGTTGTACAAGGACCCGTCGGCTTCTTAGAAGTATTCACAGCCTCCTCTTAGGCTTTGTATAAATGATTTCTTCCTCTGGGAATGATAGCCTCCTCTTGGGCTTCGTACAAATTATCCCTCAGCTTCTTAAAAGTTTCCAGCCTCCTCTTGGGCTTCGTACAAATTGTCCCGACGACCTCCTAAAGGTATAGGAACAGAAATCAGTCATCTTAATAAAACAGTCTTTCCAAGACTCTACTACTGTTTCTCAAAGCATAGTACAAAAGATGAAACTCTAGACTTGGATAGTCTAATTTCCTTGAGTCTCAAAGACATTCTTAAGCACCCTTCAAAAATAGGAAGGAACCCCGTAGACTCGAACAGTCTCAAAACCCTTTGGATTTCCCATTTCCTCAAAGAAAAGGAAATATCACTGATCCTCGAATCAAAATCCTTGAGTACAGAATTACTCATATAAGAACTGATTTTCTCTTTAAACCAATATAATGGACCTGTCACTCAACTGAAACAGCACCCTAGCCTCCTCTTGGGCTTTATACAATGATTCTCCTCAGCAAAGTCAAACACTTTAGCCTCCATCTCGGGCTTTGTACGAGATACAAAAAGGTTCTTATTGAATCAACACTTTAGCCTCCATCTCGGGCTTTATACGAGATACAAACAAAAAGAGGACTCTCTTGTTGAGTCAACACCCTTTTAGCCTCTCACTCGGGCTTCGTACGAGACACATAAAAAACACCCTCTTGTTGGGCCAATAGCCTTCTCTTAGGCTTTGTATAAGAAAACCACTGGTTGATCCAATCAACCTTTTAGCATCAAAGTTGTGCCTCGTTCACAGTACACAAACATGAACAACTCCTTCCCCTTCATCTAATCGTTGTAAGCAGCAAGCCTCTGGATCATCTACATCCATGCCACTGTCCCTCTTTTAGCATGAGAAATTCCTAAGGAAAGATGGCATTGCTCTACACTGAGTTAAAGTCTTCTCCTTCAGGTTGGAAATCCCCTATAAAGGAAATTATGGCATTACCGGATTCACACATCCCGGTTAAAGTAATTCTCCTTTATAAACAGTTGTGACAAACAAACCCCTCTTTAGAGACGACAAATTCTCTCTAAAGTCAAACCCTTTTAGCTTCACATCTCGGGCTTTGAACAAGATACAAACTACCCTCAGCTTCACGTCTTGGGCTTTGAACAAGACACCAAAACACCATTTCCTCCCATAGAATAGGAGGAACTACGATCGCTCTGATTTCCCTGTCTCAGAAAAAACGGGAATACGTAGGCATAAGATTGAAAGAAAAATCTTAGCGAGCACACTAAACAAAAAAAAACAAAACCCCACACCTCCCACCAATCGACCGGACACTATTTTTAACAAAATAACCTAAGAGAGACCCACAATCTTTGTAGCATCTGTAAATCAACAGTCATCTGTTCAAAATCAGTTTGCAAGCAGGGTTAATTAGAGACATCTATTTCCCTTCCTTCATCAGCTTCAATAGGATAAAAAATGAATCGAACTGTAGTACCCCCAAAGCGATAAGTGCTTCGCAACCACGTCCAAAAATTCGCGCTACAGGGATAGCAACCACAAAGTCAACTCCAAGGAGCTCTTATTCCTTCGTTGTGTGCTCCTTCCCGAACCAATCAATGCAGCCCCGTTCCTACTAGCTCACATCCAAGCCAACTGTGCTAGAGGTTCTAAACCTTTCTACTTCGGAGGTATTATAACTTCTATCGCACGCGGCCTTGGTCTGGGAGACAACCTCACTAATTTACCTTTCATACCACCTGAGTACCTGGATACCGAGTATTGTCGCTCCTCCCACCTTATTAAAGCAAGGGCGGATGGACGATACCATCCAGTGGTCTGTACCGGAATAATCAGGAGCATCATCATGCCATGTAGAGATCGCATCGACCCTCAAAGACAGGCAAATTGGCTTTTTGATCTCCGTGCTCCTGAGCCTAATATGGCTGCTCAAGAAAACCAAAATAATGAAGCAGTCGATGAAATGGAGTAAGAAATGGATTAGCTACCTCCTGAGAACCCACCACCTCCTGCCCAACATGCCTCAACATCCACCGGACGTCGTCGCCGCGCCAGTCCAGAACAAGATCCCGTCACTAATGAAGAAATCTTAAGGGGCATATGGCAATAAAACGAATTGGCTGCCCAAAGAGAGGAACAACAATAGAGGCAGTACAATGAGATGATGAGCCTAATGCGACAAATCCAACAGGGGCAAGTCCACCAAGGACAACGGATCGACGATGTGATAGAAGAGATGGGTGCCCTGACGCTACGCGTGCAAGACCTACATGATTATATCCATCACGTAGGCATTCCAGATCATGTAGCCTAGAATGGTCGCGCTCGCACCCGAGGCAGAGGACGTGGACCTCATTAGATTTATATTTTATTTTTGTTTTAGTTTTATCTCTTTTTGTAGTTTCTTTCCGCGTTTATATCGAAACATTGAGGACAATGTCCGATATAGTGTGGGAGAAGTACCTTTTATTTTCCCTTATGTATTTCCTTTCCGCACTTCCTTTCGAATAAAGAAGCATTTATATGGAATTTTCGTACATTTCAAAATTTCCCCACTTTATTCAGTTATAACAAAAAAATTTTATGATCATTGCACAACTTAACATACCGAAACATAGGCTATGTTAGGAAATCAAGAAAAATTTAACAAGACTGATACCGTCTTGACACCTTAGACCTCTTGCATATGCGAGATCAGTTTCAATACCCATTATACTGATACCCTCAGTTCTAGTTCTAAAGTAACCCCAAGTAGTTTATATTAGCAGTCAACACCTTCTTAAACACAAACCACATGGAGAGCTGATGAAGATAAGTGTTTGATGCCGAATCATTAAATAGCTTTCGTATTCTTCGCTGTTGTGAAAAATTGAAAAATGCATCAAACCTACAGTTGCAAAAGTATTACAAAAGAAAAGAAATAATCCATCGTTGGTTGGTTCAGAGGAATCTGGTTCTGAACTCGGTAGGGCAAACTACAGTTCGATCCCCCACAACCTACGATTAGGATATATATATATAAAGGGTTACCACACTTGTTTACCAGACCCCGTGCTAAAAAGGATCAAAGTCACTAACCGGCTACTCCACTACGTACGTGTAAAGGCAAAGGGCTTAATGTGATTGCGCTAGAATAAAACTGGGTGAAATAGATACAAGAAACTTTAGGTTGAGCTATAATAGAATGATTAGAACTGCCTTGTGTAGAGGGGAGGTCTATAATTATGCTTGTTGCTTGTGTCACTAATGTATCTTTATTGTTTTACTTGAGTATCCGTCATCTGAACAAAATGCCTTACAAAACATTTTTAAAACAAAAGGTATGTCATGTGTGTGCGGTTGATAAAACTTGTTCGACGTTCTTACTGACTAATTGCTTGAGGACAAGCAAAGATTCAAGTGTAGGGGAGTTTGATAGCACGAAAATGTATCATATATTTGCCTTGATTTACGACTAATAATTACGTTATTTCAGCCCAAGTTCCAATTATTCCGCAAGTATTCTAGTGTTTTCGCAGGTATTTCATTGTCCAAGCTGAAAGGAGCAAAGTAGAGAAAACATGAAGAAATGAGAAGAAAACAGGAAGAATTAATAAAAAAAAGATCAGAAAGTGGAAAGTGGTATGTGTGACGACCGTCACACACCTACCACGACCATCACGCTCCCAAAGCTTGCCACGACCGTCATGCACTCATCACGACCGTCACACGCTCAAAGATGGTTATTATGTTCAGAACGCAGACGTGGAAAAGAAGGCCAATGCACACGCACGTTGAGAAGTTTCTCCTAGATTCTCTCCCTCAACTTCAACTTGTAACACCTCAAAATTTGCTCTTTTGTTTTGAAGCTAACTGGCTTATGTTTCTTTGCATTTCTTGCATTAGCATTTGTGCATAGCATTGGTTCTTAGCATGGGATCAAGGTACTTGGTTCATCTCAAAGGAGTCTCAAGCCTCAAGGTGGTTTGTGGAGGTCATCATATCTTCATAAGATCAAGAATGGCAATAGATTTCAAGTGAATCTCTCCCTCCTAACCAAAGGGACCAAATTAGGGTTCTTGGGTTCAAAGAGCTTCTTGAGAAAACTTTATGGATTCAAGCATGCTCTCATGAGTTCCATATGCTCACAAACACTCATAGAGGAAAGCTTGGCTAGTGGTTCATTGTGGAAGATGTTCAGTGGATCAATTGCTTGTGAACCAAGAAAAGTCAACTGTGGAGAGGAAAGTCAACCATGGGTTTTCAAAGGTTCAAATCATGTTTCCCAAGTCCATGTACCTTTATTTGGTCAAGGAATAACATGGATCGAATTATTCATCAAGAATCAAGAGTTGGTGCAAAAGTTACTATTTTTGGAAAATGACCTATAATTTGAAACTTCCATTTTTGGCAATTTTTCAAACCATCTTCAACTTGACTTTTCATCATCAAAGAAGCTTCAAATGAATTTTCCTCAAACATGAAAATTGAAGATCTCTCTCTCCCCTTTCCAAATAGTACTAGATTATTTTCATACCATTTGTGAAACTCAAGTTATGATCAAAAGAAGACAAGGTGCTTTTTAGGGTTTTCACATGTATCCATTTTTCCACCTTTTGCATTTTGGTTCAAAATGACTTGTAATTGTTTCTAATGACTCAAGTCACATTACCACATCCAAGTACACATCCTAAGGACCATTTTTGACCCTTGAATCACTCCAATCCGTGCCATGTACTTCATGAATTTCACAAAATGCAAATTTGCAAGATGGATTGAATCTCACAAATCAGACCACTACAAAGCCCAAACCCAATTCCATTATGATCAGCAAGTAAAATGGAGATGAATCACAGTTATTTCATGACCAATGCACGTGTGGATTAGTGGTTTCATCACAACTTGCATTTTTGCAAATCACTTTGCAAATCACTTTGCATTTCATGACCAATGCACGTGTGGATTAGTGGTTTCATGACCAATGCACCTCATGCATTCTCATTCTCATCTGTTGGTTCATGTTTAGCCACGTCATTTAAAATCATCTCTTATTTTATTAATTGGGTGTTGTTAATCCATGCTTCTTATTGTGCACACACAGATCTGACCCTTGATCTTGCATGTTTTTGTGATTTGTTGACTTAATCTGAGGGTGTGTGTGAGTCAAGGTTGTTGACTGGATCTCGTTGACTTGCGATAGGTTTGGATTGGGCCTCTGTTTGCTTTTCCCACCCCTTTTTCCGAGCCCATTCATTTTTTAAACGTGGAAATTGCTTTGTATGCACCCCTGGCTTGTATTATTTTCTTTTTATTTTATTTAATTGTTTCATTCCCATTTTTTATTTTTAAAAATAGATTTATGCATCAGAAAATCACCAAAAAAATCATGAAGCATCTTTGGAATTTTATAAAAAATTTTCAAATTTTATTTTTCCATTTTATTATATTTTGTGCATCTGAATTAATTGTTTGATTAATTTCTTTGTGAATTTCTTCAATTGTGCACACCATGCCTTGTTGATTTTTTTCTCATCATTGGTGTATGATTTGCATCCCATTCTTTTTGTATATTTCAGAGGACATCTTGAGGTCCTTAAAAATATTTTTCTCATATTTTTAAACTCATTTCATATTGCATTTTAGTCCCTCTATTTGTGCATTGTTCTTCTTTGTTCTTATGCAACTTTGAAGCATTGTTTGAGATACTTAACTTGTGATTTTTTGTGTGATTTTTTGGTATGTTGCCAGCTTCTGACTTAGGTCACTTGGGTTTTAATTTCACAATTTTTTTAATGTCATTTGATATATGTTTGTTTATTTGTGCTTAATTGAATTATGCATGATCATCTCTTGACATCTCTTAACCCTAATTGCTTTGCCATGCCTAATTGATTGAGTTTCTTTGTGATTCTTTACATGAGTATTTGATATGATAGTTATCCTTGGTTGAGGTCCCTTGTGACCAAATTTTGCAATTTGTGGATCATGTTTGGGTATGCTTTAAGTGCTTGTACTTTGACTTCCTTTTGTGGACTTTCTTTGGTGCATAATGTTTCATGTTTTGATCTTCTTTTGCACATGAGAATTGTTGATGATGGTATGATCTTTATTCTGACTTGATTTCATCTTCATCTTATTTTTCTCATTTCATCCTTATATGAAGTTCATTGGTGCTTAATTGTGCATTTCATATAAGTATGCTTGCATTCTTTCATGATTACCTTTGCATGCTTACTTGAGATGTTTTGCATGATATTTGAGACTTGTTTATTGATGTAAGTTGGATGTACTTGATATGATGTGCTTGCTGCCCTATCTTGTTTCTTATCTCATCCTTCTCTTTCTGATTCTTCTCTTTCACTCTCTTTCTCCCATGAATCTCAAGACTTGTTTAAGTCTTGGATTCTCTCACTTTAGAGCTACCTAGTCCAACTTAATTTTTGATTAAGCTTGGAGTAGGATTAGCATTAGGCTTTAGGTAGGCATCCCTCCTAAGCCTCACTAACCATAGGTCATCCATGCATGATAACATTAGGACTCTTAGTTTCCCTTTAGAGTTTCCTTTGGGTCTTCTCTCTTCTCATCTCAAAACCTCTTGAAAACACTTAATAAAGATAAAGTGTATTGCGCACGAGCCTTAAGCGTGGGGAATTAGAAATGAGGGGCTTTCTCTCATCTTTCTAGAGTGCTTAGAGGGCGTCCTATCTTGGGATGATTCGTTAAGTATTCGTCCTTGTGCCCTAGACTTTGGTGCAATGCAAGTTATGAACTAACTTAAAAAACACTTATGTCTAAAAAACATAAAACAAATTCAAATCTTTTTATCCTTCGGGATTGTTGGGTTTCAAATTCCATTTTCAGAAAAGAGCTCGTCGCTCACGTAAAAAACACTTACCCATTCATGGTCGTACCCACGAACTACATTAGCTCTGATTCCTCTCTCTCGTCCGATTGAGGATATGTAGGCACAAGACAGCGATTGTCTTGGCGAGCAACCTTCCCCCACAGTTCCCGTCCGAACTACGTTGACTCTGACTTTCCCATTGCACTAAGAGAGTACGTAGGCCTAGGGCATCGAATATGTCCTACCGAGTCCGTCTTAGTCACCCCCATCCCCGTTTTCTTTTGCAGCCATAGATAGTAGGACAGCTCACCCTCCGTTTAGACAACAAGCGTGGATCCCATCGAGTACGATGGATGCGTGGGGTGCTAACACCTTCCCCTCGCATAACCGACTCCCGAACCTGGACTATGGTTGCGATGACCATGTCTTTCCCCCTTTCTCTTCAGGTTTATGCAGTGTTTCCTTTCCCTCTCTCGGGATAAATACACATTGCTGGCGACTCTGTATTTTCTACGCCACTCTCGCATTCGTACCGTTGGATGCGAATCTTTCAGGAGCGATAACTGGCGACTCTGCTGGGGATGGACCCATTACACTTGTCGATCCGAGGACCCAATGCTGAGGGCCTCGCATAGGATGACCTTATTTTTTAGGGGAATCAGTTGAGGCCTCCTCGATTGATGATGGTGCCAAACCAGAAATGGTGAACGTATCATCATTTCTCGACCTGAGAGTCCGTGATATTGAGGATCCTCGCCTTTCTAGAACCCTCATGGGAGACGGGATGGGTGTTTGTAGGTCTGCAGGTAACCGAAACCTTCATCCTACCCGGTCTTTTGGATTTCTCATCAGTGTTTGATTATCTGGGTTTCTGGTTATCTCAGTGGTTCGGTATTCTAGAATTCTGGTTTTCTGGGTTGTGGTTCTCGTTCAGTTAACAGCACAGCACATCCAGCAGTGATGCCTTGATCCCATGCTTGCATGTGCATATCTTTTTTCTTGCATTCTAACATGTTTGACATTTTTCAGGGCTTGCATCTTACTCTTGATTCCGGTTTTCTAAGGTTGCCTTAACATGGATGTCCAGAGAAAGAAGACGGTTGCTTATTCGTTCCCAGACCCGACCTTGACATTGACTCACAAGCTAATTAGTATGGCTGGTCCCGGAGTTCGTACAGAGTTCGGTGGAGAGTATGGGAGACTTCTGAAGTTTGTCTACAATATCTCCAAGTATGAGAGGGATGCCATTCATACACTTCTTCAGTTCTATGTTCCGTCTTTGCGTTGCTTCACTTTCCCAGACTATATCTTGGCTCCAACGTTGGAGGAGTTCTCATTTATTTTGGGAATCCCCATCAGGCATGACATAGTATTCTTTTCTGAAGAATGTCCTGGGATAGGAGAAATGGCCATTGCTCTTCATATTGGTGAATCCGCTCTGAGCAGTAATATTGTGGAGAAACAAGGAGCTAAGGGTTTCTTATTGAATTTCTTGTTTGATCAAGTTTGCATACATGTTAAGGAGAGGAATTGGACTGCTTTCCAAGCTATTCTGGCTATGTGCATCTATGGGATTGTCCTGTTTCCCAATGTTCCTGATCTGGTGGATATGCATGCTGTCAGAATCTTTATTTCAAAGAATCCTATACCTACCTTGCTAGGTGATGTGTATCACTCAGTACACTACAAGAATGAAAATAGGCGTGGAAGAACTGTGAGTTACTGTGCACCCCTCTTATCTACTTGGTTTCTGAGTCATCTCCCCGAAGCTGGCGCTTTCGTTGATACGAGAGATTCTCTGAAGTGGTCAAAGAGGTTAATGGGCTTGACTACTGACAACATTGTTTGGTTCAACCATTACTTGCTAGGGATGGAGATTATTTGCAAGTGCGGAGAATTCCCTAACGTACCCTTGATAGGGAGAAAAGGTGAAATTAATTATAATCCTTCCCTTGTTATCAGGCAGTTTGGTTATCCTTTGAGAGGTCCACCTGAAGAGCGAGATATCAGAGAGTCCTTATTCTTCAATGGTACTGGGGATCAAGAGATGATAAGAAAGATTGTGAATGCTTGGAAGCAGGTGACCAAGAAGGGAAAAACTTCATTCGGGAAATGTAATAACCGGGCTTTTCCTTCCTATAAAGAGTGGATTAAGAAAAGAGTAGAAGAGGAGCTTCTTCCCTTCCCGGTGGAACCACCTTTGTATCCTTTGATGATCGAGGCTCCCACGACTGTTGATATAGAGAAGTATGATAAGTTATGGGCTGAGAAGGAGAAACTCCGAGAGGAGAATCGTGAGCTGGGCAGAGTGGTTGGTCAGTTGAAGCACGAAAAAGGCGAAGCTATCCATGTTGCCAGGTTGAAATCAGAACTCTTGGCTGTGAAAGAGAAAGAATTGTCTAAAGAAGCCACAACCAGGGAGAAAGTGGCTCAAGCGTTGAAAAGTGTTAGCAAGGTCCTTTCGTCCAAAAAGAAAGAGTTGGCTTATGCTATGTCAAGAATTCACAGGTTCCGTGACCGTCGGAATACAGCAATTACTGCCAACAAGTTGAAAGAGGACAAGTATCTGGAGCATATTGAAGGTTTGAAGACAAAGCTTCGAAAAAAGGATAAAGAGATTTTATCAGGGATCTTTGAGAGGAGAGCAATTGAGGAAAAGCTCAAGGAAACCATGGCAGATATGGAACAGCTGAAGATCCAAGCCGAAGTGAAAAGGGCCAGAGGCGAAGGTCCAAGTTCAGGTGGAACTTCTGGAGAAGATGATTGGGAATTGCATAGTCGTTATTTAACAGGGATCTTGCACAGGAGGGATCTTTTGATTCAGGAGTTGATTCAGAGACCAGAGCATCCTAATACCAAGAAGCTTCTCAAGGAAGTGCAGAATTGGTGCAAAAAGAATGACGAATGGGGAATTTTAGCACGGTTGAGTCTTGATGATATGCCTTAGTTTCCTTACTGTTGTTTTCTTTGTATTTCTGGGATCACCGCCAGGCTTGTTGGTCAGGGTCTTTGTTTATGCTTATTCAGACTTGTGTTGTAACAGATGCTTATTCTCTTTATATGATCAGGAATTCAGTTATCTTCTATTGTTAAAACTGGAATCAAGGGATAGATTGCCTTGATAATGTTCATACATGTTTGCATTTGCATTTGCATAATGTCGCTCCTGGGATTTTCATCCTAGTACAAACGCGAAAGTGGCACCTAACAGAGTCGCCAACAATGTGTATTTATCCCATGATAGGGAAAGGAAACACCACATAAACCTGAAGGAAGGAAAGAGCATGGTCTTGCGACCAAGAGAAATGGGTAAGGGAGTCGGTTACGCGAGAGGAAGGTATTAGCACCCCCTCGCGTCCATCGTACCCGATGGGATCCACGCTTGCTGCTTCAATCAAAGGGTGATAGAAAAGGATACTGGAAAGGGAAAGGAAAGGAGAAAGAAAGAGAAACAAATGTAGGGAAAATAAAAGAAGTGCTCGCATGGGCCCTACCCCACTGCCTACGTATCTCATCGGGAGCATGAGAATCAGAGCGACGTAGTTCCCCTCACCAGGGATGGATTGTTTATGATTTTTAGTGGAATTTGTCAACGTTCGCGTTCTAGCAGTTTAGGTGTTGCAGCTCGCTGTAGGGAGACTTAGGGGTTACCTGTTTGCGGTAGAACGGAAATGACGCATCCTTACGGAATGAGTGAAGAAGATGAGAAAAGAACTCCCGAAGGAAAGATGTTATTGTTTGTTTTTGTCTTTTAAGAGTTTTTTCATTTTGTTTGCACATGATAGTGTATCCAAATCTTGGTCATTGGAGTGTATACATTCTCACACTCCAAGATGGAATGGTTAAGTATGTACCCTAAGGGTGAAGAAGACCCTCACACTTAGTTCCAATTATTAAGGTTCAAACACACTAGCATACTTGTGTTTATTAAGTGTTTTTGTTGATTAAGAAGTGAAGAAGTGTTTTTTATTTTTACCTTCAACAAGTATTGCATTTAAGCCCCTCATACAAGATCAAATGTTTAACATATTGACCCAAGATGGGCTATATGCTACACATTCTAATATTATAAGAGAAGACCCCTTATTATCTTTTCTTTATATGAAAGGCCTAAATGCAATAAATGCCTACCTTTATTAGATGTTTTGAATTTTCTTTGAGATGAGAAGATGAAAGACTCAAGAGAGGAGAAAAAAGGTAAAGTCTATGTGAACTAAGACTCAATCCTAATTGATTAGTTAAGGGAGAGATCCTAATGGTTCGTGAGGTTTAAGAAATCTAATCCTAAAGAAGAAATGAGCTAAATAATTCACTTCTAAAGTAGAAGATGAATTGTAACTCAAAAGGGAAAGTAATGAGTTAACCAAAGAAAGCACATAAGTGCTTAACAAAACACAAGGTTGAATTGTAAAAAGAAATGAAATGAAAGAAGTTTGAATGTGGATTCCTTATCCATACTCAATTTCAACTTACCAAAGCCCCTACATGAAAAGGTTAGTCCACGAAATATTTACAAGAGATTCTAAGTAGAAGAACTTGGTCAAACAATCAAATGGAAGGAAATAGTGAAAACAGTAACTATTACAGCCCCTAAATGCAAGACAGCAGTAAATCTATCATCATGTACCAAACAGCAATTAACAGCACATGTTCAGCTTACAAAATGGGTGTAATAAGCATTTGGCAGCACATACTACAACACATATGTGTATAGGCAGCAGTGAAAACTCAGAGGCAGCATGCATTAACACACAATTTCAATCATGACCAACCATTATTATGCATCAAGCCTTGCACATTCATCAAACAAACACGATCACAACCATATTACAAATCATGATGCTTGAAATCAACATGCTATAATGTATATTACAAAAGAATACACATTGTCAAGAATATGTGAACAAGTCAAAACAAGTATGCATCTCTTGAAATGAAAAGCAAATGAACATGCGCATAATGATTCCAGCAACACAAGCACCAATTAACAATTAATGAGCTCAAAGTGTGTGCATCATGTGTTCATCACATTAATTAATCAACAATACAAACATAAACATTCATCGATTAACAATCAAAACCGTGTGTCAAAAAATTGTGTGCACATGATGGTGTGAGGTGCAACAGCATCAAAACGGTCATTAGACATGTATCTTATCAATCCATGAAGATTAGAGATGAAACGGGATCGAAACATGCTCGAAAATGCATAAAAACACACTCTGCAGCAGTGTTAATCGATTACCTATATGTTGTTAATCGATTAACAGCTTCAAAATCAGCAAAAACAGCAAAAAAACACCTGTTAATCGATTAACGCATATGTGCTAACCGATTAGCAGCTTCAAAATCAGGAAAAAACAGCAATATACACCTGTTAATCGATTAACGCATATGTGTTAACCGATTAACACTGCTACAGCAGCAAAAATAATTTGAAAAAATCACTTCCAGCAGCAAAATCACTTATGCAAACAACTCCAATGATCATGTAATCAATTAGGCACGAAATTACATGGAATTACAGTCAACAAACACCAATTGGATCCAATTAACAATCACTCCAAGAATCATATTCAAGCGCATGAATCCAAATCGGAAATCCACAAAGATCTACATAGAATAAGTTGCGAATAAGCTAAAACGAATGAAGATTTAGGAAAAACCAACCTACAAAGCGGAGACTTGCTTTGGTAATTGTTGCAAAGTGATCTTGGTGCAGAAAATGAAAGAAAACCAGAGAATCTTCAATCGATAGCCGAAACGCGTCGAAACCGAGCAAAAATCGCAAAATGCACCGAAATCAATCTTGCACCAAAATAAATGGTGTGAAACCTTTGGATTGAAGTAGAATAAGTTGAAATTCCAGAAAATTCAACCAATGCAAACCAAGAGATGAAGTTTAGCTCAAGAATTAATCACTTTTCAATGTAAAAAGTGATTATTCTTCATGAAATAAGAGCTTTTGTGTGTTGTTTTGGAAGTGAGAAGTAGAAGTTGTAGCAAAGTGAAGAGAGAAATGAGAGAGAATTGAGAATAAAATGTGAGAGGTTTGAGAAAAATGGTTGAAGTCCTTTGAAAATGAGTGAAACACCTCTTAAATAGACTTTAGGTTTGGAGTGTGGGAGGTTTGGAATGAGGTTTGGGTTTGGAGCTAGCTTTGGAGTTAGTTGGACTCAACTCACCGAGTCAAGTTAGTTAACTCGGTTAGTTAGGATCAACTCAGTTGCTTGGAAAACAAGGAACCACAACTAGTGCATTGGTGTATGACTTGGGCTGCAAGCAAAGCCTTGTGACTTGTGAATTTTTAGCATGAAACCCCCATGTTCGAGCCCTCATATGATCTTGATAACTTGTTCAAATGAAAAAATGTCCAACATCAAAGTTGAAGAGAACATGGAGATGAACAACTTTGATGTACAACAAATTTTCGTTTGAAGCCTTCCTGACGGAGAAAATTGGCTTGACATTTGGCACGCCAACTGTTCGGCGAAATTATGGCCTATGGGCCTGCGTTTGCCTTGTCATGACTTGATTTTTGCCTTGATTTTACCAAACTTTGATTGATCATAACTCCCTCAATTTTGATCCGATGAAAGAGTTCTTTATATGGATTTGAAGCTTGAAACAAGATCTTTTGTTGTGGCCTGGTGGATTTTTGATTTGATGTCTCAATTTTGAATGGCCTTGGTTCCCATTCTGATGCAAAATGGCCTAAAATTACTATTTTTGGAAACCCTATTACTTCCAAAAATGGCAATTTTTCCAAATCTTGATTTTTCATAATCCTTTTGGATTTTCTTGATCAAATTTTGTACATTGGTCACATATAACATGAATTTCATGAATTTGGGCTAAAAAAGTCAAGAGTTGACTTTTTCCTCTGATTATTTGACTTTGCCCCAATTTTCTTGATTTTTGATCTTTCTTCCAATTGAACCACTTCTAAACCAACTGAGAGGCAATTTTCCACCTGATGGCATGCCTTGATGGTAAGAGGGATGCTATGCTTCATTTTTCTATGTTAAAGATGCAATGCAATGCTAATGAGATGGAGATGATATGATATATGATAATGCTATGCTATGATGACAAAAGGGAGAGCAAATTTTGGGGTATTACACATAATCATCTCATTTTGCATAGCAGGTTATCTCGGATTCTCTGGTTTTCTTATGCTCTCTCTTTTTGACAGGCAGGATTGATCAACCAGCTCATCGGTATTCTACCAGCTTAATCAAAGCAGAGTGATGGACAAAGTTCAGGCAGACATGGCAGCTATGCAAGCTCGCATCGATCAATTCATGGAGATGATGCAAGGTGTGGTGTAGAGCCAGAATTAATTCAGAACTCTAGTTCAGCCTTTGGTGGCGCAGGTTGATGAAAATGGTACCTTACACGGTGGTCTTCTTAATCGTGTTATTCCTTCGGGCGGAGGTGGTGCTGGTATCAACATTCCTATCCCTGGTTAGAGAAGGAACCACTATTCGAGCTATCCATGGCCATCGTTTTGATGATCAACAGGATGATGTTTTTTCAGTCAGAAGCTTGGACGCTGGCCCTCCTGTGCTCAGTGATGAGAGGATCCATTTAATCGAGGCGCAACTGAAAGGGGTAGTGAAGCAGGATGATCTGGGAATAGATTTGGACGACCTACGGTTGGTCCCTGATATTGTCATTCCGCACAAGATTCAGATTCCTACACTGGAGAAATATAATGGTTCTACCTGCCCGAGAACTCATGTAAAGGCGTATACCAGGAAGATGGCTGCCCATGCCAAAGACGAAAAGCTAATGATGCACTTCTTCCAAGACAGCCTATTCGACGCGTCTTTTGAATGGTATATGGCGCTGGAAAGTAGAGATGTTCGTACTTGGAGAGAGTTAGTTGCAGCTTTTATCAAGCATTACAAATACAACACAGACATGGCTCCTAACAGAACTCAGTTGTTGAGCATGTCCTAGAAAAATGATGAAAGTTTCAAAGAATATGCGCAAAGGTGGCGTGAATTGGCGGCTAGGGTACAGCCACCAATGCTGGAAAAGGAGATGTTGGATATGTTTATGGACACACTGCCTAAGCACTATTATGAAAAGTTATTGCCTTGTTCACTAGGCAAGTTTGCAGATGTGATTGCGATCGGACAGAAGGTAGAGGTTGGAATTAAGGCTGGAAAAGTTTCTAGTGGTGATGGATCATCCTCCAGGCATGGAAATAAGCCATTTGATGGTTATAAGAAGAAAGGAGAGGCGGCCAATGTTGTATCATCTTACAAGGGAAAAAGGAAGCAGCGCCAGAACAATAATCAACAAGTAGCGTCGGTAACTATCCCAGCAACGTTACCTCCACCACAGCAACAAAAGAATAATGTTAATCAGAACAGGCAGCAGGACCAGTATCAGAATAGACAGAGAAATGTAGAGAGGCATTTTGAGCAACCACCGATGTCGTATGCACAGTTGTTGCAACATTTGCTGCAGTTGCGTCTAGTTGAGCTCCGTACCTTGGCTCCACCAACAGGGGAACTCCCACGAGGCTACAATGCTAACGCACACTGCGATTTTCACTCTGGTGCTCCGGGGCATACTGTGGAGAAATGTAGGGCATTTCATCACAAGGTGCAAGACCTTGTAGACTCCAAGGCTATCAATTTCTCGAATGATAGGCCCAATGTTGTTCAAAACCCGATGCCTGACCACAATGGGC
Source organism: Lathyrus tuberosus (assembly GCA_022829125.1). Lineage (NCBI taxonomy): Eukaryota > Viridiplantae > Streptophyta > Magnoliopsida > Fabales > Fabaceae > Lathyrus > Lathyrus tuberosus. The sequence goes on along the minus strand of JALAZF010000289.1, from coordinate 4,165,552 downwards.
CGAGGGTGAATGCGATAATTGAGGAATGTGAAGCTTTGAATTTGATCATGGATGTTGAGGAGCTGAAGACTCCGCTGGTTGTGGTTAAAAACAGGTTATTGAAGGGTGGCGTCTATCCGGGTTGTGACAGGAACTGTTCAGATTGTTTGACGAAGGATAATGGTTGTGATTCATTGAAGATGGGTATCCAGAATCTGATTAATGAGGGTTGTTTACAATTTGATAGAGGTAACCAGCAAGAAGAGGTTGTTAGTGAGAAGGTTGCTACTATCACTATTCCGTTCAAAATGATTACTATTTCAGGTCCGGCAAGGCCACCTCCAGTTATCATCACAAGGGCTGGACCCATTCCGTATGAAAGTACTAAGGCTATTCCTTGGAATTACGGCGCAGAGGTGTTTGTCAATGGACAAAAGCAGGAATTAATGACTACTCCACCAGTTAGTGCTAGTTCAGAAGCTAAAGTTGAGACCGATGCTATAACAAGAAGTGGTAGAGTGCTTACTCCTGTTAATGATCAACCCAGTACTTCTAGGCAAGATAAGGGAAAACAGGTAATGGATGGTTCTGTTCAGCCTCCAGGGATTATGGATTCTACAATAAAGCCGGTTGATGATGCTTTTTCTGAAAATGTAGAGGAGTTTATGAGACTCATTTGGAAAAGTGATTACAAAATTGTGGACCAGTTACATCAGACCCCGTCCAAGATTTCTATTCTTTCGTTGCTATTGTGTTCTGAAGCTCATAGGAATGCTCTTCTGAAAGTTTTGAATGCGGCATATGTTCCTCAAGATATTTCTGTTAACCAGCTGGAAGGGGTTGTGGCGCACGTGAATGCGGGTAATGGCTTGGGTTTTACAGATCTTGATTTGACTCCCGTTGGGAGGAATCATAACAATGCCCTGCATATTTCGATTGAGTGCCGTGGTTCACTGATGTCACATGTATTGGTTGATACTGGATCATCGTTGAATGTATTGCCAAAGAAAGCATTAATGAAGTTAAATACTAGGGGACTTATTTGTACACCAAGCGACTTGGTGGTGCGAACTTTTAATGGCTCGAAGAGATCTGTCTTTGGTGAGATTGTGCTTCCGATCAAGGTTGGGCCGGAAATCTTTGATGCAACATTTTATATAATGGATATTCAGCCAGCATACAGCTTTCTGTTGGGTCATCCTTGGATCCATGGTGCAGGCGCTGTAACCTCTACTTTGCATCAAAAGCTGAAATACATGGTAGATGGTCACGTGGTGACAGTGTGCGGAGAGGAGGACATAATGATTAGTCAGTTGTCAACCTTTAAATACGTGGAAGTGGATGGTGAAATCCATGAGACGTTGTGTCAGGGGTTTGAAAAAGTGAAGGTGTCTGAAGAGGTTATCCAGTTTGAGGATCGGTACGAGACCACAGTGCAGTCCACAGTAGCAGATCAACCTGAGGCTTCTATGTCTTTGTTTAAAGACGCCAAGGCTATAGTCGAAGCTGGTAGCTCACAGAAGTGGGGCTAAGTGATTAAAGTTCAGCCGAAAGGGAATACCTATAGATTGGGATACAAGTCACCCAGGAGAGCCAGGGATCCTCCCAAATTCTATGGCCCATTCCGTTTCACCAGTGTCGGTGTTTTCTTCGATAGAGTTAATGCCATTGAGGAAGAAGGGGACAGTGATTGTGATATGGATAGCTGGATCCGCCCTTGCGTCCCAGGAGAAAGTCTGTGCAACTGGTCTTCTGAAAAAGTCATTCAAGTGACTAGCTTCGAGTAATTGCTTTGTTTTCCTATTATGTTAATCCTGCGTTCTGCCCAAGACATAGTGATTTTATTTGTAGGGCTTTTAACTGTTGCATGTTTTTCTTTATCATCAATAAAGGACTTTTCACACTCAAATATTTTGATCTCTGTCTTTCTGTTTTATTTTTTATGCATTAAAAACCCACATCAAAATGGCAATGTGTTTCTTTTGTTGCATACATAATAAAACATACCTCATCAATCATGCAGGTCTCTTTGTTCAGATGACACCGATCATGACTCAGCTATAGCTCGGTATGACTTTGACAATCCAATCTATCAGGCTGAAGAAGAGACTGAAGAAGATTGTGAATTACCCGAAGAGTTGGCCAGATTGTTAAAGCAAGAGGAGAAAGTCATCCTACCTCATCAGGAGGAAATTGAGATTGTGAATCCAGGAACCAAGGACGCCAGAAAGGAAGTAAGGATAGGGGCTGCATTGGAAGACAGTGTCAAGGGAAGATTGATTGAAATGCTTCGTGAGTATGTGGACATCTTCGCCTGGTCTTACCAAGACATGCCTGGGCTCGATACTGATATTATTGTACACCAACTACCACTTAAAGAAGGTTGTGCTCCGGTCAAACAAAAGTTGAGAAGAACTAAACCGGAGATGTCTGTCAAAATCAAGGAAGAGGTTCAAAAACAGCTAGATGCCGGTTTTCTTGCCGTAACAAATTATCCTCCATGGGTTGCTAACATCGTGCCTGTACCTAAGAAGGATGGGAAGGTCAGGATGTGTGTTGATTACAGGGATTTGAACAGAGCAAGCCCAAAGGACGATTTCCCGCTCCCTCACATTGACGTGTTAGTTGACAATACTGCTCAGTATTCAGTGTTTTCCTTCATGGATGGCTTCTCTGGGTATAACCAAATCAAGATGGCCCCAGAGGACATGGATAAAACAACATTCATAACACCGTGGGGAACTTTTTGCTACAAAGTGATGCCCTTTGGATTGAAAAATGCAGGGGCAACTTACCAGCGGGCGATGGTGACTCTCTTTCATGATATGATTCACAAAGAGATTGAGGTCTATGTTGATGACATGATTGCGAAGTCATAGACAGAGGAAGAACATCTGGTGAATCTTCAGAAGCTATTTGAAAGATTGAGAAAATTCAGACTGAGGTTGAATCCAAACAAATACACCTTCGGGGTGAGATCAGGAAAATTGTTGGGGTTCATTGTTAGTGAAAAAGGTATCGAGGTTGATCCTGCAAAGGTAAAAGCCATACAAGAAATGCCTGTGCCAAAAACAGAAAAAGAGGTTCGTGGTTTCTTGGGGAGGTTGAACTATATTGCTAGGTTCATCTCGCATCTCACAGCCACGTGTGAACCAATCTTCAAGTTGCTAAGAAAAGATCAAGCGGTCAGGTGGAATGAAAATTGTCAAAAGGCGTTTGGAAAGATTAAAGAATACTTGCAGGAACCTCTGGTCCTTATACCACCAGTTCCAGGACGACCTTTGATTATGTGTCTCACGGTTCTTGAGAATTCAATGGGTTGTGTGCTCGGTCAACAAGATGAGTCAGGTAGAAAGGAGCACGCCATCTACTACCTGAGTAAAAAGTTTACTGATTGCGAGTCAAGGTACTCGATGCTGGAGAAAACATGTTGTGCACTCGCTTGGCCCGCTAAGTGTTTGAGGCAGTATATGTTAAACCATACAACCCTATTGATTTCGAAGATGGATCCGATCAAGTATGTGTTTGAGAAGCAAGCACTTTCTGGTAGAATAGCCCATTGGCAGATGGTTCTGACGGAATACGATATTCAGTATGTTTCCCAAAAGGCCATTAAGGGAAGTGTTTTGTCATAATATCTTGCCAAACAACCAATTGAGGATTATCAACCGATGAAGTTTGAATTTTCGGATGAGCATATCATGTATCTGAAGATGAAGGACTGTGAAGAGCCTCTTCCTGATGAAGGACCTGAGATTGGATCTCAGTGGAAGATGGTTTTTGATGGGGATGTTAATTCATATGGTAACGGAATTGGGGCAATCATTACGACTCCAAAGGGTTCTCATATACCCTTCACTGCCCGATTGGCATTCATATGCACCAACAATGAGGCAGAGTATGAAGCATGCATCATGGGGTTATAAGAAGCGATTGATTTGAGAATCAAGAACCTCGATGTTTATGGTGATTCTGCGTTGGTGGTTAATCAGATTACAGGTGAATGGGAGACTCGTCAAGCAAATCTTGTTCCGTATAACAACTATGCCAGAAGGTTGTTACCTTTCTTTGACAGAGTGGACTTCCATCACATTCCTCGGATAGAGAATCAGATGGTTGATGCGTTGGCAACGTTGTCATCGATGTATCAAGTGAATCGTTGGAATGAAACTCCTTCAATCAGAATCATGCGCTTGGACAGACCTGCTTTTGTATTTGCGGTTGAAGGTGTATCAGATGGCAAGCCTTGGTATCATGATATCAAAGTCTTTTTGAAGAGTCATGAATACCCAGCTGGGGCATCTTTCCAAGGATAAAAAGACATTGAGGAGGTTATCAGGAAACTTCTTTTTGAATAAAGATGATGTGTTATACAAGAGAAACTTTGACATGGTCTTGCTACGTTGTGTTGATGAACACGAGGCAGGCCTGTTAATGGAAGAAGTTCACGAAGGTTCCTTTGGTACTCATGCCAATGGGCATGCTATGGCAAGAAAATTGTTAAGAGCGGGGTATTATTGGATGACTATGGAGTCTGATTGTTTTAAATACACCCGGAAATGTCATAAATGCCAGATTTATGCTGATAAGGTGCACGTACCGCCTACTCCTCTGAATGTTTTGTCGTCACCTTTTGCCATGTGGGGCATTGACATGATTAGGAAGATCGAGCCGACTGCTTCGAATGGACATCGTTTTATCCTGGTGGCTATTGATTATTTCACGAAGTGGGTGGAAGCAGCATCGTATGCCAACGTCACCAGACAAGTTGTAGTCCGGTTTATTAAGAAGGACATCATCTGCCGGTATGGAGTCCTAGAGAGGATCATTACTGAAAATGGTTCAAATTTAAACAATAAGATGATGAAGGAGCTATGCCAGAGCTTTAAGATTAAACATCACAATTCTTCTCCCTATCGCCCGAAGATGAATGGGGTTGTTGAAGCGGCTAATAAGAACATAAAGAAGATTGTGCAGAAGATGGTAGTGACATACAAGGACTGGCATGAGATGTTGCCTTGCGCTTTGCACAGATATCGTACTTCGGTACGCACATCAACTGGGGCAACCCCTTTCACACTGGTGTATGGTATGGAAGCAGTTCTACCATTAGAAGTTGAGATTCCTTCTTTGAGAATTCTGACAGACGTGAAGCTTGATGAAGCTGAGTGGGTGTGTTCCCGGCTGAATGAACTGAACCTCATTGAAGAGAAGAGATTGAAAGCCATTGCACATGGCCGGTTGTATCAGAGCAGGATGAAAAAAGCATTTGATCAGAAAGTGCGTCCTCGGTGTTTCCAAACTGGTGAATTAGTCCTGAAAAGGATCACTCCTCCTCAAACAGATCACAGGGGCAAGTGGACTCCGAATTATGAAGGGCCATATTAAGTAAGACATGTTTTCTCTGGTGGAGCCTTATTACTCTCAACTATGGATGGCAAAGATTTTACGTCCCGTGTGAACGCGGATGTAGTCAAAAAATACTTTGCATAAAAAAGACCCGCTGGACATAAAAAGAAGGTTCAGGAAAAAATGGGGCATCCTGGCGAACCATAACAAGAAAAGGTTCGGGAAAAAATTAGGGATAAAAAGAAAAAAGAAATAAACCCGCAAGGTTGAAAACCTGAAAAGGCAACTTTGGCAAAAATGGGTATTCCGGTGGATTGAAAACCCGAAAAGGGCGATCCAGGCAAAAGTTAGGGATTTAAAAGCAAAGACTACGATTCGCGTTCGATCTGTGATCACTATTCACACTTGGAAAATTCGAAGGAAAGGAATCAGTCCAGTCAGTCATTTTCAAAGGCCAAAGCATCTGCGGATAAACAAGTCATATGGGTTATAGCTGAGCCGAGTCATGGTGGATGTCTGTTCCCCACATTGCCGACATGTGTACTTTCTTTTACTTTTTGCGCAATTACCACTTTTCAGGAATTGGTTCCAAATGTAAATGCCTATTTACAGGCTGATCATTCAATAAAGTTTGCATTTCAGTCAAAGAGCTTTTGTTTTTTGTTTTACCTGTTTTGTTTGTGAAAATGTCCGATATTTTTGATAAACATTACATGCTAAAATGTTGAGCTTTGTGAAACAAGTTGGAAAACAGTGGCAATTGCTTAGACGACAGTCACTATGATGATAATCAAAGTAATCATTTTTGCACGTAGACCTTTCTGTTGGTTTTGCAGAATGACAGGTGTACTTCTCCAGTAGATTTGTTCCCCAACTTTGAAGTCTGATCATCCTCAGCAGTTTGTTGCTCTCCCCAGTCAGAGTATCGAGGATTGTCTTCCTCAACAGAGTATAAAGAAGTAATTCCTCAAGCGGAGTCGTTGAGGATCGTCCCCCTCAGCAGGATATAAGAGGTTTACCCCCCAGCCAGAGTTGTGATTTGGCTCATCTTTCCTCAGCAGGTAGCTAGATGTTTTTATTTTTACAGCCTCCCCTGCAAGAGTCTGATGGAGTGTCCTCGTTGATTAAAGACAGTGTTTCTCCATTGAGCATGGGGCAATCTATTTTCCTCAAAGTTTCTTTCAGTTTATCCCCAAGCAGAGTTTGTTGGCGATTAGTATCCCCAACAGATTTTGAATCCAGGTTCTGAAAGATTTGGTCATCCCTGGCGGAGGAGTTTCCATCTTCAGTTTTTAGTTCCTCCCTGATAGAGTGGGTTTTCTCTCAGAGATTTGTCCATCTCCATCAGATTTGGTGACTGTGATCTTCCTCAGCAGGGTGAAGTTTTCCTCAACATGATTTCTTTGGTTTGATGACAATGTAGTTTATCGTCCTCAGTGGAGCTACTTCTGTTCTCAGCATTTATTTCGCTGGGACGGTCTTTTTGCATTGCATAAGCATTTTTTACATGGTATCCTCCCAAATGCGTAGCATTTCCACTTCTTGTGGAGCATTACGGCAAAATTCAAACATATGCATCTGAAGCATAAGCCAGGTTTGAGTTTTCCTTCGTCAGGAAAATCGAATTTCAGGAAAATATCATTCGACTTTACTCCACAAGTGTTAGGTTTAGTCATTCAAAGCAATATTTGACAGTCCCACGGCAGGGTGTTTTTCCAGGATTATGAACCCATGATCTCTTTTCACCCCTTTCGTCCAGGTGGTCTTGTGATTCACCCCTTCAAGGATTTTTACCTTTACACCCGTCCGTGTTTCCTTCGACACCCGTCCGTGCTTGAACCTTTGATTTCGATACCCGTCCATATTAACCTGTTGATAACGCCCGTCCGTGTTCAGTTCATCATTTTAATCCCCAATAAGGCTAATCTCCAGTAAATTTAACCTTTTTACACCCGTCTGTGTACCTTTTCGATACCCGTCCGTATTGAACCCTTTTTACACTCGTCCGTGTATTTTTTCGATACCCGTCCGTATTGAACCTCTTTACACCCGTCCGTGTATCTTTTCGATACCCGTCCGTATTGAACCCCTTTACACCCATCCGTGTATTTTTTCGATACCCGTCCGTATTGAACCTTTTTACACCCGTCTGTGTATCTTTTCGATACCCGTCCGTATTGAACCTCTTTACACCCGTCCGTGTATCTTTTCGATGCCTGTCCGTATTGAACCCTCTTTACACCCGTCCGTGTATCTTTTCGATACCCGTCCGTATTGAACCCTTTTGCACCCGTCCGTGTATCTTTTCGATACCCGTCCGTATCTGATATCTTTGATTCCTTGACACCCGTCCGTATTGAACCCCTTTACACCCGTCCGTGTATCTTTTGGTACCCGTCCGTATTGAACCCCTTTACACCCGTCCGTGTATCTTTTCAGTACCCGTCCGTATTGAACCTTTTTACACCCGTCCGTGTATCTTTTCGATACCCGTCCGTATTGAACCTTTTTACACCCGTCCATGTATCCTTTCGATACCTGTCCGTATTGAACCTTTTTTCACCCGTCCGTGTATCTTTTCGATACCCGTCCGTATTGAACCTCTTTGCACCCATCCGTGTTTATCCCCAGCATAGCTAACACTCGTCCGTGTTGTGACAGTGCAGCATTTATTGCTTGTCCCCCAGTGGAGTCGTCCCTCCTTTGAGGATTGTAAATTTCAGGTTTCTTTTGGTATTCAATCTCCGTGAATCCTTTGAACGCATGACAGCCATTGCTATCATACCTTCAGGACCAAGATGATTGAATAGGGGCAGCTGTAACACCCCAAAATTTGCTCTTTTGTTTTGAAGCTAACTGGCTTATGTTTCTTTACATTTCTTGCATTAGCATTTGTGCATAGCATTGGTTCTTAGCATGGGATCAAGGTACTTGGTTCTTCTCAAAGGAGTCTCAAGCCTTAAGGTGTTTTGTGGAGGTCATCATATCTTCATAAGATCAAGAATGGCAATAGATTTCAAGTGAATCTCTCCCTCCTAACCAGAGGGACCAAATTAGGGTTCTTGGGTTCAAAGAGCTTCTTGAGAAAACTTTGTGGATTCAAGCATGCTCTCATGGGTTCCATATGCTCACAAACACTCATAGAGGAAAGCTTGGCTAGTGGTTCATTGTGGAAGATGTTCAGTGGATCAATTGCTTGTGAACCAAGAAAAGTCAACAGTGGAGAGGAAAGTCAACCATGGGTTTTCAAAGGATCAAATTATGTTTCCTAAGTCCATGTACCTTTATTTGGTCAAGGAATAACATGGATGGCATTATTCATCAAGAATCAAGAGTTGGTGCAAAAGTTACTATTTTTGGAAAATGACCTATAATGTGAAACTTCCATTTTTGGCAACTTTTCAAACCATCTTCAACTTGACTTTTCATCATCAAAAAAGCTTCAAATGAATTTTCCTCAAACTTGAAAATTGAAGATCTCTCTCTCCCCTTTCCAAAAAGTACTAGATTATCTTCATACTATTTGTGAAACTCAAGTTATGATCAAAAGAAGACAAGGTGCTTTTTAGGGTTTTCACATGTATCCATTTTTCCACCTTTTGCATTTTGGTTCAAAATGACTTGTAATTGTTTCTAATGACTCAAGTCACATTACCACATCCAAGTACACATCCTAAGGACCATTTTTAACCCTTGAATCACTCAATCCGTGCCATGTACTTCATGAATTTCACAAAATGCAAATTTGCAAGATGGATTGAATCTCACAAATCAGACCACTACAAAGACCAAACCCAATTCCATTATGATCAACAAGTAAAATGGAGATGAATCACACTTATTTCATGACCAATGCACGTGTGGATTAGTGGTTTCATCACAACTTGCATTTTTGCAAATCACTTTGGATAGCCTTAATCAAGGGATTAATAAAACTCTAATCATGCTCAGAGCTCTAACCAAGTCTATATAAGGAGACTCACACGTTCATTCACACCTCATGCACTCTCATTTGCTCTGAATTTCATTTTTCACTCAAACTTTCTCTCCTTCGAAACTCTCTCCTCACAAGGGTTTCTGAAGAAATTTTTCCATATTCTTGATCCACATACTCCATAGAACAAGAATCAACCATTGTTTGAAGCTCTAAGCAAGGTTTTCATCAGATACGAATTTGAGTTGCTCACTTTAAAATTCCAAGATTCAGCCTGATTCAAGCCTCATATTGCATTTATTTTGCAATCAGAAGTTCCAAGGAGTAGATCTGCAGCTTTCTGAAGGATTTCTTGGTGTATTTTGAGCTCTACAAGTTTCAGGTTAGTGTGATTTTCTTGATCATAGAACTCAATTTTCTTGTGTGCTTAATGATCCTTATGCTTTGCTGATCATCCTGGTGTGTTTAGATCTTGATTTGCACGTGTATTATGGTTGTAATGTGGATCTGAAGTTTTTGAGTTCAAACTTTTTTCCTTCGATTTGGTTTATACATGTATGATCTGTTGAAATGAAGGTGATATTCTTGATCCTTGTTAAAATCTGAGTGGAATGGTGTACTTGTTTACAATTTCTGGGAATTTTTGAGTTTGTGTTCGCCGGAGAAGGTGACCGGAGCAAGGGCTCCGACACCTGGTTATTTTGCAGGTGATCTGAGGTTTAGAGGAAGAAGACGAAATCTGGACCGTTGGTGGTCCAGATCTGTTGGTTCATGTTTCGCCACGTCATTTAAAATCATCTCTTATTTTATTAATTGTGTGTTGTTAATCCATGCTTCTTATTGTGCACACACAGATCTGGCCCTTGATCTTGCATGTTTTTGTGATTTGTTGACTTGATCTGGCACGTTGATTTGATCTGATGGTGGTGATTCAGCCAACGCATTAAAATAGCATGTGCTATTCACGTGCTTTAATTTTAATTTCTGAATGATGTGATGTACACGCTTGTACCTTTGTTGTCATGGACTCTTGATCCTGAGCGTTGATCATGTGTACCTTTGATCTTGTAGACTTGATATCATGCATTGGATTAATCTGAGGGTGTGTGTGAGTAAAGGTTGTTGACTGGATCTCGTTGACTTGCGCTGGGTTTGGATTGGGCCTCTGTTTGCTTTTCCCACCCCTTTTTCTGAGCCCATTCATTTTTTAAACGTGGAAATTGCTTTGTATGCACCCCTGGCTTGTATTATTTTCTTTTTATTTTATTTAATTGTTTCATTCCCATTTTTAATTTTTAAAAATAGATTTATGCATCAGAAAATCACCAAAAAAATTATGAAGCATCTTTGGAATTTTATAAAATTTTGTCAAATTTTATTTTTCCATTTTATTTTATTTTGTGCATCTGAATTAATTGTTTGATTAATTTCTTTGTGAATTTCTTCAATTGTGTACACCCTGCCTTGTTGATTTTTGATCTCATCATTGGTGTATGATTTGCATCCCATTCTTTTTGTATATTTCAGAGGACATCTTGAGGTCCTTAAAAATATTTTTCTCATATTTTTAAACTCATTTCATATTGCATTTTAGTCCCTCTATTTGTGCATTGTTCTTCTTTGTTCTTATGCAACTTTGAAGCATTGTTTGAGATACTTAACTTGTGATTTTTTGTGTGATTTTTTTGGTATGTTGCTAGCTTCTGACTTAGGTCACTTGGGTTTTAATTTCACAATTTTTGAATGTCATTTGATATATGTTTGATTATTTGTGCTTAATTGAATTATGCATGATCATCTCTTGACATCTCTTAACCCTAATTGCTTTGCCATGCCTAATTGATTGAGTTTCTTTGTGATTATTTGCATGAGTATTTGATATGATGTTTATCCCTGGTTGGGGTCCCTTGAGACCAAATTTTGCAATTTGTGGATCATGTTTGGGTATGCTTTAAGTGCTTGTACTTTGACTTCCTATTGTGGACTTTCTTTGGTGCATAATGTTTCATGTTTTGATCTTCTTTTGCACATGAGAATTGTTGATGATGGTATGATCTTGATTCTGACTTGCTTTCATCTTCATCTTATTTTTCTCATTTCATCTTGATATGAAGTTCATTGGTGCTTAATTGTGCATTTCATATAAGTATGCTTGCATTCTTTCATGATTACCTTTGCATGCTTACTTGAGATGTTTTGCATGATCTTTGAGACTTGTTTATTGATGTAAGTTAGATGTACTGTATATGATGTGCTTGCTGACCTATCTTGTTTCTTATCTCATCCTTCTCTTTCTCATTCTTCTCTTTCACTCTCTTTCTCCCATGAATCTCAAGACTTGTTTAAGTCTTGGATTCTCTCCCTTTAGAGCTACCTAGTCCAACTTAATTTTTGATTAAGCTTGGAGTAGGATTAGCATTAGGCTTTAGGTAGTCATCCCTCATAAGCCTCACTAACCATAGGTCATCCATGCATGATAACATTAGGACTCTTAGTTTCCCTTTAGAGTTTCCTTTGGGTCTTCTCTCTTCTCATCTCAAAACCTCTTGAAAACACTTAATAAAGATAAAGTGTATTGCGCACGAGCCTTAAGCGTGGGGAATGAGAAATGAGGGCTTTCTCTCATCTTTCTAGAGTGCTTAGCGGGCGTTCTGTCTTGGGATGATTCGTTAAGTATTCGTCCCTGTGCCCTAGACTTTGGTGCAATGCAAGTTATGAACTAACTTAAAAAACACTTATGTCTAAAAAACACAAAACAAATTCAAATATTTTTATCCTTCGGGATTGTTGGGTTTCAAATTCCATTTTCTGAAAAGAGCTCGTCGCTCACATAAAAAACACTTACCCATTCATGGTCGTACCCACGAACTACATTAGCTCTGATTCCTCTCTCTCGTCCGATTGAGGATATGTAGGCACAAGACATCGATTGTCTTGGCGAGAAACCTTCCGCCACAGTTCCCGTCTGAACTACGTTGACTCTGACTTTCCCATTGCACTGAGGGAGTACGTAGGCCTAGAACATCGAATATGTCCTACTGAGTCCGTCTTAGTCACCCCATCCCCGTTTTCTTTTGCAGCCATAGATAGTAGGACAACTCACCCTCTGTTTAGACAACAAGTGTGGATCCCATCGAGTACGATGGATGCGTGGGGTGCTAACACCTTCCCCTCGCATAACCGACTCCTGAACCTGGACTGTGGTTGCGATGACCATGTCTTTCCCCCTTTCTCTTCAGGTTTATGCAGTGTTTCCTTTCCCTCTCTCGGGATAAATACACATTGCTGGCGACTCTGTGTTTTTTGCGCCACTCTCGCGTTTGTACCGTTGGATGCGAATCTTTCGGGAGCGACACAACTGAATGTGAGCCAGTCTCCCTTAGACTTCTCAACCACCAAGGGTTATGCTCTATTATTTCTCTAACGGTAAGGCAACGGTGGAGCTATAAATACAGCATGGATTGGAAAGCCAAAGACACACACACACCTTGAGAATTTAACCCCGAATTGCTGCCGAATTTATTTCCGAATTTTTTACTTTCCTTGCATTCCTTGTTTGTTTCTCGTTTCCCATTCCTTGTTTACCATTACTTGAAATAGTGACAGTTTCTCACATTGAGGAGCTATTGCACCAAAGTTAGGATTTATTTTCAATCTTGCCTTCATCATTCGTTATTCTGATACGATCAAGCAAAAGCCTACTGACTTGTGGAGGAATTGCGAGAACCGATTTGTTGCATATTTATCAGGTTTTTATTCATTATCTTAATAATAGCATTACCGTTTTCTCATTGCCATGTTTAATTTACTGTTTTGTAATTTATATTTATGCATGTTTGTTTTAAGTAATATGTCTAGCTAAATCCGAGTTATCGGTATGTAATGAAGTAACCGGAATGGATTCGATAATTCCAAGCTAAAACCATAAACAACTTAATTTCTAGCCACGATTTCTTAATTAAAACTGGACTTTTATTACGAGAGTAAAAAGGGTAGCAAAGGTTAGGATTAAGACCACGAGAGTGTGAGATTTTAACCGGATAGCTGAAATCGGGCATTGGTTTTAAAAACAGCGAGAGCGCTTTAAAGTTAATTAGACTGTATTAGTTTTCAAAAAGTATTTTTAAACTCTGATGGGTTAGCGAGAGCAGACGTTATGATTTAGGAGTATAGTCCGAAGCAATAACCACGAGAGTGTGAGGTGAGGGCTTTTAAACTAATATTTTCTACAGAAATATAATGTGACTTATTTTTATACGCTTAGGTTTCATAGAATCCACGATGGTATACTAAGTTATGTACCGATATCCTAATATCAATTAGTTTATTCTAAAAAAATTTAGATTCCCTTTAGTTTCCCTTTTTGAACTTAAAAACTAGAACATCTTCGCCTTAGCTAAACACAGTAGCAAACCGTAGCACTAGGTTGATTATCAAGTCCTTGTGGGATCGATATCTTTATTACTACGCGATAGGCTGTGCGCTTGCAGTGAGTAACCGTTAGACTCAGAAAGTCGCGATCACCGGCCTAAGATGAATGGAGTGGTAGAAGCAGCTAACAAAAATATCAAGAAGATCATTCAAAAGATGGTTGTGACCTACAAAGATTGGCATGAGATGCTACCATTTTCTCTTCACAGTTATCGCACATCCGTTAGCACTTCAACAGGGGCAACCCCTTTCTCTCTGGTATATGGTATGGAAGCAGTGCTCCCCATAGAAGTAGAGATACCATCAATAAGAGTCTTGATGGAAGCCAAGCTAACAGAAGCTGAATGGTGTCAAAGCAAATACGATGAACTGAATCTAATCGAAGAAAAAAGAATGACGGCTTTATGCCATGGTCAGTTATATCAACAAAGGATGAAGAGAGCTTTCGACAAAAATGTATGACCTCGGGTATTCAGAGAAGGAGACCTTGTGTTAAAAAAGATCCAATCATTTCTCACTGATTCCAATGGTAAATGGACTCCAAATAACGATGGCCGCTATGTTGTTAAGAAAGCCTTCTCAGGCGGTGACTTGATACTCGCAACCATGGATGGAGAAGAATTTACCTACCCCAAAAATGTTGATGCAGTCAAGAAATACTTCGCCTAAATAAAAATTAATCATCCTATTAGAAAAAAAATCTAGGCAAAAGTTAGGGATTTACGGAAAGTAACTGCATCTGACAAGATTGGATCCTCAGAAGCAACGCCATCTGTGAAGAAATCCTCAATCAAAGTCACCTTCAACGGAAGCTCGATAATACTCGGAATTCAAATTTGGTAGGAGCATAGTGGTCATTATGTTTTAATGTAACCCCTTTCCCTTTAAATTACCATTTTCTAAACTTTGTAATGCTCCATGGAATAACGCATTAGGCTGGTTACCATTCTATCAATAAAAAATTGAGCCCTTGTGCCCTTTATTTGCAATTCTCATTTATTCTGCTTTGCAAAATGACATTTTTGATATGATTAACATTCTTGAAACCCAAAAATGAATTTACTTTTGTTTTAAAAATGGAAATTTTGAATTTACTTCTGCTTTTAAAAATAAAGATGGCAATTTCCTTTTGATTGATGAACACAAGAAGGAACATCAACAACTTCTCTCAAAGCAATCAAACTTCAAAATGCAGAATCAAAATATTTCTTGTGATCAGTATATCCCCGAGTGGAGGATCAATTACTTCAGATTAATAAGTTGGAACATCCCATATATCACCCCCAGTAAGAGTCGAGTTTTCATATCCCCTCAAACAAACGTTGGAATCAAAATCGGGTTTCTATCCTCAGGAATAAAGATAGAAACAGGAATCCCTTCCTCCAATAGGCTGCTACCTTCAGAAAACACCGATAAAAAGTTGTCACTCCCCAGGAGTCACATTTTGATACTACCAAGAATATGAAAAGTTCAGCAGTAGGAATTTGTTCCCACAATAGATCAGTGATACTTTTATTCCCCAAAGAGGCCGAGGATCCTGTTGGGCACATCATCAGTCCGTATGTCATGTCTGTTTTGTCAGCATAAGCATTTCATACATACATCATGCATAATTAATTCATATTCATATTCATTTTGCATCTCATATTTCAATCACTTTGGTCACATTTATCCCCAAGTGATAAATGTCCTCTCTCCATTAGAGTTGTCAGCCTTAGGAAGAAAAGATATATTCTTTCTAATCCCCACTGAGTTTGATCATTGTGTAGGATTTTCCTTTCCACACTTGGATAGGATAAAATCCCAGTTTGCGTTCTTTCCTACTCGGGAAATGTCTCGTCTAAACAATCTCTCTCTCTCTCTCTAGTTTATTCCTGGATTGAAATCAGTCCTCGACCACTTTGATAACTTGAACCTCTGAAAGGCAAGAAGATATTTGGTTATACACCTATGGAACTTCACTCTTCACCATTAAAGATGATATTTTTCTTTCTCGGATTAAGAAAAATCCCCTGCGGAAACTTCTAAACAAAAGACTCTTGGAAATATGGACATCACATCCCTCGAGAAATCTCTACCGATCGGCAAACAAAGAAGTCTGTTTTTGCCCCAAAAATTCCCAATAAGTCGACAAATGGCAGTCTCTCCCCGAGAAGTTTTTCCTACATTCAAGGAAGTCATCAGAACCTCAAAATCGAATTTCATCACATGGCATCTCTCTGAAAAAGTCTCGAATGGAAGTATAATGTAATTTCTCCAGCAAATGGCATCTCCAAACATAAAAGTTTGCACACCTCTGCAGTTCAGACAAGCGGTCCTCCCAACAAGTCTGACATCAAAGTTTTACTCATCCTATTGCATATCTCCGAAGAAGTCTCGAAGAGAAATATAATGAAGCACATTTTTACATTAAACGACATCTCCCCAGTAAATCTCAGCGAGAAGTTTGATGAAAACCCTCACATATGGCATTCCTTGTCAAGAGAAGAACTTGATGAGAAGAAAATGAGACCAGTTCCATGGCTAAAGACCAGGATCGAGGGGAGGTTTATTTCAAAAGAAACTAAGACCAGTTCCATGGCTGAAGACCAGGATCGAGGGGAAGTTTCACCCTTTTCTAAGTGGCATTACTTAGTAAATGAAGATGGATGAGCAAATTAACTACCATTCACATCCACGATCATAATTTCGGGTATTCTGATATTTAATCCTCTTTTACCATGAACGTCTGAATATCTTCGTCATTCATACCTTCAGGTCCAAGAAGATTAAATAGGGGCATCTTTCATACCCTAAATTTTGACCCTAAGACTTCACATCATTGTGGAAATCATCACCACAATATGGACGTACTTTCATACCTCACTAATACTTTCAAATATTGTTGAGTGTTCACCTTGACCAAGAATTAGGGTTTTTTAAGCCCTACAGAGGATTCAGGCAAAGGATCAATCAAGAATTGACATGATTTTCAACTCATCAAGCCTCTCAATCATTCATGAAGGACAAGATGTCCTCAACATCAAGAATCAAGCACAAGATTGCATCATTTCAAGTTGATCAAGCCTCAAGACCACCAGTGTCACCAAATTAGGGTTTTGGTCGACCAAGGCTTCCAGAGGGAAATTTTCATCTGGGTATGAGCCAAGCCCTCAAGATATGTTTCAAGGACCTCAAATACATCATATTAGTCCATTCATATGATTGGATTGATTCAAAGAACTTGAGTCACAAACAATACAAGAATTCAAATCCATCTGAGTCACAAACTAGGGTTTTGATGAAAATTCAACCATACCTTTGACTTTTGGCCAAGACATGATATCAAACCTTGGTATATGATTCAGGACACTCAAATGTACCCTTGAAGTCCATTCATAAGTTTAAAATCACTTTGGGACATCCATTCATTGAAAGTCAGGAATTAGGGTTTCTCTGCACAAAATTCATCTGAGACCCAAAGTCAAAGTTTGACTTTTTGGCCAAAAATATTCATCATGAACCATTATACAAGAAAATATGATCCATTGTTGCATTTGAACAAGATTTGATCAAGAAATCAAGGTAACTTGTAAAAAGGGCAATGTTGAGAAAGTTGAAAATTTCACTAAGTTATGGAAAAAAATGTTTAAGTACCCAACTTCCAAAGGCCATAACTTGTGATCCAAGCAACCATTTTTTTGCACTCCAAAGCTCAAATGATAGATCTCATCACATACTACAAAAGTGATAAACTGAGCCATGGTCAAAAAATGCTTGGATTTTAAGTTATGAAGTGATTAAAATCAAGAAAAGTATGAAATGAAGTTCAACACTTAGTGAAAATCTGCCTAAGGTAAAATCAGTCAAAACATCAAAATGTGGAGGGATTTTTCACCATGATCCAAGATGAATCATGTCCAATTATGAACATCAAAGTTGAAGCACATCAACCCAGCTTTCCAAAGAGCCCAAGAGCATGAGATAACTCCACTTGAGCAAAGGGTTACGGAGGTCTCAACACACCATGCTGCAACTGTTTTTCAAAAATAGTTTTGGATCATCACTTGCCATACACGATTCTTTTGTAAAGTGTAATGATCAGTGCAACACTTGTTCAATACATAACAAAAATAGTCATAACAAACTTGCAAAATTAGGTCAAAGGGTCAAGAGATATCTCAAATTGGATTAATGGATTTTGTCACATTATGCCTTGAATTCAAAGGCATTAATGTGCAATAGTGCACATTCAACAAAGTACTCTTTTAAGTTAAGATGCTCACATAAACAACAATAAAAATGACTGAGGAATGTGGAATTGGTCAATTGGTAGCTATGCTATTTGGAGGAGCTATTGCCTTGCATGAAAAGTAATGAAATAAGTCCAAAACCATTGAACCAAGCTCTTATCCTTCAAGTTGTAACTATTCATCCAAGACAAATCCATTTACCTATAAATAGAGGTCACATTTCCTCATTTCAGACACACCAAAACAACTTTAGTCCTTTTTTTCTGAAAATTCATCTTTGTTCCAAGTTTCAAAATTCCAAGTGAGGGAGAAATCGAATTTCTCAAACCAGAGCAATTCAATTCAAACCAATGATCCAAACACCTCACATATATCATATATGAGTGATCCAAATACTTAAACATCATCTGTAACATCAAATTTATCAAGATCATAGTTCATCCCAAGCCAGTTGCAGTTGGATTCGAGCCCACCAATCCAGAAGGTTTCCAACCATTCTAAACACATCAACACATTCCTCGAGGTCTAGGGAAGCTGTCCAGGTCATCATTTCACATCTGTAACACCTACAACTGAGGATTCAATTTCCTCTTGCACAGGTAAGCCTAAACTTCCCAAACTTCATGAATCATGCATCATTTTTTATATTCCAAGTTACCAACATGTTTCTGCACATATATAGAATGTTTTCCCTCAATCAATTGCTATGTATCAATCTTGTATAGGATTTCACATTGTTCTTGCAAAAATTAGGGTTCATCTGTTCATCACTTGATAACTCACTCCACACTTAAAAGAAATGAAATTAATTACCACCATTGAATTCCTTGTTCAAAAACGAGCAACTTTCATGTTTACATCTTTTAAAATCATTATGTATTGAGAGAGATAAGAGAGGTTTTGCAAATCTAATGATAATGGTGTGCGCGGGGAAGAAGAAGATGGCCTTGGTGCCATAATTCAAATTTTTTTATTTTTTATATTTTTAATATTTTCATATTATTTTCAAAAATTATTTTCTATATTCAATTTTAATTATTTTAAAATGAATGTTTGCACAAATATCATCCAAATATTTAAATAATTTATTCACCAAGAAAATCAAAAAAATTATTTTGTATTTGATATATTTTTAATATATTTAATATATTATTTTTAATTGTTTTAAAATAATCTCAAATTTTGATTTCTCCTATCAAATTAATTATTTTAATCCCAATTTTTTCACACATATAATTTAAATACTCTATTATTTTAAACCCCCAAAATAATTATTTTTTGATAAAGTTTTTATTAGGTTGAAAAAATATTGCTTTTTAAGTATTTTTAATACTTTAAAAATATTTTCTTTTTGATTTTTCCTAAACCTAATTAATTTATAATATTCATGTGAATAAAATATCTTTTTCATAAACCTTAATCATTGTTTATGACATGGTTAATGGATTCATTTGATAAATTATACTTTTTTTATTGATTTTTGTTTGAAAATAATATCTTAAAAAATGAAATTAGGGTTTTATTTGGATTCAATCTTTCAAACTTCATTTCAATATCTCTGGGCCTCTATTAGAGTGTAAGACCCAACCCTCTTTGTAAATAAACCACTTCATGGGCCTCTGCTATAGTATAAGTCCCATCGCGCTTTTCAAAATCACGGTGCGATCACTGTTTTCACAATAATCTTTGGGCCTCTATTAGGAGTGTAAGTCTCATCCCTCTGTACATAACTTTGTTTTAAATAACAATCTGGGCCTCTGATAAAGTGTAATACCCAACACCCCCTTTTGTAAATAGAAAATCTTTTAGCCTCATTCATCCCGGTCTTTGTACAGGATACAAACAATCATTGGGCCTCTATTAGAGTGTAAGACCCAACACCTTTGCTTCCCTCTTACTTAAGATCAAGTCATCTTCAAATTCAAAACTTTCTTCAATTTCTTAAAAACACTAAGAAAGGATTATTTCCCAGTGAAACCTTTCTTGAACTCTTCCTAGACTTGGAAAGTCTCAACACCCAGCCTCCTCTTGGGCTTCATACAAGGACCCACAGGCTTCTAAGAAGCATCCTCAGCCTCCTCTTGGGCTTCATACAAGGACCCTCAGGCTTCCTAAAAACATAGGATAGATCCTAGTCATCTTTATCAATACACCAATCCCCAGGAGAGTCAAAACCTCTAAGACATTCAAACTCATCCTTTAAGTCTCTTCTGATCCTCAACAAGGTTTGGTTTTCATTTTAAAATCCCCAGCCAGGGCCAGGTTACAATCAACAAATCCCCAAAAGAATCACAACCTTTGTGGCATTTAATAATTCAACTCTCTTAAGCAAGAGTTAGTTTCCTTTTTGATTCCTCAGAGCAGTTTGAACCTTCTCTTGGATTTAAATATCCTCAGCAAGAGTCAATCTCCACTTAAATTCCCTCAGCCTCCTCTTAGGCTTCATATAATGATTTCCCAAGCTAGCCTCAATCTTGGGCTTTGTACAAGACAGATATAATACTCCCCCGGTTGAGTCAGTTTTCAACTTTTTTTAGCTTCAACCTTGGGCTTTGATCAAGGCACAAAATTAAACATTCCTACAGATTAGACTATGAGTCCTCTCTGTAGGAGGATATTTCCTCTATACATCACATTTCAAAACAAACAATTAAAACTTTTTTTTCCAGATAATTGATGTAAGTGGCACACTTGTTAATTCAAAATCCAAGCTGGAGTCCATCCCTTATCACGGCTAAAGTTCTCTTTCATCTAAGTGATGTAAGTGGAAAACCTCTGGATTCTACACATCCAAGTAAATGTCCCTCTCTTAGCTTGAAAAGATTCATAAAGGAAAAAGTGGCATTGCTCTACATTGAGTTAAAGATTTTTCCCTTATGACATTTCAATTCCTCTATAAAGGAAGATGTGGCATTGTTGGATTCCACACATCCCAGTTAAAGCAACTTCCCTTATAAATCAATTCTTCAATCTTTGTGATGAATAGGTGAGATATCTCCCATTAGAGATGACAAATTCCCTCTCTCAATACACTTTTAGCTTCAATCTTTGGCTTTAAGCAATGCACAAATACACTTTTAGCTTCAATCTTGGGCTTTAAACAAGGCACAAATACACTTTTAGCTTCAATCTTGGGCTTTAAACAAGACACAAATACACTTTTAGCTTCATTATTGGGTTTTAAACTAGACACAAATACTCTTTTATCTTCAATCTTGGGCTTTGAACAAGACACCAAACAATTTCCTCCCATAGAATAGGAGGAACTACGAACGCTTTGATTTCCTGAAATCTCTTTATGGGAATACGTAGGCATAAGATTTTGAAATCTTAGCGAGCACACTAATAAAAAATCTTAGGTCAAGTACCTTCCCAAAAACAATAGAAAACCCTAAAACAACAAAAACATCTCTTCAACCTTCACAAAGGAGAAATTTTCCCTATTCAACAGCAAATGAACTTGAGCAACCGAATGATTCAACAATAGAAACATATTCAAATAAAGGTTCCTATAGATTACTATAGATACTTAGGGTGTTAACAACTTCCCTTTGTATAACCAACCCCCGATTCCAGATCTATTCGCATTTGTAAAGGAAAACACTTGCGCGCAGGGTTAGTTTAAGTTATCTTCCCCTTCCTTTTAAGATTCATAGGATAAATATAGAAATTAGAAAGTAGCACTAAAAGCGGTAGTGGTCGCGTCACAAAAAACCAGAGCTACACATTTCAAGGCACATTGATGATCATTTGAACTCAAAATGATGTACTTTTGATTTTTCTTTGATGAAGCTTGCAATGGCTTGAAGAAACTTATTGATAAAGGTATGGAAATAAACATGTGAACCTTTGAAAATTCTTGAGAAACAAGTCATCCAATCTTGAGATATCTTTGATTAAATGAAGTTGAATGATGTTTGAGACTCCATGATTTAAGATTAGAGGCCATGCTTTGATGAATGGGCTTTGAAAATCAAGGGTTAACCACACTTTGACTTGATGCTCTTAATTCCAAACCCTACCTTGCAAAAGAAACAAAGGGAAAAGGAATATATTTTTGTATTTTGATTAGAGGTTAGTGAAATATAAAGCATATAAGTACAAAAAGAAAGACACACACAGAGGTTCTTGGTGATCTCTGCATAGGCAAACCCAAAGGTGGGAGGGTTAGGAGACAACCAAGTTTGTGATCTTGATGCATTGTAAAGATGCAAATGAGGTGGGATCTTAGGGGTAAAAATTAGGGTATGACACCTAAGACCTGTAAAACTTGTTTAGAGACTCTTTTTATGCATCCTAAAGCTAAGGGGACAAATGAGCATCTAAATGTAGGTTGATACCGTCCAATATACAAAAGAGCTACGATGTACTATACTACCTTGTCCCTTGTTTGAAATCATTCAAAACCTGGTTGAATTTGTAGTAAGCAATACTTAGCACTCACATACTCCCCGTTTTTTATGATGGCAAACGTATATGATGTAGCCGTAGCCTGTTGCACTTATCTTGGTACACAGAACAACTCCCCCTGACTTTGTGCATTGTTCTTTATAGCTCTTTGATAGCTCCCCCTAAGTGTATGCATTATATCATGCATAATCCTCTTCATTTTCTCCCCCTATGACAAGATCAAAAAGAAAGAAAGACAAAATGTTAGAAGCATCACTTAGATGCATAACTCACATATTACAAATACTATACAAAGGCAATTGTAATTAAAAGGTTGTGCGATCACATAAGGTAAAGAACACGATTTAGAAACAAACCACAATACTCATATTAATTTTGATTAATTAAGGTACAAGCATTGTGTAGCGCGAATTTTTGCGTGGTTGCGAAGCACTATCGCTTTGGGGGTACTACAACTCGATTCATTTTTTATCCTATTGAAGCTAATGAAGGAAGAGAAATAGATGTCTCCAATTAACCCTGCTTGCAAACTGAGTTTGAACAGATGACTGTTGGTTTACAGATGCTACAAAGATTGTGGGTCTCTCTTAGGTTATTTTGTTAAAATAGTTCCCGGGCGATTGGTGGGAGGTTAAGAATGATGCTTTTCGATTGATATGTGAAGGTACGGGATTTGGGGCTTTGGACTAGTGTGCTCGCTAAGATTTTTCTTTCAATCTTATGCCTACGTATTCCCGTTTACCGAAACAGGGAAATTAGAGCGATCGTAGTTCCTCCTATTCTATGGGAGGAAATGGTGTTTTGGTGTCTTGTTCAAAGCCCAAGACGTGAAGCTGAAGGGTGGTTTGTATCTTGTTCAAAGACCAAGATGTGAAACTAAAAGGGTGTTGTCTTTAGAGAGAATTTGTCATCTCTAAGGGGGGTCTGTTTGTCACAATTGTTGAGTGACTGACTATAAAGGAGGATTACTTTAACCGGGATATGAGAATCCTAGCAATGCCATAATTTCCTTTATAGGGGGTTTTAACCTGAAGGAGAAGACTTTAACTCATTGTAGAGCAATGCTATCTTTCCTTAGGAATTTCTCATGCTAAAAGAGGGACAGTGGCGTAGATGTAAATAATCCAGAGGCTTGCCGCTTACAGCGATTAGATGAAAGGAGTTGTTGATGTTTGTATCCTATGAACGAGGCACAGTTTTGATGCTAAAAGGTTGATTGACTCAACCGGGGTTTTTCTTATACAAAGCCTAAGACGAGGCTATTGACCCAATAAGAGGGTGTTTTTATGTGTCTCGTACGAAGCCCGAGAGGGATGCTAAAAGGAGTTGACTCAACAAGAGAGTACTTTTGGATGTGTCTTGTACGAAGCCCAAGATGGAGGCTAAAGGTTGACTCAACAAAAGAGTCTTTTATACTCAACAAGAGAGTGATTTTGTATCTCGTACGAAGCCCGAGAAAGAGGCTAAAGGTGTTTGACTCAATAAGAGAGTCTTTTTGTATCTCGTACGAAGCCCGAGATAGAGGCTAAAAGGATTGTTGTTTCAGTTGAGTGACAGGTCCAGTAGGTTGGTTAAAAGAGAAAATCAGTTCTTATAAAGAGACTGATTAAAGGTAAGGCTATGCTTTGGGATTGATCAGAGGATCAGCGTTATTTCCTGTTCTTTAAGGAAATGGGGAATCCAGAGGGTATTGGAGACTGTCCGAGTCTACTGGTGTTTTTCCCTACTTGAGAATGCTTTCAAGACTCAAGGAGATTAGACTGTCCATGTATAGAGTTTTATCTTTTGTACTATGCTTAAAGAAACAGTAGTAGTACGTTCACGGTAGAAAGATCTAGACTCTTTGAAAGACTGTTCTATTAAGAAGACTAATTTCTGTTCCTATACCTCTAGGAGGTCGTCAGGACAATTTGTACGAAGCCCAAGAGGAGGCTGGAAACTTTTAAGAAGCCGAGGGACAATTTGTACGAAGCACAAGAGGAGGCTCTCTTCCCGAAGGAAGAATCCTTATACGAAGCCTAAGAGGAGGCTGTGAATACTTCTAAGAAGCCGTAGGGTCCTTGTACAACACCCAAGAGGAGGCGGGGATGCTTTTAGGAAGCCCGTGGGTCCCCAAACCCCGAGAAATTCAAGACAGGCTATTCACAAAGAATAGATCAAGCCAGGAAAGTCCGAGAATTTGGAAGAAACTCAAGAGACGCCATTCACGGAGAAAAGATCATCTCTGGGGAGTAGAGTTTCTTTGACGATTTCTAAGGGTGACAGTCTGAGAAAGGGTTCACCGAGAATGCTGCCTTTCACGTCTCCATATTGTTTAACCCCAAGAGGAGGGAAGACGGTATCTGATAATCCTATGGAGGATCAAGTTTTGTCTATTTAAGAGTGATCAACAGGGCTTAGTACTAGACGTAGTTGCCGGGGAAACTCTAAATATCTATACTAGTATTACACAGTTGATATGAGTTTATGAAAGAAGACTTACAGTGAAACAGCCCCATAATACAATTATATGTATATGAAAGCGGATAAAGAAAGCATATAAACACTTACTCGGTTGTAGAGCTTCCATGCTGTTTGGTTAGTTGTTCAACAAAGAAAGATTGAAAATAATAGTATATTCAAAATTAAAGGAGAAAGTATTTTGTAAAGATGTTGGGGCTTACAGCTCAAGGAGAGGCCCAAGGTTTATCAGTGATCGCACTTTCGTTTTGTACAGAGGGACTTATACAAGTGACTGAGGCCTAAGCAAGGTTTTCTATACAAGGGGATGGGTCTTACACTCTCTCAAGAGGCCCAAAAGATTTATTTTTGTACAAGTGATGGGGCTTACAACTCAAGGAGAGGCCCAGGGTCATTTGTTTGAAAATGGCGATCGCGCCGAGATTTTTGAAAACGCGGTGGGTCTTATGCAATGCATTGAGGCCCAAAATGGTTTGGTTTTCAAAGGGGGTTGGGTCTTACACTCTAATAGAGGCCCAAAAGATTTTGAATGGGTCTTATAGCTCGAGGAGAGGCCCAGGGTTTGTTTTTCAACGGACGATGATCGCGTCGAACTTTTTGAAATACAACGGGACTTATACAATAAGTGAGGCCCAAAAATAGGTTTGTATTTACAAAAGATTGGGTCTTACACTCTATTAGAGGCCCAAAAGTGTTTGAAATTGTTTGATGAGGGTGAAAATCAAAGAAACCCTAATTTGTTATTCTTTAAAAGTAAATATTTAAAGAAAATCAAATAAAATACCAAATAAGTTTGAATAAACATTTGTGATTTTAGTTTAAGGTTTGAGAAATGAGGGATTAATCACAAGGTGAATTAAAACTCACTTGGTTTTGATTTTCAAAGTAAATATTCACTTTTAAAATGCTTAAAAACATTAAAAAGGAATTTATTCACAAAAATACTAATTATATTAAATAAATAATATAAACTTAATTTTTTTTGTGGAATAAAATATTTCAACATTTTTGTGATTTTTTTCAGAAAGAACCAATAAAAAATAATTAAAATTGAAAGAGTTATTAATTTTCCAATTAATTAATAAAACATGAAAATATTGGAAAAAATAGCAAAATGTGAAAAAACACAAAATGGCATAGGTGGGGTTTGAACCCACGACCTCAAGGTTATAGGGCGTGCGCCTTACCACTAGGGTGGTGATACATCCATTGCTTGAAGTGAAACCACAAATATACAAGGCATGCCTTGTTTTCTAGGCCTGGCCAAGGCAAGGCAAGGCAAGTATTGCCAAGAAACGGGAAGGTCCATATCTTTCTCATTTCTCAATGGTTGGGGACAAAATTTATATGCATCTGGCCTAGAATTTCACAAGGAATCCAATGGTGGTGGTATTTTTTTTAGATCATACTCCCTCCTCAAAACCCGATAGTGGTTTTGAAAAAGGCATATAATTGCATTTTCTATGCTACACTTTGATACAGGCATGAATTACATGATGAATTGGTTCAAACACAAAATATATAACATGTATGAGGTGTGTATGATCAGTGGACTTCAAAGCAATGTATATTTTGGAAAGTTCAAGTCATGATGCTTACCTCTTTTTGAGCTTTTGGAGTTTTCTGTGCAATCTGCCAAACTTCTTGTTCCAGAAATGGTTTAATGCTTTGGAAACTCTCAAATGATCCCTTAGAAGCTTTAAGGATGGTTGGAATCAGCTGGAACCTGCAAAAACCCAAACTGGCCCTTTCTTGCAAAAGGGGTTAAAATGACCAAAATAGTAACTCTCTCAAATGGTGTTTCAGATGGGGGAAACCATTTGGGATAGTTCAAGGATGTTATTTGGAGTATGTTTGAGGTTTTATCTGGTTTGGAAAGTGACTGAATCAAGACATGGCTTGAAAAATGCACAAAAGGCCTATTTTGAGGTTTTGAGATGTGACTTTGTGATTTTGGTGTTACAGGTCACTTTTGATAGTTTGGATCACCTACATATGATGTTTATGAGGTGTTAGGATCATGAGTTGTGATGGAAATGCTCTCTAACTCAAAAACTCAGAGCTACCTTGCTAAAGAAGGCATTTTGGCCTAAAGAGAGGGATTTTGAGGAAAGCATCTGTTTGATGGCTTTGGTGTACTCAAACTGAGCACAAATGAGTTCTATTTATAGTAGAGCAAGTTTGTTTTAGGATCAATAATGAATGGTAACTGCAACTGAGGTTTGGCCAATGGTTGCACTTTGGAATCCAAGTCTCCTCTAGCCATTGACTAGAGGTTAAGGCACAGGGTTGTGGTTCCCTTGGTCTTGGATAAGTCTTGACTAAATTCAATTGCAAATGGCTCAGTCCATGCCACCTTGGTGTATGCATTGAATGCTCCAATCCAAAATTGGAGTCTTGTCCCTCTTTTAGGCAATTCTAGGTTTGGCATGCTACTTCTTGTTCCAAGGACTTTGGAGGTTTGGCTCAGTGTTTGTCCCCTTTAGATTTGATCCTCAGATGTGTCCAAAGTGATGACAAGGCTTGTAATTATCTGATTTTACCAAATCAAGCAAAAATGCAAAATTCTGCCTAGCCTTGGCAGTTTTCAGCAAGGCATATTGCCATTGTCATATCTCTTGGCCCAAGTGGAATTTGGTGATGTTCTTGGCCATTTTGGAAAGCCCTCATATGATACAACAACTGTTTGATCATATTTGGTTTTGATACCTTTTGGATTCAAGTGAAAAATCCCCCTACATTTGGAAAAAAGTGAAGGCAGATTCTGACTTAGTGAAAATTTCACTAAGTGTTGGAAAAAAGTGACATTTTCACCTTTTGTGATTTTGATCATTCCATAACTCAAAATCCATGAGGAATTTGGAGGGAGGTCAGTTTTAAGCTTTTGTAGAGGGTAATGAGATCTACAAATCAAGCTTTGGATGGGGAAAAATGGCTTTGTGGTTTAGGAGTTATGATCCTCCAAAGTTGGTACCCTTGCCACTTTGTTCATAACTTAGAAAATTTTCTAAGTTTTTATGGTTACCCCTTTTACAAGTTATCCCACTTTTCTTGATTTTTCTTGATGAACGATGATTCAAATCGTACATTAACATCATTTTAGGGTTAAAACCCCATTTTTGTGAAAAATCTCAAAAAGTCAAAGTTGACTTTTGTGCACAGTTGACTTTTTGTCAGATGAATTCCAAACTGTGCGATCCTTTAGGAAATCATGTCCTTGACCTAAATCAAACTTGATGGACATGTTCCATGAGTGTTATAGGGTGTATTGAATCCTGTCCTAGGGTTTGGGAGCATGTCCTAGTCAAAAGTCAAAGCTACAGTTGACTTTTTCCTCAAAACCTTAACTGTGGTACTGATGAAATTGAGACTTGCTGCTCAAGTTTCCTGGATCAATCCATTGTTAAAAATGGATCAATGTGGTATGTTGGAAACCCCAAATCCTCTCTTGAGGTCTTGGCTCATGATTTGTCCCAAAAGTCAACTTAGGGGTGAATTAGGTTAAGAAACCCTATTTCCTGATTTTTGATGTATGCATCCCCTGAGGTCAAATTGACTTGATGCTTGAGCCCATGAGGATCCATGGAGTATTTTAGGATATGCTTTGAAGCATTGGCTCATGCCTAGAGGAAAATTTTCATCTGGAGGCCCTGGTCGACCAAACCCTAATTTGGCGACACTGGCAATCTTAAGGCTTAATCCTTAAAGTGGGAGTCCTCTTGATCCTTTGTGGATGTTTGAGAGGCTAGACAAGTTGAAGATCATGTCATTTCTTGATTGATCCTTTGTTTAAGAACTCTGAGAGGGCTTGAAACCCTAATTTTGATTGTAGTGGATGCTCACCCATCTTTGGGGAGACTAATGAGGCAAGATGGTTCATCCATATTGTGATGAGGATTTGCACAATTGTTGGAAATCTTAGTGGTCAAAATTTGGGGTATGATAGATGCCCCCATTTAATCTTGTTGGACCCGAAGGTGTGAATGGTGAAGGTATTCGTGGTGCAAGAGGATTAAATATCGGAATACCCGAAATTTTGATGGTGGTTAAGAATGGCAGCTTGCGCATCCTTCTTCTTTTGCTAAGCAATGATGCTTAGAAAAGGTAAAAACTTCCCCTCGATCCTGGTTTCCTACCAAGGAACTGGTCTTAGTTTCTGAAATAAACTTCCCCTCGATCCTGGTTTCCTACCAAGGAACTGGTCTTAGTTTCTGAAATAAACTTCCCCTCGATCCTGGTTTCCTACCAAGGAACTGGTCTCAGTTTTTTGATGTAAACTTCCCCTCGATCCTGGTTTCCTACCAAGGAACTAGTCTCAGTTTTTTTAAGACTAAACCTCCCCTCGATCCTGGTCTTCAGCCATGGAACTGGTCTCAGTTTCTTTTGTCAATAAACTTTCTTGACAAGGGACGCTAATCGTAGCGATTTTCCTTAAACTTCTCGCCAAATTTTCCTGGAGAGATGCCATTTTATAGAAAAAGTTTTGATGTCAGAGTTGTTGGGGAACCCAGTCGTCTGAGTTGTAGAGGTGTACAAACTTCTCTGTTTGGGGACGCCATTTGCTGACTCTACTGGGGAAAACGAGTCTCTTGAGAGACTGCTTTCACGCTTGGGGATATTACATCATACTTTTCTCGGGATCTTCCCGGAGAAACGCCATATGATGTGATCCAATTTTGAGGTGCTGATGACCTTTTTATCAGCGGATTTTTTTGGAGAAAAACTGTTGTATTGCTGATTCTCTGCTTTAAGAGGCTTTCTCTGGGGATTTTCCTTAATCTGGGAAAGCGAAAATATCATCTTCAATGGAGAAAAGTGACATCGGTTGAAGGTTCTCTGGTCTTTCAGAGGTTCAAGTTATCAAAGTGGTCAAGGGCCAATTTTGATCCAGAAATAAACTGGAGGAGAGAGATTGTTCAGACGCAACCTTTCCTGACGAGGAAAGAACTTGACAACTCGATTGAAAGGACTGTTATCACTACGGGACAAGACCGACGAGAGTGATAGTGATGCAATATAAATGCGAATGTAAATCAATAATGCATGATGTATGTATGTATATGCTGATAAAACTGACGCAACATATAAACTAATAGATGAACATGACTGGATACTTGGCCATCGCGGGACGAAGAAGTACCGCTGGTCCAAAAGTAGCAATTCTTCCTTGCTTAGGAGAAGTAGTCCCTGTGGGGAGCGACGCTGGTCGGGCTTAGGAGATGGGAACTCGGCCGAAGAGGTCAGATGGAGCATTCGCATCTGACATAGCTGATCCTTCATTCAGGCATACTGGTTTAGAAGGAGTACTTTGATTATGCACTTTGAGGCTCGCTTACTTCTGGAGAAGCGATCGATGTTCAACCGTCAAAAGAAATTGCCATCTTTATTTTAAAGCAGAACAATTTTAACAAGTAAATTCATTTTTGTTTCGTTTCAAGAATCGTTGATCATGTTAAAAACATCATTCTGTAAAGCTAAAACAAATATGAATTGTAAATAAAAGCACAAGGGCTCAACTTTTATTAATAGGATGGAGATCAGCCAAACGCGTGATTCCATAGAGTATTTACAAAGTTTAGCAAATGGTAATTTACAGGGAAAAGGGCTATGTTGAAACATAACGACCACTATCCTTCTACCAATTTTGAATTCAGGGCATCCTGAGCTTCTGTCGATGATGACCTTAACTGGAGTTTTCTTGACGGATGATGTAACTGCTGCCGAGGGACTTGCCCCTTTGTCGAAAGTAGTTACTTGCCATAATCCCTAATTTTTTCCTGGATTGTACTTTGAGATTTCCAATCCACCGGGATGAGTTTTGATCATGTCTCTAATTTTTTCCTGGACCGCCCTTTCGAGTTTTCAATCCACCGAGACGTTTTTGTTTTTTTTTAGGCGAAGTATTTCTTGACTACATCAACATTTATGGGGTAGGCAAATTCCTCTCCGTCCATGGTTGCAAGTCTCAAGGCACCGCCTGAGAAAGCTTTCTTGACCACGTAGGGTCCGTCATAATTCGGAGTCCATTTTCCCCGAGAATCAGTGAGAAATGATTGTATTTTCTTGAGCACAAGGTCTCCTTTCCTAAAGACGCGAGGTCGAACCTTTTTGTCAAACGCCTTCTTCATTCTTTGCTGATACAACTGACCATGGCATAGTGCCGTTATTCATTTTTCTTCGATCAGGTTGAGTTTGTAGTGTCGACTTTGACAACATTCAGCTTCTGTAAGCTTAGCTTCCATCAATACCCGGATTGATGGGATCTCTACTTCGATGGGGAGCACTGCTTCCATGCCATACACTAGAGAGAAAGGGGTTGCCCCTGTTGATGTACGAACAGATGTACGATAACCGTGAAGAGCAAAGGGTAGCATCTCATGCCAATCTTTGTAGGTTACAACCATCTTTTGAACAATCTTCTTGATGTTCTTGTTAGCTGCTTCTACCGCTCCGTTCATCTTTGGTCGGTAGGGAGATGAGTTATGGTGTTCGATCTTGAACTCTGCGCATAACTCTTTCATCATCTTATTGTTCAAGTTGGATCCATTATCGGTAATGATATGGCTCGGAACACCATAATGGCAGATGATATCGTTTTTTATAAATTGGACCACCACTTGTCGGGTTACATTAGCGTACGACGCTGCTTTGACCCACTTAGTGAAGTAATCAATGGCTACCAGGATGAACCAATGTCCGTTTATAGCTTTGGGTTCAATCATGCCAATCATGTCGATTCCCCAAATGGTAAAAGGCCATGGGGAAGAAAGAACTTTGAGATGCGTTGGCGGTACATGAATTTTGTCGGAGTATATCTGACACTTGTGACATCTCCTCATGTACTTGTAGCAGTCGGATTCCATTGTCAACCAATAGTACCCTGCTCTTAGAATTTTTCTTGCCATTGTGTGCCCGTTGACATGAGTGCCAAAGGATCCTTCATGAATTTCTTTTATCAGCATGTCTGCTTCTGGTCTGTCTACTCATCGGAGCAAGACCATATCAAAATTTCTCTTATAGAGTGTATCACTGCTCAGGAAGAAACTGCCTGCCAGCCTTCTGAGGGTTTTTCTGTCCTTCCTTAGTGCCCCAGGTGGGTACTCTTGTTTCTGAAGGAAGCATTTGATATCGTGATACCAAGGTTTGTCGTCTATGACTGCTTCAATCGTGAAGATGTAAGCGGGCCGTTCAAGGCGCATTATGTCGACCTTAGGTAGGTCGTTCCATTGACCTACACTAATCATGGAAGAGAGAGTGGCTAATGCATCAGCCATGTGATTCTCCTCACGAGGGATGTGATGAAACTCTATTCTATTGAAGAATGGTAACAACCTTCTCGCGTAGTGTTTGTAAGGAATCAGTCCTGATTGGTATGTGTTCCAATCTCTTTTAATCTGATTGATAACCAGGGCTGAGTCGCCATATACGTCCAAGTTTTTTATCCTTAAGTCGATCGCTTCTTTGAGACCCATAATACAAACTTCGTATTCGGCCTCGTTGTTCGTACACTTGAACGTAAGTCGTGAAGTGAAAGGAATATGGGTACCCTGAGGGGTTATGATGATTGCCTCAATTTCTTTTCCATATTGATTGACAGATTCGTCAAAGATAAGTCCCCATTGGGAATCTGGTTCTGGCCCTTCACTGGGTAGCGGTTCATCGCAATCTTTCATTTTCAGATACATGACATCTTCGTCTGGGAAGTCAAACCCGATTGACTCCTGATCTTCAATCGGTTGATGAGCCAAATGATCGGCTATAATACTCCCTTTAACAGCTTTTTGAGTGTAGTACTCTATGTCATATTCTGATAACAACATCTACCAACGGGCAATCCTTCCCGTGAGAGCAGGATTTTCAAATACATACTTGATTGGATCCATTTAGTAGATTAACCAAGTAGTGTGACGAATCATATATTGGCGAAGACGTTTGGTTGCCCAAGCCAAAGCGCAGCAAGTTTTCTCAAGCATAGTGTACCGAGTCTCGCAGTCGGTGAATTTCTTGCTCAGATAGTAAATGGCAGACTCTTTCCGTTTGGTTTCGTCTTGTTGGCCAAGCACACATCCCATTGAATCCTCTAGGACTGTGAGGTAGATAATCAGTGGTCTTCCTTCCACTGGAGGTGATAAAATCGGAGGGTTCCACAGGTATTCCTTAATATTGTCGAAGGCACTTTGGCAGTCTTCTGTCCAAACGCAGTCCTGGTTCTTTTTAAGTAATTTGAAAATCGGCGCACATGTCGCGGTCATGAGGAATATGAATCTGGAGATGTAGTTTAACCGTCCCAGGAATCCTCTGACTTGTTTTTCAGTTTTTGGAGAAGGCATTTCTTGAATGGCCTTAACCTTGTCAAGATCAACCTCAATTCCTTTTTGGCTGACGATGAACCCTAAGAGTTTTCCCGAACGGATACCGGAGGTGCACTTGTTGGGATCCAAGCGGAGTTTGTACTTTCTCAACCGCTCGAATAGCTTTGACAGATGGGTCACATGCTCCTCTTCTGTCTTAGATTTGGAAATCATATCATCGACATATACCTCGATTTCTTTATGTATCATGTCATGAAAAAGAGTAGTCATGGCCCTTTGATAGGTTGCCCCGGCGTTCTTCAAACCGAAGGGCATTACCTTGTAACAAAAGGTACCCCAGGGGGTAATGAACGAAGTTTTCTCCATGTCTTTCGGCGCCATTTTGATCTGGTTATAGCCCGAGAATCCATCCATGAAGGAGAAAATTTTGAACTTTGATGTACTGTCAACCAGCATGTCAATGTGTGGCAAAGGAAAGTTGTCCTTTGGACTTGCCTTGTTCAGATCTCGGTAATCCACACACATTTTGACTTTTCCGTCCTTTTTTGGAACGGGTACGATGTTGGATAACCATTGAGGATATTCTGATGTGGCGAGGAAACTCGCGTCAATCTGTTTTTGTACCTCCTCTTTGATTTTGATGGCCATGTCCGGGTGAGTCCGTCTCAACCTCTGTTTTACTGGTAGACATTCCGATCTCAACGGTAAATGATGTTCCACGATGCTGGTATCTAACCCTGGCATATCCTGATAGGACCACGCAAATACATTGGGGAATTCTTTGAGAAGCTTTACCAAACCCTCTCTGGCAGTTGGACTGAGCAGTGCCCCAATCCTGATTTCTTTTCTCTCTTTTTCTGAACCTAAGTTTACCGTTTTCAACGGCTCTTTATGAGGTTCAATGAACCTTTCCTCCTGTCTGAGTAATCGGGAGATCTCTTCTGGAATTTCGTCGTCATCTTCTTCTTCAGCCTCAAATACCGGGAATTCAAAGTTGGGAGAAGGCATCGGATCGTATGTTTCAACGGGGTTTAAAACAAGCAATCTGCATGACGGTATGATTTGTGTTTAGAAGAGATAGAGAGAATGCAAGAGTGTGTGCAGTCTACTTCTTTCAAAAACTGCTTGTTTATTATTATTGATTTGTTTTTTAGGATTACCATTTTCTGAAAAAAGCAAAAAGAGAAAACAACAATTAATACGGAAATTACATAACGACGTTATTTTATTAATGAACAAGTCGATTCTTGAAACTACAGCCCTATAAAACAAAACTCTGTCGCTTTGGGCGAAGCGAAGAGGGAAAATTTATAGAAAGTGAGCCCTATCAAAACATCTGTTTCACCTGGGCAAGGTGAAAGGTTAAAGACGGCTATTACTTTGACTTATGAACAATCTTCGGAACATCGACAGCAACCCATTGGCGGCGAACTCCTCGGTGAATCACAAAGTTTGGCACCTTCCTTGATTTGTCTTCAAAAATAACGCTGATTTCTGGTGGAGCAGGATCATTGGAATCTGTCTCCCAGGCAGATTTGTCGTAGGAGGATCCCTCTGTTGCATTTTGCATAGCATTTGTGCTCTCAAGTAGATGTCCCCATCCAGTTGGCTGGATGTCTTCGAGCCTGATACGAGAGCTTTCAGGAGCAGTGTACTTGACCATGAAGTCGAATTTTCCACTCGGTTGTCCCAAGGTGTCCCATACTTCTTTGGAACTGGAGGAGTCATCCTTCTCGATGACGCTGACCTCTGGAAAAGCATAGTTGGTGAATTCAAGTCCTACAAACATTGCAAATTCATCGTCGTACTAGACGTTTTCTGAATGACCTGATTGTTGATCCCATGACATGGTGGGGACGCAGGTATTTTTTTCAATGATGCTCAGCTGATTTTCATTATTCGGCTGATTTCCTTGCCCCAAGTCTCTTGGATACGCTGCCACATTGGCAGGCCATCCATCGGGCCATAATAGTTGTGGTCAAAGTTGTCCTTCATCAGAGTGTCCTCCTCTAATAAGTTTGGTGGAGCACGACATCCTTCCGGATCACAATCTCCGTATATTATTTCGACGTCTGACCTGGGTATAAATCTTGGACTCTGTGCGGGATAGCAAAATGGCGTAGGCACTTCTTCCTGAGACATATAACTGTCCTTGTTAAGATAGGACTCCCATTCTTCCTCCATATCAGAGGAATCATCTTTATTGATGGTATGCACTTCTTGAGGCACTGGGTGAAGGAAACCTCCACTGTGGAAGAAGTCTTGAATGGGATGAAGACTTTCATTGCTGGTAGTAGCTGTCTAGGTACAGGTTGCAGAAAAACCAAGACCCTTCTTTGTTTTATTGTCAGTAGGAATGACTAGCTGTCCCCATCCTGTTGTATTGGTACTCTCAACCGCTTTGATAGCATCTTTGTATGAGGAAATGGAAGTTCCCTCTTCGAATTGATTATCCTTGCTCACCGACAGTGCTTGGAACTGAGTTCCAATAACCTCATCGGGTTCTATACCAGTAGATGATGATAAGTTACTCACGAGCAAGGCTTGTTCTCTACAGACCGTGACGAGCTGGTTGTTCTGGATGAACTTTAACTTTTGGTGGAGGGTTGAGGTGACTGTCCCAGCCTGATGTATCCAAGGTTGGGATTACTGGATTGACCAACCGGTGGATTGGGAACTTCTGTCTGAGGTTCCTTTTCTTTGTTAAGTTCTCCAACTCCTCGGTTGAAGATTCGACCACTCCGTGTTACTCGACTGATGTCTGCAATATTCACGACGGAGGGTAATGGAATTTCCTTTCCCTTCTCGACCGTTGTTGCACCGTATTTGTAAGGGATAGCCTTAGTTAATTCATACGGTAATGGTCCCGGTATATAGATGACTATGGGAGCCTTCTGATTTTTCCGACCATCGTAAGTAATTTCGATCCGTTCCCGATTGGGAACTCTGGATTCGTCAAGTAGATGGATGATGGTACAAACATCCCTAGCCTTCTGATGATCAGAGATTACGACAACGTCCTCAATTTGATCAGCGAGGTAGTCCGGCACCCAGTTGATTGGTCCAGAACCCGGATATGGGCGAATCTCTCTACGATCCACCTGACCCTGAAGGGCTGCTCGTACAAGGTAACATCCTTGGTTACTTTCCGAACAGACTCTACAACATTCATAGTTGTGTGGTGGCACCTGGCCACGCCCGCTTTGAATACAATGTAACCTCACTAGCTCAGTTTCCACAGATCGAACGTCTTGACTTTGATGCCGAGTAGGGTTCCCGTTGGTAATACTAATTTGCCGGGTGTCTTCATCCATATAGATTGGAAGCCACCGGTGGTTCAACAAGTGCTGAAGGGTTTCCGGGACAAGGGCACAACCTTGATCGTTTTTGCAACCCGCCCTACAGCTATGGTAATCATGTGATACCAGGAACCCGAGCCGGACCTGTTTAGCATGTAACTCCACCAGGCTGGTATTCATCAAGCGAATATCGAAGATTTGAATCATGTTGATCTGATAGGGATTCCTATCATGGTAGTCCTGGATCCATCCAAGATCCATCTGACGCTGGAGGGCCTCTTGTACAAAAGAGCGTCCCTGTTTGTTTACCGAGCAAGTCAGACAGGAACTGTAATCGTGACGCGGCAGATTTTGATACTGGCTTTGCCTGGAATGCATCGCCACCAAGTTGACATTCATTACACGGACGTCGTGGTTCTGAATGATGTTAGAATTTGTGTAAACCATGTTAACTCCACGAACTCGGTGCTCTTGGATCCATCCGAGATCCATTTGTACCTGTAGAGATGATTGCACCACAGAACATCCTCAATTGCTTTTAGAGCAGATATCACACTGGTGATAGTTATGAGGTGGCACATGGCCATATCCACTCTGTCTGCAATGCTTCTTGACCAGATTGGTCCTTAACAAGAGTACATCACGAATTTGATAGACGTTGTTAGACTCTCCCTCTATCAAATTGACTGTAGCTTTCTCGTGTTGAGGCAGCGGGTTTGTTAGAACATTAGGATTTGTATCCTTGAAAGATAAGACCCCGCTCCTAACAAGCTTTTGCACGTCGGATTTGAAATTTAGACAATTCTCTATGTTATGCCCTGGTCCTCCTTGATGGTAAGGGCAAGTATGATCCACCTTAAACCAAAAAGGCGGATTTTCCGGTACTGTAAGCGGGGACTTAGTCTGGACATGCCCCTTAGCCAGTAGTAATGAAAATAGTTATGCGTACAATATGGGTATAGGATCAAATCCTGGTGGCCGCGTTGTACGGTTTTTATTGTATGGAGGACGAGCCTGCTGAAGAAGCTGTTGTGTCCTTTGCTGATTAGGTTGGCTCTGCGCAACCTGAGGTTGATACGTATGAATAGGCGTAGGATTAATAGCAGGAGTCACAGCCACTACTGGCTGATAACGTCGCCTTTGCTTTCCGAGAGAGATATTCCCAATATCTTGCTCTTTTTTCTTAGGGAGAGCACTACCGTATCGCTTTGTACTACTTGATGATCCAGTGTCTTTGACTAGACGTCCTTCTCGGACGGCTTCCTCAAGACGAACTCCCACACCGACCATCTCGGTGAAGTCACTGGGCGCACTGGAAACCATTCTGTCGTAATAAAATGAGCTTAAGGTCTTTAAGAATATCTTTGTCATCTCTTTTTCCTCAAGAGGTGGACAAATTTGAGCGGAAATTTCACGCAATCTCTGAGCGTATTCCTTAAAGGTTTCCGAGATCACAGTCCTTTGTAGCTGAGCTTCTACCATGGCTTGCATGTCGTTATGAAGCTTTCTCATATCCTCTTTCAGAGTGTCGATCTCTTCTCTCAACTCTTTGTTCTCTTCCTCGAGATCATCCATCTTTTTCTGACGATTGGCCCGAGTATTGTACGAATGACTCTAGAACCGAGACACAAACGTGAGATTCATAGGTAAGAAGAATACGTGACGTGAGAATGATGAATGCAATGATTATATTAATTGTTTTTTTTTGTTTAATCAAAATAAACTTCGACAATTAGATTGCAAATATCAAACAGTGGGGAAACCCTATTTTATTGAATTCAAAGGATTACGAAAATAGCAATACAGTAGATTACAAGGTGCGAAAACAGAAACCTAAGCTAAGGGGTCTCGAGTCCTCTCCGGAGAGAAACCGAGTACTGATTCTGGTACTTTCCTTTTCTTGGACTGGGGCTCTTGGGCCGTTGTCGGGTTGTCATTCCTTTGCCAAGTGAAAGGAACGAGCAAATTCCTTTGGTAATCCTGATTATCCACAACATGTTGCTCTAAAATCTCAATCAGAGCATCCTTATCTTTTAGCAGTCACTGTATTTTGGTACACTCTACATTGAGAATGCGGTACTTGTTCTTCCAAGACCTCCTCTCCTGTTGAACTTTGTTGAGAGTAACCTGAAGTTTTTCCGTTTCAGTCATGAAGTACATGACAGATTCCCTCGGCGGAAGAACTCCGTGACGAGGATAAGGCATCTTTAGCTTGAGAGCTCTAGTTTGTACCCAGTGGAGATAAGGCTCCACCGAGACACAGTCCAGTTTTCCTAGAGACTCTCCTCCTTTCTTATGAACATGTTTCCAAGCGTGCACTATTTCCGTCTTTACTGCCCTGTCATTTTCTCCTTCCTTGAAGAAAAGGCCCTCCAGATAAGCATTACGCGGGACATGCCTCATCGGGTATCCAAATTGACGACGAACCAATACTGGATGGTAGTTGATTCCTCCCTTAGTTCCTATGAGGGGTACGTTAGGGAAGTTTTCACATCGGTCAATGATCCTGATCCCGTCGTGAATCCTATTGCACCAATATATATCAGAGTTAGTAAGAGACATGATTTTCTACAACCAACGCAAGGCACTCTTATGATCCCAAAACGCAGCAGACTTGGGTAAATGGGAGATAAACCATTTGTATAGCAGGGTTACACAGCATGTGATCATCCCTCCGCTGTACAAATTTCCTAAGTGTACAGAATGATACGCGTCCGCGAGCAAAGTTGGCACAGGGTTTCCAATGAGAAAAACCTTAATGGCGTTGATATCGACGAAGATATTAATGTTGGGATACATAAATAACCCGTAAGTGAGTAAGACAAAGATGCTTTCAAAAGCAGTCATGTTCCCTATACTAGCAAAGTACAGAGCCTTCTTTGTCCGGAACTGAGTTGGAAACCTGGGAGCCCACCCTTGGTGGTCATGTGAGTCTTGATTTCTGACTTATCCAAATAGATTGCTCTTGCAATGGTCTGATCCTTTGGAATTTCTTCCAGTCCAGAAAATGGAGCTCGATCAGTAATGTGTAAATCGGTTAGGTGAGAATACTCCTCCAGCGTTGGTGCGAGCTGGTAATCCGGGAATGTGAAACAGTGATAGACCGGATCTTAAAACTAAATGAGTGCCTCCATGATTCCTTCAATCACAAGGACTCTTAACAGAGGTAGCAGACCTCCGTACTTGGCTCTGAAAGCTTCAGGGTTAATGATCATCCTTGCTAATCCTCTCAACTCTAGTTTTGGAACCCTGAAGGTATACTTATGAGTTCTCCTTCTACCGAAGTCCATGAGCGCAATCTTTTTCTCTGACATTTGCAATCATTGTCTTAGTTTAATTTGAAAAAGAAATACTAGAAGAGAAGTTTTTCTTTGATGTAATGTTTTTTAGATGAATGCATGAATGCAGCACACAAAAAAATAGAAAAAACATGGGGTCAAAGGGTCAGTGTCATGAAGTCAAGGCTCTACCCCCCCCCCAAAGGTTTATACTAGTGATTTTTGTACCTGTCTCTCAAAATCATCAGTTCTTGTCGAGAAAACACCAGCGGGCCGGGAACCGTGCTAGGTGATGTTTTTTGAAGAACCATCAGAAGAGGGTAGTATCACGTGACAACCATTTTCAATAGTTTCTGCACTACTAAAAGAGGTTTTTCCTAGGTGTACACTCAATCTTTCCACATGCGGCATCACACGCATTCCCATTAATAGAAAAATAAACACAGATATCAATTAGGAAAAGCAGTATATATATTTGTCCTAAAGTCCTAGACTTTAAAGATCTATGAATCCTATGTTCCTGACAGAAAATGGCTCCCCGGCGGAGTCGCCATTCTGTGGTACCTTCCCAACTTTAAAGGTTTTGACCTAAGATCCTAGTGGAGTCAACAAAAAGTCCTATCCCAGTGAAATCCCAAAGAAAGTCAAATTGGCCACACGGTGGGCGCCAATTTTCTGTGGCATTTTTTTAAGGTTTCTACCTAAGAGATGGGAAGAGAACAAGATCTCATGGTCCCCAGTGAAGTCGCCATTTTTCTGTAGCGCGAATTTTTACGTGGTTGCAAAGCACTATCGCTTTGGGGGGTACTACAACTCGATTCATTTTTTATCCTATTGAAGCTGATGAAGGAAGGGAAATAGATGTCACCAATTAACCCTGCTTGCAAACTGAGTTTGAACAGATGACTGTTGGTTTACAGATGCTACAAAGATTGTGGGTCTCTCTTAGGTTATTTTGTTAAAATAGTGCCCGGCCGATTGGTGGGAGGTTAAGATTGATGCTTTTCGATTAATATGTGAAGGTACGGAATTTGGGGCTTCGGACTAGTGTGCTCGCTAAGATTTTTCTTTCAATCGTATGCCTACGTATTCCCGTTTACCGAAACAGGGAAATCAGAGCGACCGTAGTTCCTCCTATTCTATGGGAGGAAATGGTGTTTTGGTGTCTTGTTCAAAGCCCAAGACGTGAAGCTGAAGGGTGGTTTGTATCTTGTTCGAAGCCCAAGATGTGAAGCTAAAAGGGTGTTATCTTTAGAGAGAATTTGTCATCTCTAAGGGAGGTCTGTTTGTCACAATTGTTGAGTGACTGACTATAAAGGAGGATTACTTTAACCGGGATATGCGAATCCTAGCAATGCCATAATTTCCTTTATTGGGGGTTTTAACCTGAAGGAGAAGACTTTAACTCAGTGTAGAGCAATGTTATCTTTCCTTAGGAAATTCTCATGCTAAAAGAGGGACAGTGGTGTAGATGTAAATAATCCATAGGCTTGCCGCTTACAGCGATTAGATGAAAGGAGTTGTTGATGTTTGTATCCTGTGAACGAGGCACAGTTTTGATGCTAAAAGGTTGATTGACTCAACCGGGGTTTTTCTTATACAAAGCCTAAGAGGAGGCTATTGACCCAACAAGAGGGTGTTTTTATGTGTCTCGTACGAAGCCTGAGAGGGAGGCTAAAAGGAGTTGACTTAACAAGAGAGTACTTTTGGATGTGTCTTGTACGAAGCCCAAGACGGAGGCTAAAGGTTGA
Organism: Lathyrus tuberosus; assembly: GCA_022829125.1. Classification (NCBI taxonomy): domain Eukaryota; kingdom Viridiplantae; phylum Streptophyta; class Magnoliopsida; order Fabales; family Fabaceae; genus Lathyrus; species Lathyrus tuberosus. The sequence goes on along the minus strand of JALAZF010000289.1, from coordinate 4,124,117 downwards.
CTCAACAAGAGAGTCTTTTATACTCAACAAGAGAGTGATTTTGTATCTCGTACGAAGCCCGAGATAGAGGCTAAAGGTGTTTGACTCAACAAGAGAGTTTTTTTGTATCTCGTACGAAGCCCGAGATAAACGCTAAAAGGATTGTTGTTTCAGTTGAGTGACAGGTCCAGTAGGTTGGTTAAAAGAGAAAATCAGTTCTTATAAAGAGATTGATTAAAGGTAAGGCTATGCTTTCGGATTGATCAAAGGATTAGGGTTATTTCCTGATCTTTAAGGAAATGGGGAATCCATAGGGTATTGGAGACTGTCCGAGTCTACTGGTGTTTTTCCCTACTTGAGAATGCTTTCAAGACTCAAGGAGATTAGACTGTCCAAGTCTAGAGTTTTATCTTTTGTACTATACTTAAAGAAACAGTAGTAGTACGTTCACTGTAGAAAGATCTAGACTCTTTGAAAGACTGTTCTATTAAGATGACTAATTTCTGTTCATATACCTCTAGGAGGTCGTCGGGACAATTTGTACGAAGCCCAAGAGGAGGCTGGAAACTTTTAAGAAGCCGAGGGACAATTTGTACGAAGGCCAAGAGGAGGCTCTCTTACCGAAGGAAGAATCCTTATACGAAGCCTAAGAGGAGGCTGTGAATACTTCTAAGAAGCCGTAGGGTCCTTGTACAACGCCCAAGAGGAGGCGGGGATGCTTTTAGGAAGCCTGTGGGTCCCCAAACCCCGAGAAATTCAAGACAATCTATTCACAGAGAATAGATCAAGCCAGGAAAGTACGAGAATTTGGAAGAAACTCAAGAGATGCCATTCACGGAGAAAAGATCATCTCTGGGGAGTAGAGTTTCTTTGATGATTTCTAAGGGTGACAGTCTGAGAAAGGGTTCACCGAGAATGCTGCCTTTCACGTCTCCATATTGTTTAACCCCAAGAGGAGGGAAGACTGTATCTGGTAATCCTATGGGGGATCTAGTTTTGACTATTTAAGAGTGATCAACAGGGCTTAGTACTAGACGTAGTTGCCGGGGAAACTCTAAATATCTATACTAGTATTACACAGTTGATATGAGTTTATGAAAGAAGACTTACAGTGAAACAGCCCGACAATAAAGTTATATGTATATGAAAGCGGATAAAGAAAGAATATAAACACTTACTCGGTTGTATAGCTTCCATGCTGTTTGGTTAGTTGTTCAACAAAGAAAGATTGAAAACAACAGTATATTCAAAATTAAAGGAGAAAGTATTTTGAAAAGATGTTGGGGCTTACAGCTCAAGGAGAGGCCCAAGGTTTATCAGTGATCGCACTGTCGTTTTGTACAGAGGGACTTATACAAGTGACTAAGGCCTAAGCAAGGTTTTCTGTACAAGGGGGTGGGTCTTACACTCTCTCAAGAGGCCCAAAAGATTTATTTTTGTACAAGTGATGGGGCTTACAGCTCAAGGAGAGGCCCAGGGTCATTTGTTTGAAAATGGCGATCGCGCCGAGATTTTTGAAAATGCGGTGGGTCTTATACAATGCATTGAGGCCCAAAATGGTTTGGTTTTCAAAGGGGGTTGGGTCTTACACTCTAATAGAGGCCCAAAAGATTTTGAATGGGTCTTATAGCTCGGGGAGAGGCCCAGGGTTTGTTTTTCAATGGACGATGATCGCGTCGAACTTTTTGAAATACAACGAGACTTATACAATAAGTGAGGCCCAAAAATAGGTTTGTATTTACAAAGGATTGGGTCTTACACTCTATTAGAGGCCCAAAAGTGTTTGAAATTGTTTGATGAGGGTGAAAATCAAAGAAACCCTAATTTGTTATTCTTTAAAAGTAAATATTTAAAGAAAATCAAATAAAATACCAAATAACTTTGAATAAACCATTTGTGATTTTTGTTTAAGGTTTGAGAAATGAGGGATTAATCACAAGGTGAATTAAAACTCACTTGGTTTTGATTTTCAAAGTAAATATTCACTTTTAAAATGTTTAAAAACATTAAAAAGGAATTTATTCACAAAAATACTAATTATATTAAATAAATAATATAAACTTAATTTTTTTTGTGGAATAAAATATTTCAACATTTTTGTGATTTTTTACAAAAATAACCAATCAAAAATAATTAAAATTGAAAGAGTTATTAATTTTCCAATTAATTAATAAAACATGAAAATATTGGAAAAAATTGCAAAATGTGGAAAAACACAAAATGGTATGGGTGGGGTTTGAACCCACGACCTCAAGGTTATAGGGCGCGCGCCTTACCACCGGGGTGGTGATATATCCATTGCTTGAAGTGAAACCACAAATATACAAGGCATGCCTTGTTTTCTATGCCTGGCCAAGGCAAGGCATGGCATGTTTTGCCAAGAAACGGGAAGGTCCATAACTTTCTCATTTCTCAATGGTTGGGGACAAAATTTATATGCATCTGGCCTAGAATTTCACAAGGAACCCAATGGTGGTGGTATTTTTTTCAGACCATACTCCCTCCACAAAACCCGATAGTGGTTTTAAAAAAGGCCTATAATTGCATTTTCTATGCTACACTTTGATACAGGCATGAATTACATGATGAATTGGTTCAAGCACAACATATATAACATGTATGAGGTGTGTATGATCAGTGGATTTCAAAGCAATGCATATTTTGGAAAGTTCAAGTCATGATGCTTACCTCTTTTTGAGCTTTTGGAGTTTTCTGTGCAATCTGCCAAACTTCTTATTCCAGAAATGGTTTGATGCTTTGGACACTCTCAAATGATCCCTTATAAGCTTTAAGGATGGTTGGAATCAGCTGGAACCTGCAAAAACACAAATTGGCCCTTTCTTGCAAAAGGGGTTAAAATGACCAAAATAGCAACTCTCTCAAATGGTGTTCCAGATGGGGGGAACCATTTGGGATAGTTCAAGGATGTTATTTGGAGTGTGTTTGAATCAAGACATGGCTTGAAAAATGCACAAAAGGCCTATTTCGAGCTTTTGAGAGGTGACTTTGTGATTTTGGTGTTACAGGTCACTTTTGATAGTTTGGATCACCTACATATGATGTTTATGAGGTGTTAGGATCATGATTTGTGATGGAAATGCTCTCTAACTCAAAAACTCAGAGCTACCTTGCTAAAGAAGGCATTTGGCCTAAAGAGAGGGATTTTGAGGAAAGCATCTATTTGATGGCTTTGGTGTACTCAAACTGAGCACAAATGAGCTCTATTTATAGTAGAGCAAGTTTTTTTTGGGATCAATAGTGAATGGCAACTGCAGCAGAGGTTTGGCCAATGGTTGCAATTTGGAATCCAAGTCTCCTCTAGCCATTGAGTAGAGGTTAGGGCACAGGGCTGTGGTTCTCTTGGTCTTGGATAAGTCTTGACTGAATTCAGTTGCAAATGGCTCAGTCCATGTCACCTTGGTGTATGCATAGAATGCTCCAATCCAAAAATTGGAGTCTTGTCCCTCTTTTAGGCAATTCTAGGTTTGGCATGCTACTTCTTGTTCCAAGGACTTTGGAGGCTTGACTCAGTGTTTGTCCCCTTTAGATTTGATCCTCAGATGTGTCCAAAGTGATGACAAGGCTTGGAATTATCTGATTTTGCCAAATTGAGCAAAAATACAAAATTCTGCCTAGCCTTGGCAGTTTTCAGCAAGGCATATTGCCATTGTCATATCTCTTGGCCCAAGTGGAATTTGGTGATGTTCTTGGCCATTTTGGAAAGCCCTCATATGATACAACAACTATTTGATCATATTTGGTTTTGATACCTTTTGGATCCAAGTGAAAAATCCCCCTACATTTGGAAAAAAGTGACGGCAGATTCTGACTTAGTGAAAATTTCACTAAGTGTTGGAAAAAAGTGACATTTTCACTTTTTGTGATTTTGATCATTCCATAACTCAAAATCCATGAGGAATTTGGAGGGAGGTCAGTTTTAAGATTTTGTAGAGGGTAATGAGATCTAAAAATCAAGATTTGGATGGGGAAAATGGCTTTGTGGTTTAGGAGTTATGATCCTCCAAAGTTGGTACCCTTGCCACTTTCTAAGTTTTTATGGTTACCCCTTTTACAAGTTATCCCACTTTTTTTAATATTTCTTGATGAATGATGATTCAAATCATACATTAACATCATTTTAGGGTTAAAAACCCATTTTTGTGAAAAATCTCAAAAAGTCAAAGTTGACTTTTGTGCACAGTTGACTTTTTGTCAAATGAATTCCAAACTGTGCGATCCTTTAGGAAATCATGTCCTTGACCTAAATCAATCTTGATGGACATATTCCATGGGTGTTATAGGGTGTATTGAATCATGTCCTAGGGTTTGGGAGCATGTCCTGGTCAAAAGTCAAAGCTACAGTTGACTTTTTCCTCAAAACCCTAACTGTGGTACTGATGAAATTGAGACTTGCTGCTCAAACTTCCTGGATCAATCCATTGTTACAAATGGATCAATGTGGTATGTTGGAGACCCTCAAATCCTCTCTTGAGGTCTTGGCTCATGATTTTTCTGAAAAGTCAACTTAGGGGTGAATTAGGTCAAGAAACCCTAATTCTTGATTTTTGATGTATGCATCCCCTGAGGTCAAATTGACTTGATGCTTGGGCCCATGAGGTTCCATGGAGTATTTTAGGATATGCTTTGAAGCATTGGCTCATGCCCAGAGGAAAATTTTCATATGGAGGCCCTGGTCGACCAAACCCTAATTTGGTGACACTGGCGATCTTGAGGCTTGATCCACCTGGAAGGGAGCAGCCTTGTGCTTAATCCTTAAAATGGGAGTCCTCTTGATCCTTTGTGGATGTTTGAGAGGCTAGACAAGTTGAATATCATGTAATTTATTGATTGATCCTTTGTCTAAGAACTCTGAGAGGGCTTGAAACCCTAATTTTGATTGTAGTGGATGCTCACCCATCTTTGGGGAGACTGATGAGGCAAGATGGTTCATCCATATTGTGATGATGATTTGCACAATGATGGGAAATCTTAGTGGTCAAAATTTGGGGTATGACACATTGAAACATTACATAATTCAAAGTGATAAATATCAAACCAAATGCAAAAACATGGAAACAACCAAACAAAACACACTAAATGCAGGAAAAAACTTAAGACACACTAAGAAGACACTCAAACACACAGCTTATCACTCCCTTCCATGACCTCCAGGTCTAGCTCCACGAAACCAGCCTTGACCATCATTTCCAAAATGAAGGTCCAAGAAATCACACATTTCTTAATAGAATAGTGTGTAGTGATGGTGATCTTCATTTTGGGAAGCAATCATGTGATTGACCCTTGCGATGGTAGAGGCGGTTTTCGCATCCATTTCGTCCTTCAATGTGACTAGCTTCTTTGTGACAAATGAGGTAAATGCCTCAAAATTTGTATCTTGAGTTCTCATATGCTCTTGCATACTTTGGAGATGCGCCATCTGGGCATTTTGGTTGTGTAGCAGGTTTTGAAGAAGCGAGGTGATGAATGAATTGTTGCCAACAACATTGCTATCTTCCTGCACAATGACATTTTCCACATCATGCATAGGCACACCATCTTCAATACGTTGCTCAGTAAAGGGATCAACAAATGCAGTAGGATTTTCGAAGTTGTATATCTTCCGACCATACTTTCCCAACCTTAGATAGTATGCTTGATGCTCTTCATCCCAAAAGTATTCCATGTTAGTTAGAGTCCGTTGATAGAACTCTTGAATTGGACCAGGCGAGATGAGTAGTAGATTTGGAATGCCAATGTCAAAGTAACTCAGAATTTTTGAGATCATAGATGGATAACAGAAGGATGTCCACTTGTATCCATCCTTGATGACGAACATTCTAGAGATGAAGTAGTGTGTCCAATTGATGAAAATTTTGTGCATCAGAATGTGCACGAGATGAATCTCTGCACTATCCACTCGAGAGTATCCGCCTTTCTTGGGATGCAGAATATGAGAAACAAGCCACAAAAGGATTATCGGAGTCATTTTGAATTGACTGACTGCTACAGCCTCATTACAGTCTTTTGGCCTCGGGGCCTTGAGCATTTCGTTGAGATGAACGTTCCACTCAAAATCCTTATGAGCATGAGTGTCTGTTACTAAAGGATCAGCTTCATCCTTTACATCAGGATCGCTTATGGTAATGTCAAACAGTCGCTTCCAAACATAATCGGTGACTTCATAAATCTTATTCCCAATAGTGAATTTGAAAGAAGATCCATTCTCCTCATGCAGTCCGGAATAGAATACACAAACTAGATCCTCGTTGTAATCTTGTGACAACTGCAAAAATAGTTGATATGTTGGTGTTCATCGAGTCGAGCTACAGTCAAAATTTCCAAACTTCCAACAACAAAAGCCTTCCATACATGTTGTTTCATGATAAGGCGATGTAGAAATTTCTCTTCAAATTTTGCTACGCAGTTGTCAAAAACCAGAAATAGCACAGTGTCTGGAATGGTTGATGATGATGATGCATTAGCCTTATCACTCTTGCTTGTCGCAATTTTGGGAGTCATTTGGATCGATAGGAGTTTTTGACAGAATTGAAATGTTTGAAACAAGATGGAAACTGATGCCAATTTATAGGAAATGAGAGAAAGAAAAGGAATTCAGAAGGTTCATTGTTACAAGAATGTGGAGAGTTGAATGATTTAATGTCACGAAATGAATAAAATTAGTGATGAATTAAGGACTTAAAGAGGAGTTACATTAGTTAACTAGGATTTTAATAGCAAAGGACTCAAATTCATGAACCAACCATGAATGCGGGAATATGAAACATTCTGGTAAAATGAGCCATAATTCGTCCACTTACTGTCATAGGCCAAGCTATACGATAACACGTACCGACCTATACTGTTAATTTTTGTGAAAAAAATGCAATTTTAATTCACATAGGCGGACCTATACGAGGTCAGGTTGACCTATATTGAACCAGTCAGTAGAGAGATTTTGGTTCACATGACACGGGTCGACCTGTTCTATTATGTGTCGACCTATAAACTTCTCATTTTAATAATTAGAATCAAATAAACTTCTAGACACCACCGATGACTTGAATTAGACTCATGCATACTACATTGATTGAAGACACATGCGTATGATAAGGTTTGATGATTTGTTTGCTTTAATCATGTAACATATAATCATGCAAGCATGACTTGGTCCAAGATACAAATGAATCATAATGGCATTTATGTATGGTTTATATAAACATGTAAAATGCAACATACAACAATCACATTTGATATTTTTGGAAGTAAACACATATCACAAGCATCACATATAGTTCATCACATATCCTTATGAAATAAACAAGTAAAAGAAACACTTACGTACATAGCAAGAAATAGAGTTGAAATGATATTACCTCACCGTACACAAGACGGAGGATGCACAAGCATTCCATGATGAACTTTCGAACGAAATTTGAAATGAATGCAACATGTGGCACGAAACACAAATAAGACCAAAACGTTCTTACGACTTTCCTTCTTGCACAAGTATTTGAAATTGAGATTAGTAATGTTTCGAAGAGCATCATTTGATGATTATTTGCTCAACTATGGTGATAATCTGGCTTCTTCTCATGTTTCATCATTTTAGATTGATCACTCCTAGTTGGATGTAGTTGAGCAAGTCTAGTTAAAGATAACCTGAATAATTGAATATAACATATTTCCATCACTTCTCGGATAGCTTATTAGTAATCATTCACACACTTTTACCACTTAAGAAAACACAAAGAGTTAACCTGGTTGGTAACAAAATCATCCTTGTTATTCACATAGATCAAAATAATAAGGAAATGTTACCGTGTTGTGCCTTGATGCTCTACAAATAAGATCCCATAATCTCTCCATAGAGTCAAGACATTTTTCCTGCATGATTAACAACTTGGGCTAGGTACCCAATCTTCATTGGATCCTTGGGGATTAGCAAAACCTTGATTGAATTTAGGCATCCATTGAAAGGCACCATTAGGAACATGGAGTTTCCTAACTCTGAACTTTGCAATAGGGTGTCCCTTTTTGCAACAATAGTGACAATACAAGTTTAGAGAAATAGCCTTTTGCTATTTGGTTCCTTTTTAACATAACTATACCTCCAATAAGGTTTGTGAGCTGGTAAGTCATACTTGGAAGTATCTATAGCAAAAGTAACCTTGGGTTTCAAAGCCTTATCAAGTTTAGCTTTAAGAATTCTTGACTCCTTTTGCCAACTGTGACATGTTTCACAACCAACATTCCACAAAGATCTAGGATCTTCATCTTGTCCTTCTAGGATATTTGACATAGATTTCTTTAGTGCTTCCACATGTTTTTCATATTCAGCAATCTTAGCTTCCAAATGAGAGATGATTCTCTTGTTTGAAGCTAATCTCTTGAAAGCATCTATGGCTTGTGTAAGTTCTGTGGTCTTTGGATTGGAAACATTTTGCTAAAACATGCTGTCAGCAAGATGTTAAGCCAGATGTTATGCCATGAGAGTCAGACATCGTGTTCAACATGATGTTGTGACATGTGCCAAGACATGTTATACCAGAAAGTTAGGGCAAGACTGTTTTGGTATTTTAAGTGTGAGTTTTGAGTGTGTTTTAATTCACACGTTATTGTTCTCCAAGGGAGGATATTTTGGGAACTTCTTGTTAGAGCAAGAGTTGTCTCTGCAAGTCATCTCTATGTTTTGATGATAATAATGGTATTTGTTAAAGAACCATTTTATGTTCTAATGTGTGTTGTATGCAGATCATAATCATAGAAGATATCAGATCCAACAACCACCAGCCAAACGTGCGTAATTGATTATATGTGAAGTTACTATGTGTGACACAAGTCGAAAGAAGCAAGTATGCTTCTGTATCTGATCATAATCAATCAGATCCAAGGATCCCGATATTGCTGTTCCAATGCTCGTGTGGATGCTCTCTGAGAGTGGTTATGATTCTGAAGATAGAGAAGCTTCTGAGGAGATAATCTTCTAGAGAACCGAAGTGCTGAAGATTCTCATGACTTGAAGTTCTGATGGCTGAAGGCTCTGAAGACCAAGTGCAGAAAGACTCTAAAGACTTATGTGTTCTGAAGATTATGGTTCTAAAGGTCAAGTGCTGAAGACTCTGAAGACAGATTCCTAATGGACAAGTTCTGAAGAATCTGAAGGCTTGAAGCAACGAAGAATAACGAGTTTCAAGACAAGTGCTGAAGTCCTGAAGGAAGATTCCTAATGGACAACTTCGTAAGACTGAAGACTTGAAGATTCAGATACCCAGTTATAAAGTCTCTACTCATGCTTCATTTAATTACCATCAGAAGCCTCTGAAGTTTTGAAGACAAATGTTACCGTGGTGAATGACTGTACACAGTGCCCAAGAAGATATATCTCGTCACTTCTTCTACAGTAAAAAGAAGATGTGTCAGTACAACTTTTATCATTACACAATGTCTCTTTTCAAACAGCCAACAGTAATTCAAACGGCTATATTTTACTAGGCTATTTAAAGAAAGGAGTAATCGCTTCTAAAGGCATCGATTGGAAGTCAATTGCCAAAATCGATCCATGTGTCGATGTGATGATAGTCTCAACAACCAGTTATCGTTGTTACACTAAACATTCAAAGCTATCACCATTAACACACAAACATTATTGTTGAAGCTCAAAGATCACTATTCAACACAACAACAATCAATTGGAACATAAGTTGTTGATGAACAAGACAACATCGCAAATCAGTCAAGTCATCAACCAACTACATCATCTATGAAGATCAAAGTTCAGTAGCAAGGGAGTTGTTGCTCAAAGCTTGCTCAACGAAGAAGATGAAGAATTCTCAAGATGTTATTCAACTGTCAAATCATGTACATCTTGTTAGAATCATGTAGTTTACAAGGAGCTGTTGCTCATACCTTGCTAGAACACTTTGTGTTCATTTGTACTTAAACTTAGGAGTTATCTGCTTGTTATGAAGCATCAATGTAATCTCCAGAACAACTAATTCTATGTGAATTAGGATTCCTCAAGTGATTAGTGTGATCGGAGACTTGAGAAGATAATTACTTGGGGTCGTTGTGGAAATCCTGAAATATTGTCAATGATAGTCATATCTCAAAGAGGACTAGTTGAGAGTCAGACTCTTGTGAGATCACTGATGGAACTCATTGAAAATCCTGGAAGAATGGTTAGTAAACGTTATATTCGTTTAGTCGAATCCCTGAACCTGTAGCTGTGAAATACTGATAGTAGATCTTACGAGATTGGAACCTATTGGGTCAATGTTCATTATATTCATTAAGTTGAATCCCTGAACTGTTCATTGTGGGTTAGTCACAGCTGCGGTTGCGCAGGATGTTAGTCATCGGCTATTGCCTGTGCATCTGTAATCAGATTTGATTATAGTGGATTAAGTCCTTGTGTTCAAGGCGAAATCACCTGAGGAGGGTGGACTAGATTAGCTGAGAGTTGCTCAAGTGAACAAGGATATATCGTGTGTTCTTTACTCTTGCTTATGCTTTGATTTATTGTTTATGTCTTACTCTAAATTATCAGAACCTTACATAAACAAATCAGAACCTTGCATCTTAACTCTGATAAGCTTCCGCACTGCAAGTTCTGAATGATGCATATCTTATTCAGACTCTCCCTGTCATATATGCTTTACGCATTGCCAAGTCCGAATGCTACTTCGCAAATCAGAGTCTCTCAACGAACTCTGATGTTCTCTTAGCGCTTTAATAATAAGAGGAGAAAAGTTTTAAGAATGAATACACAATTCAAACCCCCATTTCTTGTGTCTTTCTCACACCTTCCATTGGTATCAGAGCTATGGTGTGTAGAAATACTCTGGGTGAGATTTTAATCCACTTACAATTTCTGTAATAGTTCAGAAGATGACTGTGTACAAAATTGTAATCAACTGGATTACTTGAGCAAGTCACTGATTCTGGAAGTTTTTGCAGTTGTCAACAACTGAATCTTCCTCACTAAAAGCTTTGAAGAAGAGTGAAGAATCAGCTGATAAGATAGACTCATCAGATAAGTAGTAGTATCTGTTGAATGCTTATCTTAGAAGATACGCTTGGATAAACAACATATTTGCTCAAGATTGAATCATCAGAAAACAAGAAATCTTGTTTGCTGAAGATTATTTCTTTATGAGTTTTTGAGATGTTTTCAAGAAACGGATTGCCGCCCAGATTTGTCCACCTCTTGAGGAAAAAGAGATGACAAAGATCTTCTTAAAGACCTTGAGCTCATTTTACTATGACAGAATGATTGCCAGTACGCCCAGTGACTTCACCGAGATGGTGGGCATGGGAGTTCGTCTTGAGGAAGCAGTCCGAGAAGGACTTTTAGTAAAAGACACTGGATCATCAAACAGTACCAAGAGACATGGTAGTGCTCTCCCTAAGAAAAAAGAGTAGGATTTTGGGAATATCTCTCTCGGAAAGCAAAGGCGACGGTATCAACCAGTAGCAGCGGTAACTTCTACTATTAACCCTGCGCCTGTTTCTATGTATCAACCTGAGGTTGCTCAGAGCCAACCGATTCAACAACAATTTCAGCAAAGGACACAACAACCTCTTCAGCTGGCTCGTCCTCCATATAACAACAATCGTACAACTCGACCGCCAGGGTTCGACCTTATACTAATGTTGTACGCAGAATTGTTTCCATTCGTACTGGTCAAGAGGCATGTCCAAACCAGGTCTCTTACAGTACCCGAAAATCCGCCTTTTTGGTTCAAAGCGGATCAGACTTACCCTTACCATCAAGGAGGACCGGGGCATAACATAGAAAACTGTCTCAGTTTCAAATCCGATGTGCAAAAGCTTGTTAGGAGCGGGGTCTTATCTTTCAAAGATACGAATCCTAATGTTCTCACGAACCCGTTGCCTTAACACGAGAAAGCTGACGTAAATTTAATAGTGGGGGAGTCCAACAACAGCTGTCAAATTCATGATGTACTCTTATTAAGGGACAACTTGGTCAAGATGCATTGTAGACAGAGTGGATACGGCCATGTGCCACCTCATAATTATCACCAATGTGATTTCTGCTCTAAAAATAATCAAGGATGTTCTGTGGTTCAATCTGCTCTACAGGAACAATTGGATCTCGAATGGATCCAAGAGCATCGAGTTCGTGGAGTTAACATGACTTATACAAGTTCCAACATCATTCAGAACCACAACATCCGTGCAATGAATGTCAACTTGGTGGCAATGCACTCAAGGCAAAGCCAACATCATAATCTACCACAGCATGATTACAATTCCTGTCTGACTTGCTCGGTAAACAAACAAGGATGCTCTTTTGTACAAGAGGCCCTCCAGCGTCAGATGGATCTTGGATGGATTCAGGATTATCGCGATGGAAATCAGTATCAAGTGAATATGATTCAAATCTTCGATATTCGTTTGATGAATACCAGCTTGGTGGAGTTACACGCTACACAAGTCCAGCTCGGTTTCCTGACTTCGCATAATTATCAGAACTGTAAAGTATGTCGTGAGAGTAACCAAGGGTGCGCTCTCATTCAAAGAACTTTACAACACTTGTTAAACCACTGGTGGCTTCCAATCTATATGGATGAAGACACGCAACAAATCAGTGTGACAAACAAAAACCCTACTAGGCATCAAAGTCAGGATGTCCGATCTATGGAAATAGACCTGGTAAGGTTACACTGCATTCAAAGCGGACGTGCCCAGGTGCCACCGCACAATTACGAGCGTTGTAGAGTCTTCTTGGAAAATAACCAAGGACGTTACCTCGTGCGAGCATCCCTCCAAAGTCAGGTGGCTCCCAAGGGGATTCAATCGTGTCCAAGTTCTGGATCAATCAGTTAGACGCTAGACTATTTCGCTGATCGGATTAAGGATGTTATTGTGATCTCTGATCACGAGAGGACCAAAGATGTTTTTACCATCATCCCTCTACTTGACGAATCGAAGGTTCTTAACCACGAATTGATTGAAGTTACTTACGACAGTGAGAAAAATCAGAAGGCCCCTGTAGTTATCTATTGACCGGGACCGCTACCGTATGAATTAACTAAGGTTATCCCTCAAATACGGTGCAACAACAGTTGAGAATGGAAAGGAAATTCCATTACCCTCCGTCGTGAATATTGCAGACATCAGTCGAGTAACACAGAGCGGTCGAATCTTCAACAGAGGAGTTGGAGAACCTAACAGAGAAAAGGAACCTCAAACGGAAGTTCCCAATCCACCGGTCGGTCAATCCAATGATCCCGACCTTTTAAATAACGATGATGAGATGCTGAAGCTCATCCAGAGGAGCGAATACAACATTGTTGATCATATGTTGCAAACTCCTTCAAAGATCTCAGTGTTATCACTTTTTCTCAGTTCTGAAGCCCACAGAGAGGCTCTACAGAAAGTCTTAGAATAAGCCTTTGGGGAACAGGATGTGCCAATACGACAGTTTGACAGTATCGTCTCTAACATCACTTCCTGCAACAACTTGGGGTTTAGCGATGAGGAATTGCCAGAAGAAGGCAAAAGTCACAACATGGCACTCAATATCACAATCAACTGCCAGGACGATGCTTTAGCCAGCGTACTGGTAGATACCGGATCGGCTCTTAACGTTATGCCGAAGTCCACCCTAATGCGACTATCATTCAAAGGATCTCCGATGAGAGGCAGTGAGGTCATCGTCAAAGCATTTGACGGGTCCAAAAAAACAGTTATCGGCGAAGTCGACCTTCCCATAACTATCGGTCCTCACACTTTCCTAGTCACATTCCAGGTCATGGACATTCGGGCAACATACAATTGCTTATTAGGAAGACCTTGGATACACCAGGCTGGGGCAGTCACTTCGACACTTCACCAGAAGCTGAAGTTCGTCAAGAATGACCAACTTGTCATGGTCTGTGGAGAACAAGCCTTGATCGTGAGTAACCTTTCATTTTCCACTGGTGTAGAACCCGAGGAGGTTATTGGAACTCATTTCTAAGCACTTTCGGTGAGCAATGAGAATCAATCAGAAAAAGGAACATCGATTTCCTCGTACAAAGATGCTCTCAAAATAATCGAGAGTAACATTGCAAAGGGATGGGGACAACTTGTCATTCCTACTGATAATAAAACAAAGAAGGGTCTTGGTTTTTCTGCAACCTGTACCCAGACAGCTGCTAACGATGAAAGTCTTCATCCCATTCAGAACTTCTTCCATAGTGGAGGTTTCCTTCACCCAGTGTCTCAAGAAGTATATACCATCAACGAGGTAGATTCCTCCGACACATATGAGGAATGGAAGTCCTATCTTAACGAGGACGATTATATGTCTCAGGAAGAGGTGCCTACACCATTTTACTATCCCGCACAGAGTCCAAGATTTATACCAAGGTCAGACGTCGAAATGATATACGGAGATTGTGATCCGGAAGGATGCCGTGCTCTGCCAAATTCATTAGAGGAAGACACTCTGATGAAAGACAACTTTGACCACGACTACTATGGCCCGATGGATGGTCTGCCTATCTGGCAGCCGTACACAGGAGACTTGGGGCAAGAAAATCAGCCGAACAATAAAAATCGGTTAGCGTCATTGGAAAAAATACCTGCGTCCCCACCATGTCATGGGATCAATACTCAGGTCATTCAGAAAACGTCCAACACAATGATGAATTTGCAAAGTTTGCAGGACTAGAATTCATTAACTATGCTTTTCCCAAGGTCAACGTCATCGAAAGGGATGACTCCTCCAGTTCCAAAGAAGTGTGGGACACCTTGGGACAACCGAGTGGCAAATAGGACTTCATGGTCAAATACACCGCTCCTGAAAGCTCTCGTATCAGGCTCGAAGACATCCAGCCAACTGGATTGAGGGATTTGCCTGAGAGCACAAATACTATACAAAATACAACTGAGGAATCCTCCTACGACAACTCTGCCTGGAAGACAGATTCCAATGATCCTGTTCCGCCAGAAATCAGCGTTATTTCTGGAGACAAATCAAGGAAGGTACCAGACTTTGTGATTCACCGAGGAGTTTGCCGCCAATGGGTTGCAATCAATGTTCCGAAGATCGTTCATGAGTCAAAGTAATTGTCGTCTTTATCTTACCCTTTCACCCTGCCCAGGTGAAACGGGTGTTTTGATAGGGTTCACTTTCTGTAAATATCCCTCTTCGCTTCGCCCAAAGCGACAAAGTTTTGTTTTATAGGGCTGTAGTTTCAAGAATCGACAAAATCATAAATAAATAAACGTCGTTCTGTAATTTCTGCGTTAATTGTTGTTTTCTCTTTTCGTTTTTTCAGAAAATGGTAATCCTAAAATACAACAAATAATAAAACAAGCAGTAAAAAAATACACTGCACACACCCTTGCATTTTCTCTGTCTCTTCTAAAAACAATCATAACGTCATGCATATTGCTTGTTTTAAACCCCGTTGAAACATTCGATCCGATGCCTTCTCCCAACTTTGAACTCCCGGTATTTGGGGCTGAAGAAGAAGATGACGAAGAAATTCCAGAAGAGATCCCCCGATTACTCAGACAAGAGGAAAGGTCCATTAAACCTCACAAGAAGCTGTTGGAAATGGTCAACTTGGGCTCAAAGGAAGAGAGAAAAGAAGTCAAGATTGGGGCACTACTCAGTCCGACTGTCAAAGAGAGTTTGATAAAGCTTCTCAAAGAATTTCCCGATGTATTTGCTTGGTCCTATCAGGACATGCCAGGGTTGGATACCGGCATCGTGGAACATCATCTACCGTTAAGATCAGAATGTCTGCCAGTAAAACAGAGGTTGAGACGGACTCACCCAGACATGGCCATCAAAATCAAAGAGGAAGTACAAAAACAGATTGACGCAGGTTTCCTCGCCACATCAGAATATCCTCAATGGTTAGCCAACATCGTACCAGTTCCAAAAAAGGACGGGAAGGTCAGGATATGTGTGGATTACAGAGATCTAAACAAGGCTAGTCCAAAGGATGACTTTCCTTTACCACACATTGACATGCTGGTTGACAGTACAACTAGGTTCAAGGTCTTCTCCTTCATGGATGGATTCTCGGGCTATAATCAGATAAAAATGGCGCCGAAAGACATGGAGAAAACTTCCTTCATCACCCCATGGGGCACCTTTTGTTACAAGGTAATGTCGTTCGGTTTGAAGAACGTCGGGGCAACCTATCAAAGGGCCATGACTACTCTGTTTCATGACATGATACACAAGGAAATCTAGGTATATGTCGATGATATGATTGCCAAATCTAAAATAGAATAGGAGCATGTGACCCACCTGTCAAAACTATTCGAGCGTCTGAGAAAGTACAAACTCCGCTTGAATCCCAACAAGTGCACCTTCGGTGTCCGTTCAGGAAAACTCTTATGGTTCATCGTCAGCCAGAAAGGAATTGAGGTTGATCCTAATAAGGTCAAGGCCATTCAAGAAATGCCTTCTCCGAAATTCTCATTTGTTTTAGCTTTACAGAACGACGTTTTAACATGATTAACGATTCTTGAAATAAAACAAAAATGAATTTTACTTGTTAAAATTTTTCTGTTTTTCGAAATAAGGTGGCAATTTCCTTTGACTGTTGAACATCAAAAGAACAGCGATCGCTACTCCAGAAGTAATCAAGCTTCAAAGTATAGAATCCAAGTACTCCTTCTAAACCAGTGCACCTGAATGAATGATCAACTGTGTCAGAGGCCGGGTTTCCTCTGACACCCCCGACAGAGTTCTTATCTCCTAAATCCGACCAACGGTGTTCCCCACGGGAACTATCTCTCCTAAGCAAGGCAGAATTACTATCGTGAACCAGTGATAATTTTCATCTCCCACTGTGGCCGAGTATCCCGTCATGTTCATCTATTAGTCTGAATGTCGCGTCAGTTTTGTCAGCATAAACATACATACATCAGGCATTATTGATTTACATTCATAGTTATATTGCATCACTATCACTCTATTCGGTCTTGTTCCCAACTGATAAAAGTCCTCTCAATCGAGTTGTCAGTTCTTTCCTCGTCAGGAAGTGAATCATCTAAATGATCTCTCCTCCAGTTTATTTCTGGATTGAAGGTGGTTCTTTGACCACTTTGATAACTTGAACCTCTGAAAAGCTAGAGAGCTTCCGACAAACATCACTCTTTGCCATTGAAGATGATATCTTCGCTTTCCCGAATTAAGGAAAATCCCCAGAGAAAGCCTCTTAATCAGAGATTCGGCAGTACAATAGTTTTTCTCCAAAAAATTCGCTGACGAAAAGGTCATCGGCACCTCAAAATTGGATCACATCATATGGCATTTCTCCTAGAAGATCCCGAGAAAAGTATGATGTAGTAACCCCAAGCGAAAGCAGCCTCTCAAGAGACAAGTTTTCCCCACAGCAGAGGCAACGAATGGCATCTCCAATAGAGAAGTTTGTACACCTCTACCACTCAGACAGATGGGTTCCCCAGCAAGTCTGACATCAAATCTTTTTCCATCAAATGGCATCTCCCCGGGAAAATTCGGCGAGAAGTTTGAGGAAAACCGCTACGAACAGCGTCCCTTGTCAAGAAAGTTTATTGACAAAAGAAACTGAGACCAGTTCCTTGGCTGAAGGCCAGGATCGAGGGGAAGTTTATATCAGAAACTGAGACCAGTTCCTTGGTAGAAGACCAGGATCGAGGGGAAGTTTATTTCAGCAACTAAGACCAGTTCCTTGGTAGGAAACCAGGATCGAGGGGAAGTTTATATCAGAAATTGAGACCAGTTCCTTGGTAGGAAACCAGGATCGAGGGGGAAGTTTTACCTTTTCTAAGCATTATCGCTTAGCAAAAGAAGATGAATGCGTAAGCTACCATTCATAACCACCATCAAAATTTTGGGTATTCTGATATTTAATCCTCTTGCACCCCGAATACCCGAATACCTTCGCCAATCACACCTTCGGGTCCAAGAAGATTAAATAGGGGCATCTTTCATACCCCAAATTTAGACCCCTAAGATTCCCATCATTGTGCAAATCATCATCACAATATGGATGAACCATCTTACCTCATTAGTCTCCCCAAAGATGGGTGAGCATCCATTACAATCAAACTTAGGGTTTCAAGCCCTCTCAGAGCTCTTAGACAAAGGATCAATCAAGAAATGACATGATCTTCAACTTGTCTAAACCTCCCAAACATCCACAATGGATCAAGAGGACTCCCGCATCAAGTATAAAGCACAAGGCTGCAACATTCCAAGTGGATTAAGCCTCAAGATCGCCAGTGTCATCAAATTAGGGTTTTGGTTGACCAAGGCCTCCAGTTGGAATTTTTTCTCCGGGCATGAGCCAATGCTTCAAAGCATACCCTAAAATACTTCATGGGACCTCATGGACCCAATCATCAAGTCAATTTAGCCTCAGGGGATGCATTCACTAAAAATCAGAAATTACGGTTTCTTGACCTAATTCACCCCTAAGTTGACTTTTGGGACAAAACATGAGCCAAGACCTCAAGACATGGTTTAAGGATCTCTAATAAACCACATTGATCCATTTGTAACAATGGATTAATCCAAGAAGCTTGATTCACAAGTTTCAAGTGCATCAGAGCCACAGTTAGGGTTTCGTGGAAAAAGTCAACTGTACCTTTGACTTTTGACCAAGACATGCTCCCAAGCCTTAGGACATGATTCAATACACCCTATAACACCTATGAAATCAATCCATCAAGTTTGATTTAGGTCAAGGAATTGATTTCATAGAGGATCGCACAGTTTGGAATTCATCTGATAAAAAGTCAATTGTGCCCAAAAGTCAAAGTTTGACTTTTTTATTTTTTGATCAATTATGGTCCCCTAACCCTAAAATGATGTTACTGTGTGATTGTAATCATCATTCATCAAGAAAAACCAAGAAAAGTGAGATAACTTGTAAAAGGGGTAACCATAAAAAACTTAGAAATTTTCTAAGTTATGGAACAAAGTGCTCGCTAATATTTTTCTTTCAATCGTATGCCTACGTATTCCCGTTTACCGAAACAGGGAAATCAGAGCGATCGTAGTTCCTCCTATTCCATGGGAGGAAACGGTTGTTTTGGTGTCTTGTTCAAAGCCCAAGACGTGAAGCGAAAGGTAGTTTGTATCTTGTTCAAAGCCCAAGATGTGAAGCTGAAGAGGTTGGACTTTAGAGAGAATTTGTCATCTCTAAAGAGTGGTTTGTATGCCACAACAGTTTATAAAGGAGAATTATTTTAACCGGGATTTGTGAATCCGGCAATGCCATAATTTCCTTTATAGGGGATTTCCAACCTGAAGGAGAAGACTTTAACTCAGTGTAGAGCAATGCTATCTTTCCTTAGGATTTTCTCATGCTAAAAGAGGGATAGTGGCATGGATATAGATGATCCAGAGGCTTGCCGCTTACAGCGATTAGATGAAGGGGAAGGAGTTGTTGATGTTTGTGTACTGTGAACGAGGCACAACTTTGATGCTAAAAGGTTGATTGGATCAACTAGTGGTTTTCTTATACAAAGCCAAGAGGAGGCTATTATTTGTCTCGTACAATGCCCGAGAGAGAAGCTAAAAGGTTTTGACTCAACGAGGGAGTCTTTTAGTATCTCGTACAAAGCCCGAGATGGAGGCTAAAATTGGGGGTGACTCAACAAGAGAGAGTCTTTTGTATCTCGTATAAAGCCCGAGATGGAGGCTAAAATTGTTAGCTCCGCTGGGGAGAATCATTGTACAAAGCCCAAGAGGAGGCTAAGGTGCTGTTTCAGTTGAGTGACAGGTCCAGTACGCTGATTTAAAGAGAAAATCAGTTCTTATATGAGTGTTGTTTACACTCAGGGATTTTGATTCGAGGATCAGGATTATTTCCTATTCTTTTGAGACTCAAGGTAATTAGACTGTCCAAATCTAGAGTTTCATCTTTTGTACTATGTGTTGAGAAACAGTAGTAGACTCTTGGAAATACTGTTCTATTAAGATGACTGATTTCTGTTCCTATACCTTTAGGAGGTCGTCGGGACAATTTGTACGAAGCCCAAGAGGAGGCTGGAAACTTTTAAGAGGCCGAGTGGTCCTTGTATGCAGCCCAAAAGGAGGCTATCATTCCCGGGGGAAGAATCATTATATGAAACCTAAGAAGAGGCTGTGAATACTTCTAAGAAGCCGACGGGTCCTTGTACAACGCCCAAGAGGAGGCGAGGATGCTTTTAGGAAGCCTGTGGGTCCCCAAACCCCAAGAAGTTCAAGACAGACTATTCACAAAGAATAGATCAAGCCAGGAAAGTTCGAGAATTTGGAAGAAACTCAAAAGATGCCATTCACGGAGAAAAGATCATGTATGGGGAATAGAGTTTCTTGACAAGTGCTTTTAAGAAGCCTGTGGGTCCCCAAACCCCGAGAAGTTCAAGACAGGTTATTCACAAAGAATAGATCAAGCCAAGAAAGTTCGAGAATTTGGAAGAAACTCAAGAGATGCAATTCACGGAGAAGAGATCATCTCTGGGGAATAGAGTTTCTTTGACAACTTCTACGAGTGACAGTCTATGAAAGGGTTCACCGAGAATGCTGCCTTTCATGTCTCCATATTGTTTAACCCCAAGAGGAGGGAAAACTATATCTGGTAATCTTATGGGGATCTAGTTTTGACTATTTAAGAGTGATCAATGGGTTTAATGCTAGACGTAGTTGCCGGGGAAACTCTAAATATCTATACTATTATTACACAGTTGATATGAGTTTATGAAAGAAGACTTACAGTGAAACAGTCCCACAACACAGTTATATGTATATGAAAGCGGTAAATGAAAGCAGATAAACACTTACTCGGTTGTAAAGCTTCCATGTTATTTGGTTAGTTGTTCAACAAAGAAAGATTGAAAAACAACAGTATATTTCAAAATCAAAGTAGAAAGTGCTTTGAAAAAGAAAGATTTGGGGCTTACAGCTCAAGGGAAGGCCCAGGGTTTTATCAGTAATTGCACTGTTGAATTTATACAGAGGGACTTATATAAGTGACTGAGGCCCAAGAAAGGTTTTCTGTACAAAGGGATGGGTCTTACACTCTCTCAAGAGGCCCAAAAGGTTTAAAGAAAAAGAGTGGGGCTTATAACACGAGGGTAGGCCCAGTTGATTTTGAAAAGGCGACGATCGCGCCGTTCACTTGTACAGAGGGACTTATACAATAAGTGAGGCCCAAAAAGTTTTATGTACAAGGGGGTTGGGGTCTTACACTCTATTAAGAGGCCCAAAGAGTTTTAAAGAAAAGAAATGGGTCTTATTACTCGAGGGTAGGCCCAAAGTTTGTTTTTCAACGGATGATGATCGCGTCGAACTTTTTGAAATACAACGGGACTTATACAATAAGTGAGGCCCAAAATTGTTATATTTACAAAGGGTTGGGTCTTACACTCTATTAGAGGCCCAAAGAGTTTTGAAAATGATTTATGAGGGTTGAATTAATCCAAAAACCCTAATTTGTTTTCAAAATGTGTTTTAATTGAATAAAAATTCAATTAAAATGATCAAAATTATTTAACATATGGAAAACAAATTGCGATCTTGGATTAATGCTTCAAAAATTAAGTATTGGCCTACAAAATAATTAGAAGTCATTAAAAGTTGCAAAATCAAGGTGGAAAAATATTCAAAATGTCAAAAACAATTAAAATATTAATTCTTTGCAAAAATATCAATTATATGAAATAAATAATATTTTTGGCATTTTTTGGAAAAATAAAATATTTTAACATTTTTGTGAATTATTAAAAAAAAGAATAAACTCAAAATCATTAAAACTCAGAGAGAAATTAATTTTTGAATCAATTAAACAAAATCACAAAATTCAAATATTTGAATTTGTGAAAATGGCGCCAAGAACAGCTGAAGAACACGCACGTTGTTCAGTTTTGCCCAGATTTGCATTTTCTATCCAATCTCTCTGAATACTTGATCATATCATGCAATCCACATACCAATCAACTCGTTTCAACCTCACGATCATGTATATGGCAATTAATTTCATTTAAATTAAGCATAAAACAAGAAATAACGAAAAATCCTCAAGAACCCTAAATTCTGCATGAAGGCTGGGATTTTTTATACACGATTCAAACAAAGCAATTACTTGAGGGGAAACATTCCATGCATGATTATGAACATTTGGCAAAAGTATTGTGCGAGAAAATATGCATAGATTGAGAGATGGCCAAGTTTAGGCTTACCTCTAGGTCGTGACAGCAAGAGCAAATTGATTTCTGAGTAGGAGGTGTTACAGATGAATTGTGATGATCTGAACAGCTTCCCTACACCCTATGGAGTGTGTTTGAATGCTTGGACTTGATGGAAATTGGCTGGATCACTTCATGGCATCTCAATTGCAACTTGGTTAAAACCTTGAGCAATTGACTGGTGATTTTGAGAAATTAGTGTTCCAGTTGTTATTTAAGTGTTTGATTAGCTCACATATGATGTATATGAGGTGTGTGTGTGATTGGTTTGAGTGGAATTACTCTCTAATGAAAAACCCAATAGTGACTTGCTAAGAAAGGCATTTTTGAGAGTGAGAAGTGGATTTTGAGAAAGGGAAGTGTTGTAGGCCTTTGGTGTACTTAAACTGATCACAATTGAGCTCTATTTATAGTAGAGCAAGTTTGTTTTGCAAGGAATAGTGAATGGCAACTGCTGAGTAGGTTTGGCCAATGTTGGCAAAGGAAAATCCAAGTCTCCTCTAGCCATTGACTAGAGGTTAGGGCACAGGCTGTTGGTCCCCTTGGTCTTGGATAAGTCTTGACTGAATTCAGTTGCTAATGGCTCAGTCCATGCCACCTTGATGCTTCCATTGAATGCTCCAATAAAAAATTGGAGTCTTGTCCCTATTTTGGGCAATTCTAGGTTTAGCATGCTATTTCTTGTTCCAAGGACTTTGGAGGCTTGGCTTAGTGATTGTCCCCTTTAGATTCAATCGTCAGATGTGTCCAAGGTGATGACAAGGCTTGGAATTGGCTGATTTTGGCAAATCGACCAAAAGTGCAAAAATCTGCCTTGCCTTGGCAGATTTCAGCAAGGCAACTTGCCAATGTCATATCTCATGGCTCAAGTTGAATTTGGTGATGTTCTTGGCCATTTTGGAAAACTCTTATATGATACAACAACTGTTTGATCATATTTGGTTTTGATACTTTTTGGATCCAACTGAAAAATGTCCCTACATTTGGAAAAAAGTAAGGCAAAATCTGACTTAGTGAAATTTTCACGAAGTGTTGGAACAAAGTGACTTTTCTTGATTTTGATCACTCCATAATTCAAAATCCATGAGGAATTTGGACATAGGTCAGTATGAAGCTTTTGTAGAGGGCAATGAGATCTACAAATCAAGCTTTGAATGGAAAAAAATGGCTTTGTGGTTTAGGAGTTATGATCCTCCAAAGTTGGTACCTTTGTCGCTTTTTTTCATAACTTAGAAAATTTTCTAAGTTTTTATGGTTACCCCTTTTACAAGTTATCCCATTTTCTTTGATTTTTCTTGATGAATGATGATTCAAATCATACATTAACATAATTTTAGGGTTAAAAATCCATTTTGGTGAGAAATATCAAAATGTCAAAGTTGACTTTTGTGCACAGTTGACTTTTTATCTAATGAATTCCAAACTGTGCAATTCTTCAGGAAATCATGTCCTTGACCTAAATCAAACTTGATGGACATGTTCCATGGGTGGTATAGAGTGTATTGAATCATGTCTTAGGGCTTGAGAGCATGTCCTGGTCAAAAGTCAAAGTTACAGTTGACTTTTCCCGCGAAACCCTAACTGTGGTTCAGATGAAATTGAAACTTGTTGCTCAAGCTTCTTGGATCAATCCATTGTCCCAAATGGATCAATATGGTATATTAGAGACCCTCAAATCATGTCTTGAGGTCTTGGTTCATGAATTGTCCCAAAAGTCAACTTAGGGGTGAATTAGGTCAAGAACTCTGAGAGGGCTTGAAACCCTAATTTTGATAGTAGTGAATGCTCACCCATCTTTGGGGAGACTGATGAAGCATAATGACACACCCATATTGTGATGATGATTTGCACAATTATGGGAAATCTTAGTGGTCAAAATTTGGGGTATGACAGATGCCCCTATTTAATCTTCTTGGACACGAAGGTGTGAATGGCGAAGGTATTCGGGCATTCGGGGTGCAAGAGGATTAAATATTGGAATGCCCGAAATTTTGATGGTGGTTATGAATGGAAGACCGCATTCATCTTCTTTTGCTAAGCAATGATGCTTAGAAAAGGTAAACTTCCCCTCGATCCTGGTCTTCAGCCAAGGAACTGGTCTAAGTTTCTGATTTAAACTTCCCCTCGATTCTGGTTTCCTACCAAGGAACTGGTCTAAGTTTCTGATTTAAACTTCCCATCGATCCTGGTTTCCTACCAAGGAACTTGTCTTAGTTCCTTTTGTCAATAAACTTAATTGACAAGGGACACTATGCGTAGCGGTTTTCCTCAAACTTCTCATAGAATTTTCCTGGGGAGATGCCATTTGATGACAAAAGTTTTGACGCCAGACTTGCTGGGGAACCCAGTCGTCTGAGTTGTAGAGGTGTACAAACTTCTCTGTTGGAGAAGCCATTTGTTGACTCTATTTGAGGATTGCGAGTCCCTTGAGAGACTGCTTTCACGCTTGGGGATATTACATCACACTTTTCTTGGGATCTTCCCGGAGAAATGCCATATGATGGGATCTAATTTTGAGGTGCCGATGACCTTTTCATCAATGGCTTTTTTGGAGAAAAACTGCCGTATTGCCGAAGCTCCGATTAAGGGGCTTTCTCTAGGGATTTTCCTTAATCCGAGAAAGCAAGGATATCATCTTCAATGGCGAAGAGTGATGTTGACTGAGAGATCTCTGGTTTTTTAGAGGTTAAGTTATCAAAGTGGTCTAGGACCTAACTTCATTCCAGAAATAAACTGGAGGCGAGATTGTTCAGATGTAGCATTTCCAGACGAGGAAAGAACTGACAACTCGATTGAGAGGACTTTTTTACCACCGGGGGATAAGACCGACTAGAGTGATAATGATGCAATATGAATACGAATGCAAGTCAACAATGCATGATGTATGTATGTTTATGCTGACAGAACTGACGCGACATACAGACTAATAGATGAACATGACTGGATACTCGGCCATCGCGGGGCGAAGAAGTATCGTTGGTCCAAAAAGTAGCAATTCTACCTTGCTTAGGATAAGTAGTCCTCGCGGGGAACTATGTTGGTCGGGCTTAGGAGATATGAACTCTGCCGAGGATGTCAGATGGAATAGTTGCATCCGACACTGTTGATCCTTCATTCAGGCGCACTGGCGTAGAAGGAGTACTTTGATTCTGCACTTTGAGGTTCGCTTACTTCTGGAGAAGCGGTTGATGTTCTTTTGATGTTCAACAGTCAAAAGAAATTGCCATCTTTATTTTAAAAGCAGAAAAAAAATTCGACAAGTAAATTCATTTTTGTTTTATTTCAAGAATCGTTGATCATATTAAAATGTCGTTCTGTAAAGCTAAAACAAATGAGAATTACAAACAAAAGCACAAGGGCTCAAATTTTACTGATAAGATGGAGATCGGCCAAACGCGTGATTCCAAAGAGTATTTACAAAGTTAGAAAATGGTAATTTACAGGGAAAAGGGCTACGTTGAAACATAACGACCACTATCCTTCTACCAACTTTGAATTCGGGACATCCTGAGCTTCTGTCGAAGATGACCGTGACTGGAGTTTTCCTCCGATGGATGGTGTAACTGCTGCTGAGGGACTTGCCTCTGTTGACCATAGTTTCTTGCCATTATCCCTAATTTTTGCCTGGATTGTACTTTGATGTTTCCAATCCACTGGGATGATTTTTTTTATGTTGTCTATAACTTTTGCCTGGATCGCCCTTTCGGGTTTTCAATCCACCGAGACGTTTTTTTTTTAGTTTAGGCGAAGTATTTCTTGACCACATCAACATTTGTGGGGTAGGAAAATTCTTCTCCGTCCATGGTTGCAAGTCTCAAGGCGCCGCCTAAGAAAGCTTTCTTGACCACATAGGGGCCGTCATAATTCGGAGTCCATTTGCCTCGGGAATCAGTGAGAAATGATTGTATCTTTTTGAGCACAAGGTTTCCTTTCCTGAAGACGCGAGGTCGGACCTTTTTGTCGAACGCCCTCTTCATTCTTTGCTGATACAACTGACCATGGCATAGTGCCGTGATTCGTTTTTCTTCGATCAAGTTTAGTTCGTCGTGTCGACTTTGACACCATTCAGCTTCTGTTAGCTTAGTTTCCATCAATACCCGGATTGATGGGATCTCTACCTCGATGGGAAGCACTGCTTCCATGCCATATACTAGAGAGAAAGGGGTAGTCCCTGTTGAAGTACGGACAGACGTGCGATAACCGTGAAGAGCAAAGGGTAACATTTCGTACCAATCTTTGTAGGTTACAACCATCTTCTGAACAATCCTCTTGATGTTCTTGTTAGCCGCTTCTACCTCTCCGTTCATCTTGGGTCGGTAGGGAGATGAGTTATGGTGTTCAATCTTGAACTCTGCGCACAACTCTTTCATCATCTTATTGTTCAAGTTAGATCCATTATCTGTAATGATCTGGCTCGGAACACCATAACGGTAGATGATATTGTTTTTGATAAATCGGACCACCACTTGTCAGGTTACATTGGCGTACGACGCTGCTTCGACCCACTTGGTGAAATAGTCAATGGCTACCAGGATGAACCAATGTCCGTTTGAAGCCTTGGGCTCAATCATGCCAATCATGTCGATTCCCCGATATGGAAAAAGGCCATGAGGAAGAAAGAACTTTGAGATGCGTTGGCGGTACATGAATTTTGTCGGAGTATATCTGACACTTGTGACACCTCCTCATGTACTTGTGGCAGTCGGATTCCATTGTCAACCAATAGTACCCTGCTCTCAGAATTTTTCTCGCCATTGTGTGTCCATTGGCATGAGTGCCAAAGGACCCTTCGTGAATTTCTTTTATCAGCATGTCTGCCTCTGGTCTGTCTACGCATCGGAGCAAGACCATGTCAAAATTTCTCTTATAGAGAGTATCACCGCTCAGGAAAAAACTACCTGCTAGCCTTTTGAGGGTTTTCCTGTCTTTTCTGAATGCCCCAGAAGGGTACTCTTGTTTTTGAAGGAAGCATTTGATATCGTGATAACAAGGTTTGTTGTATATGACTGCTTCAATCATCAAGATGTAAGTGGGCCTTTCATGGCGCATTATGTCAATCTTAGGTAGGTCAGTCCATTGACCTACACTAATCATGGAAGATAGAGTGGCTATTGCATCAGCCATGTGATTCTCATCACGAGGGATGTGATGAAACTCAACTCTGTTGAAGAAGGGTAGCAACCTTCTTGCATAATCTTTGTAAGGAATCAATCCTGATTGATATGTGTTCCAATCTCCTTTTATCTGATTGATAACCAAGGCTGAATCGCCATATATGTCCAAGTTTTTGATCCTTAAATCAATCGCTTCCTCGAGACCCATGATGCAAGCTTCGTATTCTGCCTCGTTGTTTGTACATTTGAACGTAAGTCGAGCGGTGAAAGGAATGTGGGTACCCTGAGGGGTAACAATTATTGCCCCAATTCCGTTTCCATAATGATTAACTGCTCCGTCAAAGATAAGTCCCCATTGGGAACCTGGTTCTGGCCCTTCACTGGGTAGCGGTTCGTCACAGTCCTTCATTTTTAGATACATGACATCTTCGTCTGGGAAGTCAAAACCGACTTATTCTTGATCGTCAATCAGTTGATGAGCCAAATGATCGGCTAAAATACTTCCTTTAACGGCTTTTTGAGCATGGTACTCTATGTCATATTCTGATAACAACATCTGCCAGCAGGCGATTCTTCCCGTGAGAGCAGGTTTTTCAAATACATACTTGATTGGGTCCATCTCGGAGACCAAGCAAGTCGTGTGACGAATCATGTATTGGCGAAGACGTTTGGCTGCCCAAGCCAAAGCACATCAAGTTTTCTCAAGCATAGTGTATCGAGTTTCACGGTCAATGAACTTCTTGCTTAGATAGTAAATGGCAGACTCTTTCCGTTTGGTTTCGTCTTGTTGGCCAAGTACACACCCCATTTAGTTTTCCAAGACTGTGTGGTAGATGATCAGTGGTCTTCCTTCCACTGGAGGTGATAGAATCGGAGGATTCAACAGATATTCCTTAATACTGTCGAAGGCGGTTTGGCAATCTTCTGTCCAAACGCAATCCTGGTTCTTTTTGAGTAATTTGAATATCGGCACACATGTGGCAATCATGAGGAATATAAATCTGGAGATGTAGTTCAAATGTCCCAGGAATCCTCTGACTTGTTTTTCAGTTTTCGGGGAAGGCATTTCTTAAATGGCCTTGACCTTGTTAGGATCAACCTCAATTCCTTTCTGGCTGACGATGAACCCTAAGAGTTTCCCTGAACGGACACCGAAGGTGCATTTGTTGGGATTCAAGCGGAGTTTTTATTTTCTCAGACGCTCAAAAAGTTTTGACAGGTGGGTCACATGCTCCTCCTCTGTCTTAGATTTTGCAATCATATCATCGACATACACTTCGATTTCTTTGTGTATCATGTCATGAAACAGAGTAGTCATGTCCCTTTGATAGGTTGCTCCGGCGTTCTTCAAACTGAACGACATTACCTTATAACAAAAGGTACCCCAAGGGGTGATGAATGAAGTTTTCTCCATGTCTTTCAGCGCCATTTTGATTTGGTTATAGCCCGAGAATCCATCCATGAAGGAGAAAATTTTGAACTTTGATGTACTGTCAACTAGCATGTCAATGTGTGGTAAAGGAAAGTCATCCTTTGGACTAGCCTTGTTTAGATCTCTGTAATCCACACATATCCTGACCTTCCCGTCCTCTTTTGGAACTGGTACGATGTTGGCTAACCATTGAGGATATTCTGATGTGGCGAGGAAACCCGCGTCAATCTATTTCTGTACTTTCTCTTTGATTTTGATGGCCATGTTCGGGTGAGTCCGTCTCAACCTCTGCTTTACTGGCGGACATTCTGATCTTAACGGTAGATGATGTTCCACGATGCTGGTATCCAACCCTGGCATATCCTGATAGGACCAAGCGAATACATCGGGGAATTCTTTGAGAAGCTTTATCAAACTCTCTTTGGCAGTTGGACTGAGCAGTGCCCCAACCCTGATTTCTTTTCTCTCTTTTCCTGAACCCAAGTTTACCGTTTCCAACGGCTCTTTGTGAGGTTCAATGGACCTTTCCTCTTGTCTGAGTAGTCGGGAGATCTCTTCTTGAATTTCGTTGTCAACTTCTTCTTCAGCCTCAAATACCGGGAATTCAAAGTTGGGAGAAGGCATCGGATCGTATGTTTCAACGGGGTTTAAAACAAGCAATCTGCATGACCTGATGATTCGTGTTTAGAAGAGATAGAGAGAATGCAAAAGTGTACAGTGTATTTTTTTTATTACTGCTTGTTTTAATTAGTGAATTGTTTTTTAGGATTACCATTTTCTGAGGAAAACAAAAAGAGAAAACAGTAATAAATGCGAAAATTATAGAACGACGTTATTTTATTAATGAACAAGTCGATCCTTGAAACTACAGCCCTATAAAACAAAACTCTGTCGCTTTGGGCGAAGCGAAGAGGGAAAATTTATAGAAAGTGAGCCCTATCAAAACATCTGTTTCACCTGAGCAGGGTGAAAGGTTAAAGATGGCAATTACTTTGACTGGCGAACGACCTTCGGAACATCGACAGCAACCCATTGGCGGCGAACTCCTCGGTGAATCACAAAGTCTGGTACCTTCTTTCTTTTGTCTTCAGAAATAACGCTGATTTCTGGTGGAGCAGGATCATTGGAATCTGTCTCCCAGGCAGAATTGTCATAAGAGAATTCCTCTGTTGCATTTTGCATAGCATTTGTGCTCTCAGCTGTATCTCCCCATCCAGTTGGCTGGATATCTTCGAGCCTGATACGAGAGCTTTCGGGAGCGGTGTACTTGACCATGAAGTCGTATTCTCCACTCGATTATCGCAAGGTGTCCCACACTTCTCTGGAACTGGAGGGGTCATCCATCTCGATGACATTGACCTCGGGAAAAGCATAGTTGATGAATTCTAGTCCTGCAAATGTTGTAAATTCATCGTCATGTTGAGTAGTTTCTGAATGACCTGAGTGTTGATCCCATGATATGGTGGGGACACAAGTATTCTGTTTAATGATGCTCAACTGAATTTCATTACTCGACTGACTTTCTGGCCCCAAGTCTCTTGGGTAAGGCTGCCACATTGACAGGCCATCCATCGGGCCATAATAATTATGGTCAAAGTTGTCTTTCATCAGAGTGTCCTCCTCTAATGAATTTGGCGGAGCACGACATCCTTCTGGATCACAACCTCCGTATATCATTTCGACATCTGACCGTGGTATAAATCTCGGACTCTGTGTGGGATAGCAAAATGGCGTAGGCACCTCTTCCTGAGACATATAACCGTCCTCGTTAAGATAGGACTTCCATTCTTCATCTGTGTCAGAGGGATCCTCCTCATTGATAGCATGGAATATTTGAGACACTGGGTGAAGGAAACCTCCACTGTGGAAGAAGTTCTGAATGGGATGAAGACTTTCATCGCTGGCAACTGTCTGGGTGCAGGTTGCAGAAAAACCAAGACCCTTCTTTGTTGTATTGCTAGTAGGAATAACAAGCTGTCCCTATCCTGTCGTATCGGTACTCTCGACTGCTTTAATAGCATCTTTGTATGAGGAAATCGAAGTTCCTCCTCCGGATTGTTCGTCCGTGTGTAGCGAAAGCTCTTGGAACTGGGTTCCGATTATCCCTTCTGGTTCCACATAAGTGGATGACAATAAATTGCTGACGAGCAAGGCCTGTTCCCCACAGACTGTGATGAGTTGGCCATTCTGGACGAACTTTAGCTTTTGGTGGAGGGTCGAGGTAACCGCTCCAGCCTGATGTATCCAAGGTCTTCCTAATAAACAACTGTACGTTGCCCGGATGTCCATGACCTAGAAAGTGACTTGGAAAGTGTGAGGACCAATAGTTATAGGAAGATCAACTTCACCGATAACCGTTTTTCTGGATCCGTCGAACGCTTTGACGACGACCTCACTGGTTCTCATCGGGGGTCCTTTGAGTGATAATTGCATTAAAGTGGACTTCGGCATAACATTCAGGGCTGACCCTGTGTCTACCAGTACGCTGGCTAAAGCATCGTCCTGGCAGTTGACTGTGATATTGAGCGCCATGTTATGACGGCGACCCTCTTCAGGTAATTCCTCATCACTAAATACCAAATTATTGCAAGAAGTGATGTTAAAGACTATGCTATCGAACTGTCTGATTGTTACATCCTGTTCTACAAAGGCTTGCTCCAAGACTTTCTGTAGCGCCTCCCTGTGCGCTTCTGAACTGAGTAACAGTGATAATACCGAGATCTTTGAAGGAGTTTGTAACAGTTAATCAACAATGTTGTATTCACTCCTTTGGATGAGCTTCAACATCTCATCATTGTTTTCCGAAAGATCGGGATTATTGGATTGACCGACTGGTGGATCGGGAAGTTCCGTATGAAGTTCCTTTTCTTTGTTAGACTCTCCAACTCGTCTGTTGAAGATTCTACCACTCTGTGTTACACGACTGATGTCTGCAATATTCACGACGGAGGGTAATGGAATTTCATTTCCATTTTCAATTATCGTTGCACCGTATTTGTAAGGGATTGTCTTAGCTGATTCATACGGTAGTGGTCCCGACAGATAGATGACTATGGGAACCTTCTGGTTTTTCTGACCATCGTACGTAATCTCGATTCGTTCCCGGTTGGGAATTCTTGATTCGTCAAGCAGAGGGATAATGGCAAAAACATTCATGGTCCTCTGATGATCGGAGAAGACGACAACGTCCTCAATTTGATTAGCAAGGTAGTTCGGCGACCAATTGATGGGTCCGGAACCTGGATATGGGCGAATCTCTCCACGATCCACGTGCCCATGGAGAGCTTCTCGCACAAGGTAGCACCCTTGGTTACTTTCCGAATAGACTCCACAACGTTCATAATTGTGTGGTGGCACCTGACCACGCCCACTTTGAATACAATACAACCTTACTAGGTTAGCTTCCACGAGTCGGACATCCTGACTTTGACGCCGAGTGGGGTTTCTGTTATTGATACTAATTTGCTGAGTATCTTCATCCATGTAGATTGGCATCCACCAATGATTTAAAAAGTGCTGAAGTGCTTCCTGGACAAGGGCACATCCCTGATCGTTTTTACAACCCGCTTTACAGCTGTGATAATTGTGTGAGATCAGGAATCCGAGTCGGACCTGCTCAGCATGCAATTCTACCAAGTTGGTATTCATCAAGCAAATATCGAAGATTTGAACCATATTGATCTAATAGGGATTCCTATCATGGTAGTCCTGGATCCATCCAAGATCCATCTGGCGCTGGAGGGCCTCCTGTATGAAAGAGTGATCGCTCTATTTAGTGTGCCTAAATAAATCTAACTGCAAGTATACAGTCGTATCGCGTAGTTTTAAAAGATTATCGATCCCACAGAGACTAGAAATCGAACGCACCATTATCTATCGTTACTATGTTTATCTAAGGCTAATCAGAATTGGTTTTTTAGTTCAAAAGTGAAATTAAAGGGAAATTAAAATTCGGGAATACTAGTTATGAATAAGATATCGGTATATAATTCGGTAAACCTACGTGAAGTTAATTAAACCTAAGCGTATAAAGATTTATCACCCTATGCATCTGTAGGAAAAACTAGTTTAAAAGCACTCACCTCACACTCCCGTGGTTATTGCTTCGGACTATACTCTTAAGTCAATATGTTTGCTCTCGCTAGCCCATATGAGGTTAAAAATACTTTTTGAAAACTAATAAGACCTAATTAACTTTAAAGCGCTTCCGCTGTTTTTAAAACTAATGCCCGATTTGAGCTATCCGGGTAAAGCCTCACACTCCCGTGGTCTTGACCTTAACCTTTGTTACTTTTTTACTCTCGTAATAAAAGTTGGGTTCAAAATTAAGAAATCGAATCCAGAAGAAGAGTTAATTATTGATTTTAGCTTAGAGTTATTTAATCCATTTGGTTACTTCATTACATACCGATAAGATCGGTTTAGCTAGACATAATTACGAACTCAAACATAAAAAAGGAAAAACAATTAATCGAAGACATAATTGAAAGAAAATAAACGATACTATAAATTGAATAACGGAAACCTGGTAAATGCAGTAGTAGCAATCCCTCCACAGACTGGTAGGTTCTTGCTTAGATAAAATAAAAATAGCAAATGATGAAGGCAATGAAACAATCTAAATCTAAAGTGTAATAGTTCCTCAATGTGAGAAACTATTACTTTGTTCGGTAATGGGTGACAAGGAAAGGTAAATGTAAACAAAACAGAACGAATTCTGGAAATAATTTGGCAGCAAGACGGTACTTTAGAATGTAGAAAATAGGCCACCCTCCGTTCTTCGTAATCACATGTATTTATAGCCTCAGCTGATGTAGTGGTTGGAGAAAAAGTAGGCATCTCCTCTTGGCAGTTGAGTGGCTTTGGAACCTAGATTTGTTCGGAGAAAATAAGGTCGTGTGAAACTGCTCCTCTGAAAACTCGTAACCACGTCTCTGTTAACGGATTAAACACATTTTGGACGCATGACGATCGTAATGGATTGTGACGGTCGTGGTGGATTTTGCAACTGCCACGGTCGTGGTGGACTGTGACGATCGTCACAGCAGCAGTTTTTGAGTTCTGCTATTTTGCTTCACTTTTCTGCTCTTTTCTTGCATGTTTTGGTTCTTTTCCACACTTAGCATACTTTGACTTGGAAAATGGGATTACCTGCAAAAACACTTAAATAATCTCGAGAAAATCAGATATTAGACGAAAAACGGAATAAGAAACTAACATAAATCGAAGTAAAAATATGATATAAATTCGTGTTATCAAACTCTCCCACACTAAAATCTTTGCTTGTCCTCAAGCAATCAATCTGTTAAATCGGACAAACTTCATCAAATGCACATACCTGGTATACCAATGGATTTGAAAAAGAGTTTCTTGTTAGTAAGACAGGTACTAGTGTAAAACACTAAGGATACAATAATGACACAAAGCAACATGCTTGTCATAGACCTCTCTTTTGTACAATCCAGTTCTAATCATTCTATTATAGTTCAACCAAAAGTTTTTGTGTCTATTTCACCCGGCTTCATTCTAATGCAATCACATTAAGCCCTTTGCCTTATTCACGCACGTAGTGGAGTAACCGGTTAGTGACTTTGATCCCTTTTCTCACGGGGCCTGATACACAAGTGTGGTAACCCTTTATACATCCCATTCGTAGATTGCGGGGGATCGAACCGTAGTTCGCCCTACCAAGTCCAAAACTAGGTACCTCTGAACCAATCGACAACGGATTTTCTTTCTTTTCTTGTAAATTTTCACAACTGTGCAAGTTGTTGCATATTCTATTTTTCTCGGCATATAGATAAGAAAGATTTTTTTTTCTTTTCTTGATTGGGCATCAAACACTTATATTCATTGTCTCCCCACGTGGTTTGTGATTTAGATGGTGTTGACTGCTGATATAAACTACTAGGGGTTACTTTAGGACTGAACTCAAGGTATCGTATAATAAGTATCGAAACTGATATCGCATACGCAAGAGGTCTAAGGTGTCAAGACAGTATCGATCTTGTTAGCACTTTCCCAGCTTCCTAACATAATTTAAAGCTTGATATGTCACGATGTGCATTGATCGTAAAATTTTTTTCGTTATGGCAGAATAAAATGGGGAAATCGGAATACTGAAACAAAATACTCATTTATTAACTTAGATAAGGACAAAGAAAGTACAAGAAAGGGAAATAAAACGGAAATAAACTGACTCTCCCACACTATATCGGACATTGTCCTCAATGTTGCGATATAAAGGGGACTAACAAGAAAAACTAAAAAGAAAAAAAAAATCAGGGAGCTCCATGTCCTCTGCCTCTAGGGCGCCCGTGTCCATGCCGTGCCACATGATCTGGAATGCCCATGTGATGGATGTAATCGTGTAAGTCCTGTACTCGCAGTGTCAATGCACCCATCTCATCGATGACACCGTCAAGCCTCTGGCCTTGGTCAACTTGCCCTTGCTGGATTTGACGCATGAGAGTCATCATTTCATTCTGTTGCTGGTTTTGTTGCCATATAGCCCTCAAGATTTCTTCATTAGTAACGGGGTCTTGGTCGGGGCGGCAACGACGTCTGGAGGTCGAAGGAGCATCATTGGCAGGCGGTGGTTAGTTTTCAGGGGCATTATCCATCTCTTGCTCCATCTCATCAATAGGTCACTGTTCTTGATCATCATGTACAGACGCATTTTGCTCAGGAGCATTCAGATCAAAGAGCCAATTGGCCATATTCTGAGGGTCAATGCGGCTCCTGCAAGGCATAATGATACTTCTCACGGTTTTGACGCGGACCATTGGATGGTATTTCCCATTTCTTTGTAACTTGATGAGCTGAGAGTTGCGGCAATAGTCTATGTCAAGGAACACCGGAGGCATGGAGGGTAATCTGGTAAGCTCATTTTCCAAATTCAAACTTAGAGCAATAGAAGTGACAATCCCTCCAAAATAGAAAGGTTTGAAACCTCTAGCACAATTAGCCTGGATGTGTGCTAACAGAAACGGCGCGGCGTTGATCGGCTCAGGGTGAAACATACAATCGAGAAAAAATAGCTCCTTAGAGTTTACCTTGTGGTTGCTATCCCGTGCAAAAATAATGCTTCCTAAGGTGCGGTGAACATATCTGACGGCTGGGTTGTGGATATATGTTGCGTTAAGGCTATCCCAGCTATTGACTGTTGTTCCTGTCAACTGATTCCATAATTGAAATGCTGCTTGAAAGAAAGTTTCCTGTGGTACTCGGCGGTGCACACTCTCACCATGGTGGAAACCAAGCATTCCGGCAAGTTACTCTTGGCCGATTTTATACTCATTACCGAACATGTGGAACGTGGCTACGCCGGTGAGTTGATTCGTCTGGCTAGAAGGTGTCACGTATGTGAATGAACTGAGAAATTCGAGCGTTAGGGCTTCGTAAGTAGGTCGGCTCTGAGTGCAGAGCTGCCATAGACCAGCATTTTGTAGCATCCATTTAACTCCCTCAAGCATTCCTAGTTCTTCTAGACATGCAACGTCTACGTAGCGAGTTGGTTGTACGGAACGTTGGTAGTAATCGATGTACCTAGCCCTTTAACGCTCTCCTGCTTCTCCATCTCTGAAGTTCAATGTTGATAGGTCAGGAATTTGTCGTGCCATTGGTGGGTTACAGAGAAATTAGGGAAGAAAATGGGTTGTGGAGAATGAGGGTTAGTGAAAAAAATGGTACACGGTATGAATATATAGTGAACGGGGAAGATAAATGGTAAAGGAAAATGTTGAATTTGGGTCAAATGGTAATGGTGGGACGGTTATGGAATTGGAAAAGAAAGTGGGACGGCTGGGTTTTAAATGAGGGAAAGAAGAGGGAGACGAAGGAAGCAGTTCTGTTTTAACGCACAACCTGTTCCAAACCCGCGTGACGGTCGTCACGGGGTCGTCACAATCGTGACGCTCGCAATTTCTGGGTGGTGAAATAGTTTATGACAGAAACAATTCCAAACATAATATTTTAGTAACAGTCAATGGTAAGCATATAGAAACAACATTATATTGCATTCACAGAGATAAGTAACATGACAACATAAATTAAAACAGAATTAAAAGTATGAACAGGAATGAAATTGAAATCATAAAGAGTCAACATTAGCAGCAAATGAAATTATCCTTTAAAACCAAAGAGGTGCTAGTAAAATACTAGCAATGTATCAAAACTGTATGATGATCAAATTATTCCCGACATGAAAAATGAAAACTGAAATAATGTAAAATTGTTCTAAAGTAAATGCATAAAAATCTTGAAAATAAGGTGCTTCATAAATCTAGCCAAGGCGTTTCTTCAAAGATGCGATGGCTTGATTTAAATGATCAAATTGTTCAACGATCAAATCCATGAGTCCAACAATGTTTTGTCGCATAGTGTTTAGCTCATCCTTTACTGAAGTGATTTCCTTATGATACTCATCCATAGTCTTTAGAATAGAATTCAGATTAGCAGCATAGTTAGTGGCATCAACTTTAGGAATGTCAATCTCTTCTTGGAATTCCATATAATCAAGATCATGATAATGAGGGGGTGTTTTTGGGTCGATCTCAGATTCAGGAAAGGTTTCTTCCGGTTCAGGTACGGGTTCATCAAGGTCATATAGCCAATTATGTTGATTGTGCACACTTGTGCGTTCATGATTTGGAAGTGTAAAGTGTGGTACGACAACATTGTTAATCAGAAGCTGAAAATGGTTCGGACTTTGGTTCCTAATCATAGCCCTATTAAAACAAAAAGTGATATTCATGGGTCTAAATTCTCCAAAGGGGTTAATCTTAGAAAGTCAGGTTCTGAATCCCATAGCATCAACTATTTTTATAACTAGGCTACCTATCAGAATTGGACTGTTATCATTATTAATGAGTTTGCAAAAGTTGTTCAACATAAAAGTGAGTCCATTGACCTCTCTAGACTGAGAAGCACAAAACATAATGAAAAGCTCATCCCTCGAAACAGTGTTATCATTCTCAGGTTTACCAAATAAAGTATAGGCCAGGATCATATGAAAGTAACGGAAAGCGGGGTTATGTATTTCTGTTGAAAGCATATGGTCCATGTCAAAATCAGGTTTCCCTGAAATTCTACCCCGAAAATCACTCAGCTCTCCAACCAACACTAAGTCCTCTTGAACCACAGAGAAAACATTAGGTCCTTCAGGAAATCCTAAAAGATCTGACAGTTCCTTTATGGTGAACTGGCAGCTGTATCCGAATAGTCTAAAGGTAATTCTTCCCCTGGTTAAACCTTTTCCACAGTGAGGGTTATAGCTTAAAGAGCTCAGGAATTCTAAAGTCAAGCTACGGTAGAATTTGTGTTTCTTGCTGGCAAAACCCTCCCAACCTAATTGGCTAAACAGAAAGTCTACGCTCTCACCTACACCTAAGGCGGTCATGGTGGGTCTGTGGGAAAATTTTGTCAAGGCAAAAGGTCTAAGAGACAAAGCCTCATAGCGATGCCACTGTGCTCCATCTCTGAATTCTACTAACAAGTTATCCTCGTTTGCCATTAATTAGTACTTTTTGCAAAAAATGTAAGCAGAAGAGGAGAACAGAAAGAGTAGAGAGACTTTATAATCCTGTAGTTTTTCAATTTTAAGATCAGCAAAACATTTTCAAATCAAATTTAAAATGATATAAATGAAACTAAAAATTTGCAAAATAAAAATAAAACATAGGGAACGTAAAGAAATGGCAAATGTAAAGCAAGAAAAACAAAAATCATGGGTTGCCTCCCATTAAGCGCTGTTTTTAACGTCGAAAGCCTGACGAATTCAATTAGATGCTTAGTTAGGGGGTTCGGTGGGCAACTCTAAAAGTCTTAGGCAGTTCAAATAATCTCTATTTTCAATGCTGTGATAATGTTTTAGACGTTGTCCATTAACTAAAAATGGATTACTATTCCTCCCCTTTATTTCTATCGCTCCACTTTGTAGAATTTTTGTAATCTCAAAAGGACCGGACCATCTAGACCTTAATTTCCCAGGAAAGAGTTTAACCTTGAGTTAAATAGGAGTACAACGTCTCCCACACTAAATTCTTTTCTAGATAAGCGCTTATCATGCCATTTTTTAGTTCGTTCTTTATATATTTTAACATTTTCGTAAGCGTCTAATCTTAACTCTTCTAGTTCATGCAGATCTAGGATATGTTTTTCACCTGCGGAATCGTACCTTAGGTTCAATGTTTTAATAGCCCAATAGGCTTTATGTTCTAATTCTACTGGTAGATGGCAAGATTTACCATAGACCAGCTTGAAAGGTGTGGTTCTGATTGGTGTTTTGTAGGCTGTCTTATATGCCCATAAAGCTTCGTTGAGTTTAGATGACCAGTCTTTCCTAGAGGTGGCTACGGTCTTTTCTAGAATTTGTTTTATTTCTCGATTCGAGACCTCAACCTGTCCACTTGTTTGTGGATGATATGGTGTTGCTACGCGGTGTCTTACCCCATACTTTGATAGTAATTTGTCAAATATTTTTTATATGAAATGAGAGCCACCGTCACTTATGACAAGTCTCGGCACACCAAATCTGGGAAAGATTGTGTTTTTGAAAAGCTTTATGACTACTCGTGCGTCATTTGTAGGAGAAGCTATTGCCTCAATCCATTTTGAAACATAATCGACAACTACGAGTATATATTTATTTCCAAAGGATGATGGGAAAGGTCCCATAAAATCAATCCCCCATACATCAAAGACTTCTACTTCTAATATACCTTTTTGAGGCATCTCATCGCGTTTTGATATGTTACCAGTGCGTTGGCACCGGTCGCAGTTTAGTATTGCAGTGTGTACATCCTTCCAAAGGTTGGGCCAAAATAGGCCGGATTGCAAGATCTTAGCACATGTCTTTGAGGTACTAGCATGTCCTCCATAAGGAGCAGAATGACATTGAGAGATTATGTTTTCTATTTCTTCTTCTAGGAAGCAACGACGGAAGATACCGTCGGCTCCTCTCTTAAACATCAAAGGTTCATCCCAATAAAAATGTTTTAGATCATGAAAGAATTTTTTCTTTTGTTGATAAGATAAGTCTGGTGGAAGTACTCCAGCTGCTAAGTAGTTGACTATGTCAGCATACCATGGCAGGATTGTGTGTATGTTAATTTCTTCCACGACTTCTTCCATCTTTGGGTCATTCAACTGTAGAGTAGACATATCACTTTCTAGTTGGGCTATGAGTCGTTCATATGGGAAATCCTCATTAATGGGTACTGGCTCTGGTTTAATGCCCTCTAATCGGGATAAGTGGTTTGCTACTACGTTTTCAGTTCCTTTCTTATCTTTGATCTCTAAATCAAATTCTTGTAAAAGTAGGATCCACCTTAGCAGTCTAGGTTTTGCATCCTTTTTGTTAAGTAAATATCTAATAGCTACGTGGTCTGTATAAATGATGATCTTAGCTCCCACTAGGTAGGAACGAAATTTGTCAAGGGGAAAGATCACGGCTAAAAGTTCTTTTTCTGTGGTAGCGTAGTTCATTTGGGCAGAATCTAAGGTTCTACTTGCATAGTAAATGGCATGAAGTTTTCTATCCCTCCTCTGTCCTAAGACTGCACCTACAACATAATCACTTGCATCACACATGATTTTGAAAGGTAACCTCCAATCTGGTGGTTGCATGATAGGTGCGGTAATAAGAGTTGTTTTCAGCTGTTCAAACGCTTTTAGACATTTCTCATCGAAGATAAATTCAGCGTCTTTCATTAATAGACCGGTAAGAGGTTTAGTAATTTTCGAGAAATCCTTTATGAATCGTCGGTAGAAAGCGGCGTGTCCTAAGAAACTTCGTATTTCTCGTACGGTTTTCGGAGGTTGAAGATTTTTTATAATTTCTATCTTAGCTTTATCAACTTCAATTCCTCTATCGGACACCACGTGTCCAAGTACGATTCCTTGATTCACCATAAAATGGCATTTCTCCCAGTTTAATACGAGATTAACTTTTACGCATCTTTCTAGTACCATTTCTAGGTTCGATAGACATCCTTCAAAGCTCTGCCCACAAACAGAAAAGTCATCCATAAACACTTCCATAATATCATCTATAAAATCAGCAAAGATTGACATCATGCATTTTGGAATGTGGCAGGTGCGTTACATAGTCCAAACGGCATTTGTCGATAGGCGAATGTTCCATAGGGACATGTG
Organism: Lathyrus tuberosus; assembly: GCA_022829125.1. Taxonomy (NCBI): domain Eukaryota; kingdom Viridiplantae; phylum Streptophyta; class Magnoliopsida; order Fabales; family Fabaceae; genus Lathyrus; species Lathyrus tuberosus. Next base: position 4,083,245 of record JALAZF010000289.1, on the reverse strand, counting down.
AAGGTCGTCTTTTCTTGGTCATCAGGATGAATAGGAATTTGAAAGAATCCTGAATAACCGTCTAAATAGCAGAAGTATGAGTGTTTAGCCAACCGTTCCAACATTTGGTCAATAAAAGGCAATGGGAAATGGTCTTTACGAGTGGCTTTATTTAACTTTCTATAATCGATGCACATTCTACTTCCAGTTACAACCCTTTTTGTTATAGATTCACCTTTTGTGTTCTTAACAACTGTAACACCTCCCTTCTTTGGAACGACATGTACTGGGCTAACCCATTTACTGTCTGATATCGGGTATATATTTCCTGCTTCTAAAAGTTTTTTCACTTCGTCTTTGACTACAGTACTCAAGATCGGGTTAATCCTTCTCTGATGTTCCCTAGAGGATTTACAGTCTTCCTCCAGCATAATGCGATGCATACAAATAGAAGGACTTATTCCTTTAAGGTCAGCGATGTTATAGCCTAACGCAGTTGGATATTTTCTTAAAACATCTAATAGTTTCTTGGTTTTGATATGTCCTAAGTCTGCATTGACTATTACAGGTCGTTCGAGAGCTTCGTCTAGGAATTCATACCTTAAATTTTTGGGTAATGTTTTCAGTTCTAGGGCTGGTTTCTTCGAGCAAGGTAGATGATCTGGTGTAAGTGCTAAGCATTCGCTTAGGCTATCGTCTTGATAAGGTTCACGCCAGTTATCATCTTCGAAAATTGGAGGTATTGGAATTTTTAGAATATCTGAATATGTGATCGGTTCCATCTCTATTTCTCTTACACACTCATCTATGACATCTAGTAGATAACATGTGTCGTCTATAGCTGGAGCTTGTAAGAATTGTGTCAGAATAAATTCAACCTTCTCTTCAGCAACTTCAAAAGTTAGCCTGCCTCTCTTTACATCTATAATTGCTCCAGCAGTAGCTAAGAATGGACTTCCTAATATGATAGGAGTAGTAGAGTCTTCTGTAATATCCATGATTATGAAATCGGTAGGGATATAGAATTGTCCTATACGAACTGGAACATTTTCTAGTATACCAATTGGGTATTTAATAGAGCGGTCAGCTAGTTGAACAAACATCTTAGTTGGTCTTAATTCTCCCATATCAAGCTTCTTGCATATGGATAAGGGCATAACACTAATACTGGCTCCTAAGTCGCATAGAGCTTTGTCTATGACGAACTTCCAAATTACATAAGGTATGGAGAAACTACCTGGGTCTTTCAGCTTAGGAGACATTTTGTTTTGAATTATTGCGCTACACTCAGCAGTAAGTGTGACTGTTTCGTTTTCCTCAATCTTTTTCTTATTGGATAAGTTTTCTTTTAGGAACTTAGCATACGAGGGCATCTGAGTTATGGCTTCTGTAAAAGGTATCGTGATGTTTAATTATTTTAGAAGTTCAACAAATTTCTTAAATTGCCCTGCAGTTTTGGAATTTGTCAATCTTTGAGGATACGGAATAGGCGGTTTATAAGGTGGTGGAGGTACATAAGCTTTTTCTTTGTTGACAGCCTCTTGGTCATTATCTTCCTTTTCCTTGGGTTCATTCTCCTTCTCAGTTGTTGTGTTGTTAGCGGATTTTTGGTACATGGCTGGATTTTGAAGTCTTGGATCAATGGGTTCATCTAATTCTTTTCCACTTCTCAGTATAACAGCATTTGCATGTCCTTTAGGATTAGGTTATGGCTGTCCAGGAAATGTTCCAGCAGGAGCAGCAGTAGGTGCTTGTTGTTGAGCCACTTGGGAAATTTGCGTTTCAAGCATTTTGTTGTGAGTGGCCAAAGCGTCTACTTTGTTTGCTAACTGCTTAATTTGTTCACTAGTGTGTATGTTTTGATTCAGGAACTCTTTGTTTGTCTGAGTCTGGGTAGCTATGAAGTTTTCTATCATCAGTTCAAGGTTAGACTTTTTAGGAACATTTGGAGCAGCTGTTACAGCCTTTTGATAACCTGGTGGTGCAGCAGGTGCTTGACCAGGTGCATACAGTGCATTGTTGTTTTTGTAAGAGAAGTTTGGGTGATTCTTCCAACCAGGATTGTAGGTATTTGCATAAGGGTTTGCTTGAGTATAATTCACTTGATCTGTAGAGGCTCCTGCTAAAACTTGGCATTCAGGGGCAGCGTGTCCAGCTGCTCCACATAATTCGCAGTTTGGCACTACAGCAGCCACAGTGGTTGTGGGTGTTATGGTCAAATTGTCTATCTTTTGCGCGATTGCATCTACCTTAGCACGGACATGATCTAGGCTAGAAACTTCGTACACTCCTCCTTTTGGTTGGGATTTCTCCACTTGAGTTCTTTCACCTCCCCATTGGTAGTGATTCTGAGCCATACTCTAGATGAGTTGATGGGCTTCATCATAGGGTTTATCCATGAGTGTACCACCAGCGGCGACATCTATTGTCAATCTTGTATTGTACAAGAGACCATTGTAAAACGTGTGGATAATTAACCAATCCTCAAGACCATGATGCGGGCATATCCTCCTCATATCTTTGTATCTTTCCCAAGCATCATATAAAGACTCGTTGTCTTTTTGTCTGAAGCTGTTGATTTGGGCTCTCAGCATAGCTGTTTTGCTTGGCGGAAAATATCGTGCTAGAAAGACCTTCTTTAAATCCTCCCAAGAAGCAATAGAGTTGGATGGCAAGGATTGCAACCAAGCCCAAGCTCTATCTCTCAATGAGAAAGGAAAAAGACGTAGTCTTATGGCATCTGCGGTTACACCATTTACTTTCACTGTGTCTGCGTACTGCACAAACTTGGTCAGATGTTTGTTCGGATCTTCTGTTGGGTTTCCAGAAAATCGATTTTGTTGCACAGCAGATAACAACGAGGGTTTCAACTCAAAATTGTTTCGGTTGATAGCTGGAGCGACAATGCTGTTGTGAGGTTCTTGTTGAGATGCGGCAGCATAATACTTAAGAGGTCGGTTTTGTGGTGGGTCGGCCATGTCTGTTTCTGATTTGGAATCTGATTCAGATTTAAGTTCAGGGTCTGATTGAGATTCAGGTTCTGATAAAGGAAAAGGGATATCGTGAGCTAAGCAGTATTCTTGGATAAGTCTTTTTACGGTAAGAAGCCGTTCAGGTTCGTCTGTCGGTCGTATGAGGTCTTCGCCAGAAGAGCGAGTACTTGGCATACAATCGACAGAAAGGGAATTTGGTTTTTGCCTTAGTCTATACGACGTAACAAAGGAATTACGATGTCGACTTAATTAGTCCCCGGCAACGGCGCCAAAAACTTGATCGCTCTATTTAGTGTGCCTAAATAAATCTAACTACAAGTATACAGTCGTATCGCGTAGTTTTAAAAGATTATCGATCCCACAGAGACTAGAAATCGAACGCACCGTTATCTATTGTTACTATGTTTATCTAAGGCTAATCAGAATTGTTTTTTAGTTCAAACGGGAAATTAAAGGGAAATTAAAATTCGGGAATACTAGTTATGAATAAGATATCGGTATATAATTCGGTAAACCTACGTGGAGTTAATTAAACCTAAGCGTATAAAGATTTATCACCCTATGCAACTGTAGGAAAAACCAGTTTAAAAGCCCTCACCTCACACTCCCGTGGTTATTGCTTCGGACTAAACTCTTAAGTCAATATGTCTGCTCTCGCTAGCCCATATGAGGTTAAAAATACTTTTTGAAAACTAATAAGACCTAATTAACTTTAAAGCGCTTCCGCTATTTTTAAAACTAATGCCCGATTTGAGCTATCCGGGTAAAGCCTCACACTCCCGTGGTCTTGACCTTAACCTTTGTTACTTTTTTACTCTCGTAATAAAAGTTGAGTTCAAAATTAAGAAATCGAAGCCAGAAGAAGAGTTAATTATTGATTTTAGCTTAGAGTTAATTAATCCATTTGGTTACTTCATTACATACCGATAAGATCGGTTTAGCTAGACATAATTACGAACTCAAACATAAAAACGGAAAAACAATTAATCGAAGACATAATTGAAAGAAAATAAACGATACTATAAATTGAATAACGGAAACCTGGTAAATGCAGTAGTAGCAATCCCTCCACAGACTGGTAGGTTTTTGCTTGGATAAAATAAAAATAGCAAATGATGAAGGCAATGAAACAATCTAAATCTAAAGTGTAATAGTTCCTCAATGTGAGAAACTATTACTTTGTTTGGTAATGGGTGACAAGGAAAGGTAAATGCAAACCAAACAGAACGAATTCTGGAAATAATTTGGCAGCAAGATGGTACTTCAGAATGTAGAAAATAGGCCACCCTCCGTTCTTCGTAATCACATGTATTTATAGCCTCAGCTGATGTAGTGGTTGGAGAAAAAGTAGGCATCTCCTCTTGGCAGTTAAGTGGCTTTGGAACCTAGATTTGTTCGGAGAAAATAAGGTCGTGTGAAACTGCTCCTCTGAAAACTCGTAACCACGTCTCTATTAACGGATTAAACACATTTTGGACGCATGACGATCGTAATGGATTGTGACGGTCGTGGTGGATTTCGCAACTGCCACGGTCGTGGTGGACTGTGACGATCGTCACAGCAGCAGTTTTTGAATTCTGCTATTTTGCTTCACTTTTCTTCTCTTTTCTTGCATGTTTTGGTTCTTTTCCACACTTAGCATACTTTGACTTGGAAAATGGGATTACCTGCAAAAACACTTAAATAATCTCGAGAAAATCGGATATTAGACGAAAAAAGGAATAAGAAACTAACATAAATCGAAGTAAAAATATGATATAAATTCTTGTTATCAAAGAGCATCCCTGTTTGTTTATCGAGCAAGGCAGACAAGAACTGTAATCGTGTCGTGGCAGATTATGATACTGGCTTTGCCTTGAGTGCATTGCCACCAGGTTGACATTCATCGTACGGATGCCGTGGTTCTGAATGACATTGGAATTCGTGTAAACCATGTTAACTCCGCGAACTCGGTGCTGTTGGATCCATCCGAGATCCAATTATTCTTTTAGAGTTGCTTGCACCAGAGAACATCCTTGATTACTTTTAGAGCAGATATCACATTGATGATAATTATGAGGTGGCACATGGCCATATCCACTCTGTCTACAATGCATCTTGACCAGATTGGTCCTCAACAAGAGTACATCATGAATTTGATAAATATTGTTAAATTCTTTCTCAATCAGGTTGACTGCAGCTTTCTCATGTTGAGGCAGCGGGTTCGTAAAAACATTGGGATTCGTATCTTTGAAAGATATGAGCCCGCTCCTAACAAGCTTTTGAATGTCGAATTTGAAATTGGGACAATTCTCTATGTTATGCCCTAGACCTCCTTGATGATAAGGGCATGTCTGATCCACCTTAAACCAAAAAGGCGGATTTTCCGGTACTGTAAGAGGAGACTTAGTCTGGATGTGCCCCTTAGCCAGTAGTAACGGAAATAGTTCTGCGTACAACATGGGTATAGGATCAAACCCTGGTGGCCGTGTTGTACGGTTGTTGCTGTATGGAGGACAAGCCTGCTGAAGAGGCTGTTGTGTCCTTTGCTGATTAGGTTGGCTCTGCGCAACCTGAGGTTGATACGTAGGAATAGGCGCAGGGTTGAGAGCAGGAGTTACAGCTGCTACTAGTTGGTAACGTCGCCTTTGCTTTCCGAGAGAGATATTCCCAATATCTTGCTCTTTTTTCTTAGGGAGAGCACTACCGTATCATTTTGTACTACTCGATGATCCAGCGTCTTTTACCAAACGTCCTTCTCGGACGGCTTCCTCAAGACGAACTCCCATGCCCACTATCTCAGTGAAATCACTGGGTGCACTGGCAACCATTCTATCATAGTAAAATGAGCTTAAGGTCTTTAAGAAGATCTTTGTCATCTCTTTTTCCTCAAGAGGTGGACAAATCTGAGCGGCAATTTCGCGCCATCTCTGAGCGTACTCCTTAAAGGTTTCCTTGTCCTTTTTGTGACATTGATCTGAGTTGATCTCTGTCCAGTGCCATGTCAAAATTGTATTTGTATTGTTAGATGAAGGCAGTACCAAGATCTCTAAATGTGCTAATCGTAGTACAGTTTAAACCCATGTACCAATTGAGTGCGGCACCGGTTAAACTATCCTGAAAGTAGTGAATCAGTAGGTCCTAATTCTCTGTCTGAGCTAACATTCGTCGAGCGTACATCACCAGATGGCTCTGAGGGCAAGAGTTACCCTTGTATTTTTCAAAGTCAGGAACTTGAAATTTGTGCGGAACTTTCACATTGGGGACCAGACAAAGGTCTGCGGCGTCCTTTCCAAATAAATCCTGACCGCGAATGGCTTACAGTTCCTTCTGCATTTCCAGGAACTGTTCCTGGAATTCATCCATTCTATCGAACATAGTTTCCTTCTTACTAGAAGGTATCTGTGGAATCTGTCCTTCCGGGACAGTGTGCACCACAGGGGGTGGTACCGTGACTGCGGCAGTGAATGTTGGCGTTTCTCGAAGTTTGTAACCTTCAGGAATCTTCAGTATGCCCCTGGCATCTTCGCTTTCCCGAAGTTTGTAACCTTCAGGCCCAGCAGCTTCTGTTATGATTCCCTGATCTTCAGTGATCGGCGGAGCATATCCTTCCGGGATATAGTTAACAGGCATGCCCCAAGGACGATCTTTCAGCATTTGATACCTAGGATCATACTTATCCACTATGGGCGTTGATGTGATCTCTGAGATCACAGTCCTTTGTAGCTGAGCTTCTGCCATGGTTTGCATGTCGTTACAAAGCTTTCTCATATCCTCTCTCAGAGCGTCGATCTCTTCTTTTAACTCTCTGTTTTCTTCCTCAAGATCATCCATCTTTTTCTGACGATTGGCCCGAGTATTATACGAATGAGACAGTTTGACTCTAGAACCGAGACACAAATGTGAGATTCGTAGGTAAGAAGAATACGCGATGTGAGAATGATGAATGCAATGATTATATTAATTGTTTTTTGGTTTAATCAAAATAAACTTTGACAATTAGATTGGAAATATCAAACAGTGGGGAAACCCCTTTTTATTGAATTCAAAGGATTACAGAAATGGAAATACAGTAGATTACAAGGTGCAGAAACAGAAACCTAAGCTAATGGGTCCCGAGTCCTCTTTAAAGAGAAATTGGGTGCTAACTCTGGTACTTTCCTTTTCTTTGACCGGGGCTCTTGGGCCGTTGTCGGGTTGTCATTCCTTTTCCAGGTGAAAGGAGTGAGCAAATTCCTTTGGTCATCTTGATTCTCTACAGCATGTTGCTCCAAAATTTCAATCAGAGCGTCCTTATCTTTCAGTAGTTGCTGTATTTTGATGCACTCCACGTTGAGGTTGCAGTACTTGTTCTTCCAAGACCTATTTTCCCGTTGAACTTTGTTGAGAGTAACCTGAAGCTTTTCAGTCTCAGTCATGAAGTACATGACAGACTCCCTCGGTGGAAGAACTCCTTGACGAGGATAAGGCATCTTTAGCTTAAGAGCTCTAGTTTGTACCTAGTGGAGATAAGGCTCCACCGAGACACAGTCGGGTTTTCCTAGAGACTCTCGTCCTTTCTTATGAACATGTTTCCAAGCGTGCACTATTTCTATCTTTAGTGCTCTGTCACTTTCTCCTTCCTTGAAGAAAAGACCTTCCAGATGAACACTCCGTGGGACGTGTTTCATCGGGTATCCAAATTGACGACGAACGAGAACTGGATGGTAATTGATTCCTCCCTTAGTTCCTATAAGGGGTACGTTGGGGAAGTTTCCACAACGGTCAATGATCCTGATTCCGTCATAAATCCTACTACACTAATCTATGTCAGAGTTGGTGAGGGACATGATTTTCTGCGACCAACGTAAGGCACTCATGTGATCCCAAAAAGTAGCAGACCTAGGCAAATGGGAGATAAACCATTTATAAAGCAGAGGTACACAGCACGTGATCTCCCCTCCGTTGTACAAATTTCCTAAGTGTACAGAATGATACGCATCCGCAAGCAAAGTCGGCACAGGGTTTCCAATGAGAAAAACCTTAATGGAGTTGATATCGACGAAGTTATTAATGTTGGGTAACAAAAAGAACCCGTAGGTGAGTAAAACAAAGATGCTTTCGAAAGCAGTCACATTCCCGATACTGGCGAAGTACAGGGCTTTCTTTGTCAAGAACTGGGCTGGCAAACCTTGTATGCCACCCTTAGTCATCATGTGAGTGCTGACCTCAGACTCGTCCAAATGAATTGCTCTTGCAATGGTCTGATTCTTTGGAATTTCTTCCAGTCCAGAAAATAGAGCTCGATCAGTGATGTGTAGATCAATCAGTTGAGAATACTCCTCCAGCATTGGTACTATCTGGTAATCCGAGAATGTGAAATAGTGATAGACCGGATCGTAGAACTGAATGAGCGCATCCATGATTCCCTCAATCACATGGACTCTTAGCAGAGATAGTAAACCTCCGTACTTGGCTCTGAAAGCCTCTTGGTTTGTGATCATCCTCGCCAAACCTCTTAAATCCTCTAGTTTTGGAATCCTGAAGGTGTACTTATGAGTTCTCCTTCTACCGAAATCCATTAGCGTAATCCTTTTCTCTGATATTTGCAATCACAGTCTTAGTTTATTTTGAAAAAACAGAGAGACTAGAAGAGAAATTTTTTGAATGTTTTACTTTTTTTTAAATGAATGCATGAATGCAGTACACAAAAGCATAGAAAAAACATGGGGTCAAAGGGTCGGTGTCATGAAGTCAAGGCTCTACCCATCCCCAAAGGTTTATACTAGGGTGATTTTTGTACCTGTACTCAAAATCATCAGCTCCTCCCAGGATAACAAACAGCAAGCGGAACGCCAGCGAGCTGTATGAAATCTTAGAGTAAATGCTATTCACCGAGAATAGATCATCAGCCTCAAATGAGGGTAGTATCGCGTGACAACTATTTCCAATAGCTTCCGCACTACAAAAGGGTTGGCTCCTCAGCTTCTCAGACGTCACAATCGGCCCATTGCCTATGAGAGGGAAAGGGTTACATTGGGAAGCCTCCACTGAGGTTGATGGTCGACCTTGTTGCCATCACTTATCTTATGTGTATACTCAATCTTTCCACATGCGGCATCACACGCATTCCCATTAGCAGAAAAATAAACACAGATATCAATTAGGAAAAGCAATATATATTTGTCCTAATGTCCTAGACTTTTTAGAGCTAAGTATCTTAAGAGTCTGACAGAAAATGGTTTCCCGGCGGAGTCACCATCCTGTGGTTTCATTCCAAATTAACGGCGTTTTGACCTAAGATCCTAGTGACGTCAGGGTTTCAAGAGATAAGAGGAATAAAATGCCTTGAAAGGTGCCATCTTTGTGGTACCCCCTTTCAAGATTTCTACCTAGGAGACAAGAAGAGAACAAGATCCCTAAAGACTCCCCAGCAGAGTCGCCATTTTTCTGTAGCGAGTGATTTTTGGATGTGGTTGCGAAGCACGATCGCTCTAGTACTACAACTCGATTCATTTTTTATCCTATTGAAGCTGATGAAGGAAGGGAAATAGATGTCTCCAATTAACCCTGCTTGCATACTGACGTTAAACAATCAAAACTGTTGGTTTACAGATGCTACAAAGATTCGGGGTCTCTCCTAGGTTATTTTTTCGAAAAGGGGTGTTTTAGGCTATCGTTTGAGATGTTAGGACGGATATATGAAAGTATGGGGTTTTGGGTTTTTGTTTAGTGTGCTCGCTAAGATTTTTCTTTCAATCTTATGCCTACGTATTCCCGTTTACCGAAACAGGGAAATCAGAGCGATCGTAGTTCCTCCTATTCTATGGGAGGAAACAGTTGTTTTGGTGTCTTGTTCAAAGCCCAAGACGTGAAGCAAAAGGTAGTTTGTATCTTGTTCAAAGCCCAAGATGTGAAGCTGAAGAGGTTGGACTTTAGAGTGAATTTGTCATCTCTAAAGAGTGGTTTGTATGTCACAACAGTTTATAAAGGAGAATTACTTTAACCGGGATTTGTGAATCTGGCAATGCCATAATTTCCTTTATAGGGGATTTCCAACCTGAAGGAGAAGACTTTAACTCAGTATAGAGCAATGCTATCTTTCCTTAGGATTTTCTCATGCTAAAAGAGGGACAGTGGCATGGATATAGATGATCCAGAGGCTTGCCGCTTACAGTGATTAGATGAAGGGGAAGAAGTTGTTGATGTTTGTGTACTGTGAACGAGGCACAGCTTTGATGCTAAAAGGTTGATTGGATCAACCAGTGGTTTTCTTATACAAAGCCTAAGAGGAGGCTATTATGTGTCCCGTACAAAGCCCGAGAGAGAAGCTAAAAGGTTTTGACTCAACGAGGGAGTCTTTTAGTATCTCTTACAAAGCCCGAGATGGAGGCTAAAATTGTTAGCTCCGCTGGGGAGAATCATTGTACAAAGCCCAAGAGGAGGCTAAGGTGTTGTTTCAGTTGAGTGACAGGTCCAATACGCTGATTTAAAGAGAAAACCAGTTCTTATATGAGTGTTGTTTGCACTCATGGATTTTGATTCGAAGATCATGATTATTTCCTGTTCTTTAAGGAAATGGGAAATCCAAAGGGTATTGAGACTGTCCAAGTCTAAAGTTTCATCTCCTAGTTTTGGGAAGGAGCTTGAGAATGTCTTTTGAGACTCAAGGTAATTAGACTGTCCAAGTCTAGAGTTTCATCTTTTGTACTATGTGTTGAGAAACAGTAGTAGACTCTTGGAAAGACTGTTCTATTAAGATGACTGATTTCTGTTCCTATACCTTTAGGAGGTCGTCGGGACAATTTGTACGAAGCCCAAGAGGAGGCTGGAAACTTTTAAGAAGTCGAGTGGTCCTTGTATGAAGCCAGAGAGGAGGCTATCATTCCCGGGGGAAGAATCATTAGATGAAGCCTAAGAGAAGGCTGTGAATACTTCTAAGAAGCCGACGGGTCCTTGTACAACGCCCAAGAGGAGGCAGGGATGCTTTTAGGAAGCCTGTGGGTCCCCAAACCCCAAGAAGTTCAAGACAGGTTATTCACAAAGAATAGATCAAGCCAGCAAAGTTCGAGAATTTGGAAGAAACTCAAAAGATGCCATTCACGGAGAAAAGATCATCTCTGGGGAATAGAGTTTCTTGACAAGTGCTTTTAAGAAGCCTATGGGCCCCCAAACCCCGAGAAGTTCAAGACAGGTTATTCACAAAGAATAGATCAAGCCAGGAAAGTTCGAGAATTTGGAAAAACTCAAGAGATGCAATTCACGGAGAAGAGATCATCTCTGGGGAGTAGAGTTTCTTTGACAACTTCTACGAGTGACAGTCTATGAAAGGGTTCTCCGAGAATGCTGCCTTTCATGTCTCCATATTGTTTAACCCCAAGAGGAGGGAATACTGTATCTGGTAATCTTATGGGGATCTAGTTTTGACTATTTAAGAGTGATCAACGGGCTTAATGCTAGACATAGTTGTCGGGGAAACTCTAAATATCTATACTATTATTGCACAGTTGATATGAGTTTATGAAAGAAGACTTACAGTGAAACAACCCCATAATACAGTTATATGTATATGAAAGCGGTAAATGAAAGCGGATAAACACTTACTCGGTTGTAGAGCTTCCATGCTGTTTGGTTAGTTGTTCAACAAAGAAAGATTGAAAAACAACAGTATATTTCAAAATCAATGTAGAAAGTGCTTTGAAAAAGAAAGATTTGGGGCTTACAGCTCAAGGGGAGGCCCAGGGTTTTATCAGTAATTGCACTGTTGAATTTGTACAGAGGGACTTATATAAGTGACTGAGGCCCAAGAAAGGTTTTCTGTACAAAGGGATGGGTCTTACACTCTCTCAAGAGGCCCAAAAGGTTTAAAGAAAAAGGGTGGGGCTTATAACACGAGGGTAGGCCCAGTTGATTTTTCAAAGGCGACGATCGCGTCGTTCACTAGTACAGAGGGACTTATACAATAAGTGTGGCCCAAAAAGTTTTATGTATAAGGGGATTTGGGTCTTACACTCTATTAAGAGGCCCAAAGAGTTTTAAAGAAAAGAAATGGGTCTTACTACTCGAGGGTAGGCCCAAAGTTTGTTTTTCAACGGATGATGATCGCGTCGAACTTTTTGAAATACAACAGGACTTATACAATAAGTGAGGCCCAAAATTGTTATATTTACAAAGGGTTGGGTCTTACACTCTATTAGAGGCCCAAAGAGTTTTGAAAATGATTTATAAGGGTTGAATTAATTCAAAAACCCTAATTTGTTTTCAAAATGTGTTTTAATTGAATAAAAATTCAATTAAAATGATCAAAATTGTTTAACATATGGAAAACAAATTGTGATCTTGGACTAATGCTTCAAAAATTAAGTATTGACCTACAAAATAATTAGAAGTCATTAAAGGTTGCAAAATCAAGGTGGAAAAAATATTCAAAATGTCAAAAACAATTAAAATATTAATTCTTTGCAAAAATATCAATTATATGAAATAAATAATATTTTTGGGATTTTTTTGGAAAATAAAATATTTTAACATTTTTGTGAATTATTAAAAAAAGAATCAACTCAAAATCATTAAAACTCAGAGAGAAATTAATTTTTGAATCAATTAAACAAAATCACAAAATTCAAAAATTTGAATTTGTGAAAATGGCGCCAAGAACAGCTGAAGAACATGCGCGTTTTTCAGTTTTGCTCAGATTTGCATTTTCTATCCAATCTAACTGAATACTTGATCATATCATGCAATCCACATACCAATCAACTCGTTTCAACCTCACAATCATGTCTATGGCAATTAATTTCATTTAAATTAAGCATAAAACAAGAAATCACGAAAAATCCTCAAGAACCCTAAATTCTGCATGAAGGCTGAGATTTTTGATACACGATTCAAACAGAGCAATTACTTGAGGGGAAACATTCCATGCATGATTATGAACATTTGGCAAAAGTATTGTGCGAGAAAATATGCATAGATTGAGAGATGACCAAGTTTAGGCTTACCTCTAGGTCGTGACAGCAAGAGCAAATTGATTTCTGAGTAGGAGGTGTTACATATGAATTGTGATGATCTGAACAGCTTCCCTACACCCTATGGAGTGTGTTTGAATGCTTGGACTTGATGGAAATTGGATGGATCACTTCATGGCATCTCAACTGCAACTTGGTTAAAACCTTGAGCATTTGACTGGTGATTTTGAGAAATCAGTGTTCCAGTTGTTGTTTAAGTGTTTGATCAACTCACATATGATGTATATGAGGTGTGTGTGTGATTGGTTTGAGTGGAATTGCTCTCTAATGAAAAACCCGATAGTGACTTGCTAAGAAAGGCATTTTTGAGAGTGAGAAGTGGATTTTGAGAAAGGCAAATGTTGTAGGCCTTTGGTGTACTTAAACTGATCACAATTGAGCTCTATTTATAGTAGAGCAAGTTTGTTTTGCAAGGAATAGTGAATGCCAACTGCTGAGTAGGTTTGGCCAATGTTGGCAAATGAAAATCCAAGTCTCCTCTAGCCATTGACTAGAGGTTATGGCACAGGCTGCTGGTCCTCTTGGTCTTGGATAAGTCTTGACTGAATTCAGTTGCTAATGGCTCGGTCCATGCCACCTTGATGCTTCCATTGAATTCTCCAATCAAAAATTGGAGTCTTGTCCCTATTTTGGGCAATTCAAGGTTTAGCATGCTATTTCTTGTTCCAAGGACTTTGGAGGCTTGGCTCAGTGATTTTCCCCTTTAGATTCAATCCTCAGATGTGTCCAAGGTGATGACAAGGCTTGGAATTGGCTGATTTTGGAAAATCGACCAAAAGTACAAAAATTTGCCTTGCCTTGGCAGATTTCAGCAAGGCAACTTGCCAATGTCATATCTCATGGCTCAAGTTGAATTTGGTGATGTTCTTGGCCATTTTGGAAAAATCTTATATGATACAACAACTGTTTGATCATATTTGATTTTGATACTTTTTGGATCCAAGTGAAAAATGTCCCTACATTTAGAAAAAAGTAAGGCAAAATCTGACTTAGTGAAATTTTCACCAAGTGTTGGAACAAAGTGACTTTTCTTGATTTTGATCACTCCATAACTCAAAATCCATGAGGAATTTGGACATAGGTCAGTATGAAGCTTTTGTAGAGGGCAATGAGATCTACAAATCAAGCTTTGGATGGAAAAAAATGGCTTTGTGGTTTAGGAGTTATGATCCTCCAAAGTTGGTACCTTTGTCACTTTTTTTCATAAATTAGAAAATTTTCTAAGTTTTTATGGTTACCCCTTTTACAAGTTATCCCATTTTCTTTGATTTTTATTGATGAATGATGATTCAAATCATACATTAACATCATTTAAGGGTTAAAAATCCATTTTGGTGAGAAATCTCAAAAAGTCAAAGTTGACTTTTGTGCACAGTTGACTTTTTATCCGATGAATTCCAAGTTGTGCAATTCTTCAGGAAATCATGTCCTTGACTTAAATCAAACTTGATGGACATGTTCCATGGGTGGTATAGAGTGTGTTGAATCATGTCTTAGGGCTTGAGAGCATGTCCTGGTCAAAAGTCAAAGTTACAGTTGACTTTTCCCGCGAAACCCTAACTGTGGTTCAGATGAAATTGAAACTTGTTGCTCAAGCTTCTTGGATCAATCCATTGTCCCAAATGGATCAATATGGTATATTAGAGACCCTCAAATCGTGTCTTGAGGTCTTGGTTCATGAATTGTCCCAAAAGTCAACTTAGGGGTGAAATAGGTCAAGAAACCCTAATTCCTGATTTTTGATGAATGCATCCCCTAAGGCAAATTTGACTTAATGATTGGGTTTATGAGGTTCCATGGAGCATATTAGGTTATGTTTTGGATCTTTGGCTTATTCCCAGATGAAAATTTCCATCTGGAGGCCCCGGTCGACCAAAACCCTAATTTGGTGACACTGGCGATCTTGAGGCTTGATCCACCTAAAGGGGAGCAGCCTTGTGCTTAATCTTTGATGTGGGAATCCTTTTGATCCTTTGGGTATGTTTGAGAGTGTAGATAAGTTGAAGATCATGTCATTCCTTGATTGATCCTTTGTCTAAGAACTCTGAGAGGGTTTGAAACCCTAATTTTGATAGTAGTGAATGCTCACCCATCTTTGGGGAGACTGATGAAGTATAATGACACACCCATATTGTGATGATGATTGCACAATGATGGGAAATCTTAGTGGTCAAAATTTCGGGTATGACACCTCCCAAGTCTTTGGAACTAAAAATAGCATGCCAAACCTAAAAAACCCTAAAGAGGGGACAAGACTCCAATTTTGTTTTGGAGCATTCAATGGATGCACCAAGGTGGCATGAACTGAGCCATTTCCAACTGAATGAGTCAAGGATGATCTCTGAACTAGGGAACCAACAGCCTGTGCTCTAACCTCTAGTCAATGGCTAGAGGAGATTTGGATTCCTATTTATCAACATTTGCCAAACCTCTGCTGCAGTTGTCATTCACTATTGCAGCCAAAACAAACTTGCTCTACTATAAATAGAGCTCATTTGTGCTTAGTTTAAGTACACCAAAGCACTACAACACTTGCTTTCCTCAAAATCTCTTTCTCAAGGCAAAAAGGCCTTCTTTAGCAAGGTAACTCTGAGTTTTTGAGTTAGAGAGCAATTCCACCACAGCTCATGATCCAAACACATCCAATATGTCATATCTAATATGTCCAAACTCTCACAAGTGACCTGTAACACCAAAACCTCAAAGTCCCTCCTCAAAACCTCAAAATAGGACTTTTTTGCATTTTTCAAGCCATGTCTTGATTCAGTCACTTTCAA
Organism: Lathyrus tuberosus; assembly: GCA_022829125.1. Classification (NCBI taxonomy): domain Eukaryota; kingdom Viridiplantae; phylum Streptophyta; class Magnoliopsida; order Fabales; family Fabaceae; genus Lathyrus; species Lathyrus tuberosus. Next base: position 4,067,510 of record JALAZF010000289.1, on the reverse strand, counting down.
AACCAGATAAAACCTCAAACACACTCCAAATATCATCCTTGAACTGTCCCAAATGGTTCCCCACATCTGGAACACTATTTGAGAGAGTTGCTATTTTGGTCACTTTTGCCCCTTTTGCAAGAAAGAGCCAGTTTCCATTCCTGAGGTTTCCAGTTGATTCTAATCATCCTAAAAGCTTCTAAGGGATCATTTGAGAGTGTTCAAAGCATCAAAACATTTATGGAACAAGCCACTTGACAAATTGCCCAAAAAGCTCCTAAAGAGGTAAGCATCTCAACTTGAACTCTCTGAAATATGCATTGCTTTGAGGTCCACTGATCATACACATCTCATACATGTTATATATGTTGGGTTTGGACCAATTCATCATGTGATTCATGCATGTACCATGAGGTAGCACAGAAAATGCAAATGGAGGCCTATTTCAAAACCACTATCTGGTTTTAAAATGGGGACCTCATTTGAGAAAACCACCACCACCATTGGATTCCTTGTGAAATTCTAGGTAGGATAGACCTAAATGTTGTCCCAATCCATGGAGAAATGAGAAAGTTACAAGCTTCACGTTTTTGGCCAAAAACCTTGACTTGTCTTGCCTTGGCCAGGCCAAAAACAAGGCAAGCCTTGTATATTCATGGTTGGGGTTTGATACACGGATGTATCACTACCCCAGTGGTAGGACACGCGCACTACACACAAGAGGTTAGGGGTTCGAATCCCCCTCGCCCCAGATCCTCTTTTTTACCACTTTTTCATATTTTATTATTTATCTTATTATTTTTAATGATTTGAAAAATTAATAACTCCCTCAATTTTAATTATTTTTTATTGGTTTTTTTTGCAAAAAATCACAAAAATGTTGAAATATTTTATTCCGCAAAAAAAATCAAATTTATATTATTTATTTAATATAGTTGGTATTTTTATGAATAAATTAATTTTTAATTGTTTTTAAACATTTTAAAAGTGAATATTCATCTTGAAAAAACAAAACCAAATGAGTTTTAATTCATCTTGTGATTAAAACCTCATTTTTCAAACCTTAACCAAAAATCACAAGTTGTTTATTTCAACTTATTTGGTATCTTTATCATTTTTATTGATTTTCTTTAAGAATTCACTTTTAAAAATGATGAAATTAGGGTTTTGATCGATTCCACCCTCATCAATCATTTTCAAAATCTTTGGACCTCTATTAGAGTGTAAGACACATCCCCTTTGTAAATACACCACTTTTTGGCCCTCAGTCATTATATAAGTCCCACTGTATTTTCAAAAACAACGGCGCGATCGTCGCCCTCTTAACAAAACCAATTGGGCCTCTCCTAGAGCTATAAGTCCCATTCCTTTTCAAAAACAAAAACTTTGGGCCTCTAATAGAGTGTAAGACCAAATCCCCTTTTAACCAAAACCATTTTGGGCCTCAGATATTGTATAAGTCCCTCTGCGTTAAAAGAAAAATCTCGGCGCAATCGCCAATTCAAAAGTCAAATCATCTGGGCCTACCCTTGTGTTGTAAGCCCCATTTATTTTATTTTCAAAATATTTGGGCCTCTAATAGAGTGTAAGACCCATCCCCTTGCACATAAAAACTTTTTGGGCCTCACGTATTGTATAAGTCCCTCTGTACAGTTTTTAAAACAACAGTGCGATCATCGTTAAAAGTTAAGCCCCAACAATCTTGTCAAAGCACTTTCTCCTTTGATTTTGAATTAAAATATATGTTGTCATCAAAACTTTCTTTAATTTCTTTGTTGAACAACTAACCAAACAGCATGGAAGCTCTACAACGGGTAAGTGTTTATCCGCTTTCATTTACCGCTTTCATATGCATATAATTGTATTGTGGGGCTGCTTCACTATAAGTCTTCTTTCACATCCTTTTATATACTTGTCACATATCCACTGTGTAATACTAGTATAGTTATTTAGAGTTTTCCCCGGCAACTACGTCTAGCACTAGGTAAAGCCTTGTTGGTCACTCTTAAATACAAACAAAACTAGATCCCCATAGGATATCCAGATACAGTCTTCCCTTCTCTCGGGGTTAAACAATATGGAACAAAGAGAAAGGCAGTATTCTCGGTGAACCTTTTCTCAGACTGTCACCCTTAGAAATTATCAAAGAAACTTTAACTCCCCAGGGATGATCTTTTCTCCGTGAATGGCATCTCTTGAGTTTCTTCCAAATCCTCAAACTTTCCTGGAATGATCTCTTCTCTGTGAATTGCATTTCTTGAACTTCTCTTGGTTTAGGGACCCACAGGCTTCCTAAAAGCATCCCCGCCTCCTCTTGGGCGTTGTACAAGGACCTTCGGCTTTTTAGAAGTTCTCATGCCTTATCTTGGGCTTAATACAAGGACCCTAACGACCTCTTAAAGGTATAAGATAGAACTTAGTCATCCTTTGCCAGGCCAGTCTATCCCGCGTCAAAACTCCGGCCATTGTAGGGTTAATACTCATCCATTAATGCTCGTGCATCCTCTTGGGCATTGTACTAAAGATAAACTCTTTAACACCAGTAGACTTGGACAGTCTAAACCTCTTGAGTCTCAAAGACATTCTCAAGTTCCTTTCAAACATAGGAAAAAATACCGATCACTCTGGATCAATCTCCAGCAGAAACCCGGTCTCTCTCATGAGAGTTCCCTACACTTAGACCCGCTCTAGGATCTCAATAATCCTCAGCAGTAAGTCAGCTTCCTCTTAGGCTTTGTACAAATGATTCTCCCCAGCGGAGCTAGCCTTTTCAGACTCTCTTGTTGAGTCAACTTTTAGCCTCCATCTCGGGCTTCGTACGAGATAGAAAAACACTCTCTTGTTGAGTATAAAAGATTCTCTTGTTGAGTCAACTTTTAGCCCCCGTCTTGGGCTTTGTACAAGACAGATAGTAAAACACTCTCTTGTTGAGTATAAAAGACTTTCTTGTTGAGTCAAACCCTATTTAGCCTCCGTCTTGGGCTTTGTACAAGACATATAAAACACTCTCTTATTGAGTATAAAAGACTCTCTTGTTGAGTCGATCTCCTTTTAGCCTCAATCTCGGGCTTCTTACGAGACAACAAATCACTCTCTTGTTAAGTATAAAAGACTCTCTTGTTGAGTTAAACAACCTTCAGACTCTCTGGTTGAGTCAACCTTTTTAGCCTCCATCTTGGGCTTTATACAGGACAGATAAAAGTACTCTCTTGTTGAGTCAAACCCTTTCAGCCTCCATCTTGGGCTTTATACAAGATACATTCTCCCCAACGAAGTCAAAATCCCTTTTAGCCTCAATCTTGGGCTTTGTATAAGACAAAAAGAACATTTTCCTCCGGAAAAGTCAAACTTTTATCCTCCTCTTAGGCTTTGTATAAAGAAAACCCCGGTTGAGTCAATCAACCTTTTAGCATCAAATTTGTGCCTTGCTCACAGCATACAAACATCAACAACTCCTCTTTAGAGATGACAAATTCTCTCTCAGCCAAAACCCTTTAGCTTCACATCTTGGGCTTTGAACAAGATACAAACCACCTTTAGCTTCATGTCTTGGGCTTTGAACAAGACACCAAAACAATCTCTTTCCTCCCATAGAATAGGAGGAACTACGATCGTTCTGATTTCCCTATTTCGGGAAGATGTAGGCATAAGATTGCAAAAATCTTAGCGAGCATACTAATCAAAAACCCAAAATCCCATACCTTCATACATCAATCGAAAAAAATCAGACCTAGCACCTCACAGATAATCCAGACACATGTATTCTTAAGAAAATAACCTTAAGAAGGACCCCCCCCTATTTTGATAGCATCTGTAAACCAACAGTTTTGACTGTTCAACCTCAGTTTACAAGCAGGGTTAATTGGAGACATCTATTTCCCTTCCTTAATCAGCTTCACAGGATAAAAAATGAATAAAACTGTAGTACTAAAGCGATAGTGATTCGAAACCACAAAAATCGCGCTACATGTAGCAAGGGAGTTGTTGCTCAAAGCTTGCTCAACGAAGAAGATGAAGAATTCTCAAGATGTTATTCAACTGTCAAATCATGTACATCTTGTTAGAATCATGTAGTTTGCAAGGAGCTGTTGCTCATATCTTGCTAGAACACTTTATGTTCATTTGTACTTAAACTTAGGAGTTATCTGCTTGTTAAGAAGCATCAATGTAATCTCCAGAACAACTAATTCTATTTGAATTAGGATTCCTCAAGTGATCAGTGTGATCAGAGACTTGAGAAGACAATGACTTGGGGTCGTTGTGGAAATCCTGAAATATGGTCAATGATAGTCATATCTTAAAGAGGACTAGTTGAGAGTCAGACACTTGTGAGATCACTGATGGAACTCATTGAAAATCCTGGAAGAATGGTCAGTAAACGTTATATTCATTTAGTCAAATCCCTGAACGTTTAGCTGTGAAATCCTGATAGTAGATCTTGCGAAATTGGAGCCTATTGGGTCAATGTTCATTATATTCATTAAGTTGAATCCCTGAATGGTTCATTGTGGGTTAGTCACAGCTACGGTTGTGCTGGATGTTAGTCACCGGCTGTTGCCCGTGCATATGTAACCGGATTTGATTATAGTGGATTAAGTCCATGTGTTCAAGGCGAAATCACCTGAGAAGGGTGGACTGGATTAGCTGAGAGTTGCTCAAGTGAACCAGGATATATCATGTGTTCTTTACTCTTGCTTATGCTTTGATTTATTGTTTATGTCTTACTCTAAATTATCAGAACCTTACATAAACAAATCAGAACCTTGAATCTTAACTCTGATAAGCTTCCGCACTACAAGTTCTGAATGATGCATATCTTATTCAGACTCTCCCTATCATATATGCTTTTCGCATTGCCAAGTCTGAATGCTACTTCGCAAATCAGAGTCTCTCAACGAACTCTGATCTTCTCTTAGCGCTTTAATGATAAGAGGCGAAAAGTTTTAAGAATGAATACACAATTCAAACCCCCATTTCTTGTGTCTTTCTCACACCTTCACTTCTGTTGTGAAAGATTTGACTGTATTTCTTAAAATGAATCGTTGAGGCTTTTTAGGAAACTTTATGTTATTGCTCATATTATTGTGCAGGATATTATGCAATTGATTTAAAGTTGATTCCTGGTGGTGATTAGCGTTTTATTTTGAGAGCCCAAGTGTCATACCCCAATTTTGTCCGATCATTTTAGATTTTTCAATTATCTGTTTTTATTTTAATTTTTCATCATTTGTACAGCATAAAATGCATTTCATCTCGCATATTGCTTAAAATGTCAACTGGAATAATTTCTCAGATTTACAGACAGACTGGTCAAACTAGTTTTCAACTGTACCTAAAATCAGTAAATGAAAAATGTCAAAATTAAGCTTGGAAATGCCAGTGATATTAATCTACATTTCAGATAGTTTAACCTGGCGTGCTCATTTTATTTTTCGACTATTTTTTGAGCACGTTTTGATTAGTCTGAGTAGTTTAACCGGTCAAAATTTATTTCAAAATCTGACCAAACACTGTATTTTTCTGAGTCGTTTATTTCGTGCTAATCATTTTGGTGCATTAATTTTATTTTTTGAGCACTTTTTTTGTCCGACTTTTTATTTGTTTTTTAATTATTTTATATTTAAGTTAAATAATAATTTTAATTCATTTATTTAGATATTTAAATTTAAATTCATTTAAATTGTTTGATTTTATTTTATTTCTATTTTGTCATCAATTCTTCCCTTTTATAAAAAAAAGGATTTTTAATTCATTTTATTATTGTCTTATTATAAAAAAACACAAAAACATGATTTTTAATTCTTTTTATTCTTGTCTTATCATAAAAAATAAAAAATAAAACATGATTTTTAATTCTTTTTATTCTTGTTTTATCATAAAAAACACAAAAACATGATTTTTAATTCTTTTTATCATTCTTGTTTTATTGTTGAAAACTTAGTACTATATATATGTGCATTGCATAAGGCCAAAGGAGGGGGAATAAAAAAAGAGACAACATTAACAAATTTGACCCATCATTGCTCTTTCTTTCTCTCTCTCTCTCTCTCTCTCTCTCTTTCACGTTAAAACAAAATAAATAAATAAAAGAGAGGTCATACTTCATCTTCACACAAGTTCATGCATAACAACAAAAAAAGCCGTTTTTCTTTCAAGCTCATAACAAATCCGTAAAGCACCATGAAAGTCTCTACATAATAAACCGAAACATCCCCAATCATGCACACCTTCGGCGCCGTTTAGCCTCTATTTGCGGTAGCTTTCTCTTATCCTTTTCGTTTTATGTTCATAAAATCTTTTTATTAATTTTGTTTGTTTTAGTTTTTAGAAATCTTTTTATTAATATGTTAGGTGTTTAGAAATCTTTTTTTTTTCTCTTTTTATCAAAACAAAACTTTTTTTAAAATAAAAAATGACAAATTTTTAAAAAATATAACAAGCATTTTATCTTAATGTTTGTGATTGATTTTCTTTTACTTTGTTTATATTGATTTATGTGGGTTGTCTAATTTTATTATTTATTTGTTTTGTTTGTGATTGTTTAATTATCTTTATTGTTTTTATTTTCCATTAGCTGGAAAAAGTAATTAATTGAATAATAGATAAAACACAATAAAAAAACATAAAATCAACTATTTTTTTATAAAAAGAACAAAAAATAATAAATACTCGATCCAACGTCGAGACACTTTTTCTCAAGTCAAAACCAACGAGCTCATTTTATTTTCTTGCTTGCGCTTATTTCTTTAATTGGGTTTACTTATAATCTTTTCATTTCATCCCCATCCGACAAAATGTACTCCGTTCCCATTAAGTGTAATAATTTTATCGCTTTAATCTTGATTGTATTTTAATGTTTTATCCATCTCTCACTTACACGCTCAAACCGTTTTCATACTAATTCTCGATTCAATATCAATCCCATTTTCAAAACCTGTAAGTCGATTGTTTCTACGATCTCCCTCAACCAAACCCAAAACATTCTTCATTAATATATCAAGTCATACCCCAACTTGTAAGTCGACTACTTTTTAGCATCGTCGTTAACCTCATGCACGCACTTTCTCTCTTTCTTTGGTTGTGGTTTTGTTTACTATGAGCACCCTTAGGGACTAGGAATCGACCTAACTTTTTCTCAAACCCTTGATCCAACATCAAGTGGTTCCTTCCCTCATAAATCAGTTTCCTTTTGCAATCGCCATCACGCAAATTCAAACCTCGATCTTTTATCGAGTATTTTAAAACTAAAATCTCTTTTCTCAAAAGAAATAAAAAAATACATTAATTATATCTCTAACCTCTTTCCAAAATCTAAAAAACATTTCACAAATCTCAAACCGTTTTTGCCTCTTGGCTTTTCCATTTATAACTTTTCAATAAGGACATGCTCCTAGCATCGTCCATAAAAAATACACAACAAACCAAAAAAATTTTCAACACGAACAACGGAGTTCTGATTCCCTCTGGAATAGTAGGCACTGGGTTGAAAACTCGGACGAACTCAATAATAAAAAAATCTTATTTTCCCCCAAGTATTCATTCATCCATCCTTCCCTTAGCAAGCTTATAGATAACAAACACCTTTCATGCCTAGACAACTTAGACGGTTCCCATCGAGTACGATGGATGTAGTGAGGTGCTAATACCCTCTCGTTACATAATCGACTTTCGAACCCACCATGGTTGCGATGACCATACCATATCCCCTATCCCGCAGGTTTTCTCGATATTTTCCCTTTCCCTGTGGGGAATAAATAAAGTTCGGTGGTGACTCTCTATTAGTCCATCCGCAAACTTTCTTTGCGAGGTCGTATTTTTTGAGGTACGACAGATGGCGACTCTGATGGGGAATGGTTTATCCCTAATCAAGTCAAGCCTAGTCTAGGATGTTTCCTTCGCATGTTTAAGTAGTTGTTTATCTTGCTTGCTTATTTTCTTTTGCCTTTACTGTTTTCCATATTATATATATATATATATATATATATATATGTGGTCCCTTGGCACTATGGAAACTTTGATTGCAAACTTGTGGGAAATGCTTTATACTCGAGCCTAGAGTGAACACATAAAATAGGAGTAGTTGAGTAGTATGGGGCACCGAGGAGTCCTCCTCGCATAGTTTAATACGAGAACCTTGCTTAGAGTAGATTCTAATGATGATGTTGGCGACCGTCAAGTTCTTGGCGTGGACGGCCAACGTTTTCATTGGGATCCATAACTCTAAGGATCTTTTAGAACCTTGAACCGTTTGGCCAAAACTAGGATTGATGGTCACGTAGTATGGGGCACCGACGAGTTCTCCTCGTGTAGTTCGATACGAAGACCTCACCCGAAAGAGATTCATATGATGGAGTCATCAACCGTCATGTTCATGGCGTGTCTGATGAACAATCATATGGATTCATGACTTTGGGGTTCCTTGGAAACTCTAGATCCTACCTGGTGAGATCCTTGTGAGGAGAGTGGTCAGCCTTATCCTACATCTGTACCTCGGACTTATGAGATCCCGTGATCAGAAATTTTGGTCATTTACACGTTGCCTTGGATAACCTTGAAGACTTGACTAATCTCGTGATCCTGGATCTTGCATTTTAGCATTACACCCATGCATATCATTCATCTTGCATCTTCTTCAAAAACAAAAAAAAAAACTCATTTCATTTCATCTTCATTCCTTCAGTAAATCAAGCTGGGTCCCCGACACCGATACGCAACTCGATCCAATACCCAACGAGTAATGAATCAGATTCAAGAAGAACAGGTTGCTTTCAGAGAAGAGTTGGACTCTATCAAGGGCAAGATTGACCAGATTCTTGAAGCCATAACTATGGCCATAAAGGAAGAAGAAATGCGTGAAGCTGCTGTAGCAAACAACAATGTTCCTGTGCAAGGATCTACTTTGCACTCAAGGCTTTCAGTTCCAGTTCCCAATCCCATAATCTATGGAATGCCTATGAACTTTACTCCTGCAGTTGAAGGAGTCGTTACCCAACTAATTCCTACATATGGGGTTACTGTTGGAGCTATCCCACAAGCTTAACCTTCTGTTATTCAAATTCCTATTCCCCGTACTAAAGAGAAGGTACAAGATGAGTATGACGTCGAAGATTATCATGAGGTTATCCCCATTGTAAGTCCTTATGCTGCTCAAGATTCTGAAGCCATCAAGATGTGTTGTACTTTAGCTGAAAAACTTCGAATCATGGAAGGGAATAACCCAGCCTCTTTGAATGCTTTGGAGATGTGTCTAGTGCCAGATGTTGTGATTCCCTCTAAATTCAAGGTGCCAGAATTAAAAAAATATAAAGGCCTCAGCTATCCTAACATTCATATGAAGATGTACTATCGAAAGATGGATGCCCATGCTAGGGATGACAAGTTGATGATCCATTACTTCCAAGACAGCCTATCTGGAGCATCGCTAGAATGGTACATGCAACTGGAACGCAGTAGTGTACGTACTTAGGCTGAGTTAGCTGAAGCTTTTTTTAAGAAATACAAATACAACACTGGCCTAGCTTCAAACCGTACTCAACTCCAGAGTATGACTCAAAAGGACAACGAGTCCTTTAAGGAGTATGCACAACGTTGGAGGGAGTTAGCTGCAAGAGTGCATCCACCGATGGTCGACCATGAGTTTATTGATATTTTTATGGGTACCTTGTAAGGGCAATACTATGAAAATTTGATCAGCAGTGTGTCTTCAGGATTCTTAGACATGGTGATTGTTGGTGAGAGAATTGAAGAAGGTTTGAAAAGCGGAAAGATTCAAGGAGGTTTTAACAGCCAGGCTGAAACCAAGAAGCCTTTCAATGGGTACAAGAAAAAAGAGGGTGAAACAAATGTTATCTCTTCTCAAGGGGAAAAGCACATCAGAGGGCGCCTACTTCAGTACCTTACTACCAACACCTGTATGTTGCAGCTACGCAATATGCTCATGTGCCTTATCAACAAGCTGCTCCAACTCTTGTTCTTGCTCATATACCTCAACAACAAAATCCATATCATTAAGTTGATGTCGTTGCACCTATTCCATACTGTCATACCCCAAATTTTGACCACTAAGATTTCCCATCATTGTGAAAATCATCAGCACAATATGGATGGACCATCATACCTCATTAGTCTCCCCAAAGGTGGGTGAGCATTCACTACAAACAGGATTTAGGGTTTCAAGCCCTCGCAGAGCTCTTAGACAAAGGATCAATCAAGGAATGACATGATCTTCAACTTGTCTAGCCTCTCAAATATCCACAATGGATCAAGAGGACTCCTACTTCAAGGATTAAGCACAAGGCTGCTCCCTTCTAGGTGGATCAAACCTCAGGATCGCCAGTGTCACCAAATTAGGGTTTGGTCGACTAGGGCCTCCAGATGGAAATTTTCCTCTGGGCATGAGCCAATGCTTCAAAGCATAACCTAAAATGCTCCATGGAACATCATAAACCCCATCATCAAGTCAATTTAGCCTCAGGGGATGCATACATCAAAAATCAGGAATTAGGGTTTCTTGACCTAATTCACCCCTAAGTTGAATTTTGAGTTATGGTTGGATCAAAATGGCTAAAAACTTCATCCCAATTCATCCCAATTCATGGCCCTCTACAAAAGTGTCAACTACACTTCATCCCAATTCATCATGGATTTTGAGTTATGGTTGGATCAAAATGGCTAAAAACTTAAAATTGACATTTTTCAGCACTTAGCCAAAATCTGCCTTGTAATTTCAGCACAATGTCCCAACTTCAAGGCTGTTTTTCTCCATGATCCAAGTTGAACCAGGTCTAGTGTCAAACATCAAAGTTGAAGTACGTCATCTAAGCTTTGCGGAAAGTCCTAGAACGTCCATGTAGCATACTCGAGCAGGGAGTTATGGATCTTACAAAAAGGCTTGCTGCAGCTGAATTTTTTAGGGCAGATTTGCACATTTTTTGTGCCACGCGAATTTTCAAGCCTTATCATCATTTTGGACACATCTAAGGATCAAATCCAAGTGGGATGATCTGATCCATGAAACTCCCAAGTCCAAGGAACCAAAAAAAGCATGCCAAAACCTAGAAATCCCTAAAAGAGAGACAAAACTCCAATTTTGGTTTGGAGCATTTAATGGATGCTTAGAGGTGGCATGAACTGATCTTCCTCCAACTGAATTCAGTCAAGATTCCTCCAACAAATAGGGAACCAGCAGCCTGTGCTCTAACCTCTAGTCAATGGCTAGAGGAGACTTGGATTTTCATTGGCCAACATTGGCTAAACCTCTGCTGCAGCCACCATTCACTATTGCTTGCAAAACAAACTTGCTCTACTATAAATAGAGCTCATTTGTGCTCAGTTTGAGTACACCAAAGCCATCAAACAGATGCTTTCCTCAAATTCTCTCTTTCACTCCAAAATGCCTTCTTTAGTAAGGAAATTCTGAGTTTTTGAGTTAGAGAGCATTTCCATCACAACTCATGATCCTAACACCTCATAAACATCATATGTAGGTGATCCAAACTCTCACAAGTGACCTATAACACCAACATCACAAAGTCACATCTCAAAACCTCAAAATGGCACTTTTTTGCATTTTTCAAGCCATGTCTTGATTCAGTCACATTCCAAACCAGATAAAACCTCAAACACACTCTAAATATCATCCTTGAACTGTCCCAAATGGTGCCACACATCTGGAACACCATTTGAGAGAGTTGGCATTTTGGCCACTTTTGACCATTTTGCGAGAAAGTGCTCAAACTTGCTCCAGAGGTTTCTAGCTAATTCCAACCATCCTAAAAGCTTCTAAGAGGTCATTTGAGGTTGCCCAAAGCATCAAATCATTTATGGAACAAAGCACTTGGTAAGTTGCCCAAAATCTCTAAAAAAGAGGTAAAATTCATAACTTGAATTCTTTGAATCATGCTTACCTTTGTTGTCCACATACATGCATCATATTGAATAATTCTTGAGGAAAAAATGTAGTCCTTAATGTGTATGTTGTGATCCTCCCACTGTTTTCATTTTAACATGTTTATATGTGGGATTTTGGTTGTTTTAAAATCATGTCCAGTTCTGGTTTTTTTTATTGATGTGTTTTGTACATTAAGTTTTAGTGTGCATGAGTAATACCATTGGATTCCTTGCGAAAAATCGATCAAGATAGGTTTTTACGTATTTCAATTCCGATAAAAATCGAGAGAGTTACGCGTGTTGGAAATTCGACGCGGAACGATGTTTTCAAAACAGTGCAGTTCTGGTTTTTTTATTTCTATGTTTTGTGTGTTGATTTTCCATGTGCGTGAGTAATACCATTGGATTCCTTGCGAAAAATCGGTCAAGATAGGTTTTTATGGATTTCAATTCAGATGAAAATTGAGAGAGTTACGCGCGTTGGAAATTTGACGCGAAACGACGTCGAATTAACGATAGCAGTTCTGGTTTTTTAATTGATGCATTTTGTGTGTTGATTTTCCATGTGCGTGAGTAATACCATTGGATTCCTTGCGAAAAATCGGTCAAGATAGGTTTTTACGGATTTCAATTCCGATGAAAATTGAGAGAGTTACGCGCGTTGGAAATTTGACGCGAAACGACGTCGAATTAACGATAGCAGTTATGGTTTTTTAATTGCTGAATTTTGTGCGTTAATTTTCCGTGTGCGTGAGTAATACCTATGGATTCCTTGCGAAAAATCGATCAAGATAGGTTTTTACGGATTTCAATTCTGATAAAAATCGAGAGAGTTACGCGTGTTGGAAATTCGACGCGGAACGACGTTTTCAATTAGTAGCAGTTCTGGTTTTTTAATTGCTGCGTTTTGTACATTGAGTTTCAGCATGAATGTACGATACCATTGGATTCCTCGTGAAAAATCAGTCAAGATAGGCTCTTCCGGATCTTAATTCGGTTAAAAATCGAGAGAGTTACGCGTGTTGGAAATTCGACGCGAAACGATGTTTTCAAAACAGCGCAGTTCTGGTTTTTTTATTTCTGCGTTTTGTGTGTTGATTTTCCATGTGCGTGAGTAATACCATTGGATTCCTTGCGAAAAATAGGTCAAGATAGGTTTTTATGGATTTCAATTCAGATGAAAATTGAGAGAGTTACGCGCGTTGGAAATTTGACGCGAAACGACGTCGAATTAACGATAGCAGTTCTGGTTTTTTAATTGATGCATTTTGTGTGTTGATTTTCCATGTGCATGAGTAATACCATTGGATTCCTTGCAAAAAATCGGTCAAGATAGGTTTTTACGGATTTCAATTCCGATGAAAATTGAGAGAGTTACGCGCGTTGGAAATTTGACGCGAAACGACGTCGAATTAACGATAGCAGTTATGGTTTTTTAATTGCTGCATTTTGTGCGTTAATTTTCCGTGTGCGTGAGTAATACCTTTGGATTCCTTGCGAAAAATCGGTCAAGATAGGTTTTTACGGATTTCAATTCTGATAAAAATCGAGAGAGTTACGCGTGTTGGAAATTCGACGCGGAACGCCATTTTCAATTAGTAGCAGTTCTGGTTTTTTAATTGCTGCGTTTTGTACATTGAGTTTCAGCATGCATGTACGATACCATTGGATTCCTCGTGAAAAATCGGTCAAGATAGGCTCTTCCGGATCTTAATTCGGTTAAAAATTGAGAGAGTTACGCGTGTTGGAAATTCGACGCGGAACGATATTTCGAATTAATAGCAGTTCTGGTTTTTTGATTTGCGTGTTTCGTACGTCGAGTTGCAGTGTGTATGTGTGGTACCATCGGATTCCTTGCGAAAAATCGGTCAAGATAGGTACTTCCGGATTTTGATTCCGATAAAAATTGAGAGAGTTATGAGTGTTTGAAATTTGATAAAAAACGTGTTGAAAATTAAAGTTTCGGTACTAGTTTTTACCCCATAAGAAACGTCGGAGATGATATTGTGACATCTTTCCTCTTTTTCTTATTTTTATTTTCAAAACTCAATCAATTCTTTTACATAGCAAAAAATCATCATTTTCCAAGTCATACCCCATAATATTTTAATCCACAAAAAATCACAAAAAAAAAAATTATTTTTAATATATTTAAAAATAGTGTTTTAAATTGTTTTAAATGCTTTTAAAATGATTTCTTTTTTTTTCTTGATTTTTAAAACCAAAATGATTTTAAATATTTATGTGGATAAAATATTTTTTTCATAAACTTTAATTATTATTTATTGATTTTATTTGATATTTTTATCATTTTTTTACTTAATTTTTCTTGGAAAAATGCCTTAAAAAATGAAATTGGGGTTTTCTTTGATTTTCACCCTAACAAATCTTTTTCAAACACTTTGGGCCTCTATTAGAGTGTAAGACCCAATCCCCTTTTAACCAAAACAATTTTGGGCCTCACTTATTGTATAAGTCCCTTTGCGTTAAAAGAAAACCTCGGCGCGATCGCCATTTTCAAACGAAAATCAACTGGGCTTCTCTTTGAGCTGTAAGTCCCATTTATTTTCATTTTTAAACACTTGGGCCTCTATTAGAGTGTAAGACCCAACTCTTTTTTAACAAAACAATTTTGGGCCTCAGCTATTGTATAAGTCCCGATACGTTAAAAATTTCGGCGCGATTGCCATTTTCAAACTGAAAATATTTTGGGCCTCTCCCTGAGTTGTAAGCCCCATATTTTGTACAAAAATACACTTTGGGCCTCTAATAGAGTGTAAGACCCAACCCCTCTTTTTTATCACTTTTTCATATTTTCTCATTTTTCATATTATTTTTTAATGATTTGGAAAATTAATAACTCCCTCAATTTTGATTATTTTTTATTGGTTCTTTTTCTGAAAAATCACAAAAATAGTAAAATATTTTATTCTACAAAAAAATCAAATTTATATTATTTATTTAATATAGTTGGTATTTTTGTGAATAAATTCATTTTTAATTGTTTTTAAACATTTTAAAAGTGAATATTCATCTTGAAAATCAAAACTAAATAAGTTTTAAATCATCTTGTGATTAAAACCTCATTTTTCAAACCTTAACCAAAAATCACAAGTGGTTTATTTAAACTTATTTGATTTTTTTTTCATCTTTTATTAATTTTCTTTGAAAAATTACTTTTAAAAAGTGAAAATTAGGGTTTCTTTGATTTTTAATCATACTCAAATGTTTCAAGACTCTTTGGGCCTCTAATAGAGTGTAAGACCCAATCCCTTTGTAAATACCAAATTTTTGGGCCTCAGTCACTTGTATAAGTCCCACGGTGTTTCCAAAACCTCGGCGCAATCGTCGCCCTTTTCAAAATTAACCATTGGGCCTACCCTCGAGTAGTAAGACCCATTTCTTTTCTTTAAACTCACTTGGGCCTCTAATAGAGTGTAAGACCCATCCCTTTGTATAGAAAACCTTTCTTGGGCCACAGTCACTTGTATAAGTCCCTCTGTACAAATTCAACAGTGCGCTCATTGATAAAACCCTGGGCCTCTCCTTGAGCTGTAAGCCCCAACCATTTTTATTTCAAAGCACTTTCTCCTTTGATTTTGAATATACTGTTGTTTTCAATCTTTCTTTGTTGAATAACTAACCAAGCAGCATGGAAGCTCTACAACCGAGCAAGTGTTTACCCGCTTTCATATACCGCTTTCATATGTATATAACTGTATTGTGGGGCTATTTCACTGTAAGTCTCCTTTCATAAACTCATATATATATATAACTGTATTGTGGGGCTGTTTCGCTGTAAGTCTTCTTTCATAAACTCATATCAACTGTGTAATAATAGTATAGATATTTAGAGTTTCCCCGGCAACTACGTCAAGCACTAGGTAAAGTCGTTTCAATCACTATTAGAAATAGTCTAAACTAGATCCCCATAGGATTACCAGACACAGTCTTCCCTCCTCTTAGGGTTAAACAATATGGAGATATGAAAGGCAGCATTCTCTGTGAACCCTTTCACAAACTGTCACTCATAGAAGTTGTCAAGAAACTCTATTCCTCAGAGATAATCTCTTCTCCGTGAATTGCATCTCTTGAGTTTCTTCCAAATTCTCGAACTTTCCTGACTTTGATCTATTCTCGGTGAATAGCATTGCCTTGAATTTCTCGGGGTTTGGGGACCCACGGGCTTCTTAAAAGCACTTGTCAAGAGACTCTACTCCCCAGAGATGATCTTTTCTCCGTGAATGGCATCTCTTGAGTTTCTTCCAAATTCTCGAACTTTCCTGACTTTGATCTATTCTCGGTGAATAGCATTGCCTTGAATTTCTCAGGGTTTGGGGACCCACGGGCTTCTTAAAAGCACTTGTCAAGAGACTCTACTCCCCAAAGATGATCTTTTCTCCGTGAATGGCATCTCTTGAGTTTCTTCCAAATTCTCGAACTTTCCTGACTTGATCTATTCCTTGTGAATAGCTTGCCTTGAATTTCTCGGGGTTTGGGGACCCATCAGCTTCTTAAAAGCAATCGGCCTCCTCTTGGGCATCGTACAAGGACCCACAGGCTTCCTAAAAGCAACCCCGCCTCCTCTTGGGCTTAGTACAAGGACCCTACGGCTTCTTAGAAGTATTCACAGCCTCCTTTTAGGCTTCGTATAATGATCTCTTCCTCCGGAAATGATAGCCTCCTCTTGGGCTTCGTACAAGGACCCGTCGGCTTCTTAAAAGTTTCTAGCCTCCTCTTGGGCTTCGTACAAATTGTCCCGACGACCTCCTAGAGGTATAGGAACAGAACCTAGTCATCCTCATAGAACAGTCCTTTCATAGAGTCTACTACTATTTCTCAAAGCATAGTACAAAAGATGAAACTCTAGACTTGGACAGTCTAATATCCTTGAGTCTCAAAGACATTCTTAAGTGACCCATTCGTTAAATAGGAAGGAAACCCGCAGACTCGGACAGTCTCAATACCCTTTGGATTTCCCGTTTCCTCAAAGAAAATGAAATATCCCTGATCCTCAAATCAAATCCCTGAGTACAGTGTTGCTCATATAAGAACTGATTTTCTCTTTAAAATAAGTATACTGGACCTGTCACTTAACTGAACAGTCACCCTAGCCTCCTCTTGGGCTTTGTACAATGATTCTCCCAGTGGAGTCAAACAACGTTTAGCCTCTCTCGCGGGCTTCGTACGAGACATATAAAAGACTCCCTCGTTGAGTCAATCACCCTTTCGCCTCCATCTCGGGCTTTATACGAGATACAAAAAGGTTCATATCGAGCCAAAACAAATTTTAGCCTCCATCTTGGGCTTCGTACGAGATACAAAAACTCTCTTGTTGAATCAAATAGCCTTCATCCCGGGCTTTATACGAGATACCAAAAGACTCCATCGTCGAGTCAAAACCTTTTAGCCTCTCTCTCGGGCTTTGTACGAGACACATACTAGCCTCCTCTTAGGCTTTGTATAAGAAAACCACTGGTTGATCCAATCAACCTTTTAGCATCAAAGTTGTGCCTCGTTCACAGTACACAAACATCAACAACTCCTTCCCCTTCATCTAATCGTTGTAAGCGGAAAGCCTTTGGATCATCTACATCCATGCCACTGTCCCTCTTTTAGCATGAGAAATTCCTAAGGAAAGATGGCATTGCTCTACACTGAGTTAAAGTCTTCTCCTTCAGGTTAAAATCCCCTATAATGGAAATTATGGCATTGTCAGATTCACACATCCCGGTTAAAGTAATCCTCCTTTATAAATCAGTCACCCGACAGTTGTGACAGACAAACCCCTCTTTAGAGATGGCAAATTCTCTCTAAAGACAACACCTTTTAGCTTCACATCTTGGGCTTCGAACAAGATACAAATAAACCCTTTAGCTTCACATCTTGGGCTTTGAACAAGATACAAATCACCCTCAGCTTCACATCTTGGGCTTTGAACAAGATACAAACCACCTTTCGCTTC
Organism: Lathyrus tuberosus; assembly: GCA_022829125.1. Classification (NCBI taxonomy): domain Eukaryota; kingdom Viridiplantae; phylum Streptophyta; class Magnoliopsida; order Fabales; family Fabaceae; genus Lathyrus; species Lathyrus tuberosus. The sequence goes on along the minus strand of JALAZF010000289.1, from coordinate 4,049,677 downwards.
ACGTCTTGGGCTTTAAACAAGACACCAAAAACCAATTTCCTCCCATAGAATAGGAGGAACTACGAACGCTCTGATTTCCCTGTTTCGGTAAACGGGAATACGTAGGCATAAGATCGAAAGAAAAGATCTTAGCGAGCACACTAAACAAAAACCCAAATCCCATACTCTCACATCAAAAAGCATCAGTCCTAACATCCTAATCCTTGTTCCCCGCCAGAAACCTTCTGTCAAGGTAAAAAGAAAGAAAACAGTATTGGCGAAAATACAAATAACCAGTACAAAGGCCCCCCCACATTGATAGCATTCGTAACCTAACAGACCGCTGTTTAAACTCAGTATGCAATGCAAGGCTAATTGGAGACATCTATTTCCCTTCCTTCATCAGCTTTAATAGGATAAAAAATGAATCGACCTGTAGTAAGCTCAACCACAGAGAGCGACCAGCGCTTAAGAACCGCGTCCAAAATCGCTCGCTACAGAAAAATGGCGCCCACCGTGGGGCCTTTCAAAGTTAGATCTAGGCACGATCTTCCTTTTCTTCACTTATGTGAAAACCACAGATTGGGGCTTCTGCCGGGGAACCCATTTTCTGTCAGGAACTTAGGATTCATAACTTTAAAGGTCTAGGATGTTTAGGACAAATATATATACTGCTTTTCCTAATTGCTATACGTGTTTATTTTTCTGCTAATGGGAATGCGTGTGATGCCGCATGTGGAAAGATTGAGTATACACTTAAGATAAGTGATGGCGACGAGGTCGACCATCAACCTCAGTGGAGGCTGACCAATGCAACCCATTCTCTCACCTAGACAATGGGCCGATTGTTAAGTCTGAGAAGCTAAGGAGCTAAACCCTTTCGTAGTGCGGAAACTATCGGGAATAGTTGTTACGCGATACTACCCTCATTTGAGGCTGGTGATCTATTCTCGGTGAATGACACTTACTCTAAGATTACTCTACAACTCGCTGGCGATCCGCTTGTTGTTTTGATTTCCTGGGAGGAGCTGATGATAATGAGTACAGGTACAAAAATCACCTTAGTATAAACCTTTGGGGATGGGTAGAGCCTTGACTTCATGACAACGACCCTTTGACCCCATGTTTCTTCTATGTTTTTGTGTGCTGCATTCATGCATTCATTTAATAAAACATTCAAAAAACTTCTCTTCTAGTCTCTCTGTTTTTCAAATTAAACTAAGACTGTGATTGCAAATATCAGAGAAGAGGATTACGCTAATGGATTTCGGTAGAAGGAGAACTCATAAGTACACCTTCAAGGTTTCAAAACTTGAGGATTTAGCGAGGATGATCACTAATCCTGAGGCTTTCAGAGCCAAGTATGGAGGTTTGTTACCACTGTTAAGAGTCCATGTGATTGAGGGAATCATGGATGCGCTCATTCAGTTTTACGATCCGGTTTATCACTGTTTCACATTCCCGGATTACCAGCTTGCACCAACGCTGGAGGAGTATTCTCATCTGATCGATCTACACATTACGGATTGAGCTCCATTTTCTAGACTGGAAGAAATTCCAAAGAATCAGACAATTGCAAGAGCAGTTCATTTGGACGAGTCTGAGGTCAAGACTCACATGACCGCTAAGGGTGGCATCCCAGGTTTGCCAGCCCAGTTCTTGACGAAGAAAGCCCTGTATTTTGCCAGTATAGGGAACGTGACTGCTTTTGAAAGCATCTTTGTCTTGCTCACCTACGAGTTATTTTTGTTTCCCAACATCAATAACTTCGTCGATATTAACTCCATTAAGGTTTTTCTCATTGGAAACCCTGTGCCGACTTTGCTCGCAGATGCGTATCATTCTGTACACTTGGGGAATTTGTATAGCGGAGGGGAGATCACATGCTGTGTACCTCTGCTTTATAAATGGTTTATTTCCCACTTGCCCAAGTCTGCTGCTTTTTGGGATTGCAAGAGTGTCTTACGTTGGTCGCAGAAGATCATGTCTCTTACCAACTCTGATATAGATTGGTGTAATAGGATTTATGAGGCAATTAGGATCATTGACCGTTGTGGAAACTTCCCCAACGTACCCCTTATAGGAACTAAGGGAGGATTCAACTACCATCCGATATTGGTTCTTCGTCAATTTGGATACCCGATGAGACACATCCCACTGGGTGTTCAAATGGAAGGTCTTTTCTTCAAGGAAGGAGAAAGTGACAGAGCACTAAAGATGGAAATAGTGCACGCTTGGAAACACGTTCATAAGAAAGGACGAGAGTCTCTGGGAAAACCGGACTGTGTCTCGGTGGAGCCTTATCTCCATTGGGTACAAACTAGAGCTCTCAAGCTAAAGATGCCTTATCCTCGTTACAGAATTCTTCCGCCGAGGGAATCTGTCATGTAATTCATGACGGAAACTGAAAAGCTTCAGGTTACTCTCAACAAAGTTCAATGGGAGAGAAGGTCTTGGAAGAACAAGTACCGCACCCTCGACGTAGAGTGCATCAAAATACAACAATTACTGAAAGAGAAAGATGCTCTGATTGAAATTTTGGAGCAACATGCTGTAGAGAATCAAGATGACCAAAGGAATTTGCTCACTCCTTTCACTTGGCAAAGGAATGACAACCCGACAACAGCCCAAGAGCCCCAGTCAAAGAAAAAGAAGATATCAGAATCAGCACCCAAGTTCTCTCGGGACCCATTAGTTTAGGTTTCTGTTTCTGCACCTTGTAATCTACTGTATTTCCATTTCTGTAATCCTTTGAATTTCAATAAAAAGGGGTTTCCCCACTGTTTGATATTTGCAATCTAATTGTCGAAGTTTATTTTGATTAAACCATAAATAATTAATATAATCATTGCATTTATCATTCTCACATCGCGTATTCTTCTTCCCTACGAATCTCACGTTTGTGTCTCGATTCTAGAGTCAAACTGTCTCATTCGTATAATACTCGGGCCAATCGTCAGAAAAAGATGGATGATCTTGAGGAAGAAAACAGAGAGTTGAAGGAAGAGATCGACGCTCTAAGAGAGGATATGAGAAAGCTTCGTAATGACATGCAAGCCATGGCAGAAGCTCAGCTACAAAGGACTGTGATCTCAGAGATCACCTCAACGCCCATAGTGGAGAAGTATGATCCTAGGTATCAGATGCCGAAAGATCGTCCCTGGGGCATGCCTGTTAACTATATCCCGGAAGGATATGTTCCGCCGATCACTGAAGATCAGGGAATCACAACAGAAGCCGCTGGGCCTGAAGGTTACAAACTTCGGGAAAGCGAAGATGCCAGGGGCATACTGAAGACTCCTGGAGGTTACAAACTTCAGGAAACACCAAGACTCACTACCGTAGTCACGGTACCACTCCCTGTGGTGCACACTGTCCCGAAAGGACAGATTCCACAGATACCTTCGGGTAAGAAGGAAACTATGTTTGACAGAATGGAGGAATTCCAGGAGCAGTTCTTGGAAATGCAGAAGGAACTGCAAGCCATTCGCGGTCAGGATCTATTTGGAAAGGACGCCGCAGACCTCTGCTTGGTCCCCAATGTGAAAGTCCCGCACAAGTTCCAAGTGCCCGACTTTGTAAAATACAAGGGTAACTCTTTCCCTCAGAGCCATCTGGTGATGTACGCTCGGCGGATGTCAGCTCAGACGGAGAGTTAGGACCTACTGATTCACTACTTTCAGGATAGTTTAACCGGTGCCGCACTCAAATGGTACATGGGTTTAAACCGTGCCACGATCAGTACATTCAGAGATCTTGGCGCTGCCTTCGTCCAACAATACAAATACAATTTGGACATTGCACCCGACAGAGATCAACTCAGATCGATGTTGCAAAAGGACAAGGAAACCTTTAAGGAGTATGCTCAAAGGTGGCGTGAAATTGCCGCTCAAATTTGTCCACCTCTTGAGGAAAAAGAGATGACAAAGATCTTCTTAAAGACCTTAAGCTCATTTTACTATGACCGAATGGTTGCCAGTGTACCCAGTGATTTCACCGAGATGGTGGGCATGGGCGTACGTCTTGAGGAAGCCGTCCGAGAAGGACGTTTGGTAAAAGACACTGGATCGACGAGCGGTACTAAAAAATACGGTAGTGCTCTCCCTAAGAAAAAAGATCAAGATATTGGGAATATCTCTCTCGGAAAGCAAAGGCGACGTTATCAACCAGTAGCAGCAGTAACTCCTGCTATCAGCACCGCGCCTACGTATCAACCTCAGGTTGCGAGAGCCAAACTAATCAGCAAAGGACACAACAGCCTCTTCAGCAGGCTCGTCCTCCATATAACAACAACCGTACAACACGACCATCAAGTTTTGATCCTATACCCGTGTCGTACGCAGAGCTGTTTCCATTACTACTGGCCAAGGGGCACATCCAGACTAAGTCCCCTCTTACAGTACCGGAAAATCCGCCTTTCTGGTTTAAGGTGGATCAAACTTGCCCTTATCATCAAGGAGGACCAGGGCATAACATAGAGACTTGCCTCAATTTCAAGTCCGACGTGCAAAAAGTTGTTAGGAGCGGGGTCTTATCCTTCAAGGATACGAATCCTAATGTTCTCACAAACCCGCTGCCTCAACATGAGAAAGCTGCAGTCAATTTGATAGAAGGAGAGACTAACGATGTCTATCAAATTCACGATGTACTCTTGTTGAAAACCAATCTGGTCAAGATGCATTGTAAACAGAGTGGATATGGCCATGTGCCACCTCATAATTATCATCAATGTGATGTCTGCTCTAAAAGTAATCAGGGATGTTCTGTGGTGCAAGCAGCTCTACAGGAACAGATGGATCTCGGATGGATCCAAGAGCACCGAGTTCGTGGAGTTAACATGGTCTATACGAACTCCAACATCATTCAGAATCACGACATCTGTACAATGAATGGAAACTTGGTGGCAATGCACTCAAGGCAAAGCCAGTATCATAATCTGCCGCGGCACAATTACAATTCTTGTCTGACTTGCTCGGTAAACAAACAGGGTTGCTCTTTTGTACAAGAAGCCCTCCAGCTTCAGATGGATCTTGGATGGATCCAAGACTACCATGATAGGAATTCCTATCAAATCAACATGGTTCAGATCTTCGATATTCGCATGATGAATACCAACCTGGTAGAGTTACATGCTGAGCAGGTCCGACTCGGATTCTTAATATCACATGACTATCAAAGCTGTAAAGCGGGTTGCAAAAAGGATCGAGGTTGTACCCTTGTCCAGGAGGCACTTCAGCACTTGTTAAATCACTGGTGGATGCCAATCTATATGGATGAAGTTACTCAGCAAATTAGTATCAGTAACAGGAATCCTACTCGGCGTCAAAGTCAGGATGTCCGATCTGTGGAAGCTAACCTAGTGAGGTTACATTGTATTCAAAGTGGGCGTGGCCAGGTGCCACCACACAATTACGATCGTTGTAGCGTATGTTCGGAAAGTAACCAAGGGTGCTAACTTGTGCGAGCAGCTCTCCAGGGGCAGGTGGACCGAGGAGAAATTCGTCCATATCCGGGTTCTGGACCCATCAACTGGATGCCGAATTACCTTGCCGATCAAGTTGAGGATGTTGTCACCATCTCTGGTCATCACCAGACCAGGGATGTTTTTGCCATCATCCCTCTACTTGACGAATCTAAAGTTCCCAACCGGGAACGGATCGAGATTACTTACGATGGTCAGAAAAATCAGAAAGTTCCCATAGTCATCTATCTACCGGGACCACTACCGTATGAATCAACTAAGGTTATCCCTTACAAATACGATGCAACGACAGTTGAAAATGGAAAGGAAATTCCATTACCCTCCATTGTGAACATTGCAGACATCAGTCGAGTAACACGGAGTGGTAGAATCTTCAACCGAGGGGTTGGGGAAGTTAACAAAGAAAAGGAACTTCAGACAGAAGCTCCCGATCCACCAATCGGTCAATCCAGTAATCCCGACCTTTCGAAAAATAATGATGAGATGCTGAAGCTCATCCAAAGCAGTGAATACAACATTGTCGATCAACTGTTACAGACTCCTTCAAAGATCTCGGTATTATCACTGTTACTCAGTTCAGAAGCCCACAAGGAGGCTCTACAGAAACTCTTGGAGCAAGCCTTTGTGGAATCGGATGTAACAATCAGACAATTCGATAGTATTGTCTCTAACATCACTTCCTGCAATAATTTGGGATTTAGTGATGAGGAATTACCCGAAGAGGGTCGCTGTCATAACATGGCGCTCAATATCACAGTTAACTGCCAGGACGATGCTTTAGCCAGCATACTGGTAGACACAGGGTCAGCCCTGAATGTTATTCCGAAGTCTACTTTGATGCAATTATCATTCAAAGGCCCTCCGATGAGAATCAGCGAGGTCGTCGTCAAAGCGTTCGACGGATCCAGAAAAACAGTTATCGGCGAAGTTAATCTTCCCATAACTATCGGTCCTCACACTTTCCAGGTCATGGACCTCCGGGAAACGTACAGTTGTTTATTAGGAAGACCTTGGATACACCAGGCTGGAGCGGTCACTTCGACCCTCCACCAAAAGCTAAAGTTCGTCAAGAACGATCAACTTGTCACAGTCTATGGAGAACAAGCCTTGCTTGTGAGTAACTTGTCATCACCTACTGGAATAGAACCCGAGGAGGTTATTGGAACGCAGTTCCAAGCACTATCGGTGAGCAAGGACAATCAGTTCAAAGAAGGAACTTCGATTTCTTCATACAAAGATGTTATTAAAGCAGTCGAGAGTACTGATACAACCGGATGGGGACAGCTTGTCATTCCCATTGACAATAAAACAAAGAAGGGTCTTGGTTTTTCTGCAACCTGTACCCGGATAGCTGCCAACGATGAAAGTCTTCATCCCCTTCAAAACTTCTTCCACAGTGGAGGTTTCCTTCACCCAGTGTCTCAGACAGTTCATGCTATCAATGAGGAAGATCCCTCTGACACAGATGAAGAATGGAAGTCCTACCTTAACGAGGATGGTTATATGTCTCAGGAAGAGGTGCATATGCCTTTTTGCTATCCCGCACAGAGTCCGAGATTTATACCAAGGTCAGATATCGAAATGATATACGGAGATTGTGATCCGGAAGGATGTCGTGCTCCGCCAAATTCATTAGAGGAAGACACTCCGATGAAAGACAACTTTGACCACAATTACTATGGCCCAATGGATGGTCTGCCAATGTGGCAACCTTATCCAGGAGACTTGGGGCAAGAGAGTCAACCGAACAATGAAAATCAGCTGGCCATCATTGAACAAAATACTTGTGTCCCCACCATGTCATGGGATCAACACTCAGGTCATTCGGAAACTATTCAACATGAAGATGAATTCACAACGTTCGCAGGACTTGAATTTAGCAACTATGCTTTTCCCGAGGTCAACGTCATCGAGAGAGATGACTCCTCCAGTTCCAAAGAAGTTTGGGACACTCTGGGAGAACCAAGTGGAAAATTCGACTATATGGTCAAGTACACCGCTCCCGAAAGCTCTCGTATCAGGCTCGGAGATATCCAGCCAACTGGATGGGGAGATCTACCTAAGAGCACAAATGCAATGCAAAATGCAACAGAGGAATTCTCCTACGACAACTCTTCCTGGGAGACAGATTCCAATGATCCTGCTCCACCAGAAATCAGCGTTATTTCTGAAGACAAATCAAGGAAGGTGCCAGACTTTGTGATTCACCGAGGAGTTCGCCGCCAATGGGTTGCTGTCGAGGTTCCGAAGGTCATTCATCAGTCAAAGTAATTGCCATCTTTAACCTTTCACCCTGCCCAGGTGAAACAGATGTTTTGATAGGGCTCACTTTCTGTAAAATTTCCCTCTTTGCTTTGCCTAAAGCAACAGAGTTTTGTTTTATAGGGCTGTAGTTTCAAGAGTCGACTTATTCATTAATAAAATAACGTTGTTCCGTAATTTCCGCATTAATTGCTGTTTTCTCTTTTTGCTTTTTCAGAAAATGGTAATCCTAAAAAACAACTCGATAAATAAAAACAAGCAGTAAAAGAAATACACTGCACACACTTGCATTTTCCTCTATCTCTTCTAAACACGAATCATCACGTCATGCAGATTGCTTGTTTTAAACCCCGTTGAAACATATGATCCGATGCCTTCTCCCAACTTTGAGTTCCCGGTATTCGAGGCTGAAGAAGAAAATGACAACGAAATTCCAGAAGAGATCTCCCGACTACTCAGACAAGAGGAAAGATCCATTGAACCTCACAAAGAACCGCTGGAAACGGTAAACTTGGGTTCAGAGCAAGAGAGAAAAGAAATCAGGATTGGGGCACTGCTCAGTCCAACTGCCAGAGAGGGTTTGATAAAGCTTCTCAAAGATTTTCCCGATGTATTCGCTTGGTCCTATCAGGATAAGCCAGGGTTGGATACCAGCATCGTGGAACATCATTTACCGTTAAGGTCAGAATGTCCGCCAGTAAAGCAAAGGTTGAGACGCACTCACCCGGACATGGCCATCAAAATCAAAGAGGAGGTACAGAAATAGATCCACGCGGGTTTCCTCGCTACATCCGAATATCCTCAATGGTTAGCCAACATCGTACCCGTTCCCAAAAAGGAAGGAAAGGTCAGAATGTGTGTCGACTACAGAGATCTGAACAAGGCAAGTCCAAAGGACGACTTTCCTTTACCACACATTGACATGCTGGTAGACAGTACATCAAAGTTCAAAATTTTCTCCTTCATGGATGGATTCTCGGGCTATAACCAGATCAAAATGGAGCCGAAAGACATGGAGAAAACTTCGTTCATTACCCCATGGGGCACCTTTTTCTACAAGGTGATGTCGTTCGGTTTGAAGAACGCCGGGGCAACCTATCAAAGGGCCATGACTACTCTGTTTCATTACATGATACATAAAGAAATCGAGGTATATGTCGATGATATGATTGCAAAATCAAAAACAGAGAGTGAACACGTTGAACATCTGTCAAAATTGTTCGAACGTTTAAGAAAGTTCAAGCTCCGCTTGAATCCCAACAAGTGCACCTTCGGTGTCCGTTCAGGGAAACTATTAGGGTTCATCGTCAGCCATAAAGGAATTGAGGTCGATCCTGACAAGGTCAAGGCCATTCAAGAAATGCCTTCTCCGAAAACTAAAAAACAAGTCAGAGGATTCTTGGGACGTTTGAACTACATCTCCAGATTCATATTCCTCATGACCGCCACTTGTGGACCGATCTTCAAATTATTGAAAAAGAACCAGGATTGCGTTTGGTCAGAAGATTTCCAAACCACCTTCGACAATATTAAGGAATATCTGTTGAATCCTCCGATTCTATCACCTCCAGTGGAAGGAAGACCACTGATCATTTACCTCACAGTCCTAGAGGACTCAATGGGATGTGTACTTGGCCAACAAGACGAAACCAAAAGGAAAGAGTCTGCCATTTACTATTTGAACAAGAAATTCACCGACTGCGAAACTCGGTACACGATGCTTGAGAAAACTTGTTGCGCTTTGGCTTGGACAGCCAAACGTCTTCTCCAGTACATGATTCTCCATACTACTTGGTTGGTCTCCGAAATGGATCCAATCAAGTACGTTTTCGAAAAGCCTGCTCTCACGGGAAGAATTGCCCGTTGGCAAATGCTGTTATCAGAATATGACATTGAGTAACATGCTCAGAAAGCCGTTAAAGGAAGTATTTTAGCCGATCATTTGGCTCATCAATCGATTGACGATCAAGAATCAATCGGGTTTGACTTCCCAGGCGAAGATGTCATGTATCTAAAAATGAAAGATTGCGATGAACCGTTACCTAGTGAAGGGCCAGAACCAGGTTCCCAATGGGGACTTATCTTTGACAGAGCAGTTAATCATTATGGAAATGGAATTGGGGCAATCATTGTTACCCCTCAGGGTACCCACATTCCTTTCACCGCCAGACTTACGTTCAAATGTACGAACAACGAGGCCGAATACGAAGCATGTATTATGGGTCTCGAGGAAGCAATTGATTTAAGGATCAAAAACTTGGACGTATACGGTGACTCAGCCTTGGTTATCAATCAGATAAAAGGAGATTGGAACACATACCAATCAGGATTGATTCCTTATAAAGACTACGCAAGAAGGTTGCTACCTTTCTTCAATAGAGTCAAGTTTCATCACGTCCCGCGTGAAGAGAATCACATGGCTGATGCATTAGCCACTATCTCTTCCATGATTAGTGTAGGTCAATGGAATGACATACCTAAGATCGACATAATGCGCCTTGAATGGCCCGCTTACATCTTCACGATTGAAGAAGTCATAGACGACAAACCTTGGTATCACGATATCAAATGCTTCCTTCTGAAACAAGAGTACCCACCTGGAGCACTCAGAAAGGACAGGAAAACCCTCAGAAGATTGGCTGGAAACTTCTTCCTGAGCGGTGACACTCTCTATAAGAGAAATTTTGACATGGTCTTGCTCCGATGCGTAGACAGGCCAAAAGCAGACATGCTTATGAAAGAAATTCATGAAGGATCCTTTGGCACTCATGCCAACGGACACACAATGGCGAGAAAAATTCTGAGAGCAGGGTATTACTGGTTGACCATGGAATCTGACTGCTACAAGTACATGAGGAGGTGTCACAAGTGTCAGATATACTCTGACAAAATTCATGTACCGCCATCACATCTCAGAGTTCTTTCTTCCCCGTGGCCCTTTTCCATATGGGGAATCGACATGATTGGCTTGATCGAACCTAAGGCTTCAAACGGACATCGGTTCATCCTTGTAGCCATTGACTATTTCACCAAGTGGGTCGAAGCAGCGTCGTACGCTAATGTAACCCGACAAGTGGTGGTCCGATTTATCAAAAACAATATCATCTGCCGTTATGGTGTTCCAAGCGAGATCATTACTGATAATGGATCTAACTTGAACAATAGGATGATGAAATAGTTGTGCTCTGAGTTCAAGATCGAACACCATAACTCATCTCCCTACCGACCCAAGATGAACGGAGTGGTAGAAGCAGCTAACAAGAACATCAAGAAGATCGTTCAAAAGATGGTTGTAACCTACAAAGATTGGCACGAGATGCTACCCTTTGCTCTTCACGGTTATCGTACATCTGTCCGGACTTCAACAGGGGCAACCCCTTTCTCTCTAGTGTATGGCATGGAGGCAGTTCTCCCCATAGAAGTAGAGATCCCATCAATCCGAGTACTGATGGAAGCTAAGCTCACTGAAGCTGAATGGTGTCAAAACCGACACGATGAACTGAATCTGATCGAAGAAAAGAGAATAACGGCACTATGCCACAGTCAGTTGTATCAACAGAGAATGAAGAGGGCGTTCGACAAAAAGGTCTGACCTCGTGTCTTCAGAAAAGGAGACCTTGTGCTCAAGAAGATACAATCATTTCTCACTGATTCTCGGGGCAAATGGACCCCAAATTATGATGGCCCCTATGTGGTCACGAAAGCTTTCTCAGGCGGTGCCTTGAGACTTGCAACCATGGACGGAGAGGAATTTGCCTACCCCACAAATGTTGATGTAGTCAAGAAATACTTCGCCTCAACTAAAAAAAAAAACATCTCGGTGGATTGAAAACCCGAAAGGGCGGTCCAGGCAAAAATTAGAGACATGAAAAAAATCATCCCGGTGGATTGGAAACGTCAAAGTACAATCCAGGCAAAAATTAGGGATAATGGCAAGTAACTATGTTCAACAGAGGCAAGTCCCTCAGCAGCAGCAGCAGTTACATCGTCCGTCAGGAAAACTCCAATCAAGGTCATCTTCGACAGAAGCTCAGGATGTCCCGAATTCAAAGTTGGTAGAAGGACAGTGGTCGTTATGTTTCAATGTAGCCCTTTTCCCTGTAAATTACCATTTTGACACTTTGTATATACTCTTTGGAATCACGCGTTTGGCTGATCTCCATCTTATCAATAAAATTTGAGCCCTTGTGCTTTTGTTTGTAATTCTTATTTGTTTTAGCTTTACAGAACGACGTTGTTAACATGATTAACGATTCTTGAAATAAAACAAAAATGAATTTACTTGTTAAAACTTTTTCTGCTTTTTTTAAAAATAAGAGATGGCAATTTCTTTTGACAGTTAAACATCGAAAGAACATCAATCGCGTCTCCAAAGGTGTTCGAACCTCAAAGTGCAGAATCAAAGTACTCCTTCTAGACCAGTACGCCTGAATGAAGGATCAACAATGTCAGAGACCATGTTTCGTCTGACATCCTCGGCCGAGTTCTCATCTCCTAAGCCCGACCAGCGTCACCCCCAACAGGGACCATTTCTCCTAAGCAAGGCAGAATTGCTAACTTGAACCAACGATATTTCTACATGCCCCACTGGGGCGGAGTATCCAGTCGTGTTCATCCTTTAGTCTGTATGTTGCGTCAGTTTTGTCCGCATATACTTACATACATCATGCATTATTGATTTGTATTCACATTCATATTGCATCCATATCACTCTAGTCGGTCTTATCCCCTAGTGATAAAAGTCCTCTCAATCGAGTTGTCAGACCTTTCCTCGTTAGGAAGTGAATCATCTAAGCAATCTCTCTCCCGTTTATCTCTGGATTAGAGACGGTCCTTGACCACTTTGATAACTTGAACCTCTGAGAAACAAGAAAACTTTCAACAAATATCACTCTTCGCCATTGAAGATGATATCCTTGCTTTCCCGGATTAAGGAAAATCCCCAAAGAAAGCCTCTTAATCAGAGATTCGGCGGTACGACAGTTTTTCTCCAAAAAAACCACTGATGAAAAGGTCATCGGCACCTCAAAATTGGATCCCATCATATGGTATTTCTCCGGAAAGATCCCGAGAAAAGTATGATGTAAGCCCCCAAACAAAAAAAGTCTCTTAAGAGACTCGCTTTCCCTAGTAGAATCGACAAATGGCGTCTCCAAAACAGAGAAGTTTGTGTACCTCTACAATTCAGACGAATGGGTTCCCCAGCAAGTCTGACATCAAAACTTTTTCCACTCAAATGGCATCTCCCCAGGAAAATTCGGCCAGAAGTTTGAAGGAAAACTGCTACTAACAGCGTTCCTTGTCAAGAAAGTTTATTGACAAAAGAAACTGAGACCAGTTCCTTGGTAGGAAACCAGGATCGAGGGGAAGTTTATTTTAGAAACTGAGACCAGTTCACCAGGATCAAGGGGAAGTTTAAATCAGAAACTAAGACCAGTTCCTTGGTAGGAAACCAGGATCGAGGGGAAGTTTAAATCAGAAACTAAGACCAGTTCCTTGGTAGGAAACCAGGATCGAGGGGAAGTTTACAAAAGAAACTAAGACCAGTTCCTTGGTAGGAAACCAAGATCGAGGGGAAGTTTATTTCAAAAGAAAACTGAGACCAGCTCCTTGGCTGAAGACCAGGATCGAGGGGAAGTTTACCTTTTCTACGCATCTTCGCTTAGCTAAAGAAGATGAATGTGTAAGCTACCATTCATAACCACCATCAAAATTTTGGGTATTCCGATATTTAATCCTCTTGCACCCCGAATGCCTGAATACCTTCGCCATTCACACCTTCGGGTCCAAGAAGATTAAATAGGGGCCTCTGTCATACCCCAAATTATGACCACTAAGATTTCCCATCATTGTGCAAATCATCAGCACAATATGGATGGACCATCATACCTCATTAGTCTCCCCAAAGGTGGGTGAGCATTCACTACAAACAGGATTTAGGGTTTCAAGCCCTCGCAGAGCTCTTAGACAAAGGATCAATCAAGGAATGACATGATCTTCAACTTGTATAGCCTCTCAAATATCCACAATGGATCAAGAGGACTCCCACTTCAAGGATTAAGCACAAGGCTGCTCCCTTCTAGGTGATCAAGCCTCAGGATCGCCAGTGTCACCAAATTAGGGTTTGGTCGACTAGGGCCTCCAGATGGAAATTTTCCTCTGGGAATGAGCCAATGCTTCAAAGCATAACCTAAAATGCTCCATGGAACATCATAAACCCCATCATCAAGTCAATTTAGCCTCAGGGGATGCATACATCAAAAATCAGGAATTAGGGTTTCTTGACCTAATTCACCCCTTAGTTGACTTTTGGGACAAATCATAAGCCAAGACCTCAAGACATGATTTGAGGGTCTCCAACATACCACGTTGATCCATTTGCAACAATGGATTGACCCAAGAAGCTTGAGCAAAAAGTTTCAATTTAATCTGAACCACAATTAGGTTTCGCGAGAAAAGTCAACTGTAGCTTTGACTTTTGACCAGGACATGCTCCCAAGCCGTGGGACACGATTAAATACACCCTATAACACCCATGTAACATGTCCATCAATTTTGATTTAGGTCAAGGACATGATTTCCTAAAGGATCGCACAGTTTGGAATTCATCTGATAAAAAGTCAACTGTGCACAAAAGTCAAACTTTGACTTTTTGAGATTTTTCATAAAAATGGTTTTTTAACCCTAAAATGATGTTAATGTGTGATTGGAATCATCATTCATCAAGAAAAATCAAAGAAAGTGGGATAACTTGTAAAAGGGGTAACCATAAAAACCTAGAAAATTTTCTAAGTTATGGAATAAAGTGGCAAGGGTACCAACTTTGGAGGATCATAACTCCTAAACCACAAAGCCATTTTTCCCCATCCAAAGATGGATTTGTAGCCCTCATGGCCCTCTACAAAAGTGTCAACTACACTTCATCCCAATTCATCATGGATTTTGAGTTATGGTTGGATCAAAATGGCTAAAAACTTAAAATTGACATTTTTCAGCACTTAGCCAAAATCTGCCTTGTAATTTCAGCACAATGTCCCAACTTCAAGGCTGTTTTTCTCCATGATCCAAGTTGAACCAGATCTAGTGTCAAACATCAAAGTTGAAGGACGTCATCTAAGCTTTCCGGAAAGTCCTAGAACGTCCATGTAGCATACTCGAACAGGGAGTTATGGATCTGTTAACCCTCAATTTCGACGCCAGGCAAAAGCAAAGCTATGTTAATGTTAAAAAATTATTTTTAATGTAGAGAAGGCTTCGACCTAACTTTTTGAGAGGCCTGAGTCGAATAAGTGCGGAGAAACCTTAAAAAATGGCTAAGTGTTGAAAGGGTTCTTCGACCATGAGAATGTAGCGCTGCAGTGGTTATATTAAGATTGGAGGGAATTTCCAATATTTGAAATTTAAATAAGAGCAGTTGTGAACGTGGGAACAGTTGAGATCAAGGGGAAGGCGCCAAAATCCACACGTTCGAAGCAGTAACCACCACTGAGTAGTTATTTCCTAGCACTATAAATAGGAGTTGGTTCTATGTAAATTGTGTGTTCATATTTTTGTACAAGTTACTCTAAGAAACTCAAAGTACCCGCGTGTAGAGAAACAAGTTCGTGACAATGTACGTAATGTAACACCATTGTCTTCATTAATCTAATTTATCTTCAGCATGTTTACTTTCCATGCCTTTACAGTTTCTTGAACTTTATCTTCCATGCCAAATTTATGTTCAAAGCCATTTAAACTTTCTGCATTTTACTTTCGACTACGTTTTTACGTTCAAGCATTTAATGTTCAAGCCTTTACGTTTCAAAGTCTTTCATTTTCAAGAACGTGGAGTTCTCCTTTAAATCCATTGCATTTATTTTCAAAGTCTTTTACTTTCCTGCACTTTACCTTCGACAACACTTTTATTATCCCAGCCTTTACTTTCCAAGAACGTGGAGTTCGTTGCATTTTACTTTCAAAGCTTTTACTCATTCGACGCCTTTAATTTCTGCACCCTTTATTTGCATCACTTTAAATTTCGAGTCTTCACTTTACTTTATTGCCCATAGTCGAACGTGGAGTTCAGTTAGACTTTATTTTCAGCATTGTCGAACGTGAAGTTCAGTTTACATTTTCTTTAATTTTTACTTGTCTCTCAAACTTAGCACATGTCCTAGGATTTGTGTGGTCGATCCTGCAAGTTAAATCAATTTGCGTTTAGATTGATAGACCAGAGATTGTTTACCAAAATTCACGGTAAACAAATTGGCACGCCCAGTGGGATCCAGTGCTAAGCTAAACCTTTTTGTCAACCTCATCTCTCTTGGTGAAGAAGCACTTTTGTTGTATGTTATTGAGAAGTGGGAAGTTAGCCACAGCAAACGAAGGAATATCAAAGAGAAGATACACTAAGAAAATGGCAACCAATGCCAATCAACAAGTTGATCCTCAAGGGAGTATTTCAAACACTCAGTCCAGTAGCAGTATTGGGACTCAAAGCACACCATCACCAGTGTCTTCGACGGGAGGACAGGCGTCACTTCCATTAGTAGTGTCTGAGCCAGGATCAACATACACAAAATCATATACTCAACCTGTGTTGGAATACATAGGACCACAAAGTTCTAATTCACCAACACCCTCAGGAGGAAATACAATGTATAGGCACGTTCCTCCACCAGGTTTTCCACATCCAGGGTCAAGGAGTCAACCCTATGGTATGCCTACATCAATGATGCAAAACCTGCAGAATGCTCCACCTGTGTTTTCAGAAACTGTTGTGTCTTCGCCACTACAGGGGTCAGGATCAGGAGGACGAAACAACCAGAATATAGGTGTTGGGTACTCTGTTCAAACACCTAGCCTTACAAATACATCCATAAATTGTTTGAGACAGCAGATGGATGAAAGTAACATGCAAATGGTACATACGTTGTCTCAGACAATGGGAGAAGTTTTTCAACCTTTGATCCAAAATACAACCCAAACTAACCAACAACTGGCTGCACAAGTGGCACGCATGGCTGATTTCATGGGAGTACCAGCAGTAGATCGAAGAGCGACGGTTGTCGAAGATATCCCAAGACGTCATCCATGTCAGATACCTGATGCACACTTGGAGGATTAAGAGATGGTTGACCATTTTAGGTTCGAACTACCAAGAAACCAGATGCCATACCAGATGGAGGAAGAACCAGTAGTGATGGTGAACAGGAACCAAAACGCAGATCAACTACTTAGGCAGGTTCGACACCAGAATCAAGCAGAAGAAAATAATCTTGCAGCCATGGTTGAAAGGATAATGACTAGAAATGGTATGAATTTTGGCTTCACCAGGCCAAATTATACTTCGCCTATAGTGGATTACATTCTCCAAGCAGAACTACCCCCTAGGATGAAGGTTCCAAAGTTCAGCAAGTTTTCAGGAGATACTACTGAGTCTACTGTCGAACATGTGGCTAGATATTTGATCAAAGCGGGCGAGATTGCAGCTGACCAAAGCCTTAGGATCAAATACTTCCCAAGTTCCCTTACCAAGAATGCCTTCACATGGTTTACTACGTTGCCTCCAAATTCCATAAACAATTGGACCCAATTAGAACGTTTGTTTCATGAACAGTTCTACATGGGGAAAACTAAGATTAGTTTGAAAGAATTGGCTAGCATCAAGCGCAAAGTCACTGAGCCAATTGATGATTACCTGAATAGGTTTCGACTTCTTAAAGCCAGGTGCTTTACACAAGTGCCAGAACATGAGTTGGTCGAAATGGCTGCTGGGGGTCTTGATTATTCCATTAGGAAGAAATTAGATACCCAATATCTTAGAGATATGGCCCAGCTGGCTGATAGGGTTCGACAGCTAGAAAGGCTAAAAGAAGAAAAGGCCAAATTCAATAGGGGTAAAAAAGTAGCGTTTGTCGAATGCAAGGAAGATGTGGAGAATCTGTATGGTGAGCCATCTTGTTTCGACGAAAATGAGGTTGACGTTGCTGAGTTAAAGCAAGGTCCACCTTATGCTTGCAAATTATTAGCCCCTTCAGAAGGAAAAAAACCTGTCGAATCTAACGACAAATTCCCTAAGAAAACATATACCTTCGACGTCACTAAATGTGATGAAATTTTTGATTTGTTAGTTAAAGATGGGCAAATGATAGTGCCTGCTGGTTCTAAAATGCCACCTTTAGAACAAAGAAAGAAAAGAGGTTTTTGTAAGTACCATAATTTTTTGGGTCATAAAACTTTTCAATGTTTTCTTTTCAGGGATTTGGTGCAAAACGCTATCCAGGAAGGAAGGCTGAAGTTTGGGGAAAAAGGCAAAGCCCAGATGAAGATTGACTCTGACCCATTGCAAGTTGCAGAGGCCAACTATACAGAGCCTCATGAGGTTCAGATGGTGGAAGCCACAGGGGGATTCGACGAGTCAGTCAACATGGTAGAAGTTACTGAAGACTTCGCCATCAGTGCTGTGATAATTGAAGGTTCTAGTAAGGCTACAAGTGGCCTAAATGTTGATGATATCAGTCTGATGTTGGTAACCAAAGAAACTGCTGATAAGTTTGTTGAAATGGATAAGGCTACTAAGGTTTTGGATATGACCGTGAATGGGTGGAAGATAAATGCCAATGAAGGCATTAACATGGTCGAATTGGCTGAAGAGTCTGATTCTAGCTCATATAGTGTCAACACCAATGAGGCTATGGGTAAAAATGCCCCTACAGTTCAAGTTGTTAAGGAATTTGAAGATGACATGATCTTGGTTAGAGAGATGCTGGACATGGATGGTTATCTGGTGGAAAATTGGATATGCATGGCTGCTGAAAATTTTTTCAAGACATCTCCTGATGTCGAGAGAGTCAATGCTGAGGAGATGGTGGAGGCTGAGAAAGCTGCTTGGGAAAAACCTTCCCAAAGAGCTGCAAAAGCAGCAGTAGGTGGTGGCTGCTTGGCAAAGACCACTGAAAGTCTGGAAGCAAGCTTCTCGAAGATGCGCCTGAAGGACAGAATGGATGTCAACATGGTCGAAATTACGGATCGAAAAGATGAACAATTGAGTAAGGTAGATGAGCAAGAGAAACTCAACAAAATGGCTTATCCTAAGCCAGAAGAGACAATCGTGGACTTCTTACATCGTTTCCAGAAAAAAGACTCTGGAGTAATGCTGTGCCCCAGGTGCAGCGCCATTTTTTATGAGAAGGCTGCCCACAAGCTGGAAGGTATCAAGAAGGCTGGCGAAAGCTGGGGGCAGAAGGTGAACAAGGGGCACAGAGGTTTTGACCATAGGCGACTTTCGACACGGTTAAAAAACCAAGCACCAGGAATTAGGCCAGGTACGTTCAAACCAACTGCGAATGTGCCAACAGGTAGTTGGATCAAACCTGTCGAAGGGAGAGGACAGAAGAAAAAGTGGGAGAAGTTTGATGTGGAAAGAGGTGCGTCATTTGAGTACAGAAAAGAGAATCACACCACAAACAAATCAGCATACATTTCTCAGAACTACAAGGGTAAAAACCCAATGTCTAGATCGCAATGGCGAAGAGAGCAGCGCAGGCGAAAAGCTGTCAGAGAGGCTCAGGTGCAAGGGGAGTCAAGCACCAATGTGGCTGGGGCAATGGAGAAGATGCCCATATGACGAAAGTTGTTTACTATTCAGCCAGAAAAGAAGGTCGAAGAGGATGATGATATGACTGATAACTTCGACAATGAGTCAGCAGCTTCCCTAGACATTTTGGTAAATGTGGTGTCAGTGATGCCAAGAGAATTTGGTCAAGTCTCAGAGGTCGAAGACTTAGACCAAACTGCTGAATTGGAAATGATGGCACACAAGCCTGTGTGCTATTACATCATGAACAATGGGTGCGTCGAAGAACAAAATGCTTTCTTTGAGCGTCCCACAGTGGCAATGAAGGGTCATTTGAAGCCTCTTTACATTACTGGAAAAGTGGAGAATGTCCCTGTCAACAAAATTTTGGTAGACTGTGGTGCGACGGTTAATTTGATGCCAAGATTTTTGTTGAGCAAGATTGGAAAATTTGAAACTGATACTAAACCCCACAACATGGTTCTGTCGAACTATGAAGGCAAAGTTGGTTCCACTCTGGGAGTGATTCAGGTGGATCTCACTGTGGGAACTATTACCAGACCAATAGTGTTCATGGTCGTCGAAACAAAGGCTAACTATAATCTACTCTTAGGTAGGGAGTGGATCCATGGGATAAGAGCAGTACCCTCATCTATGCACCAGAGAATCACAATCTGGAGACCAGATGGGATAGTGGAAAACATTGAAGCTGATCAAGGGTACTTTAAGGTGCCTGTTAATCATGTGGACAGTAGGCAATTTGAGAAACATCTAGCGAACATCGCTCCATGTCCTCCAGCTGATTTTGAGTTTACACCTGACGAGGAAACATTTTATTTGTTGTACTTACACCCTGTTGAAGGTTTCAGATGGGACAGGGAGGTACCAGGAGGAAGATTGCCATGCTTAGGCACACCTCCAATAGAGCCCACAAGGTGGGGAGATGAATTCAGTGATTATGACTGAGTTCGACGCTTTGAAAAGAATTTTGGCCTATGTGGCCGAAACAAAACTACAAGCGGCTTTGGAAGCCGCCAATGATTATATAGCTGGCGAAGCCATTTCTGAAGTATATCAAGAAGGTCCTGGTAAGGACTTTGACCCAAAACCTCCAGATAAGGTTGAAACTGGAGAGCAAAGCCAGAGGCTCGACGCCATCTATGAAGATGAGCCTTTGGGATTTGAGAAGGATCCGTTGGCGAATAATATGAAAATGCTAGCACAAGATCCTTTGGAAGAAGTGGACCTCAGTGAGGGGGCAACCAAAAGGCTTACCTACATCAGTGCCAATCTTGATCCCCAGTTGAAAGTCGAAGTAGTTCAGCTGTTGAAAGAATTCAAAGACTGCTTCGCTTGGGATTATGATGAGATGCCTGGTCTGAGCAAGGAGTTAGTCGAACACAAGTTGCCTATGACGCCTGGGAAAAAACCAGTCAAGCAAAATCCAAGACGGTTTGCACCAGAGATACTGTCAAAAATCAAAGAGGAAGTCGAAAGACTGCTTCGTTGCAAATTCATTCGCACTGCAAGGTATGTCGAATGGTTGGCTAATATAGTACCTGTTATTAAAAAGAATGGGTCTTTGAGAGTTTGCATCAATTTTAGAGATTTAAACTCTGCAACTCCCAAAGATGAATATTCAATGCCAGTAGCAGAAATGTTAATAGATTCTGCAGCAGGACATGAATATCTTAGTATGCTGGATGGATATTCTGGCTATAACCAAATATTCATTGCTGAGGAAGATGTTCATAAAACTGCTTTTAGATGCCCTGGAGCCTTAGGCACCTATGAGTGGGTAGTGATACCTTTTGGTCTCAAGAACGCTGGTGCTACTTATCAAAGGGCAATGAATTCAATTTTCCACGATTTTATAGACACATTTATGCAAATTTATATTGATGATATTGTTATAAAATCTATTTCTGGGAATAGTCACATTGACCATCTTCAACAGTCCTTTGAAAGGATGAGAAAATATGGTCTTAAAATGAATCCTCTTAAATGTGCTTTTTGTGTGCAGGCAGGGGATTTCTTAGGCTTTGTGGTCCACAAGAAAGGGATTAAAATAAATCAGAATAAAACCAAAGCTGTAACACCCTTCTACCCCACAAATAATTTTAGGAAAATAATTCATATTATCAGAGTAAAACAACATGAAGGATGCCACATGTATTCAAAAACATCATTTAGTAATCATTATCCTGTCCCGTAACACGGGTTACTCGTTCATAAAAATCAAAATTTACAACTTCGCAGCGGAAATCAACTTTTATTCTCTATTTCATAAAATTATTCACAATAAATATGTCCAAATCAAACACCATCATCAAAGTTATAAAAATTCAGTCATACACTAAAAACAACGAGATTCACAATAATTCCCAACCCGATGTTACATGACACAGAGCAGGACACCCCTAAACACTACTAAGGACAACTATAAGCAGAAACACTCCAAAGCTACATCCTCCGGCATCGCGAATCTACTCTTGGTTATCTGCAAGTTACCCACGTAAGAGGCAACATTTCCAAGCAGGCAGGGTGAGAAAACATAATTCGATATAGTAATATAAGTACATGGAAAATGAACAGTAAGGCAACAACAACATCATGGCATAGCCAACAACCACGTCATAGCATAATCAATTAACAACATCGGGATATAATCAACAACAACATCATAACACAATCAACAATGACCTCAGGATATAATCAACAATAACTTCATGATATATCTAACATCCACACCATAGTATAATCAACAACATCAACATAGTATCATTGACACCAACCACCTAGTATCATCAACAACAACAACATAGTATCATAAACTTAGAATCCATAATACAACTCATCATAATTACTCCATAAGAAATGCAATGTCAACTTCAATGAAAATGCAACGTATGCAATGCGGTACCGACTTTCCTCCATGTGATGGACACTGGCCATCAACCCTCCACAATGGGAGCACACCATAACAACATATCACTCCAATCCGCACGATGGGATTGAAGCTACCAATAGGCCGAAGCCCCACCATAAAAATGCTATGAAAATGCAATGATGCCAAACTCCTCAAATCATCAAAAATCCACATGTGCATCATGCATTTCATATTTCAACAAAAATCACCATATAATCAACGAGAAAATCACCATATAATCATATTTGTCGCCATATCCTATCCAACAGGAATTCATCATGAAATCATGTTTATCATCATATCATATTCAACAATAATTCATCACATAATCATGTTTATTATCATATCATCTTTCAACAAGAATTCGTCATACAATCATGTTTATCACCATATCATGTCCAACAATAATTCATCATGTAATTATATTCATCATAACGTCATTTCAACAAGAATTCACTATATAATCATGTTTTTATCTCTCATATATTATCAACAACTATTCAACAAGGAATCCACAAGAAAACATCAACATTTCGACTCTAAGGAAACAACACGAGAAAACATCGAGAAACTTTAAGAAAACAACAAAATATAAGCCAACCAGCAGTCTGACACGGCCGCCCGTGTCCTGTGACACTGCCCGTGTCAGAAGAACTGGGACACGATTCCAAAACATCAAAAAAAGTAGCAAGTCAGCAGCCTGACACGGCCACCCGTGTCCTGTGACACTGCCCGTGTCAGAAGCCCTGGGACCAATTTCCAAAAAAATCAATTTTTCATTCATGACCAGCAAGCTGACACGGCCACCCGTGTCCTGTGACACTGCCCGTGTCAGGAACTCTGCAACACACAAATTTTATTTTTCTCAACCAGTAGGCTGACACGGGTGTCCGTGTTGTGTGACACGGCCCGTGTCAGGATGCGACAAAACCCAAATTTTCCCGAAAATTGTTTTTCTGCATTTTAAACTTTGATTACCCCAAAAATCAGTGTTCTACACGAAAATTGATCAAAAACACTCACTAAACACACATATAGTAATATGCATCATTCAAACTCATCATATCTTCATCAAATTACTCATTCTACATCAAAAATCATCTAAATCAACACAACTCATACAATCCCTAATCTATTCATCTCCGATTCCTATAAAACTATAAGAAATTATGAACTCTCCCCATACCTTAGAGTAATCCGAAGCTTTTTCCTTCTTTCTTCAAGATTCCTCTAGAAATCTTCAAGCCCTGGCTCTCCTTCTTCTCTCATCTTCAGCGTTCTTCACAAAAGACATGACAAAATGAGAAAATGATCGTTCTCCTTCTTTGGTTAACGAATCCCAACTTATGAACTTCCCATCCTATCCTTTCTTACTTTCCAATAAGACCACCTTGCCCTTTCTCATTTTATTTTAAATAATAATAATAATAATAATCTAAATAAATGATTATTCATTATATTAAAATTATTAAAAATACTCTTTTAATCCATAATTCTCCAAATTATCCAAAAACCTCTTAATTCCTTCTAAATCAATTAAATAATTAATTTAGATTTTCGGGTCGTTACAACTCTCCCCTACTTCATGAATTTTCGTCCTCGAAAATTTACTCGATGCATACCACTCCATATACGTTATCACCTCCGACGAATAACGCAATACAACAATACATTTTATCAATGCCAATGACAACAAGATGAAATGCTCACGCGATGTACCCGACAACCAACTCAACACACCGAGAATAATCAGGGTAGGAACATACAGGTTCACTATGGACCAGAATACAACACGATTGTTACCATCGCCATAGGCAACCCTCCCCTAACTCCCCATCATAGGACTTAGCTACTCGCACTCGAACCATCACCCTAGGTAACGAGGTAATAACAAAGATAGGAACATAAAAGTCATAACACAACATCAACGAAATCAAACCACCAACATCGTTGTTACTCCAATAAGAACCAACTGCGCCATTCATGCTTTCGCTGCGCACTCTGAGTACTCACAACTATCTAATCTACCAAGTTTACATCAACTTCCGACCATCAAAGCAGTCATAAGAAAAGACTTTTCAACTTAACTCATCGGAAATTCCATCCAAACAGGCAGTCTAACTCTTGTGATTATTGAATACTTCGAACTCGGATCCGTAAACAGTACCTCCGAATACCCAACACAACTACAACCGCAGCCAATTCCAAATCTTGAATAGGATGGATACTTTCAAGAATTCTCAATTATCGTCGACATAAACCACAACTTCACCACCTAGTATTAACACATCATCAAAATTCATCTCAACGCATAACAATCTCACCACAACATAAGGATACATGTGTCCAATTAATCTCAACAAGAAAAATTCATCTTTCAAACAAAGGTTAACACCCAATATCCATAGACTTAGCCTCAATAACCTACACTTAACATGGCATATTAACCAAACCGATCAAACAACTAATTCCTCAAGTCCTACTCATACTAGCACAATCCTCCATAACCCCTCATCCGAATTAACATAACCACTCAACTTCATCTTTACAATTCATAATTCACACCTTGCTAACTCAGTATATAGTTTCACTTCTTTCAATACTTGCAACCCAACTATCAAATACTCCACGCGCTCTTCTTCTGATTTTATAAAACATCAGAATATCCCCAACGGACACAGTTATAACTTATCCAAACAAGTTTGGAAATCACCATTCATATCTCCATATATACACTTTAAGGCATACCAGCCACTACCCTCCTCAATCCGACATCCTTGTTCAAATCATAGTCTTACATTACCATTTACTTCCTACTTGGTTTATCTCTACAGTTCTTCAAGTTCCATGTCAGTCGAATTCTCGATCCACCACAAACCAAAACCCAAGTTATCCAGAACACATTGTGAGCTTCCAAACTACTCACTGATCAACTCGCAACCTCATACTAACATCCTCAAGTCCGCCTCATTTCCCTATATAGGAACCCGCATCGACAACTCAAACAATTCATAAGCATCTGGCTCAACTCCAAACAATTTACTGCGCATACTATTCTAGTTGGCAAGACACATCTACTCCATCCAACATGATTCCGCCGACTATCAACAAGAGATTAAGGGTGATCAGTTCCTCAATTTGTTAATAGACAGTCGGCAACCATAATGGTGGCATAAATCATCATTATCCAACTAAAATAGTGTCTTCTTCCTCGTGCTCAAAGTTATCTAAGCATACTGCTCTGCCATTCCTCTAAGGCTTACAAACGTTCTTCTTAATTTCCTTATTTCCAAGAACGCGCAAAATCCAACATATACATTCTTATACACACTTGTTGTACAACCTAATTATCGAATATCCTCCTGATACCGGAAACGTTACCACATCACGTACAATCCCAATCGACTCACTTCAGTCGAAACATTTATCTAAGTTCAAACTTTCGACGACCCTAACCAATCCTTCATCTTCCTTTTTAATCTCCCAACTTCGATGATCCGTATAATTTCACACTTGATCATCATCCCAATCACAATCTCAACAATACCATCTCATCATCCAGTTGGTGATATAGCTTCCAAAAATTTCCGACTCATGTCGACACATCTCGCCAACAACACCCAATCCACTTTACTACTTAACATCCCTCAAACATTTCTATAATTTAATCATTCTCAACTATCATGCGCCGCACTTCCATGTGCTCCTCTGATATTCTTCTTCTTATTACCAAACATTTCATATTGGACTTCATCTTACTATTTCCCAGCAAGAATTGTCTAACTTCAAACACGATTACATTCTTCAACACAGACCTCCTAGACACAAAATTATATTCCAAGATGAAGGGAATTTTGTGAAGATTCCAGAACTTCAAGAATCGCTCAAATCTGAATCACGAGTAAAAAGTTATCGTCCTTGCAATGGGATTGGTCAAGAAATCTCGTATACAAACTTCCACCAAACAAAATCAGCATCAGACCCAACTATTCAAACGCGTCTTTCTCTCTGTTCAAAAATATGCCGAAGACAAAATTTATATGCAAACTGTAGGGAATTTCGTAAACTTTCCGAAAAGTCCAGAATCGCTTTCATCGGAGTTACGGACAGAAAGTTATGCCTCTTTTACTGAAGGCTGTTCCATAAAGGTGAAAATAAAAACCGAAATTGGTGAACATGAGTTCTACCTCTTTCTCTTACTTCCAAACTCTTCGGATTTCCCACTACGGCTCGCAGTTCAAAAGATTCCAACAGCTCCAACGACTTCTACAACCTTTTCCAACCACTCACCAATAATTCCACAGCAAGGTCTACAGCACCCGTCACTTAATCAGTGATCCAACATCGACATCTTACGCAAGGCTACTTAAACAACAACTTCACAGTTCACCAATAACGCGGGATATAGCAACGTTCTAAATTCCATCTTATAACAATTATCCTTTTTCCAGGACACTCCAACTTGTTAAACAACCAAAATCTTAAATCCATGTTACCTTCGAATTCGGAAAACAACAAAGCTTCCACAACACTTGCACTGTCGCCATCAGTAGCATACAGAAGAGACATCATACAACTGAAGCATATCCGAGAAGCACAGCTTCTCCCCCACTTAGCTTCAAACCAACTCCTGCAAGCAATCGACTAGAAAGCAAACCAGTACCGACAGTGTTTCACACACTTGTCGCATACAGAGGAATGAACAACAATAGACAACATTGGCCGGACAGACCGACCTGCTTTGATACCACTAATGTAACACCCTTCTACCCCACAAATAATTTTAGGAAAATAATTCATATTATCAGAGTAAAACAACATGAAGGATGCCACATGTATTCAAAAACATCATTTAGTAATCATTATCCTGTCCCGTAACACGGGTTACTCGTTCATAAAAATCAAAATTTACAACTTCGCAGCGGAAATCAACTTTTATTCTCTATTTCATAAAATTCTTCACAATAAATATGTCCAAATCAAACACCATCATCAAAGTTATAAAAATTCAGTCATACACTAAAAACAACGAGATTCACAATAATTCCCAACCCGATGTTACATGACACAGAGCAGGACACCCCTAAACACTACTAAGGACAACTATAAGCAGAAACACTCCAAAGCTACATCCTCCGGCATCGCGAATCTACTCTTGGTTATCTGCAAGTTACCCACGTAAGAGGCAACATTTCCAAGCAGGCAGGGTGAGAAAACATAATTCGATATAGTAATATAAGTACATGGAAAATGAACAGTAAGGCAACAACAACATCATGGCATAGCCAACAACCACGTCATAGCATAATCAATTAACAACATCGGGATATAATCAACAACAACATCATAACACAATCAACAACGACCTCAGGATATAATCAACAATAACTTCATGATATATCTAACATCCACACCATAGTATAATCAACAACATCAACATAGTATCATTGACAACAACCACCTAGTATCATCAACAACAACAATATAGTATCATAAACTTAGAATCCATAATACAACTCATCATAATTACTCCATAAGAAATGCAATGTCAACTTCAATGAAAATGCAACGTATGCAATGCGGTACCGACTTTCCTCCATGTGATGGACACTGGCCATCAACCCTCCACAATGGGAGCACACCATAACAACATATCACTCCAATCCGCACGATGGGATTGAAGCTACCAATAGGCCGAAGCCCCACCATAAAAATGCTATGAAAATGCAATGATGCCAAACTCCTCAAATCATCAAAAATCCACATGTGCATCATGCATTTCATATTTCAACAAAAATCACCATATAATCAACGAGAAAATCACCATATAATCATATTTGTCGCCATATCCTATCCAACAGGAATTCATCATGAAATCATGTTTATCATCATATCATATTCAACAATAATTCATCACATAATCATGTTTATTATCATATCATCTTTCAACAAGAATTCGTCATACAATCATGTTTATCACCATATCATGTCCAACAATAATTCATCATGTAATTATATTCATCATCACGTCATTTCAACAAGAATTCACTATATAATCATGTTTTTATATCTCATATATTATCAACAACTATTCAACAAGGAATCCACAAGAAAACATCAACATTTCGACTCTAAGGAAACAACACGAGAAAACATCGAGAAACTTCAAGAAAACAACAAAATATAAGACAACCAGCAGTCTGACACGGCCGCCCGTGTCCTGTGACACTGCCCGTGTCAGAAGAACTGGGACACGATTCCAAAACATCAAAAAAAGTAGCAAGTCATCAGCCTGACACGGCCACCCGTGTCCTGTGACACTGCCCGTGTCAGAAGCCCTGGGACCAATTTCCAAAAAAATCAATTTTTCATTCATGACCAGCAAGCTGACACGGCCACCCGTGTCCTGTGACACTGCCCGTGTCAGGAACTCTGCAACACACAAATTTTATTTTTCTCAACCAGTAGGCTGACACGGGTGCCCGTGTTGTGTGACACGGCCCGTGTCAGGATGCGACAAAACCCAAATTTTCCCGAAAAGTGTTTTTCTGCATTTTTAACTTTGATTACCCCAAAAATCAGTGTTCTACACGAAAATTAATCAAAAACACTCACTAAACACACATATAGTAATATGCATCATTCAAACTCATCATATCTTCATCAAATTACTCATTCTACATCAAAAATCATCTAAATCAACACAACTCATACAATCCCTAATCTATTCATCTCCGATTCCTATAAAACTATAAGAAATTATGAACTCTCCCCATACCTTAGAGTAATCCGAAGCTTTTTCCTTCTTTCTTCAAGATTCCTCTAGAAATCTTCAAGCCCTAGCTCTCCTTCTTCTCTCTTCTTCACCGTTCTTCACAAAAGACATGACAAAATGAGAAAATGATCGTTCTCCTTCTTTGGTTAACGAATCCCAACTTATGAACTTCCCATCCTATCCTTTCTTACTTTCCAATAAGACCACCTTGCCCTTTCTCATTTTATTTTAAATAATAATAATAATAATAATAATCTAAATAAATGATTATTCATTATATTAAAATTATTAAAAATACTCTTTTAATCCATAATTCTCCAAATTATCCAAAAACCTCTTAATTCCTTCTAAATCAATTAAATAAATAATTAAATAATTAATTTAGATTTTCGGGTCGTTACAACTCTCCCCTACTTCAAGAATTTTCGTCCTCGAAAATTTACTCGATGCATACCACTCCATATACGTTATCACCTCCGACGAATAACGCAATACAACAATACATTTTATCAATGCCAACGACAACAAGATGAAATGCTCACGCGATGTACCCGACAACCAACTCAACACACCGAGAATAATCAGGGTAGGAACATACAGGTTCACTATGGACCAGAATACAACACGATTGTTACCATCGCCATAGGCAACCCTCCCCTAACTCCCCATCATAGGAATTAGCTACTCGCACTCGAACCATCACCCTAGGTAACGAGGTAATAACAAAGATAGGAACATAAAAGTCATAACACAACATCAACGAAATCAAACCACCAACATCGTTGTTACTCCAATAAGAACCAACTGCGCCATTCATGCTTTCGCTGCGCACTCTGAGTACTCACAACTATCTAATCTACCAAGTTTACATCAACTTCCGACCATCAAAGCAGTCATAAGAAAAGACTTTTCAACTTAACTCATCGAAAATTCCATCCAAGCAGGCAGTCTATACTCTTGTGATTACTGAATACTTCGAACTCGGATCCGTAAACAGTACCTCCGAATACCCAACACAACTACAACCGCAGCCAATTCCAAATCTTGAATAGGATGGATACTTTCAAGAATTCTCAATTATCGTCGACATAAACCACAACTTCACCACCTAGTATTAACACATCATCAAAATTCATCTCAACGCATAACAATCTCACCACAACATAAGGATACATGTGTCCAATTAATCTCAACAAGAAAAATTCATCTTTCAAACAAAGGTTAACACCCAATATCCATAGACTTAGCCTCAATAACCTACACTTAACATGGCATATTAACCAAACCGATCAAACAACTAATTCCTCAAGTCCTACTCATACTAGCACAATCCTCCATTACCCCTCATCCGAATTAACATAACCACTCAACTTCATCTTTACAATTCATAATTCACACCTTGCTAACTCAGTATATAGTTTCACTTCTTTCAATACTTGCAACCCAACTATCAAATACTCCACGCGCTCTTCTTCTGATTTTATAAAACATCAGAATATCCCCAACGGACACAGTTATAACTTATCCAAACAAGTTTGGAAATCACCATTCATATCTCCATATATACACTTTAAGGCATACCAGCCACTACCCTCCTCAATCCGACATCCTTGTTCAAATCATAGTCTTACATTACCATTTACTTCCTACTTGGTTTATCTCTATAGTTCTTCAAGTTCCATGTCAGTCGAATTCTCGATCCACCACAAACCAAAACCCAAGTTATCCAGAACACATTGTGAGCTTCCAAACTACTCACTGATCAACTCGCAACCTCATACTAACATCCTCAAGTCCGCCTCATTTCCCTATATAGGAACCCGCATCGACAACTCAAACAATTCATAAGCATCTGGCTCAACTCCAAACAATTTACTGCGCATACTATTCTAGTTGGCAAGACACATCTACTCCATCCAACATGATTCCGCCGACTATCAACAAGAGATTAAGGGTGATCAGTTCCTCAATTTGTTAATAGACAGTCGGCAACCATAATGGTGGCATAAATCATCATTATCCAACTAAAATAGTGTCTTCTTCCTCGTGCTCAAAGTTATCTAAGCATACTGCTCTGCCATTCCTCTAAGGCTTACAAACGTTCTTCTTAATTTCCTTATTTCCAAGAACGCGCAAAATCCAACATATACATTCTTATACACACTTGTTGTACAACCTAATTATCGAATATCCTCCTGATACCGAAAATGTTACCACATCACGTACAATCCCAATCGACTCACTTCAGTCGAAACATTTATCTAAGTTCAAACTTTCGACGACCCTAACCAATCCTTCATCTTCCTTTTTAATCTCCCAACTTCGATGATCCGTATAATTTCACACTTGATCATCATCCCAATCACAATCTCAACAATACCATCTCATCATCCGGTTGGTGATATAGCTTCCAAAAATTTCCGACTCATGTCGACACATCTCGCCAACAACACCCAATCCACTTTACTACTTAACATCCCTCAAACATTTCTATACTTTAATCATTCTCAACTATCATGCGCCGCACTTCCATGTGCTCCTCTGATATTCTTCTTCTTATTACCAAACATTTCATATTGGACTTCATCTTACTATTTCCCAGCAAGAATTGTCTAACTTCAAACACGATTACATTCTTCAAAACAGACCTCCTAGACACAAAATTATATTCCAAGATGAAGGGAATTTTGTGAAGATTCCAGAACTTCAAGAATCGCTCAAATCTGAATCACGAGTAAAAAGTTATCGTCCTTGCAATGGGATTGGTCAAGAAATCTCGTATACAAACTTCCACCAAACAAAATCAGCATCAGACCCAACTATTCAAACGCGTCTTTCTCTCTGTTCAAAAATATGCCGAAGACAAAATTTATATGCAAACTATAGGGAATTTCGTAAACTTTCCGAAAATTCCAGAATCGATTTCATCGGAGTTACGGACAGAAAGTTATGCCTCTTTTACTGAAGGCTGTTCCATAAAGGTGAAAATAAAAACCGAAATTGGTGAACATGAGTTCTACCTCTTTCTCTTACTTCCAAACTCTTCGGATTTCCCACTACGGCTCGCAGTTCAAAAGATTCCAACAGCTCCAACGACTTCTACAACCTTTTCCAACCACTCACCAATAATTCCACAGCAAGGTCTACAGCACCCGTCACTTAATCAGTGATCCAACATCGACATCTTACGCAAGGCTACTTAAACAACAACTTCACAGTTCACCAATAACGCGGGATATAGCAACGTTCTAAATTCCATCTTATAACAATTATCCTTTTTCCAGGACACTCCAACTTGTTAAACAACCAAAATCTTAAATCCATGTTACCTTCGAATTCGGAAAACAACAAAGCTTCCACAACACTTGCACTGTCGCCATCAGTAGCATACAGAAGAGACATCATACAACTGAAGCATATCCGAGAAGCACAGCTTCTCCCCCACTTAGCTTCAAACCAACTCCTGCAAGCAATCGACTAGAAAGCAAACCAGTACCGACAGTGTTTCACACACTTGTCGCATACAGAGGAATGAACAACAATAGACAACATTGGCCGGACAGACCGACCTGCTTTGATACCACTAATGTAACACCCTTCTACCCCACAAATAATTTTAGGAAAATAATTCATATTATCAGAGTAAAACAACATGAAGGATGCCACATGTATTCAAAAACATCATTTAGTAATCATTATCCTGTCCCGTAACACGGGTTACTCGTTCATAAAAATCAAAATTTACAACTTCGCAGCGGAAATCAACTTTTATTCTCTATTTCATAAAATTCTTCACAATAAATATGTCCAAATCAAACACCATCATCAAAGTT
This sequence comes from Lathyrus tuberosus, assembly GCA_022829125.1. NCBI lineage: Eukaryota > Viridiplantae > Streptophyta > Magnoliopsida > Fabales > Fabaceae > Lathyrus > Lathyrus tuberosus. Next base: position 4,016,860 of record JALAZF010000289.1, on the reverse strand, counting down.
ATAAAAATTCAGTCATACACTAAAAACAACGAGATTCACAATAATTCCCAACCCGATGTTACATGACACAGAGCAGGACACCCCTAAACACTACTAAGGACAACTATAAGCAGAAACACTCCAAAGCTACATCCTCCGGCATCGCGAATCTACTCTTGGTTATCTGCAAGTTACCCACGTAAGAGGCAACATTTCCAAGCAGGCAGGGTGAGAAAACATAATTCGATATAGTAATATAAGTACATGGAAAATGAACAGTAAGGCAACAACAACATCATGGCATAGCCAACAACCACGTCATAGCATAATCAATTAACAACATCGGGATATAATCAACAACAACATCATAACACAATCAACAACGACCTCAGGATATAATCAACAATAACTTCATGATATATCTAACATCCACACCATAGTATAATCAACAACATCAACATAGTATCATTGACAACAACCACCTAGTATCATCAACAACAACAATATAGTATCATAAACTTAGAATCCATAATACAACTCATCATAATTACTCCATAAGAAATGCAATGTCAACTTCAATGAAAATGCAACGTATGCAATGCGGTACCGACTTTCCTCCATGTGATGGACACTGGCCATCAACCCTCCACAATGGGAGCACACCATAACAACATATCACTCCAATCCGCACGATGGGATTGAAGCTACCAATAGGCCGAAGCCCCACCATAAAAATGCTATGAAAATGCAATGATGCCAAACTCCTCAAATCATCAAAAATCCACATGTGCATCATGCATTTCATATTTCAACAAAAATCACCATATAATCAACGAGAAAATCACCATATAATCATATTTGTCGCCATATCCTATCCAACAGGAATTCATCATGAAATCATGTTTATCATCATATCATATTCAACAATAATTCATCACATAATCATGTTTATTATCATATCATCTTTCAACAAGAATTCGTCATACAATCATGTTTATCACCATATCATGTCCAACAATAATTCATCATGTAATTATATTCATCATCACGTCATTTCAACAAGAATTCACTATATAATCATGTTTTTATATCTCATATATTATCAACAACTATTCAACAAGGAATCCCCAAGAAAACATCAACATTTCGACTCTAAGGAAACAACACGAGAAAACATCGAGAAACTTCAAGAAAACAACAAAATATAAGACAACCAGCAGTCTGACACGGCCGCCCGTGTCCTGTGACACTGCCCGTGTCAGAAGAACTGGGACACGATTCCAAAACATCAAAAAAAGTAGCAAGTCAGCAGCCCGACACGGCCACCCGTGTCCTGTGACACTGCCCGTGTCAGAAGCCCTGGGACCAATTTCCAAAAAAATCAATTTTTCATTCATGACCAGCAAGCTGACACGGCCACCCGTGTCCTGTGACACTGCCCGTGTCAGGAACTCTGCAACACACAAATTTTATTTTTCTCAACCAGTAGGCTGACACGGGTGCTCGTGTTGTGTGACACGGCCCGTGTCAGGATGCGGCAAAACCCAAATTTTCCCGAAAAGTGTTTTTCTGCATTTTTAACTTTGATTACCCCAAAAATCAGTGTTCTACACAAAAATTGATCAAAAACACTCACTAAACACACATATAGTAATATGCATCATTCAAACTCATCATATCTTCATCAAATTACTCATTCTACATCAAAAATCATCTAAATCAACACAACTCATACAATCCCTAATCTATTCATCTCCGATTCCTATAAAACTATAAGAAATTATGAACTCTCCCCATACCTTAGAGTAATCCGAAGCTTTTTCCTTCTTTCTTCAAGATTCCTCTAGAAATCTTCAAGCCCTAGCTCTCCTTCTTCTCTCTTCTTCACCGTTCTTCACAAAAGACATGACAAAATGAGAAAATGATCGTTCTCCTTCTTTGGTTAACGAATCCCAACTTATGAACTTCCCATCCTATCCTTTCTTACTTTCCAATAAGACCACCTTGCCCTTTCTCATTTTATTTTAAATAATAATAATAATAATAATAATCTAAATAAATGATTATTCATTATATTAAAATTATTAAAAATACTCTTTTAATCCATAATTCTCCAAATTATCCAAAAACCTCTTAATTCCTTCTAAATCAATTAAATAAATAATTAAATAATTAATTTAGATTTTCGGGTCGTTACAACTCTCCCCTACTTCAAGAATTTTCGTCCTCGAAAATTTACTCGATGCATACCACTCCATATACGTTATCACCTCCGACGAATAACGCAATACAACAATACATTTTATCAATGCCAACGACAACAAGATGAAATGCTCACGCGATGTACCCGACAACCAACTCAACACACCGAGAATAATCAGGGTAGGAACATACAAGTTCACTATGGACCAGAATACAACACGATTGTTACCATCGCCATAGGCAACCCTCCCCTAACTCCCCATCATAGGAATTAGCTACTCGCACTCGAACCATCACCCTAGGTAACGAGGTAATAACAAAGATAGGAACATAAAAGTCATAACACAACATCAACGAAATCAAACCACCAACATCGTTGTTACTCCAATAAGAACCAACTGCGCCATTCATGCTTTCGCTGCGCACTCTGAGTACTCACAACTATCTAATCTACCAAGTTTACATCAACTTCCGACCATCAAAGCAGTCATAAGAAAAGACTTTTCAACTTAACTCATCGGAAATTCCATCCAAGCAGGCAGTCTATACTCTTGTGATTACTGAATACTTCGAACTCGGATCCGTAAACAGTACCTCCGAATACCCAACACAACTACAACCGCAGCCAATTCCAAATCTTGAATAGGATGGATACTTTCAAGAATTCTCAATTATCGTCGACATAAACCACAACTTCACCACCTAGTATTAACACATCATCAAAATTCATCTCAATGCATAACAATCTCACCACAACATAAGGATACATGTGTCCAATTAATCTCAACAAGAAAAATTCATCTTTCAAACAAAGGTTAACACCCAATATCCATAGACTTAGCCTCAATAACCTACACTTAACATGGCATATTAACCAAACCGATCAAACAACTAATTCCTCAAGTCCTACTCATACTAGCACAATCCTCCATAACCCCTCATCCGAATTAACATAACCACTCAACTTCATCTTTACAATTCATAATTCACACCTTGCTAACTCAGTATATAGTTTCACTTCTTTCAATACTTGCAACCCAACTATCAAATACTCCACGCGCTCTTCTTCTGATTTTATAAAACATCAGAATATCCCCAACGGACACAGTTATAACTTATCCAAACAAGTTTGGAAATCACCATTCATATCTCCATATATACACTTTAAGGCATACCAGCCACTACCCTCCTCAATCCGACATCCTTGTTCAAATCATAGTCTTACATTACCATTTACTTCCTACTTGGTTTATCTCTACAGTTCTTCAAGTTCCATGTCAGTCGAATTCTCGATCCACCACAAACCAAAACCCAAGTTATCCAGAACACATTGTGAGCTTCCAAACTACTCACTGATCAACTCGCAACCTCATACTAACATCCTCAAGTCCGCCTCATTTCCCTATATAGGAACCCGCATCGACAACTCAAACAATTCATAAGCATCTGGCTCAACTCCAAACAATTTACTGCGCATACTATTCTAGTTGGCAAGACACATCTACTCCATCCAACATGATTCCGCCGACTATCAACAAGAGATTAAGGGTGATCAGTTCCTCAATTTGTTAATAGACAGTCGGCAACCATAATGGTGGCATAAATCATCATTATCCAACTAAAATAGTGTCTTCTTCCTCGTGCTCAAAGTTATCTAAGCATACTGCTCTGCCATTCCTCTAAGGCTTACAAACGTTCTTCTTAATTTCCTTATTTCCAAGAACGCGCAAAATCCAACATATACATTCTTATACACACTTGTTGTACAACCTAATTATCGAATATCCTCCTGATACCGGAAACGTTACCACATCACGTACAATCCCAATCGACTCACTTCAGTCGAAACATTTATCTAAGTTCAAACTTTCGACGACCCTAACCAATCCTTCATCTTCCTTTTTAATCTCCCAACTTCGATGATCCGTATAATTTCACACTTGATCATCATCCCAATCACAATCTCAACAATACCATCTCATCATCCGGTTGGTGATATAGCTTCCAAAAATTTCCGACTCATGTCGACACATCTCGCCAACAACACCCAATCCACTTTACTACTTAACATCCCTCAAACATTTCTATACTTTAATCATTCTCAACTATCATGCGCCGTACTTCCATGTGCTCCTCTGATATTCTTCTTCTTATTACCAAACATTTCATATTGGACTTCATCTTACTATTTCCCAGCAAGAATTGTCTAACTTCAAACACGATTACATTCTTCAACACAGACCTCCTAGACACAAAATTATATTCCAAGATGAAGGGAATTTTGTGAAGATTCCAGAACTTCAAGAATCGCTCAAATCTGAATCACGAGTAAAAAGTTATCGTCCTTGCAATGGGATTGGTCAAGAAATCTCGTATACAAACTTCCACCAAACAAAATCAGCATCAGACCCAACTATTCAAACGCGTCTTTCTCTATGTTCAAAAATATGCCGAAGACAAAATTTATATGCAAACTGTAGGGAATTTCGTAAACTTTCCGAAAAGTCCAGAATCGCTTTCATCGGAGTTACGGACAGAAAGTTATGCCTCTTTTACTGAAGGTTGTTCCATAAAGGTGAAAATAAAAACCGAAATTGGTGAACATGAGTTCTACCTCTTTCTCTTACTTCCAAACTCTTCGGATTTCCCACTACGGCTCGCAGTTCAAAAGATTCCAACAGCTCCAACGACTTCTACAACCTTTTCCAACCACTCACCAATAATTCCACAGCAAGGTCTACAGCACCCGTCACTTAATCAGTGATCCAACATCGACATCTTACGCAAGGCTACTTAAACAACAACTTCACAGTTCACCAATAACGCGGGATATAGCAACGTTCTAAATTCCATCTTATAAGAATTATCCTTTTTCCAGGACACTCCAACTTGTTAAACAACCAAAATCTTAAATCCATGTTACCTTCGAATTCGGAAAACAACAAAGCTTCCACAACACTTGCACTGTCGCCATCAGTAGCATACAGAAGAGACATCATACAACTGAAGCATATCCGAGAAGCACAGCTTCTCCCCCACTTAGCTTCAAACCAACTCCTGCAAGCAATCGACTAGAAAGCAAACCAGTACCGACAGTGTTTCACACACTTGTCGCATACAGAGGAATGAACAACAATAGACAACATTGGCCGGACAGACCGACCTGCTTTGATACCACTAATGTAACACCCTTCTACCCCACAAATAATTTTAGGAAAATAATTCATATTATCAGAGTAAAACAACATGAAGGATGCCACATGTATTCAAAAACATCATTTAGTAATCATTATCCTGTCCCGTAACACGGGTTACTCGTTCATAAAAATCAAAATTTACAACTTCGCAGCGGAAATCAACTTTTATTCTCTATTTCATAAAATTCTTCACAATAAATATGTCCAAATCAAACACCATCATCAAAGTTATAAAAATTCAGTCATACACTAAAAACAACAAGATTCACAATAATTCCCAACCCGATGTTACATGACACATAGCAGGACACCCCTAAACACTACTAAGGACAACTATAAGCAGAAACACTCCAAAGCTACATCCTCCGGCATCGCGAATCTACTCTTGGTTATCTGCAAGTTACCCACGTAAGAGGCAACATTTCCAAGCAGGCAGGGTGAGAAAAAATAATTCGATATAGTAATATAAGTACATGGAAAATGAACAGTAAGGCAACAACAACATCATGGCATAGCCAACAACCACGTCATAGCATAATCAATTAACAACATCGGGATATAATCAACAACAACATCATAACACAATCAACAACGACCTCAGGATATAATCAACAATAACTTCATGATATATCTAACATCCACACCATAGTATAATCAACAACATCAACATAGTATCATTGACAACAACCACCTAGTATCATCAACAACAACAACATAGTATCATAAACTTAGAATCCATAATACAACTCATCATAATTACTCCATAAGAAATGCAATGTCAACTTCAATGAAAATGCAACGTATGCAATGCGGTACCGACTTTCCTCCATGTGATGGACACTGGCCATCAACCCTCCACAATGGGAGCACACCATAACAACATATCACTCCAATCCGCACGATGGGATTGAAGCTACCAATAGGCCGAAGCCCCACCATAAAAATGCTATGAAAATGCAATGATGCCAAACTCCTCAAATCATCAAAAATCCACATGTGCATCATGCATTTCATATTTCAACAAAAATCACCATATAATCAACGAGAAAATCACCATATAATCATATTTGTCGCCATATCCTATCCAACAGGAATTCATCATGAAATCATGTTTATCATCATATCATATTCAACAATAATTCATCACATAATCATGTTTATTATCATATCATCTTTCAACAAGAATTCGTCATACAATCATGTTTATCACCATATCATGTCCAACAATAATTCATCATGTAATTATATTCATCATCACGTCATTTCAACAAGAATTCACTATATAATCATGTTTTTATCTCTCATATATTATCAACAACTATTCAACAAGGAATCCACAAGAAAACATCAACATTTCGACTCTAAGGAAACAACACGAGAAAACATCGAGAAACTTCAAGAAAACAACAAAATATAAGACAACCAGCAGTCTGACACGGCCGCCCGTGTCCTGTGACACTGCCCGTGTCAGAAGAACTGGGACACGATTCCAAAACATAAAAAAAAGTAGCAAGTCAGCAGCCTGACACGGCCACCCGTGACCTGTGACACTGCCCGTGTCAGAAGCCCTGGGACCAATTTCCAAAAAAATCAATTTTTCATTCATGACCAGCAAGCTGACACGGCCACCCGTGTCCTGTGACACTGCCCGTGTCAGGAACTCTGCAACACACAAATTTTATTTTTCTCAACCAGTAGGCTGACACGGGTGCCCGTGTTGTGTGACACGGCCCGTGTCAAGATGCGACAAAACCCAAATTTTCCCGAAAAGTGTTTTTCTGCGTTTTTAACTTTGATTACCCCAAAAATCAGTGTTCTACACGAAAATTGATCAAAAACACTCACTAAACACACATATAGTAATATGCATCATTCAAAATCATCATATCTTCATCAAATTACTCATTCTACATCAAAAATCATCTAAATCAACACAACTCATACAATCCCTAATCTATTCATCTCCGATTCCTATAAAACTATAAAAAATTATGAACTCTCCCCATACCTTAGAGTAATCCGAAGCTTTTTCCTTCTTTCTTCAAGATTCCTCTAGAAATCTTCAAGCCCTAGCTCTCCTTCTTCTCTCTCCTTCAGCGTTCTTCACAAAAGACACGACAAAATGAGAAAATGATCGTTCTCCTTCTTTGGTTAACGAATCCCAACTTATGAACTTCCCATCCTATCCTTTCTTACTTTCCAATAAGACCACCTTGCCCTTTCTCATTTTATTTTAAATAATAACAATAATAATAATCTAAATAAATGATTATTCATTATATTAAAATTATTAAAAATACTCTTTTAATCCATAATTCTCCAAATTATCCAAAAACCTCTTAATTCCTTCTAAATCAATTAAATAAATAATTAAATAATTAATTTAGATTTTCGGGTCGTTACAAAAGCCATAATGGAGGCGAAAGCGCCATCAACCAAAAAGGAGTTGCAGTCGTTGTTGGGCAAAATCAACTTCTTAAGAAGGTTTATATCCAACCTGAGTGGCAAAACACAAGCTTTTTCGCCATTGCTTCGTTTTAACAAAGATGGTTTCGAGTGGGGGCAATTACTGCAGGAAGCCTTCGACAAGATCAAGGAGTACCTAAGCCACCCTCCAATTCTTTCACCACCTTGTAGAAACAAAAGTATGAGATTGTACATAGCTGCATTAGATAAAACTCTAGGGAGCATGTTATCTCAGGAGGATGAAAATGGAGTCGAAAGAGCCATTTATTACCTTAGTCGAGTTTTAAATGATGCAGAAATTAGGTATAGCATGATTGAAAAGTTATGTTTATGCTTGTATTTCTCTTGTACTAAACTGAAGCAATATATAAAACCTGTTGATGTGTATGTTTCGTCTCACTTTGATGTTATAAAACATATGTTATCTAAACCTATTTTGCATAGTCGAATTGGCAAATGGGCATTAGCATTAACAGAATTTTCCTTAACATATCAACCTTTAAAAGCTGTGAAAGGGCAAATAGTTGCAGACTTTATAGTTGATCACTCCATAAATGAAAATGATTTGAATTACGTCGAATTAAGATCTTGGAAATTATACTTTGACGGATCAAGTCATAAAAATGGAACAGGAGTAGGAATATACATTATTTCTCCTGAAAAAATTCCAACAAAATTCAAGTACAAGGTCGAAGGTCCTTGTTCTAACAATGAGGCTGAATATGAAGCATTAATTGCTGGCCTTGAAATTTGGTTAGAATTGGGGGCAACTAGAGTCGAAATAATGGGAGACTCAGAATTGGCTATAAAATAAATCACAAAGGAGTATAAATGTGTTAAAGAAAATCTCATTATGTACTTTGTGATAGCCAATAGATTATTAAAGAAATCTGAGGTAGTGGCCATCCAACACATACCTAGTATAGAGAATCAAGTTGCTAACGACTTGGCTCAAATTGCTTCTAGATACAAGGTGTCGAAAGAAAACCTTCAAGAAGTAATTGAGGCAAGAGGTAAGGTGGTGGCTGTTGGATTATGTCCGTCAGACTTAGAAACAACTAAGCTTGGGTGTATAGATGGCGAAAATTTTGAAATTTTTGCCATAGATAATTTAACAGACGAAGATTGGAGGAAGCCCATAGTTGAGTATTTGCGAAACCCAACGGCTTCGACAGAACGGAAAATCAGGTATCAAGCTTTGAGCTATGTACTGGTGGGTAATGAATTGTTTAAAAAGACTCCTGAGGGAGTCTTATTGAAATGCCTTAGTGAAGCAGAGGAGCACACCAAGTTGGCCAGAAGATGAAATGGTTGTTGTTTCGACAAGGCATGTATTGGCCCACTATGCTGAAGGATTGCATAGAATTTGCTAAAGGGTGCCAAGAATGTCAAATTCATGCTGGCATACAACACATCCCTGCAAGTGAATTACATTCTATAGTGAAACCATGGCCTTTCAGAGGATGGGCTTTGGATATAGTGGGAGAGATTCGACCAGCATCTTCAAAGAACCAGAGATATATTTTGGTGGGGATTGATTATTTCACCAAGTGGATTGAGGCAATACCACTGGTGAATATAGGTCAGGAAGATGTTATTGAGTTCATTCAAAATCACATTATTTATAGATTTGGTATTCCTGAAACAATTACTACAGATCAGGGATCAGTATTCACTGGTCGAAAGATGCAGGAATTTGCCAAAGAAATAGGTTTTAAGTTATTAACTTCTACACCTTATTATGCTCAGGCCAATGGGCAAGTCGAAGCTTCCAATAAGGTAGTGATTGGACTAATTAAGAAACATGTGGGAAAAAGGCCTAGAAATTGGCACAAGACGTTAGACCAAGTTCTTTGGGCGTGTCGAACATCCCCCAAAGAGGCTACCAATACTACCCCATTTCGACTCACTTTTGGTCATGATGCAGTATTACCTGTTGAGATTTATCTACAGTCTGTAAGAGTTCAAAGACATCATGAAATTCCCTCTGAGAATTATTGGGAAATGATGTTGAATGAATTAGTGGATTTGGATGAAGAAAGGCTTAGAGCCTTGGAGTTGCTGAGAAGACAAAAGAAGAGGGTCGAAGAATCCTACAACAAAAAGGTTAAATCTAAATCTTTTGCATGTGGGGAATTGGTTTGGAAGGTGATTTTGCCCATGGATCGAAAGGATAGAACATTGGGCAAGTGGTCCCCTAAGTGGGAAGGACCATTCCAAGTCATACAAGTATTCTCTAATGGAGCTTATGAAGTGGAAGAGTTAGACAAAGATAAAAGAATCTTGAAAGTAAATGGCAAGTATTTGAAAAAATATAAGCCTATGCTGCAGGAGATTCATATTAAAGCATAAGCTTTATTGAATAAAAGAAAGCCAAAATAGGCCAAGTCAGGCTAATATGGCATACAAAGCGAAGAGAAACTAGTACAACATTTTTTTTCTCAAGGAAAGGTTATTCATAATCTCTCCAATCTATGGATTTGAGGAAGTCCATATAATCTGCATCTGGCTCATCATCAAAATCTTGGGTGTTGGAGCGCCCTTTCTTGGAGATCTTCATTTTGGTTTCTCTCTTCTTGGCTGAAGAGGTTGCTCCGACGGAGGCATTAGGTCGTTGGGGCGCCCCTACCTTCTTTGTTTCCTCAATTGCCTTGGCCTTTCCAGCCATCTTCTTAGTTGAGGGTTTCTCTGAATTATTCATGGTTGCTTCTACGCAAAACATGGTCAGATGGAAGAAATTTATAGAGGCTAGTGGCTGATTGGATTAGCCAGCCAAACGGTGGAAACAGGTGAGTTATTCTTGGAAGTAGGCCTGAGGGCTATGCTATAAATGTTACTTTAAAGCTAGAGGCTTATGCCTTGGAATTTAAAGCTGGAGGGGTGACTTTCCAAGAAATGGTAGAATGCCTTAATTGCAAATTTGACTGATAAAAGATAACAGTAAAGAACATCATCATGCAATATAAGTCGAAAGCAGTTAAAGGCAAAATAATAATGATTGATTAAATCAATGCCAACAGGCATAAAATTGTCATTACATAAAAGACCTGAAAAGGCCAGGAAACAAGTGATGATTAAACAAATGAAATAAAGGTGTCGAAGGTATCAGAAGGGAAGCCTCGACGCCAACTGAGAAAAAGACTCTATGTGATGTTTGAGACGAGCGTTTCACAAAGATTCGTCAAGTTTTGCTTCTGCAAGCTCTTTCTCATATCTTTGGGCCGCATCCATTCGATCAATAGCATTCTTCGTTTCTTCAGCTATCTCAGTGTCGTCGAGTTGGCGCAAATCACGGTTGCGGTTTTCAGCATTTTCAATTTTAGCTTGTAGCTCTGTGATTTGTTGCTTCCAGGCTTCAATGTCCTTTGTGTTGGAGGCTATCTTGTCTTGCTTTTTCCTTTGATCAGCCTCCATACGTTGGATCTCTTCGTACGCCTCTTGTGTACTACACCAGGCTGCACTCTCACAGCCAGATGTTCTCTCTATGGTATCCTTGATCGAGGGGAGCAGTTTTATTTCTGCAGCTATTTGGTTTACCACAGCAGTTAGCTCTATCAGAAAACCAGAGACATCTGGATTGAGAGTAGTGAGCTCAATCTTTGCAAGGGTGTCCTTCAGGTAAGCAGTTGCAGTTGGATCTGAGGCCAGAATTTTGTAAATATCCCCTTTGAAGAATTTTTTCTTGATGGCTTGGAGAATTAATTGGGCGAAGTCATCTGGTGCTGAGGTCAAAGAAACAGAGGAAGAACCATGCCTTTGCTCAAGAATCAATTTGGCAAACTCACGTGGGTTCGACCACTTGAGCGCTATCAGCGAGTCCCTAGATAATGGAGCGACCATAGGCGAAGGAGTGTGGTGGGGGCGAGGCTCAGCTTGTTCTTCTTCCTCCTCTGTTGATTCTTCTTCCTCTTCATCTTCTTCTCCACCTATTTCCTCATCAGATTCATCAGCAGCTGGTTGCATATTCTCCTGGTCATCAGCCGGGGTGGTTTGATCAGGAGTGGCGTTGTGTGTTTGGATTTCAGGTTCACACCTTTCTTCTTCAACCATCTGGCCTTTATCCATGGAGGCATCCAGATTGATAGGTGGTGGGCTTGAAGCGTCATCCTCATCAGAGTTAGTTCCCTCAGGTTGTACGTGCTGAGTTGGGGTTGGAGCTGGTGCTGCAGTAGCTGCTGTAACATGTGGAATGGGTTGATTAATCTCACTCAAACCAGAGCCAATATTAGAAGATGGGTGATAAGTTGGCTCACCTTGGCTGTTAAGAAGCGTGGTGGTGAGGCTTTCTGAAGTTGGGTGAGGAACAAAATCGTCAAGTGTGGTGGCGGCGAAGTTGCTTGGAGTTGGTTGGGGATCTGGATTATTGATTATGGATGCCTAAAGAACACAAGTGGAGATAGTGAGAATGAAATAATAGGCGAAGGATGTCAAGCATAATAGAAAAGATAATGGTGCGCATACCTGAGTTTGTTCAACAGCAGGACTTGATTTATCACCCCCATGGTCACCAAGAGGGGTTCTCGAGGCTACCTTGGAGGATTCCTTCTCGACACCACTTGTGGTGGATGCCTTTTCGAGTATTTTGGCCACCTTCGAAGGAGGTGGGCCAGCAGGTCCAGAGGCCTTTGTGGGTTTTTTCCTTTTCCTTGTGAGAACCTCTTCAGGAGATTCGTCTGAGGCCTCTGAAGCTATAACTACAGCTGGGGTATCCTTCTTACCTTTCTTGGAAGGTGTTGGAGGCTTTCGACCAGTCTGAAGAGGCAGTGAAAATAAGGAAGAAATTCATAGAGTACAAGTAATTAAAAAAAAAACAAAAAGGGGTAAAATATACCTGTGTACTCCCTTGTTCTTTGCCACTTTGCAAGGTGGCAGCTCTAGTCGAAGCAGCTTTCCTAGGCACAGCTGAAAGATTGCACACAATTGTTACAAGTTAATGATTACATGACTAGTCATAAAGCCATGGAGTAAGGATCTCAAACCTTCATATATTTCAGATTCGACACGAACGTCCTAAATTCCTATATGAAGGTGCCCTTTAAAACTGTCTAACGTATGCTTAGTAGAAACCACTCGTTGGGCTTTTGGCTGAGACTGCTGTCGAAGAAGTTTTAAATGCTCCCCACAGACAAACCAATCTGGAAATGGAGGGGCAAGCGCCACTCCAAAATCAGCATTAGGCAGTCGAGGGAACTTTGGAGGAAAAAGTTTAAAAGCTACCTCATAACGTTTCTCACGAGGGACGTTGGGAGAAATTTTTAGTTGATCCAGCTTTTCTAGAAATTTTCTCTTTAGAGTAACAGCAGCCTCATGAATGGTTCGACTAAGATCATCTAGTCGATAGATAGTTTCAAAGTATTTTTGAAAAGCCTGTATTTCTTCGATGTGAGTGAACTTACTTTTTTTCGTCTTGTCCTGCGCATGGAGAAAAGCTTGGTCAAGTAACGAAGAAAACGTAGCCGCATCAAGAAAGTGCTCAGTATAATGCTTCAACCACCATTGGTGGAAGGAAGAAGTGCATAAAAAGGAAGGTTCGAAAAACACAGGGGAGAGGATGCTTCTTTTTTCGTTCCTGCTGTTGAGTGCTTCAGAGACGTTCTCCTCGTCGAGGTAGGCGGTGTGAAGAATCACTTGACCCTTTTTCTCATATAAGCACTGAGGGAAGCTCTGGGCCAGCCCAAATTGTCGAGAAACCAAGTTGGGTTGGTAGGCAATCAACGCTGATAAACCTCTCCCTAGGTTCAGCCTGTGGACAATAAATCTAGGAATAAAAAAGGCTTCCCAGATGACAACAGACTCTGGATCAAGGGGTTGGAGAGGATTTGGAAATGGCCTTTGAAATCACTCAGGGCCATAGCTTCGTCGAACAAAGGGTGCCATGCTAGGAGTGAACTCATAGCGTTTGGCGAACATCATTATATAACTGGTGAAAGCCCTTTGAAGGTTTTCACCATCATTATTAGGAGTGAGCTTAGCCAGACGTGTCCCTTCGACACTCCTCTCCCTGATCTCAGCGGAAGCTTCATCGACTATGCCTTTTCTGGGGAGGCTAGCCTCAAATGTAGCATTGAGCCATAGTTGAAGTAGCCAAAGAGGACCGCTCAAATGCATAAGACCTTGGGCTTCCACATTCTTCAGTCGAGAAGCCCCTTCACTGATAAATTCGTAAAGGTTCGCCATATTGAGTTCACTCAGGCAGGTCCCTCTGTTGTGGTGGAGTTGGTTCGCCAGGGGCAGGTACTTCTTAGCCACCTGCAAAGACTTGGTACAAAAAACATACCTCGACAGCCAGACTGTGAGGAAAGCAATGTGTTCTTCATCAGACACCTCATCATCTTCTTGTTTGAAGTGGTGCTTGATAAAGAGGGTGTAGGTCAGTTTTGAGCCTGCAATGTTGATGGTATCATCAGCATCAACCTCAGGATTGTAGACGAGGCCATCTGGACGAAGCCCCGTGATGGCAGCTATGTCGAAAAGGGTTGGAGTGACCATTCCACATGGCAGGTGGAATGTATAATGGGTGCTGTCCCAAAAGTATAAAGATGCTGCCAACATGTTCAAACAATAGGGTATGTTGGTCTTCGACAGCATCAGAAGGTCATAGATCCTTATCTCCTTCCAATGGTCAGCTTTAACTTTCTCCATCTTTGCCATCCATTGGTCGAATTCCTTTAAAGGGTTGACGGCTCTCATCAGTCTAGTGCCATCAGTGAGATAGCCAACATTGACCTTGGGTAAAGGGATCTCTTCAGGGGAAGCTCCAGCAGCAGAATTAATTTTAGGGAAACTCTTTTGCCCTAATGGTCTGGATTTCCGGTATGATGGGAAAAACTCACTCAGCTTCTCGTTGGAAATGTCCACCTCAGCCAAAGGACCAGATAACGCATAAGTTTTATCAGACATAACTAGGGGAATCATTACCTGAGATTGGTAGATGGCTCTTGCTTCCGTAGAGGTAGGTTCCGGCATACAACGACGATTATCTACCAGTTGAGGGCCTGGGATGTTAGCGAACGGTGGGATGGTTTGATTGAATGGAGTGACTTTGCCCTTTTGGGTCTTCATTGCTTGAGGATTAATTTGGGAGGATGCCATTGTGGAAGAAGATGAAAAGATGATGTCTTTACTGGGTTTGCGTAAAAAACTGAAGAGAAGAAGAGTTGCTTGAGAGTACTAAAAGAGTGGAAAGATCACAAAGTGGCAGAAATGGGTATATATAGATATTTGAAAACCTCCAGGGACTTGGATCCACCGTTGAAGCTGAGGGGTTAGTGGGGCACGTTGCTTCCTCCTGAAGGCGTGATGGAAAGGAGCAGTTATGTGCAGACTGTTAACGTCTGTTTTCAAGAAAGGCGTTATGATGAATACGGCTGAAAAGACATTTTAAGGATTTGTCATGATGGCGTGACGTCAGAGGCGTGGGTTAAAGAAACTGAATAGTTTAGCTATTAGGGAATTAGTGGGATGTTCAGTTAAGGCCATGCAAATAGGCGTCGAAATAAGCATTATATCAAGAAATGGCCTTTCTACCAAGTCTGGCGAAAGGACATTCCTTGGGGGCAATTTGTTAACCCTCAATTTCGACGCCAGACAAAATCAAAGCTATGTTAATATTAAAAAATTATTTTTAATCTAGAGAAGGCTTGGACCTAACTTTTTGAGAGGCCTGAGTCGAATAAGTGCGGAGAAACCTTAAAAAATGGCTAAGTGTTGAAAGGGTTCTCCGACCATGAGAATGTAGCGCTGCAGTGGTTATATTAAGATTGGAGGGAATTTCCAATATTTGAAATTTAAATAAGAGCAGTTGTGAACGTGGGAACAATTGAGATCAAGGGGAAGGCGCTAAAATCCACACGTTCGAAGCAGTAACCACCACTGAGTAGTTATTTCCTAGCACTATAAATAGGAGTTGGTTCTATGTAAATGGTGTGTTCATATTTTTGTACAAGTTACTCTAAGAAACTCAAAGTACCCGCGTGTAGAGAAACGAGTTCGTGAGAATGTACGTAATGTAACACCATTGTCTTCATTAATCTAATTTATCTTCAGCATGTTTACTTTCCATGCCTTTACAGTTTCTTGAACTTTATCTTCCATGCCAAATTTATGTTCAAAGCCATTTAAACTTTCTGCGTTTTACTTTCGACTGCGTTTTTACGTTCAAGCATTTAATGTTCAAGCCTTTACGTTTCAAAGTCTTTCATTTTCAAGAACGTGGAGTTCTCCTTTAAATCCATTGCATTTATTTTCAAAGTCTTTTACTTTCCTGCACTTTACCTTCGACAGCACTTTTATTATCCCAGCCTTTACTTTCCAAGAACGTGGAGTTCGTTGCATTTTACTTTCAAAGCTTTTACTCATTCGACGCCTTTAATTTCTGCACCCTTTATTTGCATCACTTTAAATTTTGAGTCTTCACTTTACTTTATTGCCCATAGTCGAACGTGGAGTTCAGTTAGACTTTATTTTCAGCATTGTCGAACGTGGAGTTCAGTTTACATTTTCTTTAATTTACACTTGTCTCTCAAACTTAGCACATGTCCTAGGATTTGTGTGGTCGATCCTGCAAGTTAAATCAATTTGCGTTTAGATTGATAGACCAGAGGTTGTTTACCAAAATTCACGGTAAACAGGATCTTATAAAAAGGCTTGCTGCAGCTGAATTTTTCAGGGCAGATTTGCACATTTTTTGTGCCACACGAATTTTCAAGCCTTGTCATCATTTTGTACACATCTAAGGATCAAATCCAAGTGGGATGATCTGATCCATGAACCTCCCAAGTCCAAGGAACCAAAAAAAGCATGCCAAACCCTAGAAATCCCTAAAAGAGGGACAAAACTCCAATTTTGGTTTGGAGCATTTAATGGATGCTTAGAGGTGGCATGAACTGATCTTCCTCCAATTGAATTCAGTCAAGATTCCTCCAACAACTAGGGAACCAGCAGCCTGTGCTCTAACCTCTAGTCAATGGCTAGAGGAGACTTGGATTTTCATTGGCCAACATTGGCTAAACCTCTGCTACAGCCACCATTCACTATTGCTTGCAAAACAAACTTGATCTACTATAAATAGAGCTCATTTGTGCTCAGTTTGAGTACACCAAAGCCATCAAACATATGCTTTCCTCAAATTCTCTCTTTCACTCCAAAATGCCTTCTTTAGTAAGGAAATTCTGAGTTTTTGAGTTAGAGAACATTTCCATCACAACGCATGATCCTAACACCTCATAAAATCATATGTAGGTGATCCAAACTCTCACAAGTGACCTATAACACCAACATCACAAAGTCACCTCTCAAAACCTCAAAATCGCACTTTTTTGCATTTTTCAAGCCATGTCTTGATTCAGTCACTTTCCAAACCAGATAAAACCTCAAACACACTCTAAATATCATCCTTGAACTATCCCAAATGGTGCCACACATCTGGAACACCATTTGAGAGAGTTGGCATTTTGGCCACTTTTGACCATTTTGCGAGAAAGTGCTCAAACTTGCTCCAGAGGTTTCCAACTGATTCCAACCATCCTAAAAGCTTCTAAGAGGTCATTTGAGGTTGTCCAAAGCATCAAATCATTTCTGGAACAAAGCACTTGGTAGGTTGTCCAAAATCTCCAAAAAAGAGGTAAAATTCACAACTTGAATTCTTTGAATCATGCTTACCTTTGTTGTCCACATACATGCATTATATTGAACAATTCTTGAGGCAAAAATGTAGTCCTTAATGTGTATGTTGTGATCCTCCCACTGTTTGCATTTTAACATGTTTATATGTGGGATTTTGGTTGTTTTAAAATCATGTCCAGTTCTGGTTTTTTTTATTGATGTGTTATGTACATTAAGTTTTAGTGTGCATGAGTAACACCATTGGATTTCTTGCGAAAAATCGGTCAAGATAGGTTTTTACGGATTTCAATTCCGATAAAAATCGAGAGAGTTATGCGTGTTGGAAATTCGACGCGGAACGATGTTTTCAAAACAGTGCAGTTCTGGTTTTTTTATTTCTGCGTTTTGTGTGTTTATTTTCCATGTGCGTGAGTAATACCATTGGATTCCTTGCGAAAAATCGGTCAAGATAGGTTTTTACGGATTTCAATTCCGATGAAAATTGAGAGAGTTACGTGCGTTGGAAATTTGTCGCGAAACGACGTCGAATTAACGATAGCAGTTCTGGTTTTTTAATTGCTGAGTTTTGTGTGTTGATTTTCCGTGTTCATGAGTAATACCATTGGATTCCTTGCGAAAAATTGGTCAAGATAGGTTTTTACGGATTTCAATTCCGATAAAAATCGAGAGAGTTACGCGTGTTGGAAATTCGACGCGGAACGACGTTTTCAATTAGTAGCAGTTCTGGTTTTTTAATTGTTGCGTTTTGTACGTTGAGTTTCAGCATGCATGTGTGATACCATTGGATTCCTCGCGAAAAATCGGTCAAGATAGGCTCTTCCGGATCTTAATTCGGTTAAAAATCGAGAGAGCTATACGTGTTGAAAATTCGACGCGGAACGATATTTCGAATTAATAGCAATTCTGGTTTTTCGATTTACGTGTTTCGTACGTCGAGTTTCAGTGTGTATGTGTGGTACCATCGGATTCCTTGCGAAAAATCGGTCAAGATAGGTACTTCCGGATTTTGATTCCGATAAAAATTGAGAGAGTTATGAGTGTTTGAAATTTGATAAAAAACGTGTTGAAAATTAAAGTTTCGGTACTAGTTTTTACCCCATAAGAAACGTCAGAGATGATATTGTGACATCTTTCCTCTTTTTCTTATTTTTATTTTCAAAACTCAACCAATTCTTTTACATAGCAAAAAATCATCATTTTCCAATTCATACCCCATAATATTTTTATCCACAAAAAATATTAAAAAAAGTATTATTTTTAATATATTTAAAAATAGTGTTTTAAATTGTTTTAAATGCTTTTAAAATTATTTCTTTTTTTCTTGATTTTTAAAACCAAAATGATTTTAAATATTTATGTGGATAAAATATTTTTTTCATAAACTTTAATCATTATTTAATGATTTTATTTGATATTTTTATAATTTTTTACTTAATTTTTCTTGGAAAAATGCCTTAAAAAATGAAATTGGGGTTTTCTTTGATTTTCACCCTAACAAATCTTTTTCAAACACTTTGGGCCTCTATTAGAGTGTAAGACCCAATCCCCTTTTAACCAAAACAATTTTGGGTCTCACTTATTGTATAAGTCCCTTTGCGTTAAAAGAAAACCTCGGCGCGATCGCCATTTTCAAACGAAAATCAACTGGGCTTCTCTTTGAGCTGTAAGTCCCATTTCTTTTCATTTTTAAACACTTGGGCCTCTATTAGAGTGTAAGACCCAACTCTTTTTTAACAAAACAATTTTGGGCCTCAGCTATTGTATAAGTCCCGATACGTTAAAAATTTCGGCGCGATCGCCATTTTCAAACAGAAAATATTTTGGGCCTCTCCCCGAGTTGTAAGCCCCATATTTTGTACAAAAATACACTTTGGGCCTCTAATAGAGTGTAAGACCCAACCCCTCTTTTTTATCACTTTTTCATATTTTCTCATTTTTCATATTATTTTTTAATGATTTGGAAAATTAATAACTCCCTCAATTTTGATTATTTTTTATTGGTTCTTTTTCTGAAAAATCACAAAAATAGTAAAATATTTTATTCTACAAAAAAATCAAATTTATATTATTTATTTAATATAGTTGGTATTTTTGTGAATAAATTCATTTTTAATTGTTTTTAAACATTTTAAAAGTGAATATTCATCTTGAAAATCAAAACTAAATAAGTTTTAAATCATCTTGTGATTAAAACCTCATTTTTCAAACCTTAACCAAAAATCACAAGTGGTTTATTTAAACTTATTTGATTTTTTGTCATCTTTTATTAATTTTCTTTGAAAAATTACTTTTAAAAAGTGAAAATTAGGGTTTCTTTGATTTTTAATCATACTCAAATGTTTCAAGACTCTTTGGGCCTCTAATAGAGTGTAAGACCCAATCCCTTTGTAAATACCAAAATTTTGGGCCTCAGTCACTTGTATAAGTCCCACGGTGTTTCCAAAACCTCGGCGCGATTGTCACCCTTTTCAAAATTAACCATTGGGCCTACCCTCGAGTAGTAAGACCCATTTCTTTTCTTAAAACTCACTTGGGCCTCTAATAGAGTGTAAGACCCATCCCTTTGTACAGAAAACCTTTCTTGGGCCACAGTCACTTGTATAAGTCCCTCTGTACAAATTTAACAGTGCGCTCACTGATAAAACTCTGGGCCTCTCCTTGAGCTGTAAGCCCCAACCATTTTTATTTCAAAGCACTTTCTCCTTTGATTTTGAATATACTGTTGTTTTCAATCTTTCTTTGTTGAACAACTAACCAAACAGCATGGAAGCTCTACAACCGAGTAAGTGTTTACCCGCTTTCATTTACCGCTTTCATATGTATATAACTGTATTGTGGGGCTATTTCACTATAAGTCTCCTTTCATAAACTCATATATATATAACTGTATTGTGGGGCTGTTTCGCTGTAAGTCTTCTTTCATAAACTCATATCAACTGTGTAATAATAGTATAGATATTTAGAGTTTCCCCGGCAATTACGTCTAGCACTAGGTAAAGCCGTTTCAATCACTCTTAGAAATAGTCTAAACTAGATCCCCATAGGATTACCAGACACAGTCTTCCCTCCTCTTGGGGTTAAACAATATGGAGATATGAAAGGCAGCATTCTCTGTGAACCCTTTCATAGACTGTCACTCATAGAAGTTGTCAAGAAACTCTATTCCCCAGAGATGATCTCTTCTCCGTGAATTGCATCTCTTGAGTTTCTTCCAAATTCTCGAACTTTCCTGACTTTGATCTATTCTCGGTGAATAGCATTGCCTTGAATTTCTCGGGGTTTGGGGACCCACGGGCTTCTTAAAAGCACTTGTCAAGAGACTCTACTCCCCAGAGATGATCTTTTCTCCGTGAATGGCATCTCTTGAGTTTCTTCCAAATTCTCAAACTTTCCTGACTTTGATCTATTCTCAGTGAATAACATTGCCTTGAATTTCTCGGGGTTTGGGGACCCACAAGCTTCTTAAAAGCACTTGTCAAGAGACTCTACTCCCCAGAGATGATCTTTTCTCCGTGAATGGCATCTCTTGAGTTTCTTCCAAATTCTCGAACTTTCCTGACTTGATCTATTCCTTGTGAATAGCTTGCCTTGGATTACTCGGGGTTTGGGGACCCATCGGCTTCTTAAAAGCAATCGGCCTCCTCTTGGGCATCGTACAAGGACCCACAGGCTTCCTAAAAGCAACCCCACCTCCTCTTGGGCTTAGTACAAGGACCCTACAGCTTCTTAGAAGTATTCACAGCCTCCTTTTAGGCTTCGTATAATGATCTCTTCCTCCGGGAATGATAGCCTCCTCTTGGGCTTCGTACAAGAACCTGTCGGCTTCTTAAAAGTTTCTAGCCTCCTCTTGGGCTTCGTACAAATTGTCCCGACGACCTCCTAGAGGTATAGGAACAGAACCTAGTCATCCACATAGAACGGTCCTTTCATAGAGTCTACTACTGTTTCTCAAGGCATAGTATAAAAGATGAAACTCTAGACTTGGACAGTCTAATATCCTTGAGTCTCAAAGACATTCTCAAGTGACCCCTTCGTTAAATAGGAAGGAAACCCGCAGACTCGGACAGTCTCAATACCCTTTGGATTTCCCGTTTCCTCAAAGAAAAGGAAATATCCCTGATCCTCAAATCAAATCCCTAAGTACAGTCTTGCTCATATAAGAACTGATTTTCTCTTTAAAATCAGTATACTGGACCTGTCACTTAACTGAACAGTCACCCTAGCCTCCTCTTGGGCTTTGTACAATGATTCTCCCCAGTGGAGTCAAACAACATTTAGCCTCTCTCTCGGGCTTCGTACGAGACACATAAAAGACTCCCTCGTTGATTCAATCACCCTTTCGCCTCCATCTCGGGCTTTATACGAGATACAAAAAGGTTCTTATCGAGCCAAAACAAATTTTAGCCTCCATCTCGGGCTTCGTACGAGATACAAAAACTCTCTTGTTGAGTCAAATAGCCTTCATCTCGGGCTTTATACGAGATACCAAAAGACTCCATCGTCGAGTCAAAACCTTTTAGCCTCTCTCTCGGGCTTTGTACGAGACACATACTAGCCTCCTCTTAGGCTTTGTATAAGAAAACCACTGGTTGATCCAATCAACCTTTTAGCATCAAAATTGTGCCTCGTTCACAGTACACAAACATCAACAACTCCTTCCCCTTCATCTAATCGCTGTAAGCGGCAAGCCTCTGGATCATCTACATCCATGCCACTGTCCCTCTTTTAGCATGAGAAATTCCTAAGGAAAGATGGCATTGCTCTACACTGAGTTAAAGTCTTCTCCTTCAGGTTAAAATCCCCTATAAAGGAAATTATGGCATTGCTAGATTCACACATCCCGGTTAAAGTAATCCTCCTTTATAAATCAGTCACCCGACAGTTGTGACAGACAAACCCCTCTTTAGAGATGGCAAATTCTCTCTAAAGACAACACCTTTTAGCTTCACATCTTGGGCTTCGAACAAGATACAAATAAACCCTTTAGCTTCACATCTTGGGCTTTGAACAAGATACAAATCACCCTCAGCTTCACATCTTGGGCTTTGAACAAGATACAAACCACCTTTCGCTTCACGTCTTAGGCTTTGAACAAGACACCAAAAACCAATTTCCTCCCATAGAATAGGAGGAACTACGAACGCTCTGATTTCCCTGTTTCGGTAAACGGGAATACGTAGGCATAAGATCGAAAGAAAAAATCTTAGCGAGCACACTAAACAAAAACCCAAATCCCATACTCTCACATCAAAAAGCATCAGTCCTAACATCCTAATCCTTGTTCCTCGCCAGAAACCTTCTGTCAAGGTAAAAAGAAAGAAAACAGTATTGGCGAAAATACAAATAACCAGTACAAAGGCCCCCCACATTGATAGCATTCGTAACCTAACAGACCGCTGTTTAAACTCAGTATGCAAAGCAGGTTTAATTGGAGACATCTATTTCCCTTCCTTCATCAGCTTTAATAGGATAAAAAATGAATCGACCTGTAGTAAGCTCAACTGCAGAGAGCGACCAGCGCTTAAGAACCGCGTCCAAAATCGCTCGCTACACATACCAGCATCCGGCTTACCAACAACAATTGCCATCAACAAAGGTATCAACAACAACACCTGAACCAACAGAAACACGCTCCACAGTAGCGCCAGCCTAACCAATAAAGGGTGAGGAGGCCAGAGAGACAATTTAATCCTCTTCTTGTACCATATGTCCAAATCCTCCCTTTTCTGCTAAAGGATGGAGCAGTTGCCTTGAGAGATCTAGCACCTCCAACTATTATCCCTCCAGGATATGACGTCAACACTCACTGTGAGTATCATAAGGGTCCCCCGGGACACACAATTGAGAAGTGCAAAGCTTTCGAGCACAAGGTTTAAGACTTGATTGACTCGAAGGAGCTCACCTTCACAATAAACAATCCAAATGTTGCAACAAACCCCATGCCACCGCATATGGCCCGTCAATGAATGCTATTGAAGGGGTTGTTGAAGAATTTAAGTCCTCAAATATAGGCAGTCATTATGCCATGTTTCCATTTTTGCATTCTTGTATTTTGTTCTTGTTTGTCTAAGTAATGGTTAAGTTGAACATTGTTATTTGTATTTGGTTTTATTTATAAGATGATTATGCATGTTTTGAATTAATCTTTTTGTATTTACCCATCTTTTTTCATATTATTGCAAAATACACAAAAAATATATTCCCCAACTCACTTTCTTTATCAAACTGCTATTTTAGCAAAGATTGGAGGGAGGATGATGAAAACAAAATACCCATAATTGTGGTGGTATGCTTTAAGATAAGATCTTGCTGATGATGTATAGACATTGTTTCAAATCCCTAAACACTGGAGAGATAAGGAGTTAGCCCTAGTTAACCACTTTAAGCCTAGAAGTAGGAGTTTCTTTCGGATCTATAAAACCTTACACTTAACCTGGGGCAGGGTAGTGTTCAATTAATCTAACCGCCCATTTAAAATACAAGATGAATACATCCCATCTAGGGATTAACCACCTGATATTTGTTCTTGAATGACTTGGCACTCATAATCCTTCAGCAAAATAAATTTGAAAAAAAAAAGAAAAAGCCCACTAAGTCGAACACCCAAAGAAGAGACTTAGGAAAAAATTAGGGTAATCCCGGTGGACTAAGCTTCAAGAAGAAGTCCAGGAAAAAGTTTTGGATCAAAAGAGGTCGTGTAAATCCTCAATAAAAATACAGAATAAGATTCAGTGACCACCATATCCAAACTCAAAATGGTTACTGACATCCAAAAAACCAAAATAAGGTGACTGCCATTTCAAGAGAACCTTGAATCATCGCGTTCACTCTTACACCTTTAAATCCCTTTTGGAAGATGAATGTGTGCAGAATTAACGGAACATAGGACTGGAGTTCATCATGAAGAAGGGGTGGGTAAAAAAAAATTTTGAGCCTTATATCCTTTGTTTCAAATAACCGTGAACCAAGTCACGTTACAACCCTTAAGAGACCTAATTGAGGCAGGGTTTATTCTGAAAGCATGCTGCAGCAAGGTTGCGTAAACTAACTCCTAGAGATTTGCTAAAGTGTTGTATTCTCACTGTATCTTTCATACACATGCTTAATCAGCACTGCGTTTGGACTAATGGTCCATTCACCACACACTTCCACATCATTCCAATTAATGATTTTTTCAACACTTGCATGAACATCTCTTTAAAATTACCATTTTAGAATGAATAATTTTGAACTGCAGATCAGTACTTGGCATCAAGGATATTCCAACAAGGGGAAATTAGAGAAGAACTTGAACTTTCATTGGTGCTGACACAAATCGAGACTACCTCAACAGTTGAATTAGGGGCAAATCATCTCAAAGGCTCAATCAGGGGCAGACTCCTACTATGTCCAGACACTGAGGTAAAGCATGTCATGGTAACTCTCAAAGTTCCCCAGCATAATTATTTTAAGAACCCAACAAACTGGGACAAAGTAAGTTGTAAAGAGATAGGTCATATCTCTACCTTCAAGTTGAACAATCAGATCTTGCCAGACACTAGCAACCATTCATGGCAGAGCAAAAGGGTGATCTTCAGGCATTGATTACATTGCTACACTCATTTTCAAGCCATCCTGATCCTCATGTATAAGAGTTTTAGTTCTCTCAGGAACGAACACAGCTTATCAACAATTGATCAAACTTGGAAAGCCAGAGTATTTGGTTCCATTCTTTGATCATAGCATCATCAGAGATCGAGTGTCAGGGAGTCAACCCTAACCTATCCAATCACCTATTTGCATTCAAACATCATACGCATCATACGCATCATAAGCATCATTGCATACAGAGCCAAAATTTATGTACATCCCCAACATTTTCATCCCTACATACATCTCAGTGCATTAGCATTTGCATTATATTTCGATATGGAATACTTTTTCACAAAATTAAACATGCATACATGCATAATTTAGTATCCGGGATCAATCACGATATTCCAGGCCAATCCTCAGCTAAGCCAATGGGCGTTCCCCATGAATTTGTTCTCTTCAACCTTTTGTTGATGAAATTGTTCTCTTCGGGTCGGATCATTCATTGGTGTTCCTCCAAGCAGAGTTATTATCAGGCGTTGTTCAGCGGGAGTCCCCCATTGAGTAGTTTTCTTTAACCTTTTGTTGATCTTCCCAAGCCAGGCTTACTACCATCCTTTTGGTGATAACAAGATTCGTGGTTTCACTTTCATCCTTTTGGTGATAGTGATCATTAAAGTATGTGTTTGTTATCATCCTTTTGGTGATACCAAACTTTGTTGACCTTACTTTCATCCTTTTTGTGAGGGCGGTCATGGAAATTATGTGCCTACTATCATCCTTTTGGTGATAGTAAGCTTTGATGTTGTTGTTTTACCTTCATCCTTTTCGTGATGGTGATCCTTTGAGTCGTGTGTCTACTATCATCCTTTTGGTGATAGCCAGTTTGGTTGTTTAATCTTCTTACCTTCATCCTTTTGGTGTTGAGAATATACTTCATCCTTTTGGTGATAGAAAATTGTAATATTACCTTCATCCTTTTAGTGTCGGTGATCATTAAAGAGGGGAATTTACTATCATACTTTTGGTGATAGCAAATTATGATATTACCTTCATCCTTTTGATGTTGATAATCATTAAAGTGAGGAGTTTACTATCATCCTTTTGGTGATAGTGTAACACCTCAAAATTTTCCCCCCATGTTTATAACACTAACTGGCTTATGTTTCATCTCATTCTGCATTATCATTTGTGCATGTCATTGGTTCTTAGCATGGGATCAAGGTATCTAGACCAACTCAAGGGAAGAAGATGTTTTCCAGAGGTTCAAGCAAAAGATTATGTGTGTTGTCCAAGAGACTAAAAGAATAAATGTTCTTAATGTCATCAATATTTTAGCCACAATGGATTCTTTGACCTCAAGGCATCCTAATGTGCCCACCACCTCATCAGATGATTGCAAATGGCAAGAGATTTCAAGTGAATCATATCCTCCTAGTTGGATTTCTCAAATTAGGGTTTTTGGAATCTTTGAGTCTAACACTCCAATGGGCAAGATTTTTGAGGTTTCATCATCATCAAGTGGCACATCTCATCATTGTATAAGAGGATGCACATCATATTCAGAAGAATTTTGATTTTGAGCATGGGTCGATTTCTCCTAAACCATGGGTGCCAAAATTAGGGTTTGCCATAAAATCAGTTTATTTCAGATTTTTTTGGGCAAGACTTGATTCCATGGTATTACTCATGTCCCCAAGTGTCTAGGAATGGAGAATTGTCCATCAATTTGGTTCAAAAGGTTTTCAATTGTTCCAAAGATTCAAAATAAGGAAAATTGGGGAAGAAGTCAACTGTGCACTGAAAAAGTCAACTCCTGACTTTTTGAGGTCAACACCATGATTTTAAAGTCATATATGATCAATGGATGAAATTTGGTCAAGAAATGTTCAAGGATTCATGAACAATCAAGAATGTGGAAAAGTTACTATTTTTGGAAAGTTTTAGCCTAAATTCAGCCATCTTCCAAGCCAAATTCCATCATGATACAAGCCTCATTTCGATTTTCTTTAAACATGAAAGTTGTAGAGCTTGTTCCAAGCTTTCTAACCATGTAAAGTTTGTCTCATTTGGATCATTTTTGAGAGAGTTATGGTGTCCCAAAGTTGGAGATTTCAAGTTGTAAAATTTGGGGACTTAGAATTTTTTCTAAGTTACTTTTGACAGCTTGGTACACCAATGTTCATGGTTGATTTTGAATGATTTCCAAGCCTTAATTTTAGATACCTTTAACATAAGGATTGTAGAGGGCAATCCCCCCTTTCCAAAGAGTACAATTATGCCTTGATTAGACTAATATTGAGCATGTTATGGTCTCTTGAAATCCAAGGTTTTTCATGTTCATGGTAAGTTCAAGACTTAGAATTTTTCTAAGTGTTTTGGCAGTTTTGTGGACAGGTTTGCATGGCTGATTTTCATCATCCTCCAAGCATTATTTCAAGTTGGTTCCAACATGTTTTTTACTCATTGATCTTCCTAGTTTCGTGCAAGCTCAAGTTTGTATTCATTGGAGCAATATTGATCAAGATATGTCCAATCAAAGTAGAGTGCATCAACATATTTCAAGGCATCTCTCTTGACACTTTTGTGTAGTTTTCTTGCAGCAAAAGGTACATCTTAAATTCTCACGCATGACTTCATTTGTGCTGGCCAAAACCTTGCCTTATGTGACCAAGCATACACACCATTTTCGTGCACTTTTTTCCACTTGTTGTGCCAAAAATAGGAAAAAGGAAAGTGTGTATACAAACCTCATTTCATTCTCTTCCCACGTGCAAATCCTTCACTCATTCCTTGCTTCATTTTTCTGACTTATTTTTCATCCAAAATATCACAAAATCACCTCACCATGTGCCATAACCGTGTATACTTTTCTCTCACATAAAATTCAAAAACTTGGCATAACAACTTTCAGCGAATTCCATCCACTCTCTCACGTGCCAAACCATCCATATATAAGTTTCCTAAAACCCTAAACGCAAACACTCTCTTTTTTGGCTGAAAACCAGATCAAAAAACTCAGTTTCTCTCATTTTTCATCACCTTCGAGTTCTTGGTTTTCTGAGAATTTTTGAAGTTCTCTTGCCTGAATCACCATCTACCAAGTGATCTTAGGTTTCTGTACGCATTATTCAGCCTCTGTAACCACCATTGGAGGCTCTGCAAGTTTGGTTTTCTTCACCATCGGGTTGGGATTGATTGAAGTTTTCTAGCAATTTCTTGGGCAAAGCAAGCATTGATCTACATTCTCCAAGTGATTTAGAATATTTCCACATCATTTCCTAAATCTATCTCGTGCTAAGAAGAGCCAACGGAGCAGCTCCGTTAGGTAATTCCTTTGCCTCTTTTTTCTCTCATGCTAAACGTGTATTAAACCTGTTTGCTGTTGATTCTGAAGTCCTACACAAGTGTAGGCCATGTTTACATAATGGTTGTGTTGGTTTGAATGAATTTCAGTTTGTATGTGATATCTTCGAGCTCGGTTTTCATGGCCGTTTAGTGATTTTAAATGATTTTGGATGGTGGATTTGAGATCCCCTTGAAATTTCCTACAAGATGATGTATTTGGTTGCACGTTTTGGTGAGGTTGAACTCCGGAGCTCCGGCGAGCCTCCCAGAGAAGATAACCGGAGCTAGGGCTCCAGCATCTTATGTATGATGCTGACTTGGCACGGTTGTCCTATTGACTTGTACAGGATTGGAGGCTGCGTGCTGATGTGTGTTTGTGATTTAATGAAACGTTGTGTTTCTTTTGTTTTTTTAACTTTTCTGATAATTAGGGATTGGGCTTAGTGATTTTGGCTTTCTGCACCCCCAGATTTTCAGCCCAACGCGTGTGCTTGTGATTCCTTTGTATCTGGATTGCTGCCTACACCCCCTGCCTTGCCATTTATTTTTATTTTCTTTTCTTTAACTTCATTTTTATTTTAATTGATGAGAACATTTTAAAAATCCAAAAAAATATATTCTTGATCCATGAGTGTCTTGACTTAATTTCCATTTTTTTCTTTTATTTTTCCATTTACTTTCCTATTTTATTTTGAATTAATTTTGAGGTTGCTTTTACATGTTTACCCTTGAGCTAGGGTTTATGTTTTGGTGCAATTTGTTTGCCTTCTTGATCCAATCTTTTGGCTATGTTTTGATACATCTTTGGTGAATGTTTGAGGTTTAATTTAATGCTGAGATGTTGAATTTTTGATTAATTCTTGATTGATTTTAATTGGTCCTTGATGCATGCTAGATTAGCCTCTTATGTGTGATGTTTTGATCCAATTGATGTTGAAACTTTGTGATTCTTGTTGAGATCCTTTACACATTCACTCTTGATGGATATATCATGAGTTTGGAATTTTATTTGGATTTTTATGAGGCATGTTTCTATTTCTGGTTGATGCCTTCTTGTGGTTTGATTTTGGTTGAAACATGTTTGGATACTTGACCTAGTTTGGTTTCTTTTAACCACTTGTGTTTAAATGGTGCTTGAAATGATTATTTGGTGTGATCATGTACTGACTTAGCTTGTTTGTGGCTTTGGAATCATTCTCATTTGATTATTTTTTCTTTTTGATGTTGATTTTTCAAATTGACAATGTTTTGACTTTTATCCTTTGGTGTCCTTGACCTAATCTTGTGAGTTGCTTTCTTGTATGATCTAATGAATGCCTAAGGACTTTTGTTTGCTTTGAATGACATGTTTGAGGTTTTGATCCTCTTGATTTTGTGTCCATTGTGTGATCATTTCTTACTTCTTTCCTCACTTGATCATGTGTTTCTTATATGGATGTCTTAAGTGGATATTTGCATAGTTGTGGTGCATGTTTTGAAAGTGATTCTTGTTGTTTCTTCTTGCTATCCATGAGTTGATGTTTGGATTAATATACATGTTCATCTTGCTGCCCATTTACTTTCATACCTTAATTTCACATTGTTTGATCATTTGAAGTAGTGTTGTGCATAAGTTAGTTGTTGCTAATTGTTTGGATGTTGATGAGATGCATACTTGAGATCATTTTCTAATGTTTGAATTGGTTGACCATGAGATGACTTAAGTTCTGACTTGGATTCATTTTCATCTTACCTTTTTCATTTCATCTTTGTGTAATGTTTAATGGTGTTCCATTGTGTTTCTTGTGCAAGTTTGCTTGCATCCTTCTTGTTTGCTCCTACTTGCCTACTTGAACTTTCTTGTATGATCTTTGAAGCTAGATTGATGATATGAATCGGATATGATATGCATGATGTGCTTGCTGCCCTACTTTGTTTCTCATCTGTTATCTCTCTTTCTTCTTCATCTCTTCCACTTCTTTTCTTCCCCTTTGGATCTTAAGACTTGTTCAAGTCTTGGATTCACTTTTGTATACTCCCTTAGGGTTCCCTAGTCCAACTTAATCTTTGATTATGCTTGGAGTAGGGTAGACATTAGGATTCAAACCATGCATGCTAATATTAGGTAGAATCTTCCCCTCTTATCTCAACCTTAGGGCCATCTTTGCATGACAACCTTAGGATAGAATTCCCGTAGTGTTTTCTTTTCCTTTGAGTCTTCTCTTCTCATCTCTTAACAATTCTAAAATACTTAATAAGGACAACGTGCATTGCACACGAGCCTTAAGCATTGGAAATGAGGAATGAGGGATTTCCTTTCATTTTTCTAGAGTGTTTAGCCGACGTCCCGTCTTGGGATGATTTACGACGCATTTGTTCCTATGTCATAGAATTTGGTGCAATGTAAGTTATGAACTAAAAAATACAAAAACAAATTCAAATCTTTTTATCCTTCGGGATTGTTGGGTTTTAAATCATTTTCAGAAAAGAGCTCGTCGCTCACGTAAAAAACATAAAGACCTCGTTAGGTCGAACTACGACTGCTCTGACTTCTTCTCTCTCGTCCGATTGAGGATACGTAGGCACAAGATGCGATATCTTGGCGAGCACCCTTCCCTCTTTTTCGACCCGTCCATCGAACTACGATTGCTCTGACTTCTTCTCTCTCATTCGATTGAGGATACGTAGGTACAAGATGTGATATCTTGGTGAGCACCCTTCCCTCTTTTTCGACCCGTCCACGAACTACGGACGCTCTGATTTCCTCTCTCTGGTTAGATTGAGGATACGTAGGCACAAGACGGCGATGTCTTAGCGAGCACCCTCCACCTTTCTTTCGTAGTCCCACATACTACGAACGCTCTGATTTCCTCTCTTTGGTTAGATTGAGGATACGTATGTAACGCCCCAGTTTTTGTTAGATTTATTTAATTGAGTCGATTTAATTATTTTTATTATTATATTATTTTATTCTTGACTTTTATTTGATAATATATTATTTTTCATTGTTGTTATTTTTTATCGCGTTTTGAGAGCGTTTGCGAGATATTTGAGTGTAGGGGTAATTTGGTCATTTTATTTTATTTTTCTTAAGTTAGTAAAAATAGAAAGAGAGAAAAATAGAGAGAAAGAAAAAGATAAGAAGAAAAAGAGAAAGAAGGAAAAGAAGAGAAGAAAAAGAGAGAAAACTTGGGATTTAAGAAATCGATCAACCGACTTTTGAAAACACGATTAAATCGGGTAAGGGTGCGAAACTCGATTATCTTATACTTGTGTATGATTATGTATGTTTGTATTTGTTTGTTGTTGAGTTGAAATTGGATATAGAACAAAAACCATATTATGTTGAGATTGTTAGAATTCGATTAAATTGTGTCGGAAATCATGTTTTCAGGTTCCTTATTGTTGATACATGTTAGATATATGTTGTTGTGCAATCAATTGGTAATTTTCTGGTGTTAAGGTGAAAATTGGAGTGATTTTTGGATGAATTTCGCAGCAGAAATTCTGCAGAAAAATTATGGGTTTCCTCTGTCGTTACGCGTATCAGGCAAGGCAATACGCGTATTGGGTTGAGCAATACGCGTATGGCAGGTGCAAATTGAGGCAATACGCGTAATGAAAACCATTTTTTTTGGCCATCTGCTGAAACGCGTAATGGTACGCGTATGAGGCTGGGCAATACGCGTATGTCCAGCGAGGGTGCAGAATTGTGCCATTTTGCGATTCCTTTTCTTTTTACTTCCATAACTTGTGTTCCGATTATCCGTTTTGAACATTCTTGGTATCGTTGGAAAGCTATTGAGACGTACTTTCTTATTAAAATGGTTTTGAGATTGTTGGCCGTTTTAATTATGTTGGGAATTTGGAAAATGTGTCGTTTTGTAGACTTTAGCCGTCGTACTGTGTGTAATTGATGTGTTATCATGCAATGTGCTTTTGATATATGTTGTGATGATGGTTTGTGGCCTAAGGGCAAGAAAAGGCATTGTGTGGTGATTGATGGTATATGGATGATTATGGATGTGTATATGTGTGCATTTGAATGTTATGAGTCATTGTATGCCAAGCATCATGATATGCATTCTTGTGATGTCGTGTTCCCTAGTGGGTGTGAGCGACGAAACGGTTCCAGAGGGAATCTGCTATAACATCGTGAGCCTTATACCTAGAGGACCTAAAGCGATGATTATAGATGGTCGTGAGCCTTATACAAAGAGGACCTAAAGCGATCGGATCGTGATCCTTATACCGAGAGGACCTAAAGCGATCCATAAACGTCGTAAGCCTTATACCAAGAGGACCTAAAGCGACGGGGAACATCGTTTGCCCGACGGGGAGTTACACTAAGTAACAAGTGATGATTCCAATAGTTCCTGAGTGAACTAGTGATGAGAATGATGGATGGAACGATACCGCATTGCATTTGCATAGAGTCGTTGTGTCGGTCTCTTTGCATTTGCATAAATCATGAATGGATTGATTTTGTGTGGAATTGTGAATGGAATTGATGAGTTGAGATATATATATATATATATATATATATATATATATATATATATATATATATTGGTGATAAATGCATTGAGTATGATTGATATGCCTTGGTGATGGATATATGAGATATGCATTATGTTGTTTTTTGTTTGAATTCTGGAGTAAGTTGTGGTGAGAATATTTTACATGTGTATTTCAGTGTTATTATATAATTGTATGCAATTATATTATAATTGTGTTTCTCACCATTCTGCTGTTTTAAATGCTCTATGAGGCATTGCAGATTAGATGTTGGAGGTCTTTTTGTGAAGCTTAGGTCTTCATTCTTTTGTCGGTCGACTCTGATTTGTAGCACCGGGTAGTCGGGGAGATCGTTTGTGATTTATGTGTATATGTATATATGTCTTTTGGTTTGTACATGTATGACTCTGTATATGACAGACAAACTTTTTATGTGATATATATATATATATATGAGATTCAGTTGCAGATTTTCCACTTTTATTTTGTACCTGAATTGTGGGTGTTAGGAACTAAGTTCCTCTGTTATGTGCTACCTGAATGTTGCATATCTTTATGAGCAGGTTATTGTATTTTGTTTTAATTGATGTGATGCCTCCGTCTATGCCATGAATATTTTCATTATACTCTGATTGTTTGTTATCGCTTTATCTAATTGGGGGTATAGATTGGGGGTGTTACATTAAGTGGTATCAGAGCCAGTCCGTGTCAGTTTGTGTTAGTCCTTGTTGGTCGTTGTGTTTGGGTGAGCTATTTGTTTAACCATAGTTGTTGTTATTGGATATGAACAGAATATGGCTGGTAGGAATGATGCTGCTTTGGCTGCTGCTATGCAAGCTATGGCTTGGGCTGTCCAGGGTGCACCTAATGCTGGTGGGAATGATGAGTTCAGGAAGAACAAACCGCTTGTCTTCAAAGGGAGACATGATCCTGATGGTGTACAGATTTGGCTTAAGGTGATTGAAAAAATATTTCGGGTAATGGACTGTGCCGAGGAACATAAGGTGAGACTGGGTACTCACATGTTGCAGGAGGAGGCTGATGATTGGTGGGTTAGTGCGCGTCATGTTTGGGAAGTTACAGGTGAAGTGGTCACTTGGGCTTTGTTTAGCAGGGAGTTTTTGAGGAAGTATTTTCCTGAAGATGTTAGAGGAAAGAAGGAAATAGAGTTCTTGGAGTTGAAACAAGGTAACATGTCTGTTGTTGATTACACTACTAAGTTTGTGGAGCTTGTTCAGTTTTATCCACATTATGCTGAAGCAACTGCGGAGTTTTCCAAGGGTGTGAAGTTTGAGAACGGATTGCGTCCTGAGATCAAGCAGGCAATCGATTATCAAAGGATTAGGAGGTTTTCGGACTTGGTGGATTGTTGTAGAATTTATGAGGAGGATAGCAAAGCTCGTTCTACTCACTATAAGAGTGTGAACGATAGGAAAGGGAAGCAACCGTTTCATGGTGGTCCTTATGTGACACCAGCTGATAAGGGTAAGCAAAGGGGTAGTTTTGAGAAAAGGTCAAGTGGGGGAGGTATGTCTAATCCTCTGAGATGTTTTAGGTGTGGTGACTTAGGACATCATCAGTTTGAATGTAGGAAGGATATGAGGAAGTGTTCCATTTGTGGAGGTTTAGGACATGTTGCAGCTGATTGTAAGAAAAATGTGGTGAAGTATTTCAACTGTGGTGAAGTGTTTCAACTGTGGTGAACCTGGTCATATTAGTACGAAGTGTCCAAAACCAAAGCAAGCTCCAGCTGGTGGGAAAGTATTTGCATTGGAAGGAACTCAGACTACAAGTGCAGACCGTCTGATCAGAGGTACTTGTTTTATTAATAGTACGCCTTTAGTTGCTATTATTGATACTGGAGCGACTCATTCATTTCTTTCGTCTGAGTGCGCGAAACGTTTGAATCTTTTGTTGTCTTCGATGGGTGGAGAGATGGTTATTGATACTCCAGCAATGGGGTCGGTAACTACTTCTTTGGTTTATTTAAGTTGTCCTTTGACCATTTATGGTAAAGATTTTGATATGGATTTGGTGTGTTTGTCGTTGGAGGGTTTAGATGTGATTCTGGGAATGAATTAGTTGTTGTTCAATCGAGTGCATATTGATTGTTATCATAAGCTGGTAAGATTTCCTTCTCTTGAAGAAGACGAGGAATCAAGTTTCTTATCTACCAAAGAGTTGAAGAAACTTTTGGCGGATGAAGCTCAGTTGTTCGGGTTGTTTGCATCATTGACAATGGATAGTCAAGTTGTGATCGATGTGTTTCCAGTTGTGTGTGAATTTCCAGAGGTATTTCCAGAGGATATTTCAGATGTGCCGCCAGAGAGAGGTGGAGTTTTCTATAGATCTAGTTCCTGGTACTAGACCTGTATCTATGGCACCTTATCGTATGTCGGCATCTGAGTTGGTTGAGTTAAAGAAGCAGTTGAATGAATTATTAGAGAAGAGGTTTGTGAGGCCAAGTGTATCGCCTTGGGGTGCTCCAGTTCTTTTGGTGAAGAAGAAGGATGGAAGTATGCGATTGTGTATTGATTATCGCCAGCTGAATAAGGTGACAATTAAGAATAAGTATCCTCTTCCGAGAATTGATGATTTGATAGACTAGTTGGTAGGTGCGTGTGTGTTTAGTAAGATTGATTTGAGGTCAGGTTATCATCAGATTAGAGTGAAAGAGGAAGATATTCAGAAGACGGCTTTTAGGACACGATACGGTCATTACGAATATTCTGTGATGCCGTTCGGGGTTTCTAATGCGCCGGTGTGGTTATGGAGTATATGAATCGTATTTTCCATGAGTATTTGGATCGATTTGTTGTTGTGTTTATTGATGATATCTTGATTTATTCTAAGTCTCGGAGGGAACATGCAGAACATTTGCGTGTTGTGTTGCAAATTTTGAAGGAGAAGAGACTTTTTGCCAAGTTGTCCAAGTGTGAGTTCTTGTTGTCAGAAGTGAGTTTTCTTGGGCACGTGATTTCAGGTAATGGTATTGTTGTGGATCCATCTAAAGTAGATGCAGTTCTACAATGGGAGGCTCCTAGATCTGTTACTGAAATTAGAAGCTTTTTGGATTTAGCTGGTTATTATCGAAGATTCATTTAAGGTTTTTCCAAGTTAGCACTTCCTTTGACCTAGTTGACTTGTAAAGGTAAAGCGTTTCAGTGTGAGGAAAGTTTTAGTGAACTGAAGAGAAGATTGACTACAGCTCCGATTTTGATCTTACCGAATCCTACTGAACCGTTTGTGGTGTATTATGATGCGTCTTTGATTGGTTTAGGTGGAGTGTTGATGCAAGAAGGAAAGGTTGTGGCTTATGCTTCGAGGCAATTAAGGATTCATGAGAAGAATTACCCTACTCATGATTTGGAATTAGCGGCGGTGGTTTTTGTGTTGAAAATTTGGAGGTATTATCTCTATGGTGCAAGATTCGAAGTCTTTAATGATCATAAAAGTTTGAAATACTTGTTTGATCAGAAAGAGTTGAATATGAGGCAACGGAGATGGTTGGAATTTTTGAAGGACTACGATTTTAGCTTGAATTACCATCCTGGTAAAGCTAATGTGGTAGCCGATGTGTTAAGCCGGAAATCTTTGCATATGTCTGTTTTGATGGTTAAAGAGTGGGAAATTTTGGAAGCATTTAGAGATTTGAGTTTGGTGTGTGAATTGACATCTGATAGCGTGAGGCTAGGTATGTTAAAGGTTACTAATAATTTTCTGTTAACCGTTAGCGAGAAACAGAATTTGGATGTGAAATTTGTTGATTTGATGATGGTTGGAGATCAAAGTGTGAATGGTGACTTTAAAGTGGATGATAAGGGTGTTTTGAGATTCCGTGGTATGATTTGTATTCCTGATGATTCGGACTTGAAAAAGATGATTTTAGAGGAAGGACACCGGAGTAATTTGAGTATACATCCGGGAGCTAATAAGATGTATCAGAATTTGAAGAAGATCTTTTGGTGGTCTGGATTGAAGAGGGATGTGGCTCAGTTTGTTTATGCGTGTTTGACGTGTCAGAAGTCTAAGGTAGAACATCAGAAGCCTAGTGGATTGTTGCAACCGTTGGATATTCCCGAGTGGAAATGGGACAACATTTCTATGGATTTTGTGACAGGGTTGCCGAATACACAGAAGGGACATAATGCCATTTGGGTAGTTGTGGATAGGCTGACTAAATCGGCACATTTCATTCCGATTGACATCAGTTTTTCTTTGGAGAGGTTGGCTGAGATTTATATCAGTGAGATTGTGAAATTACATGGTGTTCCGTTGAGTATTGTTTCATATCGAGATCCAAGGTTTACTTCCAGATTTTGGAAAAGTTTGCAAAAGGCGTTAGGCTCCAAGTTGAGATTGAGTTCTGCTTATCATCCGCAGATGGATGGTCAGACCGAGAGAACTATTCAGTTGTTTGAAGATTTGCTGAGAGCGTGTGTTCTTGAGCAAGGTGGTGTTTGGGATAGTTATCTTGCGTTGGTTGAATTCACGTATAACAACAGTTTCCATTCGAGTATTGGAATGGCACCTTTTGAAGCGTTGTATGGAAGAAGATGTCGAACACCGTTGTGTTGGCATGAATCTGGTGAGAGTTCGGTGGTTGGACCGGAGTTAGTGCAACAGACTACGGAAAAGGTGAAACTTATTCGTGAGAAAATGAAGGCTTCTCAAAGTAGGAAAAAGAGTTATCATGATCGAAGGAGGAAAGATCTTGAGTTTCAAGAGGGCGATCATGTATTTTTTAGAGTTACACCGGTGACGGGTGTTGGTCGTGCATTGAAGTCGAAGAAGCTTACTTCTCGGTTTATTGGTCCTTACCAGATATCCGCGAGAGTGGGTGCGGTGGCTTATCGGGTGGCGTTGCCGCCGAGTCTTTCGAATTTACATGATGTGTTCCATGTTTCACAGCTTCGGAAGTATGTTCCAGATCCGTCGCATGTGATTCCGATGGATGAAGTTGAGGTAAGGGAGAACCTTACGGTTGAGGCATTACCAGTGAGAATTTTGGATCGCGAGTTGAAGGGGTTAAGAGGCAAGGATATTGTGCTTGTGAAAGTAGCATGGGGAGGCGCTGCTGAGGGCAATTTAACGTGGGAGTTGGAGAATCGGATGCGGGAGTCGTATCCGGAGTTGTTCGTCTCAGGTAATATTTTCGAGGACGAAAATTTCTAAGTGGGGGAGAGTTGTAACGCCCCAGTTTTTGTTAGATTCATTTAATCGGGTCGATTTAATTATTTTTATTATTATATTATTATATTCTTGACTTTTATTTGATAATATATTATTTTTTTATTGTTGTTATGTTTTATCGCGTTTTGAGAGCGTTTGCGAGATATTTGAGTGTAGGGGTAATTTGGTCATTTTACTTTATTTTTCTTAAGTTAGTAAAAATAGAAAGAGAGAAAAATAGAGAGAAAGAAAAAGAGAAGAAGAAAAGGAGAAAGAAGGAAAAGAAGAGAAGAAAAAGAGAGAAAACTTGGGATTTAAGAAATCGATCAACCGACTTTTGAAAACACGATTAAATCGGGTAAGGGTGCGAAACTCGATTATCTTATACTTGTGTATGATTATGTATGTTTGTATTTGTTTGTTGTTGAGTTGAAATTGGATATAGAACAAAAACCATATTATGTTGAGATTGTTAGAATTCGATTAAATTGTGTCGGAAATCATGTTTTCAGGTTCCTTATTGTTGATACATGTTAGATATATGTTGTTGTGCAATCTATTGGTAATTTTCTGGTGTTTAGGTGAAAATTGGAGTGATTTTTGGATGAATTTCGCAGCAAAAATTCTGCAGAAAAATTTTGGGTTTCCTCTGCCGTTACGCGTATCAGGCAAGGCAATACGCGTATTGGATTGGGCAATACGCATATGGCAGATGCAAATTGAGGCAATACGCGTAATGAAAACCATTTTTCTCGGCCATCTGCTGAAACGCGTAATGGTACACGTATGAGGCTGGGCAATACGCGTATGGCTCAGGGCAATACACGTATGGCCAGCGAGGGTGCAGAATTGTGCCATTTTGCGATTCCTTTTCTTTTTACTTCCATAACTTGTGTTCCGATTATCCGTTTTGAACATTCTTAGTATTGTTGGAAAGCTATTGAGACGTACTTTCTTATTAAAATGGTTTTGAGATTGTTGGCCGTTTTAATTATGTTGGGAATTTGGAAAATGTGTCGTTTTGTCGACTTTTGCCGTCGTATTGTGTGTAATTGATGTGTTATCATGCAATGTGCTTTTGATATATGTTGTGATGATGGTTTGTGGCCTAAGGGCAAGAAAAGGAATTGTGTGGTGTTTGATGGTATATGCATGATTATGGATGTGTATACGTGTGCATTTGAATGTCATGAGTCATTGTATGCCAAGCATCATGATATGCATTCTTGTGATGTCGTGTGCCCTAGTGGGTGTGAGCGACGAAACGGTTCCAGAGGGAATCCGCTATAACATCGTGAGCCTTATACCGAGAGGACCTAAGGCGATGATTATAGACGATCGCGAGCCTTATACAAAGAGGACCTAAAGCGATCGGATCGTGAGCCTTATACCGAGAGGACCTAAAGCGATGCATAATTGTCGTGAGCCTTATACCAAGAGGACCTAAAGCGACGGGGAACATCGTTTTCCCGACAGGGAGTTACACTAAGTAACAAGCGATGATTCCAATAGTTCCTGAGTGAACTAGTGATGAGAATGATGGATGGAACGGTACCGCATTGCATTTGCATAGAGTCGTTGTGTCGGTCTCTTTGCATTTGCATAAATCACGAATGGATTGATTTTGTGTGGAATTGTGAATGGAATTGATGAGTTGAGATATATATATGTATATTGGTGATAAATGCATTGAGTATGATTGATATGCCTTGGTGATGGATATATGAGATATGCATTGTGTTGGTTTGTGTTTGAATTCTGGAGTAAGTTGTGGTGAGAATATTTTACATGTGTATTTCAGTGTTATTATATAATTGTATGCAATTATATTATAATTGTGTTTCTCACCCTTCTGCTATTTTAAATACTCTATGAGGCATTGCAGATTAGATGCTGGAGGTCTTTTTGTGAAGCTTAGGTCTTCATTCTTTTGTCGGTCGGCTCTGATATGTAGCACCGGGTAGTCGGGGAGATCGTTTGTGATTTATGTGTATATGTATATATGTCTTTTGGTTTGTACATGTATGAATCTGTATATAACAGACAAACTTTTTATGTGATATATATATGAGATTTAGTTGCAGATTTTTCCGCTTTTATTCTGTACCTGAATTGTGGGTGTTAGGAACTAAGTTCCTTTGTTATGTGCTACCTGAATGTCGCATATCTTTATGAGAAGGTTATTGTATTTTGTTTTAATTGATGTGACGCCTCCATCTATGCCATGATTGTTTTCATTATACTCTGATTGTTTGTTATCGCTTTATCTAATTGGGGGTATAGATTGGGGGTGTTACAACGTAGGCACAAGACGGCGATGTCTTGGCGAGCACTCTTCCCACCTCTTCGACCCGTAGGTCGAACTACGTTTGCTCTGATTCCTCTTTCCTGTCCGATTGAGGATACGTAGGCACGAGATGCGATATCTCGACGAGCAACCTCCCCCCTTTAGTGCGTAATCCATCGAACTACGTTGACTCTAATTCTCCGTTCGACCACGAAGATATGTAGGCATTGGATTGCGATAATCCTTGCGAGTCCGTCTTTGCTTCCCTCTCCCCCTTTTTCGTTTAGCCGTAGAATTTAGGATAACACACCCTTAGATATAGACAATAAGCGTGGATCCCATCGAGTACGATGGACGCGTGGGGGTGCTAATACCTTCCCCTAGCGTAACTGACTCCCGAACCCAGACTATGGTTGCGATGACCATGTCTTCTCCCTCTTCAGGTTTCTTCGATTGTTTCCTTTCCTTACGTCGGGATAAATAACGTTCGGTGGAGACTCTTCTGTTCTTGTTTCTCGCCGGTTGTTTTTTCGCAGTTGCGACAGCTGGCGACTCTGCTGGGGACCGAACCCAGAATCTCTGGTTCCCTATGCGAGTCAATCTTAGCGCTTGCCTGTTCTATTTTCATTGGGTATTTACTGTTGTGATTTATTATGTTGTATATTACTGTTTTACTGTATTTTATTGCATTTTTTATTACTGTTATCATGTTGTTCTACTGTTGCTGTGTTGTCGGGTGGGCTGGAATCACGAGAGATAAGCCCAATACACAGGCTTGAGCATACACATAAGACTAGAGTGGAAATTAGTGTGGCCTACGTAGCATCTTGGTACGTTTGGTTTACATGAAACCCACACCCAAACGATGTTTTCTTGGGAGATATTCTGATTTGCGCGTCTTGTACATTTCGGGGTGTTAACTTAGAAAGCTGTCGACTCTGGTGACCTTTCCCCGAGGACTCAGTTGAGGCACTCCTCCCAAGAGGTAGTAATGGCACACCAAAAATGGAAAACCCATTATACTTCATGATCCTAGGACCCGAAGCTGGGAACTTATTATAGGATGACCTTTTTGAGGGGAATCACTTTAGGTCTCCTCGATTGGTGATGATGCCAAACCCGAAAGGGTGACCGCATCATCATTTCTCGACATAGGAGACCGACTTTGAGGAACCTCGGTTTTCTAGAACCCACGTGTGAGAGGGGTTGGGTGTTTGTAGGTTTGCAGGTGACCTTGACCTTCAACCTACCCGGTTTTCTGGTTTTCTATTTAGTAACCCGGTTTTCTGGTTATCTCAGTGATTCAGTATTCTGGTATTTTGGGTTTCTGGTCTTTGTTCGGTTGACAACACAACGGATGTTCATATCAACTTGATACCTTGATCCCATGTGTGCATCTACATCATCATTTTGCATTCTGACATACATGTTGTCGTATTTCCAAGGATCTTAACTTTGAGATTGGCTGTTGAGCATTTCCATCTATTTCTTGTGGTTCGTATGTGGAAAAAAAAACTTGAATCAAAATAGAATGATTCCTTGGAAATATTCGAACATGGCATTTTGCATTTGCATTCTCATACTCATATGCATAATAGGTGTTCAGGAGCGGATTTCTCATTCTGACTTGGTATTATCTTCAGAACTGCCGGCTTGACCTGCCACCACTACTCAACCTGTAATAATCAGATGATAGCCATGGAACAACTCAGTGCAAAAATGACTGAAATGAAGATTTAGATGGGGCAGTTTATGGGAGGCATGCAAGATTTGATTCAAGACCAGAAAGTGCTGAGAGAGGAAGTCAACCAGATGAAGACTCAGATGAGACTG
Source organism: Lathyrus tuberosus (assembly GCA_022829125.1). Lineage (NCBI taxonomy): Eukaryota > Viridiplantae > Streptophyta > Magnoliopsida > Fabales > Fabaceae > Lathyrus > Lathyrus tuberosus. Next base: position 3,974,683 of record JALAZF010000289.1, on the reverse strand, counting down.
GTTATGGAAATCTTGAATACGGTGTTAAAGAAGGAAAACAATCATGTGCTCGCTTCCGCAACAGAAGTCCTTGCTCCTCCCATTTCTTTGGGGTCTTCTCTTGATCATGGATTGCCTTGTGAATCCCCTCCATAATCTGAAGTTTTATATCTTTCTCATCAGCAATCACTCCCTGCTCCCCAAGAGGATCTTAGGCTAGAGAGGCCTAAGAAGAAACTTGATCCCCTTCCAATGCCGTATGGGCAACTGCTTCCTTATTTGCTCATGCTCAAATTAGTCGAGCTTGTCACTTTAGAACCATATCCGACTAGGTTTCCTTTAGGCTTCAATATCAATGCTAGGTGTGATTTCCACTCTGGTGCACCAGGTTACAATGTTGAAAATTGTACAAGGTTCAAGAATAAGGTCCAAGAGCTCATTGCTTCAGGGGCAATCAAGTTCACGTCAGTCAGCACTGGTAAACAAGGTGATTTTACTCCATTTGTTGCAAAGGAAGTGGAGACTCCTTCCTTTTCCGTAGGATCCACCTCACGTCATGGATCTCTTCCACAACCTTATGCTTCAGAAGCTTTACGTCAACAACCCTTGTTTGTGCCTCAGCATAATGTGGAAAGGAAAGTACAAGGGTGTATTGGACGCCCGAATCAGCATCGGCAGTAGAACTATCTACAACAGGGGTAACTCAACCCAAGAAGGCCCAAGAGGATATTTGATCCTATTCCTATTCCTTGTAGTAAGTTGCTTGCTCGCCTGCTCAAAAGCTCTCTGATTCAGCTGAGGAATACCACGCCACTGCCGTACCCTATTCCTCCGGACTATGAAATGAATGCTAGGTGCGATTTCCACTCAGGAACGTTTGGGCATACAATTGATAACTGTAATGCGTTCCAACACAAGGTGCAAGATTTGATCGACTCAAAGGTCATCACCCCAGATGGTACCATATGGGTTAAAGCTTCCTTGTCAGAGTAAGCACTAGATTGCAAGAACATTATCAGGAGCAATAAGTCCAGACGGAGTCAGGCCTCCTCAACCATGGAAATCTTCGGCTTCTTTACTGCATTTTCATGTGTAATTTTTCATTGTTTGTTAGTACAGTGTTTGCATGAAAAAAAAAAACTTGTTTGTATTTTGAATGATGATTTTAATGCAATGAATGTATTGTTCTTGAAGTACTTTACTTTTATGCACTCATATCATGTTTATATGCACTGCAATACCAACTTTCTTGCCTTAAACTCTTGAGGGAGGATGATGAAGTGAAAAACTCAAAATCTTTGGTTGTATGCTTTTGGATAAACCCCTGTTGATGATGTACAAGCATTGCTTCAAATCCCCAAATACCGGAGATATAAGGGAGATAGACCCTTGTCAACCCTAGAAGTAGGAGTTTCTTTTCATACGAAAAAAAAAACCCTCACATGTAACCCAGGGGCAGGGTAGGTGTCAGTTGATTTGACTGAGCGTTCAACTTTCAAAAGGAGTGTGCACCTGAGGATCCATTACCTTTCTTTCCTCACATATCAGGAGATCAAGGGGCGCGAGACCACAATGGTTATCACTCACCGTAAAGAGTGAAGCAGTCATAATCCTTTCAAAGAAGTTAAGACAACCAGTGTCACACGATTTGTTCAAAAGAAAAAGAGGAAAAAAGAAGAAGAAAAAAAATGCCCACTAAGTCGAAAACTTGAAAATAAGTGACTTAGGAAAAAGTTAGGGCATCCCGCTAGACTTCAAAATCGAAAAGAAATTTCAAAAAGAACCAGTCCAGGAAAAATTAGGGAAAACAAAAGAATGAAAAGCGGAAAATAAGAAAAAAAAGAAAGAAAAATCCTCGATAAAGAACAAGTCGTGCGACTACAGACACCAAAGACGAAAGGGGTGACTGTCACTCCAAAAACCATGTGGGTTTCTGCCATCACTTCTATCATTCAATATCTTTTTGAAAGGTGAGCTCTTGTGCTGAATTAGCTGAATATATGACTGGAGAACATCAAGGAGAATGGTTGGGTTAAAACAAAACTTTGAGCCTTATAACCTTTCTTTCTGAAACCGTGAACCAGGCCACGATACAAGCTGTAGCAGGGAAATTTGTGAGTGTAAGCTATTGATTAACTTAACTCAAAAAATAAGAGTCGCTAGCGCACTTTTATTTTATCCACGAAGGGAAAGGAAAAAGAGCAAACAAAACCTAAAGAGTTCTAAAACAACAAGAACAAACAGAGAATGGGTAAGGGGGGTTGGTTATGCAATGGGAAGGTGTTAGCACCCAAAACATCTATAGTACTCTATGGGAGCCCTTTGAAATATCTACCGCTTTTTGGTCTGAAAATGGTTTTCATGTAAAGAGATTGGGAGAGATGAGAAGAGAAATATTTTTTTAAGATTTTTGTGTTTGGAGAGAGTTATCCCCTCATGCCTACGTACCCACGATGTGCAATGTAGGATCAAAACCCCGTAGTTCGTGGTACAAAGAACGAAAAATTTGTTTGTTTTGGTTGATTTTAAGTGTAAAGACAATTCGTCATTTCTAAGCGAATAATTCCGCCTAAAGAAATGAATCATGTCTAAACTTATGAAAAGTTTTTAAAAAGAAAAAGTGCACAAGGCACACAAAAAGAGTTTGATGAGTTTTTGTATTTTTTATGTTTTTATGAAATGGTCAAAATATGGTTAATATTGATTGACATTTATTAAAGAAAACAAAGTTTGAAAATCACTTGACCAAAGTCAAGGTTTTATTATGAAAGCGGTTTCGAGTTTGAAAACAAGAAGGCTTTGAAAAAGAGAGGAAGTTTTGAAAATTGAAGAAGGGGTGGAGAAGAAGTGACTATCCTAGTGCATGAAAATAAAAGCTAAGGATAAGAAAGATCTAACCACATGGACAAGCTCCATAGCATAAGCATTTTTTCCTTTTTGATTTGGTCTTGATTCAAAATAAGTCTTCAAAAGAGGACTCCAAGTATCCATAATCCAAGGTTCTCCATCACCAACTCCCAAGCAATAGGCTATGATCCTAACTCTAAGTCCATAAGTCCATAATCAAGAGTATAGGTCCTCCAATGCAAAGGATAGTGGCCATAGTCTAACAATTAAGAGCACAAGTCTTTTAGTGGTTTAATCCTTTATTAATGTTTTTGAGTCCAAAATGGACAAAAGAAAAAAAAAACAAAGCACAAGATAATATAGTCCAAGTGGACAAAAGAAAAATGACATAAACATAAACATGATATGATAAATGGCATAAAGCATAAAAAATAAAGAGAGATAGGGAGCGAGAAGGAAAAGTAAAGTTAGAAGTTAGTGGTTAGTAGCACAAGGCTCTAGTGTCATAAGCCTTCACCGATTATTCTGTTCCGCGTTATGAACTATAGTGATTAAACAATGCACTTAGCCCAAAGTTAATGAACTTGACAGAAGATTGGTAGAACCAAAGCCTCTACAACGCCAAGTTTCAAAGATTATGGACCTAATGCAAAGGATCAATCACCATTGGGTTGACGCGACCAATCAAGGTCCGGACCACGAAAGTTCAAATTCTGAATTGGATAAAGAGGGACAAATGTTGCGCTATGTTAAGCAATCGCCGAGTAATTTACGGAGTAATTACCCTACAATGAGGTCGGTCAATAGCTCTTTGTGCTAATGCATGCTAGATGAACGATATATAGATCGTCATCCCAAAGCAATACCGCACGAAAAGAAAAATAGGAAAATATCTAGTCTTGATCAAGAATTCAACAAAGAAATTCTAAGATCCATAAGACTTTCATCGATCAAAATAAAAAGAAATAGATGAAGAGAAGGCCAAATTGAACTACAAAGTCAAGAACCTTTCATCTTCAAGTTCAATCACCTTTAATTGATAGATTTAAGTGTGAAAACATATCACTAATTCCAAGCACCTCAAATGAATTCAACAATTCATTTAAAGATAGATTTGAACTAATGAAGGTTTAATTACTCTAACCATATCCAAAGTCCATTGAAATTGAAGAGAAATTAATCTCAACAATGTGTTTCAAGGCTAAAATAAGAAGAAAGGGGAAGAAGGAAGGAAAAAAACCAAAACAGCCCCAAAACAAGTGAAAATATGCATTCTGCTTTGAAGTAACCGGTTACCGCATATCTGCTAACCGGTTACTTAGTTCAAAATAGGCGCAATTTTTCAAAATTAACACAGAGTAACCGGTTACAGCATAACTGCTAACCGGTTACTCTACACCAAAATGCAGAAAAATGTGCAAAATTCAGCATTGTAACACCCATATATAAAACTCATACATCAAAGCATAAATATTATATATAGATCCAAGTGTTTGGTACTGAAACACATAAGCTCCTAGTTAACACATTGTATACAAATAAATGCCCTAAAGTACAAGGTACAAAAACCTAAGGCATATTATACACAAGATGTTCAAAAGATAAAAACTAAGAACTAGATCAACAATGATCTCAAAATAAACTCCTCTACGGAAGCTAGCCATCAACAAGCAAGGAAAAGATCACACGGCCTTATCCTTACCCTTCTCGGAACCTGAAGCACCTGAAATACATCAACAACGTGGGGTGAGATACATCAAATCTCAGTGAGTTCCCTATCTTATAGATTCTCTCGGATTATCAAGGTTCTAACAATCCTAACTCAAGTCCGGGGAAAGGGGAAAAGGACCCTTGAGTTCACACTTTAAAATTCTTACACTATATGGAAACATGACATGAGTTCATTAACTCACAACATCACTAATCGATAACCATACCAAGACATCTCATATTCCCGTCCGCTTCTACGTTTAGAAGGCGACCCGAGTCATAGATCCTTGTAGTTACTTGGCATACGAATTGGATTCGGTATCATCGTCCTGTTAACCGTGAACCGTCACTTCTCATGGCCTGTTAACCATCACAGGTCTCTACCCATAGCATAGGTTCTAATCGCACTACACGTAGGGAATCAAACCTACCAAGTAATTGTGTACCCGTTTCAGAGGAGCTCGAGACCCATGAAACTACACTCAAAATATTCCGGTTACGATTACATGATCACATACAACAATACGATTGTATTCAAAAATCACAAGACTACACCGTCTTAAGGCCTCTCTTGCCTTTTCATAACCACCAAGGTTAACCACATGTTCCATACTAGTGTTCACTCTCAACTAAGCCAATACTCGACAAGGATGTATCTTCCAACAACACGTGCCCGAGCATCGCCATCTAGATTTGTCTACAATTTCTAGTTCCTTACTAGATTCTCCTATAGTTCAAGTTTGAGGTTTCCTCACTCTTCCTATATAGTTTTCATATTTGCATGCATACTCACTTACAATCATGATATACAATAATAGGATAGGCAAGACATGTCATAATTGCATAGTAGAATAATATATAACAATTAAAACATAAATAGATCACTTTTGGAACTTTCTCGATTATTTAATCGGTCGGTAAAATCAACATATTTCTTCTCCAGTGCATAGAATATTTCCTCGGCATTACATCGATATAAAGAATGATCGAATCCGATAAACGAGTCGAAAGTTATGAATTTTCTCGCTTAAGGAATAAAATCTCAAGTCCCAGGTCGCGCTAAGTGCGCCCATGTCCGTGCTAAGCGCGATTTCTTCGGTCTGGAGGGGTTGCAGAAATTCAACACCGCGCTGAGCGGGCTCCTGCGCGCTAAGCGCGCTCTGCGAAACTCAGAAAAAAACCTACTATAACAGAAATTTTCTACACCTCTAAACCTCTTCCAAACCACTATCAACCACCAACAGAGGTACAATAACATAGATTGAGCATGGTTTGAACAACAACATTCTTAAAACCTACATTTTCTCAAGAACACAACATTTCCACAAACCCTATAATTTTCCAATCAATCCAAAGTAACCAAAACATCAAAACAAGCATCAATATATGTTTCTACAAGTATATTGATCATTCATTTCGATTTATATCAAATTCCAACCGTTAAAACATCGATTTCCACATTCTAACCTAAAACTCATATTATTCAAAACCTCTAAACAATGGTACTAACTAGAACCCACCTCCTAAACAAGATGAAGATGAAGAGAATGAGATGATTGGGCAAGGATTGGATGAATGGATGATGATTTTCTCTTGGATTTCTTCAATTTTCCTCTTCTCCACTTTTCTCTCCTTCATTTCCTTTCTTTCCTTCTTTCTTCTTTCTCTCTCTTTCTTACTATCTTTTTCTTTTTATGTTTGGAAAGTGGAAGGAAATAATAAGTAGTAAACTTAGTATTAGAAATAATACTACTAAATGTCCAAAAAGTCTCTTAAGTCCAAATAAATAAAATACCTTAGAGTCAGATAATATTAATTGGATTTATTCTAAGTTCCACAGTTACTCTAATTATTTTGTCAAATAATTTCTCATAGTACACTAGGCTCAGTCGATCACAATATAATATTATCCGGAGTAATAAAATAAGGGGTATTACATCCTCCCCCCCTTAAATAGAAATTCGCCCTCGAATTTAAAGATTACCTGAACAGATGAGGGTAAGCATCTCGCATTTCCGATTCAAGTTCCCAAGTTGCATCACCCGGATGCGTTACATCCCACTGCACCTTAACGAGAGAAATGTCCTTGTTCCTTAATACTTTCGTTTCTCTTCCCACAATGCGGCTCGATTGAGGTTTAAACATTAAGTCTTCTTCTATTTCAACAGTATCCGGTAGAATCGGCTGAAGAGGATCTGGAACAAACCTCTGAAGTTGAGATACATGGAAAACATGGTGCATTTCTGACAGAGAAGGAGGTAAGGCCAACCTGTATGCTACTTCGCCAATCCTTTCTAAAACTTGATACGGTCCCACGTATCTTGGACTTAACTTCCGTGACTTAAACGGCCCTTTCAGTCTCAATCTAGGAGTGACTTTCAAAAACACATGGTCACCTTCTTCAAACTCTAAAGGTTTCCTTCGATTGTCCGCATAACTCTTTTGTCGATCTTGTGCTTGCTTAATTTTCTCGCGGATCATTCGAATCTTTTCCGTAGTCTCCTGGATAATTTCGGGTCCTAAGATTCTATCTTCCCCAACTTCCGCCCAACACAAAGGGGTCCTACACTTTCTTCCATACAATGCTTCATACGGAGCCATACTGATGCTCGCATGATAACTATTATTATAAGAAAACTCAATCAATGGTAGAAGTTCTTTCCAATTCCCTTTACTCTCTAACACACAAGCTCTCAACATATCCTCCATTGTTTGTATTATTCGTTTAGTTTGACCATCCGTCTGTGGATGATTAGATGTGCTCAAACGCAATTCCGTCCCCATAGCTTGTTGAAAAACTTTCCAAAACCTTGAAGTAAACTTCGGATCTCTATCCGACATAATACTAGAGGGAATACCGTGCAATTTTACAATTTCGGCAATAAACAACCTTGCAATATGACTCGCTTTGAAAGTAGTCTTCACGGCTTAGAAATGCGCAAATTTTGTTAGTCGATCCACAATAACCCAGATCGAATCATAACCACCTTGCGTACGAGGTAAACCTACTGCAAAATCCATAGAAATTCTTTGGTTAAAAATAATCATTCCATCGCTAGTGTGCACAAAACCAGGTTGACTTAGCATCTCTTGCAACTTCTCATCCAATAATTGTCCTTGTTAAATTTCAACTCTTAACGTAGAATTGACATTCAAATTCCCCATAATCACTCCATTGGGAGTCCACACAAATTGAAGATTTAAATCTCTAAACTTTTCCAACAACGAATATTCTAACATCATCAATTCGGCCTTTCTCAAAACTTTCCTACTCAAGGCATCGACCACTTTGTTCGCTTTACCCGGATGGTATTTTAGCTCTAGATCATAATCCTTTAAATATTCCATCCACCTCCTTTGGCGCATATTCAACTCTTTTTGGTCAAAGAGGTACTTTAAACTCTTGTGGTCACTAAACATTTCAAAATGTACTCCATATAAATAGTGACGCCACACTTTCAAAGTAAACACCACTGCCGCTAATTCCAAATCGTGGGTTGGATAATTCTTCTCGTGAATTTTCAATTGTCGAGAAGCATAAGCCACCACGTGACTTTCTTGCATTAAAACGCCTCCTAGTCCCATCTTAGACGCATCACAAAATACCTCATACGACTTGCTAGGATCGGGAATAATCAGAACGGGAGCTGTAGTCAATCTTTCCTTCAAACTCATAAAACTTTGTTCACACGCCGAATCCCACTCAAAGGGGCAATCCTTCCGATTAAGCTTAGTCATTGGCAACGCTAATTGTGAAAAGCCTTTGATAAACCTTCTGTAGTAACCTGCTAGACCCAAGAAACTTCTAATTTCTGATATATTCTTCGGTCTCTCCCAATTAATCACAGCTTCAACCTTTGACAGATCCACCGCTACACCACCCTGTGATATAACATGACCAAGAAAACTAACTGCAGACATCCAGAATTCGCACTTGCTTAACTTGGCAAAAACTTGCTTCTCTTGTAAGATCGATAAGACGATTCTCAAATGTCCTTCGTGCTCTTGTGGAGTACGGGAATAGATAAGAATGTCATCAATGAAGATCACAACAAATTGATCCAAGTAAGCTTGAAATAACTGATTCATATAATCCATAAAAACAGCTGGAGCATTAGTCACACCGAAAGGCATCACTAAGAATTCGTAATGAACATAACGGGTCCTAAATGCAGTCTTAGGTACATCGGAACTCTTCAGTCGGATTTGGCGATAACCCGACCTCAAATCAATCTTCTAGAACACACAGGCTCCTTTCAATTGATCTAACAGGCCGTCTATCCTTGGCAAGGGATACTTGTTCTTAATGGTGACTTTATTCAGCTGACGATAATCAATACACAATCGCATCCCGCTGTTTTTCTTCTTTACTAACAAAACCGGGGCTCCCCATGGTGAGACACTAGGTCTAACAAAATGTTTAGCCATAAGCTCTTCCAATTGTTCCTTCAGTTCTCTCAATTCAAGCGGTGCCATCCAGTACGGAGAAACGGATATAGGAGCCGTTCCCAGTACCAGGTCAATAGAAAATTCCACTTCCCTCTCCGAAGGAAGAGAAGTGACCTCTTCGGGGAAAACTTCGGAAAACTCGCAAACTACTGGAATATCCAAAACTTGAAGGTCGCTACTCCCTTCCTTAGTGAGAACCAAAAGAACAGATTTCTCTTCTTCGAACAAGAAATTTATCATTCCAACCGTACCTTCTAGAATAGTAGTTAAAACATCTTTCGGGGTAGCATCAACAGATGGAATGATGATGAGCTTTTCTTCACACCCAATAAACACCGAATTAGCAGAAAGCCAATCCATTCCCAAAATGACATCAACTTTCTTAAGCGGTAGACAAATAAGATCAATCTGAAAAACTCTACCGTCCACAGACAAAACACAGTTTTCACACATCAACGGTGTCTCAACTATTTCATCCATGGCGGTAGTGACCACCATAGAAGGAGACAAAGGAACGGACCGCAACCCAAGTCGCTTCATACATTACATTGATACAAAAGAGTGTGTAGCTCCGCAATCGAATAGAACAAAACAAGGAAATCCGTTAACGAAGCACGTACCAGCAATTAAGGAATTGTCACTCTTCTTCTTCCTTGCATCTAAGGTATAAACCCTTCCTTGTGTCTGAGTCCTATTCTGAGGACAATCTCTCTTCAGATGACCCACCTTCTGACATTGGAAACACTTTACCCCTTCTAAACTACACCTTCCAGAATGATTCTTGCCACAAGTGCGACACACAGGAGTTGTACTCGTCCTTGAATCTTGAACTTGTTTCCCTTTGAAGGATTGTTGCCTAGGCCTGAATTGTTGGTTGGATCTTCCGCGATCTCCTTGATTCACTCTACTCGCAACACCTTCAGCTTGGACTTTCTTCAAACTATGCTCGGCCACATAGCATTGCCTTAAAACTTCAGCATATGTAGTGAACTCTCTCTGAGATACACTATGAGATATTTCAGCTTTTAGTCCAAATAGAAACTGGTATATTTTCCACCTTTCATCAGGAGCATACATAGCCTGCCTAGAATAAGCAGCCATGTCCTCAAACTTCTCAGCATAACTGGCCACAGTCATACTACCTTGTCTTAATTGTTGAAATTCAAATTCTTTCTGGGTCCTCAATGAGCTCGGAAAATACTTCTCCATGAAAATAACTTTGAACTGTTCCCAAACCTTAGGCACTTCCTGAATTGCCATTAAAGCCGAAGCGCTCTCCCACCATCTCATAGCGGGACCCTTCAGTGAATGAGAAGCAAACAACACCTTGTTCTCTTCGCTGCATTGGACTATCAAGAAAATCCTCTCCATACCAGAAATCCATTCGTGAGCCTTCACGGGATCTAATCCACCATGAAATTCTGGGGGATTCATGCGGATAAAATCCCGGAATTTCCCACCTTCAGCTTCTGGAGCAACTACCGTAGGATGCAACCCTTCATTCATTTGTTGCACCATTTGCTGCATGAATAGATTCTGTTGCTGCTGCATCTATTGCATAAACTGATACAGAGGAGCATTGCCATCGCCGCCTGGAAGATTCGTCCCTTCAGGAGTGGTGCGGGGTCTACCCCGAGTGTTTCTACGTCCTTCAGCCATGTTCCTAAAGTTCATACAAATAGGATTAAGTTGATCAGGCTCAATGCTATAAATATAACACTTAAGACCAATGGCGACACAACGTATATGAAACGGAAAGAAATACTTATACTATTTCATGGCTAGGTCGAGGATACGACCTGCTCTGATACCAACTGTAACACCCATATATAAAACTCATACATCAAAGCATAAATATTATATATAGATCCAAGTGTTTGGTACTGAAACACATAAGCTCCTAGTTAACACATTGTATACAAATAAATGCCCTAAAGTACAAGGTACAAAAACCTAAGGCATATTATATACAAGATGTTCAAAAGATAAAAACTAAGAACTAGATCAACAATGATCTCAAAATAAACTCCGCTACGGAAGCTAGCCATCAACAAGCAAGGAAAAGATCTCAAGACCTTATCCTTACCCTTCTCGAAACCTGAAGCACCTGAAATACATCAACAACATGGGGTGAGATACATCAAATCTCAGTGAGTTCCCTATCTTATAGATTCTCTCAGATTATCAAGGTTCTAACAATCCTAACTCAAGTCCGGGGAAAGGGGAAAAGGACCCTTGAGTTCACACTTTATAATTCTCACACTATATGGAAACATGACATGAGTTCATTAACTCACAACATCACTAATCGATAACCATACCAAGACATCTCATCTTCCCGTCCTCTTCTACGTCTAGAAGGCGACCCGAGTCATAGATCCTTGTAGTTACTTGCTATACGAATTGGATTCGGGATCATCGGCCTGTTAACCGTGAACCGTCACTTCTCATGGCCTGTTAACCATCACAAGTCTCTACCCATAACATAGGTTCCAATCGTACTACACGTAGGGAATCAAACCTACCAAGTAATTGTGTACCCGTTTCAGAGGAGCTCGAGACCCATGAAACTACACTCAAAATATTCCAGTTACGATTACATGATCACATACAACAATATGATTGTATTCAACAATCACAAGACTACACCGTCTTAAGACCTCTCTTGCCTTTTCACAACCACAAAGGTTAACCACATGTTCCATACTAGTGTTCACTCTCAACTAGGCCAATACTCGGCAAGGATGTATCTTCCAACAACACGTGCCCGAGCATCACCATCTAGAGTTGTCTACAATTTCTGGTTCCTTACTAGATTCTCCTATAGTTCAAGTTTGAGGTTTTCTCACTCTTCCTATATTGTTTTCATATTTGCATGAATACTCACTTACAATCATGATATACAATAATAGGATAGGCAAGACATGTCATAATTGCATAGTAGAATAATATATAACAATTAAAACATAAATAGATCACTTTTTGAACTTTTACGATTATTTAATCGGTCGGTAAAATCGACATATTTCATCTCCATTGCATAGAATATGTCATCGGCTTTACATCGATATAAAGAATGATCGAATCCGATAAACGAGTCGAAAGTTATGAATTTTCTCGCTTAAGGAATAAAATATCAAGTCCCAGGTCGCGCTAAGCGTGCCCCTGTCTGCGCTAAGCGCGATTTCTTTGGTCTGGAGGGGTTGCGGAAATTCAACACTACGCTGAGCGGACTCCTACGCGCTAAGCACGCTCTGCGAAACTAAAAAAAAAAACCTGCTATAACAGAAATTTCCTACACCTCTAAACCTCTTCCAAACCACTATCAACCACCAACAGAGGTACAATAACATAGATTGAGCATAGTTTGAACAACAACATTCTTAAAACCTACATTTTCTCAAGAACACAACATTTCCACAAACCCTATAATTTTCCAATCAATCCAAAGTAACCAAAATAGCAAAACAAGCATCAATATATGTTTCTACAAGTATATTGATCATTCATTTCGATTTATATCAAATTCCAACCGTTAAAACATCGATTTCCACATTCTAACCTAAAACTCATATTATTCAAAACCTCTAAACAATGGTACTAACTAGAACCCACCTCTTAAACAAGATGAAGATGAAGAGAATGAGATGATTGGGCATGGATTGGATGAATGGATGATGATTTGCTCTTGGATTTCTTCAATTTTCCTATTCTCCACATTTCTCTCCTTCCTTTCCTTTCTTTCCTTCTTTCTTCTTTCTCTCTCGTTCTTACTATCTTTTTCTTTTTATGTTTGGAAAGTGGAAGGAAATAATAAGTAGTAAACTTAGTATTAGAAATAATACTACTAAATGTCCAAAAAGTCTCTTAAGTCCAAATAAATAAAATACCTCAGAGTCAGATAATATTAATTGGATTTATTCTAAGTCCCACCGTTACTCTAATTATTTTGTCAAATAATTTCTCAGAGTACACTGGGCTCAGTCGATCACAATATAATATTATCCGGAGTAATAAAATACGGGGTATTACAAGCATGATCCACTTTCAAAACTTTTTACAAACACTTTGTGATCATGGAACTGAAATTGCACGAAATTTAAAGTAAAATAACAGTGAAAACTAGCAATTAAACACAATTACAAGATCCAAAGGATCAAGTAACAAAGATCTCCAAAGATCTACATTATGGAAGATGAAGATGAAGCTTCAACAATGGTGAAAGATGAATTACCACTTCAAATCTGAAAATTCCTTCGAATTGCTTCCAGATCCAAATTCCAAAGCCTTAATCTACTATAATTGATGAACAAAAACAAGAATGGATGAAGGTTTAGCTCAAAGTTGAACAAGATTCAATGTGAATTCTTGTTAACTTTCAAAAGAAGAAAAGTGAGCTTTGGTGAATTTTGTGGTTGGGAAGAGAATTTGCAAGAGGTTTGTTGGCTATCAAAAGCTTGTGAAATGAATGAAATGAAGCCTCTATTTATAGAGTTTAGGTTTGGGAAAATTGGTGGTTTGGAATTAGGCTTGGATGATCAAAATTAGGATTGGAATTCAAATTTGGAGGGAATTATCAAAAGAGTGGTGATTAGTGAAGGTGCATGGTGGAAAATGATCAAAGTGGTGTAGGGGATTAAAATGAGGTGGTCTAGAATATTCCAAATGTGATCAAGGGCTGAGATTGGTGCCAATTGCTGAAATTTGATTTTACTGTCATTTTTCAAAATTTCACGAGGGTAACCGGTTACAGTATAACTGCTAACCGGTTACTCAGTGAAAAATTTGTGAAAAATGAGCATTTTGTTGCACTGTTGTGGTTCCGGCTCGATTCCTTTGCTTGTCAAAGAAGGCATGGAAATAAACACATGAACCTTGGAATTCCTTGAATAATAATCAATTAAAATTTGAGGAATCCTTGATCGAATGATTTTTGAATTGTCTGCAGATCAAATTTGACTTTGTTCAGATGAAATTCGTTCGAGCTAAGGGACTGTTGTTTTGGTATTTTTAACCTGTTCTTCCCCTGAAAATGTTAGTGAAAGAAAACAAAATATTTTTGGATTTTAATTAATGGTTAGTAAACATAAACAAATTAAGAAATAACCAAATAACAAACACACACACACAAACCCAAAGATCCCTGCAAGGCACAATCCTATAGAAGGGGAAACCAATGTGTGAACTTGTTTGTGGCATGAAATGCAAATGACATGTGGGATATTAGGGGTAAAAATTAGGGTATTACAGCTGCCCCTATTTAAGATTCTTCTATCCAGAGATAAGAAGATTGACATCTTTGTCTCGACGAGATAGAAGAGACTTAAATATAACCATAAACCCAATTTTTGGCCCTAAGAGACCACAAAATGATATGATTATGCAGATGGTATGCAGACACAAGACCACCGCGGGGAGCATATGCCACAGGAGATAAACAAAAAGAAGAACGGGAGAATGAAACTCCACCGGGGAAACAAAAGAGGGAAAACACATCCCAACAGGGGAGGAAACAAATCTCCATAGGGGAAGAGCAAAGAGTAAGATTCCAACTGAGGGAAAATTACCGACACCAGAAATAAAAGAGGGGATAACCGTCCCAACATGGAGAGAAAAAAAATCTCCGCTGGGGAACAAGATCATCTAATACCAGACATCCGGTAATAGCACGATCAAGAGGAAAGATTGCCAACTACCAAGCAAGTGATAGTTACAACAAGGCAGTCAATAAAAGGATATGAGAAGAATTGCCTACTACCAACACAGGGTAGGATAACAAAGGTAACGATCTCACAAAGAGGATAAGGTTACCAGCTATCAACTAAGTGACAACTATAACAAGGCAACCAAACCGGGCTATATTACCTACCACCAACAAAGGGAAAGACGACAAAGGTAATAAGCCGACCATCAACCAAGTGACAGTTAGAACAAAGTAAACAGCCAAGGGTATGAGAAAGATTACCTACTACCAACAAAAGGGTAGGACGACAAAGGTAATAATCTCAAAAAAGGGATCGAGAAGTATCACCTACTACCAACAAAGGGCAGGACGACAAAGGCGATAAACTCGAACAAAGAAGGGAGAGATTACCAACTATCAAATGATTGATAGCTACAACAAGGTAATCAAACCGGGCTATGTTACCTACTACCAACAAAGGGCAGGACGACAAAGGTAACAAGCTGGCTATATCACCTACTACCAACAAAGGGCAGGACGACGAAGGTATTAAGCCAAAAGAAAGGTTACCAACTATCAACCAAGTAATAGTTACGACGAGGTAATCAACCAAGGGTGTGAGAAAAAATTACCTACTACCGACAAAAGGGCATGACGACAAAGGTAATAATCTCAAAAAAGGGATCGAGAAGTATCACCTACTACCAACAAAGGACAGGACGACAAAGGCGATAAACTCGAACAAAGAAGGGAGAGATTACCAACTATCAAATGAGTGATAGCTACAACAAGGTAATCAAACCGGGTTATGTTACCTACTACCAACAAAGGGCAGGCCGACAAATGTAACAAGCTGGAGATATCACCTACTATCAACAAAGGGCAGGACGACAAAGGTAATAAGCCCAAAGAAAGGGACCAAAATTCAATCCGGGAATAAACCAGAGAGAAACAGTCAAACAAGACTTATCCCGAGGAGGAAATATCTCAACTAGGGATTAATTCTATCCCGACAAATGAACTGGGGAGGAAGGCTAAAACAAATATCTTCCATGAGGCATAAACTCAGTGGGGAATCAACAAAGATAGGCATTTTCTGCTTACGGGTTGACACTCTAATGGAGGGAGGACACACACGCTCTGCGGGGACAACAACACCAGAGAGCAAAGAAACATCAACACAAACGCAAAATACACAATGTAACAGCAACATGCTATGCACAACAAAAGAATGTGCATGAAATGCGTATGAGCATGGATATGCTGACAAAACAGACAGAGAGATAAGTAGAGGGAGGAATAAACATCACAACACCGTCGAATACTCGGCTAATCTCAACGGGATAGAGATATCATTAGCAAATCTGCTAGGGATTCAGCTGAAGAAATTCTGCAAGAGATAAACAAAAGCCATCAAAGGAAAATAAATCCTACTACAAGGCTCGAATCTTGCTGGAGAAAGGAAGATACTACTTGGGGGGAGAAACCTAAATATCAATCTTCTAACATTAACGATCCGCAAAGTGGATAAAACATAAACTCTGCTTTGAGGATGGAAGGAAAGCTGTTGGGGAATCATAACAACCCAAATCTTTCTGACATTTCCTGGGGATCATAAAGAATTCATAGGAACCTTCATTCCAAAAGGATGAAGAGATCTACTGCAGAGAAATAATACATTCACTGGGGATTTGTAGACATATAAACATCTACGCCAAATTTACTGGGAATACAAGGTAGATCTGCTGGAGATTTAAGAGAAAAGCTCTCTGAGGATTAACTACTTCTGAGCAAAACAACCTGGACTTGTTGAGGAAACAGCAACAAGGTCAAACAACGGGGGATTTTAGATCAATACTCATCATGAATGAGAGAAAACCCAACAGGTGACTAGTATATCAATATTCCTTGAATAGAGATATCATCGGCAACTTCACTAGGGAACACCCAAAATAGTGATGCACAATCCTCTCTGAAAACAAACAATCTGGAGAGAGAAAACCTCCTGGACTTGCCGGGGAAGATAACGCTGCTCTGCGCTTGGGAATATACCAAGCAACAACCACACACCTAGAAGGTAAAACTCTGATAGAAATTCCTCATATGATTTCTGCTGGGACAAAAAAAATGAATCTCCGTATGAGGATTACTACTCGACTACCTGACCATATCATAATCAGCTGGAGTAGGTCCGGATCAAAACCTAGCTGGGGAAGAACCAAACAGTACTGACCCTTATGAATTTAACACATCATAACACAACTTTGAAGGAACCCATCATCATGTCGATAACTGGTTGTAAACAAAACCCTTGCTGAGGAAACACAACAAACTTTACTGGGGAGCTGTCAATAAATTCTGCCAAATGACCAAGAACGAACCTTGCTGAGGAAAACATTGATCCTACCATTCTTGGAATAACCGTTGACATTCTTTTTCTATATTCATAAATCAAAGAAAAATGTTTTTATAATTTTCAAAAATTTAAATCAATTATTCACATTTTGTTTCAAAAATCATCATAAAAAATAAATGAAATTTTGCAAACAGAAACAAAATAAGAATTGCAAACAAAGGGACAAAGGCCTAAATTTAATTAATGGAATGGTAGTCCGCAAATGGCGCAACTCCATGGATCATTACAAAGTTTGAAAAATGGTAAATACATGGAAAGGGTTACATTGAAATACAATGACCACTATTCTCCTAACAACTTTGAATTCCGATGTGCTCAAAACTTCATTTGTGGATGATTGAAGCAGAATCCTTGATAGACAATGTTGCTTTCAAATGATCAAGACTGGCCAGATGTAGTTACTTTCCATAATCCCTAACTTTTGCCTAGATTGCCCTCTCGGGTTTTCAATCTACCGGGATGATTATTTCTGTTTTTGTCTCTAATTTTTGCCTGGACCGCCCTTTCGGGTTTTCAGCCCACCGAGACGCTCATTTTTTCCTAAGCCGTCCTTTCAGGTTTTCAACTTAGCGAGCTGTTCTTTTTATTCTTTAGGCGAAGTATTTCTTGACTGCATCGGCATTCACAGGACGAGTGAACTCTTCACTATCCATAGTTGTAAGAAGTAATGCACCGCTAGAGAAGGCTCTCTTGACAACATAAGGGCCTTCATAATTAGGAGTCCACTTACCTCTAGAATCATTAGTAAAAGTCGAGATCTTTTTGAACACAAAGTCGCCTTCTCTGAACACATGAGGTCAAACCTTCTTATCAAAAGCTTTCTTCATTCTCTGTTGATACAATTGGCCATGACACAAGGCCGTCATTCTATTCTCTTCAATCAAATTCAACTGGTCATATCTGCTTTGGCACCATTCAGCCTTAGACAATTCAGCTTCCATCAAAACTCTCATAGAAGGGATTTCAACTTCTACCGGGAGCACTGCTTCCATACCATAAACAAGAGAAAAGGGGTTGCCCCTGTTGAAGTGCGGACGGATGTACGATACCCATGCAAAGCAAAAGGGAGCATCTCATGCCAATCCTTGTAAGTAACAACCATCTTCTGAACAATCTTCTTAATATTCTTATTAGTAACTTCAACAGTCCCATTCATCTTAGGTCTGTAAGGAGAAGAATTATGGTGCTCAATCTTAAATTCATCGCATAATTCCTTCATTATCTTGTTTTTCAAATTCGACCCATTATCAGTGATCATCTTGCTCAGAACACCATATAAAATAGTCAATAGCCACCAGTATGAAATGGTGTCCGTTCGACGCTTTAGGCTCAATCATTCCAATCATATCAATGCCCCACATGGAGAAAGGCCATGGAGAAGATATAGCATTGAGAGGAGTTGGAGGCACATGAATTTTGTCAGCATAAACCTGGCACTTATGGCACTTCTTCACAAATTTACAACAGTCAGATTCCATTGTCAGCCAATAGTAACCTGCCCTCAACATCTTCTTAGCCATTGCATGCCCATTGGCATGGGTACCAAAAGATCCTTCATGAATTTCTTTCATTAACATGTTTGCTTCGTGTCTATCCACACATCTGAGCAAGACCATGTCATAATTTCTTTTATACAGTACATCATCGTTCAGGAAGAAACAACCAGCCAATCTTCTCAAAGTCTTCTTATCTTTCTTGGATGCCCCAAGTGGGTACTCTTGATTTTGAAGAAAGCATTTAATATCATAACACCACGGTTTATCATCAACAATCTCTTCAACCGCAAACACATGAGCTGGCCTATCAAGCCGCATAACATCGATTTTGGGTACATCATTCCACTGATTCACCACAATCATAAAGGATATAGTGGCTAAAGCATCCGCCATTTGATTTGCTGCTCTGGGTACATGGTGAAACTCAACCTTATTGAAGAAAGTTAACAACCTTCTTGCATAATCTTGATAAGGAATCAAATCAGGTTGACGTGTCTCCCATTCTCCTTTAATCTGATTAATCACTAGGGCTAAATCTCTGTATATATCAAGAATCTTGATTCTTAAATCAATGGCTTCTTCCAAGCCCATAATATACGCTTCATACTCAGTCGCATTATTTGTGCAAGTGAACGTCAACCTTGCAGTGAAAGGAATTTGAGAACCATGAGGAGTAATAATTATTGCCCCAACACCATTGCATACTCGTTAACAGCTCCATCAAAAATCAAACCCCAACGGGATCCAGGCTCAGGCCCTTCATCGAGTAATGGTTCTTCACAATCTTTAACCTTTAGATAAATCACATCCTCATTAGGAAAATCAAACCTGATTGGTTGATAATCATCAATTGGCTGGTGTGCCAAATGGTCAGCCAAAACACTTCCTTTTATCGCTTTTTTAGTTCGGTACTCGATATCATATTCTGACAACAACATTTGCCAACAAGCAATCCTCCCAGTTAGAGCAGGCTTTTTAAAGATATACTTGATTGGATCCATTTTGGATATCAACCAAGTCGTATGATTCAACATATACTGGCGGAGGCGCTTGGCAGCCCAAGCTAAAGAACAACATGTCTTTTCAAGCATTGAGTACCGAGCCTCACAATCGGTGAACTTCTTGCTCAAATAATAAATGGCGAATTATTTTCGACCAGATTCATCTTGCTGACCCAGAACACAACCCATAGACTCTTCCAGCACGGTCAAATACATGATCAAAGGTCTTCCTTCCACGGGAGGAGACAAAATCGGAGGTTCAAGCAGATACTCTTTAATCCTCTCAAAAACTTTCTGGCAATCCTCCGTCCAGAAACAACCCTGATCTTAGCGAAGAAGCTTGAAGATCGGTGCACATGTGGCAGTCATATTGGATATAAATCGGGAGATATAATTCAAACGTCCCAAGAATCCTCTTACTTGTTTTTCTGTTTTGGGTGCAGGCATTTCCTAAATGGCTTTAACTTTACCAGGATCAACTTCAATGCCTTTTTTGCTGACAATAAAGCCCAACAATTTTCCAGAACGGACACCAAAAGTGAATTTATTAGGATTCAAACGGAGCTTAAACTTTCTCAAACGTTGAAACAACTTCAATAAGTACTCAATATGATCTTCTTCAGTCTTCGACTTACAAATCATATCATCCACATAGACCTCAATTTCTTTATGCATCATATCATGGAACAAAGTAGCCATAGCTTTCTGGTACGTTGCACCAGCATTTTTCAAACCGAAGGGCATCACTCTGTAACAGAATGTTCCCCTGGGTGTAATGAATGTTGTTTTTTCCATTTCCTTGGGTGCCATCTTTATCTGATCATAACTGGAAAATCCATCCATAAAAGAAAAGATAATGAATTTAGCAGTATTATCTACCAACATATCAATGTGTGGCAATGGAAAATCATCTTTGGGACTAGCTTTATTCAAATCTCTATAGTCAACGCACATTCGGACTTTTCCGTCTTTCTTTGGAACAGGCACAATATTGGCCACCCATTGAGGATATTCAGAAGTCACAAGAAAACCAGCATCAATCTGCTTTTGAACCTCCTCTTTGATCTTCACACCCATGTCAGGATGAGTTCTTCTCAATTTCTGCTTCACAGGTGGACATTCAGGCTTCAATGGCAAATGGTGCTCCACAATATTAGTATCAAGACCAGGCATGTCTTGATAGGACCAAGCAAACACATCAACATATTCTCTAAGAAGCTCCATAATCCTCTTCTTAACATCTGACTGAAGCAGTGCCCCAATCTTGACTTCTTTTATATCATCATCTGAACCCAAATTAACCAATTCCAACGGCTCTTCATGAGGCTGAATGGTTTTTTCCTCGTGCTCAAGCCACCGAGAAATTTCGTCTGGAATCTCCTCAATATCCTCTTCTTCAGCTCCAAACACAGGGAACTCAAAGTTGGGAGAGGGCATAGGGTCATTGTTTTCAATGGGTTTAACAATCAGTCTGCACAATGATTTATGTTTGATTTTAGAATATGAACAAGAAGTGCAAGTACCATGCAGATAAAAGTGATCATCACATTATTATTATTTTTTTGGCTTTTTATGTTACCATTTTTCAGAAATAAAGCAAAAAGGGAAAACATAATATGGATAAACAAAATAACATTATATTGATGATGATAAAATTTGAAACAAAGCCCTCACAAATTCACTTTCACCTTGGGCAGAGTGAAAGGATTTTTTTTGAAAGAAACAAAAACAAATTACTTTGAAATATGAACAATAGTAGGAACATCAACAGCTATCCAATTCTGGCAGATCTGTCCATGTATCACGAAGTTGGGAAGTTCTTCCTCTTCATCATCTTCAATGATGGCACTGACTTCATACTCAGGTTCCTTAAACTTCTTTCGAGGGGAATAAAAAGGCACATATGCATCCTCCAGGGACATGTACCCGGGGTCTTCCAAATAAGGCTCCCAATCTTCATCAGGAATGACATCACCTTCAGAACCAAATGGGATATAGCCTACAGGGTCGTCTTCAAGAATTACAGTTGTAGAATGATCTTTATTGATGAATCCAGCACTATGAAAAGTCTCATTAATACGCCTCAAATCTCTTCTGACTGTACCAGACAAACTATCTTGAAAGTAGTGAATGAGAAGATGATTATTATCCTTCTTAGCCGACATCTTACGAGCATACATATTCAAATGACTCATTGGACAAGAGTTACCCTTATACTTTTCAAAGTCAGGGACTTTGAACTTATGCGGGATCTTCACATTAGAAACCAAGCATAACTCATGAGCATTCTTTCCAAACAGCTCTTTACCTCTCATAGCTTTGATCTCTTTCTGCATTTCAGCAAACTAGTCTTGAATCTCTTCCATTCTATCATAAGCACTGGTATTTTCACTTGGAGCAGTATGGAAAATCTGTTCTTCACCAAAAGGAACAGTATGAACCACAGGCGGTGGCACAGTCATCACAGGTTGAACGGTAGGAACAACTGGAATTTCAGGAGGTGGTGGTGATTGATAACCCTCAGGAACAAAGTTATGAGGCATGCCCTAGGGGAAACCAAGAGGCATGGAGTATTAAGGAACACTAGCAGGAGCCACAGAGATGGGCGTGGAGACAATCTCAGAAATGACGGTCCTTTGCATAGGAGTTGAAAGTGGAGGAGAAGGTGGTTAATTCTGAGCAGTAACCATTGCTTCCATCATAGCAGTGAGTCTCTCCAAACTATCCTTCAAATTTGTCACTTCCTCACGAAGCTCACGGTTCTCTTGTTGCAACTGATCCATCTTCTTCTTCAGATTAGCTCGAGTATTATACTGGTGCGATAGCTTAGCTGAATGAAGACCAAAGGGAAACAATAAGACACCTGGAAAAGGAAAGAAACAAATGCAGAATGATGCTTGAAGTGCAAGATGCAAATTCAATGTTTCAAGGAATTATAAGGCACATTACAAACATTGTTATTTAAAATACCAAAATCTCATTCATTAATGATGGAAAATATTACATCCCGGAAGTACAAATTCAAGAATCCTAAAACAATAGAGAATAAAGAAAACTAGATCCCTAGAGAATCCTATGAGAAGAAGTCCCAGCTTTATCTTCCATCTTCTTGATGTGGGCCTACATCTGAGTCTTCTCAATCGGCGATTGATCAATGATCAACTTCCAAGGAGATTATGAATTCTTCGGAATATCGGAAACTGGCTGAATACGAGAGGAAAATAAATCCTCTTGCGCCTTTCTCTTCTTGTTGGCAACTTCATCTTCATTCTTCTTCTTGAAGTGCTCATGAAGCTTTGCATTCTCTAACTCAACAATCTGATACTTGTTCTTCCAGGCATCTCTTTCTTGTTGCATCTCGACCAAAGCGATCTGAAGCTTCTCTGTGTCTTCCATAAAGTAGAGAATAGGCTTCTTATCAGTTAGAGATAAAGGCTCCTGAAGCGCATAAGGCATCTTCAAAGTAATAGCTCTATTTTTAATCCACTGGAGGTAAGGTTCCAAAGAGACATAATTCGGATTTCCCAAACTTTCCTTTCCTTTTCTACGAATGCTGCACCAAGCTTCCACAATTTCTCTCTTGAGAGCAACCTAAGATTCTTCTTCCTTGAAAAAGAGACCAACCAAATGAATGTTCTTCGGTAAATCTCGCAAAGGATATCCCAACTGACGACGAGCTAACACCAGATTGTAGCTAATTCCCCCCTTTGTACCAAGAAGAGGCACGTTGGGAAAATCACCACAACTATCAATAATCATCGCTCCAGAAGGAACACGACTACACCAATCAATATTAGAATGAGTGAGAGACATGATTTTCCGCGACCAATATAAACCATCCTTGAGATTCCAGAAAGCTGCAGACTTCGGCAAGTGAGAAATAAACCACTTGTAAAGCAACGGCGCACAACATATAATCATCCCTTCACCATGGAAATTCCTGAGTGGAATAGAATGGTAAGCATCGGCAAGCAAAGTGGGAATTGGATTCCCAATCAAGAAGATCTGAATAGCGTTGATGTCGACAAAGTTCTCAACATTCGGGAAGCGAAACAGTCCATAAATAAGCAAGGCAAGAATAGCCTCAAAAGCAACTGTGTTCTTCACACTAGCAAAGTGATGAGCTCTATCCATCAAGAATTTAGCGGGTAACCCAAGAATCTTTCCTTTGGTATCCATGCGAGCCTTAATCTCGGAAACCTTCAAGTGAGTAGCCTTCGCAATAACATGATACTCGGGAGCGTGATCTAAACCAGAGAAAATCTGACCATAACAGGCAAACCAAGTAGGAGAGAAAACTCCTCTAGCGTA
This sequence comes from Lathyrus tuberosus, assembly GCA_022829125.1. Lineage (NCBI taxonomy): Eukaryota > Viridiplantae > Streptophyta > Magnoliopsida > Fabales > Fabaceae > Lathyrus > Lathyrus tuberosus. The sequence continues at coordinate 3,950,791 of JALAZF010000289.1, read as the reverse complement.
GGTACCAACTGATAATCAGGAAAGGTGAAACAATGCAGCAAAGGGTCATAGAACTGAACCAAAGTAGCAAGCAATCCTTCAGCCATATCAACCTTCAAGAGAGATAAAAGCCTTCCATATCTGGACTCGAACTTCTTGGTATCAACAACCAAAGATCCTAGCTCTCTCAAACCCCCTAACTTAGGATTCTTGAAAGTGTATTTCTTTGTACTTCTCCTTCCAAAATCCATAACAAAAGTTCCTGCAATGTTTGCAATAACACATTTAAGTTCCTTGAAACCTTCCAAAAGAATGCTCATGAATGCATGAGTGCATGAATGCAACACCCACAAACAAGATCACACAAAGCACACGGGTCAAGGTTCAAGTCACGAGCATGAAGCCAAGGGTAAGAACCAATCCCACAAAGGTGTGTACTAAGGTTTTGTCTTCATTGTACCTGCAGAAAACAGCAGTTCTAACAAAGTGCCCAGGGTCCACAATCCACTATCAGACACACCAGCGCACCGATTTGCTCGGAGGTTGGTAGTTATCCTCAAGAGAATCTAACCTGAGTATAGCATCGCGTGATAGCTAAGTCAGATTTGCATCTTTATAGCTTCCGCCCTACGATCCTAAAAGGGCTAGGATGGATTAAGGGTTACTACAGTCCTCAGTGTTATAGGCTTCTATGGAAAAAGTAATGCCTTCATGATCGCTCGATCAGCATCAGTAATTCCAAAGAGGCAACCACCGAGTGGATAGATTCTCAAGTTCTGCTTTTTTAGGATTCGACTCCCTCAAAGCTCCCTTGACTATACTATCCCCCTATTTCAAAGTACACTCTGGTCCAGGTATATGACCTATCTCACACACAGAGGAACTCCCAAACAAAATAAACAAGTAACAAGCAAATCAAACAAAAAGCAATAAATAAATCAAAGTAGGCTAAACCCCTCAAAGGGAGAACGTCCCCAGCAGAGTCGCCACTTTTCTGTAGCGGGGAAATTTGTGAGTGTAAGCTATTGATTAACTTAACTCAAAAAACAAGTGTCGCCACCGCACTTTTATTTTATCCACGAAGGGAAAGGAAAAAGAGCGAACAAAACCTAAAGATTTCTAAAACAACAAGAACAAACAGAGAATGGGTAAGGGGGTTGGTTATGCAATGGGAAGGTGTTAGCACCCAAAACGTCTATAGTACTCTATAGGAGCCCTTTAAAATATCTACCGCTTTTTGGTCTGAAAATGGTTTGCTTGTAAAGAGATTGGGAGAGATGAGAAGAGAAATATTTTTTAAGATTTTTGTGTTTAGAGAGACTTATCGCCTCATGCCTAAGTACCCACGATGTGCAATGTAGGATCAAAACCCCGTAGTTCGTGGTACAAAGAACGAAAAATTTGTTTGTTTTGGTTGATTTTAAGTGTAAAGACAATTCGTCATTTCTAAGCGAATAATTCCGCTTAAAGAATTGAATCATGTCTAAACTTATGAAAAGATTTTTAAAAGAAAAAGTGCACAAGGCACACGAAAAGAGTTTGATGAGTTTTTGTATTTATTGTGTTTTTATGAAATGGTCAAAATATGTTTAATATTGATTGACATTTATTAAAGAAAACAAAGTTTGAAAATCACTTGACCAAAGTCAAGGTTTTATTATGAAAGCAGTTTCGAGTTTGAAAACAAGAAGGCTTTGAAAAAGAGAGGAAGTTTTGAAAATTGAAGAAGGGGTGGAGAAGAAGTGACTATCCTAGTGAGTGAAAATAAAAGCTAAGGATAAGAAAGATCTAACCACATGGACAAGCTCCATAGCATAAGCATTTTTTCCTTTTTGATTTGGTCTTGATTCAAAATAAGTCTTCAAAAGAGGACTCCAAGTATCCAAAATCCAAGGTTTTCCATCACTAACTCCCAAGCAATAGGTTACGATCCTAACTCTAAGTCCATAAGTCCATAATCAAGAGTATAGGTCCTCCAATGCAAAGGATAGTGGCCATAGTCCAATAATTAAGAGCATAAGTCTTTTAGTAGTTTAATCCTTTATTAATGTTTTTGAGTCCAAAATGGACAAAAGAAAAAAAACAAAGCACAAGATAATATGGTCCAAGTGGACAAAAGAAAAATGACATAAACATAAACATGATATAATAAATGGCATAAAGCATAAAAAATAAAGAGAGATATGGAGCGAGAAGGAAATGTAAAGTTAGAAGTTAGTGGTTAGTAGCACAAGGCTCTAGTGCCATAAGCCTTCACCGATTATTCCGTTCCGCGTTATGAACTATAGTGATTAAACAATGCACTTAGGCCAAAGTTAATGAACTTGACAGAAGATTGGTAGAACCAAAGCCTCTACAACGCCAAGTTTCAAAGATTATGGACCTAATGCAAAGGATCGATCACCATTGGGTTGACGCGACCAATCAAGGTCCGGACCACGAAAGTTCAAATTCCGAATTGGATAAAGAGGGACAAATGTTGCGCTATGTTAAGCAATCGCCGAGTAATTTACGGAGTAATTACCCTACAATGAGGCCGGTCAATAGCTTTTTGTGCTAATGCATGCTAGATGAACGATATGTAGATCATCATCTGAAAGCAATACCGCACGAAAAGAAAAATAGGTAACGATCTAGTCTTGATCAAGAATTCAACAAAGAAATTATAAGATCCATAAGACTTTCATCGATCAAAATAAAAAGAAATAGATGAATAGAAAGCCAAATTGAACTACAAAGTCAAGAACCTTTCATCTTCAAGTTCAATCACCTTTAATTGATAGATTTAAGTGTGAAAACATATCAGTAATTCCAAGCACCTCAAATGAATTCAACAATTCATTTAAAGATATATTTGAACTAATGAATGTTTAATTACTCTAACCATATACAAAGTCCATTGAAATTGAAGAGAAATTAATCTCAACAATGTGTTTCAAGGCTAAAATAAGAAGAAAGGGGAAGAAGGAAGGAAAAAAACCAAAACAACCCCAAAAACAAGTGAAAATATGCATTCTGCTTTGAAGTAACCGGTTACAGCATATCTGCTAACCGGTTACTTAGTTCAAAATAGGCGCAATTTTTCAAAATTAACACAGAGTAACCGGTTACAGCATAACTGCTAACTCGTTACTCTGCACCAGAATGCAGAAAAATGTGCAAAATTCAGCATGATCCACTTTCAAAACTTTTTACAAACACTTTATGATCATGGAACTGAAATTGCACAAAATTTAAAGTAAAATAACAGTGAAAACCATCAATTAAACACAATTACAAGATCCAAAGGATCAAGTAACAAAGATCTCCAAAGATCTACATTATGGAAGATGAAGATGAAGCTTCAACAATGGTGAAAGATGAATTACCACTTCAAATCTGAAAATTCCTTCAAATTGCTTCAAGATCCAAATTCCAAAGCCTTGATCTACTATAATTGATGAACAAAAACAAGAATGGATGAAGGTTTAGCTCAAAGTTGAACAAGATTCAATGTGAATTCTTGTTAACTTTCAAAAGAAGAAAACTGAGCTTTGGTGAATTTTGTGATTGGGAAGAGAATTTGCAAGAGGTTTGTTGGCTATCAAAAGCTTCTGAAATGAATGAAATGAAGCCTCTATTTATAGAGTTTAGGCTTGGGAAAATTGGTGGTTTGGAATTAGGCTTGGATGATCAAAATTAGGATTGGAATTTAAATTTGGAGGGAATTATCAAAAGAGTGGTGATTAGTGAAGGTGCATGGTGGAAAATGATCAAAGTGATGTAGGGGAATTAAAATGAGGTGGTCTAGAATATTCCAAATGTGATCAAGGGCTGAGATTGGTGCCAATTGCTGAAATTTGATTTTGCTGTCATTTTTCAAAATTTCACGAGGGTAACCGGTTACAGCATAACTGCTAACCGGTTACTCAGTGCAAAATTTGTGAAAAATGAGCATTTTGTTGCACTGTTGTGGTTCCGGCTCGATTCCATTGCTTGTCAAAGAAGGCATGGAAATAAACACATGAACCTTGGAATTCCTTGAATAATAATCAATTAAAATTTGAGGAATCCTTGATTGGATGATTTTTGAATTGTCTGCAGATCAATTTTGACTTTGTTCAGATGAAATTTGTTCGGGCTAAGGGACTGTTGTTTTGGTATTTTTAACATGTTCTTCCCCTGAAAATGTTAGTGAAAGAAAACAAAATATTTTTGGATTTTAATTAAAGGTTAGTAAACATAAACAAATTAAGCAATAACCAAATAACAAACACACACTTAAACCCAAAGATCCCTGCAAGGCACAATCCTATAGAAGGGGAAACCAATGTGTGGTCTTGTTTGTGGCATGAAATGCAAATTACATGTGGGATATTAGGGGTAAAAATTAGGGTATTACACAACCCTCAAAAGTCCTAATTGAAGCAGGGTTATTCCGAAGGTGTACTTCAACGAGATAGCGTTCCTGACTCCCATGGGTTGTGAAAATAAGATTTTTGTTGGTATTGCATGTGTGTATTGTTTTCCATTCAAAAAAATCAATGTCGTAACCGGTGACTTATTCACAAGGGTTTGGCGATTTCATTTTAATAAACTTCAAGGTAAATATATGTGTTGCATTAGAATCACTATTCTCATAATAAACATTTTCTGCTTGCATGTGCTTAAGCATCAGGAGAGTTTACACAATGAACGTCAGTCGAGAAACTCGATCCTACCGAGTTGAAATGCTTGAAATTCCCGAAGGACGGCCACGTCAAGGGGCATGTGGCCAAGAGACTATGTGCAGCCTGGGCATTCCCGGTGAATGGTGATAAGATGCAGCCAATCTGGAGCAGTCACATTGAAAACTCTCCCTAAAGTAGCCAAACGGGGGCAATCACATCGAGATTCGACAAATCTCTCGAGGACCAGTCGGTCAGAGGAAAATTTACTTCAAGACCCGTATTGGGGCAGGCCACCTCCAAAGCATGAAAAGTTATCCTCTCTAGAAGACGATTAGTCGAAAGCACCTCTTCAAGGTTCAGAATACTGGGGCAGAGTATTTCATATTATTACGAATCCTCTCGAGACAGTTTACTTTATGGATTATGAAGTCTGGGGCAGTTATGTCGAGATCTGATACATCTCTAAGAGTTTGAAGACCCAGGGAAGTGTGAACGCCCGGTCTTCTATAAAATCCTCTTGAGATGATTTCTTCCATTAGACCTAGTGGTCTGGGGCAGGTGGAAAGTTCAAAGGGTCGTTTATGACCATAAAGGGGGGTCAGGCAGGGTAGCAAGGTTTTTCCCCAGTAGAGTTACTCTCCCCAGCATTGAGATTCCATCATCCTCAGCAGAGCATACTCTCCCCAGCAATAGTGCAGAGGATTATTTCCCCAGCAAGAGTGTAGGGGATTGTTTCCTCAGCCAGAGTCGTGGTAGGTTCATTACTCCCCATCAAGCATTAAGAAGTCGATTGCTCCAAGGTGGATGTTGTTATATCTCTAGCAGGAGACTTGTGGAATATCTTCCCCGGACAAAGATGTTATCTTCCCCACAAAGTCTTGGTGTCTACTTTCCTCAGCCGGTCAGGAAGTGTGTTTTTTTACCAGTAACGGTATGCTTTAATGCCCTGGCGTGTTCAGTGATCTCCCTAAGCAGGGTGAGGGTAAGGTCATTTCCCCAAGCAGCAGGTTAAGTTTAGTGATCTCCCCAAGCAGAGTTTGGTGGTAATCCTCACAACGGTTTGTTCAATGGTGGTTGACATCCCCCAGTAGGTTTTAAGTCCAATTGTTATTGGCACTCTTCCGTATCAAGATCTTTGGGTTCCATCCTCAGTAGTTGTCATTCTTGACTCCCCTAGCAGAGAAAGAGTATCAGATTTTGGGTTTCATTTTTAGCAGAGGTTGTGATCAGGAAAGTTGTTCAGTGTGGTTTTCCTCAGCAGGGTTTTATTCTCGAAGACAATTTAGTTTGTCATCCCCGGTGGAGTTGCCTTCGTCTTCAACATTTATTTTGCTGGAGCACTTCTTTTGCATCGCATAAGCATCTTTGCATGGCATTCTCCCAAACGCGTAGCATTTCCATCTCGTATGGAGCATTACGCAATAGAAAAATTCAAACATATGCATTCGAAGCATAAGCCAGGTTTGAGTTCTCGTTTGCCAGGCGTTTCCCCAACAGGAAGAACATAACTCAGGAGATATCATCCAACTTTATTCCCCAAGCAGTGGACTTGGTCATTTGGAGAGACTATTTGGTATACCCCTGTAAAGTTTGCTTGTTGGTCAGGATTGTTAGTCTGTGGTTTCTTTTATTTTCACCCCTTCGTCCAGGTGGTCTTGAGAGTTATCCCCTCAAAGTTGTTGGCATTAAACACTCGTCCGTGTTCTTTTTCATCGCCTCAATACTTCGTCTGTATTGATTTTAAACACTCGTTCGTGTTCTCTCAAACACCGGCTGTGTTCTTCAAACACTCGTCCGTGTTCTTTTTCATTGCCTAAATACTTCGTCCGTATTGATTTTAAGTACTCGTCTGTGTTCTCTCGACACTTGTCCGTGTTCACTTTAGTATTTCAATCCCCAGTAAAGTTGCCATTTGAACTTTGACACCTGTCCGTGTCCTTTCAGCACTCGTCCGTGTTTGAACTTTTATTTCAATACCCGTCCGTATTGACCTTTAGACACCCGTCCGTGTCCTTTCAGCACTCGTCCGTGTTTGAACTTTTTCAATACCCGTCCATATTGACCTTTGACACCCGTCCGTGTCCTTTTAGCACCCGTCCGTGTTTGAACCTTTATTTCAATACCCGTCTGTATTGACCTTTGACACCCGTTCATGTCCTTTCAGCACCCGTCCTTGTTTGAACTTTTATTTCAATACCCGTCCGTATTGACCTTAGGCACCCGTCCGTGTCCTTTTAGCACCCGTTCGTGTTTGAACTTTTATTTCAATACCCGTCCGTATTGACATTTAGACACCCGTCCGTGTCCTTTCAGCACCCATCCGTGTTTGAACTTTTTCAATACTCGTCTGTATTGACCTATAGACACCCGTCCGTGTCTTTTCAGCACCCATTCGGTTTTGAACTTTTTCAAAACCCGTCCGTATTGAACTTTAGACACACGTTCGTGTTCTTTCAGCACTCCTCCGTGTTTGAACTTTTTCAATACCAGTCCGTATTGACCTTTGACACTCGTCCGTGTCCTTTCAGCACCCGTCCGTGTTTGAACCTTTTATTCAATACCCGTCCGTATTGACCTTAGACACTCGTCCGTGTCCTTTCTGTAACACCCCGTTTTTAAAATTTTTTTTATAAAAAAACATCAGAGTCAATTGTTTAACGAATTCCAAAACAACGGAGTATGTTACTTTCAAATGCACAGCCGGCTCTACATATCCGAAGAACTACAACGCATATTTTTCGAAATGGAAACAACTGTTTTGAAACTGAAATAATAATATATGCATCAATAGTAACTCCTCGAAGGAGCAAAGTGTAAGTACCTGTACAATACAATAACCCAAAATACAGCACCTAGTTCATGACCTATAAACATAAGGGTGCCATGAACATAGGGCATGCCGTAGCCAAAATATAACAATAACTGCTCCTAGAAGTATCATAGTATACGATACAGTCATCCAAAAAGATATCCCAAAACTAAACTATGACGGGCCCACATCTACGAAAACGCGATCAGCACAGGATAGGACTATACAACCACAAGCTAAAGAACTAAGGCGGGCAATTGTAAGGGTGCTCGCCACAGACCAAACAAGAACTCTCGGAAGGGGCTCTGGCTCGTGACGTCACATCATACATCTGGGTGGTCGTTAACCACATCATAATAATAGTAGAGGGTCACTTTTTAAAAATAGCATATAGAAAAGAATACACATATACAGGTATAACATGATATAATTGAAACACAATTTAACACCACAAAGTAAATGCACATATATCCTAAATGCAGACTCTATATGGATTGGTGGTCCCAATTCGTCGGGTACCCTCACCATGCATGAATCCCAAAATTTTACCTCTCCGCTGAGAGTCGTGATACCCCCTTGGGTCCTCACTAACCGTGCTGCCTTGCAGACACAAAAAGTGCTGCCCTTGCAGACACCCGGTGTTGCCTCCTCGCAGACACCTGACTCAATTTGATCTCAAAGGATCGATGACGGCTCAGTCACATCACCTGGTGCAGTAGAATCCCTTCGGGATTAGGTGACGGCTCAGTCACATCACCCTGGCCCATTCGACACCAACTACCTACACGCAACTATGATATGCATGAACACACAAATGCAATTGCAACAATTTATATAATCTCGTCTCGGGTAATCATAACCACATGCCAATTCATATATTTCGCACAAATCATATGAAAGCATTTCACACGTTTATCATTAACAATCTCAATCAGTAAATCATTTTCACAAGGACCCCAAGTGGGCACACAATTATTCATACAAATACATACGCATTCAGTACTATATAATATCGTTAGAAGGTGCCCTTACCTTCGCATGCTTCCTAATAATTTCCTTCTTCCCACGTACCGGTACTATCATGTCCTAAACCACGTAATATTTACCGTTAAATAAGGTATTTTATTCCCTCTCAGTTCTAACTCATAAATATAACCATTCCCGTTAACTACTAATCTTATCGCTTTAGAAACAAAATAAATCTTTTCACATAGAAAATAGTTTTTCCCGTAAAAGAATAATTAATTTCCAGTTCAAAGAAATTTCTAACACACTAATTAAAATTCAATTAGTATTTTGAACAACCAATTTTGTCAAAATACGTTTCTCACACTAGGAATAAAATTAGTGAAAACCAATATAGATAACTAAGTAATATACCAAAATAAATAATATTCTAAATTATAATTTAGAATAAAATAATATTTTCTATTCAAAATAAATTATTTTGATCTAAAAATATTTCGACATCAAAACTTGTTAACAGTTTTTCAACGGTACCAAAAATCGGCACAGATCGTACTTTAAAATACTATTCCGAACGTATCCGGAAAATTCCAAAAAAATAAAATAATTAACTAAATAAAAATATTTGAAGTAAAATAAATATTCTTTCCTTTATAAAAAACCAGAAGAAAAAATAATATCAAAAAGACATAAAAACGAGACCGGAAGAAAAAACGACAGTGTGGCGCCCGCCACACTCATACAAAGTGGCGCCTGCCACTCTAGTGAAAAGTGGCTCCCGCCACTTACAAAGGCAAGGGTGGGTGGCACCCGCCTCCCCCATTTTTCTCTTCTTTTCATTTTTTTTTTCTAAACCAAAAATATTTATTTTCTTAACAAAATATTATAACTCAATTATTTCTACTCTCCTAACACTACTACCGGTACCAATAATTTCACTTACGCTTATTAATTAACATGATAATTTACACTCCTAAAACAATCCTTAAAAAAATATATAAATCATGCTATCTAAATTAAAATCAAAACATATTCATGTTAACTCTAATAAAATGAAAACCATACCAATAATATACATGCATGCATTGGCTTAAAGAAATAATATACTTAAGGTAAGAAAAATATATTACCAGAACAAGCTTTTGAAATGGAGAATATGAAGTTTGATAAACACAGAGCTATTTTTTTTCTTTGAGAGAGATAACAGACTTGTATGAAAATGAATTAACCACAACTTAACACAATTAACATTTTGTCTCTACAGGAATAGTAACCGCCCTCAAATTCTCACGTGGAACCAATCATCACCTTTTTCCAAAATATATGGATATTTGGTTTTGTAAACTAAGTTAATACATATACTTATATTTGTTTTAACTTTTCGTTACAGGCACAAACAAAATAATAACCAATGTACTAATATATTTTATTATTATTTTTTTCTGAAGTAATAAATTTTCTAACCAACCTACAAGTGTCGAAAAAGACCCGAACGAAAAACAGTTGAATTCGTGTTTTTATCAAAAATAAAATTTGAACATATCAAAATAAATTATAGGTGACGAAGTTATAGAAAACAGACTGGAAATGATAAAACTCATAAATATAATTATTTCGACCGGTCAGCCGGTAAATTTATATTTAATTAATTCCGAAATAAAAAGAGATAATTAGTATAGATAATTAAAACAAGAGAACAACGCCACTCACTGCAAAGTTTCTGGTAACCCTCCTGACCTGGCCCTGGTAACACAGTATTATTTATCGACAAAAACCTCGGACTCACGGTCGGCAACCCCTAACTCTCTAAATAATTAAACACCCTAATACTTAAAATTATTCAAAAGCTATGGGTCTTACATTACTTCCCCCCTAAAAGAAGTTTCGTCCTCGAAACTTAGGCGACATTGAAAAGTTCAGGATATTGCTCCTTCATCTTGCTCTCTAGTTCCCAAGTTGCATCTCCTATAGCTTCATTCCATATTACCTTAACCAGGGGTATTTCTTTGTTCCTAAGGCTCTTCATTTTCTTATCTCCAATCCTTATTGGTGGTACTTCAAATGACAAGTCTTCCTTTAACTGAATGTCATCTGGCGTGATCACATGTGAAGGATCCGGAACATACTTCCTTAGCTGAGACATATGGAACACGTCATGAATTCGGGATAATTCTGGTGGTAGTGCTATTCGATAAGCAACCTTCCCAATTCTCTCGGTGATTTGATATGGTCCAATGAATTTAGGGGTCAACTTCCTTGCCTTTAGGGCCCTTCCCACACCAGTGGTTGGTGTAACTCGAAGGAATACATGCTCCCCTCCTTTAAACTCTAACGGCCTACGGCGCTTATCTGCATAACTCTTTTGACGATCTTGTGAAGCCTTCATCCTTTGCCTAATCGTCCTGACCTTATCTGTAGTCTGTTGCACCATCTCTGGTCCCACTATCATATGTTCCCCATCTTGATACCAACACAACGGTGTCTGACACCGCCTTCCATAGAGAGCCTCATATGGGGCCATTCCAATACTTGTATGGAAACTGTTGTTGTAGGTGAATTCTATCAATGGCAAGACATCATCCCAACTTCCTCTGTCATCTAACACACAAGTTCTTAATAGATCCTCTAAGGACTGGTTAGTTCTTTTCGTCTGGCCATCCGTTTGCGGAGGATATGCCGAACTTAACCTTAACTTAGTACCCAATGCGACATGTAGTGCTCCCCAAAAATGAGAGGTAAATTTTGGATCCCGGTCTGACACAATGCTTGCGGGTACTCCGTGAAGCCTCACAATCTCAGCTATGTAAATCTCAGTCAGCTTCTCTGTTGTATCAGTAGTCTTGACAGGCAGAAAGTGAGCAGACTTCGTTAACCGGTCAACTATAACCCATATGGAGTCATTCTTCCTTTTAGTCTTTGGTAAACCTGTGATAAAGTCCATCGAAATGCTATTCCACTTCCATTCTGGTATGTCCAACGGTTGTAACATCCCTGCAGGCCTCTGGTGCTCTACCTTTGCCTTTTGACAGGTCAAACATGACGCAACATACTCAGCTATATGCCTCTTCATACCTGGCCACCAAAAATCCTGCCTTAGATCCTGATACATCTTAGTTGCCCCTGGGTGAATACTCAATTTGCTCTTATGAGCCTCCTCAAGGATCGTCTTTCTCAGTTCTTTTGCATCGGGTACACACACTCTACCATTACATCTCAAGATATTGTCTCCACCTACCTTGAATTCTGTGGCGGTTCCTCGAATAATCAGATTCCTTTTTTCTACAATCAAGTCGTCATCCTGACAACTCGTAATGTCTTCCAACAATCCATTTGATACTTTAATCATACCCAATTTCAAAGCTCCTGGTACAAATTCCACGTTAAGATGTAGGTCTCGAAATACTTCTAACAACCTTTGTTGATTAGCCATGATGGTCGACAATGCGGAAACACTCTTCCTGCTTAACGCATCTACCACAACATTCGCTTTTCCAGGGTGGTATTGTAGTTTGAAATCAAAATCTTTGAGCGTCTCCATCCACCTTCTCTGTCTCATATTCAGTTCCTTCTGGTCAAAAAGGTATCTCAAACTTTTATGGTCGCTGAAAACAACAAAAGTGCACCCATACAGGTAATGTCTCCAGATTTTTAGGGCAAAAACCACCGCTGCAAGCTCTAAATCATGTGTGGGATAGTTCTTTTCATGAGTTCTTAACTTCCGTGATGCATACGCCACTGCTTTCTTATGCTGCATCAGCACACATCCGAGTCCTTGATGAGAAGCATCACAAAAAACTTCATAAGGTTCCTCTGGTTGCGGTAAAACTAACACCGGTGAAGTCGTCAATCGCTCTTTCAGCAATTTGAAACTGGTTTCACACTTCTCGGTCCAAGCAAAGGGTTGATCCTTCCTTGTAAGTTGCGTCATTGGTGCCGCAATCCTTGCAAATCCTTCAATAAATCTGCGGTAATAACCAGCTAACCCGATAAAACTTCGTATATCTGTAACCGTCTTTGGCTGATCCCATGCAAGTACCGTCTCTATTTTCCTAGGATCCACTGCTATCCCTTCTCTTGATATGACATGACCTAGAAAATTCACTTTGTCTAGCCAAAACTCACACTTAGAGGGATTAGCATACAACTTCTTAACACGCAAAACTTGTAAGACCAAACGAAGATGCTCTTCATGTTCCTCTTCATTTTTTGAGTAAATGAGTATATCATCGATGAAAACTACCACAAATCGGTCTAAGAACGGATGGAAAATCCTATTCATGTAGTCCATAAAAATGGCGGGTGCATTCGTCACTCCAAACGGCATCACAAGGTATTCATAATGCCCATAACGCGTACTAAATGCCGTCTTTGAAATATCTTCCTCCCTTACTCTGATCTGGTGGTAGCCTGACTTCAAGTCAATCTTTGAGAAAATGGCAGCTCCATTCAATTGATCCATCAGATCATCAATTCGTGGCAAGGGGTACCAGTTCTTAATAGTTACCTTATTGAGTTTCCGATAATCCACACATAAGCGTGAACGCCCATCTTTCTTCTTTACCAAAAGAACTGGCGCTCCTCAAGGGGATACACTTGGCCTGATGAATCCTTTCGCGAGTAGATCCTCAACCTGACTCTTTAGCTCAGTTAATTCTACCGGCGCCATCCGATAAGGAGGATCTGAAACCGGTCCTATTCCAGGATGTAAATCTATAAAAAAACTCTACTTCGCGTACCTGGGGAAATCCTGGAATCTCCAATGGAAACACATCTTGGAATTGTTGAACCACACATATGTTTTCAATTTGAATGTCTGAGGTTACTTCCACACTATGTAGTGACAAAAACTCTAGAGCGCCATCCCTCAAGGCCACTCTAAGTTGGTTTGCGGACAAGTATTTAACAACTCCGAGTTCAGGGAAAAATACCATCTTGCGAGCACAGTCCAAGATGACATAGTGATAGGATAACCAGTCCATCCCGAGTATGATCTCGAGTGACGGTAGGGGTAAACAAATTAGATTGACCAAAAAATCTCTATTCTGGATAACTACTAAACAGTGTAAGCATGCTGTACTCACAACTAGATTCTTGGCAGGTGTAGAGACTTGTAAATCAAAAAGCAGTGGAGGAATCTTTATGTTCAAACGATTGGCACAATCTAAGGAAATGAATGAATGGGTTGCACCAGTATCAATCAATGCAGTTAAAGAATTACCTGCAACTTGACAATTCTCATGTATTGCATTGCTGGCTTGGACACTCTCCTCAGCACCCATAGTATAGACACGTCCCTTTGCAGTAGGTCGGGCTCCCTATGTCGCATTTAATGTTGACTCCACCTTTGGAACCTTGCAATCTCGGTACAGATGACCTGGTTTCTTACAGTTGTAGCAAGTAAGAGTATTTGTTTTGCAATCCTTCGCAAAATGTCCTTCCCGTTCATAGTTGTAACATACCAGTTTCCCCCTCATCTGATTTCCTTGGGTGACGTTTGCAGAACGAGTTGGTCCACGATAGTTCTGGGAGGGTTGATAAGGCTTCGCTCCCTGTCTACCACGATTAGGATTATTTGGACGACTTGGTCCCCCAGCAGTAAAGTTTCCTCCACGGTTTACCCTCTTATTTTCATATCCTCGATCTCTTGACATTTCTCAACCAGTGTTTGAAATCGTCTGATACCCAGAGGTATCACTGCATCCTGCATCTCATATCTCAACCCTTCTTGGAATCGACGACACATGTAAGCTTCATCGACACCATCTCTGAAGAAACGGAAAAACCTTGATAGGGATTCAAACTTGGTCGCATAAGCCTCAATGGTCATACCTCCTTGGCGTAGTTTCAGGAATTCCTCACCGTACCTTTCCCTAGCTGTCTCTGGAAAGTAATTGGCCAGAAATTTATGTTTAAAGGTTTCCCAGTTTATCTCCTCGTATGCACCTTCCATAATCAGCCTAGTGTTCTTCCACCAGTACTCAACATCTCCTAGTAGTTGATAGGTGGCCAGAGTCACCCTTTCTATCTCAGGGCAATGGATTGCTCCAAATATCTTTTCCAATTCCTGAAGCCATAAATCAGCCGCACCAGGACCTCCTTCCCCACGGAACTGAGGTGGGTCTTGGCGACGAAATTGAGTGAGAGTACGAGTCCTAGCAGCATGAATCTCTCGATCTCTCTTCTCTGCGTCTCTTTGTATCTTAGCATTGGTTTGCGCAGTCACAGCAGCTGCCATAGCATTCATTGCATGAGCCATTTGACCAATGGTGTGAGCATTAGTCTCAGGGGGTGGAGGTACACGTCGGGGAGGCATTTTCTTCCTGCAACACCCAACATTTAGATTAGAACCTTCTCCTGAGCTTTCCAACACCATCACATGTCAACAACTTACTAACATAAACTTAATTGCTCAAGCTCTAGAACTGACTGGACAACTAAACAGAAGACTCTAGATGGATGACTTCCTAAAACACTTTCCCTTTGAAGATCTAAAGTCGTGCTCTGATACCAAAAATGTAACACCTAGTTTTAAAACTTTTTTTTTTAAAAAAAAAACATCAGAGTCAATTGTTTAACGAATTCCAAAACAACGGAGTATGTTACTTTCAAATGCACAGCCGGCTCTACATATCCAAAGAACTACAACGCATATTTTTCGAAATGGAAACAACTGTTTTGAAACTGAAATAATAATATATGCATCAATAGTAACTCCTCGAAGGAGCAAAGTGTAAGTACCTGTACAATACAATAACCCAAAATACAGCACCTAGTTCATGACCTATAAACATAAGGGTGCCATGAACATAGGGCATGCCGTAGCCAAAATATAACAATAACTGCTCCTAAAAGTATCATAGTATACGGTACAATCATCCAAAAATATATCCCAAAACTAAACTATGACGGGCCCACATCTACGAAAACGCGATCAGCACAGGATAGGACTATACAACCACAAGCTAAAGAACTAAGGCGGGCAATTGCAAGGGTGCTCGCCACAGACCAAACAAGAACTCTCGGAAGGGGCTCTGGCTCGTGACGTCACATCATACATCTGGGTGGTCGTTAACCACATCATAATAATAGTAGAGGGTCACTTTCTAAAAATAGCATATAGAAAAGAATACACATATACAGGTATAACATGATATAATTGAAACACAATTTAACACCACAAAGTAAATGCAGACTCTATATGGATTGGTGGTCCCAATTCGTCGGGTACCCTCACCATGCATGAATCCCAGAATTTTACCTCTCCGCAGAGAGTCGTGATACCCCCTTGGGTCCTCACTAACCGTGCTTCCTTGTAGACACAAAAAGTGCTGCCCTTGCAGACACCCGGTGTTGCCTCCTCGCAGACACCTGACTCAATTTGATCTCAAAGGATCAATGACGGCTCAGTCACATCACCTGGTGTAGTAGAATCCCTTTGGGATTAGGTGACGGCTCAGTCACATCACCATGGCCCATTCGGCACCAACTACCTACACGCAACTATGATATGCATGAACACACAAATGCAATTGCAACAATTTATATAATCTCGTCTCAGGTAATCATAACCACATGCCAATTCATATATTTCGCACAAATCATATGAAAGCATTTCACACGTTTATCATTAACAAACTCAATCAGCACATCATTTTCACAAGGACCCCAAGTGGGCACACAATCATTCATACAAATACATACGCATTCAGTACTATATAATATCGTTAGAAGGTGCCCTTACCTTCGCACGCTTCCTGATAATTTCCTTCTTCCCACGTACCTGTACTATCACGTCCTAAACCACGTAATATTTACCGTTAAATAAGGTATTTTATTCCCTCTCAGTTCTAACTCATAAATATAACCATTCCCGTTAACTACTAATCTAATCGCTTTATAAACAAAATAAATCTTTTCACATAGAAAATAGTTTTTCCCGTAAAAGAATAATTAATTTCCAGTTCAAAGAAATTTCTAACACACTAATTAAAATTCAATTAGTATTTTGAACAACCAATTTTGTCAAAATACGTTTCTCACACTAGGAATAAAATTAGTGAAAACCAATATAGATAACTAAGTAATATACCAAAATAAATAATATTCTAAATTATAATTTAGAATAAAATAATATTTTCTATTCAAAATAAATTATTTTGATCTAAAAATATTTCGACATCAAAACTTGTTAACAGTTTTTCAACGGTACCAAAAATCGGCACAGATCGTACTTTAAAATACTATTCCGAACGTATCCGGAAAATTCCGAAAAAATAAAATAATTAACTAAATAAAAATATTTGAAGTAAAATAAATATTCTTTCCTTTAAAAAAAATAGAAGAAAAAATAATATCAAAAAGACATAAAAACGAGACCGGAAGAAAAAACGACAGTGTGGCGCCCGCCACACTCATACAAAGTGGCGCCCGCCACTCTAGTGAAAAGTGGCTCCCGCCACTTACAAAGGCAAGGGTGGGTGGCGCCCGCCTCCCCCATTTTTCTCTTCTTTTCATTTTTTTTTTCTAAACCAAAAATATTTATTTTCTTAACAAAATATTATAACTCAATTATTTCTACTCTCCTAACACTACTACCGGTACCAATAATTTCACTTACGCTTATTAATTAACATGATAATTTACACTCCTAAAACAATTCTTAAAAAAAATATATAAATCATGCTATCTAAATTAAAATCAAAACATATTCATGTTAACTCTAATAAAATGAAAACCATACCAGTAATATACATGCATGCATTGGCTTAAAGAAATAATATACTTAAGGTAAGAAAAATATATTACCAGAACAAGCTTTTGAAATGGAGAATATGGAGTTTGATAAACACAGAGCTATTTTTTTTCTTTGAGAGAGATAACAGACTTGTATGAAAATGAATTAACCATAACTTAACACAATTAACATTTTGTCTCTACAGGAATAGTAACCGCCCTCAAATTCTCACGAGGAACCAATCATCACCTTTTTCCAAAATATCTGGATATTTGGTTTTGTAAACTAAGTTAACACATATACTTATATTTGTTTTAACTTTTCGTTACAGGACACAAACAAAATAATAACCAATGTACTAATATATATATATATATATATATATATATATATATATATATATATATATATATATATATTCTGAAGTAATAAATTTTCTAACCAACCTACAAGTGTCGAAAAAGACCCGAACGAAAAACAGTTGAATTCGTGTTTTTATCAAAAATAAAATTTGAACATATCAAAATAAATTATAGGTGACGAAGTTATAGAAAACAGACTGGAAATGATAAAACTCATAAATATAATTATTTCGACCGGTCAGCCGGTAAATTTATATTTAATTAATTCTGAAATAAAAAGAGATAATTAGTATAGATAATTAAAACAAGAGAACAACGCCACTCACTGCAAAGTTTCTGGTAACCCTCCTGATCTGGCCCTGGTAACACAGTATTATTTATCGACAAAAACCTCGGACTCACGGTCGGCAACCCCTAACTCTCTAAATAATTAAACACCCTAATACTTAAAATTATTCAAAAGCTATGGGTCTTACACTTTCAGCACCCGTCTGTGTTTGAACCTTTATTTCAATACTCATCCGTATTGACCTTTGACACCCGTCCGTGTCCTTTTAGCACCCGTCAGTGTTTGAACCTTTATTTCAATACCCGTCCGTATTGACCTTTGACACCCGTTCGTGACCTTTCAGCACCCGTCTGTGTTTGAACTTTTTCAATACCCATCCGTATTGACCTTTGACATCGTCCGTGTTCTTTCAACTCCCGTCCGTGTTTGAACCTTTATTTCAATACCCGTCCGTATTGACCCTAGACACTCGTCCGTGTTCTTTCAGCACCCGTCCGTGTCTGAACTTTTCTTCAATACTCGTCCATATTGACCTTTGACACTCGTCTGTGTTCTTTCAGCACCTGTTCGTGTGTGAACCCTTAGACACTCGTCTGTATTTGTCCCCAATGTTGTTAACACTCATTCATGTTTGTTTCAATCTACTTCAATACTTCGTCTGTATTGATCTCTGACACTCGTCCGTGTTATAATTTGACACCTTTTATTACTTGTTCCCCAGCGGAGTCGCCTCTCCTTTTGCAGGATGCAAATTTGTGTGGTTATTTTAGTATTTAATCTCCATGTATCCCGACTATCTGGAGACCTTTGCCTCCATACCCTCAGGTCCAAGAATTTTGAATAGGGGCAGCTGTAACACCTCAAAATTTGCCCCCCATGTTTCTAACACTAACTGGCTTATGTTTCATCTCATTCTGCATTATCATTTGTGCATGTCATTGGTTCTTAGCATGGGATCAAGGTATCTAGACCAACTCAAGGGAAGAAGATGTTTTCTAGAGGTTCAAGCAAAAGATCATGTGTGTTATCCAAGAGACCAAAAGAAGAAATGTTCTTAATGTCATCAATATTCAAGCCACAATGGATTCTTTGACCTCAAGGCATCCTAATGTGCCCACCACCTCATCAGATGATTGCAAATGGCAAGAGATTTCAAGTGAATCATATCCTCCCAGATGGATTTCTCAAATTAGGGTTTTTGGAATCTTTGAGTCTAACACTCCAATGGGCAAGATTTTTGAGGTTTCATCATCATCAAGTGGCACATCTCATCATTGTATAAGAGGATGCACATCATATTCAGAAGAATTTTGATTTTGAACATGGGTCGGTTTCTCCTAAACCATGGGTGCCAAAATTAGGGTTTGCCATAAAATTAATTTATTTCTGATTTTTTGGGCAAGACTTAATTCCATGGTATTCCTCATGTCCCCAAGTGTCTAGGAATGGAGAATTGTCCATCAATTTGGTTCAAAAGGTTTTCAATTGTTCAAAAGATTCAAAATCAGGAAAATTGGGGATGAAAGTCAACTGTGCAGTGAAAAAGTCAAATCCTGACTTTTTGAGGTCAACATCATGATCTTCAAGTCTTATATGATCAATGGATGAAATTTGGTCAAGAAATGTTCAAGGATTCATGAACAATCAAGAATGTGGAAAAGTTGCTATTTTTGGAAATCTAGGTTTTTAAAAAGTTGCTATTTTTGGAAAGTTTTAGCCTAAATTCAGCCATCTTCCAAGCCAATTACCATCATGATACAAGCTTCATTTCAATTTTCTTTAAACATGAAAGTTGTAGAGCTTGTTCCAAGCTTTCTAACCATGTAAAGTTTGTCTCATTTGGATCATTTTTTAGAGTTATGGTGTCCCAAAGTTGGAATTGGAGATTTCAAGATGTAATATTTGGGGACTTAGAATTTTTTCTAAGTTACTTTTGACAGCTTGGTACACCAATGTTCATGGTTGATTTTGAATGATTTCCAAGCCTTAATTTGAGAAACCTTTAACATAAGGATTGTAGAGGGCAATCCCCTCTTTCCAAAGAGTACAAGTATGCCTTGATTGGATTAATATTGAGCAGGTTATGGTCTCTTGAAATCCAAGGTTTTTCATGTTCATGGTAAGTTCAAGACTTAGAATTTTTCTAAGTGTTTTGGCAGTTTTGTGGAAAAGTTTTCATGGCTGATTTTCATCATCCTCCAAGCATTATTTCAAGTTGGTTCCAACATATTTTTTACTCATTGATCTTCCTAGTTTCGTGCAAGCTCAAGTTTGTATTCATTGGAGCAATATTGATCAAGATATGTCCAATCAAAGTAGAGTGCATCAACATATTTCAAGGCATCTCTCTTGACACTTTTGTGTAGTTTTCTTGCAGCAAAAGGTACATCTTAAATTCTCACGCATGACTTCATTTGTGCTGGCCAAAACCTTGCCTTATGTGACCAAGCATACACACCATTTTCGTGCACTTTTTTCCACTTATTGTGCCAAAAATAGGAAAAAGGAAAGTGTGTATACAAACCTCATTTCATTCTCTTCCCATGTGCAAATCCTTCACTCATTCCTTGCTTCATTTTTCTGACTTATTTTTCATCCAAAATATCACAAAATCACCTCACCATGTGCCATAACCGTGTATACTTTTCTCTCACATAAAATTCAAAAAATTGGCATAACAACTTTCAGTGAATTCCATCCACTCCCTCACGTGCCAAACCATCCATATATAAGTTTCCTAAAACCCTAAACGCAGACACTCTCTTTTTTGGCTGAAAACCAGATCTTAAAACTCAGTTTCTCTCATTTTTCATCACCTTCGAGTTCTTGGTTTTCTGAGAATTTTTGAAGTTCTCTTGCCTGAATCACCATCTACCAAGTGAGCTTAGGTTTCTGTACGCATTATTCAGCCTCTGTAACCACCATTGGAGGCTCTACAAGTTTGGTTTTCTTCACCATCGGGTTGGGATTGATTGAAGTTTTCTAGCAATTTCTTGGGAAAAGCAAGCATTGATCTACATTCTCCAAGTGATTTATAATCTTTCCACATAATTTCCTAAATCTATCTCGTGCTAAGAAGAGCCAACGGAGCAGCTCCGTTAGGTAATTCCTTTGCCTCTTTTTTCTCTCATGCTAAACGTGTATTAAACCTGTTTGCTGTTGATTCTGAAGTCCTACACAAGTGTGGGCCATGTTTACATAATGGTTGTGTTGATTTGAATGAATTTAAGTTTGTATGTCATATCTTCGAGCTCGGTTTTCATGGTCGTTTAGTGATTTTAAATGATTTTGGATGGTGGATTTGAGATCCCCTTGAAATTTCCTACAAGATGATTTATTTGGTTGCACGTTTTGGTGAGGTTGAACTCTGGAGCTCCGGCGAGCCTCCCGGAGAAGATGACCGGAGCTAGGGCTCCGGAATCTTATGTGTGATGCTGACTTGGCACGGTTGACCTATTGACTTGTACAGGATTGGAGGCTGCGTGCTGATGTGTGTTTGTGATTTAATGAAACCTTGCGTTTCATACTTTTCTTTTGTTTTTTTTAATTTTTCTGATAATTAGGGATTGGGCTTAGTGATTTTGGCTTTCTGTACCCCCAGATTTTCAGCCCAATGCGTGTGCTTGTGATTCCTTTGTATCTGGATTGCTGCCTACACCCCCTGCCTTGCCATTTATTTTTATTTTCTTTTCTTTTATTTCATTTTTATTTTAATTGATGAGAACATTTTAAAAATCCAAAAAAATATATTCCAGATCCATGAGTGTCTTGACTTAATTTCGATTTTTTTAATTTTATTTTTCCATTTACTTTCCTATTTTATTTTGAATTAATTTTGAGGTTGCTTTTACATGTTTACCCTTGAGCTAGGGTTTATGTTTTGGTGCGATTTGTTTGCCTTCTTGATCCAATCTTTTGGCTATGTTTTGATACATCTTTGGTGAATGTTTGAGGATTGATTTAGTGCTGAGATGTTGAATTTTTGATTAATTCTTGATTGATTTTAATTGGTCCTCTATGCATGCAAGATTAGCCTCTTATGTGTGATGTTTTGATCCAATTGATGTTGAAACTTTGTGATTCTTGTTGAGATCCTTCACACATTCACTCTTGATGGATATATCATGAGTTTCAAATTTTATTTGGATTTTTATGAGGCTTGTTTCTATTTTTGGTTGATGCCTTCTTGTGGTTTGATTTTGGTTTAAACATGTTTGGATACTTGACCTAGTCTGGTTTCTTTTGACCACTTGTGTTTAAATGGTGCTTGAAATGATTATTTGGTGTGATCATGTACTGACTTAGCTTGTTTGTGGCTTTGGAATCATTATCATTTGATCATTTTTTCTTTTTGATGTTGATTTTTCAAATTGACAATGTTTTGACTTTTATCCTTTGGTGTCCTTGACCTAATCTTGTGAGTTGCTTTCTTGTATGATCTAATGAATGCTTGAGGACTTTTGTTTTCTTTGAATGACATGTTTGAGGTTCTGATCCTCTTGATTTTGTGTCCATTGTGTGATCATTTCTTACTTCTTGCCTCACTTGATCATGTGTTTCTTATATGGATGTCTTAAGTGGATATTTGCATAGTTGTGGTGCATGTTTTGAAAGTGATTCTTGTTGTTTCTTCTTGCTATCCGTGAGTTGATGTTTGGATTGATATACATGTTCATCTTGCTGCCCATTTACTTGCATGCCTTAATTTCACATTGTTTGATCATTTGAAGTAGTGTTGTGCATGAGTTAGTTGTTGCTAATTGTTTGGATGTTGATGAGATGCATACTTGAGATCATTTTCTAATGTTTGAATTGGTTGACCATGAGATGACTTAAGTTATGAATTGGATTCATTTTCATCTTACCTTGTTCATTTCATCTTTGTGTAATGTTTAATGGTGTTCCATTGTGTTTCTTGTGCAAGTTTGCTTGCATCCTTTCTTGTTTGCTCCTACTTGCCTAGTTGAACTTTCTTGTATGATCTTTGAAGCTAGATTGATGATATGAATTGGATATGATATGCATGATGTGCTTGCTGCCCTACTTTGTTTCTCATCTGTTACCTCTCTTTCTTCTTCATCTCTTCCACTTCTTTTCTTCCCGTTTGGATCTTAAGACTTGTTCAAGTCTTGGATTCACTTTTGTATGCTCCCTTAGGGTTCCCTAGTCCAAATTAATCTTTGATTAAGCTTGGAGTAGGGTAGACATTAGGATTCAAACCATTCATGCTAACATTAGGTAGAATCTTCCACTCTTACCTCAACCTTAGGGCCATCTTTGTATGACAACCTTAGGATAGAATTCTCGTAGTGTTTTCTTTTCATTTGAGTCTTCTCTTCTCATCTCTTAACAATTCTAAAACACTTAATAAGGACAAGCATTACACACGAGCCTTAAGCATGGGAAATGAGGAATGAGGGGTTTCCTTTCATTTTTCTAGAGTGTTTAGCGGACGTCCTGTCTTGGGACAATTTGCGACGCATTCGTTCCTATGTCATAGACTTTGGTGCAATGTAAGTTATGAACTAACTCAATTCACTTCTGTCTAAAAAATACAAAAACAAATTCAAATATTTTTATCCTTCGGGATTGATGGGTTTTAAATCATTTTCAAAAAAGAGCTCATCGCTCACGTAAAAAACATAAAGACCTCGTTAGGTCGAACTACGACTGCTCTGACTTCTTCTCTCTCGTCTGATTGAGGATACGTAGGCACAAGATGCGATATCTTGGCAAGCACCCTTCCCTCTTTTTCGACCCGTCCGTCAAACTACGATTACTCTGACTTCTTCTCTCCCATCCGATTAAGGATACGAAGACACAAGATGCGATATCTTGGCGAGCACCCTTCCCTCTTTTTTGACCCGTCCACGATTTACGGACGCTCTGATTTCCTCTATCTGGTTAGATTGAGGATACGTAGGCACAAGACGGCGATGTCTTGGCGAGCACCCTTCACCTTTCTTCCGTAGTTCCACGAACTACGGACGCTCTGATTTCCTCTCTCTGGTTAGATTGAGGATACGTAGGCACAAGACGGAGATGTCTTGGCGAGCACTCTTCCCACCTCTTCGACTCGTAGGTCGAACTACGTTTGCTCTGATTCCTCTTTCTCGTCCGATTGAGGATACGTAGGCATGAGATGCGATATCTCGATGAGCAACCTCCCCCCTTTAGTGCGTAGTCTGTCGAACTACGTTGACTCTGATTCTTCGTTCGTCCACGAAGATACATAGGCATTGGATTGCGATAATCCTTGCGAGTCCGTCTTTGCTTCCCCCTCCCTCGTTTTCGTTTAGCCGTAGACTTTAGGATAACACACCCTTAGATATAGACAATAAGCGTGGATCCCATCGAGTACGATGGACGCGTGGGGGTGCTAATACCTTCCCCTCGCGTAACCGACTCCCGAACCTAGACTATGGTTGCGATGACCATGTCTTCTCCCTCTTCAGGTTTCTTCGATTGTTTCCTTTCCCTACGCCGGGATAAATAACGTTCGGTGGCGACTCTTCTGTTCTTGTTTCTCATCGGTTATTTTTTCGCAGTTGCGACAGATAGCAAATTGTGTTGTTACTATCATTCTTTTGGTGATGGCGACTTGTGTTGTTACCTGCATCCTTTTGGTGTCAGTAATTTTTGAAGATTAAGAACTTACTATCATCCTTTTGGTGATAGCGAGTGGTGTGTTTTTACTATTATCCTTTTGGTGATAGAACCGTCATCCTTTTGATGTCGGTGATCTTTAAATTTGGGAATTTACTATCATCCTTTTGGTGATAGTAAATTATGTTATCACCTTCGTCCTTTTGATGTTGGTGATCATTACAATTGTGTATTTACTATCATCCTTTTGGTGATAGCAAATGGTGTTGTTACCTTCATCCTTATGGTGTCGGTAATCCTTAAAAATTGTATACTTACTATCATCCTTTTGATGATAGCGAGTGGTGTGTGTTCACTATCATCCTTTTGGTGATAGAACCATCATCCTTTTGGTGTTGGTGTTCTTTGCAGTTATGATCCCACCATTGTCCTTATGTCAATAGCGATCCTTCCAAATTAGTGGCCTTACTGTCATCATTTTGGTGCTAGCAAGAGTAATTTGTGCTCTAACCATCATCCTTTTGGTGATGGCGTTCTTTGTCATTCTGATTTAACCTTCATCCTTTTGATGTTGATCTTTGAAGACGATCGAGTTAACTATCATCCTTTTGGTGATAGAAAGCTTTGTGTATTGATCTTATTGTTATCCTTTTGGTAATAGGAAGGTTCAGTGTGATAACTATCTTCCTTTTGGTGGTATCGATCTTTGTAATTTTTATTTATTCATCATCCTTTTGGTGATGGCTGTTAGCCTTTTGGTAATAGCAATCCGTGAGTCGTGGGTCTCATTATCACCCTTTCGGTGATGTTGACCTTAGTCTTAATGCCTAATCATCGCCATTTTGGTGATGATATTCGTTAAAGTTTAATTTAACCATCATCGTTTTGGTGTTGACAATTCTTGAAGTCTTTGTGAGTTTACTATCATCTTTTTGGTGATAGCCAGTTGTTGATTTTACTGATATTCTTTTGGTATCAGCGATCTTTACAGTTTTGATTTTATCGTCACCCTTTTGGTGTCGTTAACTTCTGTCATTGTAAGTTTCAGTGACCACTTAAGGGTCGACATTGATTTGGTTTCTTTTAAAAACTCATCACACTTTCTTTCTTAGACAAAATTTGGGGTCTTTTCATATTTAATTATCTTCCACCATGAATGTATGAAGACCGTTATCATTCATACCTTCTGGTTCAAGTTAATTAAATAGGGGCATCTGTCATACCCCAATTTTGTCCGGGCATTTTAGATTTTTCAATTATCTGTTTTTATTTTAATTTTTCATCATTTGTACAGCATAACATGTATTTCATCTCGTATAGTGCTTAAAGTGTCAGCCGGAATAATTTCTCGGATTTACAGATAGACTGGCAAACTAATTTTCAACTGTACCTAAAATTAGTAAACGAAAAATGTCAAAATTGAGCTTGGAAATGCCAGTGATATTAATCTACATTTCGCATAGTTTAACCTGGCGTGCTCATTTTATTTTTTTCGACTATTTTTCGGGCACGTTTTGATCAGTCTGAGTAGTTTAACTGGTCAAAATTTATTTCAAAATCTGACCAAACGTTGTATTTTTCCGAGTCGTTTATTTCGCGTTGATCATTTTGGTGCATTCATTTTATTTTTTTGAGCACTTTTTTTTGTCCGACTTTTTATTTGTTTTTTAATTATTTTATTTTTAGGTTAAAGAATAATTTTAATTCATTTATTTAGATATTTAAATTTAAATTCATTTTAATTGTTTGATTATATTTTAGTTCTATTTTGTCATCAATTCTCCCCTTTTATAAAAAAACATGATTTTTAATTCTTTTTATTCTTGTCTTATTATAAAAAAACACAAAAACATGATTTTTGATTCTTTTTATTTTTGTCTTATCATAAAAAACAAAAAAAAAACATGATTTTTAATTCTTTTTATTCTTGTCTTATCATAAAAAACACAAAAACATGATTTTTAATTCTTTTTAGCATTCTTGTTTTATTGTTGAAAACTTAGTACTCTATATATGTGCATTGCATAAGGCCAAAGGAGGGGGGATCAAAAAAGAGACAACAAAACAAAATTTGTCCCGTCATTGCTCTTTCTCTCTCTCTCTCTCTCTCTCTCTCTCTCTCTCTCTCTCTCTTTCACGTTAAAACAAAATAAATAAATAAAAGACAGGTCATACTTCATCTTCACACAAGCTCATGAATAACAACAACAAAACCATTTTTCTTTCAAACTCATAACAAATCCGTAAAGCACCATGAAAGTCTCTACATAACAAACCGAAACATCTGCAATCATGCACACCTTCGGCGCCGTTCAACCTCTGTTTGTGGTAGCTTTCTCTTATCCCTTTCGTTTTATATTCATAAAAACTTTTTATTGTGTTTGTTTGTTTTAGTTTTTAGAAATCTTTTTATTAATATGTTAGGTGTTTTGAAATCTTTTTTTCTCTTTTTATCAAAACAAAACTTTTTTAAAAATAAAAAATGACAAAATTTTAAAAAAATATAACAAGCATTTTATCTTAATGTTTGTGATTGATTTTCTTTTACTTTGTTTTTATTGATTTATGTGGGTTGTCTAATTTTATTATTTATTTGTTTTGTTGTGATTGTTTAATTATCTTTATTGCTTTTATTTTCCATTAGCTAGAAAAAGTAATTAATTGAATAATAGATAAAATACAACAAAAAAACATAAAATCAACTCTTTTATAAAAAAAAGAACAAAAAAGAATAAATACTTGATCCAACGTCGAGACACTTTTTAACGAGCTCATTTTATTTTCGTGCTTGTGCTTATTTCTTTAATTGAGTTTACTTATAATCTTTTCATTTCATCCCCATCCGATAAAATGTACCCCGTTCCCATTAAGTGTAATAATTTTATTGCTTTAATCTTGATTGTATTTTAATGTTTTATCCAAATCTCACTTACAAGCTCAAACAATTTTCATACTAATTCTCGATTCAATATCGAGCCCCATTTTCAAACCCTGTAAGTCGATTGTTTCTACGATCTCCCTCAACCAAACCCAAAAAAATTCTTGATTCATATATCAAGTCATACCCCAACTTGTAAGTCGACTGCTTTTTAGCATCGCCGTCAACCTCATGCACGCAGTTTCTCTTTGGTTGTGGTTTTGTTTACTAGGAGCACCCTTAGGGACTAGGAATTGACCTAACTTTTTCTCAAACCCTTGATCCAACGTCAAGTGGTTCCTTCCCTCATAAGTCGGTTGCCTTTTGCAATCGCCATCACACAAATTCAAACCTCGATCTTTTATCGAGTATTTTAAAACTAAAATCTCTTTTCTCAAAAGAAATAAAAAAATACTTTAATTATATCTCTAACCTCTTTCCAAAATATAAAAAACATTTCACAAATATCAAACCATTTTTGCCTCTTGGCTTTTCCATTTAAAACTATTCAATAAGGACATGCTTCTAGCATCGTCCATAAAAACACACAACAAACCACAAACCTTTTCAACACGAACTACGGAGTTCTGATTCCCTCTGGAATACGTAGGCACTGGGTTGAAAACTCGGACGAACTCAATAATAAAAAACTCTTATTTTCCCCCAAGTATTCATTCATCCATCCTTTCCTTAGCAAGCTTATAGATAACAAACACCTTTCATGCCTAGACAACTTAGACGGTTCCCATCGAGTACGATGGATGTAGGGAGGTGTTAATACCTTCTCGTTACATAACCAACTTCCGAACCCAACATGGTTGCGATGACCATACCATATCCTCTATCCCGCAGGTTTTCTCGATATTTTCCCTTACCCTTTGGGGAATAAATAAAGTTTGGTGGCGACTCTCTGTTAGTCCATCCACGAACTTTCTTCGCGAGGTCGTGTTTTTCGAGGAACGGCACCAAGCCCGTGCAGTTGTGATGTTTATTTAAAGGGGTTTTCTAAACCTAAAGAAAGAGTGGATTTGAAGAATTAGGATTAGCCGTGTCTTGGTGATTCTTTAGGTTTTAGTGTGTTTTCTATGTATGTCATTCTTGTATCAGTTTTGATGCATTGAGTTGACTGATTGTTAATTGTTAATTGTTCATTCATAAGCTTTTAAGCAATATTGTATTGTTCTTAGTTAAAGATTTTAAGCAAAATTAAGTATTTTACTTAAAAGTGTTGGTAGTTCTATTTTGGGTTGTTATTGAATTGTCACTGGTTTGTGACTGATAGGAAGTGAGATAGGGATCTCATATCTAGAGGGTGTCTAGGTAGAAGTTGCATAAGGTAGTGATTAGGTGATAAGTTGTAAATAGGGGAGTTTAACATTGAACTAATAGTGTCATAGTGAATTTCCTTCCTGGCTTGGTAGCCCCCAGATGTTGGTGACGTTGCACCGAAC
Organism: Lathyrus tuberosus; assembly: GCA_022829125.1. Taxonomy (NCBI): domain Eukaryota; kingdom Viridiplantae; phylum Streptophyta; class Magnoliopsida; order Fabales; family Fabaceae; genus Lathyrus; species Lathyrus tuberosus. Next base: position 3,922,029 of record JALAZF010000289.1, on the reverse strand, counting down.
TGGGTTAACAACTACTGGTGTTATTTATCTTTCTGTCATTTATTTTTATGCATATTTGTGAGTGTTCAAATTGTCTTGATCCCAGTGTTGTGACATCTGTCTCGACATTTGGTATCTGCGTGCCAGAATTTCAATTGGCATCAGAGCAGGTCACCCTTTTCTGTTTTTGGGTGAGCTCTAGGGTTTTTGTTTTTTTTTTCTGGCACTATGGACAAGGAAGGAGGAGGGAATGTGAATAGACCACATATCTTATATGGAACCAACTATGACTATTGGAAAGCACGCATGATGGCTTTCTTAAAATCCATGGATAGAAAAACTTGGAAAGCTGTCGTCAAGGGCTGCGAACATCCTGTGGTTAAAGATAAAGATGGGAAGGAATCTTTGAAACCTGAAGAGGACTGGACCAAGGAAGAAGATGAGACTGCTCCTGAAAACTCCAAAGCCTTGAATGCTTTATTCAATGTAATTGACAAGAACATGTTTAGGTTGATCAACACATGTACTGTGGCTAAGGATGCTTAGGAAATTCTCAAGACAACTCATGAAGGCACATATAAGGTAAAGATGTCTAGACTTCAGCTGCTCACTACCAAATTTGAGAATCTAAATATGAGGGAAGATGAAAGTATACATGACTTTCACATGAATGTTCTTGAAATAGCTAATGCCTTCAATGCCTCGAGAAAAAAGATATCAGAAGAAAAACTGGTTATGAATATTTTTAGCTCTCTCCCTAAGAAATTTGACATGAAGGTCACAACCATTGAAGAAGCCCAAAACATCAGCAGTATGAGAGTTAATGAGCTAGTGGGGTCACTTCAAACTTTTGAATTGACCATAAATTATAGAATTTAAAAGAAAAACAAAAGCATTGCTTTTGTATCTAATGCCGAAGATAAAGAGGGTCAAGCTAACCTGGATAGTGATGAGGGACTGTCAAATACCATTTTTCTACTTGGGAAGCAATTCAATAGAATTATGAAGATAATGGACAAAAAGGGAAGACCAGGTGTCAAGGACATCACATCGGACATCAAGAATAACTATGATTCTCAAAAGAATACCTGAACTGAAGAGAAGTCAGATCAAAGAAAAGGGATTCAGTGTTATGATTGTGAAGGTTTTGGTCACATTAGGCCAGAATGTCTTAACTATCTCAAGAAACAGAAAAAAAGGATTGACTGTATCTTGGTCTGATGATGATGAGTCAGAAGATGATTTCAACATAGAGATTGTCAAACCTATTACTTCTCTCTCTGGCAGATGGGCAGATGAAGTAGAATCTTGTGATGAAAATGTCCTCTATGGAGATTTGGATGTGTCCTACAAGGAAACTTGTGACAGATGTGAAGAAAGACTTAAGACTGGGGCAAATTAGAGAAAGGTCATAACTGAATTGGAAAATGAGAAGAAGGAACTCTTATGTACTATTTCTCAGCTTAAAAATAAGGTAACTCTCTTAAATTCCAAGCTTTATGACATGGCAGATTCCTTGAGTAGGATGAAAAATAGGGCTGAAATAATAAAAGATACTGGAGATGTAGAAGTTCGTTATCAACCTAATAATAAACAAAGAAGAGTGTCTGAAGAAAAGTTCCTTCCTTCTGAAAGGAAGAAGATGGTCACAATTTCTAACCACATGTTACACCATTCTGGCAGACATAATGAACCTCCAAATAATTACTAATCTTGTTGGAGATGTAATTACTGTAACACCCCCAATTAAATAAAGCAGTAAAAGAAAATTCAAAATTTCATTAAAGTATATTTAGAAATTCACAGCATAGACCGAGGGGTCACATCAATTTGAAACAAACACAATAAACCTGCCCATAAAGATATGCAACACTCACAGGTAGCAAATAAACAGAGGAACTTAGTTCCTACTACACACAATTCAAATACAGAATAAAGCGGAAAATCTGTACTGAATCTTATATATATATATATATATATGTATCATAAAAAGTTTGTCATACATCAAGTCATACATGCACACGCCAATAGATATATATACATATACACATCAAACTACAAAACGATCCCCCTGACTACCCGGTGCCACATATCAGAGCCGACCGACAAAAGAATGAAGTCCTAAGCTTCACAAAAGACCTCCATCATCTAATCTGCAATGCCTCATAGAGCATTATAAAACAGTAGAAGGGTGAGAAAAACAACCATAATATAATTGCATACAATTATATATAACACCAAAAATACACATATAAACGGTTCTCACCACAAATCATACCATAATTCAAATACAAAACAATACAAGTATCACCAACACATATCCATATATCAATTTATCAATTTTATCCATAATTCCACACCTAAACAAACCTTTAATGATTTATGCAAATGCAAGAGACCGACACAACGACTCTATGCATATGCACATGCGGTACCGACTTCCAATGTTTCTCATCACTAGTTCACTCAGGAACTCTGCTGGAATCATCGCTCGTTACATCACTGTAACTCCCCGTCGGGCATATGATGTTCCCCGTCGCTCACACCCCACACGGGCACACGACGTTTATGGATCGCTCACACCCCGCACGGGCACACGACCCGATCGGTCACACCCCACATGGGCACACGATCGTCTATAACCATCGCTTTCGGTCCTCTTATTTTTAAGGCGATTCATACCTCTTATTTTTAAGGCTCATGATGTTATAGCAGATTCCCTCTGGAATCAATCTGTCACTCAGGACGTCACAACGATGCATATCATGATGCTTGGCATACAAGGACTCTTGACATTCAAATGTACACATATATGCAACCATCTCACTTAACATAAATCATGCTTGCAATCCAAGCCCAAAACAATGCATTTATTTGCCATACGGCCACAAACCATCATCACACCATCTAAACACATGCATTTATATCATATAATCCGCACACAAGTCATACAACTATATCTCAAGCATGTTGCGTAATAACGCCTCAAATACACACAGTTAAAATGGTAAAAGTCGACACACAACCCATTTCCAGATTCCCGACATAATTAAATCAGATAACAATCTTGAAACCATTACCATAATAAATAACATTTCACAAGCTTTCTAACGCATCAAACCAGGCCTCAAACCGACTCACGGATCAAAAGTTATAAGGAAAGCAAATTGGGAAAAGCTGTCATGTTCGCACTGCGAAGCTCCTAGCGAGTCCTTCGCTTCTTCATTGGCAGTGCGAATGTCCCAGCGAACAGTGGCAGAAGCAAAATAACCTAGAAAATTCCCAACGTTCGTAGTGCGAACCATCCAGCGAATGCTCGATACCCCATTCGCAATGCGAATCCTCCAGCGAACAGTGGCAGAATGAAAAATAATACAACGTTCGCAGTGCGAACCTCACGCGAACGTTCGCCACCCATTCGCTGGCCATTCGTAGTGCGAACCTGCGATTTCAGTAAAACCCAGCAGCGCACCAGATCACCCAAAAATGATATTTTCTCAACCAAAACATTTCCAAACCAACATATAACAATTAGAACATAACTCAATCATGGTAACAAGTATTCTACTACGTTTACACCAATTTTCGACCGTGAAACCATCGATTTCTCATTTCAACCTAGAATCCAAAACTAGAGAAAGACAATAGCATATGCAAACACATACATACATAATCATACACAAGCATAACATAATCGAATTTCACACCCTTACCCGATTTAATCGTGTTCTAGAAAGTCGGTTGATTAATTTCCAAGTTTTCTCAAATTCTCTCTTTTTCTTCTCTTCTCCTTTTCTTTTCTTCTTCTCTTCTTTTTCTTTCTCTTACTATTTTTTTCTCTCTTTCTATTTTCTATTATATTCTAACTTAACAAAATAAATCAAAATGCCCAAATTACCCCTACACTCAAATATCTCGCAAATGTTCCCAAAGCCCGATAAAATATATTCACGATGAAAAATAACATATTTTCACATAAAAGTCAGAAATAGAATAATATAATAATAAAATAATCAAAAACAACTCAATTAAATAAAAATACTAAAACTGGGGCGTTACAATTACTGTGGAGAGTATGGTCATATAAAGCCTTTGTGTTATAAATTGTATGTAAATCAAAAGTCTTCAGCTCATACCAAGGTTAATCAAGTAAGCAAAAAGAGAAGATCTAAAGAGAAGGATGTGAACCTAATAGGTCACACTTCCTTGAGGACCTCAACTAGAGAAAACCGGTACTTTGACAGTGGATACTCTATACATATGATAGGGGTTCAGAAGCTGTTGGTATATATCAAGCCTCATCCCAGAGGTTCTGTCAGATTTGGTGATGGGTTTAAAGGTGAAATCAAAGGAGTTGGAAAGCTGGTGTGTGTGGGATCACCTAGTTTAGAAGATGTTCTATTTGTGAAAGGACTAACTGTTAATCTCATCAGCATTAGTCAGTTGTGTGACCAAGGATCATTAGTTAGTTTCTCAAAGATAGAATGCCTTGTCGAAAATGATAAAAATGTTATTCTAATGAAAGGTATAAGGTCTAAAGACAACTGTTATCTGTGGGAACCTCAAATAACTGCTTACTCTTCCACATGCTCTGTAACAAATGAGGATGAAGTAAAGATATGGCACCAGAAACTTGGACACCTTCATCTCAGCAGAATGAGGGAAACCATATCTGAAAGAGCTATTAGAGGAATACCAGAACTCAAGGTCTAAGATGGGAAAGTCTGAGGTGAGTGTAAGGTTAGGAAGCAATTCATGATGTCATCTCCAATGTTACAACATGAGACTACTTCCAAGGTAGTGGAACTTCTTCACATGGACTTAATGGGACTAATGTAGGTAGATAGCTTGGATGGAAAGAAATATATCTATATAGTTATTGATGATTTTTTAGGGTTTACATGGGTGAACTTTCTTAAAGAAAAATGTGACACTTTTGAAGTCTTTAAAGATTTATGTCAAAATGTTCAAAAGGAGCAAAATAGTATGATTGTCAAGGTTAAAAGCTATCATGACAAGGAGTTTGAGAATGCAAAATTCTCTGAATTTTGTGCTTCTAAAAACATCAGTTATGTATTTTCTTCTTCCATCTCTTCTCAGCAAGATGGAACTATTGAGAAAAAGACAAGGGCTATACAAGAATCATCTAGAGTCATGCTTCATGGTAAGAGACTGCCATATCACTTTTGGGCTGAAGCTATGAATACTACATGTTATATTCATAATAGGGTCACCTTAAGGGCAGGCTCTTCAGTTACTCTCTATGAGCTATGGAAAGAAAAAATACCTACAGTTAAATACTTTTATATTTTTGGAAGTAAATTCTATGTCTTGGCTAACAAAGATCAAAAGAGTGAGATGGATCCCATAAGTGGTGAAGGAATATTTATGGGTTACTCATCAAGTAGCAGAGCTTATAGAGTCTTTAACTTCAATGCTGAAATGACAATGGAATCCCTCAATGTGGTAATTGATGATTCAATTACTGAACAAAGGATGGATGTTGAAGACAATGTTGAAACATCCTCTGTGCAGATTGATAAGGCATGAAGAAGAGAAAGTTGTAATTTCACTAGCATTATATCAGATAACTCTCAAGTCACTTCAGATCTCTCTGTTAAGGGTCATTCAAACCAATCCAAGGATCTTATTGCAAGACACTCGGTTGAAAGAAACATCGCCGGGTTTACAAAGGAAATATCAAACTCATGTATTGTCTGCAAGCTTGAACCAAGGATGAGTCCTAGTATTCAAGAAAAGAAGATCTTGAATTGCATTATTAGAACAACTCTAAACTCCATGATCAATAAGAAGTAAGTATGTGCTTCTTGGTGTACTACTGAAGCTGAATATGGTGAAATCAGAGGAGGTTACTTTCAATTAGTGTGGATGAAATAGATGTTGAATACACTTAATAACAAACCTGATGTCATGGCATTACTTTGTGAAGATCTGAATATTATTAGAGATATCATTCAACATGGCTGAAACAAGAATCTTGAGAGTCATAATCAACTAATCAGGAATCTTGCTGGAGGAAAGGTTGTTATTTTGGAGCATGTGGACACGAAGGAACAACTGAATGTTATGTGTGCTAAAGCCTCACATGCAAATGTATTTGAGGACATAAGGTGTGAAGTTGGAACTTGCACTATTAAGGAGTTATATCAATTATAGATATGGAGGGATGCAACATATACTGCATCTTCCCTCTATTTTCTGATGCTTGATAAGCCTAAGCAAGTGACTATAGTTAAGGGATGGAGCAAAAGATTTATGCAAGGAAGAAGGTCTGACTTGAATAAGACATGTTATAAGGATGTGGCAAGGGAATTTAGTTTCCATTCTTCTAAAACATGTGACAGCTTCAAGGAGTGTAGAAGGATCTTTGACAGGGGCAAGATGTGGAAGATTACTTGAAGATGATTTAAATTTGTGTTTCCATTAGAGCTGTTTGTTACCATTGCTATTGTGTGCTTCCATTTATGTTTGTTTACATTTACTATATTTTTTTGTCAATTTTTGGCTAAAAAGGGGAGTAAAGTGTTAGTATGTTTGTTGTTTCTAATGTTGGACCAGGTGTCATGACATAATGTCAGGTTTTAGGGTGCTTTGTGGTTACTTGTTGTATACAACTATTGAGGGGGAACATGAGTGTATGCCATGCTTGTGGATTAACGAAGGATCTTCTAGCTGCATGTGTCTTTGAGATAGTTCAGAATGTCCTTTGTTATAAGGAGTAATGGCGTGTCTTGTCTGGGAGAATTTATTTTCTCTGCAGTGGGTTGTGGTCTTGAGGGGGAGTTCTGCTACTGGGTCTGTGCTGTTACTGGTTCTATGATGTCAGACTAGATGTCTTGAAATTGTGTTTTTTTTATGTGTGAACTTGGATAGTTCATATTTGTTTCTTTTCTTGTGATTTGGGTTTTCCCCTTGAGGGGGAGTATTGTCTATCTATGGCAGGGGGATTTATGAACCTGTCTGGTCTGTTGCTGCAAAGTTACAGTCTGTACAAAGCTTACATGGTTTCATGTAGCTTGTGTTGTTTTTTATTCCGCTGTGTGTACTCCTGATTTGTTCAAAGGTTATTTTAGCCAAAATTTGCAAAAGGGAGATATTGTAAGTTCTGTGGTTTTTGGATTGACAACATTTTGGTAAAACATGTTGTCAACAAGATGTTAAGCCAGATGTTCTGCCATGAGAGTCACACATCATGTTCATCATGATGTTGTGACATGTGCCAGGACATGTTATACCAGAAAGTTAGGGCATAATTGTTTTGGTATCTTAAGTGTGAGCTTTGAGTGTGTTTTAATTCACACGTTATTCTTATCCAAGGGAGGATATTTTGGGAACTTCTGTTGTGACAGATTTGATTATATTTCTTAAAAAGGATCGTTGAGCCTTTTTAGGAAACTTTATGTTATTGTTCATATTATTGTGCAAGATATTATGCAATTGATTTAAAGATGATTCCTGGTGATTTTCGTTTTATTTTGAGAGCCCAAACCCATGCAGTTGTGATGTTTATTTAAAGGGGTTTTCTAAACCTAAAGAAAGTGTGGATTTGAAGAATTAGGATTAGCTATGTCTTTGTGGTTCTTTAGGGTTTAGTGTGTTTTCTTTGTATGTCACTCTTGTATCAGTTTTGATGCATTGAGTTAACTGATTGTTAATTGTCAATTGTTCACTCATAGCTTTTAAGAAATAGTATATTGTTCTTAGTTAAAGCTTTTAAGCAAAAATAAGTATTGTACTTGGAAGTGTTGGTACTTCTATTTTGGGTTGTTGTTGAATAGTCACTGGTTTGTGACTAATAGGAAATGAAAGGGGGATCTCATATCTAGAGGGAGTCTAGGTAGAAGTCACACAAGGTAGTAATTAGGCGATAAGTTATAAACTGGGGAGTTTAGCTTTGAACTAATACTGTCATAGTGAATTTCCTTCCTGGCTTGGTAGCCCCTAGATGTAGGTGAAGTTGTACCAAACTCGGTAACAACTACTGGTGTTATTTATCTTTCTGTCATTTATTTTTCTGCATACTTGTGAGTGTTCAAGCTGTCTTGATCCCAATGTTGTGACATTTGTCTCGACATCTGGTATCTGCGTGCCAGAATTCCAGCTTGTCTTTGTAAATTCTCAAAGGATTCTTGAAGTTGAGAAAAAGCTAAGTCATGAGAAGCTTGAAGTTTAGAGTGACTTACAACCTTCTTCTTTCCTTTGTTTTCCATATAGCAAAGCTTGGCCGATTCCTCACTTAAAGTGGAGCTATCATCACTTGACGAATCATTTTTGCTTTCCCAAGCGGCATAAGCTCTTCTAGCTTTTCTGGTTGTTTTATGACAGCCTCTTTCATTCTTGATTTTTGGACACTCCGACTTAAAGTGACCGGGTTTACAACACTTGTAACACGTACTTCACGATTTCCCCTTTTTGCTTTCATCTTCTTCTTTTAAGGAACTTGATAACCTTCTTGATTTATCACGATTCTTGTTGGGATATTTGTTGCCATGTTTTAACATGTATTTATTTCCTCACTTTATGAACAATCCCAAACATAATTCACCGTGTCGTGCTACTCCCTTGCAAGAAAAATACCTTGTCCCAAAGCTTTCACTCAGTCGAATCTGTGTTGACGTGATCTTGTCCAAAACCTTCAAATCAATCCGATCTTGAAGGAAAACCCTACCTTGGTTTTCTTATTTGAAACACACAAAGTTCCCAACCCAATATTCTCGGTTCCACCAAACCTAATTGGACGTTATCAACCCTAATCTAGATGGTCACCAGATCAAAAAATTATTATTTGTAGTTAAATTGTGTGTATGCATAGAAAAAGGGATGAAAATGGTGGGCAACTTTGTAATCTGGTTTCGTTTAGGTTTTATTCACTAGGAAACCTTGTCTAGAAGAAGATGCATGTATGAGTATATATATGTATGTGAAGAAAATGGGCAAAAGGATGCAAGAAAAATAAGATGCAAAAAGAATTTTTCAAGTTTTAAATTGCATAGGTCGGCTTATGAAAGTAATAGGTCGGCCTATGAAGGTGTTCAGGTCGGCCTGTGAGGCAACTTGAGATGCGACCTGTGGGCAGAACCTACTTGCTTTGTTCTTGGAGTGTGGGAGACGACATGAAATATGGATGTGTCAGCCTATACTGAAGCTAAGACTTCCATAGGTTGGCGTGATCACGTATAGGTCGGCCTATGCAGTTGTTTTGACCTACAGACATGATTTTTTGATGTGTATGGCATGCCTAATACTTGTAAAATGTTTTTAGAGACTCTTTTTATGCATCCTAAGGCTAAGGGGACAAATAAGCATCTAAATGTAGGTTGATACCGTCCAATGTACAAAAGAGCTACGAGGTACTATACTACCTTGTTCCTTGTTTGACATCAATAAAAACCCGGTTGAATTTGTAGTTAGCAATACTTAGCACTCACATAAAACTCATCAACACCCAAAGTGGATGAGAGAATGTTTTTTGCTTTCCAATCATGTGACCATAATTTCCAATCATTAGCATCCCATTGTGCTTTTGGTTTACGTATGGTAACACCCTCCGCATTGGTCATAGTTATTTCATTTGGACCATTTTGGATAGCGTCCCATATAACTTTGTCAACAGAGTTGACGTAAATAAGCATAAGAGCTTTCCAATAGCCATAATTTCTGCAGGTGAAAATTGGTGCTCTATTGTGCGCTCCCTTAGGTTCGATAGCCATTCTTCTAAAGAGTAAATCTCAAGCACGAAATTAACCAGAGCTCTTGATACAACTTGTTAGACGACAGGCTTTGATCTAGAGGGGGGTGAATAGATCACAAATTTAAAGCCAAAAACTCTTGGAATTTTTTTTTCTTCAAAAATGTATGGCACAGCAGAAACAACCCGAATTGAATCGTCTAACCAAACCTACTATCAAAAAGCTCGCATATGCATAATGAAAACCGATGGAATGATAATGAACACAAATTGTTCAACAACGATTAATTCACGGATTAATCAAATGCAAAGCTATTCGTAAAACTTATTTCCAATGAACACAAAATGATGAAAATATTCAAAGATAATTTATCGAACACTTTGTGTGCAATTGATCACGTTGGAAATTCTATTAGTTTTATTGATGTTAAAAGCCAATCACAATCAAAGTGATTGTGATTATATCAACAACAACACTTTTAAAAAAACAGTTGGAAATAATTTACAATAGAATTAATCGAAACAACAACGAAATCGATAATTTGCAACAACAACAATTAAAGAGAGACAAAGCAATAAAGAGAAATAAAGATTTGTTTAGGCAGTTCCCCAATCGACCTTGCTATGGGTACGTCTGCCCTCAATCCGAAATCGAATTGAGATACTTGTAATTAACCTTATCTTTGCAAAAATATTTATACATGAGGTGAAGAACTTTAACCCCACAAACCCTATGGTTTGTTGTTTATTCAACCACCTCCAAACCCTTGATCAAAGCTTGATCAAGTCACCAACAATACGACTACAATCCGCCGATTATCTCGAGCACGCACTTGTTGAACCCAAGATTCTCGAACATGATTCACCATCTCGTGCTACTCTCTTGCAAGGAAACCACCTTGTCCCAAGGCATTCAATTGGCCGAATCCGTGTTGACATGATCTTGTCCAAAACCTTCAGATCACACCGATCTTGAAGGAAAACCCCACCTTGATTTTCTTATTTGAAACACACAAAGATCCCAACTCAATATTTTTGGTTACACCAACCTAATTGGACGTTATCAACCCTAATCTAGATGGTCATCCAATCGAAAAATGATTATGTGTAGTTCAATTGTGTGTATGCATAGAAGAGTGGTTGAAGATGATGAGAATGTTTTCTAATCTAGTTTCGTTTAGGTAATTCACTAGTACCTTACTAGAAGAAGGTGCGTGTATGAGTATATATAGGTATGTGAAGAAAATGAGCAAAAGGAATGCAATAAGTTAGAGCAAAAATGAAATTTTAAAGATGGGAAATCATATATTTGTCCTGTCCAAGCAATAGGTCGTCCTGTCAAAGCAATCAGGTCGGCCTATCAAGGTCTCAGGTCGGCCTATCAAGGTTATGTGTTGCGTACAAATCGACCTATGTGAGGCGACCTGTGGACAGAAGCTACATGCTTCAATATTGATCCATGGGAGCCGACCTGAAATGTTATGTGTCGACCTATACTGAATCTGAAAGTTGTATAGGTTGGCCTGTTTATGCATGTGTCAACCTGAAAGGGCTTGACCACCCAAAAACATGTTTTTCAATGGAATTTTGACGCAAGCTTCTTTTACAACTTACTTGAATCCTTCCTAATACTAAGATGCTCATCTAGAATGGGAGGATACCTTCCAATATACATAACGCTACACTATACTAGTTTTGACTTCACTCAAAATCCAAAAGAACTCACAATTTCATTGTCACTTAACATTTACTTTTACAAAGTTCTGCCTAGCATTGTCGAAAACACTTACATTTCCAAACAATCTACGTTTTAGATTACTTTTTATCAAAAAATTTAACGAAGTCGAAATCCTTCACTTTTCCACACAAGACTATAAGATAACTTTTAGCACTATGTATTAGGATTATCTGGTGGATCATGTAAGCAACCTTCAATAAGAGACTAACGCTTGTTTACCAAATCTCACAATAAACACCTGTGAGACTACCTAAGAAACAAATGGTAGTTGGTTGTAAGTTAATCTTAAAAGAGAATAAATGTATTCCAAGAATTTAAGAACTGACTTTTAAAGGAAAACTTGTAACGAAGGGTTTTACTCAAGGGGTGGATTATAATGAAAATTTTGCACCCGTGGTAAAATATTGTTCTATAAGGGTACTTATGGAAACTGTAAATAATTATAATCTTGAATTAGAATAGATGGCCTTGAAAAAAACTTTCATACATAGAGATCTTCAAGAGACACTCTACATGGAACAACCTGAAGGTTTTGTAAAAGATAAGGCAAAGACATGTTTCTTGAAGAAATCGTTGTATGGGTTGAAACAAAGCTCAAGGAAAATATTTTCAGTTTGATGAATTTATTCTTAATAATAGTGTTATAAGAAGTAATTATGGAAGTTATGTATACATATTAAAGAGGAATGAGAAAGTCATTCTCCACCTCCTCCTGTGTATTGATGAATTTTTAATTGGAAACTCTATGAAGATTTATATCGGTAAGCTCAAGGAGACCTTGAATAGTGAATTTGAGATGGAAGATCCAGACGAAGCTAAAAGAATTGTGGTTATGTATATCATGAGAAGTTGCAAGAAGAATGCATTGTTCTTATCTCAATTTAGTTACTTGAAAAAAGTGTTAGAGGGATTTAGAATGCAAGATGCTAAAACCGTCAACACTTCTTTGGGTTATTATATGAAGCTTTGGCTTAAGCAATGTTCTGAAATCGAGGAAGAGAAGAAGATAATGCAGATTACTCCCTATGCAAGTAGGCTTGGAAGCATTGTGTATGTTATGATTTATAGTAGACCAGATTTAGAATATACAGTTAGCATAGTATGTCGATTTATGGAAAATCTAAGTCAAGTTCATTAGGAAGCTTTAAAGTGAGTGTTGGGGTATTTGAACGGTTGTCTAAAGGACAGTTTAAAGTATACAAAGTCAACTCAAAGGAATCATGTTTGGAGGTAATATGAACATCTGAAATCCCTATCATGTTTTGTGTTTATGTTGTTTGGGACATCTATAAGCTATAAGGCCAATAAAAAATAGTAATCATGTTATCTACTACTCAAGAGGAGTATATTGTCTTTATTAAAGTGACCAAGGAAACCAAATAGCTTAAAGGCATAATTGAGGAGTTAAAGATCACTCAAGAATGCGTGAAGATAAAATTGTGATAGTCAAAGTGTTACTCACTTAGTCAATCATCAAGTTTATCATGTGATAGAAAAAATAAATTGACATCCATTTATACTTTATAAGAGGCATGGTATAGTCAAAGGAGTTTTAGGTTCATAAAGTACCCTTAGAAGAGAAACCGACAAGTATGTTCATTAAATCTTTGTCAAGATCAATGTTCAAGTATTGCTTGGACTTGATAAAATTTGTTGAAGAAAGATTTAAGCTTTGGAGAGAGCCATAATGTATTCGGTGGTTAAACTGACATCACCATCGATACTATCAATTTTTCGATCTTGTTCGCGAATCTGTTCATTAATGGGTCATATATAGGGACTGTTAAAATTTTGATATTTAGAAATATGGTTCTCTCTCATTTGTTGTTAACAAAAGTTGCAGAAGGTGAATAAGATAGACATCATAGTGAGAAGAAAATGATAGAAATTTCTAGGATTATATTCTAGAATTTGTCATCCTTTTCGAGTTATCAACGGAATTAGAGAAACATTTTAAACACTATGGGTTTGTATGATTATTATGTTAAGAGTTGTAGAGATTGAAAAACACTTTTGAGGGGGTAGGAAATAAGGTTTAGTTTGAGAACTCCAAAAACTATTTTCTCGTAATTTATAATTGTAATCTCTTGTAACAACTTTTAAAGTATAATGAACCGAAGAGTTGCTCTCTATCTCCGAAACGTTTATCGATTTGATCTATCATGGTAAAGAATTTTTCTACATTCTCGTCTATTGTTATTTTTGTTGATCGAAACCATTTGATTGATTGTCATTGTTCTGTCTCACGCATCAAAATCTTGAGGTGTAAAAATTATTGTTTTATAAATACATCAAAATGAAGATTATTTTTAAAATATTTGTGTAAATATCTATTTAGTGAAATACTTATTTTTGACAATGATAAACTTACACATCTTTTTGTACACTCTTATGACACTTGTTTAATTACATATACAAATATACTACCTCTGTACCAAATTATAAGTTATTTTGCAAAAAATATTTGTCACTCTTATCATTTATTTCTCTTTTTTTATTTTGCTTTTTGCACTCTGATTTTTAGGAGAAAGTAGTCTTAGTAATCCAAAGCTCGTACCGAGAGGTACTGACACTGGTCAAGTATTGTTCCCACCAAGAATCGAACTCGGTATTCCCCGAACCTTTGTTCCTTAGGAGGAGCTCGTTTACCACTCGAGCCCAAATGTTTGGTTATTTATTTCTCTTTCTTCTTCTTATTCCTTTAATCCGCTTTTCAATATAATTAAAGAAAGACAATTTTATAAACTCATAGATCATTTCATTTTTTCATAAAATAATTATTATATTTTTTAAACTGTGTAAAATATTCAAAACGTCTTATTATTTAGGACGGAAGGAGTAATTAATTTAGTTGAAGGAATATTAACCATATTTTTGAACGGAAAATTAACCATATTTTCATTGATTAGATGTTGAAGTGTAAAAAAAAAAAGTGTACGGTAATCTTTTTCATTAAATAAACTGTATTAAAAAAGAGGAGGAATTTGAGGATAATGACGTATGAGCAATGCATTGGAGCATGTGATATAGTCACTAGTCACATGTTTCTGTAGCTAACACAAGTTGCATTCTTTGATTCTCTTTGCTTGCTCATATTGCGTGGCTACGTCAATGTGCATGGCAGGAATTAAAGGGCCATGTCCTACAAACACTGCAACAACACAAGTTTGGTCAATAAACGTCTGAACTAAGCAATCAGTTATGACAATAATTCAGGGACTCCCCATCTCTTCTCTTTGTGTTTCTTTGAAAAGAAAAATGTGAGTGGACTTCTTGGTTTTTTTTTTATAAGCAACTTCTTGTTTTATATATTTCAGATCCCAAGAACAATCCTCGGATCCTCCCAAATAGATTTTCATAATCCATATATGTTTTCTTTGTAATAATCCCAATTATATATACTACTACTTTACATTACAATAAATTGTTTGGGTCTCATATAAGCTAATGGGTCAGTTTGTTTCAATTTTAAAAATAAATTTTATAAAATTGTTTTGCAAAATACTATAAGTTTATTTATTTATTTTTTAAAATGAAAGACTAATTTTAACATTCTATAACATAAACATATATTATTGAAGATCAAAACATAGTCGAAATTGTAATTTTTTCAAAAAAAAATCGTATCTCAAATAATTTTTATGAAAAACTATTTGAAATAACTTCAAAATTAAGTGATTTTTTGAAATTTTGATATTAAAAAAAATTTCAATAAAATGATTAAATATCTAAAATAACATTTTAAAAATAACAATTCAAACTAAATTTTCATTTGAAACTTTTAAGAAAAATTTCTTTGTAATTTTTTTTACACAAAATTATATTACCATATAAAAATTATTAACAAAAAACAAAACATACGGGCCCCATATTTAGTGATTTGGACACTTAAAAGTGTGTAGTTTCAAAATATTTAATCCACCACGAGTGATACTATGGATATATGCCAGAGGGGAAGAGATTGTCTCTCATGAAGTGAAAAAACAACGAAATTTTGGTCACATAAAGTTATCAAAATCAAAGAAAAAAAGGATTAATTATAAATGTTAGTTTCTTGGATTGGCTGGAATTTTGGTAAAACAAAGGCTGTTCAATGTTTGATGTCATATGGGTGATATCACAACATTGAGTCTTAACACTGGGCTGTGTTAAGTGTTTAAATAACTGAAGTTGGATGTCTGATGTCACAGGCGATGTTGTGACATTAGATCTGCAAAATTAATAACATCAGGTTTTGTGATGTTGTTAGGGTTTGCGTGTTAGCTAGAATTGTGGAGAGCAGGATGTCTCATTGGATGAGAATATCTTGGGTTAGATATTCTTCGCTGCATAGGAGACCTAGTGCAGATTTGTAGGAGATTTAAAAGGTTGAAGATTTGAAAAGATTTTAGGAGAAAATCTGTTTTGAAGATTCAGTTTTAAATAACAAATCAAGTCAGATATTGCAGGAGTCCAAACCCAAATTCAGGTGGCTATATAAAGCGCATAAGACCAAAGGAAAAGGTATAGAAATACAGAGAGAAGATCAAGAGCATAGGCTGAGTGTCTTAAGTATTTTGTACGAGTTTTGTATACACCATTTTAGGTTGAATTAGTGAGTTGTTTTCTGTCCTCTCTTAGAAGCTGTGAAGCGATAGAGAGTTGTGTAACTTAATCAAAGCTGTGAAGTAGAATCAAGTAGTGTTATTCAAAGTGTGTGATCTTTGAAGTGTTTTAGGGATTGAGTAGTGTTCTCATATCTAAGTGGTTTCTTAGGTAGAAAGTCACTAGTAGGGATTAAGATTAGGAGATTGTCAACTGGGTTGTTGAGTCTGTAATTTAATTCTACAAGTAGTGAATTTCATCCCTGGCTTGGTAGCCCCCAGACGTAGGTAGTTAGACCGAACTGGGTGAACAATTTAGTGTGTTATTCTGCTGTTTAAAGTTGTCCATTGTGCAGAGTGTGTTGTTGTGACATCGCACTTAACATCACACGTCTGATACCAGAATTTCATTTGGTATCAGAGCAGGCATCCTGTCTGTCTCTGGGTGAGATCTAGGGACGTTACTTTCTGGTGTAAAGATAGACAAAGAAGTTGGAGGATTTGTCAACAGACCCCCTATTTTGGATGGCTCGAATTATGACTATTAGAAGCCAAGGATGATCACTTTTTTGAAATCCTTGGACATCAGGGCTTGAAAGGCTATAATTAAAGAATGGAAAGCACCTGTTGTGTTTGAAAAGGATGATGCTGGGAAAGATAAAGAGGGCACCTCAAAGCCGAAGCCTGAAGAAGAATGGACCAAGGAAGAAGATGAGCTTGCCCTTGGAAATTCCAAAGCTTTAAATGCAATTTTCAATGGGGTGGATAAGAACATATTCAGGTTAATCAATACCTGTGAGGTTGCTAAGGAAGCGTGGGATATTTTGAAGGCTACACATGAAGGAACATCTAGAGTTAAGATGTCAAGACTTCAGCTTCTAACATCGAAGTTTGAAAGTCTGGAGATGAAGGAAGATGAGACTATTCATGACTTCCACATGAGTGTTCTTGAGCTGGCTAATGCATCCAGTGCTCTTGGTGAAAAGATGTCAGATGAAAAGCTTGTAAGGAAGATTCTTAGGTCCTTTCCTAAGAGGTACAAGATGAAGGTGACTGCAATTGAAGAAGCTCAAGACATCAGCAAGATGAGGGTTGATGAGCTCATTGGATCTCTTCAAACTTTTGAACTTGGTTTGAATGAGGAAGAACCAGAAAAGAAGCCCAAGAGTATAGCTTTGGTCTCCACTCCAGCAGAAGCTAAGAACGTTACAGATGATGATTCTCAGGAAGATCTGTCTCAAGCCATTGCTATGTTGGGAAGGCAGTTCAACAAAGTATTCAAGAGGTGGAACAATAACTATAAGCCTAATGTCAAGAACATCCCTTCTGACATCTGCAAGTCAAAAGAGAAAGATGAAGAGAAGACTGCCCAGGATAAAGGTGTTCAGTGCTTTGAATGTGAAGGGTATGGGCATGTCAAGAAAGAATGTCCCACATTCTTGAAGAAGCAGAAGAAGGGTATGACAGTTTCCTGGTCCGAATCGGATAGTGAAAGTGAAGGTGAGTCAGCAAAGCATGTTAGAGCCTTAACAGGAACTGTTGTTTCCGATGATGATAGTGATGGAGAAATAACTTATGAGGAGTTAGCATTTACTTATCAAGAGCTGTGTTTAAAAAGTGCTGAGATTTGTCAAGAAAACAAGTATCACAAGCAAATGATTGCTCAGCTTGAGAATGTAAAAGCCGATTTGGAAAACGAAGTTGTACTAGTTAAATCTCAACTTGATCAGATGAAAAGATCTGTTAGGATGATGAACAGTGGTACAACCACTCTTGATAAGATTCTTCAGTCAGAGAAAGCTGTTGGAGATAAATCAGGTATAGGATTTGTGGCTGAGAAAAAGGTATCTGCTGAAGCAAGCACTTCAGGAACCAAGAAGGAGATGTATCAACCATTGTCTCAACATCAATCTAGAAGACAAGATCCTACACCTAAGAAGGTTGTTCAGCATCAGAATGTTGAGAAGAAGAATAGTCCTCATCAGAGGAAGATGCAGCCCCAAGGAGCTAGTCAGTATATGCCTCCTCAATATCACAAGAGCATGGAGGCTGTTAGATCCAATCAGAACAGGTTTCATCAGATGTATCAACATCAGGATAACTGGTATGGATATGGATATGGATACAACAATGCTGTGCCTCATAACTATGGAAGAAGGAAGCCTCACCACTATAGGAGACAGCCTAGAAGACAGCATCATCAGCTCAGGAGACAGTCTACCTATGGCAAAAGACAACAGCACCATAGAAGGCAGGCCAAATTTGGAAGAAGGATACAACATTATGGGTGGGAGCCACAGCAATATCATCATAATGGTAGAAGATATAGCCAATTCAGAGATAACAGAGTTAGATGCTTCTATTGTGGAAGGTTTGGACATATGCAGTACTCTTGTTTTAAACTGCATGGTTATCCACAATCTGCTCCTCAAAGAAAACTAAAGGAGGTCAGGCCCAAAGTTGTTAAACAATGAGTTCCTAAGGAGAAGGTGAAATGTCTGTTAGCCCACACTTCAGATAGACAGGTTGATAAGGATACATGGTACTTTGACAGTGGATGCTCAAAGCACATGACTGGATCCAAAGCTAAATTGGAAAATACTGTTACTTGCTCTTCAAATGATGTAATCTTTGGAAATGGAGATACAAGAGTGGTTACAGGAGTTGGAAGAGTAAAGTGTGGTGGTGGACCTGAACTTGACCATGTTCTGCTTGTCAATGGTTTAAATGCAAATTTGATCAGCATAAGCCAATTGTATGATGAAGGTTACAAAGTTAACTACAACAAAGATGAATGTGTGGTATCTGATGAGCATAATTAGGTTGTGATGAAGGGTATAAGATCCAAAGATAATTGCTATCAATGGATACCAAAAGAGGTCAACTTATATGGTAATGTTATGATTGATGGTAGCATCAAGCATGAAAGAATACTGAAAGGGCAATCAGAATTAATGAATTCTGATATAAATCCTTTTAAAAATTTAAAAGGTAATTTAATTTGGAGGGAGAAAATCAGTGATTGGTCATTAAGAGGTACTCAAATTCAGGCGCCATACCTTAGACTATCATTCCCTATTTTTGATTTCACACGCCACAACTATCTTCATCTGGACATCTTCTCCTCTAAGAAAAGAAATCTCAACCCTTCTCTAATCATCAGTTGCCATACAGGAACAATGTCGAAACAAGTGTCTTCTTCATCTAAAAGGTCTGAATCCAAAAGTTCCACTCATAAAAAATCTAGGGTTTTGATGAACAAAGGCTCTGTGGATGAAGCTTTAAATATAACTCCTCTATCAATGGTAGTGTCTGCTTTTGAGAGCAGACCTGAGAAGTTTCAACCAAGGAGGGCTTCAACAGGTAACTCTTCTTCTAATCAATCGACTGCTAAGAAAATTGATGATAGCAATAGCAGAGCATTTGTGACTAGCATTTTGTTCGGAGACTGCTCTATTCCTGAGACTACCACTCCTCCTTCTCAAGCCGTTGAGGAAAGAGTTGATGTTGATAAAAGTCTCAATCAGATTGCCACAAAAATTTTGGATAAGGGTTTGTCAGTGAAAGGAATATCTATACCTCTTAGACAAATGCCTGCTGAAAAGGATGACATGCAGCATACTGAAACCAATCTTCATAGATTGGCTGTTTCAGTCATTGAAGATGCAGAAGTTGAAACCGAAGTTGAAGATGCTCATGTAGAAGAGGAAGTTGATGTTGAACCTAATGTCAGAACATCACCTGCTAGGGATGATGATACCCGTCCCAGAGAAAAGAAGAATGCTGAAGTTATCGGAAAAGCTGTTCCTGGTATTGCCAAGAGAATAAGGTCTAGAAGAGGGAAGTCTACAGATTCTTCACCTAAGGAGAGACCTGAGAACAAAAAGCAGAAGTCAACTATGGTGGGTCCTACTAAGACTTGGAGCAAAGTTGTTGTAAATTCCAAAAAGAGGAAGATGAGGGAAGATTCAGAATCTGAGTTTGATGTTGAGGACGATGTTCAAGACATCACTCCTGTTAGAAGGTCAATATTGAAGAGAATTGCTGACAAGATTCCTGATGTTCCAGTTGACAACATTTCATTCCACTATGCTAGCAGTGCACCCATGTGGAAATTTGTCTGTCAAAGAAGACTGGCACTAGAAAGAGAACTTGGTGGAGATGCTTTGGAAATCAAGGAAGTTGTAGAATTGATTAAAGTTGCTGGGCTAATGAAGACTGTTTCAGGATTATCCAAGTTCTATGATGGGTTAGTTAAGGAATTTGTAGTAAACATTCCTGTGGCTATTAATGACCACAGAAGTGTGGATTTTAGAAAGGTATATGTTAGAGGTGAGTGTGTTAATTTTTCTCCTGAGATTATTAATATGTACTTAGGAAGAAAAGGGAAAGAGTATGTAGAGGTGGAAGAGACTGACAATACTGTGTGCAAAGAAATCACAGCAGGTTAAGTGAAAGTTTGGCCCTTAAAAGGAAAGTTGTCAGCCAGTTTGCTAAGTGTCAAATATGCTATTCTGCACAGAATAGGTGCTGCCAACTGGGTTCCTACTAATCACAAGACCACTATTTCTGTTGGATTGGGAAAGATAATTTATGCTATTGGGACAAAGCAAAGATTTGATTATGGCTCCTACATCTATAATCAGACTATCAAGCATGCTGCTACAAATGCTGTGAAGATGCCTATTGCCTTTCCCTCTCTTATCTGTGGGATTATCTTGTCTCAGTATCCTGGTACTCTACAGCATTCGAATGTTGTTTACAAAAGGGAGTCTGCCTTGTCAATCCATTACAAGTTGTTTGAAGGGAAACATGTTCCTGACATTGTCAAGACATATGCTTCAACATCACAACAGCCACCTGCCAAAACTGGGTTGATTTCAGAATTGGAGGAGGCTTGCAAGGAGTTGGATGAAGTCATCAGAGTGAGTACTGAAAGAAAGCAGAAATTTGAAAAACTTCTCATGACTCTGAGATTGGCAGAAAAAGAAGATGAAGCAGTCAATGTTAACCAGAATGATGATGATGTTGAAGAACCAGGTTCAGAAGAAGGTGATGAGGATGTTGATCATGAAGATGGATCTAGTGAAGACTAGTTTATTTGGGTATGCATAGTTTTAGTTTTATTTCTGCACTGTTGTGCTTGGCTTGTAATATGAATATTGTGCTGTATATGCACCCTTTATGTTTTTGTTCTATGATTTGTTGCTAACAGTAAGGCTAACAATGAGAGCTAGGGTAGTACTAACTGTATTTAATAGGGCTTCTGGTTGATGGTTGTCAAATTGTGGCTAAAAAGGGGGAGAAATAGCAAAGTGAGCCAAGAGTATCAAGGAGTACAAATGTCAGTTGCTGCTAAGGAATGAAGTCAAGAAATATGCAGCTGAGGATGTAGCTGATTGCTGATGTTATAGTTCAGAAGTGCAGATATTGAAGGGGGGTAATTGAGTAATTGCTGAACAGCTGTTATGCTAGTTCATGTTTGAGGGGGAGCACTATTTTGGGTGTTGCCAAGTTGCTGTTGAAGATGCTTGCTTGAAGTTTTAAAACTATTGAAGTTTATTCCGCTGCTGAAGTCTCTGTAGGTGCAGAGATTGTTTTAGCCAAAATTAGCCAAAGGGGGAGATTGTTAGTTTCTTGGATTGGCTGGAATTTTGGTAAAACAAAGGTTGTTCAATGTTTGATGTCATATGGGTGATGTCACAACATTAAGTCTTAACACTGGGCTGTGTTAAGTGTTTAAATAGGTGAAGTTGGATGTCTGATGTCACAGGCGATGTTGTGACATTAGATCTGCAGAATTAATAACATCAGGTTTTGTGATGTTGTTAGGGTTTGCGTGTTAGCTAGAATTGTGGAGAGCAGGATGTCTCATTGGATGAGAATATCTTGGGTTAGATATTCTTCGCTGCATAGGAGATCTGGTGCAGATTTGTAGGAGATTTAAAAGGTTGAAGATTTGAAAAGATTTTAGGAGAAAATCTGTTTTGAAGATTCAGTTTTAAATAACAAATCAAGTCAGATATTGCAGGAGTCCAAGCCCAAATTCAGGTGGCTATATAAAGCGCATAAGACCAAAGGAAAAGGTACAGAAATACAGAGAGAAGATCAAGAGCATAGGCTAAGTGTCTTAAGTATTTTGTACGAGTTTTGTATACACCATTCTAGGTTGAATTGGTGAGTTATTTTCTGTCCTCTCTTAGAAGCTGTGAAGCGATAGAGAGTTGTGTAACTTGATCAAAGCTGTGAAGCAGAATCAAGTAGTGTTATTCAAAGTGTGTGATCTTTGAAGTGTTTTAGGGATTGAGTAGTGTTCTCATATCTAAGTGGTTTCTTAGGTAGAAAGTCACTAGTAGGGATTAAGATTAGGAGATTGTCAACTGGGTTGTTGAGTCTGTAATTTAATTCTACAAGTAGTGAATTTCATCCCTGGCTTGGTAGCCCCCAGACGTAGGTAGTTAGACCGAACTGGGTGAACAATTTGGTGTGTTATTCTGCTGTTTAAAGTTGTCCATTGTGCAGAGTGTGTTGTTGTGACGTCGCACTTAACATCACACGTCTGATACCAGAATTTCAATAAAAATTTGAAAACAGATCCTATCCTGCTCCTTCTCTCATGTCTTTCATGTTGCTCCAATCATAACCATTTATCCATTGATAACTATTGATGATTTTCTATATTAGACTAAAATGAGTGGCCAAGATGGAGCAGGACCATTCAGCCACTGCAGAGGATCCAAATTCCAACATTTGATATTTAAGAAGTTTATTCGACTCAAGTTATAACCACTACTACAAAAAACCGACCGCGTTATCACGTCCAAAGGATCCACCGTGGTAGAATCTATTCAATTCGACACTCTCTTTTTATTTTCATTTTTAAGCCCCTTTTCACCACGGTTCGAGGTTTCAACCGTGGTAAAAAATGGCGCATGGTCATGAGCTCGAATCTTGTTGTCGTTGTTGTTCTACAGCTACATTTTTTATATTTTATTAAAAGACATACAACAACGGTTGTTTAATACAATTGTTGTTGTATGTAGCGCGTGGTCATGAGTTCGAATCTTGCTGTTGTTGTTGTTCTACTGCTGCATTTTTTAGATTTTATTAAAAGATATACAACAATAGTTGTTTAATAGAACCATTGTTGTATGTAGCGTGTTTAGAAGTCACTCAGGGTCATGGAGAAATATAAGCGTGTTTATTGAGTTTCTTCACCTTCCTTAAACAAATCTTTGTCGTCCATTTAGTGAGTATCAATGCTCAAGAACCTACCATTAGTGATCTGCGTGAAACCTAAAACTTAGACAAACTTCAAACTTAGATGAACTTCATCTTTCACCTCCAAACGTCATCTTTCATTTACGAAACTCTATTTCTCCATTAAACCAAGCTCGAAAATATCATTTCTTCCATAAAAAATACTCGAAAACATCATTTCTTTCATTAACAAATTTCACAACTCCATCACCTTTTCTCCAACTTGAATGAGACAAAGAAAGTATGGATTCAAGTTAGCAATGCTAGTTGTTGTTGTTGTTCTTTTTTTGTAAATAACCAACTTACAACCACACCTTACCTAATAATGGTTGTTCAATCGTTATTATAGGTCTTTTGCAACCATTGTTATATGTGTTTTTCGTAGTAGTGAATGTCGACCTTTAAGAGGTCTTATACAACTTTCTTTGTCAGATGAATCATTCTAGTGTATTAACCACATAATACTCATTTAGGTTGATGGACAAAAAGTGACATAATACTTCAAGATATATTCCTAGCATATTTGCAAGCTATCCATGCAAATAGATCCCCATTCCTCTAAAGATGGTAGGTCAGTTGTGGTTTGATTTGTTTGGGAGATCATCTCAGATTTATACCATATTTGTAGGGTCGCCACTTAGTTAAAGAGCTAAGAATTCATCTTCTAGATCTTGCATTTGATAAGTCCCAAATTTACATAAAATACATAAATACTATTTAATTTATTTGGCAAGCAATTAATATTAAAAAAATTCTCAGTTTATCTATAAAAATAATAGAACACCCGTTTAGACTTTTCTATTATATATTACCAAAAACAGGTAAAAAAGACTAAAAAATCACAAGGCATAGCATAAAGGCCTAGACAGAGAAATTCCCTGAAAAGCCAGGCTCGCGGGGCCATGATCATAGGCGCATCCAACAAGCTCAGGAAGTCCATAAGACTTCAAGGCTAAGGAAACTTCAAGGCTAAGGTACTTCATGGTGAAGAAAAGGTTTGCTCACTAGTCAAAGATGAACGACTCACCTAGCAAAGCATGATTTCTAGGGCAAGCTGTAAGCCAGTTGGAATCACTTAACCTAATAGAAAGAAGATTTGTTGGTCGAGGGAACGGTGTTCCCAGTAAAGGCCCCATGATCAGCAACTATAATTATGGGTTTTTAGTTCAGTTCTAAGGGATTTTTGGTGGATTGAGGTAGTACAAAATTAGAGTAGGTTCACATTGGTCTCCAACAGGAGAATAAGATAGGCAAATTAAAGGCGGGAGCACTGCTCAAGTGACAAGTAAGATAAAATTTCAAGCTCGTCTTTGTGGGATTACCGATACAACTACGATTAGTAAGCATATCTAAAAATCTCTTTGTTGTGGGTAGATGTAGTCATTATATTCATTTAATAAATAGGTCATGGCGTTTTATGTAAATCTACTCAAGTTTTAATATTGATAGAAATTTTACTCTTAATGTTTATTTAGATTTTCTACCTAAAACTTGTTTTCATGGTGTGATTTGACATTCAAAAGGTATTTGTCATTACTAGATCGAAGATTTACATATATTGGATATTAATGCCTATACATAGCATTAGGTTTGATATCCACATGTACCGTAGTAGGATCAATATGATGTCTTTCTACTTTATAAATATTTGAACTAGATGTTTAGTGTTGGTTAATAGACCGGAATATCGGCTATCAAATAATGTAATGATCTCACGACATAGAAACCAATAGGAGAATAAAATGAGAGCAAAAGATGGTAATATTAATAGCTAATTAGAGGAGCATATCACTGACATATGGTTATGTATTGAAATTCTGTTCTATCCACGAACAAATGTTGGACCAAATGCCTAACCCAATGTGTTTTACGTCTTATACCAGAATTGATAGACAATAGAATACAAAATGATAAATAATAAAGTAAATAAAGAGCACAAGATTAATTGTTAACCTAGTTCAGTGCAACAATACCTACATCTGGGGGGCTTCTAACCCAATAAAGGAAATTCACACTCAATAGTATTAGTACAAAGTTTCTTAGATAAACAACCCTTAATCAATGCCCACTTTCTTCATACTATTTGTGTATTTCTATTTAGGACTTCCCCTAGATATGAGAGCCTATCTCACTTTCTCTCAACCCCTAACACTAGTGATCAATACAATAAACAGTTTAAGGATTGTGAATTACAACTCAACTAATAATCAACCTCTATGCCTTGAATATTCAGTTTAAGCTTCTTATAGAGGTGTACAAAAATAACAAATTACAAAGACTCAAAGAAATAAATCGTAGCATACTAAATCTTCAATATATGTTGTTCTCATACATTAGGTTTGAGTATCCTTAAATAACAATGCAATCTTTTTGGATTTTCTTCAATTGGCATAAGTTTTGATCACGTCCAGATTTGTAGGAGATTAAGTTTTTATTTGTTTTATTTATTTATTTTAAATATTCAATAAAAGATTTGATTTGTTTGAATTCAAATTTATATCTCTAACAAGTTTGATTTAATCCCTTAAATCTGCCAAACAAATCTAATTAATGCATTTCTATTAGATAGCAACAAATCTGATTGAAACATAACTAGAATTTTTGCTCAGAATGACAATAATCATAACCTGCTGACAATGGCCAGATGTTGCACACATGTTGGAACATTTGGCCAGACATCTGTCCCAATAACATAATTTTGAATCTTAAACAAATCAAATAAAACATTTACTTAATACAAATCACAAATGAAATTTCTCAAGTAAAGGTTTCAGAATAATTCTCTTGACAAAGAGTGAAACACACTTTAAATCAACTTTAAAAGAGATTGAAGATTTTCTCATTAAGTGCAAATCCAAATCTTGTAATTAAAAAAAATCCAATAATATTTCTTCATGGAATATAAATCTTCTATCAATATCTTTGCATATCAATTTCTTCACAATCTTGGATAAAATAAATCTGAAACAAATCCCCCTTCAAACCATATTCAAATAGATCTTTGCTTCAATGTAATCCCAATCAAATCAATTCTTCCTATTTAAAACAAATTCAAATCTTTCAATTAAACAATATCTAATTAAATGTTCTTCAACTTTTATGGATTATGATTTAATGAAATCTTTTTTCCAAACTGATTTGGATTAACAACCTTCTTAGAATCAAACAAAAACATGCTGAAATTTACTCACGATCATTAACTACAGATTGAGGCCAATTACTGGAACACGCGCTGGAACATCTTGTCCCATAATATATGTCTCTTCCCAATTTACATCTTGTATATCAAATGTTGTTTTACCTAAAGCAGCCAATCAAAAGAACATCAATCTCCCCTTTGGTAATTTTTGGATAAAACAACCCTTGCACATATTACAAGGCGTGCATGAGTAAATCTTCAAATATACATACATAATTAGCATGCCACAACAGAAGAAGTAGAACACAAACAGAGATCAAAGCAAAGTAGTCGCTACACATCAAACATCAGAGTTCACACACATAGAGATCAGGTCAATACAGCACACAAAACATCATGCTGGAAAATCTTGTCTCACATGATCATTACTCCCCCCTTTTGCCACAATTTGGAAAAGGTATGGACAAAACCACAAACCAAGTCCATAACTGAATGCTATATCTGGAATAACATCATATTAATATTCCAGAAACACATCAAACTAATAGCACACATAATTAATGATTCATTACAAAACCAAGAACATAAAATCCTCACAAAAACTAATAATCCAACAGAGCAACAGCAACAACAAATCTTGCTAACAAGACATGTGTTGCACACAATGTTCCAGACATTAGATGACATCAACCCACAACTTCTTATGGACCCAAGATAGAAGCAACGTCTTTTCTTGAATATCATCATATCATCATCTCCCCCTAGTTTTTTCAAATTGGACAAGGGGTAATAGAAAAATCCAGGCCATAATGGGCACATATACTAGGTAACAAGAACACAAGAACACATACCACAAAAATTGTAGTAGAAGCAACATTGTTCTTCAGACAGAAAGATGTCAAACACATTATCTATAACAATGTGTATGATAATGTACTCATGTAGCAGCAACAACAAGTTAAGGTGAGAAAGCTCCAGCATTTCTCCAACAAAAACCATATCATTTTCATTAACAGAAGCACATATGTTGGATACAATGCTTGCCACATCTTTCCCAACATTCAGTATGTAAATCAAAGTAAAAAACACTTAGGGCATCACCAATGTTGTGAGTGTGAAACTTCTCCGTTAGATGTTTTGCATGATGTCAAAACTATAAGAAAACTTAGCATTTCTGTACGTCGGATGGTATCTCTAATTTTATATGGCACCCTTGCATTAGAGGTCTTAGAAATCATAAAAAACCACTTCAAAATTGCCCAAAATCATGAAAAATCAGTGTCTGCACAAAAAATGCACTGCATGTGCCGGCACATTCACATTTTAGGCCAGCACATGTAACTCATTTTTGAAGCCTGTTGTTTCTGTTTGGTTTTGGTCGACACATACCTTCTTCAGGTCGACACGTACTGGAAGTTTCAACATTATGTGCCGGCACATACGTGTTTCTGGCCGACACATCTATTGTCCTAAATAAGGCTGTAGGTTCTATTTCTTTTGGGTTGGCACATGTGTCCCTTCAGGTCGGCACATGCTGTTATTTTTGACAGTATGTGTCGGCCCATCCAACCTTTAGGCCGGCATATACTGGTTAAGTTGGTCAAATTGTTTTCTCTTTTATTCATAAATTTTCCTCTTTGCCACCAATCTTCCTGTCATACCCCAAATTTTGACCACTAAGATTCCCATCATTGTTCAAATCATCATCACAATATGAATGAACCATCATGCCTCATTAGTCTCCCCCAAAGATGGGTGAGCATCCACTACAATCAAACTTAGGGTTTCAAGCCCTCTCAGAGCTCTTAGACAAAGGATCAATCAAGAAATGACATGATCCTCAACTTGTCTAAACCTCTCAAACATCCACAAAGGATCAAGAGGACTCCCACATCAAGGATCAAGCACAAGGCTGCAACATTCCAAGTGGATTAAGCCTCAAGATCGCCTGTGTCACCAAATTAGGGTTTTGGTCGACCAAGGCCTCCAGTTGGAATTTTTCCTCTGGGCATGAGCCAATGCTTCAAAGAATAACCCAAAATACTTTAAGGGACCTTATAAACCCAATCATCAAGTCAATTTAGCCTCAGGGGATGCATTCATAAAAAATTAGGAATTAGGGTTTCTTGACCTAATTCACCCCTAAGTTGACTTTTGGGACAAAACACGAGGCAAGGCCTCAAGACATGATTTGAGGGTCTCTAATAAACCACATTGATCCATTTTCAACAATCGATTGATCCAAGAAGCTTGGTTCACAAGTTTCAAGTTCATCAGGACCACAATTAGGATTTTGAGGAAAAAGTCAACTGTACCTTTGACTTTTGACCAAGACATGCTCCCAAACCTTGGGACATGATTCAATACACCCTATAACACCTATGAAATCAATCCATCAAGTTTGATTTAGGTC
The DNA here is from genome assembly GCA_022829125.1 of Lathyrus tuberosus. Lineage (NCBI taxonomy): Eukaryota > Viridiplantae > Streptophyta > Magnoliopsida > Fabales > Fabaceae > Lathyrus > Lathyrus tuberosus. The sequence goes on along the minus strand of JALAZF010000289.1, from coordinate 3,893,208 downwards.
AAGGACTTGATTTCATAAAGGATCGCACAGTTTGGAATTCATCTGATAAAAAGTCAACTGTGCCCAAAAGTCAAAGTTTGACTTTTTGATTTTTGATCATTTATAGACCCCTAACCCTAAAATGATGTTAATGTGTGATTGGTTTCATCATTCATCAAGAAGAACCAAGAAAAGTGAGATAAGTTGTAAAAGGGGTAACCATAAAAAACTTAGAAATTTTCTAAGTTATTGAACAAAGTGGCTAGGGTACAAACTTCCAAGGATCATAACTTGAGATCTAAGCAACCATTTGGGCTGATCCAAAGATGGATTTGTAGCTCTCATGGCATACTTTAAAAGTGTCAACTACACCTCATTCCAATTCATCATGGATTTTGAGTTATGGTTGGATCAAAATGGCTGAAAACATGAAATGTCACTTTTTCCAACACTTAGTGAAATTTTCACTAAGTCAGAATCTGTTTCACTTTTTGCCAAATGTAAGGGCATTTTTCACTTGGATCCAAAAAGTTTCAAGACAAACTATGATCACACACATGTTGTATCATATGAGGGCTTTCCAAAATGGCCAAGAACCCCATGAAACTCCACTTAAGCCATGAGATATGACAATGGCAATGTGCCTTGCTGCAAACTGTCATGGCAAGGCAGATTTGTGCATTTTGCTCGATTTGAGCAAATTTTGCAAATGACAAACAAGTTTATCCATCTGAACACCTCAGGGAGAGACCAAGGAGGGACAAACACTGATCCATAAGCCTCCTAAGTCTTTGGAACTAAAACTAGCATGCCAAACCTAAAAAACCCTAAAGAGGGGACACGACTCCAATTTTTCTTTGGAGCATTCAATGGATGCACCAAGGTGGCATGAACTGAGCCATTTCCAACTGAATGAGCCAAGGATGATCTCTGAACTAGGGAACCAGCGGCCTGTGCTCTAACCTCTAGTCAATGGCTAGAGGAGACTTGGATTCCTATTGATCAACATTTGCCAAACCTCTGCTGCAGTTGCCATTCCCTATTCCTTGCAAAACAAACTTGCTCTATTATAAATAGAGCTCATTTGTGCTTAGTTTAAGTACACCAAATCCCTCAAACAGATGCTTTCCTCAAAATCACCTTCTCACTTCCAAATTTGCCTTCCAAAGAAAGTCACTATCGGGTTTTGAGTTTGAGAGCTATTCCAACCAAACCAATCACACACACACCTCATAAACATCATATAGAAGTGATCAAAACACTTAAACAACAATTGTAACACTGATTTCTCAGAATCACCAGCCAGTTACTCAAGGTTTTAACCAAGTTGCAGCTGAGATGCCATGAAGTGATCCAGCCATTTTCAATCAAGTCCAAGCATTCAAACACATTCCATATGGTGTAGGGAAGCTGTTCAGATCATCACAACTCATCTGTAACACCTATAACTAAAAAATCACTTTGCTCTTGCTGTCAAGACCTTCAAGTAAGCCTAAACTTGGGCATCTCTTAATCTATGCATATTTCCTCGCAAAATACTTTTGCCAAATGTTCATAATTATGCATATAATGTTTCCCCTCAATTAATTACTTTGTTTGAATCGTGTATCAAAATTCTCAGCCTTCACGCACATTTTACGGTTCTTGAGGTTTTGTCTTGATTTCTTATTCCATGCTTAAAATAAATGAAATTAAAGACAAAAGACATGATCGTGAGGTGAAAACGAGCAGATTGATATGTGGATTGTGTGATTTCATCAAGTATTCAGTGAGATTGGATAGAAAATGCAAATCAGGCCAAACTCAGAACACGCGTGTGTTCTTGCCTTGTTCTTGGCGCCTTTTTCACAAATTCAAATATTTGAATTTTGTGATTTTATTTAATTGATTCAAAAATTAATTTATCTCTGAGTTTTAATGATTTTGAGTTGATTCTTTTTTTAATAATTCACAAAAATGTTAAAATATGTTATTTTGCCAAAAATTCCCAAAAATATTATTTATTTCATATACTTGATATTTTTACAAAGAATTAATCTTTTATTTGTTTTTAACATTTAAAATATTTTTTCCTCCTTGATTTTCCAAATTTAATTGGTTTCCAATCATTTTGTGGATATAAACATGATTTTTCAAACATTAATCCAAGATCACAACTTGTTTTTCACACATGTTTGATTTTAAAATCCTTTTTGAAATTAATTTAGGTTTTTGATTTTGATCACCCTAAACAAATCATTTTCAAACTCCTTGGGCCTCTAATAGAGTGTAAGACCCAACCCCTCTAGAAAACCAAAATATTTTGGGCCTCAGTGTATTGTATAAGTCCCGATACCGTCAAAAAGTTCAGCACGATCGTTGCCTTTTTAACAAAAATCTTTGGGCATATCCTTGAGCTATAAGACCCATCTTTATTCATTATTAAACTTTATGGGCCTCTAATAGAGTGTAAGACCCAATCCCCTTTTAACCAAAACAATTTTGGGCCTCAGATATTGTATAAGTCCCTCTGCGTTAAAAGAAAAATCTCGGCGCAATCGCCAGTTCAAAAATCAAATCATCTGGGCCTACCCTCGTGTTATAAGACCCATTTATTTTCTTTAAATTTCTTTGGGCCTCTAATAGAGTGTAAGACCCAACTCCTTTGTAAATAATACCTTTGGGCCTCACACATTGTATAAGTCCCTCTGTATATTTTCAAACGTTCGGCGTGATCGTCGCCTTTTTAAACAAAATCAACTGGGCTTCTCCTTGAGCTATAAGACCCATCTTTATTCATTTTCAAACATTTTGGGCCTCTAATAGAGTGTAAGACCCAACCCCTTTTTGAAACCAAAATGATTTGGGCCTCAGATATTGTATAAGACCCACTGTGTTTTCAAAAACCTTGGCGCAATTGCCGTTGCCAAACAAATCACCCTGGGCCTCTCCTTGAGTTGTAAGCCCCATCTCTTGTACAAAAATAAATCACCCTGGGCCTCTAATAGAATGTAAAACCCATCCCCTTGTACATAAAAACTTTTTGGGCTTCACATATTGTATAAGTCCCTCTGTACAGTTTTCAAAACAACGGTTCGATCATCGTTAAAACTTGGGCCTCTCCTTGAGCTGTAAGCCCCAACCATCTTTTCAAAGCACTTTCTCCTTTGATTTTGAATTAAAATATATGTTGTCATCAAAACTTTCTTTAATTTCTTTGTTGAACAACTAACCAAACAGCATGGAAGCTCTACAATGGGTAAGTGTTTATCCGCTTTCATTTACCGCTTTCATATGTATATAACTATATTGTGGGGCTGCCTCACTGTAAGTCTTCTTTCACATCCTTTTATATACTTGTCACATATCCACTGTGTAATACTAGTATAGTTATTTAGAGTTTTCCACGGCAACTACGTCTAGCACTAGGTAAAGCCTGTTGGCCACTCTTAAATACAAACAAAACTAGATCCCCTGTAGGATTCCAGATACAGTCTTCCCTCCTCTTGGGGTTAAACAATATGGAACAAAGAGAAAGCCAGTATTCTCGGTGAACCTTTTCTTAGACTGTCACCCTTAGAAATTGTTAAAGAAACTCTAACTCCCCAGAGATGATCTTTTCTCCGTGAATGGCATCTCTTGAGTTTCTTCCAAATCCTCAAACTTTCCTGGAATGATCTCTTCTTTGTGAATTGCATTTCTTGAATTTCTCTTGGTTTAGGGACCCACAGGCTTCCTAAAAGCATCCCCGCCTCCTCTTGGGCATTGTACAAGGACCCTTCGGCTTCTTAGAAGTTCTCATGCCTTCTCTTGGGCTTAATACAAGGACCCTGGCGACCTCTTAAAGGTATAAGACAAAACTTAGTCATCCTTTGCTAGAGCAGTCTTTCCAGCGTCAAAAATCCGGCCATTTTAGGGTTGATACTCATCCCTTAATGTCTGCGCCTCCTCTTGGACATTGTACAAAAGACAAAACTCTAGGCTTGGACAGTCTAAACCTCTTGAGTCTCAAAGACATTCTCAAGTTCCTTTCAAACATAGGAAAAACACCGATCACTCTGGATCAATCTCCAGCAGAAACCCGGTCTCTCTCATGAGAATTCCCCACACTTGGACCCGCTTCAGGATCTCAATAATCCTCAGCAGTAAGTCAGCCTCCTCTTGGGCTTTGTACAAATGAATATCCCCAGCGGAGCTAACCTTTTCAGACTCTCTTGTTGAGTCAACCACCTTTAGCCTCCGTCTTGGGCTTTGTACAAGACATATAAAAACCCACTCTCTTGTTGAGTATAAAAGACTCTCTTGTTGAGTCAATCCCTTTTAGCCTCCGTCTTGGGTTTTGTACAAGACATATAAAACTCTCCCTTGTTGAGTATAAAAGACTCTCTTGTTGAGTCAATCTCCTTTTAGCCTCAATCTCGGGCTTCGTACGAGACAGCAAATCACTCTCTTGTCGAGTATAAAAGACTCTCTTATTGAGTCAATCAACCTTCAGACCCTCTTGTTGAGTCAATCACCTATTCAAGACTCTCTTGTTGAGTCAACATTTTTTTGCCTCCGTCTTGGGCTTTATACAGGACAGATAAAAGTACTCTCTTATTGAGTCAAACCATTTCAGCCTCCATCTTGGGCTTTATATAAGATACATTCTCCCCAACGGAGGAAAAATCCCTTTTAGCCTCAATCTTGGACGTTGTACAAGACAGAAAGAACATTTTCCCTAGAAAAGTCAAACTTCTAGCCTCCTCTTAGGCTTTGTATAAATAAAACCCCTGTTGAGTCAATCAACCTTTTAGCATCAAATTTGTGCCTTGCTCACAGCATACAAACATCAACAACTCCTCTTTAGAGATGACAAATTCTCTCTCAGTCAAAACCCTTTAGCTTCACATCTTGGGCTTTGAACAAGATACAAACCGCCAGTAAAACAAAGGTTGAGACGGACTCATCCAGACACGGCCATCAAAATCAAAGAGGAGGTACAGAAACAGATTGACGCGGGTTTTGTCGCCACATCAGAATATCCTTAATGGTTAGCAAACATAGTACCAGTTCCGAAAAAAGACGGAAAGGTCAGAATATGTGTAGACTACAGGGATCTGAACAAAGCCAGTCCAAAGGATGACTTTCCCTTACCACACATTGACATGCTGGTAAACAGTACATCAAATTTCAAAGTATTCTCCTTCATGGATGGATTCTCGGGCTATAATCAAATCAAAATGGCGCCGAAAGACATGGAGAAAACTTCGTTCATTACCCCATGGGGCACCTTTTGTTACAAGGTAATGCCGTTCGGTTTGAAGAATGCCGGGGCAACCTATCAAAGGGCCATGACTACTCTTTTTCTTGACATGATACACAAAGAAATCGAGGTATATGTCGATGATATGATTGCAAAATCTAAAACAGAAGAGGAGCATGTGAACCACCTGTCAAAACTATTCGAGCGGTTGAGGAAGTATAGACTCTGCTTGAATCCTAATAAGTGCACATTCGGTGTCCGTTCAGGGAAACTTCAAGGGTTCATCGTCATCCAGAAAGGAATTGAGGTTGATCCTGACAAGGTCAAGGCCATTCAAGAAATGCCTTCTCCAAAGACTGAAAAACAAGTAAGGGGATTCCTGGGACGTATGAATTACATTTCCAGATTCATATTCCTCATGACGGCGACATGCACGCCAATTTTCAAATTACTCAAAAAGAATCAGGACTGCGTTTGGACAGAGGACTGCCAAACCGCCTTCGACAGTATCAAGGAATACCTGTTGAACCCACCGATTCTATCACCACCAGTGGAGGGAAGACCACTGATTATCTACCTAATAGTCTTGGAAGACTCGATGGGTTGTGTACTTGGCCAACAAGACGAAACAAAAAGGAAAGAGTCTGCCATGTACTATTTGAGCAAGAAGTTTACGGACTGTGAAACTCGGTATACTATGCTCGAGAAAACTTGTTGTGCTCTGGCTTAGGCAGCCAAACGTCTTCGCCAGTATATGATTCGTCACACTACTTGGTTAATCTTAGAAATGGATCCGATCAAGTACGTCTTTGAAAAACCTGCTCTCACGGGAAGGATTGCCCGTTGGCAGATGTTGTTGTCCGAATACGACATCAAGTACCACGCTCAGAAAGCCGTTAAGGGAAGTGTTTTAGCTGATCATTTGGCTCATCAACCGATTGATGATCAGGAATCAGTCGGATTTGACTTCCCAGACGAAGATGTCATGTATCTAAAAATGAAAGATTGCGATGAATCGCTACCTAGTGAAGGGCCAGAACCAGGTTCCCGATGGGGACTAATCTTTGACGGAGCTGTCAATCATTACGGAAACGGAATTGGGGCAATCATCATAACACCTCAGGGTACCCACATTCCTTTCATCGCTAGACTTACATTCAAATGGATAAACAATGAGGCCGAATACGAAGCTTGTATCATGGGTCTCGAAGAAGCGATCGACTTAAGGATCAAGAACTTGGACGTATATGGCGACTCAACCCTGGTTATCAATCAGATCAAAGGAGATTGGAACACATACCAATTAGGGTTGATTCCTTACAAAGATTACATGAGAAGGTTGTTAATATTCTTCAACAGAATCGAGTTTCATTATATCCCTCGTGAAGAGAATCACATGGCTGATGCATTATCCACTCTCTCGTCCATGATTAGTGTAGGTCAATGGAACGACGTACCTAAGATTGACATAATGTACCTTGAATGGCCCGCTTACATCTTCACAATCGAAGCAGTCACAGACGACAAACCTTGGTACCACGATATCAAATGCTTCCTTCAGAAACAAGAGTACCCACCTGGGGCATCCAGAAAAGATAGAAAGACTCATAAGATTGGCAGGCAACTTCTTCCTAAACGGTGATACACTCTATAAGAGAAATTTTGACATGGTCTCGCTCCGATGTGTAGACAGACCAGAAGCAAACATGCTGATGAAGGAAATTCACGAAGGATCCTTTAGCACTCATGCCAACGGACACACAATGGCGAGATATACTCAGACAAAATCCATGTACCGCCAACACATCTCAAAATTCTTTCTTCCCCATGGCCTTTTTCCATATGGGGAATCGACATGATTGGCATGATTTAACCCAAAGTTTCAAACGGACATTGGTTCATCCTACCAAGTGGGTTGAAGCAGCCTCGTACGCCTATGTAACCCGACAAGTGGTGGTCCGATTTATCAAAAACAATATCATTTGCCGCTATGGTGTTCCTAGCCAGATCATTACTGATAATGGATCTAACTTGAACAACAAGATGATGAAAGAGTTGTGCGCAGAGTTCAAGATCGAACCCATAACTCATCTCCCTACCGACCTAAGATGAATGGAGCAGTAGAGGCGGCTAATAAGAACATCAAGAAGATCGTTCAAATGATGGTTGTAACCTACAAAGACTGGCAAGAGATGTTACCCTTTGCTCTTCACGGTTATCGCACATCTGTCTGCACTTCAACAGGGGAAACCCCTTTCTCTCTAGTATATAGCATGGAGGCAGTGCTCCCTATAGAAGTAGAGATCCCATCAACCCGGGTATTGATGGAAGCTAAGCTAACAGAAGCTGAATGGTGTCAAAGTCGACACGAAGAACTGAACCTAATCGAAGAAAAGCGAATGGCGGCACTATGCCACGGTCAGTAGTATCAACAAAGAATGAAGAAGGCATTTGACAAAAAGGTCCGACCTCGCGTCTTCAGGAAATGAGACCTTGTGCTCAAGAAGATACAATCATTTCTCACTGATTCTCGGGGCAAATGGACTCCGAATTATGATGGCCCCTATGTGGTCAAGAAAGCCTTCTCAGGCGGCGCCCTGAGTCTCGCAACCATGGATGGAGAAGAATTTGCCTACCCCACGAATGCTGACGTAGTCAAGAAATACTTCGCCTAAATAAATTAAAAACAATCGTCTCGGTGGATTGAAAACCCGAAAGGGCGGTCCAGGCAAAAATTAGAGACATACTAAAAAATCATCCCGATGGATTGGAAATCATCATAGTACAATCCAGGAAAAAATTAGGGATTCATGGCAAGTAACTACGTCTAATCAGTTTAACTCATTGGCAGTCGTGCCATCCGTCAGAAATCTCGATCAAGGTCATCTTCGACAGAAGCTCAGGATGCCCCGAATTCAAAATTGGTAGAAGGATAGTGGTCGTTATGTTTCAATGTAGCCCTTTTCCCTTAAATTACCATTTTCTAACTTTGTAAATACTCTATGGAATCACGCGCTTGGCTGATTTCCATCCTATCAATAAAATTTGAGCCCTAGTGCTGTTGTTTGCAATTCTTATTTGTTTTAGCTTTACATAACGACATTTTAACATGATCAACGATTCTTGAAATAAAACAAAAATGAATTTACTTGTTAAAATTTTTCTGCTTTTCGAAATAAAGATGGCAATTTCTTTTGACTGTTAAACATCAAAAGAACATCGATCGCTTCTCCGGAAGTAATCTAGCTTCAAAGTGCAGAATCGAAGTACTCCTTCAAAACTAGTGCACCTGAATAAAGGATCAACTGTGTCAGAGACCGTGTTTCATCTGACACACCCCCGGCAGAGTTCTTATATCCTAAGCCCGATCAACGGTTGTCCCCCACAGGGACTATCTCTCCTAAGCAAGGTATAATTGCTAATTTTGGACTAGTGATACTTTTCATCCCCCGCGGTGGCCGAGTATCCTGTCATGTTCATGTATTAGTCTGTATGTCGTGTCAGTTTTGTCAGCATATACATACATACATCATGTATTATTGATTCATTCATAGTTATATTGCATCACTATCACTCTAGTCGGTCTTGTTCCCAAGTGATAAAAGTCCTCTCAATCGAGTTGTCAGTTCTCTCCTCGTCAGGAAATGTTGCGTCTGAACACTCTCGTCCAGGTTATTTCTGGATTGAAGTTGGTCCCTTGACCACTTTGATAACTGGAACCTCTGAAAGACAAAAAGACCTTCGATAAACATCACTATTCGCCATTGAAGATGATATATTCGCTTTCTCGGATTAAGGAAAATCTCCAGAGAAAGCCTCTTAATCAGAGATTCGGCAATACAACAGTTTTTCTCCAAAAAATCCCCTAACGATAAGGTCATCAGCACCTCAAAATTGGATCACATCATATGGCATTTCTCTGAGAAGATCCTAAGAAAAGTATGATGTAGTAACCCCAAGCGAAAGCAGTCTCTTAAGAGACTCGTTTTCCCCCAGTAGAGTCAACGAATGACATCTCCAACAGAGAAGTTTGTGCACCTCTACAATCATAATTTTTTCCATCAAATGGCATCTCCCCAAGAAAATTTGGCGAGAATTTTGAGGAAAACCGCTACGAACAACATCCCTTGTCAAGAAAGTTTATTGACAAAAGAAACTGAGACCAGTTCCTTGGCTGAAGGCCAGTATCGAGGGGGAGTTTATATCAGAAACTGAGACCGGTTCCTTGGTAGGAAACCAGGACCGAGGGGACATTTATTCCAGAAACTGAGACCAGTTCCTTGGTAGGAAACCAGGATCGAGGGGAAGTTTATTTCAGAAACTGAGACCAGTTCCTTGGTAGGAAACCAGGATCGAGGGGAAGTTTATTGCAGCAACTAAGACCAGTTCCTTGGTAGGAAACTAGGATCGAGGGAAAGTTTTACCTTTTCTAAGCATCATTGCTTAGCAAAAGAAGATGAATGCGTAAGCTACCATTCATAACCACCATCAAAATTTCGGGTATTCCGATATTTAATCCTCTTGCACCCCGAATGCCCGAATACCTTCGCCATTCACACCTTCGGGTCCAAGAAGATTAAATAGGGGCATCTATCATACCCCAAATTTTGACCACTAAGATTCCCATCATTGTGCAAATCATCATCACAATATGGATGAACCATCATACCTCATTAGTCTCCCCCAAAGATGGGTGAGCATCCACTACAATCAAACTTAGGGTTTCAAGCCCTCTCAGAGCTCTTAGACAAAGGATCAATAAAGAAATAACATGATCCTCAACTTGTCTAAACCTCTCAAACATCCACAAAGGATCAAGAGGACTCCCACATCAAGGATCAAGCACAAGGCTGCAACATTCCAAGTGGATTAAGCCTCAAGATCGCCTGTGTCACCAAATTAGGGTTTTGGTCGACCAAGGCCTCCAGTTGGAATTTTTCCTCTGGGCATGAGCCAATGCTTCAAAGCATATCCCAAAATACTTTAAGGGACCTTATAAACCCAATCATTAAGTCAAATTTTCCTCCTTGATTTTCCAAATTTAATTGGTTTCAAATCATTTTGTGGATATAAACATGATTTTTCAAACATTAATCCAAGATCACAACTTGTTTTTCACACATGTTTGATAATTTTGATAATTTTAATTAAATTTTTATTTAATTAAAATCCTTTTTGAAATTAATTTAGGGTTTTGATTTTGATCGCCCTAAACAAATCATTTTCAAACTCCCTGGGCCTCTAATAGAGTGTAAGACCGAACCCCTCTTGAAAACCAAAATATTTTGGGCCTCAGTGTATTGTATAAGTCCCGATACCGTCAAAAAGTTTGGCACGATCGTCGCCTTTTTAGCAAAAATCTTTGGGCTTATCCTTGAGCTATAAGACCCATCTTTATTCATTTTTAAACTTTATGGGCCTCTAATAGAGTGTAAGACCCAATCCCCTTTTAGCCAAAACAATTTTGGGCCTCAGATATTGTATAAAGTCCCTCTGCGTTAAAAGAAAAATCTCGGCGCAATCGCCAGTTCAAAAATCAAATCATCTGGGACTACCCTCGTGTTATAAGCCCCATTTCTTTTCTTTAAATTTATTTGGGCCTCTAATAGAGTGTAAGACCCAACACCTTTGTAAATAATACCTTTGTGGCTCACACATTGTATAAGTCCCTCTGTATATTTTCAAACGTTCGGCTCGATCGTCGCCTTTTTAAACAAAGTCAACTGGGCTTCTCCTTGAGCTATAAGACCCATCTTTATTCATTTTTAAACTCTTTGGGCCTCTAATAGAGTGTAAGACCCAACCCATTTTTGAAACCAAAATGATTTGGGGCTCAGATATTATATAAGACCCACTGTGTTTTCAAAAACATCGGCGCGATCACCGTTGCAAAACAAATCACCCTGGGCCTCTCCTTGAGTTGTAAGCCCCATCTCTTGTACAAAAATAAATCACCCTGGGCCTCTAATAGAGTGTAAGACCCATACCCTTGTACATAAAAACTTTTTGGGCCTCACATATTGTATAAGTCCCTCTGTACAGTTTTCAAAACAACGGTGCGATCATCGTTAAAACTTGGGCCCCTCCTTGAGCTGTAAGCCCCAACCATCTTTTCAAAGCACTTTCTCCTTTGATTTTGAATTAAAATATATATTGTCATCAAAACTTTCTTTAATTTATTTGTTGAATAACTAACCAAACAACATGGAAGCTCTACAACGGGTAAGTGTTTATCCGCTTTCATTTACTGCTTTCATATGTATATAACTGTATTGTGGGGCTGTTTCACTGTAAGTCTTCTTTCACATCCTTTTATATACTTGTCACATATCCACTGTGTAATACTAGTATAATTATTTAGAGTTTTCCCCGGCAACTACGTCTAGCACTAGGTAAAGCCTGTTGGTCACTCTTAAATACAAACAAAACTAGATCCCCCGTAGGATTCCAGATACAGTCTTCCCTCCTCTTGGGGTTAAACAATATGGAACAAAGAGAAAGGCAGTATTCTCGGTGAACCTTCTCTCAGACTTTCACCCTTAGAAATTGTCAAAGAAACTCTAACTCCTTAGAGATGATCTTTTCTCCGTGAATGGCATCTCTTGAGTTTCTTCCAAATCCTCGAACTTTCCTGGAATGATCTCTTCTCTGTGAATTGCATTTCTTGAATTTCTCTTGGTTTAGGGACCCACAGGCTTCCTAAAAGCATCCCTGCCTCCTCTTCAACGTTGTACAAGGACCCTTCGGCTTCTTAGAAGTTCTCATGCCTTCTCTTGGGCTTAATACAAGGACCTTAACGACCTCTTAAAGGTATAAGACATAACTCAGTCATCCTTTGCTAAAGCAGTCTTTCCAGCGTCAAAACTCCGGCCATTTTAGGGTTGATACTCATCCCTTAATGTCCGCGCCTCCTCTTGGGCATTCTACAAAAGATAAAACTCTAGACTTGGACAGTCTAAACCTCTTGAGTCTCAAAGACATTCTCAAGTTCCTTTCAAACATAGGAAAAAACACCGATCACTCTGGATCAATCTCCAGCAGAAACCCGGTCTCTCTCATGAGAATTCCCCACACTTGGACCCGCTTCAGGATCTCAATAATCCTCAGCAGTAAGTCAGCCTCCTCTTGGGCTTTGTATAAATGATTCTCCCCAGCGGAGCTAACCTTTTCATACTCTCTTGATGAGTCAACCATCTTTAGCCTCCGTCTTGGGCTTTGTACAAGACATATAAAAACCCACTCTCTTGTTGAGTATAAAAGACTCTCTTATTGAGTCAATCCCTTTTAGCCTCCGTCTCGGACTTTGTACAAGACATATAAAACACTCACTTGTTGAGTATAAAAAACTCTCTTGTTGAGTCAATCTCCTTTTAGCCTCAATCTCGGGCTTCGTACGAGACAACAAATCACTCTCTTGTTGAGTATAAAAGACTCTCTTGTTGAGTCAATCAACCTTCAGACCCTCTTGTTGAGTCAATCACCTGTTCAAGACTCTCTTGATGAGTCAACCTTTTTTAGCCTCTGTCTTGGGCTTTATATAGGACAGATAAAAGTACTCTCTTGTTGAGTCAAACCATTTCAGCCTCCATCTTGGGCTTTATACAAGATACATTCTCCCCAACGGAGTCAAAATCCCTTTTAGCCTCAATCTTGGGTGTTGTACAAGACAGAAAGAACATTTTCCCCAGAAAAGTCAAACTTCTAGCCTCCTCTTGGGCTTCGTATAAAGAAAACCCCGGTTGAGTCAATCATCCTTTTAGCATCAAATTTGTGCCTTGCTCACAGCATACAAACATCAACAACTCCTCTTTAGAGATGACAAATTCTCTCTCAGTCAAAACCCTTTAGCTTCACATCTTGGGCTTTGAACAAGATACAAACCACCTTTAGCTTCATGTCTTGGGCTTTGAACAAGACACCAAAACAACCTTTTTCCTCCCATAGAATAGGAGGAACTACGATCGCTCTGATTTCCCTGTTTCGTTAAATGGGAATACGTAGGCATAAGATTGCAAAATCTTAGCGAGCATACTAATCAAAAACTCAAAATCCAGTACCTCCACACATCAACCAAAGAAAATCAGGTATAGTATCCTAACCAAAAGCCTCGCAGATAACCCAGACTCTTGTATTCTTAAGAAAATAACCCTAAAGAAGGACCCCCTATTTTGATAGCATCTGTAAACCAACAGTTTTGACTGTTCAACCTCAGTTTGCAAGCAGGGTTAATTGGAGACATCTATTTCCCTTCCTTAATCAGCTTCACAGGATAAAAAATGAATCGAACTGTAGTACTAAACCGATAGTGATTCGAAACCACAAAAATCGCCCTACACTTCCAAAACTATAAATACATCATTCATACTTCATTTCAAACTGGTGATACCATAAAATTAGCCTGGATTTGCTCATCATCTTCAACCTCCGTCCTATGTCTACACACTGACAAATCACACATAATCTTTTGTTGGGGTGCCATCTAGGCGAAGACCTGATAATGTCCAATTAGGTTCTTGTGTAGCCGAGAATATTAGGTTGAGATTTGTAGGGGTATTCACCCAGAAAAATCGCGGGTTTATCCTCCAAGATCGTCTGAAGTTTTGGTGGTTTTCGTGCAAGACGTTCAAGGGAGGATTGCGACGTTGTGAATGCCTTTGGAGATAAAGTACACAAAGGACCCTTTGGAGATAAAGAACGCAAAGGAAGTATCGGAGAACGACAAATCAAATTGAAGTCTTATGGAACAATCGGTGTAATTGATCGTGCATGAAAGCTTTGGAGATAAAGAACGCAAAAGAGTAGCAATATCGACAAGTCAATTGGCATCCATTGTTATCTTGGTCTTACTTAAGATCAAAAGAAGAAAAGGGGTTGAATCAACATCATAACCAATAGTGTTTGTATGGTTGCTCTGAACACTTTTCTTGTATATCGACTTTTTGCATAGTAAGAAAGTATCCTAACTCCACATTGGAAATTAGGCGCAGACGTACCCACACATGAGGACGAAAGTGGGAAACTCCATGAACAAATCCTCATGTCGATCTCTCTATTTTCTCTTTACTTGTTTTATTTTTCATTACACAATTTGTCGAATAGCATTGATTAATCGATCGATTCGTAATAATTTTCCTGTAATATTTCTGTTTTAAACTTAATTGTTGATTAGCTTATAATCAATAGTGATGGCTCCAAGAGTTTGACTAAATTTTGGTAAAACATAATCTTGGGAAAGATGTTCCAACATGAAGGATTCAGACCCATACTAAAGATGTCGAGTGAAATGTCATAGCATGAAGACTCGACATCATGACTGTAATATCAGGTTTTGTTTAAATCTGTTCCATGATTTAAGGCATGACTAGCAATGGATCAAGGAAGAAAGATACAAAGCCCAACTCAGCAGAAGACTATAAAAGAAGACCAAGACCTAGACAGAAGGTGGGACGACGACATAGACTTAGGAATCCTATTTTGTAAAGTAGGTTTTAGGTTTGAGAGTCGTAGGTTTCCCTTGTAAGTCTCCCGTTGTATCGGTTGATACACTGTGGTAGATATAGGTGTCACACAAATCCATAAGCCTTGAGGTATTGGATTGTGTATTGTTCTTGGATGAAGCTTTTAAGCAAATCCGAGTTAGCTTGTTTGTCAAGTATGCTTGACAGATTTCTGTATTGATAGGGACGATGAAGAAATCACAGTTGGTGGTTGAGGGAAGTGAGTGGGGTATCTCATATTAGGGTTCTAAATGTTTGAGTTTGACCTTGGTAAAGATGTTCATGGGGTAGATGTTAGGGTAAAGTTGTAAACGTGGGAGTTTAACTTTGTAACAGTCTACACAATAGTGAAATCTTCTTCCTGGATTGGTATCCCCCAGATGTAGGTGAGTTGCACTGAACTGGGTTAACAATTACTATGTTCTTTATCATTATGCAGATTTACGTTTTTGTTAGGGTTCATGATGAACATGTTGGATCAGATGTCATGACATCTGTGATGGTGCAATTCTGATATTCAAGGTATCATTCTACAGTTGCGCATCCGAGTTTAAAAGATTATGTAGCACAATGTCTTGACATGTGATAGGACATCTGCTGTCTGCATAGGCCAGAATTTCAATTGGTATCAGAGCAGGCATCCTGTCTGGTTTTGGATGAGATCTTTGGGAGATACTTTCTGACATTTAAACAAGGAGGAGTTTTGGAGATCAGATTAATCAACTCAAACATACCCAAGGGTATTAATGGATGAGATGAATGTTCTGGATCGAAGGGAGCAACCCAGAGGTTGTTCATGTTGCTGAGGAGATTCTACAACAGCTACAGGAGAAGTGGCTAGTTCTCTTGTTGATGTGTCTTGTAAGATTTTGTGACATCTTATTAGGGCAAGCAGGATCTGTTCCTTGGTGGTTCCGCTGCATGTGTTTCTGATGGAAGAGCTCTAGAATTATGGGATTTTGGAGTTGTTACTGAAGACAGTTGGTGGAAGGTCTTAATCGTCGGTCTCTATATTTGAAGATATCTGCATTCTTTTATTCCAAAGTCGGGAGCGATGGAGTGAAGGAAGTTGTGGTCAGATATCTGGTATGATGACTTGGTGCTTGGAAGCTTGGTTTCCTGGTGCAGTTTGGAGTCAATTGAAGAGGAGAGGAGTTGAGTGAAAGTTTATCAGGTTCTTGCTCTAGGAGTTTGATAAATGTTTGGTTAGCTAGGTTGTCAAAGATACTTGAGATCTCTCTCAAGTCCACTCATAAAGACATCTATGCCGTGTATCTGGAGTCTTCTAGTTACTCTTCTGACTAGAAGGTGTTTCTTTGAGACACAATCTGAAGAACGTGGAGGTGATTTATTTTCACCATCCAAAAACAGCTAGGAAGGATTCATCTCTCTTGACCCTAAGAGTGGATCCAATGTGATTGAAGATTTATTAAGGTAAATAAGATTTGTTCAGAGAAAGTCTTAGTTACTTGTGTCAAGGGTGGCAACCTTGGTATCTCAACACTGTCATTGAAGAAGATACTTGCAATAAGATTAAATAATGTTTAAGTGTTCATGACATGATCTGGTGGAGCTCAGCTACAGCGGTGACGAAGGGTTATGGTACAAGGATTTAAGATCAATTTCTATTTGTAGAATTCACAAGTATTTAATTGATTATCCTTGATAGTCAAGATTGAGGATGTTCTGTCAGATGTTCTAGCATCTTTTCATCAGAAGCTTGTAGAATCATGGGAGGGGTTCTGCATTTGCTCAAAAGTCTCCTAGGTGTTAACCTGGGATTATTGGGTTAGCGTGTGTTTCCTGGAAAGTATTATGAATGACTTGTCCAGATGGTGATGTTGTTGAAGATGGAGATGAAAGACTATGAATACATCATAATCTTGGTGATTATAGCTTGGATCAGTTTATTTCTGATCTAGGTGCTTTGGAGCATAGTGTTTGCTCTGGCCGTGAAGGTCGAGGATAAGTGGCAGTTATCTCTGGCTTTCTACTGACGGCTCTACTAAGGGAAGTGGCATTCTTTGGTATTGCTATGGGGTAGTCTAGGACTACTTATTTTCTAAAGATTCAGATGTGGCAGGTTTGAAGTCTTTGGAGTTTCAAAGTAGAATGGAGGTTATCTATTCAAAACTTGGTTATTGAATCAAGTCTGTGAGAGCATGGAAATCTGTTTCTGCAAAGGGAGGAGGTTCTTCTAAGTGGCAGAAGGAAGAGCTGACTTCAACAGTTGGATGTCATAATGTTTTGACATCTAGCTTAACATCAGAAGTCTCAGCTGGTGATGTGGCATATCAGCTTAAGATAAGGTGATCTACAGAAGAATGGGAGTGATGGATTCTTAAAAGAGGTCTATCTCATGCAGTTTGCCGGAGCTGTGGATGAGAAGATGTTACATGACTAAGAGGCTTGGTGGATCCAAGATGTCTTGCTATAGGGCAAGTAGTTCATGTGACTTGAAGATCTGATTTCATTAGTAGATCAGGGTATCTTATGGGAGTTCTGAAGATGAGTGAGGTCAATCAAAAGGTGGCATTTGATTGGTTTCACAATGTGCGTTCAAGCAGGATGCTTGAAACTGATTGATCTTGTGCACAAGAGTAGTTAGTTGAATTTGTTTGAAGGTTCTGGTTCTCTGGGAGCTTGTGGCAAAAGTTATGGGTTGAGAATGGAAGCATACCTTTTTGGTGGATGAGAGTTTATTTCTATCTGGGTTTCTGAAGTCTTCTTTGTTCAAGCTGGTGGTGCAGTGTTGTGTGAAGATCTTCAGTATGGATTACTATGCTGATAGTAAGTCCAGTAGTGGAGCATATCAAGAACCATGGTGTGTGGTGTCTGTGATGTGTGGAGGATGTCCTAACTGATGTTAGAACATCTCTGGGTTAGTTATCCTTGGTGAAGGATTTCAGGTTCTGTGATGAACTGGTTACTTGCATCATGTCCAAGAAGTATCTACATGATCATCCAGGAGAATGATGGAGTAGAAGGGTTCCTTGAAAAGAGGAAGTAAGTGTTTGTGAAGACTGAAGTGAATCACATGTTGATTGCTTGGAATTCTATTTCCTGAATGATTTCAGAAGTGGAGATTCACCATAAATCAGAAGTATTCCAGATTATCATACGGGAGAATGATAGGAATGACTGTCTTGGATTACAGGGTATTTATCTCTAATGCTGGCTGGGTGAGGTCAGTGGAAAATCTTGCATACAGCATTGGAGCCCTTGCAGCAAGTCATGCTAATAGTGGATCAGTTTAGCAGCTGTGAAGTTCTAGAGCATGCATACGATAGGTGACATCGTTATAACAAACTAAGGGGCCCTGTATGTCTCTTTGAGGAATGTGAAGCATTCTGATTTAATTGGTTTGTGCCTCAAGCAGCTGAAGGTCTATACATGAGAATTTAAGAGGAGTTCGTGTGGTGTGTAGATGGTTGTAGGATGAGGGGGATCAATGGGACTTTAATCTCAAGCCAAGAGTTTGTTATGGTTGGTATACACTTCCTCACGGGTAGCATGATGGTGATCATGTGTGAGTGATTATTGTTTCTTGTCAGAGGGAACAATAAGAGAGTTAATGGTTGCATTCAGCAGGTGTGTTAAACAGAGGGTGCACTCTTGAAGACATGAAGATGCATCTTATGTTTTCCAGTCATTTGCTTGGGTGTTCAGTGGAGGAGCACCAGTTACCTTAGTCAGGGGGAGAGGCCTCTTGATCTATGATGAATTTCTAGTTTGCATTTGTGCGTCAAGAAAACTGAGATGTCAAGATGGCATGGCATTATTTATGGAAATTCCAGTTTGCATTTGTGTGTCAAGGAAACTGAGATGTCAAGGAGGAAGTCTTGGCAATGCATACTTGAATGGTTCTTATTGGATGCTTAAGAATCATTAATGAGTCTGGGAGAGTTTATTTTTCTCTGCAGATTGTAGTCACGAATAACTGTGAAGAGTTTATACAATACGGAAATCTATTGGTTGCTGACAGGAAGAAATTAGTTTTGTGCTAATGAAGGAATTATGTTTGTAATCGAGTCTGCTAAATCTGGATTAAGAAAGTCCTATCTGTGGGGACCATAAGCCTGACAATATCAGGTTAGGTATCAAGACAAGGTTCAGAAGTAGTTTCGAGGACAAGTCAGAAACGATGGAATCTTTGACTAGTCTTTTGGCTCTATCTACATAGCCTTCTTTTTTTTTAAGAACAGGTGGAAACACTCGTCTTAAGTTGAGGGAAAATGAGTTATGTTCGGATGTGGGTAAGCATCAATTTGGTTTGGGTATGCGTGGGCCACTTTTGCCATCTTTTGGCTAAAAAGGGGGAGAATGGCTTATTGCTGAGAGGTGTATGGTCTGTGCTGCTAGTATATGCAAAATGTTCCAAAGGATGTTCCAATGTTTTTGGTAATAACATCTTGGGAAGTTGTGTTTTGTGACCAGATTTAGAAAGCAAGTTGTGTTTTGTGACCTGAGTTACATTCACTATGTTTCAGGTATCACAAGGAAATGAAGAGGGTAACGCCAAATTATCTTCTCCCTTTTCCTCACCACTTGCTTCAAGTATTTTTCCACTGCATGCATCATCAGGTTGAAGGATGTTTTAGCCAAAATTGGTCAAAAGGGGGAGATTAATGGCTCCAAGAGTTTGACTAAATTTTGGTAAAACATAATGTTGGGAAAGATGTTCCAACATGAAGGATTCAGACCCAGACTAAAGATGTCGAGTGAAATGTCATAGCATGAAGACTCGACATCATGACTGTAATATCAGGTTTTGTTTAAATATGTTCCATGATTCAAGGCATGACTAGCAATGGATCAAGGAAGAAAGATACAAAGCCCAACTCAGCAGAAGACTATAAAAGAAGACCAAGACCTAGACAGAAGGTGGGACGACGACATAGACTTAGGAATCCTATTTTGTAAAGTAGGTTTTGGGTTTGAGAGTCTTAGGTTTCCCTTGTAAGTCTCCCTTTGTATCAGTTGATACACTGTGGTAGATATAGGTGTCACATGTGACGCCCCCTAACTATACCCCCAATTAACACGCAATTAAGGCGGTAAAAAGAAAATTCGAAAATTGATCAGAGTATATTTGAAACATCATGGCATAGAAAGGGAGAATCACATCAATTGTAACCAAACATACACATAACATGCAACACCTGCTCATTTAGATATGCAACGTGGGGTAACAATCATAGAGAGGAAACTTCGTTCCTTACACCCACTTTTCAGAAATTAGAATTAAAGTGGAAAGATCTAAAATTTGAATAACACATATACATATATACATATAAACTTGGCTGTCATACATCAAGCTATAACTGTACAACCAAAATATATCATCAGATATACAAAACAATCACAAACGGCCACCCTATGCTACCCGGAGTCACATATCAGAGCCGACCGACCAAAATAATGAAGACGCAACGCTTCACAAAAAAGGAATACCTCCAACAGCTCTAATCTGCAACGCCTCATAGAGCGTTATAAAACAGCAGAAGGGTGAGAAAAACAACCATAATATAATTGCATAAGATTATATATTAACACCAAAAATGCACAAGTAACGTATTCTCACCACCAAAGCACACAGATAAATTATAACAACACACAGTACAATTCACACGTATCAATTACCACTGCACATCAATCATTCACAATACAATCACACCTATTCCATTTCATTAATCACATTCACAATTCCATGCACAAATGACTCATGATGAATGCAAATGCACATAGATCGACACAACGACTCTATGCACATGCCATGCGGTACCGACTTCCATTGTCTCATGTCTCATCATCAGTTCACTCAGGAACTATTGGAACCATCGCTCGTTACTGAGACTTAGTCAAGTAACTCCCCGTCGGGCCTACGATGTTCACCCGTCGCTTTAGGTCCTCAGGCATCGCCTCATATTTTTGAGGCACACGACGTTAAGGATTGCTTTAAGTCTCCAAAGGTGCCCACAATCGTCTATACCCATCGCTTTAAGTCCTCAGGCATCGCCTCATATTTTCGAGACAAACGATGGTATATCATATTCCCTCAGGAATCAAACCGTCTCTCAGGACGTTTCCACAATGCACATTATGATGCTTGGCATACAATGACTCATGACACTCACATTGCATCCATGCACACATTCATAATCATGCATAAATCATCAAATACAACACTTAGCATTTCCTGCCTTTCGGCCACAACTTATCCTCACAACAGCATATAAGGCATACATATCCAAAGCACAAACATATAGCATAATACATGACAATTATGCACCATTAAAATGACAAAAGTCGACCATTGACACTATTCACATTTACCGACAAAATAACATTGGCTAACAAATTCTAAACCATCATAATAAGAAAGTACAGCTCAATGGCTTTCCAACGCATCAAACCACGCCTCAAACCGAAACACAGATCAAAAGTTATGCAGAAAACAAAATTACACGAACAGCACTGTTCGTTGGGCGAATCTCCCTCGCGAGCATTCGCTAGCTGCTTCGCTAGGCGAACATCCCTCGCGAGCATTCGCTAGCTCCTTCGCTAGGCGAATGTTCCAGCGAACCAACTGTTAGCTAAAAACAGACACAAAGTTCGCTAGGCGAACATCCCTCGCGAGCATTCGCTAGCTCCTTCGCTAGGCGAATGTTCCAGCGAACCAACTGTTAGCTAAAAACAGACACAAAGTTCGCTAGGCGAGCACTTGGCGAACCAAGTCAGAACCAAACAGAGCCAAAAACACCCAAACTTCGCTAGGCGAACACTCTAGCGAACCTTCGCTCATGCCTTCGCTAGGCGAATACCCGTAGCGAACCTTCGCTACCCTTCGCTGAATGGTTCGCTAGGCGAACCTGCGAAAACTCAGAATCCTTCAGCGCTGTTGAAAACCCAAAAATGATATTTTCCAACCCAAACCATTTCCAAATCAACATATTTCAATCAAAACCTATTCTAATCATGTCAACAAGCAAACTACCACCTTTACATCGATTTCCAACCGTTAAACCATCGATTCTACCCATTTTATCGTTTTCGACCTAAAAGTGAAAAACATGGAAAGCAAGAGAATCATCCAAACACATACATACATAATCATATTCAAGCATAGTATAATCGAGTTTCGCACCCTTACCCAATTTAATCGACTCTACAACTTGCTCTTGATGATTTTTCCACACTTTCTTCAATTTTCTCTCTTTTCTCTCTTCTCCTCTTTTCTTCTTTCTCTCTTTCTTTCTATTTTTCTTTTTCTTTCTATCTTACTAACTTAATGAAAATAAGTGGGAAAAGACCAAAATACCCCCACACTCAAATATCTCATAAACGATCCCAAAACGCGAAAAAATATATTCCCGCCGAAAAATAACATATTTTCACATAAAAGTAAAAAATACAATAAAATAATAATAAAATAATCCAAAAAGACTCAATAAAACAAAATTGGCAAAACGGGGCGTTACAATTCTCCCCCACTTAGAAATTTTCGTCCTCGAAAATCTTACCTGATACAAACAACTCCGGATACGACTCCCGCATCCTACTCTCCAATTCCCACGTCAAATTACCCTCAGCAGCGCCTCCCCACACCACTTTCACAAGTGCAATCTCTTTGCCCCTCAACCGCTTCACCTCGCGATCCAAAATACCAACCGGTAATGCCTCGACCGTAAGGTTATCCCTTACCTCAACCTCGTCCATAGGAATAACATGTGAAGGGTCCGGAACATACTTCCGAAGCTATGAAACATGAAAAACATCATGCAAATTTGATATATTCGGCGGCAACGCCACACGATACGCTACAGCACCAACTCTCGCAGATATCTGGTAAGGACCAATAAATCGAGAAGTAAGCTTCTTAGATTTCAAAGCATGACCAACACCTGTTACCAGCGTAACTCTCAGAAATACATGATCACCCTCTTGAAACTCAAGATTCTTACGTCTCCGATCATGATAACTCTTTTGTCTATCCTGAGAAGCCTTCATTTTCTCTCGAATAAACTTTACCTTTTCCGTCGTCTGTTGCACTAATTCCGGTCCAACCACAGAACTCTCACCAGTTTCGTGCCAACACAATGGCGTTCGACATCTTCGCCCATATAAAGACTCAAAAGGTGCCATTCCGATACTAGAATGGAAACTGTTATTATACGTGAACTCAACCAATGCAAGATAACCGTCCCACGCACCACCTTGTTCCAAAACACACGCTCTCAACAAATCCTCCAAAGACTGAATAGTTCTTTCGGTCTGACCATCCGTCTGCGGATGATAAGCCGAACTCAACCTCAATCTAGAACCCAAAGCCTTCTGTAAACTTTCCCAAAATCTCAATGTAAACCTAGGATCTCGATTAGAAACAATACTCAAAGGAACCCCATGCAATTTCACCACCACACTGATATAGATCTCAGCTAACCGTTCCAAAGAAAAACTGATGTCAATCGGAATAAAATGTGCCGATTTAGTCAGCCTGTCCACAATCACCCAAATAGCATTATGCCCACGCTGAGTGTTCGGTAATCCCGTCACAAAATCCATCGAAATGCTATCCCATTTCCACTCAGGAATATCCAACGGTTGCAACAAACCACTAGGTCTTAAATGTTCCACTTTCGATTTCTGACAAGTCAAACATGCATACACAAACTGAGCCACATCTCTTTTCAAACCAGACCACCAGAAAATCTTCTTTAAATCTTGGTACATCTTATTCGCACCCGAATGAATACTTAAGTTACTCCGGTGTCCTTCCTCCAAAATCATTCTTTTCAACTCCGCATCATCAGGAATACAAATACGACCACGAAACCTCAAAACACCAAAATTATCAACCTTGAAATCCACATTCTCATTCCTCATCAAATCAACAAATTTCAAATCCAGCTTTTGTTTCTCACTAACCGACAACATAAATTCATTAGTAACTTTCAACATTCCAAGCCTTACGCTAACCGACGTCACTTCACAAACCAAACTCAAATCTCTGAACGATTCCAAAAGTTCCGACTCTTTCACCATCAATGCGGACATATGCAACGATTTCCAGCTCAATGCATCGGCCACCACATTAGCTTTACCAGGATGGTAATTCAAGCCAAAGTCGTAATCTTTCAAGAATTCCAACCATCTCCGCTGCCTCATGTTCAACTCTTTCTGATCAAATAAATATTTCAAGCTTTTATGATCACTAAAGACTTCGAACCTCGCACCATAGAGATAGTGCCTCCATATCTTCAACACAAAAACTACAGCCGCTAACTCAAGATCATGAGTAGGATAGTTTTCCTCATGAACCCTTAACTGCCTTGAAGCATAAGCTACAACTTTACCTTCCTGCATCAAAACACCACCCAAACCAATTAAAGAAGCATCGCAATACACAACAAATGGTTCATTAGGATTAGGTAAAATAAGAATCGGAGCTGTCGTCAATCTTCTCTTCAGCTCACAAAAACTTTCTTCACAATGAATATCCCAAATGAAAGCCTTTCCTTTACAAGTCAATTGCGTTAAAGGAAGTGCAAGTTTAGAAAAACCTTCAATGAACCTCCGATAATAACCAGCCAAACCTAGAAAGCTTCGAATTTCAGTAACGGATCTAGGAGCCTCCCATTGTAGAACTGCTTCTACTTTAGATGGATCCACAACAATACCATTACCTGAAATTATGTGCCCAAGAAAACTCACCTCAGACAACCAGAATTCACACTTGGACAATTTGGCAAAAAGCTTCCTTTCCTTCAAAACCTGCAAAACAATACGCAAATGCTCTGCATGTTCTCCCCGAGACTTAGAATAAATTAAAATATCATTGATGAACACAACCACAAAACGATCCAACTGCTCATGAAAAATACGATTCATGTATTCCATAAATACACCAGGCGCATTAGAAACCCCGAACGGCATCACTGAATATTCATAATGACCGTAACGTGTTCTAAAGGCCGTCTTCTGAATATCCTCTTCTTTCACTCTTATCTGAGGGTACCCCGATCTCAAATCGATCTTACTAAATACACAAGCACCAACCAACTGATCCATCAGATCATCAATCCTTGGAAGCGGATATTTGTTCTTAATCGTCACTTTATTCAACTGGCGATAATCAATACATAATCGCATACTCCCATCTTTCTTTTTCACTAACAAAACTGGAGCACCCCAAGGAGAAACACTTGGCCTCACGAACCTCTTTTCCAATAACTCACTTAACTGCTTTTTCAACTCCACCAATTCAGATGCCGACATTCTATAAGGTGCCATAGATGCAGGTCTAGTACCAGGAACTAGATCTATAGAAAATTCAACTTCTCTCTCTGGCGGTACATCTGAAATATCATCAGGAAACACCCCAGGAAATTCGCACACAACAGGAAACACTTCCAATGAAACTTGACTATCCACAATCAAAGATGCAAATAATCCAAACAACTGAGCTTCATCCGCCAAAAGTTTCTTCAACTCTTTGGTAGATAAGAAACTCGAGTCTTCATCCTCCACAAGAGAAGGAAACCTTACAAGCTTATGATAACAATCAATGTGCACCCGATTGAATTGCAACCAATTCATTCCCAACACCACATCTAAACCTTCCAACGGCAAACAAACCAAATCCATCGCAAAGTCTTTACCATAAATGGTCAAAGGACAACTCAAACACACTAAAGAAGTAGTTACTGACCCCATCGCTGGAGTATCAATAACCATCTCACCATCCATCGAAGACAACCCAAGATTCAAACGTTCTGCGCACTCAGACGAAATAAACGAATGAGTCGCTCCAGTATCAATGATAGCAATTAAAGGCGTATCATTAATAAAGCAAGTACCTCTTATCAGACGATCAGCACTTGAGGTCTGAGTTCCCGCCAATGAAAACACTTTCCCACTAGTCTGGGCTTTCTTCGGATTAGGACACTTCGAACTAATGTGACCAGGTTCCCCACAATTGTAACACTTCACCACATTCTTCCTTTTACAATCAGCTAAAACATGTCCGATACCATCACAATTAGAACACTTATCCACTTTCTTCCTACATTCCATCTGGCGATGACCCAATTCACCACACTTAAAACACCTAGGAGCATTAGACATACCTCCTCCACTTGACCTTCGATCAAAATTACCCCTTTGTTTACCTTTATCAGCCGGTGACACATACGGACCACCACGGAACTGTTGTTTCCCTTTCCTGTCACTTACACTTTTATAATGAGCAGAACGAGCCTTACTATCTTCATCATAAATCATACAGCATTCCACCAAATCAGCAAACCTTCGGATCCTCTGATAACTAATAGCCTGTTTTATCTCAGGACGCAAGCCACTTTCATACTTCACACACTTTGAAAATTCAGCAGTCGCTTCCACATAGTGAGGATAAAACTGCACAAGCTCCACAAACTTAGCAGTATATTCAACAACAGATAAGTTACCTTGTTTCAGTTCCAAAAACTCAATCTCCTTCTTTCCTCCGACATCCTCGGGAAAATACTTCCTTAGAAACTCTCGGCTAAATACTTCCCAAGTAATCTCTTCTTCCTCCTCATCAGCTTCCAACACCTGACGAGTACTGACCCACCAGTCATCAGCCTCTTCGTGTAACATATGAGTGCCTAACCTCACCTTAACATCATCATCATCACAATCCATTACCCTAAAAATCCTCTCAATTTCTTTCAACCACAACTGCGCACCATCCGGATCATGTTTCCCTTTAAAAACCGGCGGCTTATTTTTTCTAAACTCATCATTTCCGGCAGCATTCGGTGCACCCTGCACAGCTCGTGCCATCGCTTCCATCGCAGCAGCCAAAGCAGCATCATTACGACCAGCCATATTCTGTTTGTCCAAATACAGAAACTATGGTTAAACAACAACTTGTTCAACACATCTCGCCCAATATGCCAGACACAGCTGACACAACAAACACAACAGACACAACTGTCACGGACGTGGCTCTGATACCACTTAATGTGACGCACCCTAACTATACCCCCAATTAACACGCAATTAAGGCGGTAAAAAGAAAATTCAAAAATTGATCAGAGTATATTTGAAACATCATGGCATAGAAAGGGAGAATCACATCAATTGTAACCAAAACATACACATAACATGCAACACCTGCTCATTTAGATATGCAACGTGGGGTAACAATCATACAGAGGAAACTTCGTTCCTTACACCCACTTTTCAGAAATTAGAATTAATGCGGAAAGATCTAAAATCTGAATAACACATATACATATATACATATAAACTTGGCTGTCATACATCAAGCTATAACTGTACAACCAAAATATATCATCAGATATACAAAACAATCACAAACGGCCACCCTATGCTACCCGGAGTCACATATCAGAGCCGACCGACCAAAATAATGAAGACGCAACGCTTCACAAAAAAGGAATACCTCCAACAGCTCTAATCTGCAACGCCTCATAGAGCGTTATAAAACAGCAGAAGGGTGAGAAAAACAACCATAATATAATTGCATAAGATTATATATTAACACCAAAAATGCACAAGTAACGTATTCTCACCACCAAAGCACACAGATAAATTATAACAACACACAGTACAATTCACACGTATCAATTACCACTGCACATCAATCATTCACAATACAATCACACCTATTCCATTTCATTAATCACATTCACAATTCCATGCACAAACGACTCATGATGAATGCAAATGCACATAGATCGACACAACGACTCTATGCACATGCCATGCGGTACCGACTTCCATTGTCTCATGTCTCATCATCAGTTCACTCAGGAACTATTGGAACCATCGCTCGTTACTGAGACTTAGTCAAGTAACTCCCCGTCGGGCCTACGATGTTCACCCGTCGCTTTAGGTCCTCAGGCATCGCCTCATATTTTCGAGGCACACGGCGTTAAGGATTGCTTTAAGTCTCCAAAGGAGCCCACAATCGTCTATACCCATCGCTTTAAGTCCTCAGGCATCGCCTCATATTTTCGAGGCACACGATGGTATAACATATTCCCTCAGGAATCAAACCGTCTCTCAGGACGTTTCCACAATGCACATTATGATGCTTGGCATACAATGACTCATGACACTCACATTGCATCCATGCACACATTCATAATCATGCATAAATCATCAAATACAACACTTATCATTTCTTGCCTTTCAGCCACAACTTATCCTCACAACAGCATATAAGGCATACATATCCAAAGCACAAACATATAGCATAATACATGACAATTATGCACCATTAAAATGACAAAAGTCGACCATTGACACTATTCACATTTACCGACAAAATAACATCGGCTAACAAATTCTAAACCATCATAATAAGAAAGTACAGCTCAATGGCTTTCCAACGCATCAAACCACGCCTCAAACCGAAACACAGATCAAAAGTTATGCAGAAAACAAAATTACACGAACAGCACTGTTCGCTGGGCGAATCTCCCTCGCGAGCATTCGCTAGCTGCTTCGCTAGGTGAACATCCCTCGCGAGCATTCGCTAGCTCCTTCGCTAGGCGAATGTTCCAGCGAACCAACTGTTAGCTAAAAACAGACACAAAGTTCGCTAGGCGAGCACTTGGCGAACCAAGTCAGAACCAAACAGAGCCAAAAACACCCAAACTTCGCTAGGCGAACACTCTAGCGAACCTTCGCTCATGCCTTCGCTAGGCGAATACCCGTAGCGAACCTTCGCTACCCTTCGCTGAATGGTTCGCTAGGCGAACCTGCGAAAACTCAGAATCCTTCAGCGCTGTTGAAAACCCAAAAATGATATTTTCCAACCCAAACCATTTCCAAATCAACATATTTCAATCAAAACCTATTCTAATCATGTCAACAAGCAAACTACCACCTTTACATCGATTTCCAACCGTTAAACCATCGATTCTACCCATTTTATCGTTTTCGACCTAAAAGTGAAAAACATGGAAAGCAAGAGAATCATCCAAACACATACATACATAATCATATGCAAGCATAGTATAATCGAGTTTCGCACCCTTACCCAATTTAATCGACTCTACAACTTGCTCTTGATGATTTTTCCACACTTTCTTCAATTTTCTCTCTTTTCTCTCTTCTCCTCTTTTCTTCTTTCTCTCTTTCTTTCTATTTTTCTTTTTCTTTCTATCTTACTAACTTAATGAAAATAAGTGGGAAAAGACCAAAATACCCCCACACTCAAATATCTCATAAACGATCCCAAAACGCGAAAAAATATATTCCCGCCGAAAAATAACATATTTTCACATAAAAGTCAAAAATACAATAAAATAATAATAAAATAATCCAAAAAGACTCAATAAAACAAAATTGGCAAAACGGGGCGTTACAACACACAGATCCATAAGCCTTGAGGTATTGGATTGTGTATTGTTCTTGGATGAAGCTTTTAAGCAAATTCGAGTTACCTTGTTTGTCAAGTATGCTTGACAGATTTATGTATTGATAGGGACGATGAAGAAATCACGGTTGGTGGTTGAGGGAAGTGAGTGGGGTATCTCGTATCAGGGTTCTAAACATTTGAGTTTAACCTCGATAAAGATGTTCATGGGGTAGATGTTAGGGTAAAGTTGTAAACGTGGGAGTTTAACTTTGTAGCAGTATACACAATAGTGAAGTCTTCATCCTGAATTGGTATCCCCCAGATGTAGGTGAGTTGCACCAAACTGGGTTAACAATTATTGTGTTCTTTATCATTCTGCAGATTTACGTTTCTGTTAGGGTTCATGATGAACATGTTGGATCAGATGTCGTGTCATCTGTGATGGTGCAGTTCTGATATTCTAGGTATCAGTCTACAGTTGCGCCTCTGAGTTTAAAAGATTATGTAGCACAATGTCTTGACATGTGTTAGGACATCTGCTGTCTGCATAGGCCAAAATTTCAAATAGTGATTATAAGTGGTTTTCATATCAACAACAATACAAAGGAAATTCTGAAAATTTGTTCGCACACCAAGTGTTCGATAAATTGCATAGTTCAATATTTTTGCTTATTATCATTGGAAATAGCATTAATAAGTTCATTAGTTTAAACAAGTAATAACGTGATATTTTATTAAAGGTTAATTTCAATTATTGTGTTTTTCATTCCATATTTGGCTTTGCATATCCAAGTTCTAATAATTAGGTTCGTATAGACGACTTTTATTGATCCATACCAAAACCTTCTGTGCACTCTCTTTTTCTAACAACTTTAAAAACCCAAATTTTATTTCCTGATTTTTGCTTGGGTTTCTATTTACCCCCTCCCCCTCTAGACAAGTCGTCGTCGTCTAACAAATCTCATCATCACAAATAACAATGTATTTATTTTGAACACTCAAAATATCAAAGATTAGAGAGGGAACACCAAAAAGAGGTTGAACGCGATAATACTCAACATGTTTAACCAATTGACAAAGACAACATTCTCCACATTTCAAGCTAGCATGAGTTCCTACACGGTACAGAAAACCAGTGATGAAACAGTATATTGCTTCTAATTGTAGACTTAACATATTACCAAAACCAAAATCATCAATAACAGGAACATTATGAGGACTAATCTCTAGGACATCTTTGCCAACAAATAGCTCACAAATGAAATTCAACAGCCCATGAGGAATACCATCATTCTTAACCACAAATTTCTTCATCAACTTAGGATAACCATATCCATCATTTAGAAATATCTTCAACAACTGAGCATCACTAGAAGTTCCATAATTTTATTATACTTCAATGCTTCAACATAATGTTCTTATTCATCCTCACTTGCATTTTCCTTTTCTTCCTCACTGCTAGCTTCTTGTTCTTCATCAACTTTCTCTTTCATATGTAATCCTTATTTGGAAAGCATACTTCCACTTCTTTCTCCGTACAGAGTGCACAATGTCCAGAAATTCTTCATCATCTATCTCAGAGTCGCTTGTTGGGACAAGCTTTCTATCCACTTCAGATTTAACAAGGGTAACTTGCTCATCCTTCTTGTGAGTTGGAAACTCAATCACCAAGATGTCATTTAGGTTCTCTGACACATGCTAGTTGACATCTTTGTTACCATCTTGAGAATATTTAGGCTTGAAAAGAGATGAAACACCTCCGAACTTATCATTGGCCTTTCTTCTAATTGTTATGTGTTTCATACAAACTCCACGAGCTTTCAAAACAATAACATATTTTTCATGCCTTTTCTTGGATGTTTTCTTTGGAATTCCATAATTATTTAATAATTTCCTTGGTCCAAACATCCTTTTAGATTGACTCCAGACCTTTGCAGAGGAAATTGCAGAAATGTTATTGTCATCAGTACTATCATCATGATAGACTTCCACATAATAATCCTTATCAATAACACCATATATATCAATGACATCATTACTAACATCATGATTGACCTCCCCATTCAAGTACCTATTGAGGAAGTCGCTTTTCACATCCATCTGATAAAGTGTGAACATAAGAATACAATACAAACCTAACAATATTCTGATGGCTTCAAGATGAGCAATAGGGATAAAAGCTTCATCAAAGTCAATCCCTTTGATTTGAGCATAGTTTCTTACTAAAAGATGTGCCTTCTTTCTAGTAACAATATCATTACTTTTCTTGTTTAGAGACACCTATATGTCATTCAAGTTATCATTAACATTTTCCCCATATTCTATTGCACGATCCTTCTTCCTTTTTGATGCATATTTTCTTTTCTTATTATTATTATTATTATTATTATTAACATCATCAACATTAGCTAAAACAATATCAACCTTAACATTATCAAGGACATGATCATCATCACTCACCGAATTGTTTTTAGGGGCCACATCATCATTCTTCTTATGAATTTGAGACCCGTATGTGAGGGCTAAGGTCTTTCATCTATTTCGGTTTTAATGATGTCAACAAATAAGCTAAGTATTAGATTGTAATTTGAGCGGTATCACATCATTTGTCGGGAAAATTACATCTAATCATCGTTGTTCATGCATCTAAACATATAGGACTTTGTCTTACCCATAAATACATGTGCATGATCATTATATTGGTGTCTAGTATGTTTGTCCGGGTCTTGGTCAGTTAATATGTGCAAAAAAAAATACATTTCTTGAAAAATGCAAGTGATGCGCCGACCCAACCTAAGCATGAGTCGACTCATGCTTGTTGGAACAAAGTTTGTGGAAAGGTCGGGAAAACGCATGCTGACCCCTGCAGGTTGTGGGTCGACGCATGATTATGAGAATTTGAAAATATGCAAAAATTGCATACTTGCGTCGACGCAAGACACCAATGGGTCGACGCATGATTGTGAAACTTGCATAGTGAATTGCCAGGGGTCAGCGCACGCCGACCCTCATTAAAGGATGAGTCGACCCAAACATGCCTAAACTGAATTTTTTCACTTAAATTTTTTCTGTTATTTCTGTTACAAGTTTTAGTGGGTCAAATCATTCTCTATAAATAGTCTGGTCATCTCATTTTCTAAATAACAAGAAACATGAAAATTTATACCAATCTTTCTCTTCATCTTCATCTTCATCCTTGAGTCAACCAAACAATTACACATAATCATTTTTGCTTGTGTTGTCCATTATTTTGAAGTGATAACGTTCAGAATTAGGAAGTGTTGTGATCTTTATTTCTGGGTTGAGAATTGGTAGGTGTTTCTTAAATAAAACCCTAGGTTTTATCCTCCAAGAATCAAAGGAGATTTTGGGGGATTTTGGCACAAACTGTTTCGTTCTACAGGGATTCAGCCGTGCGAAGGTAACCGAAGAACAAAGTTTTCTTTCAATTTAGTAGCTACTGTTGGAGGATCGTAGAAGAAAGGTTTAGGGATCAAATTACGGAGAATTGAAGTCGGCCGAGTGAAAGTGAATGAAGAACGGTGGTTTCTTGCAGTCTAGTAGCGTGAGACGGTGACTTGTTCAACCGAATTTGTGGCACTTGATTCATCTTGAATCAAGGGAAGAGAAGGCTATGCATCAACGATCGAAGATGTTTGGGAGTTTGGATGTTCATAGTTCTTCTCTTGTAATAAACAATTTGCAATAGCTACATATATATATATATATATATATATATATATATATATATATATATATATCTCGATTCCAATTGTGGAATTGGGGGCAGAGGTACCCAAAGCGAGGACGATTGGGGAACTGCCTAATCAAATCTCGTTAGTTCTCTCTTTCCCTTACCTCTTTACGTTTGATATCATTCGAATTTGCGAAGTCTAAATTGTTCGAAATTTCTCAGCTGGTGTTATATTGAGTTGTTAAACTGTTTTGTAAATCTGATACAATCCCTTGGATTGTATTTAGGAGCAGCTCAACATCACATTACTTTGAAATCTGCACTTAGTGTGTTAACGGACACCAAGTGTTCGATAATTTATTTCAACGCAAAATCGAACGTATTTGTAATCTATTGTTTGTCAGTTGATCTCGTTGGATTGGATTAAACATCAAGCAAGTGATACTTTACTGATTGCATTTTAAATTGTGTTAATCAAACTGAATTTTTCTCATCCATAATTCATTCCCAATATTGTCGTGCATATCCGATCCTTTTAGTAGAAGGTTCGTTGTAGACGTGTAATTCAGTGGTTGCTTCCGTTAAACATTTTTAAAACCAAAATTTTTGGTAACCATTTGCGTGTAAAACTCAAGTGATATATTCAACCCCCCTTCTAGATCCATAGCCATCGTCTAACAAGTGGTATCACGAGCTCCGGTTTATCTGGTGCTTCGGTAAAACTTCTTGGATCATGGCGAACAAACCTAAAGGGGCTTATAATAGAGCTCCAGTTTTTATAGGCGAGAATTACAGCTATTGGAAGGATTGTATGCGCGTCCATATAAATTCCATAGATCGTATTAACACACTATCGCAAGAGTTCGATATTTTTTACATGAAGTAAGGGGAAACCATTGCGGATATGCAAAAACGATTTACTCACATTATCAACATATTGCATGTACTTGGTAAACCAATTCCAAACGAGGTTGCTACTAATAAGATTTTGAGGTGTCTTAACAGGGAATGGCAACCGAAGGTCACCGCGATTAAGGAGGCCAATAATCTAGCTACTCTAGACCTCACCACACTATTTGACAAACTCGATGAGCATGAGCAAGTGCTCATTAGCTTGGATAAACATGAAAAGAGTGTAAAGAAGGATAAAATGAAAGATACGGAAAAGAAGTCGATTGCTCTTAAGACTTCTTGTTTAAAGTCCACATCTAAAGAGCAAAGTGATGATGAAACCAACAACAACGAAGATGATGACTCCGATGATGATATGAGTCTATTTGTGAAGAGATACAATAGGTATGTTCGGAAGAATAAGATTCAATACTCGGATAAAAATCTTGTTAAATTTAAGAGGCAATCTAGAAATGAAGGAAATAAGAATGGCAAGGTTAAAGGGACGTGTTACAAATGTGGAAAATTCGGGCACTACAAGCCAGATTGTCCATCACTTAAGAAAGACAAGGATAAGGACAAGGATAAGAGCCGTCAACATAAAAAGTCAAACAAATCTAGACGAGCATACATCGCTTGGGAAAGCGATAACGATTCAGAAAAAGAGGACAACTCAAGTGATGAAAGTGAATCCGTTAATCTATGTCTTATGGCACGTCACAACAAGAAGAAAGAGGTAAAACACTCTAAATATGATCATTCTAATACTATGTCTTATTTAGAATTACAAAAGGCTTTTGATATGTTGCACCATGAGGCTAAGGAAGCTTTTAAACGCTTAGCCTCGAACAAAAAGATTTTTAAATACTTGGAGAAAAAGGTTTCCGATTCCGAAAAGGAATTGAAAGATCTTAAAAACTCCATGGTGGATGCATCAAAAGCCGAGATTGATGAGAATGAGTCTCCATGGTTCAAGTTTGGGGGCTGTGATACTTGTCATATTTGGCAAAAAGAGGTGAGAACCCTTAAGGCCAAATTAGACATGGCTCTTATGCCTAAAATTACGTTTGCTATTAATCAATCGCATTATCGAGAAAGTATGAATAATCCGTATCAAAAGTATATGTATGTGATTCGAGATATTTATAGCAAAGGTAAGTTCCAAATGAATCGTGATTGCCTATATTGTTGTAAGCCTGGTCATACTATTGTTAAATGTCATTTAAGAAGATTTCTTGTTCCAAAAGGCATTTATCAATGGTTGCCCAAGTGCGATCTTGGTTTCACTTACCGCAAAGGACCCAATGAGAATTGGGTACCTACTTTTCCTTGATCGTTTTGTAGGTACAAAGTCTTGAGACCACCGAAAGAAGATGGGTTCTAGATAGTGGCTGCTCAAGACATATGACCGGAGACATATCTCTTTTTATCGACTTTGTGGCGAAGAAAAAGGGGTTTGTCACCTACGGAGATAACAACAAGGGACAGATTCTCGGTAAAGGTAGTGTAGGTAACCCATCATCTACTACTATCTCTGATGTGCTGCTTGTGGAAGGCCTTAGACGCAATCTTTTAAGCATTAGCCAACTATGTGACAAGAATTATAAAGTATTGTTTTCAAAAGATTGTTGCATAGTTGAAGATAGTGAGAAAAAGAATGTGTTTAAGGGCTTGAGGGTGAACAACGCCTATATGCTAGACTTAAATGAGGTATCATTGAATGGAGACAAATGTCTAGTCACTATGAATGAAGATTCATGGTTGTGGCATAGACGGTTGGCTCACATCAACTTTGATTTGCTTAACAAAATAGTCTCTAAAGACCTAGTCATCGGTTTGCCCAAAATCAAATTCACAAAGGATCACCTTTGTGATGCTTACCAAATGGGGAAGCAAACAAGGATCTCATTCAAATATAAAAATATAATTTCAACTATCAGACCCCTTGAGCTCCTCCATATGGACCTCTTTGGACCATCTAGGGTTAAAAGCCTACGTGGTAACTATTATGGTTTTGTAATAGTCGATGATTTCTCTAGGTTTTGCTGGACCATTTTCTTAGCAAATAAGAGTGATACCTTTTCGGCCTTTGAGAAACTTGCTAAGTTATCTCAAAACAAGTTAAACACGAACATTGTGTCAATTAGAAATGATCATGTGGGTGAGTTTGAAAACCATTTATTTGAAGCATTTTGTGAATCCCATGGAATTGATCATAATTTTTCTGCACCACATACCCCTCAACAAAACGGGGTTGTGGAATGTAAAAATAGAATTTTGGAAGAATTAGGAAGGACTATGATCAATGAGAGTGGACTTCCAAAATACTTTTGGGCAGACGCCATAGGTACGACTTGTTACGTTTTGAATACGGTGCTCATCCGGCCTATTCTAAACAAGACACCGTATGAGCTTTTAAAAGGGCGTAAGCCAAATATCTCTCACCTTCATGTCTTTGGTTGCAAGTGTTTTATGTTGAACAATGGAAAAGAGACACTTGATAAGTTTGATGCCAAGGCCGACGAGGGTATTTTTCTTGGATACTCTCAGTCAAGTAAAGCTTATAGAATATATAATAAAAGGTTACGAATTGTTGAAGAGTTGGTACACGTTACTTTTGATGAGTCTTATCCGAGAAATGTCAGAGAAGGTAGTTCTTTTCATGGTGCATGTGCATCTTCTGAAGACATACTCATGGACACTGATAAGGGAACTAATCAGCCTGAAGTAGTGCGTATTGAGGAGGAAAATGATCACCAACCAATGAAGAGTGAGGAGGATCATCCAACTAATGAAGATGACCTTCCTCCAGCATGGAAGTCTTCCAAAGACCATCCAATCGACAATATCATCGGTGACATCTCTAAGGGAGTAACCACTCGCTTTAAACTTAGTAACTTTTGTTATTACTCCGCTTTTGTGTCACAAGTTGAACCTAAAAATGCAAAGGAGGCATTACTCGATGAGCATTGGTTCTTATCAATTCATGATGAACTAAATAAATTCAGGAGAAATGAGGTTTGAGACCTTGTCCCCCCTCCGTGAGATCATCGAGTAATCGGCACCCGATGGGTATTCAAGAGGGAAAGTTGACACAACCCTCTTTATTAAATGTCAAGGAAAACACTTAATCTTGGTACAAATTTATGTTGATGATAGTATCTTTGGGTCTACTAACATGACCTTGGTTAAGGAGTTTTCTAGTTTGATGCAGGGGGAGTCTGAAATAAGCATGATGGGGGAGCTTAACTATTTCCTCGGATTGAAAATCAAACAACTTGAAGAGGGCACATTCGTGAGTCAAACTAAATATTGTCTTGAGCTTCTCAAACGTTTCGTCATGCTAAACTGTAAAGCAATAGATACTCCAATGCCTACTTGTGCCAATCTTGATCGTGACGGAAATGGTAAGGATGTAGAGGTAAAGAAGTATCGAGGTATGATTGGATCTCTTCTTTATCTTACCGCATCATGACCCGATATTATGTTCAATGTATGCATGTGTGCGAGGTATCAAGCACGTCCCAAGGAATCCTACTTAAAAACAGTTAAGAGCATACTTCGATACCTTTTTGGTACTCCAAAGTATGGGTTGTGGTATTCCAAAGGTAGTGTTTGTTCCTTAGTTGGTTATTCCGATTCTGACTTTGCCGGGTGCAAGTTGGATAAGAAAAGTACTAGTGGCACGTGTCACCTTTTCGCAAATTCCTTGGTGAGTTGGCATAGCATGAAACAGGTTTTGGTTGCTTTGTCAACAGCCGAGGCAGAATACATTGCCGCAGGCAGTTGTTATGCTCAAGTCTTATGGCTTAAACAACAATTGCTTGATTTCAATTTAAAACTTGAGCGTATTACCATTTTGTGCGATAACACTAGTGCAATAAACCTGACTAAGAACCCCGTATTACATTCACGCACCAAGCATATCGAAATATGCCATCATTTTCTTAGGGATCATGTAGAGAAAGGTGATGTGATCTTTGAGCATGTTGATACTAAAAATCAACTTGCTGACATTTTTACAAAACCGTTAGCCACTGAGACTTTCTTTCACATCCGTAGGGAACTTGGCATTCTTGATATCTCGGATCGTATTTGATAATCCTTTAAGATAGTGATCTTCACATATATACATTCTTGTTTATTCTTTTAACTAACAATGCAAAGAGATATTTAGCTATATGTGAGGGCTCTCATCATCATAGTGATCAAGGTAATATCGTTCCGATTCATAGATGTTTAACATATTTTGTGCCATGTTAACTACTTTAAACTTGATGTTTATTACATGTTGTGCATATATTGTTCATTTGGATGTTTGTTCTATGTGTATGCATGTTTATTTATCGTTTTGGAACTTATGCTTGCAAAAATTTCAATTTTTTTCATTTTTGACTTGGATGAGTCGACAGAACAATTTCATGGGTCGACTCATAAGCTGAAGCAGTTATCCAAGGGAAACAACCGGGTTAGCTCACGCTTACCTGCGGTCGGCGCATATCAAAATTTTAAAATTTTTTCAAAACCCAGCAATTTTGCGCCGACGCACCATGTCCTTGGGTCGACGCACACCTGACACACTCAGAATCCTTTTTATTTGGGAATGTGTGCGCCGACCTAATGTTTCCACTCTTCATTACATATCTTTATTACACTTTAGTTCTTGTTCATTGCATGTTAAACATAGTAGATTTTTGGTTTTCTTCTCTCTAACTCTTCCATCAAACTCCATCAAATACCCATTAAACTCCATCAAATTCCCATTAAAACCCACAAAAATCAAAAACCCACAAAGTGTGAATCCTTAAGATTATAAGATAAGGGTTTCTAGAAGCAAGATCATCATTCTTCTTCAACCACCGCACACTATTCATCTTCTTCATCAGCTTCATCAAAAATGGCTTCCCGACGCACAACCGGTAAACGAACAACTAGAGCTTCATCTGCCGGAACTTCTTCAACACCGGTAACTATTAACTCTTTACTCTCTGATGAACTGTCTGGTCCTTTTGAGGTAGAGTTTAGTCTTCGTGTTGTTATTCCACAACATGGTTTCTATGTTTTTACGGGTCCAGACTACAAAATTCCTAATATAACTGAAATGCTTAGTGTTCAGAATTTTGGTGAGTTTCTTGAATGTGATGATCAATTCAATAGTGATTTGATTCGATTATTCTATTGTAGAATTAAGGGAAAATTTAAGGGTGCTGGGTTTTCGTTTTCAATTATTCTATTGGAGAAGATTTTTCACTTGTTATCTTTAATAACCTATAAAGATATCTTTTCCTTAAGTGGCTCAATTCACGAATTAAACATATACTTAATACTAAATACCTAACTAAAGTTTTTAAGGGGTTTAACTGGAAACCTAAACAAAGAAACAATTTATAAGGATGAAAGATTTACCCAAGAGGAAAAGGAACTCACGGTTAATTTACAACATTACCCTTTCTAGAATAATTTCCTCACTTAAACACAAGAACCTTTCTAAAATCACTATGGCTATATTTATGTGAGAGAAAGTGAAAATATTTTAGAGAGAGGGGGCGGGGGGGGGGGGGGGGGGGGAGGGTGAAAGCGAGGAAGATGAGAAATATAATGTTTATGGTTGTGATATAATGAGGGGGAGAAACCTCTATATATATGACATAGGTTGATTCAAAAAAGGAAATTATCCATGGTTAAATTAATTGTCCAATCAATTGGATCCTTATTCTAATTGATTGGATGACCTAAATAATGATTAATTTTTACCCACTTTGGAAAGATTTGACAAAGAGTCATTACTATTAATTAAGACATTGTCATAATCAGTTATAAACACAATTTTATCTTATCCAATCAATTAGGTATATGGTTCAATCAATTGGACAGTTTAAAAAGCATGTCCTAA
Organism: Lathyrus tuberosus; assembly: GCA_022829125.1. Lineage (NCBI taxonomy): Eukaryota > Viridiplantae > Streptophyta > Magnoliopsida > Fabales > Fabaceae > Lathyrus > Lathyrus tuberosus. Next base: position 3,853,653 of record JALAZF010000289.1, on the reverse strand, counting down.
TCATTCTAACAGTTTTTAGTTTATCTGGCTAGGCTCCAAAACATTTTTGGTCATTTTATTTAAGAAATAGACGCTTTAAAAATAGTTTTAGTTAGTGTGTGATTTAGCCATATTAATCTACAAAAAAGACCTTGTATTTTTATAAAACAGTGATCACTCAGACACAATCAGACGAGCTTTCACACTTCCTCTCTTTCACACTCTAAAGCTTGAAGTATTTTTCCAAATACACTAATCATATAAGAACTTTAATTTAATGTTCTTGGAGACGAGACTTAATATATCTTCAAGTTGGACGCCATCATCATAGAATATCAAAGTGATCATAAAAATTTAACTCTTCGGATTTATTCGAAGGAATAGCATGATCAAACAATCATGTTCATTTTTAACCTCTTGAACTAGTTTTAATACTTGTTTTTATATATGATTAAAGGTAGGTCTAATCTCTATGAGTTGTCATCATAGTCAGGTTAAATATTTATGATTTGTCATCATCAAAACCATCTTAGGTCTATGTATCACTTCTTGATTAAACTTGTAAGCTTATAGTTCAACCAATGAAGCATACCACAAAGGTATGTTATCTATTAATGACTCTTTGAACAAGTTGCAAGTGGGAGTGGGGCTACGGAGGAACTGACACAAGAAGAGGGAGGAGAAGAAGAAGAAAACCATGAAGAGGATGATGAAACAAAGGAAGAAACAAATAAGGAGGACATGATTAGCGAAAGCAGGGACAAAGGTAGTTGCTACACTTTGGCTACCTCAATGTGAAGTTTATGTTTAAATTTTTTCTGAACAATTTATGTTTATTTCTTTGTATTATTTAACTAACAACACCATTCACAATAAGGCTTAAGTGTGTTATTCATTTTGTACTGAGTATATGAACACACTCAACCCACTTTATTTGAATTTATACTACATAAATATGTTGAATTATGATGAGCTTTGGTGTCAAAAATGGCACAAGCACAAAAGGTTTTATGCACTGATGTAGATGGCTCACTAGTCGAGCTCTATGTGCACCTAGCAAGAATCACTACACATAGTTGGTTTGGCGAGGAGCCTTAGGCCGCGAAAAGAACTCTTAATTTCACTCATAATTTTTTTCCTAAAGACATGCAAATGTTTTTTTTTGAAATGGGTGAAATCCATAGATGATCAAAGCCAATTCCTAGTACTTTATACCTATTGAAATTGAAAGTTGTTTTCATAATTAAGTGGTGTTATCAATTTATGGATTTTTTTTAACAATATTGCCAAAAGAAAGTTTGTATGCAAATGGTTCAGTGATGAACTGAAAAGCCAGATTCAATAGAATTACAAATAATAGGTTGATGACAAAAGGTCAAAGAATAGATGGCATGTAAAAGGTTTTATTCTCTTTAAATGTTTCATTCATGATTATAAATTATATGCTTTATTACTATATAGTGAAAACATGTTGATATAAGTCAATAATCATAAGTCTACCCAAGTATGATGTGTGCAACCTCATGTTTTACATAAATAATGAGAGTGGACATGTGTGATAACTACGTAGAATTTGCATCAGTCTTGTTATTACTTGATATGTTTGAAAGTCATGAATATGATTAAGGTATTGTTTGTTATTGAGTGAAAAATTAATTAACCTAAAAATCCTACCTATGAGGCTGTGAATCCTTTGACAAACCCATTTTAGTGTTAAAATGATTTTTTTTGTTCTTTTCAAATGTTACAACACAGTAGATTTAAAAGAAAAACAGTATTCACTTCCTTATCATAAGGATATGAGAGAACGTAAGAGCAATAATATTTTAAAAACAAAATTTTGGGAGAAAATAAAAAAATGAAATGTTTTGAAAAAGAAAATTCAATTAGTACTAGTGAAATTAAAGAAAAATAAAATACTTTGACATAAACAATCTAAAAATTCAAAGTCAAACATACAAAAGAAAAAACACCAAAATAAAATCTTTGGAAGAAACTAGATGCAAAGAAAGAGATTTCTTGTAAAAAAAATGATTTACCAAAGAAATTATGCTCTCTTATCTTTAGGCTTTTGAGTCCAAGGAAAAACTAATATTTTTGTAAGCTCAACCATGTTACAACCAAAAGAAAGAACTTAGTGATCCATGACTAAGATATATCTTATGATACTGCTTAGATGAAGGGAATTTCTTAATCCACCCTATATAATACTTACACATCATGCGAAAATACTAAAGTGCCCCCAGATTTTAGAGATACATCTCCAGACACACCTAATACACACACAACATAGGCCATTATGAGTGACGCCCTATTAGTTGGGTGTTTTTTTAACCCGGAAATGCACCTCTGGAATTTGGCCGTAGATGCATCTCTTTAGAGTATGCACAAAAGTATTAGAGGCAGAAACCAAAAACATGTAATTTTACAAAATAAAATTACCATTCATAACATAAAATCAACATCACATAGATGATTTCAATATAAAATGCAACATTACACTTCAATATCCAGGTGGACGCTTCAACATCTTCACAATATCTTCGACCGATCTTGAAATCGTCGCTTCCAACTCGAGTGAAACCTTTTTTTCAAAACGAAAAAATGTATTCCACATAGACCTTACATATGCATCCATATTGAGCTCAAAGTTTTTGAACTCAATCTTCCCTCGGTTTTCAATCAACGGCGAACGCTACTCGAGCTTCAAAATTTTTCGATTGTCTCTTTAAGGTAGGAGATTATGGACTTCATATTTTAGATCTATAAGAGAGGTGTACTCGTTGAGCTTAAACTTTCTTTCGGGTGTTGTGATGGAGAATGAGACATTTGCGACATTCCAGATGATGTTTATTTGTGACATTTGAGACATTATCTATTTGTGGGAAATAAAAAACAAGAGAACCTTAATTTATAGAAGCTGTAGACAAATGTCGACCGCGCAAAATCTAGCATGCATATTCTGGAGATATATATCTGGCTCCACACCCTATTAGCTTATTCCGGAGATACATCTCTGAAACCTCTCCTGAACAAGCATAAAATAGAACCTACTTGATGACTTTGTTTGGCAAAAGAAAAAATGTTTTGGCAAAGATAAAAAATGTATTGAAATATTAAGAATTGAATATACTACACTTCAATAATATTGAGACATAATTACATACACTTATTTGTCTGGCTAAACAGAAAATTAAAATGAATCGAAATATTTTTTTCCCGGGTAAATCCATGGGTGGTACCCCTTTTGACTTTTGTGCATTTGATTCTCTTTAAATGTTGCTCAATTTCTTGAACTCTTGTATCCTTTCCACAAAATGGTCTAGCCAAGTCTCGGCTTTTATTGTTGAATGAGCTGCTCACTCTGGTGATGCAAGTGGTATAGAGCATTCCAGTTTCAGGTAAACTTGAACAAAATGTCATGGTCTTGAAAGCCACCCAATACACATAATGTGCTCTTTTGGATTTTGAAGTGGGGCGGTGTGCAGTAGGAAAAAGTTTTCTGAAAAACCATATCATGTAAGATCAATACAAACTCTATCATACGCGCATGCTATGAACTGACCTATTTCATGGAAGCACATCCATTTAGCCTCTGGTTCCGGTCCACTAAGGCAGGGAACAAGAGACTCATAAAATGAATCAAAGTTTTCTTTCTTTACATAAAGTTATGTGTATGATTCTTTACGAGTCCTCAACTCAGGGATGTTGATGGCGGACAAGTGTATTATTATCTTCTCCTTTATCAAGTAAAGCTGAAACAGCTCAATAACTGCAATTATCGTCACCCTCAACATAGACGATCCACTCGATGTATTTGTGCATAAAAACCGACATCTCATCAATGAATGGAATCTTTGGTGGAGGTGGCGAAGGAGTTGATTTGCTAATGCGAGCTCCTTTGAAAACACATTTTTGAGATTTTGGATTTGGTGATTCTGAAAAAACTTTGTCAACACGTTCAAAATATGAAAGAGATTGCACCGTTGAATTGTCACTCAGTGTAGACTTGAGCATCATTGGAGTACCTTTTGTTTTTACTGGTTGAGAGGCTGTTTTCAAGTCAGTGATTTCCACATAAGGAATCTTCCTTAATTGTTCTTTGCAGTAGAGTTTCATATTGTCATTGGCTTTTAAAATCCTCTCTTGTATCACTTCCCATTCGGTCAAGATAGAGATATTTGATTTACTATCTTTCATGACACCATCACCATCAAACCTAAGCCTCTTCTAGTGAGTGCAAACCTCATCCATACTTATCGGACTACCAACTTTCATATTTTTTGAAATAACACAAGCACATATGAGACCATGTGTTTTCACAATTGTGCATCCACATTTTGCACTATCATAACCTACAAGATCAGCTCATTTAGCTTCGTGAAAAATATAATCCAATCCTACTCGAGATATGTTGCCAATGTCGTACCTTAAAAAATATGATCTTTGCGATGCGCAAAGGATCGCACGTTCACGGATGGACCTAGGAGAGTCGCCATTGAACTTTATTTATTCCCATGAGGGGAAAGGGAAAACATTGAGAAAAACCACAGAATGGAAAAGGATAGGGTATGGTCATCGCAATCATGTTGGGTTCAGAAGTCGCTTATGTAAAGGGAAGGTACTAACACCCCCTATATCCATCATACTCGATGGGAACCATCTAGGTTGTCTAAGCATGAAAGGGAGTTGGTGTCTCTTGGTGTCTCAAGATGCTTTCTAAAGGGAAATGGAGGGTTTTTTATTAGGGTGCTCGCCAAGGATAGGAAGCCTCGTGCATATGTATCCTCGTCGTGAAATGAGGAAGTCAAAGCTCTGTAGTTCGGAGTAAAAAGTAGTTGTGTGTTGGTTGATTTTATTACCTTGAAAAGGGGTTAGGAAGTGGTTCCACGGGGCAAAAAAAATAAGTTTGATGAGTTGAGATCTTTTTTAGGGTTTTGGAAAAGATTGTTCTTGATTTGAATTGCCCTAAATACTTGGGTAAAGTGTCGCAACTGCAAAAAACAACCGGCGGAAACAGAACAGAAGAGTCGCCACTGAACGTTATTTATCCCGACGTAGGGAAAGGAAACGATCGAAGAAAACCCGAAGAAGGGAAAGACATGGTCATCGCAACCATAATACGGGTTCTGGAGTCGGTTACGTGAGGGGAAGGTATTAGCACCCCCACGCGTCCATCGTACTCGATGGGATCCATGCTTGTTGTCTAATCAAAGGGTGAGTTATCTAAAGCCTACAGCTAAACGGAAACGGGAAGGGAAAAAACAAAAATAGACTCACAAGGATTATCGCAATCCTATACCTACGTATCTTCGTGGACAAATGAAGAATCAGAGTCGATGTAGTTCGACGGTCTACGCACTAGAGGGGGAGGGTTGCTCGCCAAGACATCGCCGTCTTGTGCCTACGTATCCTTAATTAGACGAGAAAGAGGAAATCAGAGTAGTCGTAGTTCGACATACGGGTCGGTAAGTGCTTTTTATGAGCGACATTAGGTTGGCGTCCGACAGTTATGGTCGATGCCTGTTTGCGACTTAACGGAAATAACTTGGTCTTTTCTGAAAATGATTTGAAACCCAACAATCCTGAAGGATAAAAATAATTTGAACTTGGTTTGTGTTTTTTAGAGAGAAGTGGATTGAAGTTAGTTTGAAACTCACATTGCACTAAAGTCTATGACATAGGATCGAATGTGTCGCATGGTCGTCCCCAACAGGACATATGCTAAACACCTTAGAAAAGTGAAGGGAGATCCCTCATTCTTCATTTCCCATGTACTTAAGGCTCGTGGCGCACAATGCTCATTGTATTTATTAAGTGTTTTGGACTTATTTTTGAGATGAGAAGAGAAGACTCAAAGGTTGAAAAGAAAAAAACTAAGGGAAACTCACCTAAATGTTGTCATGCAATATGGTCCTATGGTTGAGGTTTAAAAGGGACTATCCTAATAGTTATCATGCATGGATTAGCTCCTAATGTCTATCCTACTCCAAGCTTAACCAAAAATTAAGTTGGACTAGGGAATCCTAAGGGATCATGCAAAAGCAAACCAAAACCTAGGAAAATAAACCAAAAACAGCAGCTACAACAACACCCCTGCACCTGCACAGCAGTAAAATCCAGCAAGCACACCAAACAATATTTAACAGCTCATGTATTCAGCACATAACAGGTGTAAAAGGCACCAGGAAGCATGAAGGCATAATGGACAACATGTTGAAATCCAGAACAAAAAGTGTGAAAAGTCAGGCAGCATGTGTTCATGAACACTCAAACAATACAACACGCGAGCAATAATTGCAAATGAACATGCATAACAAGGTAAACCAAACATAGAAATCGTAAGCATCCAGAATGAGCCACAAAGGTCATGTTAACAAATCACGAACGGGTAGTATTAACAAAGTTGCACAACTTAATCGTTCACCAAAACATCATACATAAGCGAAATCGGACACAAGCAATGATCATGCATCCCAAGTCCAGCAAGTTAAGCTTTAATCAACAATCAACATGATTCAAATGTGTGTGCAACGTGTTCATCACATGAAGTAAGCAACAACGTAATCATGGATATTCATCAACGAAAACCAAAAGTCGCGTGTCGGAAAATCACATCCAAACCCTCTCGTGAGGTAAAAACAGCTCAAAAATAATCCACAAATCAACATCATATCAATCCATGAAGTTTAGGCATGCAAAGGATCTCAAACAAGCAAGAAAAAGCATGAAAAACACATTTTGTTCCAGAATAATCGGTTACTCTAATTGAGGTAACCGGTTACTCAGTTAAAAAATTGTCAAAAACGTGAAAATTAAGGCAGAGTAACCGGTTACCCTGTTTTGAGTAACCTGTTACTCTGACAGAAAATTGCTAAAAGCGTGAAAATTAAGCAGGGTAACCGATTACCCTGATTTAAGTAACCGATTACTCTGGGACAGTGACAAAAAAATCAAGCTCCAAAAGCACTTTTCAGCAGCAAATGACTTATCCAAACATCCAAATGATCATGTAATCAATTATGCACGAAATTACATTGAATTACAGTAATCAAACATCAATTAGATCCAACAAACAACAACATCAACAATCAACATCAAGCAAATGGATCATAACACATTAGAAAATATGGATCTACATTGTATAAGTTGAAATTAAACAAAATCAAGTATGGATCTGAAATTAACCAACCTACAAAGCTGAGAATTGCTTTGGTAAGTGTTTTGAACAAAAATTGATTAATCAAAGCAAGAAATGCAGAGATCTATGAAGCTTTATCAAGAACACTTGAAGATCCAAACAATAATCCCCAAATAAGCAAAAAATCTCCAAGAAGTGATTCCAAAACTTTGAATCTAGATCCAAACAAGTTGCTACTGCAGAATTGAACCAAGAATGATGATGTGATGGAGGTTTAGCTCAAGAACTCACAAATTCCAACGAAGAATTTGTGAATCTATGAATATGGAGCTTTTGTGAGGGTTTTGAAATGAGAGAAAAGTTGAGAGAATTGGAGTGAGATGTGTAGAAAATTCAAAAAATGGATCAAAGTTATGGGAGGTTTGGAGTGAATTAATTTAAATATGGACTAGGTTAGGAATTCAAAAGTGGTTTGGAGCGTGGGTTAGTAAAAGGAATGGAAATTAGGAGTGGAATGTTTGCATTTTTGGAGGGAAATGGTGACAATTGTGAAAATGAATCAAAATTGAATCAATTCTAGATCCTTCTCATTATGCACATGTAAATCACATGATCACAATTAGCTCAAAAATTCTGCAGTACTAAAAATTGCTATATTTTTGTAATTTTCGTACGGAGTAATCAGGTACTCCAATTAGGGTAATCGGTTACTCTGTTCAGAAATTCAAAATCTTGGCGCCAAAAGGAGGGAACATTGTAGAATCGCCTGTTTTCAACCGTTCTGAGCTATACTAAGCCTCTGAAGGCTGTCATTCGATATTGCCATTGAATCATGCCTGGAATATGCTGTGAATTACCTTATGCACTCAGAATATCCTGCTGAAAAAATACTGTCCGATGCCGAGTCACGGAGCAAAAATAATTGTCTGAGCCTCTGATAATCAAATCATCCAGGGAGTAAAATAAATACTCAAAAAGACCTTGAAAGCCATCTGCTTACCTCTGTATACTGCTGAAATGCCCTATGAATTGGATGACACGCTGAGGTACAAGAAATACCTTGATCCCATGCCCAAAAGAACCATGCAAATGCAAAATAACGATGCAAATGAAAAGAAACATAAGCCAGTTAGAGTTAGGAACATGAGGCCAAATTTTGGGGTGTTACAGCTACCCCTATTCAATCGACTTGGACCTGAAAGGATGATAGCAACGGCTTTCAGACATTTAGGGTACACGGAGATGGAATACAAAAAGAATCTGAAAATTTTCATAGTGCGGGGATATGGGAATACCATTCGAAAGCAGATTCACAAACGAGGGCAACGACCATACTAGGGATATTACAAGGACGCCGATCACAGATGGGCTCGCCAACCCAGCTCAACAACCAAGAGTTGGAACAATGAAGATGATTAACTGAAAGTTAGGATAATGGCCATGGACATTGAAGATGGCTGGTTTATACCCGAGTGAATCGGACACTGAAAGATAACACAGAGTCGCCACCGAACTTTATTTAGTCCCAAAGGACAGGGAAAATATTGATAAAACCCAAGGGGAAGAGAAACAGGAACGGGTTGTCATACCCCAAATTTTGACCACTAAGATTTCCCATCATTGTGCAATTCATCAGAATAATATGGATGTACTTTTATTCCTCATCAATCTCCTCAAGGGGATGCATACAATAAAAATCAAGAATTAGGGTTTCTTGACCTAATTCACCCCTAAGTTGACTTTTGGGACAAAACATGAGCCAAGACCTCAAGACATGATTTGAGGGTCTCCAATAAACTACATTGATCCATTTGCAACAATGGATTGATCCAAGAAGCTTGATTCACAAGCCTCAATTTCATTAGGACCACAATTAGGGTTTCGCGAGAAAAGTCAACTGTACCTTTGGCTTTTGACCAAGACATGATCCCAAAGCTTGGGACATGATTCAATACACCCTATAACACCTATGGAACATATCCATAAAGTTTGATTTAGGTCAAGGATTTGATTTCATAGAGGATCACACAGTTCGGAATTCATCTGATAAAAAGTCAACTGTGCCCAAAAGTCAAAGTTTGACTTTTTTTTATTTTTTGATCAATTATGGTTCCCTAACCCTAAAATGATGTTAATGTGTGATTGGAATCATCATTCATCAAGAAAAATCAAGAAAAGTGGGATAACTTGTAAAAGGGGTAACCATAAAAAACTTAGAAATTTTCTAAGTTATGGAACAAAGTGGCTAGGGTACCAACTTCCAAGGATCATAACTTGAGATCCAAGCAACCATTTTGGCTGATCCAAAGATGGATTTGTAGCTCTCATGGCATACTTTAAAAGTGTCAACTACACCTCATTCCAATTCATCATAGATTTTGAGTTATGGTTGGATCAAAATGGCTGAAAACATAAAATCTCACTTTTTCCAACACTTAGTGAAATTTTCACTAAGTCAGAATCTGTTTCACTTTTTCTAAAATGTAACGGCATTTTTCACTTGGATCCAAAAAGTGTCAAGACCAACTATGATCACACACACGTGTTGTATCATATGAGAGATTTCCAAAATGGCCAAGAACCCCATGAAATTCCATCTGAGCTAAGAGTTATGACAGTGGCAATATGCCTTGCTGCAACTGTCATAACAAGGCAGATTTGTGCAATTTGTGCAAATGAGAAACAATTTTATCCATCTGAACACCTCAGGGAGAGACCAAGGAGGGACAAACACTGATCCATAAGCCTCCCAAGTCTTTGGAACTAAAAATAGCATGCCAAACGTAAAAAACCCTAAAGAGGGGACAAGACTCCAATTTTGTTTTGGAGCATTCAATGGATGCACTAGGGTGGCATGAACTGAGCCATTTCCAACTGAATGAGTCAAGGATGATCTCTGAACTAGGGAACCAAAGGCATGTGCTCTAACCTCTAGTAAATGGCTAGAGGAGACTTGAGATTCCAAAATGCTCTAATTGGCCAAAGGTCTACAGCAGCCTCCATTCACTATTGCTTGCAAAAAAAACTTGCTCTACTATAAATAGAGCTCATTTGTGCTCAGTTTGAGTACACCAAAGCACTACAACACTTGCTTTCCTCAAAATCTCTTTCTCTAGGCAAAAATGCCTTCTTTAGCAAGGTAACTCTGAGTTTTTAGTTAGAGAGAAATTCCATCACAGCTCATGATCCAAACACATCCAATATGTCATATCTAAGCTGTCCAAACTCTCACAAGTGACCTAAAACACCAAAACCTCAAGGTCCCTTCCCAAAACCTCAAAATAGGACTTTTTTGCACTTTTCAAGCCATCTCTTGATTCAGTAACTTTCAAAACCAGATAAAGCCTCAAACACACTCCAAATATCATCCTTGAACAGTCCCAAATGGTTCCCCACATCTGGAACACCATTTGAGAGAGTTGCTATTTTGGCCACTTTTTCCCCTTTTGCAAGAAAGAGCTAGTTTCCATTCCTGAGGTTTCCAGCTGTGTCCAATCATCCTAAAAGTTTCCAAGGGATCATTTGAGGGTGTCCAAATCATCAAATTGTTTCTGGAACAAGGCACTTTACAGATTGCCCAAAAAGCTCCTAAAGAGGTAAGCATCACAACTTGAACTCTTAGAAATATGCATTGCTTTGAAGTCCACTGATCATACACATTCATCATGTGATTCATCACCTGTACCATGAGGTAGCACAAAAAATGCAAATGGAGGCCTATTTCAAAACTACTATCGGGTTTTAAAATGGGGACCTCATATGAAAAAACCACCACCACCATTGGATTCCTTGTGAAATTCTAGGCAGGATAGACCTAAATTTTGTCCCAATCCATGGAGAAATGAGAAAGTTACAAGCTTCACGTTTTTGGCCAAAACCTTGCCTGGCCTTGCCTTGGCCAGGCCAAAAACAAGGCAAGCCTTGTATATTTGTGGGTGGGCTTTGATACACGGATGTATCACCACCCCAGTGGTAGAGAGCGTGCACTGCACACAAGAGGTATGGGGTTCGAATCCCCCTCGCCCTAGATCCTCTTTTTATCGGTTTTTCCATTTTCTATTATTTTTCTTATTATTTTTAATGATTTGAAAAATTAATAACTCTCTCAATTTTAATTATTTTTTATTGTTTCTTTTTGCAAAAAATTACATAAATGTTGAAATATTTTATTCCACAAAAAAAAAATCAAATTTATATTATTTATTTAATATAGTTGGTATTTTTATGAATAAATTAATTTTTAATTGTTTTTTAACATTTTAAAAGTGAATACTCATCTTGAAAAATAAAAACCAAATGAGTTTTAATTCATCTTGTGATTAAAAAATCATTTTTCAAACCTTAACCAAAAATCACAAGTTGTTTATTCAAGCTTATTTGGTGTTCTATCATTTTTTATTGATTTTCTTTAAGAATTCACTTTTAAAAATGATGAAATTAGGGTTTTGATTGATTCCACCCTCATCAATCATTTTCAAACACTCATGGGCCTCTAATAGATTGTAAGATCCAATCCTTTTTGAAACCAAAATAATTTGGGCCTCAGTTATTGTATAAGACCCACTGCGATTTCAAAAATCTCGGCGCGATCGCCATTTCAAAACGAGAACCATCTGGGCATACCCTCGTGTTGTAAGTCCCATTTCTTTACTTTAAATAACTCTTTGGGCCTCTTGAGAGAGTGTAAGTCCCATCCTTTCATAAATGAAAACCATTTTGGGCCTTAGTGTATTGTATAAGTCCCGATACCGTCAAAAAGTTCAGCACGATCGTCACCTTTTTAACAAAATTCACTGGGCTTATCCTTGAGCTATAAGACCCATCTTTATTCATTTTCAAAATCTTTGGGCCTCTAATAGAGTGTAAGACCCAATCCCATTTTAACCAAATCAATTTTGGGCCTCAGATATTGTATAAGTCCCTCTGCGTTAAAAGAAAAATCTTGGCGCAATCGCCAGTTCAAAAATCAAATCATCTGGGCCTACCCTCGTGTTATAAGCTCCATTTCTTTTCTTTAAATTTCTTTGGGCCTCTAATAGAGTATAAGACCCAACCCCTTTGTAAATAATACCTTTGGGCCTCACACTTTGTATAAGTCCCTCTGTATAGTTTAAAATGTTCGACGCGATCATCGCCTTTTTAACCAATAACCCTGGGCTTCTCCTTGAGTTTTAAGTCCCATCTCTTGTATAAAAATAAATCTTTGGGCCTCTAATAGAGTGTAAGACCCATCCCCTTGAACATAAAAACTTTTTGGGCCTCAGTCGTTGTATAAGTCCCAATACGATCTTTAAGACAACGGTGCGATCATCGTTAAAACTTGGGCCTCTCCTTGAGCTGTAAGCCCCAAAAATCTTTTCAAAGCACTTTCTCCTTTGATTTTGAATTCAAATATATGCTTTTATAAAAAATTTCTTTAGTTTCTTTGTTGAACAACTAACAAAATAGTATGGAAGCTCTACAACGGGTAAGTGTTTATCTGCTTTCATTTACCATTTTCATATGTATATAACTGTATTGTGGGGCTGTTTCACTGTAAGCCAACTTTCACATCCTTTTATATATTTGTCACATATCTACTGTGTAATACTAGTATAGTTATTTAGATTTTTCCCCGGCAACTACGTCTAGCACTAGGTAAAGCCATGTTGGTCACTCTTAAATACAAACAAAACTAGATCCCCCGTAGGATTCCAGATACAGTCTTCCCTTCTCTTGTGTGTCATACCCCAAATTTTGACCACTAAGATTCCCCATCATTGTGCAAACCATCATCACAATATGGATGAACCATCATGCCTCATTAGTCTCCCCAAAGATGGGTGATCATCCACTACAATCAAACTTAGGGTTTCAAGCCCTCTCAGAGTTCTTAGATAGAGGATCAATCAAGGAATGACATGATCTTCAACTTGTCTAAAAGGATCAAGTGGACTCCCAGTTCAAGGATTAAGCACAAGGCTGCTCCCTTCTAAGTGGATTAAGCCTCAAGATCGCCAGTGTCACCAAATTAGGGTTGGTCGACCAGGGCCTCCAAATGGAAATTTTCCTCTGGGCATGAGCCAATGCTTCAAAGAATAACCTAAAATACTCCATGGAACCTCATGGACCCAATCATCAAGTCAATTTAGCCTTAGGGGATGCATTCATCAAAAAATCAGGAATTAGGGTGTTTGACCTAATTCACCCCTAAGTTGACTTTTGGGACAAAACATGAGCCAAGACCTCAAGAGGGGATTTGAGGGTCTCAAATACATCACATTGATCCATTTTCAACAATGGATTGATCCAAGAAGCTTGAGCAACAAGTTTCAATTTCATCAGAACCACAGTCAGGGTTTCGCGGAAAGAGTCAACTGTATCTTTGACTTTTGACCAGGACATGCTCCCAAACCCTAAGACATGATTCAATTCACCCTATAAAACCTATGAAATCAATCCATCAAGTTTGATTTAGGTCAAGGACTTGATTTCACAGAGGATCGCACAATTTGGAATTCATCTGATAAAAACTCAACTGTGCACAAAAGTCAAACTTTGACTTTTTGAGATTTTTCACAATTATGGTTCCTTAACCCTAAAATGATGTTAATGTGTGATTGGAATCATCATTCATCAAGAAAAATCAAGAAAAGTTGGATAACTTGTAAAAGGGGTAACCATAAAAAACTTAGAAAATTTTCTAAGTTATGGAACAAAGTGGCTAGGGTACTAACTTCCAAGGATCATAACTCCTAAACCCCAAGGAAATTTTCCCCCATCCAAAGATGGATTTGTAGCTCTCATTACCCTTTACAAAAGCTTCAACTACACCTCATTCCAATTCATCATGGATTTTGAGTTATGGAATGATCAAAATCGCAAAAAGTGAAAATGTCACTTTTTTCCAACACTTAGTGAAATTTTCACTAAGTCAGAATCTGCCTTCACTTTTTTCCAAATGTAGGGGCATTTTTCACTTGGATCAAAAAAGTATCAAAACCAATTATGATCAAACAATTGTTGTATCATATGAGGGCTTTCCAAAATGGCCAAGAAGTCCATCAAATTCTACTTGGGCCATGAGATATGACAATGGCAATATGCCTTGCTGAAAACTGCCAAAGCAAGGCAGATTTTGGAGTTTTGCTCGATTTGCCCAAATTTTGCAAAGGGCAAGCAACTCTATCCATCTGAACACCTCAAGGGGGGGACCAAGGAGGAACCAACTCTGATCCCAAACCTCCCAAGTCTTTGGAACCAAAAGTAGCATGCCAAACCTAGAATTGCCTAAAAAAGGGACAAGACTCCAATTTTGGATTGGAACATTCAATGCATACACCAAGGTGGCATGGACTGAGCCATTTCCAACTGAATTTATTCGAGACTTTTCCAAGACCAAGGGAACCAACAGCATGTGCCCTAACCTCTAGTCAATGGCTAGAGGAGACTTGGATTCTCATTGCTCAACATTGGCCAAACCTATGCAGCAGTTGCCATTCACTATTCCTTGCAAAACAAACTTGCTCTACTATAAATAGAGCTCATTTGTGATCAGTTTGAGTACACCAAAGCCATCAAACAGATGTTTTCCTGAAAATCTCCTTCTTCACTCCAATTTTTCCTTCCAAAGCAAGTCACTATCAGGTTTTGAGTTTGAGAGCAATTTCAATCAAACCAATCACACACACACCTCATAAACATCATATAGAAGTGATCCAAACACTCACATAACACCTGGAACACCAAAATCAGAAAATCACCAGCCAACTGCTCAAGCCTTTGACAGATTTGCAGTTAAGGTGCCAAATCAAGTTCCAGCTCAAATCAATCCACTCCAAGCATCCAGACACACTCCATAGCACCTAGGGAAGCTGCCCATAACCTTGGAACCAAGTTGTAACACCTCTAACACAAAACACGATCACCAGCTGCAAGTGGTAAGCATGAGTTCTTCTAACTCTATGATCCATGCAATTTTTGCTGCACAATAATTTGGCCATATGTTCGTAATCATGCATGGAGTGTTTTCCCTCAATCAATTGCATTGTTTGAATCGTGTATGGAATTTCTGAACCTTCATGCAAATTTTAGGGTTCTTGAGGTTTCTCTTTGATTTCTTATTCCATGTTTAAAATAAATGTAATTAAAGACCATAGACATGATCGTGAGGTTGAAACGAGTAGATTGATATGTAGATTGCATGATATAATCAAGTATTAAGTGAGATTCGATAGAAAACGCAAATCTGCAGAAACAGAGGAAGGGCGCGTGTTCTTGCCATGTTCTTGGCGCCCTTTTTCAAATATTTGAATATTTGAATTTTGTGATTTTATTTAATTGATTCAAAAATTAATTTCTCTCTGAGTTTTAATGATTTTGAGTTGATTCTTTTTTTAATAATTCACAAAAAAGTTAAAATATTTTATTTTACCAAAAAAATCCCAAAATATTATTTATTTCATATAATTGATATTTTTGCAAAGAATTAATATTTTAATTGTTTTTGACATTTAAAATATTTTTTCCTTCTTGATTTTGCAAATTTTAATGACTTCTAATCATTTTGTAGGTCAAAACTTGATTTTTGAAATATTAATCCAAGATCACAATTTGTTTTCCACATGTTTAACAATTTTAATCATTTTAATTGAATATTTATTCAATTAAAATACATTTTGGAAACAAATTAGGGTTTTTGATTAATTCAACCTTCATCATACTTTTTCAAACTATTTTGGGCCTCTATTAGAGTGTAAGACCCAACCCTTTTTGAAAAACCAAAATAATTTGGGCCTCAGTGTATTGTATAAGTCCCGATACCGTCAAAAAATTCGGCGAGGTCGTCGCCTTTCTAACAAATCAAACCCTTGGGCCTACCCTCGTGTTATAAGCCCCATTCTTTTTCTTTAAACTATTTTGGGCCTCTAATAGAGTGTAAGACCCAACCCCCTTTTAACCAAAACTATTTTGGGCCTCAGATATTGTATAAGTCCCTCTGCGTTAAAAGAAAATCTCGGCGCGATCACCAGTTCAAAAACCATTTTTTTTGGGCCTCTCCTTGAGCTGTAAGCCCCACCACTTGTACCAAAATAAACCTTTGGGCCTCTTGTGAGAGTGTAAGACCCATCCCTTTGTACAAAAAACCTTTTTGGGCCTCAGTCACTTGTATAAGTCCCTGTACAAAACAACAGTGCAATCACTGATAAAACCTTGGGCCTCTCCTTGAGCTGTAAGCCCCAACAATCTTTTCAAAGCACTTTCTCCTTTGATTTTGAATATAATATTGTTATCAAAGCTTTCTTTGTTGAACAACTAACAAAATAGCATGGAAGCTCTACAACCGAGTAAGTGTTTACCCGCTTTCTTTATCCGCTTTCATATATATATATATAACTGTGTTGTGGGGCAGCTCACTGTAAGTCTTCTTTCACAAACTTTTATATACTTGTCAAATATCAACTGTGTAATACTAGTATAGTTATTTAGAGTTTTCCCCGGCAACTACGTCTAAGCACTAGGTAAAGCCCCGTTGATCGCTCTTAGATACAATCAAAACTAGATCCCCATAGGATTACCAGACACAGTCTTCCCTCCTCTTGGGGTTAAATAATATGGAGATGTGAAAGGCAGCATTCTCGGTGAGCCCTTTCTCAGAGATGATCTTTTCTCCGTGAATGGCATCTCTTGAGTTTCTTCCAAATTCTCGGACTTTCCTGGCTTGATCTATTCTCGGTGAATGGCATGTCTTGAACTTCTCGGGGTTTGGGGACCCACAGGCTTCTTAAAAGCACCCTTAGAAATTGTCAAAGAAACTCTAACTCCTCAGAGATGATCTTTTCTCCGTGAATGGCATCTCTTTAGTTTCTTCCAAATTCTCGGACTTTCCTGGCTTGATCTACTCTCTGTGAATGGAATGTCTTGAATTTCTCGGGGTTTGGGGACCCGCAGGCTTCTTAAAAGTATCCCCGCCTCCTCTTGAATGTTGTAAAAGGTCCCTTCGGCTTCTTAAAAGCTCTCATGCCTCCTCTTGGGCTAAATACAAGGACCCTGATGACCTCTTAAAGGTATAAGACAGAACTTAGTCATCCTTTGCTAGAGCAGTTTTTCTAGCGTCAAAACTCTGACCACTTGAGGGTTAGTACTCATCCCTTAACGCCCGTGCCTCCTCTTGGGCATTGTACAAAAGATGAAACTCTAGACTTGGACAGTCTCATTACCCTTTGGATTTCCCATTTCCTTAAAGAACAGGAAATAACCCCGATCTTCTGATCAGTACCAAAGTACAACCTCACCTGGAATCAGTCTCTTTATAAGAACTAATTTTCTCTTTTAACCAACATACTGGACCTGTCACTCAACTGAAACAGTTCCCGGCACCAATAGCCTCCTCTTGGGCTTTGTACAATGATTCTCCCCAGCGGAGCTAACCTTTTCACACTCACTTGTTGAGTATAAAGGACTCTCTTGTTGATTTAATCCTCTTTTAGCCTCCATCTCGGGCTTCGTACGAGATACAAATCACTCTCTTGGTGAGTATAAAAGACTCTCTTGTTGAGTCAAACCCTTTTAGCCTCCGTCTTGGGCTTCGTACAAGACACATATAAAAACACTCTCTTGTTGAGTATAAAAGACTCTCTTGTTGAGTCACTTCCCTTTTAGCCTCCATCTCGGGCTTCGTACGAGATACAAAAACACTCTCTTGTTGAGTATAAAAGACTCTCTTGTTGAGTCAATCATCTTTGAGACTCCATCTTGGGCTTCGTACAAGACACATATAAAAGCACTCTCTTGTTGAGTCAACCCCTTTTAGCCTCTCTCTCGGGCTTCGTATGAGACACATAAAAACTCCCTCTTGTTGGGTCAATAGCCTCCTCTTAGGCTTCGTATAAGGAAAACCCCGGTTGAAGCAATCAACCTTTTAGCATCAAAATTTGTGCCTTGCTCACAGGATACAAACATCAACAACTACTTTTCCTTCATATAATTGCTGTAAGCGGCAAGCCTCTGGATTATTTACATCCATGCCACTGTCCCTCTTTTAGCATGAGAAATTCCTAAGGAAAGATGGCATTGCTCTAAATTGAGTTAAAGTCTTCTCCTTCAGGTTAAAAATCCCCTATAAAGAAAATTATGGCATTGCTGGATTCACATATCCCAGTTAAAGTAATTCTCCTTTATAATCAGTCACCCAACAGTTGTGACAAACAGACCAAATATCCCCTTTTAGAGATGACAAATTCTCTCTAAAGTCAAAACCCTTTAGGTTCACATCTTGGGCTTCGAACAAGACACAAATAGACCATTCAGCTTCACATCTTGGCCTTTGAACAAGATACAAACCACCTTTAGCTTCATGTCTTAGGCTTTGAACAAGACACCAAAACACCATTTCCTCCCATAGAATAGGAGGAACTACGATCTCTCTGATTTCCCTGTTTCATTAAACGGGAATACGTAGGCATAAGATTGAAAAATCTTAATGAGCGCACTAATCAAAAACCAAAAATCCCATACCTTCATACATCAATCGAAAAGCATCAGTCCTAACATCCTACCAATAGTCTAGATCCTGTGTTCTTAACAACATAACCTAAGAGAGACCCACAATCTTTGTAGCATCTGTAAACCAACAGTTATCTGTTTAAACTCAGTTTGGAAGCAGGGTTAATTAGAGACATCTATTTCCCTTCCTTCATCAGCTTCAATAGGATAAAAAATGAATCGAGTTGTAGTACCCAAAAGCGATAGTGCTTCGGAACCACACATAAAACTCACGCTACAGAAAAATGGCGACTCTGTTGGGGAGTGTCTTGTCCTTATCAGATGTTCCCATCTCTTAGTCAGAGACCTTGAGTTCACATTCATATCACATAAATGAATGCTCTGCTGGGGTGTCATTGTCTGTATAGGATCATAAGACTAGAGGTCTAGGATGATTAAGACAAATATATATACAGCTTTTCCTAATTGATATCTGTGTTTATTTTTCTGCTAATGGGAATGCGTGTGATGCCGCATGTGGAAAGATTGAGTAAACACCTAAGATAGGTGATGTCAATGCGGGTAATCTTACTGGGAGTGAATTCCAATTAAGAGCCCCCGATCGAGCATCAAACTCAGTGGAGACTCCCTTTGCAGATACATTGCCTATACGACTTTGGTTGTTGAAAGTAGTGTGGTCGACTGGGTGATCTGAGAAGCTGAGGTTTTTAGCATACATAAGCCATTTTGTAGTGCGAAAGCTATCGAATATAGTTGTCACGTGATACTACCCTCATCTGAGATCACTCCAGGATACATCAGCTCGCTGGCGATCCGCTTGCTGTTGTTATCCCAGAGGGGTCAATGATTTTGCGGACAGGTACAAAAAATCACCAGTATAAACCTTTGGGGGGGAGGTAGAGCCTTGACTTCATGACACCGACCCTTTGACCCCATGTTTTTTCTATGTTTTTGTGTGTTGCATTCATACATTCATCTAAAAAACATTAAAACAAAGAAAATCTTCTCTTCTAGTCTCTCTTTTTCAAATTAAACTGAGACAATGATTGCAAATATCAGAAAAAAGGAGATTGCGCTAATGGATTTTGGTAGAAGGAAAACTCATAAGTACACCTTAAAGGTTCCAAAGTTAGAGGATTTGAGAGGTTTGGCGAGAATGATCACCAACCATGAGGCTTTCAGAGCCAAGTATGGGGGACTGCTGTCCTTGTTAAGGGTCCACGTAATTGAAGGAATCCTGTCCACGTTAATCTAGTTCTACGATCCGGTCTATCACTGTTTTACATTCCTGGATTATCAACTAGCACCAACACTGGAGGAGTACTCTCACTTGACTGATTTACATATCAATGATCAAGCTCCAATTTCAGGACTGGAAGAAATTCCAAAGGATCAGACTATTGCACGAGCAATTTATTTGGACGAGTCGAAAGTCACGACTCACATGACCACTAAGGGTGGCATCCAAGGTTTGCCAGCCCAGTTCTTGACAAAGAAAGCCCTGTACTTTGCCAGTATAGGGAATGTGGCCGCTTTCGAGAGCATCTTTGTTTTGCTCACCTACGGGTTATTTTTGTTTCCCAACATCGATAACTTTGTAGATATCAACGCCATTAAGATTTTCCTGATTGGAAACCCTGTACCGACCTTACTCGTAGATGCGTATCATTCGGTACACTTAAGGAATTTATACAGCAGAGGAATGATCATGTGCTGTGTACCCTTGCTATACAAATGGTTCACTTCCCATTTGCCCAAATCTGCTGCATTTTGGGATCAAAAGAATACTTTACGTTGGTCACAGAGAGTCATGTCTCTTACCAACTCGGACATCAATTGGTACAATTGAATCTACGACGGGATCAGAATCATTGACCGTTGTGGAAATTTCCCAAATGTACCCCTTATAAGAACTAACGAGGGAATCAACTATCATCCGGTGTTAGTTCGTCGTCAATTTTGATACCCGATGAGGCATGTCCCACGCAGTGCTCATCTGGAAGGTCTTTTCTTCAAGGAAGGAGAAAATGGCAGGGCACTAAAGACAGAAATAGTGCATGCTTGGAAACACGTTCATAGGAAAGGACGAGAGTCTCTAGGAAAACCAGACTGTGTCTCGATGGAGCCTTATCTCCATTGGGTACAAACTAGAGCTCTCAAGCTGAGGATGCCTTACCCTCGTCAGGAAGTTCTTCCACTAAGGGACTCTGCCCTTTATTTAATGTCTGAGACGGAAAAAATTCAAGTTACTCTCAGAAAAGTTCAGCAGGGGAATAGGTCTTAGAGGAACAAGTACCGTATTCTCAATGTGGAGTGTAAGAAAATACAACAACTGTTAAAAGAAAAGGATGCTCTGATTGAGATTTTAGAGCAACATGCTGTAGAGAATCAGGATGACCAAAGGAATTTGCTCGCTCCTTTCACTTGGCAAAGGAATGACAACCCAACAATGGCCCAAGATCCCCGGTTAAAGAAGAGGAAAGCACCCGAACCAGCACTTGAGCTCTCTTCAGAGAGGACTCAAGATCCATTAGTTTAGATTTCCTTTTCCAGCACTTTGTAATCTATTGTATTTCCATTTCCGCAATCCTTTGAATTCAATAAAATGGGGTTCTCCCCATTGTTTGATATTTGCAATCCAATTGTCGAAGTTTACTTTGAATAAACAAAAATAATTAATAATCATTGCATTCATCATAAACGTATTCTTCTTAACTACGAATCTCACGTTTGCGTCTCGATTCTAGAGTCAAACTGTCTCATTTGTACAATACTTGAGCCAATCGTCAGAAAAAGATGGATGATCTCGAGGAAGAGAACGAAGAGTTGAGAGAAGAGATCGACACTCTGAAAGAGGATCTGAGAAAGCTTCATAACGACATGCAAGCTCTAGTAGAAGGTCAGATGCAACAACAAAGGACTGTGATCTCGGAGATCACATCAACGCCCATAGTGGAGAAGTATGATCCCAGGTACAAGATGCTGAAAGATCGCCCCTGGGGCATGCCACTTAACTATATCCCGAAACGATATGTTTCGCCGATCAATGAGGATCAAGGAACCACAGCAGGAGCCGCTGGGCCTGAAGGTTACAAACTTCGGGAAAGCGAAGATGCCAGGGGCATGACAGCAACTCCTGAAGGTTACAAACTTTGAGAGGCAGCGATAGTCTTGGCCATAATGACTATACCACCACCTGTGGTACACACTGTCCCGGAAGGACAGATTCCACTGATACCTTCTGGTGGAAACGACAGCATGATCGACAGAATGAATGAATTCCAGGAACAATTCCTGGAGATGCAGAAAGAACTGCAAGCCCTTCGCGGTCAGGATTTATTTGGAAAGGATGCCGCAGACCTTTGCTTGGTCCCCAATGTGAAAGTCCCACATAAGTTCCAAGTTCCCGACTTTGAAAAATACAAGGGTAATTCTTGCCCTCAGAGTCATCTGGTGATGTACGCTCGGCGAATGTCCGCTCAAACAGAGAACCAGGAGCTACTGATTCACTACTTTCAGGATAGTTTAACCGGTGCCGCATTAAAATGGTACATGGGTTTAAACCGTGCTACGATCGGCACATTCAGAGATCTTGGCGTTGCTTTTGTTCAACAATATAAATACAATTTGGACATGGCACCCGACAGAGATCAACTCAGATCGATGTCACAAAAGGACCAGGAAACCTTTAAGGAGTATGCTCAGAGATGACGTGAAATTGTCGCCCAGATTTGTCCACCTCTTGAGGAAAAAGAGATGACAAAGATCTTCTTAAAGACCTTAAGCTCATTTTACTACGACATAATGGTCGCCAGTGCGTCCAGTGACTTCACCGAGATGGTGGGCATGGGATTTTGTCTTGAGGAGGCCGTCCGGGAAGGACGTTTAGTAAAAGACGTTGGATCATCAAGTAGTACAAAACGATATGGTAGTGCTCTCCCTAAGAAAAAAGAGCAAGATATCGGGAATATCTCTCTCAGAAAGCAAAGGCGATGATATCAACCAGTAGCAGCTGTAACTCCTGCTATCAATCCCACGTCTGTTCCTACGTATCAACCTCAGGTTGCGCAGAGCCAACCGAATCAATAGCAACTTCAGCAAAGGACACAACAGTCTCTTCAGCAGACTCGTCCTCAGTACAACAACAACCGTACAACGCGACCACCAGGGTTCGACCCTATACCCATGTTGTACGCAGAATTGCTTCCGTTACTACTAGTCAAGGGGGATGTCCAAACTAAGTCTCCTCTTACAATACCAGAAAATCCGCCTTTTTGGTTTAAAACGGATCAGACTTGTCCTTACCATCAAGGAGGACTAGGGCATAACATATAAAACTGTCTTAGTTTCAAATCTAACGTACAAAAGCTTGTTAGGAGCAGGGTTTTATCTTTCAAAGATACGAATCCGAATGTTCTCACAAACCTGCTGCCTCAACATGAGAAAGCTGCAGTCAATTTGATAGAGGGAGAGTCTAACAACACCTATCAAATTCATGATGTACTCTTGTTAAGGGCCAATTTGGTCAAGATGCATTGTAGACAGAGTGGATATGGCCATGTGCCACCTCATAATTATCACCAGTGTGATATCTGCTCTAAAAATAATCAGAGATGTTCTGTGGTGCAATCAGCTCTACAGGAACAATTGGATCTCTGGTGGATCCAAGAGTATCGAGTTCGTGGAGTCAACATGACCTATATGAATTCCAACATCATTAAGAATCACGACGTCCATACAATGGATGTCAACTTTGTGGCAATGCACTCAAGGCAAAGCCAATATCATATCCTGCCGCGGCACGATTACAGTTCATGTCTGACTTGCTCGGTAAACAAATAGGGATGCTCTTTTGTACAAGAGGCCTTCCAGCGTCAGATGGATCTAGGATGGATCCAGGACTACCATGATAGGAATCCCTATCAGATCAATATGATTCAAATATTTGATATTCGTCTGATGAATACCAGCTTGGTGGAATTACATGCCAGGCAGGTCCAACTCGGTTTTCTCATTTCGCATAATTATCAGAACTATAAAGGATGTCGTGAGAGTAACCAAGGGTGCGCTCTCGTTCAAAGAACTTTACAACAACTGTTAAATCACTGGTGGCTTCCAATCTATCTGGATGAAGACACGCAACAAATCAGTGTGCTTAATGGAAACCCCACTCCGCATCAAAGTCAGGATGTCCGATCTGTAGAAACAAACATGGTGAGGTTACACTGCATTCAAAGCAGGCGTGGCCAGGTGCCACCACACAACTATGAACGTTGTAGAGTCTGTTCGGAGAATAACCAAGGATGCTACCTTGTGCGGGCAGCTCTTCAAGGTCAGTTGGATCGTAAAGAGATTCACCCGTGTCTGAGTTCCGAGCCAATCAACTGGACGCCAGACTATTTCGCTGATCAGATTAAGGACATTGTCATAATCTCTGATCACGAAGGGACCAGGTATGTTTGTACCATCACCCCTCTACTTGACAAGTCAAAAGTTCCTAGCTGGGAACTGATTAAAGTTACTTACGACCGGCAGAAAAATCAGAAGGCTCCTGTAGTTATCTATCTGCCAGGCCCATTACCGTATGAATCATCTAAGGCGATCCCTTACAAATACGGTGCAACGATAATTGAAAACAGAAAGGAAATTCCATTACCCTCCGTCGTGAATATTTCAGACATTAGTCGAGTAACACGGAGCGGTCGAATCTTCAACCGAGGAGTTGGAGAACTTAAGAAAAGGAACTTCAGATAGAAGCTCCCGATCCACCAGTTGGTCAATCCAGTAAATCCGACCTTTCGAAAAACAATGATGAGATGCTGAAGCTCATCTAAAGGAGTGAATACAACATTGTTGACCAACTGTTACAAACTCCTTCAAAGATCTCGGTGCTATCACTTTTACTTAGTTCCGAAGCCCACAGAGAAGCTCTACAGAAAGTCTTAGAGCAGGCCTTTGTGGAACAGGATGTGTCAATACGACAGTTTGACAACATCATCTCTAACATCACTTCCTGCAACAACTTAGGATTAAGTGATGAGGATTTTCTAGAGGGGGACAAAAGCCACAACATGGCGCTCAATATCACAGTTAACTGCCAGGACGATGCTTTAGCCAGCGTACTGGTAGACACAGGATCGGCCATCAATGTTATGTCGAAGTCCACTTTAATGCGACTATCATTCAAAGGACCCCCGATGAGGGACAGTGAGGTCATCGTCAAAGCATTTGACAGGTCTCGCAAAGAAGTTATCGCCGAAGTCAACCTTCCCATAACTATTGGTCCTCACACTTTCCAAGTCACTTTCCAGGTCATCGACATCCGGACAACATACAGTTGCTTATTAGGAAGACCTTGGATACACCAGGCTGGGGCAGTCACTTCGACACTGCACCAGAAACTGAGGTTCTTCAAGAACGATCAACTCGTCACAGTTTGTGGAGAACAAGCCTTGCTCGTGAGTAACTTATCATCATCTACTTGTGTAGAATCCAAGGAGGTTGTTGGAACTCAATTCCAAGCACTGTCATTGACTAATGAGAATTAATCAGAGAAAGGAACCTCAATTTCCTCATACAGAGATGCTCTCGAAGTGATCGATAATAACAATGCAAAAGGATGGGGACAACTTGTCATTACTGCTGATAATAAAACAAAGAAGGGTCTTGGTTTTTCTGTAACTTGCACCCGGACAGCTGCTAACGATGAGAATCTTTATCCCATTCAGGATTTCTTCCACAGCGGAGGTTTCCTTCACCCAGTGCATCAAGCAGTCCATACCATCAACGAGGAGGATCCCTCCGATGCGAATGAGGAATGGAAGTCTTATCTTAACGAGGACGGTTATATGTCTCAGGAAGAGGTTCCTACGCCATTTTGCTACCCCGCACAGAGTCTGAGATTTATACCCAGGTCAGACGTCAAAATGATATATGGAGATTGTGATCCTAAAGGATGCTATGCTCCACCAAACTCATTAGAGGAAGACACTCTGATGAAGGACAACTTTGACCACGACTATTATGGCCCAATGGATGGTCTGCCTATCTGGCAGCCGTACCCAGGAAACTCGGGGCAAGAAAATCAGCCGAACAATGAAAATCAGCTGAGCATCATTGAACAGAATGCCTGTGTCCCCACCATGTCATGGGATCAACACTCAGGTCATTTAGAAAATATCCCGTACGACGATGAATTAGCAAAGCTTGCCGGACTAGAATTTATCAACTATGCTTTTCCCGAGGTCAACGTCATCGAGAGGGGTGACTCCTCTAGTTCCAAAGAAGTGTGGGACACCTTGGGATAACCAAGTGGAAAATTTGACTTCATGGTCAAGTACACCGCTCCCGAAATTTCTCGTATCAAGATCGAAGACATCCAACTAACTGGATGGGGAGATATACCTGAGAGCACAAATACTATGCAAAATACAACAGAGGAATCCTCCTACGACAACGCTGCCTGGGAGACAGATTCTAACGATCCTGCTCCGCCAGAAATCAGCCCCATTTATGAAGACAAATCAAGGAAAGTACCATACTTTGTGATTCACCGAGGAGTTCGCCACCAATGGGTTGCTGTCGATGTTCCGAAGATTGTTCATAAGTCAAAGTAATTGCCGTCTTTAACCTTTCACCCTGCCCAGGTGAAACAGATGTTTTGATAGGGCTCGCTTTTTGTAAATTTCCCTCTTCGCTTCGCCCAAAGCGACAGAGTTTTGTTTTATAGGGTTGTAGTTTCAAGAATCGACTTGTTCATTAATAAAATAACGTCGTTCTGTAATTTCCGCATTAATTGCTGTTTTCTCATTTCGTTTTTCAGAAAATGGTAATCCTAAAAAACAACTCAATAATAAAAACAAGCAGTAAAAGAAATACACTGCACACACTTTTGAATTCTCTCTGTCTCTTCTAAAACACAAATCATTCCGTCATATAGATTGCTTGTTTTCAACCCCATTGAAACATACAATCCGATGCCTTCTCCCGACTTTGAGTTCCCGGTATTTGGGGCTGAAGAAGAAGTTGACAACGAAATTCCAGAGGAGATCTCCCGATTACTCAGACAAGAGGAAATGTCCATTGAACCTTACAAAGAACCGTTGGAAACGGTCAACTTGGGCTCAGAAAAAGAGAGAAAAGAAGTCAGGATTAGGGCACTGTTCAGTCCAACGGCCAAAGAGAGTTTGGCAAAACTTCTCAAAGAGTTTCCCGATATATTCGCTTGGTTCTATCAGGATATACCAGGTTAGATACCAGCATCGTGGAATATCATCTACCGTTGAGATCAGAATGTCCGCCGGTAAAACAAAGGCTGAGACGGACTCATCGAGACATCACTGTCAAAATCAAAGAGGAGGTACAGAAACAGATTCACGCGGGTTTCCTCGCTACGTCAGAATATCCTCAATGGTTAGCCAACATAGTACCAGTTCCGAAAAAGGACGAAAAAGTCAGAATGTGTGTCGACTACAGAGATCTAAACAAGGCTAGTCCAAAGGACGATTTTCCCTTACCACACATTGACATGCTGGTAGACAGTACAACAAAGTTCAAAGTTTTCTCCTTCATGGATGGATTCTCGGGCTATAACCAGATCAAAATGGCGCCGAAAGACATGGAGAAAACTTCGTTCATTACCCCATGGGGTACCTTCTGTTACAAGGTAATGCCGTTCGGTTTGAAGAGCGCCGGGGCAACCTATCAGAGGGCCATGACTACTCTGTTTCATGACATGATGCATAAAGAAATCGCAGTGTATGTCGATGATATGATTGCAAAATCTAAAACAGAGGAGGAGCATGTGACCCACCTATCAAAGCTATTCGAGCGGTTAAGAAAGTACAAACTCCGCTTGAATCCCAACAAGTGCACCTTCGGTGTCCGTTCAGGGAAACTCTTAGGGTTCACCGTTAGCCAGAAAGGAATTGAGGTTGATCCTGACAAGGTCAAGGCCATTAAAGAAATGCCTTCTCTGAAAACTGAAAAATAAGTCAGAGGATTCCTGGGACGTTTGAACTACATCTCCAGATTCATATTCCTCGTGACCGCGACACGTGCGCCGATTTTCAAATTACTCAAAAAGAACCATGACTACGTTTGGACAGAAGACTGCCAAACTGCCTTCGACAGTATCAAGGAATACCTGTCGAACCCGCCGATTCTATCACCTCCAGTGGAAGGAAGACCACTAATCATCTATTTAACAGTCTTGGAAGACTCAATGGGTTGTGTACTTGGACAACAAGATGAAAGAAAAAGGAAAGAGTCTACCATCTACTATTTGAGCAAGAAGTTCACCGACTATGAAACTCGGTACACTATGCTCGAGAAAACTTGCTGCGCTCTGGCTTGGGCAACCAAACGTCTTCACCAGTACATAATTCATCACACTACTTGGTTGATCTCTGAAATGGATCCAATCAAGTATGTCTTTGAAAAGCATGCTCTCACGGAAAGGATTGCCCGTTGGCAGATGTTGTTATCAGAATATGACATAGAGTACCACGCTCAGAAAGCCATTAAAGGAAGTGTTTTAGCCGATCATTTGGCTCATCAACCAATTGACGATTAGGAATTAGTCGGATTTGACTTCCCAGACGAAGATGTCATGTATCTAAAAATGAAAGATTGCGATGAACCGCTACCCAGTGAAGGGCCAGAACCAGGTTCCCAATGGGGACTAATTTTTAACAGAGCTGTCAATCGTTACGGAAACGGAATTGGGGTAATCATTATAACACATTAGGGTACCCACATTCCTTTCACTGCTAGACTTACGTTCAAGTGCACAAACAATAAGGCCGAATACGAAGCTTGTATCTTGGGTCTTGAGGAAGCGACTGATTTGAGGATCAAGAACTTGGATGTATATGGCGACTCAGCTTTGGTCGTCAATAAGATCAAAGAAGATTGGAACACATACCAATCAGGATTGATTCCTTACAAAGACTATGCAAGAAGGTTGTTACCCTTCTTCAACAGAATCGAGTTTCATCATATCCCTCGTGATGAGAATCACATGGCTGATGCATTAGCCACCCTCTCTTCCATGATTAGTGTAGGTAAATGGAATGACCTACCTAAGATCGACATAATGCGCCTTGAACGGCCCATTTACATCTTCATGATTGAAGCAGTCATAGACGACATACCTTGGTATCACGATATCAAATGCTTCCTTCAGAAACAAGAGTACCCACCTGGGGCACTAAGGAAAGACAAAAAAACCCTCAGAAGGCTAGCAGGCAGTTTCTTCCTGAGCGGTGATACACTCTATAAGAGGAACTTTGACATGGTCTTACTTCGATGCGTCGACAGACCAGAAGCAGACATGCTGATAAAAGAAATTTACGAAGGGTCCTTTGGTACTCATGCCAACCGACACACAATGGCCAGATAAATTCTTAGGGCCGGGTACTATTGGTTGACCGAGGAATCCGACTGCTACAAGTACATGAGGAGATGTCACAAGTGACAGATATACTCCGACAAAATCCATGTACTGCCTACGCATCTCAAAGTTCTTTCTTCCCCATGGCCTTTTTCAATATGGGGAATCGACATGATTGGCATGATCGAACCCAAGGCTTCGAACAGACATCAGTTCACCCTGGTCGCCATTGATTACTTCACCAAGTGGGTCGAAGCAGCGTCATACGCCAATGAAACCCGACAAGTGGTGGTCCGATTTATCAAAAACAATATCATCTGCCGTTATGGTGTTCCGAGCCAGATCATTACGGATAATGGATCCAACTTGAACAATAAGATGATGAAAGAGTTGTATGCTGAGTTCAAAATCGAACACCATAACTCATCTCCCTACCGACCCAAGATGAACCGGGCGGTAGAAGCAGCTAATAAGAACATCAAAAGGATCGTTCAAAAGATGGTTGTAACCTATAAAGATTGGCACGAGATGCTGCCCTTTGCTCTTCACAGTTATCGTACATCTGTCCGTACTTCAACAGGGGCAACCCCTTTCTCTCTAGTTTATGGCATGGAGGCAGTTCTCCCCATAGAAGTAGAGATCCCATCAATCCAAGTATTGATGGAAGCTAAGCTTACAGAAGCTGAATGGTGTCAAAGTCGACACGACGAACTAAATCTGATTGAGGAAAAGAAAATCACGGCACTATGCCACGGTCAGTTGTATCAGCAAAGAATGAAGAAGGCGTCTGACAAAAAGGTCTGACCTCGCGTCTTCAGGAAACGAGACCTCGTGCTCAAGAAGATACAATCATTTCTCAATGATTCTCGGGGAAAATGGACTCCAAACTATGACGGCCCCTATGTGGTCAAGAGAGCTTTCTCAGGCGGCACCTTGAGACTTGCAACCATGGACGGAGAAGAATTTTCCTACCCCATGAATGTTGACGTACTCAAGAAATACTTCGCCTAAACTAAAAAAACATGTCTCAGTGGATTGAAAACCCGAAAGGGCGGTCCAGGCAAAAGTTAGAGACATAATCAAAAATCATCCCGGTGGATTGGAAACATCACAGTACAATCCAGGCAAAAATTAGGGATAATGGCAAGTAACTACGTCCAACAGGGGCAAATTCCCCAGCGGCAGTCCTGCCATCCATCAAGGTAAGGGTGGGGTTCGAATTTTATAACCGGGTTATGATGATTGATACGTAGGATTGGGTTATATAATTTTTCTACTATGGTGTTGATTTTGTGTTGTTAAGATTCTGTGAAATCATTATTTTCTGTGAATGATTATGTTTCTGTGGCAATGTTTTGGGTGAATTTCGTATGGTTGGTATGTAGCTGGTATGGAGGAGGAAATTATTCATTCGTTAATAAAAAATAAATAAATAAAAAATAAGGGGGGTGGCACAAGCCACCCTGTGTGAAAACTGGATAGTGGCGCAAGCCACTTATTTAGAAAGAAGATTAAGGTGGGCCCAGCCACCACAATGTATGTGTGGCGCTAGCCACCACATTGTATGTGGCGCAAGCCACCCAAGAATACTGTGGCGCAAGCCACTCATTTCATTAGCAAGGGTGGCGCAAGCCACCCATAATTAAGGGGAGTTGGCATTTTGTCCTATATAGAAACTTAGTCTTAAGGAAAAACAAATGTGTTCTGTATATAATTTCATAGATGAAATTTGTAACATGTTCTTAATTTAGGAAATGAGATGAATTAATAATAATAGTAATTGTAAGAGTACAGTTGAAGAAAGTATGATTCTGATATGAAGAATATAACAGGTTTTGACAGAAGCAACAAGTTTTGACAGAAGTAAGAGTTACTGATTTTTATAACAGATGTGTTGTAAGTGTAGCAGAAGAATTATATAAGAAAGATAAAAGAATTAGTAAATTAATTGGTAGTAGTAACAGAAAAGAAAATAGAATTTTACTATAAGTTTGTATTAATCGCAGAAGTTAAAACAGTACAGTTTTAGTCGGTTTAGCCGATTTAGGCGGAAAATTCAGTTGCCCGGAATTTAACGAAAATTGTCGGGGTAAGTCGGGTAATTTAGTAGGTGATTTTTGTTGAATTGTTTTGTTGAAATTATGTCGGAAAAGTTGATTTGCAGGTACAGCTGATTGTGTTGTTTCGTTCCGATATACGGACAAATTTTAAGTTGAAGGCGTAATAGCCAAAGTTGACTAAGTTGTTCATGTTGTATAAGATGCTTATGTTGTTGATGTTGTTGTGTGTTTACATTGTTGAGTCGTACATGCCATATAGTATACTTGCATTATTATGTCGGAGCCGATGCTCACACCACGTTGGCCTGGATTGGCACAAGTTGAAAGTTGAAGGCTCATGCCTTAGTGCCTCGATAAATTGGCAGTTTTAAGTTGGGAGTTTTACTCCAAATGGTACCACATGCATTACATAGTCGAGTCGCATTAAAGTTGCATTTTCAAGTTGTTGTTGATTGTTGTGTCGTTGTTGATGTGAAGTGGTGATAATTGTATGATTCTATCTATGTATTATTTATCATACTTCGTTTATAAATTCGATATCTCACTCCTTCTGTTTGAATGTTGTCCCTATGTTGGCAACGTCCAGGTAATCAAGAGGAATAGTCGGTTACCTTAGTTCGAGTCGGTGATTGTCGCTCTGATACGTAGCACTCGGGGGGATGACGCGTGTCTTATTTTGTTTATTTGTTTACATGCTGAATTTTTAAGTTGAATTGTCAAAGAACACTTTGTTGCTTATTTTAAAGTTGTTTATGTTGGATAAAGGTACTATTACTTTGATTATGAATCCGCTGCGTCGTATTTTATAAAGTTGAGTTATTTTGGAGACTATTTGTTGATTTATGAGTTTTTTCTCCCTTGAACTTGCTATGTATCTTTCATGATTATCTATCATGTTATTGATTTTAAAGTTGAAAAATGTGACATCCTGTTTTATGTTGAAATTTTATCACTCTGATTTCTTTATAAATGTCGGGTAGAAATGGGGTGTTACATTAGTGGTATCAGAGCAGGTCGGTCCGTCCGGCCAAGTGTCGAGTTGTAGTTGTTTAACAATCGAGTATTGTTAATTAGTTCTAACCTTTGTTCATGTTGCAGTAATAAGTTGAGATGGCTGGAAGAAGCGATGTTGCAATGGCTGCTGCTATGCAAGCAATGGCCCAAGCTGTGCAGAACCTGCCGAACGCTGATGAGAATGCTGGACTCGTAGTTTGGCGACTTTTCAGAGGGAGAATCCGCCTACCTTCAAGGGCAAGTATGACCCTGATGGAGCGTTGGATTGGTTGAAAGAGATAGAGAGGATCTTCCGTGTGATGTACTGCACTCCAGCGCAGAAGGTCCGTTATGGGACTCATATGCTAGCAGTCGAAGCTGATGACTGGTGGCTAGAGACTCGTCAGAGGTTGGAAACTACAGGTGAAGTTATCACTTGGGATGTGTTCCGAAGGGTGTTTCTGAGGAAGTATTATCAAGAGGATGTTTGTGGTAAGAAGCAGATTGAGTTTCTTGAGCTGAAGCAAGGAACCATGTCGGTTACTGATTATGCTGCGAAGTTTGTTGAGTTGGCTAAGTTTTATCCGCACTATACCGGGGATGATGCTGAGTTTTCTAAATGCATCAAGTTTGAGAGCGGGTTGCGCTCTGAGATCAAGAAAGTTGTTGGGTATCAAAAGATTCGTGTCTTCTCTGATTTGGTTGACAGTTGCAGAATTTATGAAGAGGACAACAATGCCCACTACAAGATTGTTAGTGATAGAAGAGGCAAGCAACAATAGAACCGTGGCAAGCCTTATGATGCTCCAGCTGGAAAGGGTAAATAGAGAGCGACCGAGGGCAAGAGGACTAGTGGGGGAGATGCTCCTGCTGGCATAACTTATTTCAAATGTGGAAAACCTGGTCATAAGAGTAATGTGTGTACTGCTGAGGCGAAGAGATGTTTCCGGTGCGGTAAGATTGGACATGCAATATCTGATTGCAAGCCAAGGAGATGATATGTTTTAATTGTGGTGAAGAGGGGCATATTGGTAGTCAGTGCCAGAAGCCAAAGAAAGCTCAGACCGGGAAAGTGTTCGCGTTAGCAAGAACTCAGACAGCTAACGAGGACAGACTTATCAGAGGTACATGCTTCATTAATAGTACTCCTTTAATTACTATTATTGATACTGGTGCTACACATTGTTTTGTTTCTGCTGATTGTGTTCAAAAATTGGGTCTTAAGTTATCTGCTATGAATGGAGAATTTATCATCGAGATTCCAGCTAAGGGATCGGTGACTACTTCTCTTGTGTGTTTAAGGTGTCCTTTAACGATCTTCGATAAAGACTTTTATGTTGATTTGGTATGTTTGCCGCTGACCGGAATGGATGTAATCCTAGGTATGAACTGGTTAGAGTATAACTACGTTCATATAAATTGTTATCGCAAATCGGTGAGGTTTTCTACTCCGGAAGAGGAAGGAGTTGGATTGTTGTCTTTCAAAGAGTTACAGCAATTGATGAAAGAAGAAGCTCAGATGTTTTCGTTGATGGCAACGTTGTCTATTGAGAGCAAAGCTAAGATTGAGGAATTGCAAGTGGTGAGTGAATTTC
Organism: Lathyrus tuberosus; assembly: GCA_022829125.1. Classification (NCBI taxonomy): domain Eukaryota; kingdom Viridiplantae; phylum Streptophyta; class Magnoliopsida; order Fabales; family Fabaceae; genus Lathyrus; species Lathyrus tuberosus. The sequence goes on along the minus strand of JALAZF010000289.1, from coordinate 3,820,008 downwards.
CTGAAGTTTTCCCTAATGAAATTCCTAATGTACCACCAGAGAGAGAGGTTGAATTTGCAATTGATCTTGTACCTGGTACCAGACCTGTTTCGATGGCACCATACAGAATGTCGGCATCCGAGTTGTCTGAATTAAAGAAGCAGTTGGAGGAATTACTTGAGAAGAAGTTTATAAGACCAAGTGTATCGCCGTGGGGAGCTCCAGTGTTGTTAGTAAAGAAGAAAGATGGAAGTATGAGACTTTGTGTTGATTATAGACAGCTGAATAAAGTAACAATTAAGAACAAGTATCCACTTCCGAGAATAGATGATTTGATGGATCAATTGGTGGGTGCTCGTGTGTTTAGCAAGATTGATTTGAGATCGGGTTATCATCAGATTAAAGTGAAAGATGAGGATATTCAACACGATATGGACATTATGAGTATTCAGTGATGCCTTTCGGTGTTACTAATGCGCCGAGGGTATTCATGGAATACATGAACCACATTTTTCATACTTATCTGGATCGTTTTGTGGTTGTATTCATTGATGATATTCTGATTTATTCTAAGTCAGAAGAAGAGCATAAGGAACATTTGAGATCAGTGTTGGAAGTTTTGAAAGACAAAAAGTTGTATGCGAAGCTGTCCAAGTGCGAGTTTTGGTTGAAGGAAGTCAGTTTTCTTGGTCATGTGATTTCAGGTAGTGGTATTGCCGTGGATCCTTCTAAGGTAAATGTTGTGTTGCAATGGGAAACTCCAAGGTCGGCTACTGAGATTAGAAGCTTTCTGGGACTAGCTGGTTATTATAGGAGGTTTATCGAAGGATTTTCGAAGTTGGCTCTTCCGTTAACTAAGTTGACTTGTAAAAGTAAAGCTTTCGTGTGGGATGTTCAGTGCGAAGAAATTTTTACCGAACTAAAGAAGAGGTTGACGTCAGCTCCGGTGTTGACATTACCGAATCCAGGAGAACCGTTTATGGTTTATTGTGATGCTTTGTTGATGGGTTTAGGAGGTGTGCTTATGCAGAATAATAAGGTAATCGCTTATGCATCGCGACAGTTGAGGACTCATGAAAAGAACAATCCTACGCATGATCTGGAACTTGCTGCAGTGGTTTTTGTGCTGAAGATTTGGAGGCATTATCTTTATGGTTCTAGATTCGAAGTTTATAGTGACCATAAGATCCTAAAGTACTTGTTTGATCAGAAGGAGCTGAATATGAGACAACGAAGGTGGTTAGAATTGCTGAAAGATTATGATTTCGGTTTGAATTACCATCCAGGCAAAGCTAATGTTGTGGCCGATGCTTTAAGCCAAAAGACCTTGCATATGTCAGCAATGATGATTAAGGAATGGGAATTAATTGAGCAGTTTCGTGATATGAGTTTGGTTTGCGAAGTGACACCGCAGAGTGTTATGTTGGGTATGCTAAAGATTAATAATGATTGTCTGGACAATATTCGAGAGGCTCAGAAGCTGGATGTGAAACTAGTAGACATCATGAGTAGTTGCGGTCAATCAGAAAAGAGTGACTTTAAGATAGATGCACGAGGTGTGTTGAGACTGCATGATCGAATTTGTATTCCTGATGATGCAGACATGAAAAAGAGGATTCTTGAGGAGGGTCATAGGAGTAATCTGAGTATTCATCCAGGAGCCACTAAAATGTATCAAGACTTGAAGAAAATATTTTGGTGGTCCGGAATGAAAGAAGATGTGGCACGATTTGTGTATGCGTGTTTGACTTGTCAGAAGTCGAGAATCGAACACCAGAAGCCTGCGGGGTTGATGCAACCGTTAGAAGTTCCAGAGTGGAAATGGGATAGCATTTCTATGGACTTTGTGACAGGGTTGCCTATTACTTCAAGAGGACATGATTCAATTTGGGTGATTATTAATAGGCTTACGAAGTTGGCTCATTTTATACCTATTAACATCACATATCCAATTGCGAAGTTGGCAGAGATTTATATCCGAGTAATTGTGAAGTTGCATGGTGTTCCTTTATGTATTGTGTCGGATAGAGATCTGAGGTTTACGTTGGAGTTTTGGAAGAGTCTACAAGAAGCGTTTGGTTCTAAGTTGAGGTTGAGTTCGGCATATCATCCTCAGATAGATGGTCAAACGGAGAGGACTATTCAATCGTTGGAAGATTTGTTGAGAGCTTGTGTTCTTGAGCAAGGAGGTTCGTGGGATACTTATCTTCCATTGATCAAGTTCAGTTATAATAATAGTCACCATTCTAGTATCGGAATGGCACCTTTTGAGGCGTTGTATGTTCGGAGGTGTAGGACTCTGTTGTGTTGGCATGAATCTGGTGAAAGTGTAGTGCTTGGACCGGAAATAGTTCGAGAAACTACTGAGAAAGTGAAGTTGATCCGAGAGAAGATGAAAGCTTCTCAAAGTAGACAGAAGAGTTATCATGATAAGCGGAGAAAGGATTTAGAATTTCAAGCGGGTGATCATGTGTTTTTGAGAGTCACGCCTGTGACTGGTGTTGGGAGAGCCTTGAAATCCAAGAAGCTCACTCCTCGTTTTATCGGTCCATATCAAATATTGGACAGAGTTGGGAAATTTGCTTATCGGGTGGCGTTACCGCCAAATCTCTCGAATTTGCATGATGTGTTTCATGTGTCACAACTCCGGAAGTACATTTCAGATCCGTCTCATGTGGTTAGTATGGACGATGTGCAAGTACGGGATAATCTTACGGTGGAGACTAAGCCTGTGCGAGTCGTGGATCGTGAAATAAAGACTCTACGAGGGAAAGAGATCGTGTTGGTGAAGGTTGTCTGGTTGGGAGCTACTGGAGAAAGCATGACCTAGGAATTGGAGAGCAAGATGCGAGACTCCTATCCCGAGTTATTTGAATCAGGTAAATTTTCGAGGACGAAAATATTCTAAGTGGGGGAGATTTGTAACGCCCAAATATTAATTATTTATTTAATTGAATATTTAATTAATTATTTGTGAATTATTCGGTTGATTTTGGTGTTGCGGTGAATTAAGTCGTTAAGTCAGTATTTTAAGTTGGTAAGTCGTAGAAATAATATTTGAAATAATATTATAGTTGTAGGAGAGTGTTTGATTAAGTGGGCTTGGAATCGTGTAGAAAGTAGTAAATTAAGGGGTGTAAGACTTAGGCCTATTAGATATTATATTAGAATAATAGTATTTTAATAAAATAAAAGAAATAGTTAGGTTTTGTATCAGTTAGAGAAGAAGAGGAAGAACGTGAGAGAAGAGACCGAGAGAAAGCTGTTACCGGTGCCAAGGTCCCCGGGATCCGATGGAAATTTAGAGCTGCCTTTAATCCAAGGTAAGGATGGGGTTCGAATTTTATAAACGGGTTATGATGATTGATACGTAGGATTAGGTTATATAATTTTTCTACTGTGGTGTTGATTTTGTGTTGTTAAGATTCTGTGAAATCATTGTTTTCTGTGAATGATTATGTTTCTGTGGCAATGTTTTGGGTAAATTTCGTATGGTTGGTCTGTAGCTGGTATGGAGGAGGAAATTATTCATTCGTTAAAAAAAAATAATACCACCCTGTGTGAAAACTGGATAGTGGCGCAAGCCACTTATTTAGAAAGAAGATTAAGGTGGGCCCAGCCACCACAATGTATGTGTGGCGCCAGCCACCACATTGTATGTGGCGCAAGCCACCCAAGAGTACTGTGGCGCAAGCCACTCATTTCATTAGCAAGGGTGGCGCAAGCCACCCAAAATTAAGGGGAGTTGCCATTTTGTCCTATATAGAAACTTAGTCTTAAGGAAAAACAAATGTGTTCTGTATATAATTTCATAGATGAAATTTGTAACATGTTCTTAATTTAGGAAATGAGATGAATTAATAATAATAGTAATTGTAAGAGTACAGTTGAAGAAAGTATGATGCTGATCTGAAGAATATAACAGGTTTTGACAGAAGCGACAAGTTTTGACAGAAGTAAGAGTTACTGATTTTTATAACAGATGTGCTGTAAGTGTAGCAGAAGAATTATATCAGAAAGATAAAAGAATTAGTAAATTAATTGGTAGTAGTAACAGAAAAGAAAATAGAATTTTACTATAAGTTCGTATTAATCGCAGAAGTTAAAATAGTACAGTTTTAGTCGGTTTAGCTGATTTAGGCGGAAAATTCAGTTGCCCGAAATTTAACGAAAATTGTCGGGGTAAGTCGGGTAATTTAGTAGGTGATTTTTGTTGAATTATTTTGTTGAAATTATGTCGGAAAAGTTGATTTGCAGGTACAACTGATTGTGTTGTTTCGTTCCGATATACGGACAAATTTTAAGTCGACGGCGTAATAGCAAAAGTTGACTAAGTTGTTCATGTTGTATAAGATGCTTATGTTGTTGACGTTGTTGTGTGTTTACATTGTTGAGTCATACATGCCATATAGTATACTTGCATTATTATGTCGGAGCCGATGCTCACACCACGTTGGCCTGGATTGGCACAAGTTGAAAGTTGAAGGCTCATGCCTTGATGCTTCGATAAACTGGCAGTTTTAAGTTGGGAGTTTTACTCCAAATGGTACCACATGCATAACATTGTCGAGTCGCATTAAAGTTGCATTTTTCAAGTTGTTGTTAATTGTTGTGTCGTTGTTGATGTGAAGTGGAGATAATTGTATGATTCCTATCTATGTATTATTTATCATACTTTGTTTATAAATTCGATATCTCACCCCTTCTGTTTGAATGTTGTCCCTATGTTGGCAACGTGCAGGTAATCAAGAGGAATTGCCGGTTACCTTAGTTCGAGTCGTTGATTGTCGCTCTGATACGTAGCACTCGGGGGGATGACGTGTGTCTTATTTTGTTTATTTGTTTACATGCTGAATTTTTAAGTTGAATTGTCAAAGAACACTTTGTTGCTTATTTTAAAGTTGTTTATGTTGGATAAAGATGCTATTACTTTGATTATGAATGCGCTGCGTCGTATTTTATAAAGTTGAGTTATTTTGGAGACTATTTGTTGATTTATGAGTTTTTTTCTCCCTTGAACTTGCTATGTACCTTTCATGATTATCTATCATGTTATTGATTTTAAAGTTGAAAAATGTGACATCCTGTTTTATGTTGAAATTTTATCACTCTGATTTCTTTATAAATATCGGGTAGAAATGGGGTGTTACAGATTAAGCCTTAAGATCGCCAGTGTCACCAAATTAGGGTTTGGTCGAACAGGGCCTCCAGATGGAAATTTTCCTCTGGGCATGAGCCAATGCTTCAAAGTATAACCTAAAATACTCCATGGAACCTCATGGACCCAATCATCAAGTCAATTTAGCCTCAGGGGATGCATTCATCAAAAAATCAGGAATTAGGGTTTTTGACCTAATTCACCCCTAAGTTGACTTTTGGGACAAAACATGAGTCTAGACCTCAAGAGGGGATTTGAGGGTCTCAAATACATCACATTGATCCATTTGCAACAATGAATTGATCCAAGAAGCTTGAGCAACAAGTTTCAATTTCATCAGAACCACAGTTAGGGTTTCGCTGAAAAAGTCAACTGTATCTTTGACTTTTGACCAGGACATGCTCCCAAACCCTAAGACATGATTCAATGCACCCTATAACACCTATGAAATCAATCCATCAAAAGTGGCTAGGGTACCAACTTTGGAGGATCATAACTCCTAAACCACAAGGCCATTTTCCCCATCCAAAGCTGGATTTGTAGCTCTCATTACCCTCTACAAAAGCTTCAACTACACCTCATTCCAATTCATCATGGATTTTGAGTTATGGAATGATCAAAATCGCAAAAAGTGAAAATGTCACTTTTTTCCAACACTTCGTGAAATTTTCACTAAGTCAGAATCTGCCTTCACTTTTTTCCAAATGTAGGGGCATTTTTCACTTGGATCCAAAAAGTATCAAAACCAATTATGATCAAACAGTTGTTGTATCATATGAGGGCTTTCCAAAATGGCCAAGAACTCCATCAAATTCCACTTGGGGCATGAGATATGACAATGGCAATATGCCTTGCTGAAAACTGCCAAAGCAAGGCAAATTTTGGAGTTTTGCTCGATTTGCCCAAATTTTGCAAAGCGCAAGCAACTCTATCCATCTGAACACCTCAAGGGGGGACCAAGGAGGAACCAACTCTGATCCCAAGCCTCCCAAGTCTTTGGAATCAAAAATAGCATGCCAAACCTAAAATTGCCTAAAAGAGGGACAAGACTCCAATTTTGGATTGGAGCATTCAATGCATACACCAAGGTGGCATGGACTGAGCCATTGCCAACTGAATTCAGTCAAGACTTATCCAAGACCAAGGGAACCAGCAGCCTGTGCCCTAACCTCTAGTCAATGGCTAGAGGAGACTTGGATTCTCATTGCTCAACATTGGCCAAACCTATGCAGCAGTTGCCATTCACTATTCCTTGCAAAACAAACTTGCTCTACTATAAATAGAGCTCATTTGTGATCAGTTTGAGTACACCAAAGCCATCAAACATATGATTTCCTCAAAATCTCCTTCATCACTCTAATTTTGCCTTCCAAAGCAAGTCACTATTGCGTTTTGAGTTTGAGAGCAATTCCAATCAAACCAATCACACACACACCTCATAAACATCATATAGAAGTGATACAAACACTCACATAACATCTGGAACACCAAAATCACAAAATCACCACGCAACTGCTCAAGCCTTTGACAGATTTGCGGTTAAGGTGCCAAATCAAGTTCCAACTCAAATCAATCCACTCCAAGCATCCAGACACACTCCATAGTTCCTAGGGAAGCTGTCCATAACCTTGGAACCAAGCTGTAACACCTCTAACACAAAACACGATCACCAGCTGCAAGTGGTAAGCATGAGCTCTTCTAACTCTATGATCCATGCAATTTTTGCTGCACAATAATTTGGCTATATGTTCGTAATCATGCATGGAGTGTTTTCCCTCAATCAATTGCATTGTTTGAATCGTGTATGGAACTTCTGAACCTTCATGCAAATTTTAGGGTTCTTGAGGTTTCTCTTTGATTTCTTATTCCATGTTTAAAATAAATGAAATTAAAGACCATAGACATGATCGTGAGGTTGAAACGAGTAGATTGATATGTAGATTGCATGATATAATCAAGTATTTAGTGAGATTGGATAGAAAACGCAAATCTGCAGAAACATAGGAAGGGCGCGTGTTCTTTCCATGTTCTTGGCGCCCTTTTTCAAATATTTGAATATTTGAATTTTTTGATTTTATTTAATTGATTCAAAAATTAATTTCTCTCTGAGTTTTAATGATTTTGAGTTGATTCTTTTTTTAATAATTCACAAAAATGTTAAAATATTTTATTTTACCAAAATAATCCCAAAAATATTATTTATTTCATATAATTGATATTTTTGCAAAGAATTAATATTTTAATTGTTTTTGACATTTAAAATATTTTTTCCTTCTTGATTTTGCAAATTTTAATGACTTCTAATCATTTTGTAGGTCAAAACTTGATTTTTGAAACATTAATCGAAGATCACAATTTTTTTTCCACATGTTTAACAATTTTGATCATTTTAATTGAATATTTATTCAATTAAAATACATTTTGGAAACAAATTAGGGTTTTTGATTAATTCAACACTCATCAAACTTTTTCAACTATTTTGGGCCTCTAGTAGAGTGTAAGACCCAACCCTTTTAGAAAAACCAAAATAATTTGGGCCTCAATGCATTGTATAAGTCCCGATACCGTCAAAAAATTTGGCGCGGTCGTCGCCTTTCTAACAAATCAAACCCTTGGGCCTACCCTCGTGTTATAAGCCCTATTCTTTTTCTTTAAACTATTTTGGGCCTCTAATAGAGTGTAAGACCCAACCCCCTTTTAACCAAAACTATTTTGGGCCTCAGATATTATATAAGTCCCTCTGCGTTAAAAGAAAATCTCGGCGCGATCGCCAGTTCAAAAACCACTTTTTTGGGGCCTCTCCTTGAGCCGTAAGTCCCACCAATTGTACAAAAATAAACCTTTGGGCCTCATGAGAGAGTGTAAGACCCATCCCTTTGTACAGAAAACCTTTTTGGGCCTCAGTAACTTGTATAAGTCCCTGTACAAAACAACAGTGCAATCACTGATAAAACCTTGGGCCTCTCCTTGAGCTGTAAGCCCCAACAATCTTTTCAAAGCACTTTCTCCTTTAATTTTGAATATAATATTGTTATCAAAGCTTTCTTTTTTGAACAACTAACAAAACAAAATGGAAGCTCTACAACCGAGTAAGTGTTTACCCGCTTTCTTTATCCGCCTTCATATATATATATATATATATATATATATATATATAACTGTGTTGTGGGGCTGCTCATTGTAAGTCTTCTTTCACAAACTTTTATATACTTGTCAAATATCAACTGTGTAATACTAGTATAGTTATTTAGAGTTTTCCCCGACAACTACGTCTAAGCACTAGGTAAAGCCCTGTTGATCGCTGTTAGATACAGTCAAAACTAGATCCCCATAGGATTACCAGACACAGTCTTCCCTCCTCTTGGGGTTAAACAATATGGAGATGTGAAAGGCAGCATTCTCGGTGAACCCTTTCTCAGATCACCCTTAGAAGTTGTCAAAGAGACTCTACTCCCCATAGATGATCTTTTCTCCGTGAATGGCATCTCTTGAGTTTCTTCCAAATTCTCGGACTTTCCTGGCTTGATCTATTCTCGGTGAATGGCATGTCTTGAACTTCTCGGGGTTTGGGGACCCACAGGCTTCTTAAAAGCACCCTTAGAAATTGTCAAAGAAACTATAACTCCCCAGAGATGATATTTTCTCCGTGAATGGCATCTCTTGAGTTTCTTCCAAATTCTCGATCTTTTATGGCTTGATCTATTCTCTGTGAATGGCATGTCTTGAATTTCTCGTGGTTTGGGGACCGACAAGCTTCTTAAAAGTATCCCCGCCTCCTCTTAGGCGTTGTATAAGGACCCTTCGGCTTCTTAAAAGCTCTCATGCCTCCTCTTGGGCTTAATACAAGGACCCTGACGACCTCTTAAAGGTATAAGACAGAACTTTGTCATCCTTTGCTAGAGCAGTCTTTCCAGCATCAAAACTCCGACCATTTGAGGGTTAGTACTCATCCCTTAACGCCCGTGCCTCCTCTTGGGCATTGTACAAAAGATGAAACTCTAGACTTGGACAGTCTCAATACCCTTTGGATTTCCCATTTCCTTAAAGAGCAGGAAATAACCCCGATCTTCTGATCAGTTCCAAAGTACAACCTCACCTGGAATCAGTCTCTTTATAAAAACCAATTTTCTCTTTTAACCAACATACTGGACCTGTCACTCAACTGAAACAGTTACCGGCACCAATAGCCTCCTCTTGGGCTTTGTACAATGATTCTCCCCAGCAGAGAAAACCTTTTCACACTCTCTTGTTGAGTATAAAAGACTCTCTTGTTAAGTCAATCCTCTTTTAGCCTCCATCTCGGGCTTCGTACGAGATACAAATCACTCTCTTGGTGAGTATAAAAGACTCTCTTGTTGAGTCAAATCCTTTTAGCCTCCGTCTTGGGCTTCGTACAAGATACATATAAAAACACTCTCTTGTTGAGTATAAAAGACTCTCTTGTTGAGTCACTTCCTTCTTAGCCTCCATCTCGGGCTTCGTACGAGATACAAAAACACTCTCTTGTTGAGTATAAAAGACTCTCTTGTTGAGTCAATCACCTTTGAGCCTCCGTCTTGGGCTTCGTACAAGACACATATAAAAGCACTCTCTTGTTGAGTCAACCCCTTTTAGCCTCTCTCTCGGGCTTCGTACGAGACACATAAAAACTCCCTCTTGTTGGGTCAATAGCCTCCTCTTAGGTTTCGTATAAGGAAAAACCAGGTTGAGGCAATCAACCTTTTAGCATCAAAATCTGTGCCTTGCTCACAGGATACAAACATCAACAAATCCTTTTCCTTCATCTTATTGCTGTAAGCGGCAAGGCTCTGGATTATTTACATCCATGCCACTGTCCCTCTTTTAGCATGAGAAATTCCTAAGGAAAGATGGCATTGCTCTAAATTGAGTTAAAGTCTTCTCCTTCAGGTTAAAAATCCCCTATAAAGGAAATTATGGCATTGCTAGATTCACATATCCCAGTTAAAGTAATTCTCCTTTATAATCAGTCACCCAACAGTTGTGACAAACAGACCAAATATCCCCTTTAGAGATGACAAATTCTCTCTAAATTCAAAACCCTTTAGCTTCACATCTTGGGCTTCGAAAGAGATACAAATAGACCCTTCAGCTTCACATCTTGGGCTTTGAACAAGATACAAACCACCTTTAGCTTCATGTCTTGGGCTTTGAACAAGACACCAAAACACCATTTCCTCCTAATAGGAGGAACTACGATCGCTCTGATTTCCCTGTTTCATTAAACGAGAATACGTAGGCATAAGATTGAAAAATCTTAGCGAGCACACTAATCAAAAACCCAAAATCCTATACCTTCATACATCAATCGAAAAGCATCAGTCCTAACATCCTACCAATAGTCTAGATCATGTGTTCTTAACAACATAACCTAAGAGAGACCCATAATCTTTGTAGCATATGTAAACCAACAGTTATCTGTTTAAACTCAGTTTGCAAGCATGGTTAATTAGAGACATCTATTTCCTTTCCTTCATCAGCTTCAATAGGATAAAAAATGAATCGAGTTGTAGAACCCAAAAGCGATAGTGCTTCACAACCACACATAAAACTCGCGCTACACTGGGGTTAAACAATATGGAACAAAGAGAAAGGCAATATTCTCGGTGAACCTTTTCTTAGACTGTCACCCTTAGAAATTGTCAAAGAAACTCTAACTCCCCAAAGATGATCTTTTCTCCGTGAATGGCATCTCTTGAGTTTCTTCCAAATTCTCGAACTTTCTTGGAATGATCTCTTCTCTGTGAATTGCATTTCTTGAATTTCTCTTGGTTTGGGGACCCACAGGCTTCCTAAAAGCATCCCCGCCTCCTCTTGGGCGTTGTACAAGGACCCTTCGGCTTCTTAGAAGTTCTCATGCCTTCTCTTGGGCTTAATACAAGGACCCTGACGACCTCTTAAAGGTATAAGACAGAACTTAGTCATCCTTTGTTAGAGCAGTCTTTCCAGCGTTAAGACTCCGGCCATTGTAGGGTTGATACTCATCCCTTAATGCCCGCGCCTCCTCTTGGGCATTGTACAAAAGATAAAACTCTAGACTTGGACAATCTAAACCTCTTGAGTCTCAATGACATTCTCAGGTTCCTTTCAAACATAGGAAAAAACACCAATCACCCTGGATCAATCTCCAGCAGAAACCCAGTATCTCTCATGAGAGTTCCCCACACTTGGACCCGCTTCAGGATCTCAAGAATCTGCAGCTATAAGACAGCCTCCTCTTGGGCTTTGTAAAAATGATCCTCCCTAGCGGAGCTAACCTTTTCATACTCTCTTGTTGAGACAACTACTTTTAGCCTCCGTCTTGGGCTTTGTACAAGACATATAAAAAACACTCTCTTGTTGAGTATAAAAGACTCTCTTGTTGAGTCAATCAACTTTCAAACTCTCTTGTTGGGTCAATCACCTTTGCAGGACTCTCTTCCTGAGTCCCCTCTTTCAGCCTCCGTCTTGGGCTTCATACAAGACACATATAAAACACTCTCTTGTTGAGTATAAAAGACTCTCTTGTTGAGTCAATCTCCTTTAGCCTCAATCTCGGGCTTCGTACGAGACAGCAAATCACTCTCTTGTTGAGTATAAAAGACTCTCTTATTGAGTCAATCAACCTTCAAACTCTCTTGTTGAATCAATCACCTGTTCAAGACTCTCTTGTTGAGTCAACCCTTTTAGCCTCCATCTCGGGCTTTGTACATGACACATACCAGCACTCCCTTGTTGAGTCAAACTCAGTTCAGCCTCCATCTTGGGCTTTATATAAGATACATTCTCCTCAACGGAGTCAAAATCCCTTTTAGCCTCAATCTTGGGCTTTGTACAAGACAGAAAGAACATTTTCCCCGGAAAAGTCAAACTTCTAACCTCCTCTTAGGCTTTGTATAAATAAATCCCCGGTTGAGTCAATCAACCTTTTAGCATCAAATTTGTGCCTTGCTCACATCATACAAACATCAACAATTCCTCTTTAGAGATGACAAATTCTCTCTCAGTCAAACCTTTAGCTTCATATTAGGCTTTGAACAAGATACAAACCACCTTTAGCTTCATGTCTTGGGCTTTGAACAAGATACCAAAACAACCTCTTTCCTCCCATAGAATAGGAGGAACTACGATCGCTCTGATTTCCCTGTTTCGTTAAATATGAATACGTAGGCATAAGATTGTAAAATGTTAGTGAGCATACTAATCGAAAAACCCAAAATCCAGTACCTCCATACATCAATAAAAAAGCATCAGACCTAACACCTTACCAAAATCCTCCTATACAGTCACGACACTCCGTTCTTAAACGAAATAACCTAAAGACATAGCCCCTTTTTGATAGCATATGTAAAACAATAGTTTTGACTGTTTAACCTCAGTATGCAAGCAGGGTTAATTGGAGACATCTATTTCCCTTCTTTAATCAGCTTCACAGGATAAAAAATGAATCGAAATGTAGTACCAAAGCGATAGTGATTCGAAACCACAAAAATCGCGCTACAAAAAAATGGCGACCACAGTGGGAGGCATTCTTTATGGCCTCTTTTAGGGTGAAAACTTTAAGTTCACAAAGTGTCACAGAAATGGAGACTCTGCTGGGGAGTCATTATCTGTATAGGATAATAATACTAGAGGTCTAGGATGTTAGGACAAATATATATACTGCTTTTCCTAATTAATATATGCGTTTACTTTTCTGCTAATGGGAATGCGTGTGATGCCGCATCTGGAAAGATTGAGTATACACCTAAGATAAGTGATGGCATTATATGGGTTATCTTACGGGGAGTGAATCCCAGATAAGAGGTCCCGGTCGACCATCAAATCAGTGGAGATGCCCTTTGCGGATTCAATGCCTATACGACTTCGGTTTTTGAAAGAAGATTGTTCCATTGGGTTATCCGAGAAGATGAGGATTTTAGTAGACTTAAACCATTTTGTAGTGCGGAAGCTATCGAAAATAGTTGTCACGCGACACTACCCTCATTTGAGACTACTATAAGATACTACAGCTCGCTGGCGACCCGCTTGCTGTTGTTATCCCAAGAGGGGTCAGTGATTTTGAGGGTAGGTACAAAAAATCACCAGTATAAACCTTTGGGGATGGGTAGAGCCTTGACTTCATGAAACTGAACCTTTGACCCCATGTTTTTTTCTATGTTTTTGTGTGCTGCATTCATACATTCATTTAAAAAACATTAAAACAAATAAAAATTTTCTCTTCTAGTCTCTCTTTTTTCAAATTAAACTAAGACAATGATTGCAAATGTCAGAAAAAGAGATTGCTAATGGATTTCGGTAGAAGGAAGACTCACAAGTACACCTTCAAGGTTCCAAAACTAGAGGATTTAAGAGGTCTGGCGAGAATGATAACCAACCCTGAGGCTTTTAGAGCCAAGTATGGAGGACTGTTGTCTCTGTTAAGGGTCCATGTAATTGAAGGAATCCTGTCCACACTAATCTAGTTCTACGATCCGGTTTATCACTGCTTGACATTCCCGGATTATCAGCTAGCACCAACACTGGAGGAGTACTCTCACCTGACTGATTTGCACATTACTGACCAGGCTCCCTTTTCTGGACTGGAAGAGATTCCAAAGGATCAAGTCATTGTAATAGCAATCTATTTGGACGAGTCAGGAGTCAGGACTCACATGACCACTAAGGGTGGAATCCAGGGTTTGCCAGCCAAGTTCTTGATAAAGAAAGCTCTATACTTTGCTAGTATAGGGAACGTGGCCGCTTTCGAAAGCATCTTTGTTTTGCTTACCTACGGGTTATTTTTGTTTCCCAACATCGATAACTTTATAGATATCAATGCCATTAAGATTTTTCTGATTGGAAACCCTGTACCGACCTTGCTCGCCGATGCGTATCATTATGTACACTTAAGGAATTTGTACAGTAGAGGAATGATCACATGCTGTGTACCCCTGCTGTACAAATGGTTCATTTCCCACTTACCCAAGTCTGTTGCATTTTGGGATTAAAAGAATACTTTACGTTGGTCGTAGAGAATCATGGCTCTCACCAATTCTGACATCGATTGGTACAATCAAATCTATGATGGGATCAGGATCATTGACCGTTGTGGAAATTTCCCTAATTTACCCCTTATAGGAACTAAAGGAGGAATTAACTATCATCCAGTTTTAGTTCGTCGTCAACTCGGATACCCCATGAGGTATGTCCCACGTAATGCTCATCTGGAAGGTCTTTTCTTCCAGGAAGGAGAAAATGACAAGGCACTAAAGACAGAAATAGTGCATGCCTGGAAACACGTTCATAGGAAAGGAAGAGAGTCTCTAGAAAAACCAGACTGTGTCTCGGTGGAACCTTATCTCCACTGGGTACAAACTAGTGCTCTCAAGCTGAGGATGCCTTATCCTCGTCAAGAAGTTCTTACATTAAGGGACCCTGTCGTTTATTTTATGTCTGATATGGAAAAGCTTCAGGTTACTCTCAACAAAGTTCAACAAGAGAAGAGGTCTTGGAAGAACAAGTACCGTATTCTCAATGTGGAGTGCAAGAAAATACAGCAACTGTTAAAAGAAAAAGACGCTCTGATTGAGATTTTAGAGCAACATGCTATAGAAAATTAGGAAGACCAAAGGAATTTGCTCGCTCCTTTCACTTGGCAAAGGAATGACAACCCGACAAAGGCTCAAGAGCCCCGGTCAAAGAAAAGGAAAGTACCAGAACCAGCACCTGAGCTCGCTTCAGAGAGGACTCGGAACCCATAAGTTTAGATTTACTTTTGCAGCACTATGTAAATTATTGTATTTCCATTCCGCAATCTTTGAATTAAATAAAATGGAGTTTCCCCACTGTTTGATATTTGCAATCCAATTGTCGAAGTTTACTTTGAATAAACAAAAAAATATACACAATTGATATAATCATTGCATATCATTCATCATTCTCACATAACGCATTCTTCTTACCTACGAATCTCACATTTGCATCTCGATTCTAGAGTCAAACTGTCTCATTCATACAATACTCGGGCCAATCGACAGAAAAAGAAGGATGATCTCGAGGAAGAGAACAGAGAGTTGAGGGAAGAGATCGACACTCTGAAAGAGGATCTGAGAAAGCTTCATAACGACATGCAAGCTCTAGCAGAAGCTCAGATGCAACAACAAAGGACTATGATCTCAGAGATCACATCTACGCCTATAGTGGAGAAGTATGATCCTAGGTATAAAATGCCGAAATATCGCCCTGGGGCATGCTACTCAACTATATCCCGGAAGGATATATTCCGCCGATCACTGAAGATCCGGAAACTGCAGCAGGAACCGCTTGGCCTAAAGGTTACAAACTTCAGGAAAGCGAAAATGCCAGGGGCATGACGACAACTCCTGAAGGTTACAAACTTCTGGAGAGGGAGGGACTTAGAGTCACTGCCATGATGACTATACCACCACCCGTGGTACACACTGTCCCGGAAGGACAGATTCCACAGGTACCTTCTGGTGGAAACAAAAGTATGTTCGACAGAATGAATGAGTTCCAGGAACAGTTCCTGGAGATGCAGAAAGAGCTGCAACCCTCCGTGGTCAGGATTTATTTGGAAAGGACGCCGCAGACCTTTGTTTGGTCCCCAATGTGAAAGTTCCGCACAAGTTCAAAGTGCCCAAATTTGAAAAATGCAAGGGTAACTCTTGCCCTCAAAGCCATTTGGTGATGTACGCTCGGCGAATGTCAATTCAGACAAAGAACCAGGAGCTACTGATTCACTATTTTCAGGATAGTTTAACCGGTGCTGCACTCAAATGGTACATAGGTTTAAAGCACACTAAGATCGTCACTTTCAGAGATCTTGGCGCTGCCATCGTTCAACAATATAAGTATAACCTGGACATGGCACCGGACAGAGATCAACTCAGAGCCATGTCACAAAAGGACAAGGAAGCCTTTAAGGAGTACGCTCAGAGATGGCGTGAAATTGCCGCCCAGATTTTTCCACCTCTTGAGGAAAAAGAGATGACAAAGATCTTCTTGAAAACCTTAAGCTCATTTTACTATGACAGAATGGTTGCCATTGCGCCCAGTGACTTCACCGAGATGGTGGGCATGGGAGTTCATCTTGAGGAAGCAGTCCGAGAGGGACGTTTAGTTAAATACGCTGGATCATCAAGTAATACAAAACGATATGGTAGTTCTCTCCCTAAGAAAAAAGAGCAAGATATTGGCAATATCTCTCTCGGAAAGCAAAGGTGACGGTACCAACCAGTAACAGTTGTAACTCCTGTTATCAACTCTGCGCCTGTTCCTATATATCAACCTCAGGTTGCTCAGAGCCAACCGAATCAACAATAATATCCGCAAAGGACATAACAGCCTCTTCAGCAGGCTCGTCCTCCGTACAACAACAACCGTACAACGCGACCACCGGGGTTCGACCCTATACCAATGTTGTACGCAGAACTGTTTCCATTATGTAGCCCAATTTGTATGGTCTTGAATCACTATTGCTTGGGCACTACAGTTCGATTCATTTTTTATCATGTTAAGCTAATTAAGGAAGGGAAATAAATGTCTCCAATTAACTCTGCTTGCATACTGAGTTTAAACAGTCAAAACTGTTGGTTTACAGATACTATTAAGATGTGGGCCCCTCTTCGGTTATTTTGTTAAGAATAGAATGTTTGGACCATTTGTGAGGTTTTTGGTAATGTGTTTAGATTTGATGCTTTTGGGTTGATATATGAAGGTACTGGATTTTGGGTTTTTGATTAGTATGCTCGCTAAGATTTTGCAATCTTATGCCAACGTATTCCCGAAACAGGGAAATCATAGCGATCGTAGTTCCTCCTATTCTATGGGAGGAAAGAGGTGTTTTGGTGTCTTGTTCAAAGCCCAAGACATGAAGCTGAAGGTAGTTTGTATCTTGTTTAAAGCCCAAGATGTGAAACTAAAGGGTTTTGGCTGAGAGAGAATTTGTCATCTCTAAAGAGGAGTTGTTGCTGTTTGTATGCTGTGAGCATGGCACAACTTTGATGCTAAAAGGTTGATTGACTCAATCGGGGTTTTCTTTATACAAAGCTTAAGAGGAGGCGGGAAGTTTGACTTTTCTGAGGAAAATGTTCTTTCTGTCTTGTACAAAGCCCAAGATTGAGGCTAAAAGGGATTTTGACTCCGTCGAGGAGAATGTATCTTGTATAAAGCCCAAGATGGAGGCTTAAATAGGTTGACTCAACAAGAGAGTACTTTTATCTGTCCTGTATAAAGCCCACGACAGAGGCTAAAAAGGTTTACTCAACAAGAGAGTCTCGAATAGGTGATTGACTCCACAAGAGAGTCTGAAGGTTGTTTGACTCAATAAGAGAGTCTTTTATACTCAACAAGAGAGTGATTTGCTGTCTCGTACGAAGCCCGAGATTGAGGCTAAAAGGAGGTTGACTCAACAAGAGAGTCTTTTATACTCAACAAGAGAGTGTTTTTCTATCTCGTACGAAGCCCGAGATGGAGGCTAAAAGGAGATTGACTCAACAAGAGACTCTTTTATACTCAACAAGAGAGTGGTTTATATGTCTTGTACAAAGCCCAAGACAGAGGCTAAAAGTGGTTGGCTCAACAAGAGAGTCTTTTATACTCAACAAAAGAGTGTTTTTCTATCTCGTACAAAGCCCAAGATGGAGGCTAAAAGGAGATTGACTCAACAAGAGAGTCTTTTATACTCAACAAGAGAGTGTTTTATATGTCTTGTACAAAGCCCAAGATGGAGGCTAAAAGGTTGACTCAACAAGAGAGTCTGAAAAGGTTAGCTCTGCTAGGGAGAATCATTTGTACAAAGCCCAAGAGGAGGCTGCCTTACCGCTGTGGATTATGGAGATCCTAAAGCGGGTCCAAGTGTAGGGAACTCTCATGGGAGAGACCGGGGTTTCTTCCTATATTGGAAAGGAGCTTGAGAATGTCTTTGATACTCAAGGGTCTTAGAATGTCCAAGTCTAGAGTTTTATCTTTTGTACAATGCCCAAGAGGAGGCACGGGCATTAAGGGATGAGTATCAACCCTAAAATGGCCGGAGTTTTTGACGCTGGAAAGACTGCTCTAGAAAAGGATGACTAAGTTCTGTCTTATACCTTTAAGAGGTCGTCAGGGTCCTTGTAATAAGCCCAAGAGAAGGCATGAGAACTTCTAAGAAGCCGAAAGGTCCTTGTACAACGCCCAAGAGGAGGCGGGGATGCTTTTAGGAAGCCTGTGGGTCCCCAAACCAAGAGAAGTTCAAGAATTGCAATTCACCAAGAAGAGATCATTCCAGGAAAGTTCGAGGATTTGGAAGAAAATCAAGAGATGCCATTCACGGAGAAAAGATCATCTCTGGGGAGTTAGAGGGTGACAGTCTGAGAAAAGGTTCATCGAGAATACTGCCTTTCTCTTTGTTCAATATTGTTTAACCCCAAGAGGAGGGAAGACTGTATCTGGAATCCTATGGGGGATCTAGTTTTGTTTGTATTTAAGAGTGACCAACAAGGCTTTATCTAGTGCTAGACGTAGTTGCCGGGGAAAACTCTAAATAACTATACTAATGTTACATAGTGGATATGTGACAAGTATATAAAAGGATGTGAAAGAATACTTACAGTGAAGTAGCCCCACAATACAGTTATGTACATATTAAAGCGATAAACGAAAGTGGATAAACACTTACCCATTGTAGAGTTTCCATGCTGTTTGGTTAGTTGTTCAACAAAGAAAGTTTTGATAACAACATATATTTGAATTCAAAATCAAAGGAGAAAGTGCTTTGAAAAGATTGTTGGGGCTTACAGATCGAGGAAAGGCCCAAGTTTTAATGATGATCGCACCGTTGTTTTAAAAACTGTACAGAATGACTTATACAATATGTGAGGCCCAAAAAGTTTTTATGTACAAGGGGATGGGTCTTACACTCTATTAGAGGCCCAAAGATTTATTTTTGTACAAGAGATGGGGCTTACAACTCAAGGAGAGGCCCAGGGTGATTTGTTTGGCAACGGCGATCGCGCCGAGGTTTTTCTTTTAACGCAGAGGGACTTATACAATGTCTGAGGCCCAAAAAGAGTTTGGTTAAAAAGGGATTGGGTCTTACACTCTATTAGAGGCCCAATAATTTATTTTTGTACAAGTGGTGGGGCTTACAGCTCAAGGAGAGGCCCAGGGTGATTTTTGTTAAAAAGGCGACAATTGTGCCGAACTTTTTGACGGTGTCGGGACTTATACAATACACTGAGGCCCAAATTATTTTGGTTTAAAAAAGGGTTGGGTCTTACACTCTATTAGAGGCCCAAAGAGTTTTAAGAAAAATAATTGGGACTTATAGCTCGAGGATAGGCCAAGTTGATTTTGTTAAAATGGCGACGATCGCGCCTTTTTTTTTTTAAAATACAGTGGGACTTATACAAAGACTGAGGCCCAAAAGGTGGTGTATTTACAAAAGGATTGGGACTTACAATCTATTAGAGGCTCAAAAGTGTTATTTTAAAATAAAAGATGGGGCTTACAGCTCAAGGAGATGCCCATATGGTTTGATTATAAAGGCGACGACCACGCCGAACGTTTGAAAATATACAGAGGGACTTATGCAATGTGTGAGGCTCTAAAATGTTTATTTACAAAAGGATTGGGTCTTACACTCTACCAAGAGGCCCAAAGAGTTTTTAAAATGATTGATGAGGGTTGAATTAATCAAAAACCCTAATTTGGTTTCAAAAAGGAATTAATTTTGTTTAAAAACTAATACAAATTGATGAGAACATGTGAAAAATGAGTGGTGATCTAGGATCATTGCTTCAAAACTCATGCTTATATCCACAAAATGATTGGAAACCAATTAAATTTGGAAAATCAAGGGGGAAAAATATTTCAAATGTTAAAAACAAAGAAAACATTAATTCTTTGCAAAAATATCAAATATATGAAATAAATAATATTTTTGGGATTTTTTGGTAAAATAAAATATTTTAACATTTTTGTAAATTATTAAAAAAAGTATCAACTCAAAACCATTAAAACTCAGAGAGAAATTAATTTTTGAATCAATTAAATAAAATCAAAAAATTCAAATATTTGAATTTTCAAAAAGGGCGCCAATAACATGGCAAGAACACGCGCCACCCTCTGTTTCTGCATATTTGCATTTTCTATCCAATCTCACTGAATACTTGATGATATCATGCAATCTACATATCAATCTGCTCGTTTTCACCTCACGATCATGTCTATGGTCTTTAATTTCATTTATTTTAAGCATGGAATAAGAAATCAAAGAGAAACCTCAAGAACCCTAAAATTTTCATGAAGGCTCAAAAATTCCATACACGATTCAAACAAAGCAATTGATTGAGGGTAAACACTCTATATATGATTATGAACATATGGCCAAATTATTGTGCAACGAAATATGCATGGATCATAGAGTTAGAAGAGTTCATGCTTACCTCTTGCAGCTGGTGATCGTGTTTTGTGTTAGAGGTGTTGCAAGCTGGTCCAATGATTTACACAACTTCCTTAGGTGCCAAGTGATGTGTCTGAATGTTTGGAGTGGTTTGAAACAAGCTAAAACTTGAGATGGTACCTCAACTGCAGCTCTGTCAAGAACTTGAGCAGTTGGCAAGTGATTTTGTGATTTTGGTGTTCCAGATGTTGTTTAAGTGTTTGGATCACTTCAATATGATGTTTATGAGGTGTGTGTGTATGATTGGTTTGGTTGGAATAGATCTCAAACTCAAAACCCGATAGTGACTTGCTTTGGAAGGAAATTTTGGAGTAAAGGAAGAGATTTTGAGGAAAGCATCTGTTTGATGGCCTTGTGTAGTGCGAGTTTTTGCGTGGTTGTGAAGCACTATCGCTTTGGGGTACTATAGCTCGATTCATTTTTTATCCTATTGAAGCTGATGAAGGAAGGGAAATAGATGTCTCTAATTAACCTTGCTTGCAAACTGAGTTTGAACAGATGACTGTTGGTTTACAGATGCTACAAAGATTAGGGGTCTTTCTTAGGTTATTTTGTTAAAACAGTGTCCGGGTGATTGGTGGGAGGTTTAAGACTGATGCTTTTCGATTAATGTATGAAGGTACGGGATTTTGGGATTTTTTATTAGTGTGGTCACTAAGATTTTTTTCAATCTTATGCCTACGTATTCGCGTTTAACGAAACAGGGAAATCAGAGCAATCGTAGTTCCTCCTATTCTATGGGAGGAAAAAAGGTTATTTTGGTGTCTTGTTCAAAGTCCAAGACGTGAAGCTAAATGTGGTTTGTATCTTGTTCAAAGCCCACGAGTGAAGCTGAAGGGTCTATTTGTATCTTGTTCGAAGCCCAAGATGTGAAGCTAAAGGGTTTTGACTTTAGAGAGAACTTGTCATCTCTAAAGAGGATCTTTTTGCCACAACTGTTGGGTGACTGGTTATAAAGGAGAATTACTTTAACTGGGATATGTGAATCCAACAATGCCATAATTTCCTTTATAGGGGATTTTAAACCTGAAGGAGAAGACTTTAACTCAGTGTAGAGTAATGCCATCTTTCCTTAGGAATTTCTCATGCTAAAAGAGGGACAGTGGCGTGGATGTAAATAATCCAGAGGCTTGCCGCTTACAGCAATTAGATGGGGGAAAAGGAGTTGTTGATGTTTGTGTACTGTGAGCGAGGCACAGATTTTGATGCTAAAAGGTTGATTGACCCAACAGGGGTTTTCCTTATACAAAGCCTAAGAGGAGGCTATTGGCCCAACAAGAGGGTGCTTTTATGTGTCTCGTACGAAGCCCGATAGAGAGGCTAAAAGGGTTGACTCAACAAGAGAGTGCTTTTGTATGTGTCTTGCATGAAGCCCTAGATGTAGGCTAAAGGTGTTCAACAAGAGAGTCTTTGTACCTCGTACGAAGCCCGAGATGGAGGCTGAAAATGTTGGACTCAACAAGAGAGTCTTTTATACTTAACAAGAGAGTGATTTTTATCTCATACAAAGCCCGAGATGGAGGCTAAAAGGGAAGTGACTCAACAAGAGGGTCTTTTATACTCAACAAGAGAGTGTGAATAGGTTAGCTCCGCTGGGGAGAATCATTGTACAAAGCCCAAGGGGAGGCTAGTGTGCTGGTGACTGTTTCAGTTTAGTGACAGGTCCAGTATGTTGGATAAAGAGAAAATCAGTTATTATATGGGTAATGTTGTGCTCAGGGATTGATCGGAGGATCAGGGTTATTTCTTGTTCTTTAAGGAAATGGGAAATCCCAAAAGGTATGGAGACTGTCCAAGTCTACGGGTGTTTTGAGAAATCGATTCTCAGGTAGTGAATGATCTTTGTATGATGCCCAAGGGAAGGCTGGCATGTTAAGGGATGAAGGTCAACCCATTAACTGGTCTGACACTTGACTCAGAAAGACAGCTCTAGCAAATTGATGACTAGGTTTTGTTCCTATACCTGTAGAGGTCTCTGGGTCCTTGTACTAAGCCCAAGAGAAGGCATGAGAGCTTTTAAGAAGCTGAAGGGTCCTTGTACAATGCCCAAGAGGAGGCGGGGATGCTTTTAAGAAGCCTGTGGGTCCCCAAACCCCGAGAAGTTAAAGACAAGCCATTCACCAAGAATAGATCAAGCCAGGAAAGTCCGAGAATTTAGAAGAAACTCAAGAGATGCCATTCACGGAGAAAAGATCATCCCTGGGGAGTAGAGTCTCTTTGACAATTTCTAAGGGTGACAGTCTGAGAAAGGGTTCACAGAGAATGATGCCTTTCACGTCTCCATATTGTTTAACCCCTATGGGGATCTAGTGTTGTTTGTATTTAAGAGTGACCAACAGGGCTTTACCTAGTGCTAGACGTAGTTACCGGGGAAAACTCTAAATAACTATACTAGTATTACACAGTTGATATTTGACAAGTATATAAAAGTTTGTGAAAGAAGACTTACAGTGAGCAGCCCCACAATATATATAAATATATATATATATATATATATATATATATATATGAAAGCGGATAAAGAAAGCGTGTAAACACTTACTCGGTCGTAGAGCTTCCATGTTGTTTGGTTAGTTGTTCAACAAAGAAAGCTTTGATAAGAATATTATATTCAAAATCAAAGGAGAAAGTGCTTTGAAAAGATTGTTGGGGCTTACAGCTCAAGGAGAGGCCCAAGGTTTTATCAGTGATTGCACTGTTGTTTTTTACATTGTACATGGACTTATACAAGTGACTGAGGCCCAAAAAGGTTTTCTGTACAAAGGGATGGGTCTTACACTCTCTCTAGAGGCCCAAATGTTTATTTTTGTACAAGTGGTGGGGCTTACAGCTCTAGGAGAGGCCCAAGGTTTTTTAAAAGGCGACGATCGTGCCGAACTTTTTGATGGTATCGGGACTTATATAATACACTGAGGCCCAAATTATTTTGGTTTTCAAAATGGGTTGGGACTTATAACACGAGGGTAGGCCCAAAGGGTTTGATTTTTGAACTGGCGATCGCGTCGAGATTTTCTTTTAACGCAGAGGGATTTATACAATATCTGAGGCCCAAAATTGTTTTGGTTAAAAGGGGATCGGGTCTTACACTCTATTAGAGGCCCAAAGTGTTTAAAAGTTTTGTTTGAGTGAAAATCAAGGAAACCCTAAATTTGTTTTCTTTTAAAAGGAAATATTTAAAGAAAATCAAATAAAAATGATAAAAATACCAAATAAGTTTGAATAAACCACTTGTGATTTTTTTTGAGGGTTTGAAAAATGAGGTTTTAATCACAAGATGAATTAAACTCATTTGGTTTTGATTTTCAAAGTAAATATTCACTTTTAAATGTTTAAAAACAATTAAAAAGGAATTTATTCACAAAAATACTAATTATATTAAATAACTAATATAAATTTAATTTTTTTGTGGAATAAAATATTTCAACATTTTTGTGATTTTTTGCAAAAAGAACCAATCAAAAATAATTAAAATTGAGAGAGTTATTAATTTTTCAAATCATTAAAAATAATAAGAAAAACAATAAAAAGTGGAGAAAATAGCAAAAAGAGGATCTGGAGCGAGGGGGATTCGAACCCCAGACCTCTTGTGTATAGGGCACGCGTCTTACCACTGGGGTGGTGATACATCGTTTGATAGAAACACAACCACAAATATACAAGGCTTGCCTTGTTTTTGGCCTGGCCCAAGGCAAGATTTTGGTTGAAAACGTGAAGGTCATAACTTTTTCATTTCTCCATGGATTGGGACAAAATTTAGGTCTATCGTGCCTAGAATTTCACAAGGAATCCAATGGTGGTGGAATTTTTTTAGATCATGCTCCTCTTGAAAAACCCGATAGTGGTTTTGAAATAGGCCATGATTTGCATTTTCTATGCCATCTCTTGGTACAAGCATGAATTACATGGTAAATTGGTGCAAACACAACACATACAACATATATAAGAGATGCATGATCAGTGGACATCAAAAGAAAGCATGATTCAAAGAATCCAAGTTGTGATGCTTACCTCTTTTTGGAGCTTTTGTGCAATCTGCCAAGCCACTTATTCTAGAAATGATTTGATGCTTTGAACAACCTCAAATGATCTCTTAGAAGCTTTTAGGATGGTTGGAATCAGCTGGAAACCTCAGGAACAAGTTTGAGCTCCTTCTTGCAAAAGGGGCAAAAGTGACCAAAATAGCAACTCTCTCAAATGGTGTTCCAGATGTGTGGAACCACTTGGGATAGCTCAAGGATGATATTTGGAGTATGTTTGAGGTTTTATTTGGTTTAGAAAGTGACTGACTCAAGACATGGCTTGAAAAATGCACAAAAGTCCTATTTTGAGGTTTTGAGAGGTGACTTTGTGATTTTGGTGTTACAGGTCACTTGTGAGAGTTTGGCCAGCTTAGATATGATATATTGGATGTGTTTGGATCATAAACTGTGGTGGAATTGCTTTCTAACTGAATAACTCAGAGTTACCTTGCTAAAGAAGGTACTTTTCCCTAGAGAAAGAGATTTTGAGGAAAGCAAATGTTGTAGTGCTTTGGTGTACTCAAACTGAACACAATTGAGCTCTATTTATAGTAGAACAAGTTTGTTTTGGTTGTAATAGTGAATGCCAACTGCAACAGACGTTTGGCCAATGTTGAGCAATGAGAATCCAAGTCTCCTCTAGCCATTGACTAGAGGTTAGGGCATAGGCTGCTGGTCCCCTTGGTCTTGGATAAGTCTTGACTGAATTCAGTTGAAAATGGGTCAGTCCATGCCACCTTGGTGCATCCATTGAATGCTCCAATCCAAAATTGGAGTCTTGTCCCTCTTTTAGGCATTTCTAGGTTTGGCATGCTATTTTTGGTTCCAAAGACTTGGGAGGCTTGGGATCAGAGTTGGTTCCTCCTTGGTCCCCCCCCCCCCCTTGAGGTGTTTAGATGGATAGAGTTGCTCTCCCTTTGCAAAATTTGAGCAAATCGAGCAAAACTCCCAAATCTGCCTTGCCATGACAGTTTGCAGCAAGGCATATTGGCATTGTCATATCTCATGGCTCAAGTGGACTTTGATGGAGTTCTTGGCCATTTTGGAAAGCCCTCATATGATACAACAACTGTTTGATCATAATTGGTTTTGATAATTTTTGGATCCAAGTGAAAAATGCCCCTACATTTGGAAAAAAGTGAAGGCAGATTCTGACTTAGTGAAAATTTCACTAAGTGTTGGAAAAAAGTGACATTTTCACTTTTTGTGATTTTGATCATTCCATAACTCAAAATCCATGAGGAATTGGAATGCGTTATGTTTGAAGCTTTTGTAGAGTGCCATGAGAGCTACAAATCCAGCTTTGGATGGGAAAAAATGGCCATATGGTTTAGGACTTATGATCCTCCAAAGTTGGTACCCTAGCCACTTTGTTCCATAACTTAGAAAAATTTCTAAGTTTTTATGGTTACCCCTTTTACAAGTTATCCCACTTTTCTTGATTTTTCTTGATCAATGATGATTCCAATCACACATTAACATCATTTTAGGGTTAAAGAACCATAATTGTGAAAAATCTCAAAAAGTCAAAGTTGACTTTTGTGCACAGTTGACTTTTCGTTCGATGAATTCCGAACTGCACGATCCTCTATGAAATGAAGTCCTTGACCTAAATCAACTTTGATGGATTGATTTCATAGGTGTCATAGGGTGTATTGAATCATGTATTAGGGTTTGGGAACATGTCCTGGTCAAAAGTCAAAGGTACAGTTGACTTTTTCCGCGAAACCCTAATTGTGGTTCTGATGAACTTGAAACTTGTGAACCAAGCTTCTTGGATCAATCTATTATTAGAAATGGATCAATGTGGTTTAGTAGAGACCCTCAAATCATGTCTTGAGGTATTGGCTCATGCTTTGCCCCAAAAGTCAACTTAGGGGTGAATTAGGTCAAGAAACCCTAATTCCTGATCTTTTGTGAATGCATCCCCTGAGGTTAATTTGACTTGATGATTGGGTTCATGATGTCCCTTGGAGCATCATAGGTTATGCTTTGAAGCATTGGCTTATGCCCAGAGGAAAATTTTCACCTGGAGGCCCTGGTCGACCAAACCCTAATTTTGGTGACACTGGTGATCTTGAGGCTTAATCCACCTGGAATGCTGCAACATTGTGCTTGATTCTTGGTGTGGGAGTCCTCTTGATCCATTGTGTATGTTTGATAGGTTAGACAAGTTAAAGATCATGTCAATTCCTTGATTAATTTTTTGTCTAAAGCTCAGAGAGCGCTTAAAACCCTAATTTTGATAGTAGTGGATGCTTACCCATCTTTGGGGAGACTGATGAGGCATAATGATTCATCCATATTCTGATGAGGATTTTCCCAATGATGGGAAATCTTAGTGGTCAAAATTTGGGGTATGACAGATGCCCCTATTTAATCTTCTTGGACTCGAAGGCATGAATGACGAAGGTATTCGGGCATTCGGGGTGCAAGAGGATTAAATATCGGAATACCCAAAATTTTGATGGTGGTTATGAATGGCAGTTTGCACATCCTTCTTCTTTTGCTAAGCAATAATGCTTAGAAAAGGTAAAAACTTCCCCTCAATCCTGGTCTTCATCCATGGAACTGGTCTTAGTTTCTAAAATAAACTTCCCCTCGATCCTGGTTTCCTACCAAGGAACTGGTCTAAGTTTCTGATATAAACTTCCCCTCGATCATGGTTTCCTACCAAGGAACTGGTCTAAGTTTCTGATATAAACTTCCCCTCGATCCTGGTTTCCTACCAAGGAACTAGTCTAAGTTTCTGAAATAAACTTCCCCTCGATCCTGGTTTCCTACCAAGGAACTGGTCTCAGTTTCTTTTGTCAATAAACTTTCTTGACAAAGGACGCTATTCGTAGCGGTTTTCCTCAAACTTCTCGCCGAATTTTCCTGGGGAGATGCCATTTGATAGAAAAACTTTTGATGTCAGACTTGTTGGGGAACCCATCTGTCTGAATTGTAGAGGGGTACAAACTTCTCTGTTGGAGATGCCATTTGTCGACTCTATCGGGGAAAACGAGTCTCTTGAGAGACTGCTTTCGCTCGAAGATATTACACCATACTTTTCTCGGAGATCTTCTCGGAGAAATACCATAGGATGTGATCCCATTTTGAGGTTCTGATGACTTCATTAACATTGACTTTTTGGAGAGAAAAATCAATGTGTTGCTGAGAGTCTATAGTCGTGAGGCTTTCTTTGGGGATTTTCCTTAATCCGGGAAAGCAAAGGTATCATCTTAAATGGCGAAGAGTGACATTTGTCGAACGTTTTCTGGTCTTTCAGAGGTTTAATATATCAAAGTGGTCAAGGAGCGTCTCCAATCCAGAAATACACTGGAAGAGAGAGATGGTTTAGACAAAACATTTCCTAAAAAGTGTAGCACCCCAAAATTTGCCCTCGCTTCTTTCTAACTTTAAGTGGCTTATGCTTCACACTTCATTTGCATCTGCATATCCATTAGTTCTTACTCATAATCATATCATTGCATTGGTCTTATAAGACATGGGGATCAAAGGATTTTCTTATTTGCCCTATTCAGGGGTGATTCAGTTGGTTCCTACTTTAGTCAAGTTGAAGCAAGGGTTGAGTTCATGTTGTCACGAGCATCGTACTATTCAAAGGTTCATCAGGCACAAGGTTTTCTTATCCAGAGGATTTATCCAAAGCATCGGCTCAGAATTTCATGGGTGTGAATCAGGGTTTGGATTTCTTCTCAATGATGGTCATCTTCTTTAAGCTTTATCAGTGTATCTCAAGGGGAATTAGGTTTTTATTCATGGCTGAGCTCGTGGACTGTTATCAGTTGAAGATCATGATATTAGGGTTACATGACAGATGCATTTTGGTGTTCACGGTTAATAGAATTTATTAATTGAAGTGGAAGATTGGTTAAGAATACGAGTTGGCTTCGGATCTGAAATTTGAGATGAATTAAACATGTTAAGACTGGTCATATGGACCTCTTGGGATTCACATTTCATTATCCATCTTTTCTACCCATAAATCCATCTCCTAGACAAGTCAGTGTCCATGTCCATTTTGTCCATTCCAATTCATATTATAAATATCCATTTGGATATCCATCTGTTTTCCTAACCATACCCATCTTAAGTTCATATCAATCCATATTCAAATCCATTTGTTAACTCTTTTCAAATCCAAATAAATCTAGCATTCAAGTTCTTAAACCACTGTCATATCATGCCAAGAGACTTTGTTTTGCTACATCCGTGAAAGTTTTTGCGGTCTAATTTCGAAGACTATTTTCCACATTCTCAATCAATAGCTTCATCTGATGAAAGCTTTTCAGAATCAAGCTTTAGTAGCTCATCTTATATTTCCCTTTCTAAGGAGGCTTACACCGAAATATTCTTGCCTAGTATCAGTTCTTATAAGGATACTTGCATTGAACAAGAAATGATAACACAGCTATAATCTGTAATATTACTCTTGCTCAGATACGTACAGATGAAACTAAGAGCAATCTACAATTTACAAGCCGAGCTTTGCGTGTTACAAATGGTGCTAAAATCAATGATGCTGTAACAGTGGCTGCTCATCGGCTTTCAACCATTGGGAGGGGACGTAAGAAACATGGGATCAAACGTGGCCTTTTCATCACTATAGGGCTTATAATCTTCTTGGAAATACTGCTTTTATATGTTGATTGGTGTGTGTGGAAAATTGTTAGACTGCCATTAGCACCTTTTTACGTGACTCGCCCATTTCACATATCAGCCATTCGGGTTTCTTTTGCTGGCTATGTTTGTGTCCCAATTTTTCATCATTTGAAAGCTATCCATGTTATTAAGCTGCAAGGGCCTCTTAGACATCACTTGAAGAGGAGGACACCTGCATCGGGTGGTTTACTTTTTATACCCATTGGTGTAATTGTGGCTCATGTTATTGTTGATCATTCATCTATAGAAGTGTCTGGGGTATGTGATGTAACAATTACATTTGCGGTAGTCGGTTTACTCAGCGACATATTAAACCTCACCAAGAATCGTTGGATAGGTTTACCAGCATTGGCAGAAATTGATCAACAAATCCAAGTCAAAACATTCATGACAGAATTCAATAACAGAAAATTAGAGGGAATTACATGGGGAAGTTCATAACCGTTTTATCAATAACAATCACAATAATCTAACAGCTGATAAAAACTCCTAACAGTTTCTATTTCTTACTCCTAATAACTCTTAACAGAAATCTGGAAAAGGAACTTCTAACTGAAACTAACAGAAACCCAACCAACTGATAAGCATTTTTTCTCTCTGCGATTCTTCTCCCTCTCCACTCGTTCTTCAAACCTTCAATCTTCAATCCTCACCCAGAAGTAATCAACTCTATTCATCTTCAATCTCTTCCCCCATAACCTTTAACCTTCATCTCCATCATCGTTCAACCTGCAAGATCAACACCACATTCTCACAGAAATAATAACTAACAGAAAAAAGGAAGAAAAAGAAAGAACTCTGTAACAGAAATTCAATCGCGTTCGTAACAGAATTCTTTGACTCAAAACAAACTTCAGTTCAATCTCTACCTCCAAGCTTCATTCTTCTCACTTCATCTTTATCGATTTCTGCAAATTCACAACAACAGAAAAGCTTAAGTGTTTCATAGATTCATATCAAAATCGAGCATCACCAATTTCGCAGCAATTCAATCGCATCAATTGGCGAAATCAAGAAACGAGATTCGCGACTACAATTTCTAGAAAGAAGAAGAAGAATTCGAGAGTTAAAGTGCAAGAAACAGAAGGAGAAAGAAAAGAGAATCCGAATACCTAACTAGTCACCATTGGCGTCACCGTCGCGAAGGTACGAACACTTTTTCTTGAACGTCTAACTGTGGCTTTGGACTTAATGTCCACAGTGGTTTAGCTTCTTTGTTGGGAACGATTTTAATTCTTGGGTTGTACGCTTCGATCTCGTCATTTGAGTAGGACTTAGTGAAAATTGAAACCGGATTGGTGATGAGGGGGTGATTTAGAGGGGGGTTTGTGTTGGAACTTAGGATTTCGGGGGATGATTCCACCGAAGACGGCGGCAGCCTCCGCCCTGTAATCGTCTTCTCCGGTGTGTTCTTTAGGGTTCAGGCCTTGGTTATTTGCAGAGAGAGAGGCGAGTATTCAAGGAGAGGGATAGACGGAGAGAGAAGAGGTTTTGTTGGCAATTGAAATGGTACTTCATCCACCGTTAACTTGTATTAAAGAGATAAGGTGTTGTTGCAGCCTTTCCGGCGGTGACATGTGTCACCACGGTGGACACCTATCACCGTTCGGTTTCCCCTAACTAGGATACTGTGCGTGATCCCCCATAGTAGCTACCACGCACCCTTTAGCCATAGCCGTTGATTGGATTCCAAGGATGAATACGCGGTTGGGATGGATTCTTGAGTCCATGAGGGACTACCGTGTGCCCCAGGCCCTAAAGTTCCTTAGGCCTATCCTTTTTCTGCTACTTGCACCTCCCTTGTTAAGCCCACGAAGAATTGGAACTGAAACTTTTGCTTAGGCATACCCCCTTTGCTTCTTGTTGTTTTCAATTCTATATTTCATACACGTTTCATAATTTGATATTAAAAATAGCAAAATCATCAGAAAATTCCAATAAAATTCATGAGAGTTATTGAGGGTCTTAATTAATTTTTGGTGAATTTTAATTTCACGTTTGGTGTGTTTTGATATTTTTCTGGAGTTTTGAAAAGGAACGTGTTCTTAATGGTGTATCTTGTGATGTAAGTTCTAGAAAGTGATCTTCCCTCGACCATTTGGAGCTATTTTTTGTTGTACATTTATACCTCTGATTATATGACCTAATGATGTTTGATTGGCACCTTGGCCATGATTATTGAATTGCTTTTGAGCATCATCTCTGTGTCTTGTCTTGTAAGAGCATCATTGATAAATTGATCCATGTTTGCAATTGATTGAGTATGTTTGGTGCATGATATAAACCCTATCTTTTGCATGTGATTACCTACTTGACTTGGAATGACTTGGTTGATTACCCATAATTTTCAAAGGCATTTTTCTATTCTTCACAAATTTTCCAATGTGATCATATTATGTGTAAGCATGCATAGAGATAGGATATGTTTAGGACTTGTATGAGGGCACTTTGAGCCAACTTTGAATATGAGTTTTAGCACATTATTAAGTGTATTTTGATGCATAATTGAGACATGATTGAGTATTGCATTTGATCATTTCACATGCCTTAAATGATGCCTACTTTGTGTGTATGTGAACTTGAATTTGTGTTTCACTTTGGCCACTTCTTTTGATGCCACTTATATGCCATGTTCATGATTGTTTTCGGGATTCAATTAGGACATTTTATAGGTCATTTTCCTCTGGTGTGTGAGCTTTAACATTGACTTACCATGTCATTTCATTTGCCTTACTCGAGTGACAATTTTACATACTTGTATGAGAAGTTTAAATGTGATTTTGCTCATGGAAGGAATTGACTTTGGAGAGAGAGTTTAATGCAAACCTTTGTGACACTTTGAGATTGGATTTAAGCATGTGTATAAGGTGTTTCACTTCTGACCTTGGTCCATTTTCACGTTTTAATTCAATTCATCTAACTTGTAATGGCTTTCTTTTGTTGGTTTACCTTTAACATCAAAGTAGATTAGTCTTGTAGCATAGTTGTAACTTGACTTGTAATTTCATAAACCTTTTAGGTCTTTCACTTTGACTAGTGTGACTCAAATGTACATAGTCATTAGACTTAGGTTTTCATGTTGTACATACACTCTCTTGTTATTGCTAATATCTTTTGTTCACATGTGCAAGGTGCATAAAGGAGACATTCCAAAGGTGGTTTGACCATTTCAGTTTGTAAATAAAAACTTGTTTCTAACTTGATTTGCTATTTGCTTATAGGTGCTTTCGTGACTTGCTTTCGTTGCTTTGCTACGAATTCATATCCGTTCGGTAGGACTTCTTATCTCTTCACTTCTCTTTAATGCTTTCAAATGCCATGAGAAGTAGGAATAGTCGATGCCATGATAAGTAGGATTATATGGAAAGCCCTCAAGTGAGGCCATAATTGTGCGTGTTTGATATTGTGCCTAAAGACCTCCAAAGAGGCATCCCATTCCCCATTTCCCCTTGTAAGACCTCCGAGGAGGCAATTGATGGAAGGTAGGGTTCGTAATCGACCCCCGTTATTCTAGTTGAGTCGTTCTTAGCTCTCATTACACGATTGAAGCTTTGAACATATCTTGCTTGTGTTATCGAGTCGGTCAAGTGGAATGAGGGTTTAGCTATCAAACCCCACGCCTTGACTATAGCTCACATTGACCAATGCTGATGCTTATGTGATCTGATTCACATCTTCCCCTTTCTTACTCTGCTCTCCATGGTTCTTGATACCATTGGGCGGGAACCCATACTTCCCACACCTAGCTTGTTTGCCTCGGTTGATATGACCCCTTGGCTAAAGCTCCCTCTTTCTTATTGTGATTGTGTGATATTATTGTTAACTGACACTGTTTACTCCTTAGTTGCTTTTATTTCATTTTGTGATTGATTCATCCTGTGTTTACTTGTCTGATGACATGATCCCGTAGGATTCCTAGATCCACTTAATTTTCGATTAAGTCGGAGGTAGGAGAGACATTAGGATAGCAAACCATGCATGAAACATTAGGTAGACTTCCCTCTTGATCCTGACCTTAGGGACACCTTTGCATGATAACATTAGGACATCTAGTTTCCCTTAGTGTTTTCTTTTCTCTTGAGTCTTCTCTTCTCATCTCATAATCTTTATAAAACACTTAATAAAGGATTAACATGTATTGCGCACGAGCCTTATATGTGGGAAATGAGATAGTGGGGGATCTTCCTTCACTTTCTTAGAATGTTTAGCATGCGTCCCGTCTTGGGTCGATACGCGAGACATTCGATCCTATGTCATTGACTTTAGTGCAATACTTGTTATAACTACGAAATAACCAAATCACATCTGTCTAAAACACATAAAACAAATTCAAACCTTTTTATCCTTCGGGATCGTTAAGTTTCAAACCTCATTTTCAGAAAAGGGCACGTTACTTCCATCTCGTCGTAAACAGGCATCGACCCTAACTGCCGAACACGAACTTAACGTCGCTCATAAAAAACACCTACCTTGTTAAGTCGAACTACGACTGCTATGATTTCCCCCTTCTAGTTAGATTGAGGATACGTAGGCACAAGACGACGATGTCTTGGCGAGCAACCTCCCCATTAGTTCGTGTCCGAACTACGTTGACTCTGATTTTCCCGTTCCCAAGGGAATACGTAGGCCTATGACTCCGAGGACGTCCTATCGAGTCGCTTCTTTTTCTTTTTTCCTTCGTTTCTCTGTTCTTTTCTGTCCCTGTTCTTTTGCCTTTCTAGTAGCAGTGGAGCTCTAGATGACGACACCCTTTGATCGAGACAACAAGCGTGGATACCATCGAGTACGATGGACGTGTTGGGTGCTAACACCTTCCCTTCGCGTAACCGACTCCCTTACCCGTTTCTCTTGATCGTGAGACCATGCTTTTCCTTTCCCCAGGTTTATGCAGTGTTCCTTTTCCCTCTCTTGGGATAAATACACATTGCTCGCGACTCTATTTCCACGCCACTTTCGCGTTTGTACTTGGATGAAAATCCCGGGAGCGATAGCTGACGACTCTACTGGGGACTTTGGTTCCCTAAGCAAGTCAATCCTAGCACTCGTCTGTTTTTATTTCATTGGGTGTTTGTTGTGGTGCTTTATTTTACTGTTTTACTGTATTACTGTATTTTTTTACTGTATTACTGTCTTTACCGCATTTATTGCATTTTCATTTCATTATTATACTGGATTATGCTGGACTGTGCTATTTTTTTCTGTTTGGCGGGATGGGTGATTTGAGAATTAAGCCCATTATACAGGCTTGAGAGTACATGTAGGATTAGGGTGGAAAGTAGTGTGGCCTACGTAGCGTCTTGGTACGTATTGTTTACAGGAACTCCACACCCAGACGAGGTTTTCTTGGGAGATGTTCTGATTTGCGCGTCTTGTGCATTTCAGGATATCAACTTAGAAAGCTGTCGACTCTGGTGGCCATTCCCGAGGACTCAGTAGCGGCACTCCTCCCGAGATGTGATAATGGCAGACCAGAAATGGTAAACCCATTACGCATTCTTGATCCGAGGACCCAATGTTGAGAACTTGCTACAGGATATCCTTTTGAGGGGAATCAGTTGAGGCCTCCTTGATTGATGATGATGCCAAAACAGAAATGGTGAACGTATCATCATTTCTCGACCTGAGAGCTCGTGATATTCAGGATCCTCAGTTTTCTAGTACCCACATGTGAGATGGGCGGGTGTTTACAGGTTTGCAGGTAACCGTAACCTTCATCCTACCCGATATTCTGGTTTTCTTATCACTGTGAACTTATCAGCCTGGTATTATGGAATTCTGATTATTCGGGTATTCTGATATTTCGATTATTCTGGCACTTGGATTATGTCGAGATTCTGGCATTCTGGTATTCTGATTATGCCAATATCCCAGCATCCTGGTATTCTGATTATTCAGATATTCTGGTATTCCAGTATTCTCTTCAGAGCAGACCTTTGAACTTATCCATTCAGTAGCACAGTAGTATAGAGCTTTATGGAAGCCTTGATCCCATGTCTGTTGCATCTGCATCATCATTTTGCATACATGTTCTTGTATTTCCAAGGGATATTAACTTTGAGACTCGCTGTTGAGCATTTCCATCCATTTCTTATGGTTCTTCTGTGAAAAAAGCTTGAATCAAAGCAGATTGATTCCTTGGAAATATTTGAACATGGCATTTACATTGCATTTCCATACTCATATGCATGGCAGGTGTTTGAGGTTGGCCTTTTGATCCCGATCAGGTTTTCTCCATGGTTGCAGATTCAATCTTTTTAAGTCGTGTCCTAATTGAGCAAAATTAGAAGAAAGTCATGGATCAGATGCAAGCCGAGTTGATTGAGATGCGGATTCGCATGGCTCAGTTCATGGAGTTAATGCAAGGTGTTGCTCAAGGTCAAGAGCAGTTAAGGACTCTGGTCTAGCCTCTGATTGCTAGAGTCGATGAGGATGTGGTTATGCAGGGAGGAGTTCATACTGGTGCTATTCCTCCAGGGGGAGGTGTCAATGGAAATGGTGTACCTACTGGTCCTCCGGGCAGAGGTATTCCCGTTCCTTCTGTTGTTATCCCTCCGGGCGGAGGAGAGAATGTCGTGATTCCTTCTATAGTAGAAGGAGGAAACAGTATTTGTGCAGTACATGGCTGTCACCATGATGATCAACATGATGATGTGTTTTCTCTTCCAGGTGGGGATGCTGACCCTCGACTTGATAATGATCAAAGAATCAGGATGATTGAAGAGAAATTGAAAGGGGTTGTGAAGCAGAATGCCTTGGGTATGGATTTGGATGATTTGGGACTGGTCCCTGGTGTCAAGATTCCGCACAAGTTTCAGGCGCCTACTTTCGACAAATATAATGGTGCTACTTGCCCAAAGACTCATGTCCGGGCCTATGCGAGGAAAATGGCTGCATATTCTAATGACGAAAAGTTATTGATGCATTTCTTCCAAGATAGATTGACTGGGGCATCTTTGGAATGGTACATACAGTTGGAGAGATCCCATATTCGAAACTGGAGGGAGTTGGTAGAAGCTTTTGTTAAGCATTATCAGTACAATACTTATATGGCTCCAAATAGGACACGGTTGCAAAACTTGTCGCAGAAGAATAATGAAAGCTTTAAGGAGTACGCCCAGAGGTGGCGGGAATTGGCAGCAAGGGTATAACCTCCCATGTTAGAGCGGGAGATGATAAGTATGTTTATGGCTACCCTGCAAGGTCATTATTATGAAAAGCTGGTACCTTGTATGCCCGAAAAGTTTCCCGACTTGATCCTAGTTGGAGAAATGGTCGAGAGTGGAATCAGAAGGGGAAAGATTCAAGTTGCTCCCGGTTATTCTGAAAATGCGAAGAAACATTACAGGGGAGAAGAAGTAGAGACTAATGTCGTTCAGTACCAACAACCTTATGCTCCTCAACAACAGAACTATCGGCATCAGAATCAGCATAGGCCTTGCAACAACCTAGAAAGAAGAAATGCTCCTCTTCACCCAGTTCCCATGTCATACAGTCAACTCTTGCCACACCTGGTTCAAAATTCATTGGTGGAGCCTAAGACTTTGAAGCCTGTTCCCGAACCATACCCCCCGGGGTACAATCCCCATGTGCAATGTGGATATCATGGAGGGTCTAAGGGGCACTCAACTGAAGATTGCAAAGCCTTCCGGGCCAAAGTGCAATAATTGATTGACAAAGGGTACATATGCTTTCCAGAAGGAGACTTGGTTGTGCATGTCGACCTCTCATCTGTTTGAAGACTTCAAGGGTCATCTCCTAAAGCCAGGAGTCCAGGCGGAGTCAAGTCTCCTTAACAATGGCAATCTTCGGATTCTTTACTGCAATTTCATATGTAGCTTTCATTTGTTTGTTTAAACAGTGTTTGCATGAAAAAAACTTGTTTGTATTTTGAATGTTGATTTTAATGCAATGAATGTGTTGTTCCTGAAGTAATTTACTTTTATGCACTCATATCATGTTTATATGCAATGCAATACCAACTTTCTCGTCTAGAACTCTTGAGTGAGGATGATGAGGTGAAAGACGCAAAATCTTTGGTTGTGTACTTTTGGATAGAACCCTGTTGAGGATGTACATGCATTATTTCAATCCCTAAACACTGGAGATATAAGGGAGATAGACCCTCGTTAACCCCTTTGAGCCTTGAAGTAGGATTTTTCTT
This sequence comes from Lathyrus tuberosus, assembly GCA_022829125.1. Taxonomy (NCBI): domain Eukaryota; kingdom Viridiplantae; phylum Streptophyta; class Magnoliopsida; order Fabales; family Fabaceae; genus Lathyrus; species Lathyrus tuberosus. Next base: position 3,782,581 of record JALAZF010000289.1, on the reverse strand, counting down.
TCGTACGAAAAAACCCTCACACTTAACCCAGGGGCAGGGTAGGCATCAGTTACTTTGACTGAGCGTTCAAATTTCAAAAGGAGTGTGCATCTGAGGATCCATTACCTTTCTTTTCTCACATGTCAGGAGGCCAAGAGATGCGAAACCACAATGGTTATCCATCAAAAACCAAGGAGTGAGGCAGTCACAACCCTTTCAAGCAAGTCAGGCCAAACGGTGTCACACGATTTGTTCAAAGAAAAAAGAAGAAAGAAAGCCCGCTAAGTCCAAGCTTGAAAACAGGCGACTTAGGAAAAAGTTAGGGCATCCCGCTGGACTTCAAAATCGAAAAACTCAAAATAGTCAGTCCAGGCAAAAATTAGGGAACGAAAATCAAAAGAATGAAAAGAGAAAAGCTAAAAGGATTGCAAAGAAAAATCCTCGATTAGAACAAAGTCGTGTGGCTACAGACACAAAAGACAAAAAGGCGTGCCAAACCATCAGTTGCATGGGTTCCTTAAAGATCATGAAACCTTTTGAGAGATGAGCGCTTGTGTCAGATTAGCTGAGCATAGGACTAGAGAACATCACGAAGAGTGGGTGGGCACCAATAAACTTCGAGCCATAAATCCTTTTCCTCAAACCGTGAACCAGGCCACGTTACAACCCTTAAAAGTCCTAATTGAAACAGGGTTTATTCCAAAGGCGTTCTTCAACGAGATAGCGTTCCTGACTCCTATGAGGTGTGCTAAAAGACGTTTGTTTGTATTGCATGTGCATGCTTTCTTTCATTCAAAAATCAATGTCGTATCCTGAGCAGTGATTCATTCACATAGCTTTGCGACAACTTTTCAATAAAACTTCAAGGTTAACACAAGTGTTGCATTAGAATTGTCATTCTCATAATAAATATTTTTTGCTTGCATGCGTTTGACATAAAAGAAGCTTACATGACGAACATCAGTTGAGAAGCTCGATCACGCCAAGTTGAGATGGTGAAAACTCCGAAGGATCGTCATGTCAAGAGGTATGTGGCCAAGAGACTGTGCGCAGCCTGGGGGTTCCCGATAAATGGTGATAAGATGCAGCCAATTTGGAGCAGTCACATTGAAAACTCTCCCTAAGTTCAGCCAAACTGGGGCAATTATGTCGAGATTCAATAAATCTCTCCACAAACGCTTAATATGGGGTAATCAGGTTGATTTGACAAATCTCTGTAAGATCAGTCAGGGGCAAAGTTTCTTTAAGACTCGGGGAAGGCCACCTCCGGAGCATGAGAGGTTATCCTCTCCAGAAGACGGTTAATCGAAAGCACCTCTTCAAGCTTCAAAATACTGAGGCAGAGTATTTCAAGTCATTACAAGTCCTCTCGAGGCAAATTCCTTCAAAGATCATACAGTCTGGGGCAGTTATGTCGAGATCCGATAAATCTCTTCAAGAGTTTAAAGACCCTGGGGCAGGGTGAACGCCCGGTCTTCTATAAAATCCTCTTGAGATGATTTCTGCCATCGAACCCTGTGGTCTGGGGGAAGTGGAGAGTTCAAAGGTCCGTTTATGACCATAGAGACAGGTCAGTCTGGGTAACAAATTTATTTTCCCCAGTAGAGTTTCTCCCCAGCAGAACTTATTCTCCCCAGCAAGAGTACGGAGGATTGTGTTCCCCAGCCAAAGTTATGGTTGGTTTATTATTCCCCAGCAAGCAGTTTAAAGTGGATTGCTCCAAGGTGAATGTGGTTGTATCTCCAACAGGAGATGTGTTGGATGTCTTTTGAAAGGCTTTATTTTCCCCATAGAGTCTGCTACTTACTTTCCTCAGCAGGCCAGGAAGTGTAATTCCGTCAGCAATGGCACACTCTGATCACCAGCAGGGTAAATTCTTTCCTGCAACAGTAGGTTAAGTTCAATGATATCCCCCAACAGGTTTCATTGATTTTTCTCCCCAGCAGAGCTGTTCTCTCTAGCATTTAGGTTTCATCATCCTCATCAGACTGTCACTCTCCCCAGTAAGAGTACAAAATATTGTTCCCCAACCAGCATCTAAAGTGGATTGCTGTAGGATGGATGTTGTTTTATCACCACAGGAGATTTGTGGAGCATATTCCCGAGACAAAGATGTTGTCTTCCCCGCAGAGTATTGGTGTCTATTCTCCTCGGCCAGTCAGGAAACGTGTTTTCACTAGCAACAGCAGGATAAGAGCGAAGTCATTCCCTCAGTAGCGGGTTAAGTCCAATGGTGTCCCCAACAGGTCTAGTATTGGTGATTTGTCTCCCCAAGTAGAGTTTGGTGGTAATATTTGCAGCAGGTTTGTTCAACTGTGGTTGACATCCCCAACAGGTTTTAAGTCCAAGTGATATTTGGCACTCTTCTGATTCAGGTCTTAATTTCCTTTTCAAAGAGTTATGTATAATCCCCAGTAGAGTGGATGTTCTTTTGGGATTTCATCTCCAGCAGAAGTTGTTGAGCAAAAGGATTTGTTCAGTGTGATCCTTCTCAGCAGAGTCCTTGGACTCAGAGGACAATTTATTTTGTCTTCCCAGGAGGAGTTGCCTTCATTTTCAGCATTTATTTTGCTGGAGCATTCCTTTTTGCATTGCATAAGCATCATTTGCATGACATCCTCCCAAACGTGTAGCATTTCCATTTCGTATGGAGCATTACGCCATAGAAAAATTCAAACATATGCATTTGAAGCATAGGCCAGGTTTAATACTTTCTTTGCCAGTTCTCTTTCTCAGAAGAGATGGCATAACTCAGGAGACTTTCTTTGCCAGTTCTCTTCCTTAGCAGAGATGGCATAATTCAGGAGGTTTTGGTTTATCCTCGGTGATCTCACCGAGGGATGTGTTCATCCTACCTGTGCTCCCCGACAGAGTTTTTTATTTAGACTTCTCCTTTCCCCAGCGGAGTCATCTTATCTGTGGGTTGTAAGTCCATTGATTTTACCTCTCACCTTTTCGGTTCACGATCGTATCTTTGCTGGGAGTTTGCCTTTAATTGGCCGACTTATTTCGTGAAATCCAGTTCTCACCTGGTAGTCAGTTCTCGTCTGACTTATTTGGTGAAATCCAGTTCTCGCTTGGTAGTCAGTTCTCGTCTGATTTATTTGGTGAAATCCAGTTCTCGCCTAGTAGTCAGTTCTCGTCTGACTTATTTTGTGAAATCCAGTTCTCTCCTGGTAGTCAGTTCTCATCTGATTTATTTCGTGAAATCCAGTTCTCGCCTGGTAGTTAGTTCTCGTCAGACTTATTTTGTGAAATCCAGTTCTCGCCTGGTAGTCAATTCTCGTCTGACTTATTTTGTGAAATCCAGTTTTCGCCTGGTAGTCAGTTCTCGTCTGACTTATTTCGTGAAATCCAGTTCTCGCCTGGTAGTCAGTTCTCGTCTAACTTATTTTGTGAAATCCAGTTCTCGCTTGGTAGTCAGTTCTCGTCTGACTTATTTCGTGAAATCCAGTTCTCGCCTGGTAGTCAGTTCTCGTCTGACTTATTTCGTGAAATCCAGTTCTCGCCTGGTAGTCAGTTCTCGTCTGACTTATTTTGTGAAATCCAGTTCTCTTCCTCAGCAAAGATGGCATGACTCAGAAGAGTTTATTTCACTTTATTCCCAGCAAAGTCCACATTCGTCTTGGTCTTTTGTTTCGAGTTCGCCTTTGGTCGGTCTCGTATTATTTTTTTTGGTAGAGCGCCTTCGGTCGGTCTTCCTTTTCGAGTTCGTCTTCGGCCGTCCTCATATTATTTTTTTGGGCAGAGTGCCTTTGGCCGGTCTTCATGTTCGAGTTCGTCTTCGGCCGCCCTCGTATTATTTTGTTGAGTAGAGCTCCTTCGGATGGTAAACACTCATTTCATTGTCCCCACAATTTGCAAATTTCAGGGTTCTTTTGGTATTCGATCTCCATGTATCCTTGAATGTCTGAAAGCCGTTGCTATTAAACCTTCAGATCCAAGTCGATTGAATAGGGGAAGATGTAGCACCCCAAAATTTTCCCTCGCTTCTTTCTAACTTTAAGTGGCTTATGCTTCACACTTCATTTGCATCTGCATATCCATTAGTTCTTACTCATAATCATATCATTGCATTGGTCTTCTAAGACATGGGGATCAAAGGATTTTCTTATTTTCCCTATTCAGGGGTGATTCAGTCGGTTCCTACTTTAGTCAAGTTGAAACAAGGGTTGAGTTCATGTTGTCATGAGCATCGTACTATTCAAAGGTTCATCAGGCACAAGGTTTTCTTATCCAGAGGATTTATCCAAAGCATCGGCTCAGAATTTCATGGGTGTGAATCAGGGTTTGGATTTCTTCTCAATGATGGTCATCTTCTTCAAGCTTTATCAGTGTATCTCAAGGGGAATTAGGTTTTTATTCATGGCTGAGCTCGTGGACTGTTTTCAGTTGAAGATCATGAGATTAGGGTTACATGACAGATGCATTTTGGTGTTCATGGTTAACAGAATTTATTGATTGAAGTGGAAGATTGGTTGAGAATACGAGTTGGCTTCGGATCTGAAATTTGAGATGAATTAAACATGTTAAGACTAGTCATATGGACCTCTTGGGATTCACACTTCATTTTCCATCTTTTCTACTCATAAATCCATCTCCTAGACAAGTCAGTGTCCATGTCCATTTTGTCCATTCCAATTAATATTATAAATATCCATTTAGATATCCATCTATTTTCCTAACCATACCCATCTTAAGTTCATATCAATCCATATTCAAATCCATTTGTTAACTCTTTTCAAATCCAACTAAATCTAGCATCCATGTTCTTAAACCACTGTCATATCATGCCAAGAGACTTTGTTTTGCTACGTCCGTGAAAGTTTTTGCGGTCTAATTTTGAAGACTATTTTCCAAATTCTCAATCAATAGCTTCATTTGATGAAAGCTTTTCAGAATCAAGCTTGAGTAGCTCATCTTATATTTCCCTTTCTAAGGAGGCTTACACCGAAATATTCTTGCCTAGTATCATTTCTAATAAGGATACATGCATTGAACAAGAAATGATAACACATCTGTCATCTATAATATTACTCTTGTTCAGATACGTACAGATGAAATTAAGAGCAATCTATAATTTGCAAGCTGAGCTTTGCGTGTTACAAATGGTGCTAAAATTAATGATACTGTAACAGTGGCTGCTCATCGGCTTTCAACCATTGGGAGGGGACGTAAGAAACATGGGATCTAACGTGGCCTTTTCATCACTATAGGGCTTATAATCTTCTTGGCAATACTGCTTTTATATGTTGATTGGTGTGTGTGGAAAATTGTTAGACTGTCATTAGCACCTTTTTACTTGACTCGCCCATTTCACATATCAGTCATTCTGCTTTCTTTTGCTGGCTATGTTTGTGTCCCAATTTTTCATCATTTGAAAGCTATTCATGTTATCAAGCTGCAGAGGCCTCTTAGACATCACTTGAAGAGGAGGACACCTGCATCGGGTGGTTTACTTTTTATACCCATTGGTATAATTGTGGGTCATGTTATTGTTGATCCCTCATCTATAGAAGTGTCTGGGGTATGTGATGTAACAATTGCATTTGTGGCAGTCGGTTTACTCAGCGACATATTAAACCTCACGAAGAATCGTTGGATACGTTTACCAGCATTGGCAGAAATTGATCAACAAATCCAAGTCAAAACATTCATGACAGAATTCAATAACAGAAAATTAGAGGGAATTACATGGGGAAGTTTATAACCGTTTCATCAATAACAATCACAATAATCTAACAGCTGATAAAAACTCCTAACAGTTTCTATTTCTTACTCCTAATAACTCTTAACAGAAATTTGGAAAAGGAACTTCTAACTGAAACTAACAGAAACCCAACCAACTGATAACCATTTTTTCTCTCTGCGATTCTTCTCCCTCTCCACTCGTTCTTCAAACCTTCAATCTTTAATCCTCACCCAGAAGTAATCAACTCTATTCATCTTTAATCTCTTCCCCCATAACCTTTAACCTTCATCTCCATCATCGTTCAACCTGCAAGATCAACACCACATTCTCACAGAAATAATAACTAACAGAAAAAAGGAAGAAAAAGAAAGAACTCTGTAACAGAAATTCAATCGCGTTCGTAATAGAATTCTTCGACTCAAAACAGACTTCAGTTCAATCTCTATCTCTAGGCTTCATTCTTCTCACTTCATCTTCATCGATTTCTGCAAATTCACAACAATAGAAAAGCTTAAGTGTTTCACATATTCGTATCGTAATCGAGCATCACCAATTTTGCAACAATTCAACCGCATCAATTGGAGAAATCAAGAAACGAGATTCGCGACTACAATACCTAGAAAGAAGAAGAATAATTCGAGAGTTAAAGTGCAAGAAATAGAAGGAGAAAGAAAAGAGAATCAGAATACCTAAAGAGTCGCCATTGGAGTCACCGTCGCGAAGGTACGAACACTTTTTCTCGAACGTGTAACTGTGGATTTGGACTTAATGTCCACTGTGGTTTAGCTTCTTTGTTGGGAAAGATTTTAAGTCTTGGGTTGTATGCTTCGATCTCGTCATTTGAGTAGGACTTAGGGAAAATTGAAACCGGATTGGTGATAAGGGGATGATTTAGAGGGGGGTTTGTGTTGGGACTTAGGATTTTGGGGGATGATTCCACTGGAGACGGCGGCGGCTTCTGCCCTGTAATCGTCTTCTCCGGCGTGTTCTTTAGGGTTCAGGCCTTAGTTATTTGTAGAGAGAGAGGAGAGTATTCAAGGAGAGGGATAGACGGAGAGAGAAGAGGTTTTGTTGGCAATTGAAATGGTACTTCATCCACCGTTAACTTGTATTGAAGAGATAAGGTGTTGTTGCAGCCTTTCCGACGGTGACATGTGTCACCAAGGTGGACACTTGTCACCGTTCAGTTTCCCCTAACTAGGATACTATGCGTGATCTCCTATAGTAGCTACCACGCACCCTTTAGCCATAGCCGTTGATTGGATTCCATGGATGAATACGCGGTTGGGATGGATTCTTGAGTCCATGAGGGGCTACCGTGTGCCCCAGGCCCTAAAGTTCCTTGGGCCTATCCTTTTTCTACTACTTGCACCTCCCTTGCTTCTTGTTGTTTTCAATTCTATATTTCATACACGTTTCATAATTTGATATTAAAAATAGAAAAATCATCAGAAAATTCCAATAAAATTCATGAGAGTTCTTGAGGGTCTTAATTAATTTTTGGTGAATTTTAATTTCACGTTTGGTGTGTTTTGATATTTTTCTAGAGTTTTGAAAAGGAATGTGTTCTTAATGGTGTATCTTGTGATGCAAGTTCTAGAATGTGATCTTCCCTCGACCATTTGGTGCTAATTTTTGTTGTGCATTTAGACCCCTGATTATATGACCTAATGATGTTTGATTAGTACCTTGGCCATGATTATTGAATTGCTTTTGAGCATCATCTTTGCGCCTTGTCTTGTAAGAGCATCATTGATAAATTAATCCATGTGTGCAATTGATTGAGTATGTTTGGTGCAAGATATGAACCCTATCTTTTGCATGTGATTACCTACTAGACTTGGAATGACTTGGTTGATTACCCATAATTTTAAAAGGCATTTTGCTATTCTTCACAAATTTTCCAATGTGAACATATTATGTGTAAGCATGCATAGAGATAGGATATGTTTAGGACTTGTATGAGGGCACTTTGAGCCAACTTTGAATATGAGTTTTAGCACATTATTAAGTATATTTTGATGCACAATTGATACATACTTGAGTATTGCATTTGATCATTTCACGTGCCTTAAATGATGCCTACTTTGTGTGTACGTGAACTTGAATTTGTGTTTCACTTTGGCCACTTCTTTTGATGCCACTTGTATGCCATGTTCATGATTGTTTTTGGGATTCAATTAGGACATTTTATAGGTCATTTGCCTCTGGTGTGTGAGCTTTAACATTGCTTTACCATGTCATTTCATTTGCCTTACTTGAGTGACAATTTTACATACTTGTATGAGAAGTTTAAATGTGATTTTGCTCATGGAAGGAACTGACTTTGGAGAGAGAGTTTAATGCAAACCTTTGTGACAATTTGAGATTGGCTTTAAGCATGCGTATAAGTTGTTTCACTTCTGACCTTGGTCCATTTTCACATTTTAATTCAATTCATCTAACTTGTAATGGCTTTCTTTTGTTGGTTTACCTTTAACTTCAAAGTAGATTAGTCTTGTAGCATAGTTGTAACTTGACTTGTAATTTCATAATCCTTTTAAGTCTTTCACTTTGACTAGTGTGACTCAAATGTACATAGTCATTAGACTTAGGTTTTCATGTTATACATACACTCTCTTGTTATTACAAATATCTTTGGTTCACATGTGCAAGGTGCATAAAGGAGACATTCCAAAGGTGGTTTGACCATTTCAGTTTGTAAATAAAAACTTGTTTCTAACTTGATTTGCTATTTGCTTATAGGTGCTTTCGTGACTTGCTTTCGTTGCTTTGCGACGGATTCATATCCGTTCGGTAGGACTTCTTATCCCTTCACTTCTCTTTAATGCTTTCAAATGCCATGAGAAGTAGGAATAGTCGATGCTATGATAAGTAGGATTATTTGGAAATCCCTCAAGTGAGGCCATGATTATGCTTGTTTGATATTGTGCCTAAAGACCTCCAAAGAGGCATCCCATTCCCCATTTCCCCTTGTAAGACCTCCGAGGAGGCAATTGACGGAAGGTAGGGTTCGCAATCGACCCCCGTTATTCTAGATGAGTTGTTCTTAGCTCTCATTACATGATTGAAGCTTTGAACATATCTTGATCGTGTTATCGAGTCGGTCAAGTGGAATGAGGGTTTAGCAATCAAACCCCCACGCCTTGTCTATAGCTCGCATTGACTAATGCTGATGCTTATGTGATCTGATTCACATCTTCACCTTTCTTACTCTTCTCTCCATGGTTCTTGATACCATTGGGCGAGCACCCATACTTCCCACACCTAGCTTGTTTGCCTCGGTTGATATGACCCTTTGGCTAAAGCTCCCTCTTTCTTATTGTGATTGTGTGATATTATTGTTAACTAACACTGTTTACTCATTAGTTGCTTTTATTTCATTTTGTGATTGATTCATCCTGTGTTTACTTGTCTGATGACATGATTCTGTAGGATTCCTAGCTCCACTTAATTTTTCGATTAAGTCGGAGGTAGGAGAGACATTAGGATAGCAATCCATGCATGACAACATTAGGTAGACTTCCCTCTTGATCCTGACCTTATGGCCACCATTGCATGATAACATTAGGACATCTAGTTGAAGGTGTGAAAAACGCAAGAAAGGGGGGTTTGAATTGGTTTTTCAAAAATTAATTATTTCTTAAGAGTTTCTTTCTTGTTAAAAAGTTTTTCCAAAGAATCAAACTGCTTAGTTAAATAAAAGGATATAAACACGTTATGTTTATACTAGTTCACTTGAGAATCTCTCAAGTTAGTCTAGTCCACCCGCCAAGGTGATTTCGCCTCTCTCAACGAGGTCTTAATCCACTATTCAACAAAATAGTACACTGCACAAGCTACACAGCTGGTGACTAACCACAATCTCTAGAACTCACACATCCTAGACTTCTCAAGTAATCCAACCACACAGGTCTTACTCAAGGCACAACCTCTAAGACACTTGTCCTAGACTTCTCAAGAGATCTAATCACTGAGACTCTCTTAAGGAATACAATTTAAGTTCAAACGCAATGAGTTTACAGAGAATTGCTTCTTATCAAGCTGATAATGTAAACAAGCTTTTAGATCAGAAATAACTTAAGAAAGAATGGAGATGGAAAGTATTGTCGTTGTTCGCTTGTGTATCTTTCTTAAAGTTTTTTAGCTTCCTTTTATAGTCGAGTGAAAAGAGCCTTTGAAATGAAATCATGATAGCTAGGTAGACTTACGACTTGGAAGCGTGAGGATAGGTACAAAATCTTCTGCATGTAGCGCGTCCCATCTGTGTCAGATTGTTTTGTTATTTCGCACAGTCTTCGAGAATTTTAACGTTGTAATGTGGTACAGCTGTACAGTGTGGCAGTTTTTCTTGGCTTCTCAACATCAGAGGCTTTTTGTGAGCATGAGTAAGAAGGGAAAACATTTTATGGTTCTTGTGATTATCAAGTCTTCGAATCATTAGGTCTGCGCTTCCAGACTCTTCAGAACTTGTCATTTGAACCTTGTTCTCTAAATCCACTTTCTTTTATATCCAGATGCTTCTGATGTTAATTTTGATGAAGCATGAGTGGAATCTTTATAGTAAAATATCTGATGCTTCAAGTCTTCCGTTGATTGAAGAAGTCCATTAGGAATTAGTCTTCAGAACTTCAGTACTTGGTCTTTTAAGAGTGTTATCATTTTCTGCTTCAAGTCTTCCGAATCTTCAGAGCTTGTCTTCAGAGTCTTCAGAAATTCTTGTTTGACAATCGTAAGGCTTTAGCAATTTTGACTTTGTTTCATCAGAACCCTTGTCTCATCTTCGAATTGAGTTCTTGTTCTTCGAAGCATCTTTCACTAAGCATTGCACCAATTTACGGAAGCAGAACCTGTTTGCTAGATTCTTACACATAACAACGTTAGTTGCATAAAATTGTTCATGCAAATATTCATTTGTTATCATCAAAACTTAGAGATAATATTGCAAAACCAAATCTTGGTCTCACAATCTCCCCCTTTTTTATGATGACAAAACTATATAATTTGATGACACAATTTTGATATATATAATACAGGGAAGATGAAAAGGTATTTAGAATTGCTTATCCTTTTTATGAAGTGCTCCCTCTGAGTATTAGACTGAGGTTCTTGCTAAGGCTCCCCCTGACTTCATTAACTTTTTGAATCTTTCTTTATCCTCTGAACTCTGAGTTATCTGCACACATAAAAAGTACAGAGAAGTAATCTAATAGAAATGAAGGATTTTATCTTGTCAGCATGTGAGCAGCATTGTTTTTCAGAGAATGACTATAATCAAAATTATCACATTCATACTCTCTCCCCCTTTTTGTCATAAATCAAAAAGATTAAAACAGTGATGTCCAAGGGTGAAAAAAAAAACAGTACTAAAGCAAAAAAAAAAATAGAGGTTTATTTGCTGTCCGAGGACAGTTTGTCCCAGATTTTCTGCATCATGATCTGAAGATTTTCATTGACAGTATCTTGCTTGTCAAACGTTTCTCTGAAGTTCTTCTGTTCAGTTCTGATTTCATCAATGGCATCTCCCAGATGCTTGACAACAGGATCAGAGGTGGAAGCAATCATAGCACTTTCTTTAGCTCTTTCAACAGCTTCTTGTGCCTCTCTTGCAGTTTACTCTTCTGCTTCTTTAGCAGCTTTTTCTTCAGCTTCTTTCTGCTTAGCAGCTAAGAACTTGAGTACCCTGACTCTTGCTTCAGCTTCTGCTCTTTCTTTAGCTTTTGCTAGTTCAGCAGTTATGGTTGTGCTTGAGAAACTTACAATTCTTGTAAGTTCCATGTCTAGCCATTTTTGAAAACTTTGACAGGCACTCTCAAGTTCCACGAGTTTTGTGCTTGTGCAAAGTTCCGCTCTTAACCTAGCAAACTTTTCAAGTGTTTTTTCATGAAATTGACTTGTACATTCTTCAAAGGAAGTTGGAGGTGGAGAATTGTAGACAACCAGAGCAAGGTTGGATTTATCAAAGTTGGTTTCAGATGGTGGTTGCTGAGATAAGTTAGTCTCAGTAGCAACAGGTTCAGGTGGTTGTTGTTGATTGATAAGAGAGGTGACTTCTAGTGTTTCAGAGTTCATGAGGTTTTCAGGTAAGATAATTTCTAGAGACTCATAGGAGGTTCCTTCAGAACTAGATTCAGTAATGGGAGCTAGAGATTCAGAGATTTGGTTTGTTGTTTCTAGTTCATTTGGCTGAAGTTTTGAGGTAGTTGTTGAAGAACTGTTGGTTGATTGATTAGTGGTTGGTAAAGGAATAGAGAAAGATGGAGGTTTAAACCTTACTTGTGGATTAGAGGTAGAGGTAATTGATATAGATTGTGCAGCAATGGATGGATTTGCATCAACTTTGTTGATTTTCTCAAGAAGAAGGGCTTCTTTTATGAAGATTTCAGTTTCATCCTTTTTCTTCTTTTTGTCCTCTGCATCTTCTTCAGCAAGCTTCCTCTTACTCCTGGTAATATGCTTTGACTGAGGGACAGTTTCTTCAATTCTGGATTCTGCTTCTCTCATTATGGCAATGTAAGAGGCTATTTCTGTTGGATTATCTTCTTTGCGGTAGAATGGATAGTTTCCCACTGGATTCCTGATCTTTTTCACCGTGTCAGGAGAAATGGGTGTTGGTTTCACCTCTACATTTTCAATCATCTTCATATGTTTAAGATTTACAGCATTGAAGACTTCTCCAACTCTTTTATTCAGATATTTCGTGAAATTTGCTTCCTTGGTCAAATAATCCACTAATCCGCATTCAACCAGGATGTCAGAGATCAGTCTTCCAAAGGGAATGTAGTTGATAATCTTCTTTTCTGGTGATGCCGTTGTTCTGGTTTTGCGCACCATATCCCTTAAGTAGTAGAACAGAATGGAGGGGAGACACATTTTCTCATGTTTGTGCAGGTAGTACAACATGTGTTTTTTATTTGCGTTGGCAAAATCTGTAGCACTCTTTGCTGGTCTTGGATTGATGCATCCAAGAATAATCTTGTGCCAGATTTTTAGGTTGTCACGTAAGTTTTTACTTTTGTAGTTCGTTGTTCCTGATTGACAACTCTTGAAGATAGATTTGTTGATGGCTGACTCAGATTTCTCAATTTTTTCGTACACCCTCTTTCCTTCCAAGAACTTCATTCATAGTAATTCGGAGATAGTTCTTTCAGTGATGATGATTTTTTGCTCCAAAACAAAAGATACCACATAGAATTCACCTGTATCTGCATGTCTCCAGAATTCTTTCACTAGATCATCAAAACATGGACCTCATAGTCTATCAAAGTAATTCTTCCATTCTTGAGCGCCCAATTGATCAATTAGGTTATACCCATTATCAGAAAGGTTGTCGAAGTCAACATCTAGCTCTTTCAGAACAGTTAGGTCATTTGCATGTGTCACACATGTCATAGAGTGAGTTTTCTAGGTGACATGGTTTTCATCAATTGAGGGAAGATTTAATGAATCTGAGCCAACTGGTTCAGCAGTTGATGGAGTAGTAGTGGGTGTGATTAATGAGGATGGTGGTTCTTAAGAGATTTGAACAGTGTATCGTTGATGAATATTCATCCTTACGGTGGTAAGAAGAGATTAAGATTGATCTATGAGTTGATTTAGAGGGAGTGATGGATAGAGAGAGAGTTAGATGAGAGTTGATTAACTTTTTAGGGTTTGTGAGAAGGAAAAAAAATTCTCGAGGTATTTAAAGGACAGATACACTCTTGAGAGGATAGGCTAATAAATGCGATAAAGTTGAGTCAATCTCGAGAGAGATGTTGTTCATTTAATTTGAATAGTTAAAGTGACTTAATTTTACTTAAATCACAAAAAAAAAATTCCGAAAATATGACATGTCACAAAATTATCAGAACTTGAGAAGTGTTAATAAAGTGGTTCTAAAAAAATGCTTTTTCACATGAGGTTCCGAAAATGTTTTATTCTGAACAGTATTTCATATTCAGATGTGTTAAAATAATTAGAAACCTATCTTCAGCTAAGGGTTTTGTGAAAATGTCAGCCCACTGATGGTCTGTATCTATAAATTTTAAGCATAGAGTTCCCTTCTGAACATAGTCCCTAATAAAGTGATGTTTTATTTCAATGTGTTTAGCCCTAGAATGCAAAATTGGATTTTTACTTAAGCAGATAACAGCAGTATTATCACAGAAGATAGGAATGTTACTCTCATATATCTGATAGTCCTCCAGCTGATTTTTCATCCATAGCATTTGAGTACTGCATAGGGAAGCCGATATGTATTCTGCTTCAGCTGTTGAGAGAGGAATTGTAGATTGTCTCTCGCTTGACCATGAGATTAAATTGCTTCCTAAGAACTGACAATTCCCTAATGTGCTTTTTCTTTCTAATCTGTCTCCGGCATAGTCTGCATCACAGTAACCAGAAAGAGTATACTCTGATGTTTTCTTATACATCAGGCCAAGGTTAGTTGTTCCTTTCAGATACCTTAGAATTCGCTTGACAGCGGTTAAATGTGATTCTCTTAGATCTGATTGGAATCTAGCACATAGATGTACACTGAATAATATATCAGGTCTAGAAGCAATTAGATATAAAAGAGAACCTATCATAACACGATAAAGTTTTTGACAAACCTTAGCTTATGTTTCTTTCTTTCCCATGACACACGTTGGATGCATTGGTGTTTTGGCAATGTCGCAATCCGTCATATTGAACTTCTTAAGAAGTTCTTTTGTGTACTTGGTTTGATGAATGAAAGTGGCCTCTGATCTTTGATCAATCTGAATTTCGAGGAAGAACTTTAGTTCTCCCATAAGGCTCATTTCAAATTCGGCCTGCATTAACTTTGAAAATTCTTGACATAGAGAAGAGTTAGCAGAACCAAAAATAATGTCATCAACATAGATTTGAACAATGAGAATGTCATTCTTATATGTCTTGCAGAAAAGTGTTGTGTCAACCTTTCCTCTGGTGAAATTATTTTCTAGTAAAAACTTACTCAATCTTTCATACCAAGCTCTGGGAGCTCGTTTTAAACCACAGAGTGATTTTTTAAGTTTGAAAACAAAGTTTGATTTTTCTGAATTTTCAAACCCAGGAGGTTGTTTGACATAAACTTCTTCTGATATATAACCATTTAAGAATGCGTTCTTAACATCCATTTGATATAGAGTGATGTCATGATTTACTGAAAAGGATATTAGCAAACGTATTGCTTCAAGTCTTGCAACTGGAGCAAATGTTTCGTTGTAGTCAATTCCTTCCTGTTGACTGTATCCTTGGGCAACAAGTCGTGCTTTGTTTCTGACAACTTCTCCCTTTTCATTTAGCTTGTTCCTAAATACCCACTTGGTTCCTATGACATGAACATTCTTCGGTTTAGGAACTAGATCCCAAACATCATTTTTGGAGAACTGGTTGAGTTCTTCTTCCATAGCCAGAACCCAGTCTTTGTCCATGAGAGCTTCTTCAATTGTGGCTGGTTCTATCAACGATACTAGTCCAACAAGTGTTTCTTCTGATGGTTTAAAGGCTAATCTAGTTTTGATAGGAGCATCTTTGTTCCCCAGAATTAGTTCCTCAGGGTGTGATGTGGACAATCTTCTTCTTCGTTGAGACAGGGTATTTGGAGTTACTTCAGTGGTTTCTGGTGAGGATCTTGCTGTTCTTTGACTTCCTCTTCCTTTTCCTTAGATTCTGAGAATCTGATTTCTAAATCTGCAAGTTTCTTAGCTAGCTCTTACTTTTCTGAGTCAGGCTTGTCATTGAATCTAACATGAATGGATTCCTCCACAATTCTTGATTCTGTATTGTAAACTCTGTAACCTTTAGAGCGTTCAGAGTATCCCAACAACAGACACTTCTGTGTTTTGGAATCAAATTTGCTAAGATTCTCTTTAGTGTTAAGCATAAAACAGACACATCCAAACGGATGGAAATAAGAAATGTTGGGTAGTTTATTCTTCCACAATTCATATGGAGTTTTATTCAAGATAGGTCTTATAGAGATTCTATTTTGAATATAGCATACTGTATTGATTGCTTCTGCCCAGAAATGTTTAGCTATGTCAGTTTCTTGGATCATGGTGCGAACCATTTCTTGCAAAGTTCGATTCTTCCTTTCTATAATTCTGTTTTGTTGTGGAGTTCTAGGGCAAGAAAAATCGTGTGATATTCCATGTGAATCAAAAAGTTCCTCAAAGTTTTTATTTTCAAATTCTCCACCATGATCACTCCTTACTCTGACTATTTTACAATTTTTCTCATTTTGAACTTGAGTGCAGAAAGAAGCGAACACAGAATGTGATTCATCCTTGTGTTTTAAGAATTTTACCCATGTCCATCTGCTGTAATCATCAACGACTAGTCCGTATTTCTTACCATTGAGAGAGGCCGTTTTTACAGGACCAAATAAATCAATGTGAAGAAGTTCCAACGGTCTGGAGGTGGAAACAACATTTTTAGTTTTGAAAGAGGTTTTTGAAAACTTTCCTTTTTGACATGCTTCACAAAGAGCGTCTGAAGAATATTTCAGATTTGGCAAGCCTCTAACAAGACCAAGCTTGTTAAGCTGAGAGATTCTTCTCAGACTGGCATGGCCAAGACGTCTGTGCCAGACCCATTGCTCTTCGTTCACAGAAAGAAGACATTTTACATTTTGATGTTTTAAATCAGATAACTTAATTTTGTAAGTGTTGTTTTTCCTCTTTCCGTTGAATAGGACAGATCCATCCTTCTGACTTACAGCTTTACAAGATGTTTGATTAAAAATGAGATCATAACCACTGTCGCTAAGTTGACTTATTGACAACAGATTATGCATTAGACCTTCTACTAACATAACATTTTTAATGGAAGGAAGCTTACCATTTCCAACGGTTCCGGAGCCAATGATTCTTCCTTTCTGATTTCCTCCAAAACTGACAACACCTCCAAATTTAAATTTCAGATCTTGGAACATAAGTTTTTCTTCCGTCATGTGTCGCGAGCATCCACTGTCCAGGTACCATGACTGGTGTTTCAATGGAGCTATTAAGGATATCTGCAACATAAATTATCTTGTTCTTAGGTACCCATTTTTTGGGTCATTTCTCATTAGTTTTTCTAAAGGTTCTAACCCCTTTAGATTTTCTTACGATATCAAAATGGTGTGGAGTTTGTGCATAGTATTTATGTTTAGAGTATTTCTTCAGTGGATGTGTTCGTGTAATCCTAGAGTTTAAACTTTTTAGTTCTGAATGCTTAGGATTAGTGCCAGAGGGAATAAACTGTTTAGACAGAGGTATTATTTTGATGTTTTTGGTTTCATCATATGGTGGAGATGGTCCTGAATATCCTAGACCTCTACTACCATTACTGCTGACTCCATAGATCAGTGAAGCCATTTTGCTTCTATCTATGCTTTTGGCAAGAAAGTTTTTAAATGCATTATCATATTTGTCTTCTTTACTGGTGTTAACTGAGTTTGAGACCATTTCTTCTTCTACCTTAGATAATTTACATTTCAGGACAGAATTTGAGTTTTCTAAGACAAATATTTTTTCATTTTGTTCAGAGATGATTTTCTTATTTTTAGTAAGATCTTCTGAAGAAACTATAAAACTCTTTTCCAGGATTTTGAATTTGCTTTGAAGATTTTGATATCTTTTGATTAGTTCAGTTAATCCTAATTCAAGTTCAGAACGTGATAAGGAAGAAAGTACCTCTCTTTCATCGTTGGAGTCTGACAGCTCTTCCTCTGATGAGTTGCTTCTGGTTTCTGCCATGAATGCCATGTTGACTCGACTTTCATCAGCATCATCTTCAGATTCTGAGTCATCCCAGGTTGCCATGAGACCCTTTTTGGTTTTCCTAGATCTTTCTTCTTTCTTGACTTTTGGACAGTCATATTTGAGATGTCCAGGTTCTTTGCATTCAAAACACGTAACGTCTTTCCCATAGTTTCTTCTTTGACCAGATGTAGGTTCGAATCTTCTCCTTGGTCCTTTGAACTTGTTTCTTCTGTACTTCCAAAGTTGACTTATCTTCCTTGATATGAGTGATATATTGTATTCTTTTGAATCTTCTTCGGATTCTTCCATCTCTTCTTCTGCCTGATACGCCTTCTTCTGAATCTTCTTCGGATTCTTCCATCTCTTCTTCTGCCTAATACGCCTTCTTCTTTTCTGGCTTTGCTTTTAGTGCAATGGATTTGTTTTTCTTCTGAGGTTCATCTCCTTGAAGCTCTATTTCATGACTTCTTAATGAACTGATAAGTTCTTCAAGACTGATATTATTCAAATCCTTTGCAACTTTCAAGGCAGTCACCATTGGTCTCCATTTTGCTGGAAGACTTCTGATGATTTTCTTGACATGATCAGCAGTAGAATAGCCTTTGTTTAGAACTCTGAGTCCAGTAACAAGCATTTGAAACCTTGAGAACATGGTTTCAACAGACTCATCTTCTTCCATTTTGAAGACTTCGTATTTCTGGATTAGCGCAAAAGCCTTTGTCTCCTTGACTTGAGCATTTCCTTCGTGAGTCATACGAAGAGAGTCAAAGATGGATTTTGCAGTTTCTTTGTTTGTGATTTTCACATACTCGGTATAAGAAATTGCGTTCAACATAATGGTTCTTGCTTTGTGATGATTTTTGTAGGTTTTCTTCTAAGCATCTGTAAACTCACTTCTTTCAATCTTTTTACCTACAGAATCTACTGGATGACTGTAGCCATCAAGTACTAGATCCCATAGATCTAGATCAAATGATAAGAAATAACTTTCAATTCTATCTTTCCAATAGTCAAATCTTTCACCATCAAAGATAGGAGGTTTTGAGGTGTAAGATTCTCTTTCAATGACATTTGTTTCAGAAGTTGTTGGTGGTGGTGTAGTCATTGTTTTTCACACTTGGATCAGAACTGAACACTGTTAAGTGTTTGATAAAAATTCTATCTTTTATCACTTCAGAACAGGAGCTCTGATGCCAATTGAAGGTGTGAAAAACGCAAGAAAGGGGGGTTTGAATTGGTTATTCAAAAATTAATTGTTTCTTAAGAGGTTCTTTCTTGTTAAAAAGTTTTTCCAAAGAATCAAACTGCTTAGTTAAATAAAAGGATATAAACATGTTATGTTTATACTAGTTCACTTGAGAATCTCTCAAGTTAGTCTAGTCCACCCGCCAAGGTGATTTCGCCTCTCTTAACGAGGTCTTAATCCACTATTCAACAAAATAGTACACTGCACAAGCTACACAGCTGGTGACTAACCACAACCTCTAGAACTCACAAGTCCTAGACATCTCAAGTAATCCAACCACACATGTCTTACTCAAGGCACAACCTCTAAGACACTTGTCCTAGACTTCTCAAGAGATCTAATCACTGAGACTCTCTTAAGGAATACAACTTTAAGTTCAAACACAATGAGTTTACAGAGAATTGCTTCTTATCAAGATGATAATGTAAACAAGCTTTTAGATCAGAAATAACTTAAGAAAGAACGGAGATGGAAAGTATTGTCGTTGTTCGCTTGTGTATCTTTCTTTAAGTTTTTGAGCTTCCGTTTATAGCCGAGTGAAAAGTGCCGTTGAAATGAAATCATGATAGCTAGGTAGGCTTACGGCTTGGAAGCGTGAGGACAGGTACAAAATCTTTTGCATGCAGCGCGTCCCGTCTGTGTCAGATTGTTTTGTTATTTCGTACAGTCTTCGAGAATTTTAACATTGTAATGTGGTGCAGCTGTACAGTGTGGCAGTTTTTCTTGGCTTCTCAACATCAGAGGCTTTTTGTGAGCGTGAGTAAGAAGGGCAAACATTGTATGGTTCTTGTGATTATCAAGTCTTCGAATCATCAGCTCTGCGCTTCCAGACCCTTCAGAACTTGTCATTTGAACCTTGTTCTCTAAATCCACTTTCTTTTATATCCAGAGGCTTCTGATGTTAATTTTGATGAAGCATGAGTGGAATCCTTATAGTAAAATATCTGATGCTTCAAGTCTTCCGTTGATTGAAGAAGTCCATTAGGAATCAGTCTTCAGAACTTCAGTACTTGGTCTTTTAAGAGCGTTATCCTTTTCTGCTTCAAGTCTTCCAAATCTTCAGAGCCTGTCTTCAGAGTCTTCAGAACTTCTTGTTTGACAATCGTAAGGCTTCAACAATTTTGACTTTGTTTCATCAGAACCCTTGTCTCATCTTCGAATTGAGTTCTTGTTCTTTGAAGCATCTTTCATTAAGTATTGCGCCAATTTACGGAAGCAGAACTTGTTTGCTAGGTTCTTACACATAACAACGGTAGTTGCACAAAATTGTTCATGTAAATATTCATTTGTTATCATCAAAACTTAGAGATAATATTTCAGAACCAAATCTTGTTCTCACACTAGTTTCCCTTAGTGTTTTCTTTTCTCTTGAGTCTTCTCTTCTCATCTCATAATCTTTATAAAACACTTAATAAAGGATTAACATGTATTGTGCACGAGCCTTATATGTGGGAAATGAGATAGTGGGGGATCTTCCTTCACTTTCTTAGAATGTTTAGCATGCGTCCCGTCTTGGGTCGATACGCTAGACATTCGATCCTATGTCATAGACTTTAGTGCAATACTTGTTATAACTACGAAATAACCAAACCACTTATGTCTAAAACACATAAAACAAATTCAAACCTTTTTATCCTTCAGGATCATTAAGTTTCAAACCTCATTTTCAGAAAAGGGCACGTTACTTCCGTCTCGTCGCAAACAGGCATCGACCCTAACTGCCGGACGCGAACTTAACGTCGCTCATAAAAAACACCGACCTTGTTAAGTCGAACTATGACTGCTCTGATTTCCTCCTTCTGGTTAGATTGAGGATACGTAGGCCTAGGACTCCGAGGACGTGCTATCGAGTCGCTTCTTTTTCTTTTTTCCTTCGTTTCTCCGTTCTTTTCCGTCCCTGTTCTTTTACCTTTCCAGTAGCAGTGGAGCTCCAAATGACGACACCCTTTGATCAAGATAACAAGCGTGGATACCATCGAGTACGATGGACGTGTTGGGTACTAACACCTTCCCTTCGCGTAACGGACTCCCTTACCCGTTTCTCTTGGTCGTGAGACCATACTTTTCCTTTCCCCCAGGTTTATGCAGTGTTCCCTTTCCCTCTCTTGGGATAAATACACATTGCTGGCGACTCTATTTCCACGCCACTTTCGCGTTTGTACTTGGATGAAAATCCCGGGAGCGACAACAAGGAAAGAACTGACAACTCGATTGAGAGGACTTTTATCACTAGGGGACAAGACTGACTAGAGTGATAGTGATGCAATATGAATACGAATGTAAATTAATAATGCATGATGTATGTATGTATATGCTGACAAAACTGACACGACATATAAACTAATAGATGAAAACGACTGGATACTCGGCCATTGCAGGGGACAAAGAAGCATCACTGGTCCAAGATAGCAATTATGCCTTGTTTAGGAGAGATAGTCCTTGCGGGGAGCCATCTTAGTCAGGCTTACGAGGTGAAAACTCTGTCGGGGATGTCAGATGGAACATTCGCGTCTGACACAGTTGATCCTTCATTCAGGTGTACTGGTTTAGAAGGAATACTTTGATTATGCACTTTGAAGCTTAACCGCCTTTGGGAGAAGCAATCGATATTCTTTCGATGTTCAACAGTCAAAAGAAATTGCCATATTTATTTTAAAAGCAGAAAAATTTGTAACAAGTAAATTCATTTTTGTTTTATTTCAAGAACCGTTGATCATGTTAAAATGTCGTTCTGTAAAGCTAAAACAAATAAGAATTGCAAACAAAAGCACAAGGGCTCAAATTTTGTTGATAGGATGGAAATCAGCCAAACGCGTGATTCCATAAAGTATTTACAAAGTTTGAAAATGGTAATTTAAGGGAAAAGGGCTACATCGAAACATAATGACCATTATCCTTCTACCAACTTTGAATTCGGGGCATCCTGAGCTTCTGCCGAAGATGACCGTGACTGGAGTTTTTTTTCCGATGGATGGCATTACTGCTGAGGAGTTGAACTGATCAGATGTAGTTACTTGCCATGAATCCCTAACTTTTGCCTGGATTGTACTTTGATACTTCCAATCCACCGGGATGATTTTTGCTTATGTCTCTAATTTTTGCCTGGACCGCCCTTTCGGGTTTTCAATCCACCTAGACGTTTTTTTTTTAGTTTTTTTGTTTAGGCGAAGTATTTCTTGGCCGCATCAACATTTGTGGGGTAGGAAAATTCCTCTCCGTCCATGGTTGCAAGTCTCAAGGTGCCGCCTGAGAAAGCTTTCTTGACCACATAGGGGCCGTCATAGTTCGGAGTCCATTTGCCCCGGGAATCAGCGAGAAATGATTGTATCTTCTTGAGCACAAGGTCTCCTTTTCTGAATACACGAGGTTGAACCTTTTTGTCAAACGCCTTCTTCATTCTCTGTTGATACAACTGATCGTGGCATAGTGTCGTTACTCGCTTCTCTTTGATTAGGTTTAATTCTTCGTGCTGACTTTGACACCATTCAACCTCTATTAACTTAGCTTCCATCAATACCCGGATCGATGGGATCTCTACTTCTATGGGGAGCACTGCTTCCATGCCATATACTAGAGAGAAAGGGGTTGCCCCTGTTGAAGTGCGGACAGATGTGCGATAACCGTGAAGAGCAAAGGGTAGCATCTCGTGCCAGTCTTTATAGGTTACAACCATCTTCTGAACGATCTTTTTGATGTTCTTGTTAGCCGCTTCTACCGCTCCGTTCATCTTAGGTCGGTAGGGAGATGAGTTATGGTGTTCAATCTTGAACTCTGCGCACAACTCTTTCATCATCTCATTGTTCAAGTTAGATCTATTATCAGTAATGATCTGGCTAGGAACACCATAACAGCAAATGAGATTGTTTTTGATAAATCGGATCACCACTTATCGGGTTAGATTAGCGTATGACGCTGCTTCGACCCACTTGGTGAAGTAATCAATGGCTACCAGGACGAACCGATGTCTGTTTGAAGCCTTAGGTTCGATCATGTCGATTCCCCGTATGGAAAAAGGCCATGGGGAAGAAAGAACTTTGAGATGCGTAGGTGGTACATGGATCTTGTCGGAATATATCTGACACTTGTGACACTTCCTCATGTACTTGTAGCAATCAGATTCCATTTTCAACCAATAGTATCCCGCTCTAAGAATTTTTCTCGCCATTGTATGTCCATTGGCATGAGTGCCAAAGGATCCTTCATGAATTTCTTTTATCAGCATGTTTGCTTCTAGTCTGTCTACACATCGGAGCAAGACCATGTCAAAGTTCCTCTTATAAAGTGTATCACCGCTTAGGAAGAAACTGCCTGCCAGTCTTCTGAGGGTTTTTCTGTCTTTTCTTAGTGCCCCAGGTGGGTACTCTTGTTTCTGAAGGAAGCATTTGATATCGTGATACCAAGGTTTGTCGTTTATGACTGCTTCAACTGTGAAGATGTAAGCGGGCCGTTCAAGGTGCATTATGTCGATCTTAGGTAAGTCGTTCTATTGACCTACACTAATCATGGAAGAGAGGGTGGCTAAGGCATCAGCCATGTGATTCTCTTCACAAGGGGTATGATGAAACTCGATTCTGTTGAAGAATGGTAACAACCTTCTTGCATAGTCTTTGTAAGGAACCAGCCCTGATTGGTATGTGTTCCAATCTCCTTTGATCTGATTGATAATCAGGGCTGAGTCGCCATATACGTCCAAGTTTTTTATCCTTAAATCGATTGCTTCCTCGAGACCCATGATACAAGCTTCCTATTCGGCCTCGTTGTTTGTGCACTTGAATGTAAGTCTGGCGGTGAAAGGAATGTGGGTACCCTGAGGGGTAACAATGATTGCCCCAATCCTGTTTCCGTAATGGTTGACAGCTCCGTCAAAGATTAATCCCCATTGGGATCCTGGTTCTGGCCCTTCACTGGGTAGTGGTTCATCGCAGTCTTTCATTTTTAGATACATGACATCTTCGTCAAGGAAGTCAAACCCGACTGATTCCTGATCGTCAATCAGTTGATGAGCCAAATGATCAGCTAAAACACTTCCTTTAACGGCTTTGTGAGCATGGTACTTAATGTCATATTCCGATAACAACATCTGTCAATGGGCAATTCTTCCCGTGAGAGCAGGTTTTTCAAAGACATACTTGATCGGATCCATTTTGGAGATTAACCAAGTAGTGTGACGAATCATGTACTGGCGAAGACGTTTGGATGCCCAAGCCAAAGCACAACAAGTTTTCTTAAGCATAGTGTACCGAGTCCCGCAGTCGGTGAATTTCTTGCTCAGATATTAAATGGCAGACTCTTTCCTTTTTGTTTCGTCTTGTTGGCCAAGTACACAGCCCATGGAGTCTTCCAAGACTGTTAAGTAGATTATCAGTGGCCTTCCTTCCACTGGAGGTGATAGAATCGGTGGGTTCAACAGATATTCCTTAATACTGTCAAAGGCGGTTTGGCAGACCTCTGTCCAAACGCAGTCCTGATTCTTTTTTAGTAATTTGAAAATTGGCGCACATGTCGCGGTCATGAGGAATATGAATCTGGAGATGTAGTTCAAAAGTCCCAGGAATCCCCTGACTTGTTTTTCAGTTTTTGGAAAAGGCATTTCTTGAATGGCCTTGACCTTGTCAGGATCAACCTCAATTCCTTTCTGGCTGACGATGAACCCTAAAAGTTTCCCTGAACAGACACCGAATGTGCACTTGTTGGTATTCAAGCGGAGTTTATACTTTCTCAACCGCTCGAATAGTTTTGACAGGTGGGTCACATGCTCCTCTTCTGTTTTAGATTTTGCAATCATGTCATCGACATATACCTCAATTTCCTTGTGTATCATGTCATGAAACAGAGTAGTCATGGCCCTTTGATAGGTTGCCCCGACGTTCTTCAAACCGAACGACATTACCTTGTAACAAAAGGTACCCAATGGGTTAATGAATGAAGTTTTCTCCATGTCTTTCAGCTCCATTTTAATCTGATTATATCCCGAGAATCCATCCATGAAGAAGAAAACTTTGAACTTTGCTGTACTGTCTACCAGCATGTCTATGTGTGGTAAGGGAAAGTCATCCTTTGGACTGTCTTTGTTCAGATCTCTGTAGTCTACACACATTCTGACCTTTTCGTCCTTTTTCGGAACGAGTACTATGTTGGCTAACCATTGAGGATATTCTGACGTGGCGAGGAAACCCGCGTCAATCTATTTTTGTACCTCCTTTTTGAATTTGATGGCCATGTCTGGATGAGTTCGTCTCAACCTCTGTTTTACTGGCGGACATTCCGATTTCAACGGTAGATGATGTTCCACGATGCTGGTATCCAACCCTGGCATGTCTTGGTAGGAACAGGAAAACACATCGGGAAATTCCCTGAGAAGCTTTGTCAAACTCTCTTCGGCAGTTGGACTGAGCAGTGCCCCAATCCTGATTTCTTTTCTCTCTTTTTCTGAACCTACGTTGATCGTTTCCAACGGCTCTTTGTGAGGTTCAATGGACCTTTCCTCTTGTCTGAGTAATCGGGAGATCTCTTCTGGAATTTCGTCGTCAACTTCTTCTTCAGCCCCAAATACCAGGAACTCAAAGTTGGGAGAAGGCATTGGATCGTATGTTTCAACGGGGTTAAAAATAAGCAATCTGCATGACGTGATGATTTGTGTTTAGAAGAGATAGGGAAAATGCAAGTGTGTGCAGTGTATTTTTTTTGAAAAACTGCTTGTTTATTTTGAATTGTTTTTTAGGATTACCATTTTCTGAGAAAAGCGAAAGAGAAAACAGCAATTAATGCGGAAATTACAGAACGACGTTATTTTATTAATGAACAAGTCGATTCTTGAAACTACAACCCTATAAAACAAAACTCTGTCGCTTTGGACGAAACGAAGAGGGAAATTTACAGAAAGTGAGCCCTATCAAAACATCCGTTTCACCTGGGCATGGTAAAAGGTTAAAGACGGCAATTACTTTGACTTATGAACAATCTTCGGAACATCGACTGCAACCCATTGGCGGCGAACTCCTCGATGAATCACAAAGTCTGGTACGTTTCTTGATTTGTCTTCTGAAATAATGCTGATTTCTGGTGGAGCGGGATCATTGGAATCTGTCTCCCAGGCAGAGTTGTCATAGGAGGATTATTCCGTTGAATTTTGCATAGTATTTGTGCTCTCAGGTAAATCTCCCCATTCAGTTGGCTGGATATCTTCAAACCTGATACGAGAGCTTTCAGGAGCGGTGTATTTGACCATGAAGTCAAATTTTCCACTTGGTTGTCCTAAGGTTTGCTTTGCCAATTCATCGTCGTACTGGATATTTTCTGAATGACCTGAGTGTTGATCCCATGACATGGTGGGGACGCAGGTCTTTTGCTCAATGATGCTCAGCTGATTTTCATTGTTCGGCTGACTCTCTTGTCCCAAGTGTCCTGGATACGGGTGCCAGATAGGCAGGCCATCCATTGGGTCGTAATAGTCATGGTTAAAGTTGTCTTTCATCAGAGTGTCCTCCTCTAATGAATTTGGCGGAGCACAGTATCCTTCCGGATCACAATCTCCAAATATCATTTCGACATCTGACCTTGGTATAAATCTTGGGCTCTGTGCGGGATAGCAAAAGGGCATAGACACCTCTTCCTGAGACATATAACCGTCCTTGTTGAGATAGTACTTCCATTCCTCATCCGTATCAGAGGAATCTCCCTCGTTGATAGTATGGACTGTTTGAGGCACTGGGTGAAGGAAACCTCCACTGTGGAAGAAGTCCTAAATGGGATGAAGACTTTCATCGTTAGTAGCTGTCTGGGTACAGGTTGTGGAAAAACCAAGACCCTTCTTTGTTTTATTAACAGTAGGAATGACAAGTTGTCCCCATCCTTTTGCATTGTTATTCTCGATCACTTCGAGAGCATCTCTGTATGAGGAAATCGAGGTTCCTTTCTCTGATTGATTCTCATTGCTCACCGACAGTGCCTAGAACTGAGTTCCAACAACCTCCTTGGGTTCTACACAAGTAGATGATGACAGGTTACTCACGATCAAGGTTTGTTCTCCACAGACCTTGACAAGTTGATCGTTCTTGACGAACTTCAGCTTTTAGTGCAGTGTTGAAGTGACCGCCCCAGCCTGGTGTATCCAAGGTCTTCCTAATAAGCAACTGCATGTTGCCTGAATGTCCATGACCTGGAAAGTAATGAGGAAAGTGTGAGGACTGATACCTATGGGAAGGTCGACTTCGCCGATAACTGCTTTCCGAGATCCGTCAAACGCTTTGACGATGACCTCACTGCCCCTTATCGGGGATACTTTGAATGATAGTCGCATTAAAGTGGACTTCTGCATAAGGTTGATGGCTGATCCTGTGTCTACCAGTACGCTGGCTAAAGCATTGTCCTGGCAGTTAACTGTGATATTGAGCGCCATGTTGTGGCTTTTGCCCCCCTCTGGCAAGTCCTCATCACTGAATCCTAAGTTGTTGCAGGAAGTGATGTTAGAGATGATGCTATCGAACTGTCATATTGACACATCCTATTCCACAAAGGCCTGCTCTAAGACTTTCTGTAGAGCCTCTCTGTGGGCTTCAGAACTGAGTAAAAGTCATAGCACTGAGATCTTTGAAGGAGTTTATAACAGCTGATCAACAATGTTGTATTCACTCCTTTAGATGAGCTTCATCATCTCATCATTGTATTTCGAAAGGTCAGGATTACTGGATTGATCGACTGGTGGATCAGGAGCTTCTGTCAGAAGTTCCTTTTCTTTGTTAGGTTCTCCAACTCCTCGGTTGAAGATTCGGCCGCTCCGTGTTACTCGACTGATGTCTGCAATATTCACAACGGAGGGTAATGGAGTTTCCTTTCCATTCTCAATTATTATTGCACCGTATTTGTAAGGGCTCGCCTTAGCTGATTCATACTGTAATGGTCCCGGTAGATAGATAACTACAGGAGCCTTCTGATTTTTTTAACTGTCGTGAGTAACTTCAATCAGTTCTTGGCTAAGAACCTTTGATTCGTCCAGTAGAGGGATGATGGTACAAACATCCTTGTTCTGTTGATGATCAGAGATTATGACAACATCTCTGATTTGATCAGCGAAGTAGTCCGGCGTCCAATTGATTGGCTCGGGACTCGGACACGGGTGAATCTCTTTACGATCCAACTGACCTTGAAGGGCTGCCCGCACAAGGTAGAATCCTTGGTTATTCTCCGAGCAGACTCTACAACGTTCATAGTTGTGTGGTGGCACCTGGCCACGCCCGCTTTGAATATAGTGTAAACTCACTAGATCTGCCACTTCTGGTGATAGCCCATGCGTCAATAGTATAGTCAATCTCTGAGCTCACAACTGAGGTTCCTACCAACTCTTGTTTCTTTCCATCAAGAAATACCTCAGCCCCATTGTTCCACGGGATGGCTTTGGTACTTTCATACAGGACAGGCCCAGGAACTGTAATCATGACTGGCGCTGGTCTTGTCGGTGCTGATATAGTTACTGTCTTGAAAGGAATTGTAACAGTGGCAACATCATTCTCTTTGTCAGTCATTTATCTCTGCTGATCACATCTGTTGAACTGTAACCGTCCTTCATCAATTAATCTCTGAATACCTGATCTCAACAAATCACAACCATTGGATTGCAACCCACATTCTGCACAGCCCTCATCACAACCAGGGAACACCCCTCCCTTCATCAACCTTTCCTTTACCACAACCAAGGGAGTCTTCAACTCGTTCACATCTAAGACCAAATTCAAGGATTCATTATCTTCAATAATGGCATTAACCCTTGGCCCACCGTGATTCGGCATTGGGTTTTGAATGAAATTTGGCAACTCATTAGAGAAGTTGATGGCTTCGGAGTCCACCAAATCTTGGACCTTATGCTTAAAAGCTTTACAGTCCTCAATATGGTGCCCTGGCGCTCCGGAGTGAAATTCACAGTGAGCATTGGCGTCATAACCAGGAGGTGGATTATCGGTGATGAGGGCTAAAGTCCTCTTTTGAATCAATTGCAACTGTAGAACATGTTGAAATAATTAGGAGTACGGCAGAGGTGGAGTATCAAAATGCATATTCTGCCTAGGCTTGTACTATTGTCCGCGAGGAGCCTGATTTTGCTGTTGAGACACTGCCTATTGTTGCGGTGCTGCGAGAATAGTTACAGAAGCCACCTGCTGATTGAAGTTCTGACGATGTTTTCCTTTATCATGGTATGAGGAAACAGAATTTGTGTCCCCTTCTATCTTCTTGTAATTACTGGCATACGGATTTTTCCCTCCTCCAAATGAGGATTCGTCACTGACCATTATTTTCCCAGTTTTAATCCCGCTTTCAACCTTTTCTCCGACTACAACTAGGTCAGCAAAACCACCAGTCATGCAGCTTACTAATCGGTCATAATACGGCCCCTGAAGAGTGGCCATGAACATGTCAACCATCTCCCTCTCCGCCATGAGAGGCTGCACCCTAGCTGCCAATTCACGCCACCTCTGGGTGTACTCCTTAAAGCTTTCATTATTCTTCTGTGAAAAACTCTGTAACTATGTTCTATTGGGAGCCATGTCGGTATTGTACTGACATTGATTGACGAAAGCTTCAACTAACTCACGCCAGTTGTGAACATGGCATCTCTCTAACTGCATGTACCATTCCAAAGATGCCCCAGACAGGCTATCTTGGAAAAAGTGCATCAATAACTTCTCATCATCAAAATATGCAGCCATCTTTCTAGCATAAGCCCTGACATGAATCTTCGGGCAAGTGACACCGTTATACTTCTCGAAAGTAAGTACCTGAAACTTGTGGGGAATCCTAACACCGGGGACCAGCCTCAAGTCTTCCATATCCAATCCCAGGGAATTCTGATTCTCAAACGCCTTCAACTTCTCCTCATTCAATCGGAATCTTTTATCACTATCAGGCTAGGGGCCAGCATCCCCACCTGGCAGAGAGAAAACATCATCCTGTTGATCATCATAGCGACGACCATGTACTGCACATACACTGTTTCCTCCTCCCACAACAAAAGGAATCATAACATTATCTCCTCCGCCCGGAGGGATAACAACAGAAGGAACGGGAATACCTCAGCCCGGAGGACCAACAGGAATACCATTACCATCAACACCTCCGCCCGGAGGAATGACACCATTGTGAAGGGCACCATGAAGGATACCGTCTTCATCAACTCTTGTGACCAGAGGTTGGACCAGAGTCCTTAACTGCTCTTGACCTTGTGCAACACCTTGCATTAGCTCCATAAACTGAGCCATACGAGCCTGCATCGCAATCATCTCAGCTTGCATTTGTTCCATATCTTTTCGTTGATTCAGTCTGGTAGAGTATCGGTGAATGCGTTGATCAACAATCCTATCTGAAGAAAGGAACAAGATAAGAAAACCGAAGAGAAACACCTGCTATGCACAATGATTATGAATATGCAAATGGAAATGAACATGTTTGAATATTCGCAGGGCAATCCACCCCTTGATTCTAGTTTAATAACAAGATAGAACGGAACACCTGCTAATATATTAAGAAAACCAGAGGATAATCATTTGTCCACAATTACAACCCAAGATACAGATAGAAGTCTGAATATAATAATCACAGATCCCAACCAACAAGCCTAGCGGTGATCCAACACAAAAAAGAGAAAAAGCAAACTACGACACATCATCAAAGTCAATAAGTGCCAGTCCTCCCCATCCATTATGTTCTTTGCTCCAATCTTGCACTTCTTTGAACAACTTCTTGGTGTCAGGATGCTTCGGTCTCTGGATCAACTCTTGAATGAAGATATCTCTTCTGTGCACTATCCCTTTCAAGTACCGGCAGTGCATCTCCCAAGCATCTTCTTCGAAAACGCCATCCATGCTGGGACCCTCATTTCTAGGCCTCTTCACTTCAGCTTATATCTTTAACTCCTCTATAGTAGCTATGGCCTCATTGAGTTGATCTTCGACTGCTCGTTTCTAGAATGTACCTGATAGGATCTCTTCACCTTTCTTCTTGAGCTTCAATTTCAAACTCTCAATCTGCTCCAGAAACTTATCTTCTTTCTGCTTGTTGGCGACGATTGCAGTGTTTCGGTAAGAGTTGAACTTGTGAATTTTTAACAAAGCCTTGGCCAAGTCTTCCTTCCTAGACTTGAGAACCCTACTAACACCCTTTAGGGATTGCCCTGTCTTCTGTCTGGCTGTGACCTCGTCAGCTAGCTCTTTTTCTTTCTTAGTGAGAAGCTCTGTCTTCACCTTGGCAGTATACATAGCCTCACCTCGCCCATGCTTCAGCTGGCTAATTTCTCTACTCAATTCCTGATTCTCTTCTCGCAGCTTCTCTGTCTCAGCCCACAGTTTATTATACCTCTCTATCTTCACTGTAGTAGGTGGTTCAATCATCAAAGGGTACAAGGGTGGCTCTACTGGGAAAGGAAGGAGCTCCTCTTCCGCTCTTTTCTAGATCCACTCCACATACGGAGAAAAAGCCTTGTTGTTACACTTCCCAAAGAAGGTTTTTCCTCTTTTAAAAACTTGTTTCCAAGCATTCACAGCTTTTCTCAACATCTCTTGGTCTTCAGTACCTTGAAAAATAGGGACTATGTGATATCTTGATCCTCAGGGGGATCTGTCAATGCATACCCAAACTGCCTGCTAGTGAGGAAAGGGTTATAATTAATTCCGCCTTTCCTCCCCACCAAAGGTACATTTGGGAATCCTCCACAGTTGTAAATGAGCTCTATTCCCAGCAGACTATGATTGAACCAAACAATATTATCAGCAGTCAATCCCATCAACCTCTTAGACCACTTCAAGGAATTCCTTATATCAACGAAAGCCCCAGTTTCAGGGAGATGACTCAAAAACCATGTAGATAGGAGTGGCGCACAACAGCTTATAGTCCTCCCTCGCCTATTCTCGTTCTTGTAGTGGACTGAATGGTATACATCACCAAGAAGAGTAGGCACAGGGTTTCTCAAGATAAAGATCCGAACCGCGTGCATATCAACAAGATCGGGGACGTTAGGAAATAGAACAATTCCATAAATGCACAGAGCCAAAATGGTGTTGAAGACAGTCCAACTCTTTGCCTCAGCGTACATGCTAGCTTGATCAAACAGAAACTTCAACAGAAAGCCCTTATATCCTTTCTTGTCAACAATGTTATCACTCAGAGTGGATTCACCTATGTGAAGAGCAGCAACAATCTCTTCCAATTCTTGGCGTTCTTCAGAAAAGAATGGTACATCTTGCTTGATGGAAAATCGCAAAATAAATGAGAACTCCTCCTATGTCGGAGCCAAGATGTAATCTGGGAAAGTAAAGCAACGCAACGGAGGATCATAGAGTTGTAAGAGTGTGTGAATGACATCATGCTCGTACTTGGAGATGTTACGGACAAGCTTTAGTAACCTCCCAAACTCATCACTAAACTCAGCGCGAACCCCAGGGTCGGTCATACCGATCATCTTGTGAATCGTCTTCAGAGTTGGGTCTGGGAACGTGTACGCTACAGTCTTCTTCCTCTGAGCATCCATGACAAGAAAACCTCAGCAACCGGAATCAAGGGTAAGATGCAAGCCCAGAAAAATGTCAAACATGTTAGAATGCAAGAGATGATGCAAATGCAAACATGGGATCAAGGAATCAAACTGCTCTGAACGTCTGCTATGCTATTAACTGATCAAAGACCTCAAACCCAGAAACCCAGAATACCAGAACATCAGATCACCGAGTAGAACACCAGGTAGATAACTATACACTGATGAGAAATTCGGAAAACCAGGTAGGTTGAAGGTTAAGGTCACCTGCAAACCTGCAAACACCCATCCCCCCTCACATGTGGGTTCTAGAAAACTGGATCCTCAGTCTCAGATTCTCAATTTGAGAAGCAATAGTGCATTCATACCTTGGGGTACAATACTATCGCCAAACAAAGAGGTCGTCCACTGATTCCCCCAAAATAAGGTCATCCTATGCAAGTTCCCAACTTCGAGTCCTCGGATCAAGAAGTATAATGGGTTTGCCATTTCTGGTCTACCATTACTACCTCTTGGGAGGAGTGCCTCAACTGAGTCCTCGGGGACACGGTCGCCAGAGTCGACAGCTCTCTAGATCAACACCCTGAAATGCGCAAGACACGCACGTCAGAATATCTCCCAAGATAGCCTCGTCTGGATGTGAATTTAGTGAACACCAAACGTACCAAGACGACGCATAGGTCCCACTACTATCCACTCTAGTCCTAGGTGTATACTCAAGCCTGTGTATTGGGCTTATCTCTCAATGAATCCCAACCTGCCAAACAGCACAGCAGCAGCAGAACAACATGATAACAGCAATCATATGCAATAAAATGCAGTAAAATACAGTAATATACAACAAAATAGAGCACAACAGTAAACACTCAATGAAATAAAACAAACAAGCGCTAGGATTGACTCGCAAAGGGGATGGACCAGCAAGAGGTCAACCTATCCCCAGCAGAGTCGCCAACTGTCGCAACCTGCGAAAAAAATAATCGGCAGAAACAGAACAGAAGAGTCTCCACCGAATGTTATTTATCCGGACGCAGGGAAAGGATACGATTGAAGAAAACCTGGAAGAGGGAAAGAAATGGTCATCGCAACCATATTCTGGGTTCGGGAGTCGGTTAAGCGAGGGGAAGGTATTAGCACCCCCACGCGTCCATCGTACTCAATGGGATCCACACTTGTTGTTTAATCAAAGGGTGAGTTATCTAAAGCCTACTGCTAAACGGAGACAAAATGAGGGAAAGAAAAGAAAAAGTGACTCGATAGGACATCGATGTCCTAGGCCTACGTATTCCCTCGTGCAATGGGAAAGTCAGAGTCAACGTAGTTCGGAACACTATGCACTAATGGGGGGAGGTTGCTCGCCAAGACATCACTGTCTTGTGCCTACGTATCCTCAATCGGGCAAGAGAGAGGAAGTCAGAGCAGTCGTAGTTCGACCTAACGAGGTCTTAGTGTTTTTTTATGAGCGACGTTAAGTTCGCGTCCGGTAGTTAGGGTCGATGCCTGTTTGCGACTAAACGGAAAATAACGTGCTCTTTTCTGAAAATGGTCTGAAACATAACGATCCCGAAGGATAAAAAGGTTTGAATTTGTTTTGTGTTTTTTAGACAGAAGTGATTTAAGTTAGTTCATAACTTGCATTGCACCAAAGTCTATGGTATAGGAACGAATGCGTAGCAAATCGTCCCAAGACAGGACGTCCGCTAAACACTCTAGAAAAATGAGAGGAAACCCCCCATTCCTCATTTCCCATGCTCAAGGCTCGTGCGCAATACACGTTATACTTATTAAATGTCTTAGAATTGTTATGAGATAAGAAGAGAAGACTCAAGTCGAAAAGAAAAGACTACGGGGAAATCTATCCTAATGTTGTCATGCAAAAGTGGTCCTATGGTTGAGTTCAAAGGGGAAACATCTACCTAAGTTAGCATGCTTGGCTTGATAGCCTAATGTTTATCCCACTCCGAGCTTAATCAGAAATTAAGTCAGACTAAGAACCTTAAGGGAGCAAGCAAAAGCAAGGCAAAAACCAAAGCGATAAATCAAAAATAGCGGCTACAACAGTGCTCCAGCACCTGCACAGCGGTAAATTCCAGCCAATACACCAAACAACATTTAACAGCTCAAGTTCAGCACAAAAGGAGGTGTAAAAAGCCAAACAATAGCACATACAACAGCACATATGCACCAAGACAGCAGTGAAAACAGGGCAGCACACCATGTATTTGAAACAATGCAATCATGGCATAACGAACGTACGTTAAGCATTATATATTCTTCCATCAAACATGATCACAATCATACCACACACCATGGTAAATAATCTTGAAAACATCATGAGATAATGCACAACATTAAGCACATGAACAAGTCAAATCAAGTATGCATCTTATGAAATTAAATGAAACCAAGCATGCACAACACAACAACTCCAGCAACACCAGCAATAATTCACAACTAACATGCTCAAGGAGTGTGTGCAAAGTGCTCATCACATCAAGAAAACAACAATATAATCATGGATGTTCACCAACAAAATCAAAAGTCACGTGTCGAAGAATCGTGCTCATGCAAAGGTGTGAGGTAAAACAGCTCAAGAATAATCCACAAATCATCAACATATCAATCCATGAAATTTAGACATGCAAGAGACCTCAAACAAGCAAGAAAATGCAAGAAAAACACACTCTGCTTCAGTGGTAATCGATTACTCATATAGGGTAATCGATTACCCTGTTTGAGTAATCGATTACCACTGAAACAGAGGCAGAAATTCAACTTTGAAAAGCACTTTTCAGCAGCAAATCACTTATCCAAACATCCAAATGATTATGTAATCAATAGTGCACGAAAATTAAGTTCAAACACAATATACAAACATCAATTAGATCCAACAATCATGAACAACAACGATCAAATTCAAGTAAATGGATCAAATCACATATAAAACTAAGGATCTACATTGCATAAGCTAGAATTAAGCTAAATCAAGTATACTTCTAAGAAAAACCAACCTACAAAGCTGAGATTTGCTTTGGTAAGTGTTGCAAACAGAATTTGATGAATCCAAGCAAGAAATTCCAAGATCTATGAGCTCCTTGCAATCAAAAGCTGAAAATCCAAGCAATAAGCTACCAAAAATCCAAAATCACTTCCAATAAGTACTTCTGAAATTTCAGATCTATATCCAAGCAAAAATCACCAATGGAAAGCAAAAATGAAGTGATGATGAGAGGCTATAGCTCAAGAATTAACAAGTTCCAATGAAGAACTTGTTATTCTCTATGGAAGAGCTTTGAGTGTGGTTGAAAATGGAGGTTAAGAGTGAAAAAGTGAGAGAGAATTGAGAGAATTCTGAAAATTGAGAGTGAAAAATGATCAAGGATATGAGAGGTTTGGAGTTGATTAGATTAAATAACCCCTAGGTTAGGAATTAAGTTTGGGTTTGGAGTGAGGTTTAGTTAGTGGAATTGGAAGTGGAAAATGAGTTAGGAAAGGGATTATGGAATTAGAGTGGAAATTGTTGGAAGGAATTTGAATTTTTGGGTGGAAAATGATGAAAATAGATCAGTTCTAGATCCCTCCCACACATGCACAAGCCAAGCACATGATCACAAATGCTCAAAAACTCTGCAGTACTGAAAATTGCCATATTTTTGCAATTTCGCCCAGAGTAATTGGTTACTCACTTTGAGTAATCGATTACTCAGTTCAAAAATTCAAAATTTTGGCGCCAAAAGGAGGGAATGTTGCAGAATTTCCTGTTTTCACCCGTTCTGAGCCATACTAGACCTCTGAAACTTGCCATTTGATATTAACAGTGAAACACACTTGAAATATGCTGTGAATTCCGTTTCGTGCTCGGAATACTGCTGAAAATAATCGTCTAGTGCTGAATAAGATACAAAACCCTTTAGCTTCACATCTTGGGCTTCGAACAAGATACAAATAGACCCTTCAGCTTCACATCTTGGGCTTTGAACAAGATACAAACCACCTTTAGCTTCATGTCTTGGGCTTTGAACAAGACACCAAAACACCATTTCCTCCCATAGAATAGGAGGAACTACGATCGCTCTGATTTCCCTGTTTCATTAAACAGGAATACGTAGGCATAAGATTGAAAAATCTTAGCGAGCGCACTAATCAAAAACCCAAAATCCCATACCTTCATACATCAATCGAAAAGCATCAGTCCTAACATCCTACCAATAGTCTAAACCCTGTGTTCTTAACAAAATAACCTAAGAGAGACCCACAATCTTTGTAGCATCTGTAAACCAACAATTATCTGTTTAAACTCAGTTTGCAAGCAGGGTTAATTGGAGACATCTATTTCCCTTCCTTCATCAGCTTCAATAGGATAAAAAATGAATCGAACTGTAGTACCCCTAAAGCGATAGTGCTTCGCAACCACAAAAAAAACTCGCGCTACACCAAGCAATTTCCATTGTTTTCCGATATGCTCCGCAAAGCTTAACGTTTTCACATGCAATGTTTATAAAAAATATCGGACAATTTTGCAAACAAAACAGTAAAAGTAAAAATAGAAATGTAAAGCTTTTTGAGTGAAATGAATACTTTATTGAATGAATCGGCATGTAAACAGGCATTTACAATTGGAAGCAATTCGTGAAAAGAGGTAATTACGCAAAAGTGAAAAGAAAATACACACGTCGGCAATGTGGGAACAGATATCCACCATGATTTGATTCAGCTATGACCCACATGCCTTGCTTATCCGCAGATGCTTTGACTTTCAAAGAGACTGACTGGACGGATTCCTTTCCTTCGAAATTCCCAAGTGTCAAAAGTGCTCACAGATCAAACGCAGACCGCAGCCTCTCGCTCTCAAATCCCTAACTTTAGCCTGGATCACCCTTTCGGGTTTTCAATCCACCGGGATACCCATTTTTCCAAAGTTGCCTTTTTCAGGTTTTCAACTTTTCGGGTTTATTCTTTTCTTTTTCTTTTATCCCTAATTTTTGCCCGAACCTTTTCTTTTTATGGTTCGCCGGGATGCCCGTTTTTGACTGGACTTTTCCTTTTGTGTCCAGCGGGTCTCTTTTTATGCAAAGTATTTTTTGACTGCGTCTACGTTCACAGGGGATGTAAAATCTTCGCCATCCATAGTCGAAATTAATAAGGCTTCACCAGAGAAAACCTCTCTTCCTACGTATGGCCCTTCGTAGTTTGGAGTCCACTTGCCCCTGTGATCTGTCTGAGGAGGAAGGATCCTTTTCAAAACCAACTCGCTTGTCTGAAAACATCGAGGACGTACTTTATGATCAAAGGCCTTTCTCATCCTCCAATGATGCAACTGGCCATGTGCAATGGCTGCCAATCTCTTCTCCTCAATAAGGTTCATTTGATCCAACCTGGAACGTATCCATTCGGCTTCATCAAGCTTTACATCTGCCAGAGTTCTTAAAGAAGGGATCTCAACCTCTAATGGTAGGACCGCTTCCATACCATACACCAGTGAGAAAGGAGTTTCCCCGGTCGATGTAGGCACCGAAGTACGATAACCATGTAGAGAAAAAGGCAACATCTCATGCCAGTCCTTATACGTTACCACCATTTTCTGTACAATCTTCTTGATGTTCTTATTTGCTGCCTCAACAACACCATTCATCTTCGGACGATATGGAGAAGAATTGCGATGTTCAATTTTAAAGCTCTGGCATAGCTCCTTCATCATCTTGTTATTCAAATTTGAACCATTATCAATAATGATTCTCTCTGGGACCCCATAATGACAGATGATGTCCTTCTTTATAAATTGGGCTACCACCTGTCTGGTGACGTTGGCAAATGAGGCAGCTTCCACCCATTTCGTTAAATAATCAATGGCAACCAAGATGAAACGATGCCCATTGGAAGCAGTTGGCTCAATCTTTCCAATCATGTCAATGCCCCACATAGCAAATGGCCAAGGAGATGTCAATACATTCAGAGGAGTAGGAGGTACATGTACCTTATCAGCATAAATCTGGCATTTATGGCATTTCCTGGCGTATTTAAAAGTATCAGACTCCATAGTCATCCAGTAATACCCTTCCCTCAACAATTTTTTAGCCATAAAATGCCCATTGGCATGAGTACCGAAAAAACCCTCGTGAACCTCTTTCATCAACATGCTTGCCTCATGTTCATCAATACAACATAGTAAGACCATGTCAAAATTTCTTTTGTATAGCACGTCATCTTCGTTCAGAAAGAAGTTCCCTGGTAACCTCCTCCGAGTTTTCTTATCCTTGGTAGACGCCGCAGCTGGGTACTCTTGATTCTTGAGAAAACACTTGATGTCATGATACCAAGGCTTGCCATCTGATACTACTTCGACCGCAAACACGAAAGCTGGTCTATCGAGATGCATAATTTTGATTGACGGAGCTTCATTCCACCGATTCACCTTGTACATGGAAGCCAATGTTGCCAACGCATCAGCCATCTGATTCTCAACCCGGGGTACATGATGAAATTCCACCCTATCAAAGAATGGTAACAACCTTCTGGCATAGTTCTTATAAGGCACAAAATTTGCCTGACGAGTCTCCCATTCTCCTTTGATCTGATTAATCACCAACGCAGAATCACCATACACACCGAGGTTCTTGATTCTCAAATCAATAGTTTCTTCCAACCCCATGATGCATGCTTCATACTCTGCCTCGTTGTTGGTGCATATGAATGCTAATCGGGCAGTGAAGGGTATGTGAGAACCCCTTGGAGTTGTAATGATTGCCCCGATTCCGTTACCATATGAATTAACTGCCCCATCAAAGACTAAGCTCCATTGAGATCCAACTTCAGGTCCTTCGTCAGGAAAAGGCTCATCACAGTCTTTCATCTTCAGAAACATGATATGCTCATCCGAAAATTCGAACTTCATCAGTTGATAATCCTCGATTGGCTGTTGAGCAAGATATTCTGACAGAACACTTCCCTTAATGGCCTTCTGGGAAACATATTGAATATCGTATTCTATCAAAACCATCTGCCAACGAGCTATTCTCCCAGAGAGTGCTTGCTTCTCAAACACATACTTAATCGGATCCATCTTTGAAATTAATAGGGTTGTGTGGTTTAACATATACTGCCTCAAACGCTTCGCTGCCCAAGCGAGTGTACAACATGTTTTTTCCAACATAGAGTACCTCGACTCACAATCAGTGAACTTTTTACTCATGTAGTATATGGCATGCTCTTTCCTACCCGACTCGTCGTGTTGACCGAGCACACACCCCATTGAATTCTCAAGAACCGTAAGATACATGATTAACGGTCTTCCTGGTACTGGCGGCATGAGGATCGGAGGTTCCTACAAATATTATTTTATTTTATCGAACGCCTTTTGACAGTTTTCATTCCACCTGACCTCTTGATCTTTTCTCAGTAGTTTGAATATCGATTCACACGTGGCTGTAAGATGAGAGATAAACCTAGAAATGTAATTCAATCTCCCTAAGAAACCACGAACATCTTGTATGGATATTACTTTAGCAGGATCTACCTCGATACCGCTTTCGCTAACAATAAATCCCAGCAATTTACCAAATCTCACACCAAAGGTGTACTTGTTCGGATTCAACCTCAGTCTGAATTTCCTTAACCTTTCAAACAACTTCAATAAATTCACCAAATATTCTTCCTCCATTTGTGACTTCGCAATCATGTCATCAACATAGACTTCAATCTCTTTGTGAATCATATCATGAAAGAGAGTCACCATTGCCCGCTGATAGGTTTCCCCAACATTCTTCAATCCAAAGGGCATTACCTTGTACCAAAATGTTCCCCACGTTGTTATGAACGTCGTCTTCTCCATGTCCTCTAGGGCCATCTTGATTTAGTTATACCCAGAGAAACCATCCATGAAGGAAAATACGGAATACTGAGTGGTGTTGTCAACTAACACGTTAATGTAGGGAAGCGGGAAATCATCTTTTGGGCTTGCTCTGTTCAAGTCTCGATAATCAACACACATCCTGACCTTTCCATCCTTCTTCGGTACAGGAATGATATTAGCAACCCACGGAGGATAATTTGTTACAGCAAGAAAACCGGCGTCTAACTATTTCTGAACCTCTTCTTTGATTTTGATAGCCATGTCCGATTTTGTTCTCCTCAATTTCTACTTAACCGGAGTACAACCCTCTTTAAGCAGTAACCAGTGTACGACGATATCCATGTCAAGCCCGAAAATGTCTTGGTAAGACCAGGCGAAGATATCAACATACTCTCGAAGCATTTCAACCAATATGCCCTTAACACTATCTTCCAAGGCGGCCCCAATTCTTACCTCTTTTTTCACGTCCTCGGTGCCCAGATTAATAGTCTCAACGTTCTCCTGATGAGGTATAATAGTTTGTTCCTCCTGTTTCAGCAGTCTGGCTATTTCTTCAGGCAAGTTACAATCTTCATCAGCCTCTTCTTCAGCCTGATAAATGGGATTGACGAAGTCATATTGAGCCATAGCTGAATCATTATTGGTAGAATCTGAACAGATAAACCTGCATGATTGATGTTTTATGTTTATTATGAATGCAACAAACAAAAACACATTGCCATTTTACTTTGAACAAATTCAAAAAGTAAAAATAGAAAAACAGGGATCAAAACATTTGAATGCGAAAAACGTCCTTTATTAATGATGAAATTGAAAGCAAAGCATTATGGCCCTACAAAAAAGAATCCCTACGTCTTGGGCAGAACGTAGGACTTAACATATGCAGAAAACAATAATAATTACTCTTTGCTAGTGACGTGAACGACTTCATTAGTAAACTAGTTATACAACCCCTGGCCAGGAATACAAGGACAAATCCACTTATCCATATCACAGTCACTGTCACCTTCATCATCCCCGACTGCGTTGATCCTGTTAAGAAAACTCTGGCACTTGTAAACTGAATTAGACCATTGTACCTTGGAGGCTCTTGAGACCGTTTGGGTGGCTTGTATCCCAAACCATATGTATCCTTCTTCAACTGCACGTCTATCACCTGACCCCATTTCTGAGAATTACCAGCTTCTACCACTGCACGCACATCCTTGAATGAAGACATTGAAACTTCAGGCTCATTAACCTCCACCGGAGGCTCCTTAGGAATCTGGACAGCCTCAAAAGCCTGACATAACGTTTCGTGTATTTCTCCATCCACCTCTACATACTTGAATGTTGACAAGTGGCTTACCATTATATCTTCTTCGCCACAAACTATAACCCCATGACCTTCCACCATATACTTCAACTTTTGGTACAATGTTGACGTCACTGTCCCAACGCCGTGGTTCCAAGGGCGACCCAACAAACAACTATATGCGGGTTGGATATCCATGATGTAGAACGTAGTGTTAAAAACTTCTGGGCCAACCTTAATGGGTAACACAATCTCCCCGAACACGGACCTCTTCGACCCATCAAAGACTCGCACCACCA
The DNA here is from genome assembly GCA_022829125.1 of Lathyrus tuberosus. Classification (NCBI taxonomy): domain Eukaryota; kingdom Viridiplantae; phylum Streptophyta; class Magnoliopsida; order Fabales; family Fabaceae; genus Lathyrus; species Lathyrus tuberosus. The sequence continues at coordinate 3,740,974 of JALAZF010000289.1, read as the reverse complement.
AATCACTTGGCGTGCAGATTAAACCTCGTGTATCCAGCTTCATTAGGGCCTTCTTTGGTAACACATTCAATGAAGATCCTGTATCGACTAACACGTGGGACATCAAAGAACGTCTGCATTCCAAAGAAACATGCAGAGCATTGTTGTGGTTCCTCCCCGCCAGAGTCAAATCTAAATCTGTGAAGCCCAAACCATTTCCAGTGTTTACATGCGCTACAACCCCTTCCAGCTGATTCACTGATATTTCCTGTGGTACATACGTCGTGTTCAACACCTTTAACAAAGCATTCCTGTGTGATTCTGAGCACAACAATAGTGACAGAATTGAGATCTTCGACGGCATTTGACTGAGCTGTCTACGATCTTGTAATCACTCTTTCTTATCAATCTCATGAATTCTTCTACATCTTCTGAAAAAGAGTTGTCAACCTGCTTTGGTACCAAATCATCCACAACTGGTCTTTGTACAGAATCATCAACTACTTTCTTTCCCTTGTCTTGCCTTGAACTACCCACTTGGTCATTAGAGGGAGAAAAAACCCTACCACTCCTTGTGATAGCTCCAACCTCAACAGTATATTCGACTCCTGAACCCATAACGGAAGGCCCTACCAGCTCCTGCTTCTTCCCATTACATAACACCTCCGCCCCATAATTCCACGAAATGGCCTTGGTACTCTCATAAGGTACTGGTCTTGGGACAACGATGATAACCGGAACTGGCCTCGCCGGTGCTGATATATTAATTATTTTGTATAGAATGGATATAGTGGCAATGTAATCCCCCTCATCAACAAACTTCCTTTGACTGTTAACTCGGTCGAATTGCAACTGCCCGTCATTGATCAACTTCTGGATACCTGACTTTAGCAAAGTTCAACCCTCAGATTGTAGCAAACATTCTGGACAACCATCTGCGCACCCGGGAAAGACTCCCCCTTTCAACAATATTTCTTTAATCACCGACAAAGGATTTTTCAGCTCGTTCACATCAACTATGAGATCCAAAGGTTCCCCATCTTCAATGGCATTGGCCCTTGTCCCACCGTGATTGGGCATCGGGTTCTAGATTACATTCGGAGTATCATTGGTGAAGTTAATGGCTTTGGAATCAAGAAAATCTTGGACCTTGTGCTTGAACGCCTTACAATTGTCAATATGATGCCCCGGCGCTCCAGAATGGAACTCGCAATGGGCATTGGCGTCATAACCGGGTGGAGGATTGCCGGTAAGAGGAGCCAGAGTCCTTTTCTGAACCAACTGTAACTGTAACAGATATTGCAACAATTGAGAGTAAGGCATGGGCGGCACCTCGAAATGCCTATTAGCCATTCTCCATCTATCTGGGTAGCGATGGGGAGTAGTATATTGTTGCTGAGACATAGCCGGAATGCCTACGGTAGAAACCTGTTGGGTATAATTCTGATAACTTCTTCCCCTACCACGATAAGACGAAACAACGCTTGCATCCCATTCTTTCTTCTTAGAATTCCCAGCGTATGGTTTTTTACCTCCTCCAGATGAGGATCCGTCATTGATCAATATCATTCCAGACGTAATTCCGCTCTCCACTCTTTCACCAGCTAGAACCAAATCAGAAAATTCTGCTGATAAACAACCTACTAACCTCTCGTAGTAAGGCCCCTGAAGAGTGGCCATGAACATATCAATCAATTCTCTCTCCACCATAAGAGGTTGAACCCTAGCAGCCAAGTCACGCCACCTCTAGGCATACTCCTTGAAGCTTTCGTTGTTCTTTTGTGAAAGGCTCTATAAATGCATACGATTGGGAGCCATATCTGTGTTATACTGATAGTGTCTAACAAATGCCTTAGCCAATTCCTGCCAACTGTGGATACGACCCCTTTCAAGTTACATGTACCACTCTAGGGATGCCCCAACTAGGAAATCCTGGAAGAAATGCATTAACAACTTCTCGTCCTCCGGGTAGGCGGACATCTTCCTATAATAGGCCCTAACGTGAGTCTTAGGGAATGTAGCTCCAGTATATTTGTCAAAGGTAGGAACCTTGAACTTATGAGGGACCTTCACATCAGGAACCAATCCCAAATCATCCATATCCCTACCCAACGAGTTCTGACTCTCATAAGCCCTCATCCTTTCCTCAATCATTTTGAACTTTTTGTCAGCATCAGACGGGTGGCCAGCATCCCCACCTTTCATAGAAAAAACATCATCTTGCTGATCTTCCATCTAGTGATGTCCCCCAGCGCCATGCACTGCACACACACTATTACCACCTCCACCCCTTGCAGGGATCTCCACAACTGCTTCTCCATCCAGAGGAATAACAATAGTAGAAGTAGGAATACCTCCTCCCGGAGGAACAACATGGACACCACCATTACCACCTCCGCCCGGAGGAACAACATGAGTAGGAATACCTCCATGAACAATGCCTTCTTCGTCAACTTGTGCTACCAAGGGCTATGTTCTGCATCATGTCCATGAACTGATTCATGCGGTTGCAGAACTCTTGGAGCCCAGCTTGAACTTGATCCATAACCCTTCGTTGATTGTTGCGAGTAGCATAGCGGTGAGTACGAGATTCTGTAATCCTGCTAACAAAACATCGGCCAGAGATAAGGAAACCAAACAGAAACACCTGCTATGCACTTGAGTATGAAAATGCAAATGCTAATGGCATGTTTGAGTATTCACAAGGCGATCCACCCCTTGATTCCAGTTTAATAATAAGCAACATGACGTTATGGAATACCAACAATATTTGCTCATATATTAGAAAGCCGAAGAATAATCATCTGTTAATACATACAGCCCAAAATAAAGAAAAATGTATGAATACAATAATCAGGGATCCCAACCAACAAGCCTGGCGGTGATCAAATACAAAAAAAAAACTAAGGCATATCATCAAAGTCCACCATGGTCAGCCTTCCAATTTTCTCGCGCCTCACACCAAGCTTGCACCTCTTTGAAGAGCTTTCTTGTATCGGGATGTTTCGGCCTCTCGATCAATTAGGATCCCCACCTCTTAGTTTCTTCACCTCCGCTCGAATATTAAGCTCTTTTATGGCTAATACCGCTTCATTAAGTCGCTCTTCGGTTAATTTCCTCTGAAATATCTCTATTCTGACTTCTTCCTCTTTCTTTCTAAGCTTCATCTTCAACCTCTCGATCTGATCTAGAAACTTGTCTTCCTTTTGCTTGTTAGTAGTAATTGCGGTGTCTCGATGATCATCGAACTTTTGAATTCTAACCAAGGCTCTAGTCAGCTCTACCTTCTTGGACTGAAGCATGCTATGGGCGCTTCTCAAATCTTGGCCTACCCGCTGCCTGACTGTGATCTCTTCAGCTAACTCTTTCTCCTTCTTGGCCAGAAGTTCTGTCTTCATCCTAGCAGTGTAGATAGCTTCGCTTTGATCATGCTTTAACTGAATGATCTCTCTCTCTTTTTAATTCATTATTTTCTTTATGCAAATCTTCTTTCTCAACCCACAACTTGTTATATTTTTCAATCTTAATCGTATTGGGATGTTCAATCATCAGGGGATACAAAGATGGCTTTATGGAGAAAGGAAGGATCTCTTTTTCCACCCTCTTCTATATCCAATCTTCATATGGAGGAAAGGTTTTGCTGTTGCTCTTCCCAAAAGAAGTTTTCCCCTTCTTTTGAACATTTTCCCAAGCATTTACGGCTCTCTTCAGCAAATCTGAGTTAGCTTCCCCATTGAAAAACAGGGATTCTCGAACGTCCTCCTCTTTTGGTGGTTCTCTCAAGGCGTACCCAAATTTCCTGACAGCAAGAATAAGGTTGTAATTAATTACCCCCTTTCTTCCTATCAGAGGCAAGTTCGGGAAATTTCCATAACTGGTGACGATCTCTTTGCCCAACAAATTGCGGTTGGCCCATACCAGATTATCTGCCCTTAGACCCATCAGGCTTTTAGACCATTCTAACGTCTCTCGAGTATCCATGAATGCCCTAGACTGATGAAGACGATCATCAAACCACTTGTAGAAAACTGGTGCACAACAAGAGATGGGCCCTCCGCTCCTTTTTTCATTCTTATAATGCAACGAGTGGTACAAATCACCAAGCAGGGTAGGAATCAGATTCTTCATGGTGAATATCCTGACAGCATGCATATCCACAAAATCCTCCACATTTGGAAATAAAACAATCCCATAAACACACAGGCCAAGATTGCGTTAAAGACTATCCAGCTCCTAGCCTTAGCATATATAATAGCTTGACCAACCAGGAACTTCAAATAAAACCCTTTACAACCTCCTTTACTAGCGACATTACTTTCCAAAAGAGACTGACCCAAGTGCAAAACAGCAGCGACCTTTTCTAGTTTAGGAACCTCCTCAAAATAATAGAAAGGCGCTTCCTCCTTGATAGAGACACCCAAAATAAGAGCGAACTCCTCCAATGTGGGAACCAGAATATAATCAGGAAATAAGAAACAAGGTAGTGGAGGGTCATAGAATTTCACTAGAGTGTGTAGAGCCCTAAACTCATAATCAGTTATGGTGTGGACAAAATTCAGAATCTTCCCATAATCTTTCTTGAAGGCTGCTAAAACATCGAGATCTGCCAAAGCCATCAATTTGAGAACAGTATCCAGAGTAGGTATTGGGAACTTGTACACTATGATATTCTTCTTATTTTTAGTACTCATCTCTGACAATCTTCAGAAACCGGAATCAAGGATAAGATGCAAACCCTGAAAAAAACAAACATGTTAGAATGCAAAAAAGATGATGCAGATGCACACATGGGATCAAGGTATCCATAAAGCTCTGAATTGCTGCTGCATTATTGACTGAGTAAGACCCAGATTTCACTCTGACCAGAATACCAGAAATCCAAAAATCCAGAATAATGGACCAATCAGAATACCAGGTTGAGCAGTTCGTACTGACAAGAAAACCAAAAATTCGGGTTGGTTGAAGGTCAAAGTTTCCTGAAAAAACATTCCCTCTCACAGGTAGATTCTAATCTTGATGTACGGCATCCTAGCAGGTCCTCAGTATCACAGACTCTCAGGTTGAGAAATGATGATACAGTCACCATTTCTAGTTTGGCATCATCATCAATTGAGGAGGCCTCAACTGACTTCCCAATGAATGGTCTCCAGAGTTATAAGCTCTCTAAGTCAACATCCTATTGTCTGCACCAATGCGCAGGATATGGCATCTCCAAAGAGAACCTCGTCTGAATGTGGATTTCGTGTACACTAAGTCTGGCCAGACGCCACACAAGCCACACTACTTTCCACTGTAATCCTAAGTGTATACTCAAGCCTGGGTATTGGGCTTATCTCTCATGGAACCAACCCACCCAACAGCACAACAGCAGCAGAGCAGTATGATAAAAATAATCGAAATGCAATAAATGCAGTAAAATACAGTAATATATAGCAAATAATGCACAAAAGTAAACACCCAATGAAAAAGAAACAAACAAGCGCTAGGATTGACTCGCATAGAGAACCAGAGAGTCTCCAGCAGAGTCGCCAGTTGTCGCAACTGCGAAAAACAACCGGCGGAAACAGAACAGAAGAGTCGCCACCGAACATTATTTATCCCAACGCAGGGAAAGAAAACGATGGAAGAAAAAATAAAGAAGGGAAAGACATGGTCATCGCAACCATAGTCCGGGTTCGGGAGTCAGTTACGCGAGGGGAAGGTATTAGAACCCCCACGCGTCCATCGTACTCGATGGGATCCACGCTTATTGTCTAATTAAAGGGTGAGTTATCTAAAGCCTACGGTCAAACGGAAACAGGAAGGTAAAAATCAAAAACAGACTCGCAAGGATTATCGCAATCCTATGCCTACGTATCTTCGTGGACGGACGAAGAATCAGAGTCGACGTAGTTCGACGGACTACGCACTAGAGGGGGAAGGTTGCTCGCCAAGACATCGTCGTCTTGTGCCTACGTATCCTCAATCAGACGAGAAAGAGGAAATCAGAGCAGTCGTAATTTGACATACGGGTCGGTAAGTGTTTTTTATGAGCGACGTTAGGTTCGCGTCCGGCAGTTAGGGGCGATGCCTGTTTGCGACTGAACGGAAATAACTTGCTCTTTTCTGAAAATGATTTGAAGCCCAAGAATCCCGAAGGATAAAAATGATTTGAACTTGGTTTGTGTTTTTTAGATAGAAGTGGATTGAAGTTAGTTTGAAACTCGCATTGCACTGAAGTCTATGACAGGCGTGAATGCGTCGCACGGTCGCCCCCAACGGGACGTATGCTAAACACCCTAGAAAATTGAAGGGAAACCCCTCATTCTTTATTTCCCATGTACTTAAGGCTCGTGATGCATAATGCTCGTTGTATTAATTAAGTGTTTTGGACTTGTTTTTGAGATGAGAAGAGAAGACTCAAAGGTTGAAAAGAAAACAACTAAGGGAAACTCACCTAAATGTTGTCATGTAATATGGTCCTAAGGTTGAGGTTTAAAAGGGACTATCCTAATTGTTATCATGCATGGATTAGCTCCTAATGTCTATCCTACTCCAAGCTTAACCAAAAATTAAGTTGGACTAGGGAATCCTAAGGAATCATGCAAAAGCAAACCAAAACCTATGAAAATAAACCAAAAACAACAGCTACAATAGCGCTTCTGCACCTGCACAACAGCAAAATCCAGCAAGCACACCAACCAATGTTTAATAGCTCATGTATTCAGCACATAACAGGTGTAAAAGGTACCAGGCAGTATGAAGGAATAATGGACAACATGTTAAAATCCAGAACGTCAAGTGTGAAAAGTCAGGCAGCATGTGTTTATGAACACTCAAACAATACAACACGCAAGCAACACTTGAAAATGAACATGCATAGCAAGGCAAACCAAACATAGAAATTGAAAGCATCCAGAATGAGCCACAAAGGTCATGTTAACAACTCACGAACGTGTAGTATCAACAAAGTTGCACAACTTAATCATTCACCAAAACATCATGCATAAGCGAAATCGGACACAAGCAATGATCATGCATCACAAGTCCAGCAAGTTAAGCTTTAATCAACAATCAACATGATTCAAATGTGTGTGCAACGTGTTCATTGCATCAAGAAAGAAACAACATAATCATGGATATTCATCAACGAAAACCAAAAGTCGCGTGTCGGAAAATCACATTCAAACCCTCTCGTGAGGTAAAAACAGCTCAAGAATAATCCACAAATCAACATCATATCAATCCATGAAGTTTAGGCATACAAAGGATCTCAAACAAGCAAGAAAAAGCATGAAAAACACATTTTGTCCCAGAGTAATTGGTTACTCTAATTGAGGTAACCGGTTACTCAGTTGAAAAATTGTCAAAAACGTGAAAATTAAGGCAGAGTAACCGGTTACCCTATTTTGAGTAACATGTTACTCTGACAGAAAATTACTAAAAGCGTGAAAATTAAGCAAGGTAACCGATTACCCTGATTTGAGTAAACGATTACTCAGGGACAGTGACAGAAAAATCAAGCTCCAAAAGCACTTTTCAGCAGTAAATGACTTATCCAAACATCCAAATGATCATGTAATCAATTATGCACGAAATTACATTGAATTACAACACTCAAACATCAATTAGATTCAACAAACAACAACATCAACAATCAACATCAAGCAAATGGATCAAAACACATTAGAAACCATGGATCTATATTGTATAAGTCGAAATTAAACTAAATCAAGTATGGATCTGAAATTAACCAACCTACAAAGCCAAGAATTTCTTTGGTAAGTGTTGCAAACGAAAATTGATGAATCAAAACAAGAAATTCAGAGATCTATGAAGCTTTATCAAGAACACTTGAAGATCCAAGCAATAATCCCCAAGTAAGCAAAAACTCTCCAAGAAGTGATTCTAAAACTTTGAATCTAGATCCAAACAAGTTGCTACTGCACAATTGAACCAAGAATGATGATGTGATGGAGGTTTAGCTCGAGATATCACAAATTCCAATGAAGAATTTGTGAATCTATGAATATGGAGCTTTTGTGAGGGTTTTGAAATGAGAGAAAAGTTGAGAGAATTGGAGTGAGATGTGTAGAAAATTCAGAAAATGGATCAAAGTTATGGGAGGTTTGGAGTGAATTGATTTTAATATGGACTAGGTTAGGAATTCAAATGTGGTTTAGAGTGTGGGTTAGTAAGAGGAATGGAAATTAGGAGTGGAATGTTTGAATTTTTGGAGGGAAATGGTGAAAATTGTGAAAATGAATCAAAATTGAATCAATTCTAGATCCTTCTCATAATGCACATGGAAATCACATGATCACAATTAGCTCAAAAATTCTGCAGTGCTGAAAATTGCCATATTTTTGCAATTTTCGTACAGAGTAATCGGTTACTCCAATTAGGGTAATCGGTTACTCTATTCAGAAATTCAAAATCTTGGTTCCAAAGGAGGGAACATTGTAGAATCGCTTATTTTCAACCGTTCTGAGCCATACTAAGCCTCTGAAGCCTGCCATTCGATATTGCCACTGAATCATGCCTAAAATATGCTGTGAATTGCCTTATGCACTCAGAATATCCTGCTAAAAAAATATTGTTCGGTGCCGAGTCACTAAGCAAAAATAACTGTCGGAGCCTTTGATAATCAAATCATATAGGGAGCAAAATAAATGCTCGAAAAGACCTTGAAAGCCATCTGCTTATCTCTGTATACTGCTGAAATGTCCTCTGAATTGGATGACACGCTGAGGTGCAAGAAATACCTTGATCCCATGCCCAAAAGAACCATGCAAATGCAAAATGATGATGCAAATGAAAAGAAACATAAGCCAGTTAGAGTTAGGAACATGAGGGCAAATTTTGGGGTGTTACATTGAGGTGATTTTTTCAAGCTATCAAGCTAAATGTCTTGTGTCAAAATAATCTGACTGACTGTAGGAAAGCTCTATTCTCACCTATTCTCCACCACTTAAGGCTCGTGGCGCATAATTCTTCTTGTATTTTATTGTGTTTGGAATTTGCTAAAGGAAAATGCCACTTGATGTTGGATCAATGATTTGTTTGGTTGTTTAAGAAAATATTTTGGTTAATGGGGAGGTTGATGGCAATGCAAAAGCAATCGACTTACAAAGGGTGAATGTAAAATAGAGTGTAATTGGTTAAGGGTTGATGGTGATGGAAATCCTATTGAATTTGTTTTTTATGAAAAATTCTTGATGTTGGATCAAGCTTATTTGTTTTCCTTTGAAAAGTGGTTGATTAATTTTATTCTTGCATTAAGGAAAACCTAAGCAACTAACAACCAAAGAAAAGCAATAAAATTATTACACGTCATGGGAGTGGGGGTACATTTTCTCAAATGGGGATGGTACCAAGCCATAACAAAATAAATCATCACACATATGCATGCAAATAAGGGTATGAAATGCAAGTCAAGTCTCATTGTCTGAAAGCCCAAGAAGAGGCTATGTGAGGTTGATGACGATCGTGAAAACAATCGACTTACAAGGGTGCTTGAAAAGGACTTGATATTAAATCAAGAATTAGTTAGAAATGGGCTTGAATTATGCAAATGATAAATGAGATTTAAAATGCATTATGGCATGCGCAACAAATATATGTGAGTAAAAGCACAAATGAAAGCAAACATCATAATCAAAATAAAATTAAGCTAAGGGCAAAATTATTAATCATGTTAAATATTAATATATAATAAAATTAATTAATAATTTAATTAATTAGTATTAAATAAAAATATTTAAAATAATTAGCAACCACATATTTTTAGTTTTTTTAATATTATAAATGAAATTTATAAAATTAAACCTAATTATTTAATAAAATTAATCAATAATTTGATTAGTTAATATTAAATAAAAATGTTTAAAATATTAAAAAATATTTTTTGGTTTTTTAGAATATATTATAAAATATAAAACAATTAAAATAAAAATAAGAAAATAAAATAGAAAGTAAAAAAAGAAAATAAAATAACAAAGGAAATAGAGTCTAAATGGGCCAGATAGTGAAAGTAAGATAGGGGGTGCAGAAAACAAAATTCCCCAAGCCCATTAGCTAGCAAGCCATGCGCCTGAGGGTTCATACCCTGAACCCTGGTCAACATCGTTGACCTAAAAGTAAATCTGGGGCGCATGATTGATCAGGGAATCAATTCCAACTTTGATCCAATGGTTAGAAAATGAGGACGCATGGTAAGGATGTGGGAGGTACGTGCATGGGATCGGAGGTAAAAGTTACCATGTCGGTGACATTTGTCAAGGGGAGGGACAAGTGTCACCACCCCTGGCTCGCCAAACAAACACATTTGCATGATGAAGATTAAAGTACAGAAAATGGTAGAGAACGATCTCATTTCACAGATCTCACACTCTCTATTCTCTTATCTCTCTCACATCTTTCTTCACTATGCAAATAAGACCTTGCCAGAACCCTAAGATTGGCTGGAGAAGATAGTGGTCCACGGCAGCCGCCAACGTCTTCTCCGGCGAGACCACCTCCAAACAAAAAACAACCTACATAAACCCCACCTGATTTTTTCTCCCCAATTCAAATCTAAACAAAAATCACACTAAAGCGGCCTCAAATCTTCGGATTGAGGTTGTTCCCAAACTTAACCCTAAATCCAAAACTCAATAAAAATTAAGCAAATCAAAGAATCTATGCTACTCAGAGGGCACAAAACAATATGAAATCAAGTAAGGCATTTATTTTGAAGAGAAATAAAATTAAGAAGCTACCTCTTGAAGACTTCCCTTGGACGAGCTTCTTCAAGCAATTTCCCAGGTAACTCTGCTTCAACTTTCTTCCTCTGTGTCTAATTTCTCTTCTTATCTCCTTTTTGTTCTCACTAATTCTCTGCGCATGATTGCTTTTGTGAGTAGTTTTAGAGCAAGCTATTTTTAATCTCAATGTGAGACTTAGAAAGCCTTTTGAGTATGAGCTTTTGTTAGGGTTTTTGAGTATCTTGCAGAGTAGTATTTTTAGGTTTTCTAAGGTGTTCTTTGAATGAATTATGATGGAAATATTTAGGATCAGAAAATGAGTGAGGTATGTGTGAGAATCACGACTTGTGTGAATCTGTTAGAAATGGGGATGAGGTGGAAATTTTCATGAATGAATCCGTTCTGAGTACGAGCCTGATTTGGTGGGATATTCAGATAGTGGAATTAAGGGAATTTACTATGCTATTTTGTCATTTCTGTTGCACCTCTTTTTGTGTAATTGTGTGGTCCCCATGTACTTGCTTGTTATATATTTTTGTGCATTTCTGAATTATGGTATGAAAATGGTATTTTGCTCGTGTTGTTGTTGTTGATTGTACCATGAATTTGTTGTATTTTTCCTTTGAATTCCATATGTGCCAAGTACTTTCTTATTGCTGCTGCTATGTACTTTATTTATGCTTTCAAATTGTGGTTTGAATTATACATATACTGCCTGTTGTACTAATCCTTGGTTTCATTTTCTTTCCATGTGCATTGTTTTGGCATGAGGAATTTGGTGGAAGATTTAGATTGATGAAGACTTGGATGAGGGCAGCGAGGAAGCTTGGAATGAAAGGCAAGGATTGATGAGCATTAGCACGAGGAAAGTTTGGCATGAAGAAGAAGTTAGTAGTTTGGCATGAAGACTCTTAGGTTGGAATGGAAACTTTTTGGTACAAAGACAAGGAATATGGTACTTGATTGTCTTAGGCTAAGGTTTTGTGAATTTGTACCATTTAGGCTTGTATTTTCTTGTAACCAGACTTGTAACCTCATGTAATTTCTCTTGCAAACAACTTTAGCTTTATGATCTTGAATTTGTCAATGGAAATATGGCATCCTTGCTTTTGTGAATCAATGAATCCTTGTATCCTATGATGTTCTTTTGAATTCCTTTTAGAATCACTTTGAATTTGAACCTTGTATTTACTTTGAAAGTAACTTTGAATTTGAAAATTGATCTTTGCACCAAATGTACTTTGAAATTCCATCAAGTTTGCACTTGTATTTTGTACTTCTAGTTTTTGAAAATTTGAACCTTTTCAATTGCTCTTGTACCAATTAAGAGTTTTCATGGCATCTTGAATTTAATCACATAGCAAATATTATACACCATTCTCTGAAATTAGATAAGGAATGAAACCTTCACAACTATGCAAATCATGTCTCTTGATTAATGAAGTCACTTGACCTAGCCTTGATGCATTTGAATTTGAAACTAAAGGTAACCATACTTGATAACATTTAACATCCTATTTGCAATTCTAAAAAATAAGGATATCACTTTGCTTCCATGTATTGCCAAACCTTCATACCACTTGCATTTAAGTCCTTTCAACCATGTGATTGAGGACATTACCCACTCTAATTTCCACCTGAACTCAACACACTTGCAAGAGACAATTATGAAAATACAAAGACCATAAGAGAGACCTATAATCAAAGTAATCATAAACAAGAATTTCATAGCCTATCCTCAGAGGATCATGGCCAAAGGCCAAATGATCACCCAAAGAAAGATCATTAAGCACACAAATGTTTGGTATAAGAAAGCAAAAAGGTAGGACAAATTTGTGGTATATCAGATGCCTCTAGATCACCAATAGTAACCAAATCATCTAATCTAGAGGCTTCGCTGCTCACCAACCTATCAAAGAAGGGGTCTTTCAACTTATTCACAAAGATTCCAGTCATTTCTTTCTCAGACAATGAAGGCTCTACCTGAGCAACCAGTTCTTTCCATCGCTGGGCATACTCTTTAAAAGATTCCTTTTCTTTCATCGACATGCCTTGGAGTTGCATGCGGTCAGGTGCCATGTCCAAGTTATACTTGTACTGGCAGAGAAAAGCATCCGGCAAATCTTCCTAACTCTGAATTTGTCTCTGCTCTAAGCTCATATACCACTTCAGCGACGCACCACTTAAACTGTCTTAGAAACAGTGGATAAGCAGCTTGTCATTGTCATTATTGGCTGCCATCTTCCTAAAATACACCACCATATGGCTTCGCGGGCATGTATGGCCTTTATACTTCTGAAAGTTAGGTGTCTTAAACTTGGCCGGGATAACCAGATTTGAAACAAGGCTCATATTTGTAGTAGATGACCCAAAGATGTTGGTTCCCTCAATAGCTTTAACCTTCTTCTCTAAGGCCCTATGCCTTTCAACAACAGGACCAGAGAGGGTTACAGCAGCAGGCACGATGTATGTAAAAAGCCTTATATTGTTTGTCCATGTCAGCCATAGATCCACGTTGAGCAAAAGCGACAGAAAATTCAGGAGGATCCACATTAATCACAAGAGTATTGTGTCACCCTTGACTAGCCAACTTGATTGCAAGCTTCTTGGCTTTAGTAGCATCCTCTACAACATCTTCCTTTTGAGCCAGCTTCAGCATGGCTTCCAGCCGTTGGTCCATCTTCCCTCGTAGAGAGTCGATGTTAGTCCTTATCGTTATTTGATTGGCTTTAATTTGTCCCAGCGTCATGTTGTAATTCTGACGTGTCGGGTATCGATGTCAGGTAGTCAGATTGTCTCTCTGGAGGAAAAATGGTAGAGTGTATGAGTTTTTTGCTTTGTTTTGAGAATGAATGCATGAATGCATGTATGTTCATTTACAATGCTCTCGGTCACCTTATTATTGTTAAAAGTATTAAACATTTAACATCACAATCATAATAAAGAGACACAAAAACACATATGAATAAGGAAACATAAACTTCAACATTTCATTCATTTGTAGATCTCACGTTCAAATTCAAAGGAAAGTCAAGTCTTTTGAAACAAGTTACAAAGAAACAATAAGTAAATAACAATCTTCACGAATATTCAGCATCAGACTACCAAGCAATCCTAAAGGTGACTCCTTGAGCTTTGCAAATTGCTTCCAAGTCGGTAGTGAGTTCTTCCATCATCTCTTTGTAGAACTTGATACAATTGAAGACTTGATGAGGAGTATTCTCGTGGCACATAATCAAATTTGCCTCCTTTAGCTTTTCAGGGAGCTCTTGACTAGCAAAGTTCAACAAACTAGCCAAGTTCATGAATTTTTGTTTCCATTCGGAGTACATGGCTTGAAGGTTAACAATAACAGCATCCTTTTCACGTATATCAGCTTCAGCCCCTTTGCACTTATCCATCCAATGAGTGCATGCCTTTACCAGCTCTTGATAATCTTTTCTAGACCTCAAATCATGGATTTTTTCAATAGCTCTGTCTAGTCGGAATTTCTCCTAAAAGTATTCTTGATGATTCCTTTCCTTTTCAAACCTTTCTCGTGCTAAGTTGTCCTTTTGGCCTTGGAGGGTGTAGCGCGCGATTTTTTTCGGTGACGCGACTACCTTATCGCGGAATTTGGGTTTTCTCCTCAATGAAGAAGAGGGGGTGTTACTTTCTGATTTCTTATTTATCCTATGAAGCTGGAAGGGAAAGGGAAGCTATCTAAAATAACCTTGCACGCGAGTGTTTAACTGAACAAACGCTTAAAGAGATTTAGGGAGTCAAGGTCAGGTTATACAATGGGGAGTTATCAATTACCCATCCTATATGTGGTTATCCACAGGATGTTAGCTTTAGGTTTCTCTTTGTACTTGATAGTGTTTATCCGTTAATGGGTTGGGAAAGTTACTTGGGAAATATGAGAGAGTGAGTGAGTTTTTGTTGATGTTCGGGTTTTCCTGATGTTTTTGGTAAGATATTGAACCTAAGTTTTGATTGATATGAAGGTACTGGACCTAGAGCTTTTGATTAGTATGAAGTTACTGGACCTAGAGTTTTTTATTAGTATAAAGGTACTGGACCTAGAGTTTTTGATTAGTATGCTCGCTAAGATTTTGCTATCTTATGCCTACGTATTCCCGTTTAAACGAAACAGGGAAATCAGAGCAATCGTAGTTCCTCCTGTTCTAAGGGAGGAAAAAGATATTTGGTGTCTTGTTCAAAGCCCAAGATTGAAGCTAAAAGGTTGATTATTTGTGTCTTTTTCAAAGCCCAAGATTGAAGCTAAACGGTTTGACTGAGAGAGAACTTGTTATCTCTAAAGAGAGACATCTCGTCTATTTATCACAACTGTTGGGTGACTGATTATAAAGGAGGATTACTTTAACTGGGATATGAGAATCCAGCAATGCCATAATTTCCTTTATAGGGGTGTTATCCTTAAGGAGAAAATTTTAACTCATTGTAGAGCAATGCCGTTTTTCCTTAGGAATTTCTCATACTAAGAGAGGGATAATGGCATAGATGTAAATAATCTAGAGGCTTGCCGCTTACAGCAATTAGTTGAAAGAAAGGGATTTACCAAGATAAAAGATGGACAGCAACTTGGATATTTGAATCAACAAGTGTGCCACTTATAGCAGTTATCTGGGATTAGGGTTTGTTTAGAATGTCTGTTTGGATAAGTGATAAGACTTCCTACAGAGGGATTTTGATTTCCTCTGAGGGGATGTTGATTTTTGTGTACCTTGATAAAAGCCCAACATTGAAGCTAAGAGGTTGATTGAATTCACTGGGGAAGTCCTTATACAAAGCCTAAGAGGAGGCTGAAAATGACCGACTCAACAAGAGAGTGTTTTTATATGTCTTGTACAAAGCCCAAGATTGAGGCTAAAAGAGACTGACTCTTTTGGGGATATCATTATACAAAGCCTAAGAGGAGGCTAAAAGTTTGACTTTTCTGGGGAAAATGTTCTATCTATTTCGTACAAAGCCCAAGATTGAGGCTAAAAAGGGATTTCGACTCCGCCGGGGAGGGTTTGTATGTGTCTTGTACAAAGCCCAAGATTGAGGCTGAAAAGAAATTGACTCTGTGGGAAAGAAATCTTTATCTGTCTTGTACAAAGCCCAAGATTGAGGCTAAAGGAGACTTTACTGACTCGGTTAAGGATATTTTAGGTGTCTAGTACGAATCCCAAGATTGAGGCTGAAATGAGTTTGACTCTGCGGGAGAGTATTATCTGTCTAGTACGAAAATAAATTATTTCTCAAAAGCATAAAAGTAGGCTGAAAGGAATTGACTCCAGTGGGGAAGATATTTGTCCCAAGCTTAAGAGAAGTTTATGAAGATTTATGTCTTGTACAAAGCCCAAGATTGAGGCTTTAAGGGTTTGACTCAACAAGAGAGGGCTTTTATCTGTCCTGTACGAAGCACAGGATTCTGGCTGAACAAGCTAGAGAAATCATTAAACCTAAGACGAGACTGACTTCTGCTAGGGAAATCATTATATCAAGCCTAAGAGGAGGCTTGAAAAGATGGAGTCAACAAGAGAGTGTTTTTATCTGTCTCGTACAAAGCCTGAGATTGAGGCTAAAAAAGGGTTTGACTCAACAAGAGAGTCGGAAAAGGTGATTGACTCAACAAGAGAGCCTTAAAAGTATTAACTCAACAAGAGAGTCTGAAAAGATTACCTCCGCTATGGAGAATCATTGTACAAAGCCCAAGAGGAGGCTGAATGTGCTGAGGAAAGGAAGGATCATTATATAATGCCTAAGAGGAGGCTAACTTCTGTCGGGGATTATTGAGATCCCGAGGCAGGTCCAGATGGGAAATTAACTCTTGCTAAGGATTATAGAAGAGTTGAGGTATCAGATGCCTTAAGGCTCTGATTTGGGATAATGTTATACTGATAATAAACTGACCCTGGTGTGGGGATTTTAGGAGAGAGACTGGGTTTTTAGAACCCATGGGTTTTAACTCAACTGGAGATTGATCCAGAATGACTGGGGTTTCTTCCTATGTTTGTAGGGAACTTGAGAATGTCTTTGGGACTCAAGGTTAGACTGTCCAAGTCTATTGGTGTGGAAGAATTTTATCTTTTGTATGATGTCCAAGAGAAGGCAGGTGTTTTAAGGGATGAGAATCAACCCTAAATTAGTCTGAGATCTTAAACAGGAAACACTATTCTAGCAAAGGATGACTAAGTTCTGCAATATACGTTTAAAAGGTCTTCAGGGTCCTTGTATTAAGCCCAAGAGAAGGCATGAGAACTTCTAAGAAGCCGGCGGGTCCTTGTACAAAGCCCAAGAGGAGGCGGGGATGCTTTTAGGAAGCCTATGGGTCCAAACTTAAGAAGAGTTCAAAAAAAGTTTCACCGAGAATAATCTTTTCTTTAATGAACAGTTCTGGGGTTTGAAGAAATTCAAGAGAAGTTTCACCGGGAATTAATCCTCTCTGGGGAAACTGAATTTCTTTGACAAATTCTAACAGTGACAGTCTGAGAAAAGGTTCATCGAGAATACTGCCTTTCTCTTTGTTCCATATTGTTTAAGCCTAAGAGAAGGCAAGACTGTATCTGGAAATCCTATGGGGATCTATGTTTGACTGTATTAAAGAGTGATCAACATGGCTTTACCTAGTTCTAGACCTAGTTGTCGGGGAAAACTCTAAATAACTATACTAGAATATATACAGTTGATACATGACAAGTATTTAAAAGGATATGAAAGAAGGACTTACAGGGGGAGCAGCTTCCCACAACACAGTTATATATATTAAAGCATGTAAAAGAAAGCTGATAAAAACTTACAGTCGAGCAAGCTTCCATGCTGTATTGTTAGTTATTCAAAGAAATTAAAGAAAGTTTTTATAACAACTGTATGTTTGAATCTAAATCAAAGAGAAGTTCTTTTTGAAAAGATCGTTGGGGATTATACTCAAGGAGAGGCCCAGATATAACAGTGATTGCACCGTTGTTTTGAAGATCGTATCGGGACTTACACAATGACTGAGGCCCAAAAAAATATTTATTTACAAAAGGGTTGACTCTTACACTCTTTCAAGAGGCCCAAAGATGTTTTGAAAAAGAAAAATGGGACTTACAACACTAGGGGAGGCCCAGATGATTTTTGTTTAAAAGACGACGACCGCGCCGAGATTTTTGAAATCGGATCGGGACTTATACAATGACTGAGGCCCAAATTATTTATTTACAACAAGGATTGGGTCTTACACTCTATTAGAGGCCCAAAGATGTTTTAAAATTTAAAATCAAGAGGAAACCCTAATTTTAAATAAAATGTTATTTTTCAAAGGAAATTAAATGAAAAAATAATATAAAATACCAAATATATTCAAAAAATAAGTTGTACATCTTGAAAAATATTTTGAAAAATCAAGTTTAATTACATGAGAGTTTGAAATTCAATTGGTTTTGAAAGATCAAAGTGAAAATTCCATTTAAAATGTTTAAAAACAATTAAAATGAAATCAATGACTGAGGCCCATATTATATTAAGTAAATAATATAAATTTTATTTTTTTGTAAAATAAAATAATTTAACATTTTTCTGAATTTTGAGAAAAAGAATCAATTCAAAAACATAAATATTCAGAGAGAAATTAATTTTTAAATCAATTAACAAAAATAGCAAAATATTCAAATATTTGAAAATTTGAAAAAGGGCGCCAAGAACACCTAGTTCTTGCTCGCGTGCCCTGTTTCTTCAGATTTTCATTTTCTCACTTTTCTCCATGATTTCTCAATGGTTTTGCACGATTCAAACACAAATCTTGTTCGTTTTTGAATAAGGATCACAACCATATAGATTAATTGCATTTATATTAAGTATTGAGTGAGAAATCAGAAGAAAACCTCAAGAACACTAATTTCAGCATGAACACAATGAAATTCCATACACGATTGATTCATGGCAATTGATTGAGGGTTATCACTCCATACATGATTAGGAACATATGGCAAAATTATTGTGCAGTAAAATATGCATGCATCATGGAGTTTGAAGAGCTCATGCTTACCTCTTGTAGCTGGTGATCGAGTTTGGTGATAGAGGTGTTGTAAGTTGGTTCCAATGATCTGGACAACTTCCTTAGGTGCCAAGGAGCGTGTTTGAATGCTTGAAATGGATGGAAATGATCTGGAACTTGATATGGCACCTCAATTGCAAATCTGCTAAAGGCTTGTGCAAGTGGCTGGTGATTTTGAGAATCTGATGTTCCAGATGTGATTTTGTGTTATGGATCACTTATTTATGTTATATGTGAGGTGTGTGAACCATTGGTTTGGTTGGAATTGCTCTCAAACTCAAAATCTGATTGTGACTTGAGTTAGAAGGCAAAATTGGAGTGAAAGTGGTGGTTTTGAGGAAAGCATCATTTAGGGTGCTTTGGTGTACTTAAACTGATCACAAATGAGCTCTATTTATAGTAGAGCAAGTTTGTTTTGCAAGCAATAGGGAATGAAAACTGCAGCAGGCCTTTGGCCAATTGTGATCAAATGGAATCTCAAGTCTCCTCTAGCCATTGACTTGAGATTAGAGCACAGGCTATGTAGCTTTGGTTCAGAGATAAATTTTGACTTAATTCAGTTGGAATAGGCTCAGTTCATGCCACCTTGGTGCATCCATTAAAGGCTTGGAAATAAAATTGGAGTCTTGGCACTTTTTAGCCTTTTTAGGTTTGTTAGGGCTACTTGTAAATTCTTGGACTTGGGAGGCTTGGAGATCAGATCATCCCCATTGGATTTGATCCTCTGATGTTTCCAAATTGATGACAAGGCTTGGAGTTATCAGATTTGGGCAAATCGAGCAAATGTGCACAATTCTGCCTTGTAAAACCAGTTCATGATGCCATGTTTCAAGGGCTGTGTCTCCTTGCTAAAATTGAATTTGGAGATGATCTGGTACTTCTTGGAAAGCCCTTATGGCATATTTTAACTTTGATGTTCACCCCTAGACCTGGTTGGACTTAGATCAAGGTGAAAAATGATCCTACATTTTGGAAAAAGTAAGGCAGATTCTGACTTAGTGAAAATTTCACTAAGTGTTGGAAAAATGTCATTTTCATGTTTTCAGCCATTTTGATCACTCCATAACTTAAAATCCATGAGGAATTGGAGTTTGATGTAATTGAAGCTTTTGTAGAGTGTAGTAAGACCTACAAATCCAGCTTTGGATCACCCAAAATGGTTGTTTGGATCACAAGTTATGGTCCTTGGAAGTTGGTACCCTAGCCATTTTGTTCCATAACTTAGAAAAATTCTAAGTTTTTTATGATTACCCGTTTTACAAGTTAACTCACTTTCTTTGATTTTTCTTGATGAATGATGATTCAAATCACATATTAACATTCTTTTAGGGTTAAGGAACCTTGTTTGACCAAAAATCCAAAAATTCAAACTTGGATTTTTGTACAGTTGACTTTTTCACTAGATTAAATTTTGACTTTGTGATTCTTTTGTGAAATCAATCCTTGGGCTCAATTAAACTTCATGGATGACTTACAAGGGTATTTAGGAATGTCTTGGACTCCTCCCCAAGGTTTGAGATCAAGGGTAGGTCAATAGTCAAGGGTAGGGTTGACTTTTTCCATCAGAAACCTTAATTTGTGATCAGATGGTTTTGAGTTCTTGTGGCTCATGAATTGAGCTCTTTGAGTTATTCAAATCTTTTAAACATGCCAATATGATGTATTTTAGGTCTTTGAAGTTCATTTTGAAGCTTCAAGCCATGCCTCACTTCACAAGTTAACTCAAGGGTTGAATTAGGTCAAACCCTAATTCCTGATTTTTTGATAGATAAACCCTCAAGGTGATTTTGCCATTTTGGATGGGTTCTTGTGATCCTTTTAAGCTTATTGGGCCATATATTGAGGCATTGGCTCATTCCTAAATAGGAATTTTCATCTGGAGGCCTCAGTCAACCAAAACCCTAATTTGGTGACACTGGCGATCTTGAGGCTTGATCCACTTGGAATGTTGCAAATTTGTGCTTTATTCTTGATGTGGGAGTCCTCTTGATCCCTTACAGGTGTTTGAAAGGCTAGAGAAGTTGAAGATCATGTCATTTCTTGATTGATCCTGTGTCTAAGTGCTCTGAGAGGGCCCAAAACCCTAATCTTTAATTGTAGTGTGCTTAACCATCTTCGAGGAGATTGATGAGGCATGAGGGTTCATCCATATTGTGATGATGATTTGAACAATGATGGGAAATCTTGGTGGTCAAAATTTGGGGTATGACAGATGCCCTTATTTAATCTTCTTGGACCCGAAGGTGTGAATGGCGAATGTATTTGGGCATTCGGGGTGCAAGAGGATTAAATATCGGAATACCCGAAATTTTGATGGTGGTTATGAATGGTAGATTGCTCATCCATCTTCTATTGCTAAGAAATGATTCTTTAGAAAAGGTAAAAACTTCCCCTCGATCCTGGTCTTCAGCCAAGGAACTGGTCTTAGTTTCTGAAATAAACTTCCCCTCGATCCTGGTCTTCGGCCAAGGAATTAGTCTCAGTTTCTAAAATAAACTTCCCCTCGATCTGGGTCTTCAGCCACGGAACTGGTCTCAGTTTCTGAAATAAACTTCCCCTCGATCCGGGTCTTCAGCCATGGAACTGGTCTAAGTTTCTTTTGTCAATAAACTTTCTTGACAAGGGACGCCATTTGTAGCGGTTTTCCTCAAACTTCTCGCCAAATTTTCCTGGGGAGATGCCATTTGATGGGAAAAAGTTTTGATGTCAGACTTGCTGGGGAAACCCATTTGTCTGAGCTATAGAGGTGTACAAACTTCTCTGTTAGAGACACCATTTGTCGACTCTACTGGGGAAAACGAGTCTCTTGAGAGGCTATTTCCTGCTTGGGGATATTACATCATACTTTTCCCCGATCTTCTCGGAGAAATGCCATGTGATTCAATTTAATTTTGAGGTGCTGATGACTTCATTAACATTGACTCTCTTGGAGAAAAAAATTCAATGTGTTGCTGAGAGTTTTTAGTTGCGAGGCATTCTCTGGGGATTTTCCTTAATCCGGGAAAGCGAAGATATCATCTTCAATGGTGAAGAGTGATGTTTGTCGAAGGTCTTTTTGTCTTTTAGAGGTTCAAGTTATCAAAGTGGTTGGGGACCATCTCTAATCCAGAGATAAACTGGAGAGAGATTGCTTAGATGATTCATTTCCTGACGAGGAAAGAACTGACAACTCGATTGAGAGGACTTTTATCACTAGGGGATAAGACCGACTAGAGTGATAGTGATGCAATATGAATATGAATGTAAATAAATAATGCATGATGTATGTATGTTTATGCTGACAAAACTGATGCGACATACAGATTAATGTATGAACACGACTGGATACTCGGCCACTGCAGGGGACGAGGAAGCGCCATTTGGTCCAAAATAGCAATTATGCCTTGCTTAGGAGAGATAGTCCCTGCGGGGAAAAATGTTGGTCGGACTTAGGAGGTAAGAACTCTGCCGGGGATATCAGATGGGAAAATCACATCTGATACAGTTAATCCTTCGTTCAGGCGAACTGGTTTAGAAGGAGTACTTTGATTCTACACTTTGAAGCTTAATCGCCTTTGGAGAAGCAATCGATGTTCTTTCGATGATCAACAGTCAAAAGAATTGTCGTCTTCATTTTAATAGCAGAAAAATATGACAAGTAAATTCATTTTTGTTTTATTTCAAGAATCATTAATCATGTTAAAATGTCGTTCTGTAAAGCTAAAACAAATAAGAATTGCAAACAAAAGCACTAGGGCTCAAATTTTATTGATAGAATGGAAATCAGCCAAGCGCGTGATCCATAGAGTATTTGTAAAGTTAGAAAATGGCAATTTAAGGGAAAAGGGCTACATTGAAACATAACGACCGCTACCCTTCTTCCAACTTTGAGTTCTGGACATCCGGAGCTTCTGTCGAAGATGACCTTGACTGGAGTTTTTTCTGATGGATGGCATTACTGCTGAGGAGTTGAACTGATTAGACGTAGTTACTTGCCATTAATCCCTAATTTTTGCCTGGATTATACCTTGATATTTCCAATCCATCGGGATGTTTTTTTTTAGTTTAGTTTAGGCGAAGTATTTCTTGACTACGTCAACGTTTGTGGGGTAGGAAAATTCTTCTCCATCCATGGTTGTGAGTCTCAAGGCGCCGCCTGAGAAAGCTCTCTTGACCATATAAGGTCCGTCATAATTCGGAGTCCATTTGCCCCGGGAATCAGTGAGGAATGATTGTGTCTTCTTGAGCACGAGGTCTCCTTTCCTGAAGACACGGGGTCAAACCTTTTTGTCAAATGCTTTCTTCATTCTCTGTTGATACAACTTCCTGTGGCATAGTGCCGTTATTCACTTTTCTTCGATTAGGTTAAGTTCGTCGTGTCGGCTTTGACACCATTCAGCTTCTGTTAGCTTAGCTTCCATCAATACCCGGATTGATGGGATCTCTACCTCTATGGGGAGCACTGCTTCCATGCCATATACTAAAGAGAAAGGGGTTGCCCCTATTGAAGTGCGGATAGATGTAAGATAACCATGAAGAGCAAAGGGTAGCATCTCGTTCCAATCTTTGTAGGTTACAACCATATTTTGAACGATCTTCTTAATGTTCTTGTTAGCTGCTTCTACCGCTCCGTTCATCTTGGGTCGGTAGGGAGATGAGTAATGGTGTTCGATCTTGAACTCAGCGCACAACTCTTTCATCATCTTATTATTCAAGTTAGATACATTATCAGTAATGATCTGGCTTGGAACACCATAATGACATATGATATTGTTTTTGATAAATTGAACCACCACTTGTCGGGTTACATTGGCATATAATGCTGCTTCAACCCACTTGGTGAAGTAGTTAATGGCTACCAGGATGAACTGATGTCCGTTTGAAGCCTTGGGTTCGATCATACCAATCATGTCGAATCCCCGTATAGAAAAAGGCCATGGGGAAGAAAGATCTTTGAAATGCGTTGGCGGTACATGGATTTTGTCTGAGTATATCTGACATTTGTGACATCTCCTCATGTACTTGTAGCAATCGGATTCCATGGTTAACCAATAGTATCCTGCTCTCAGAATTTTTCTCGCCATTGTGTGTCCGTTGGCATGAGTGCCAAAGGATCCTTCATGAATTTCCTTCATCAGCATGTTTGCTTCTGGTCTGTCTACACATCGGAGTAAGATCATGTCAAAGTTTCTCTTATAGAGTGTGTCACCACTCAGGAAGAAGCTGCCTGCTAGCCTTCTGAGGGTCTTTCTATCTTTTCTGGATGCCCCAGGTGGGTATTCTTGTTTCTGAAGGAAGCATTTGATATCCTGATACCAAGGTTTATCGTCTATGACTGCTTCAATCGTAAAAATGTAAGCGGGCCATTCAAGGCGCATTATGTTAATCTTAGGTACGTCGTTCCATTGACCTACACTAATCATGGAAAAGAGAGTGGCTAATGCATCAGCCATGTGATTCTCTTCACGAGGGATGTGATGAAACTCGATTCTGTTGAAGAATGGTAACAACCTTCTCGCGTAGTCTTTGTAAGGAATTAGTCCTGATTGGTATGTGTTCTAACCTCCTTTGATCTGATTGATAACCAGGGCTGAGTCGCCATACACGTCTGTAATACCCAAAAATTTGCCCTCTCATTTTCCATATCATTTAGCATGTGCTTTCATTGCATTACATTGCATTCAAGTCATAGAAAAATAAAACATTAAGCATGGCATTGCATATTGCGTAAGGACATGTGATCAAGGCATCTTCCTATGGTTCGAGCTTTCAGAATATTATCAGTGAGCATCAAGGACCTCTGGTTGATCATGCTTCTTTCTGCTTCATGACTTGTCTTCATTTTCAAGTTGTTCTCGGGGAATTGTTCTTGTGTTGAGATTATTGGTTATAAAGACCGGATATATGTGGATTGAATTGCAAATCATGGGGTCAGGGTCAACTGAGCTTACTGGTTGAATAATGGGAATTCCTTGATAATACAAGTTTGTTTTGAATTGGAAGCTTAATTGGTTATGTGGATTTCTTGGAACTCATTCTTCATTATCCACCATATTCAAAAATATCACTAAATATATCCATGTCAATCCGTTATCCATGTTATCCATCTTTAATCATTTTCTTTTCACAATATCCATTTTAAATCCATATTCTAAATCATTCACATAAAAAAAAACCCATAACCATGTTTGGATATCCATGTTCTCAATCCATATCCACTTTAATTTTCTAACCCCAAAATCCATTGTCTATTTTCACTTTTCAAATTATCCATTTCCAAATCCATCTTTTTATGTCCAATAAATCCAATCCATTTCAAATAAAAGCATCCTTTCTAAATCCATATCCTTGTTCATTTCCAAATATAATTAACCCATATACCGTATCCACTCTTATGCCCATTTTCAAAATTACAAGGCCATAGTCTATTGATAATAGAGAACATGAGCTTAGGAATATTATGGTTGAATAGGCTACCACACAGTGAAGTTCTTCGGCCTTTTGCACAAGACCTCTTGAAGGTTGCTATGCAGATGCCTACGACGGATAATGAAGATAGTGGTTTGATTTGTATTCGTATAATATTTGGCATTTTGAGGAACTTTGGGCTGACTTTAGAAAACGAAGTCCAGCTTTTTCTGGATTTTGTATGCAAGATATACCAAATTTTAAATTGACTGTTATTTTTTTTCTTTGAGAACATGGCAATACCAAAAGGATGGAAAGTCCTATTTTGGAGTAGAGGTGTTTACACGGATCCTGAAAATTACATCAAGCCAAATGAATTTGACCTTTCAAAATGAGATAATTACAACACAGCAGAAAAAATTCTTAGCAGAAAAATACATATAGCAGAGTCGGCAACAATCCTACACCAGAAAAAAAAACATAACAATTCCATAACAGAATTTTCCAATTCTCACCAACTGATATAACACTCTTCTAACAGTTCCTAACTGCTAACAAACAATAACAGAAAACAAGAAAACCATTACCAATTTCTCTCTAACCAAAAAAAACTCACTGCAAAATAGAACAACAGAACTTCACAAACGAACCCTCTCCAATCTCTAACAATTGCTCTAACCAAAAATTCATTACAACAGAACCTACCTAATTTCTCTAAAAAAACTCAACCTCTAACAGATTTCACTCTAACAGATTTTACAGACTCGAACCAGAAAGCTTTTTCTCCCTCATTCTTCTTCCTTCAACCTTCATTGAATTTCCCTTGAAAACCGTCATCAGTTGTAACCGCCATCTTGAACCTCCGATCTTCAACCTTCAATCTTCCTCTACCTTTTCTCTCTATTATCTTCATCATCTTCAATTATCTTCTGAAACGATCCACCATCTTCAATATTCACCTTCAACGTTCATCACCATAACCTGCAAAACATCAACAGAATTCCGTAATCGCTCCTCCAGTCTCACAACAATCCGCAACAATCTTCATCATCATCTTCAATCAATTTCACCCTTCGCAAACCTGTTTCAATTTCACAACAGCAACGATTCAGAAGCAGCATTAGCGATTTAATACGAACTCGTGTATCATTTCAAGAACTTTGCAAAACGAGTTCATCATCAACAACTGCAAGATCGGAACTACAAATCTCCGAAGATTGAAGAGGAAGCACGAGAATCACAAAGAAAGCAAACAAGCTCGAAGATTAGCGATGAGCGTTAGAATCCGTACCTGAAACATTGTGTATTCATCGTCATCGACACGTAAGTACGCTCTGAACTGTGAATCCTTGAGGTAGTAGGTGATTCTTCGCTGATTCGTTGAACAGCTTAGAGTGTGGTGTGTGTTTCTTCGCGAGACGCGAAGCTTGATTGTGGATGTCGATCGTGTTGTGGCGGATAAAGTGGAGAGGAGATTTGATGGAGAAAGTTGAATCGAAGAAATTGAAGGAGGCGTCGCCACTGTTTGGAATGGAGAAGAGGAATATGAAGGTTATAGCGGCAAGGCGAGTTGAAACGGAGGGAGACGCCGGCGGAACCTGTGAGCAAAGAGAAGGAAACGGCGGAGTGAACAGAAGAAGAGAAGAATGCATGTGTGTTACCTTAGGTTTTTTTTTTAGGTTAAATTGAAATATGATGGACCGGGTTCAGCAAGGTCCATTGTTTTGCTCACACACTCCATGAAATTCTTATCCACACTCCCACAATCAACTCCCACCCCCTCCTGAAACCGTTGTCACTTTTGATTAATGATTAGGTTAATTAATTGTGCCTTTAATCACATGTTAACTGTGAATTAATTTTAGGATTAGAATCAGATTCTTAGCATTAGATTTTCTTTGAAATATTAATATTAGTTTTAGAATTAGATTTTAATTTTAGAATAGTCTTAATTCTTTAGGATTAGATCTTTTTAGATTAAATTCTAACCTCTATTAGAATAGGATATTAGGAACTAATTTTAGATTATTTTAATTAACTTTTTGTTTAGACACCAATTTCAATTCGATTTAGATATTGACTTTAGACCTTAGTTTTGGTAATTAGATTTAGGTTTATATTTTGCTAATGGTTTTTTGATTAATTAATTTTTGCTTAATCGCATTAATTGTGTTTAGCCTAATTGAACTAATTGACATTGATATAGTTTGGTTTGATTTTGTTCTAACATAGAATGTACTTAGATTTTAATGCTAACTTTGACCAATATTTTTAATAGTTTCATTTGGTAAATTTGTTAATAGTCCTTAATATGTTTTGCATGGATTTTTGACTAATTGTTGTTTAAAAGTTAGTATTGATCTCAATTACTTCTTATTGATCTTTCCATTTGAATTTTGACTAACCTTTGAGTTTGTTTTGTAGTGTTTTACACTTGATTAGTAAAATGTAGAAGTTGCTGCCACATACACAGCTGCTGTGCACAAAGTGTGCTGTAAAATGTTACTTTTCTGCCTGATTATATACACACCTTCCCGTTCTGGAAATAGTAGCTGTTATAGGCTGTTTTTACTTGGTGCTGGTTTTTTTATAGCTATGCAGGTGCAGGAGCGCTGTTATTGCTGCTGTTTATGGCTCATTGCCTTGTTTTGTCTTAAAGACTTAAACTTGTTTTACTTTAGCCATTGGTGGATGTTTATAAGAGATGTGCACACTTCTAACATGAGTTCAATTATGGTTTTGGTTTACTTTCATGTCCTTTGCCTATACTTGTAACCCTTAGGTGATTTCTTTTGTTGGTTGGTCTTGTAGCATAGTTGTAACTTGACTCGTACTTTCATAATCCTTTTAGGTCTTTCACTTTGACTAATGTGGCTCAAATGTACATAGTCATTAGACTTAGGTTTTCATATTGTACATACACTTTCTTGTTATTACTAATGTCTTTGGTTCACATGTGCAAGGTACATAAAGGAGATATTCCAAAGGTGGCTCGACCATTTCATTTTGTAAATAAAAACTTGTTTCTAACTTGGTTTGCCATTTGTTTATAGGTGCTTTCGTGACTTGCTTTCGTTGCGCTTTCGTTGCTTTGCTACGGATTCATATCCGTTTGGTAGGACTTCTTATCTCTTCACTTCTCTTTAATGCTTTCAAATGCCATGAGAAGTAGGAATAGTCGATGCCATGATGAGTAGGATTGTATGGAAAGCCCTCAAGTGAGGCCATGATCGTGCTTGTTTGATATTGTGCTGAAGACCTCTAAAGAGGCAATTGACGGAAGGCAGGGTTCATAATCGACCCCCGTTATTCTAGTCGAGTCGTTCTTAGCTCTCATTACATGATTGAAGCTTTGAGCATTACCTGTTCCTGTTATCGAGTCGGTCAAGTGGAAGATAGGGTTCGCAACTAACCCCCACGCCTTGTCTATAGCTCGCATTGATCGATGCTGATGCTTATGTGATCTGACTCACATCTTCCCCTTTCTTACTCTGCTCTCCATGGTTCTCGATACCATTGGATGAGTACCTACTTCCCACAGCTAGCTTGTTTGCCTCGGTTGATATGACCCCTTGGCTAAAGCTTCCCTTTTCTCCCTTTGGTTGTGTGATATTATTGCTGACTGATATTGTTTGCTCCTTCGTTGCTTTTGATTCATTTTGTGATTGATTTATCCTGTGCTTACTTGTCTGATGACATGATCCCTTAGGATTCCTCGCTCCACTTAATTTTTGATTAAGTCGGAGGTAGGAGAGACGTTAGGATAGCAATCCATGCCTGATAACATTAGGTAGACTTCCCTTGATCCTGACCTTAGGACCATCATTGCATGTTAACTTGTAGGACCGAGTTTCCCCCTTAGACTTTATGTGTGTCTTTCCCCTTTGTTCTCTCGCACCTATGTGATCGAGACCGTTTCCCGTTCACCCGTAGTACCGTGAACTACGGATGCTCTGATTCCTCTTTCTTTTCAGATTGCGGATACGTAGGCACGAGATGCGATATCTCGGCGAGCACACTAACAACTAACTTCCGTTTTCTCTTACACTTTGAGTCTCTTCTCTCTTCTTTTAGAGTTAGGTTTTAAACCTCACAAACCATTAGGATCACTCCCTTAACTAATCAATTAGGATTGAGTCTTAGTTCACATAGATTTTACCTTTCTCCTCTTGAGTTTTTCATATTCTCATCTCAAATAAAATTCAAAATATCTAATAAAGGTAGGCATTTATTGCATTTAGGCCTTTCACATAAAGAAAAGATTATAAGGGGTCTTCTCTTATAATCTTAAAATGTATAGCATATAACCCATCTTGGGTCGATGTGTTAAACATTTGATCTTATGTGAGGGACTTAAATGCAATACTTGTCGAAGGTGCAAATAATAAAAAACACTTCTTCATTTCATAATCAACAAAACACTTAATAAACACAAGTATGCTAGTGTGTTTGAACCTTGACAATTGGAACTAAGTGTGGAGGTCTTCTTCGCTCTTAGTGTGTCTTCTTGCTCATTCCATCTTGGAATGTGAGGATGAATACATTCCAATGATTAAGATTTAGATACACTATCATATGCAAACAAATAACAAAACATTTCTTTCTTAAAAGACAAAAAACAAACAATAACGTCTTTCCTTCGGGAATTCTTTTCTCACCTCATTCAATCTCAACGTACGAACGCGCTTCTACTCGTTCTCTTGCAAGATGGTAACGCACTCGGACCAGCGAGCCTGCAACACCTGAGCTAGAACGTAAGTCGTTCTCTAAAAAACACAATCCATCCCTAGTGAGGGGAACTACGTCGCTCTGATTCTCATGCTCCCGATGAGATACGTAGGCAGTGGGGTAGGGCCCATGCGAGCACTTCTTTTATTTTCCCTACATTTGTTTCCCGTTCCTTTTCTTTTCTTTCTCCTTTCTTTCTTTCAGTTCCTTTTCCAGTATCCTTTCTTTACACCCTTTGATCGAAACAGCAAGCGTGGATCCCATCGGGTACGATGGACGCGTGGGGGTGCTAATACCTTCCCTACGCGTAACCGACTCCCGAACCCAGATCTTTTGGTCGAAAGACCATGCTTTTTCCTTCCCTCAGGTTTATGCGGTGTTTCCTTTCCCTCTCTCGGGATAAATACACATTGTTGGCGACTCTGTTTGGTGCCACTTTCGCGTTTGTACTAGGATGAAAATCCCGGGAGCGACAGCTGGCGACTCTGCTGGGGATATGTTGACCTATTGCTGGTCCATCCTAAGCGAGTCAATCCTAACGCTTGTCTGTTTTTCTTTCATTGGGTGTTTATTGTTGTGCTGTATTTACCATTTTACTGTATAGTTATTTACTGTATATTACTGTATATTACTGCATTTACTGCATTTTAGCATTTTTATTCCATATGATATATTATGCTATGCTGGACTATGCTGTTTTCTGTTTGGCGGGATGGGATTTCTGAGAGATAAGCCCATTACACAGGCTTGAGTATACACTTAGGATTAGAGTGGAGAGTAGTGGGACCTACGTGCCATTTGGAGTGCGTTGGGTATTCACGAAATTCACAGCTAGACGAGGCTATCTTGGGACCCATCATGGCGTGCGCATCTTGCGTATTCCAGGATGTTGATCTAGAGAGCTGTCGACTCTGGTGGCCATTCCCGAGGACTCAGTTGCGGCACTCCTCCCGAGATGTGACAGTGGCAGACCACATTATGTGGCAAACCCATTGCACATTCTCGATCCGAGGACCCAATGCTAGGAACTCGCCATAGGATTTCCTTTTTGAAAGAGAATCTGTGGAGGCACTCCTCGATTGGCGATAGTACTGTACCCCGAGGGATGAATGTACTATTGCTTCTCGACCTCAGTGCCAGAAGCTGAGGACCTTTCGTTTTGGAGAATCAGTTGAGGCCTCCTCGATTGATGATGATGCCAAACCAGAAATGGCGAACGTATCATCATTTCTCGACCTGAGAGCCCGGGATACTGAACATCCTAGTACCCACATGTGAGAGGGGCGGGTTGTTTACAGGTTTGCAGGTAACCTTGACTTTCATCCTACCTGGTATTTTGGTTCTCTTATCAGTGTGGACTCATCAGCCTGGTATTATTGTATTCCGATTATCCCGGCACTCTGATTATGCCGATATTCTGGCATCACTGTATTCTGATCACGCCGGTGTTCTGTTTATTCAGGTATTTCGATTATGCCGATATTCTGGCATCACTGTATTCTGATCACGCCGGTGTTCTATTTATTCTGGTATTCCGATTATGCCGATATTCTGGCATCACTGTATTCTGATCACGTCGGTGTTCTGTTTATTTTGGTATTCTGATTATGCCAATATCCCGGCATCCTGGTATTCTGATTAGCCGGTATTTTGGTATTCCGGTATTCTCTTCAGAGCCGACTTATGAGCTTATTCAGCCAGCAGCACAGCAGTTATCCAGATTATATGGAAGCTTTGATCCCATGTCTGTTGCATCTGCATCATCATTTGCGCATACATGTTCTCGTATTTCCAAGGGATATTAACTTTGAGACTTGCCACTGAGCATTTCCATTCATTTCTTATGTTTTTTCCAAAAATATTTTTTCGTATTAAAGCATAATGATCCCTTGGAAATATTCGAACATGGCATTCTGCATTGCATTCTCATACTCATATGCATAACAGGTGTTCCGGAGCGGATTTCTCATTCTGACCGGGTATTCTCTTCAGAAACGGCCAACTTGACTTCTCCCACCACTCAACTCATAACAATCAGAAGGTAGTTATGGAACAACTCCGAGCAAAAGTGACTGAGAGGAGGTCCCAGGTGGGGCATTTTATGGTGGACATTCAGGCGTTGTCCCGTGGTCAGAAACTGCTGAGAGAAGAAGTCAACCGGGTGAAGACTCAGATGGGCCTGATTACAGAAATCCAGAATGCGGTGTTAAAATCCTCACTCTCGTTGAGGGGAACTACGTCGCTCTGATTCTTCATTAGTCAATGGAGATACGTAGGTAGGAGATCGTGTGAGATCTTTGTGAGCAACCTTATCTATCAACCTTATTTATCAATTTCTTTCCTCCAGATATCTCTTGTCAGCTTCCAACTCCATCTCCCCAAGAGAGTCCTAGGGGCAGAGCATATGGGCAAAGGCCAGAACAACTTGAGAAGAAGTTTGATCCTATTTCGATGTCGTAAGTGCAACGGGTTTCCTCATTTGCTCAAATTCAAACTGGTTGAGCTAGTCGCATCAGGATCATCTCCGACAAAGCTTCCTTTGGGGTTTCAATGCCAAATGCCAGGTATGACTACCATCCTGGGGCACCTGACCATTTAATTGACGATTGCAAGTCTTTCAGAGGTAAAGGTAAAGACAAGGTGCAGAACTTGATTGACTCAAAGGTTATCACACCAGACGGGTGGCCCATAAATTGAACTTTCTTCATCAGATTGAGCACCCAGTTTGCAAAAACATCATCAGAAGCAACAAGTCCAGACGGAGTCAAGCCTCCTCAACAAGGACAATCATTTAGCTTCTTTACTGCATTCTCATGTGTAGCTTTTTATGTTTGTCAAAACATTTGTATGCATGCATGAAATCTGTTTTTCTTTTTATGTTAATCATAATACAATAAGCATGTTTTTCTTGAAGTGATCCATTTGTATTCACTCATAAGTTTGTATAGGTGCATTGCAATACCAACTGTCGTGCTTAAACTCTTGAAGGAGGATGATGAGTTGGAAACGCAAAAATCTCTAATTGTGTGATTTTGGATAAAACCCTGTTGAGGATGTACAGGCATTGATTCAAATCCCCAAACACTGGAGATATAAGGGAGATAGACCCTCGTTAACCCCTTTGAGCCTTGAAGTAGGAGTTTCTTTTCGTATGAAAAAACCCTCACATTTAACCTAGGGGCAGGGTAGGCGTCAGTTAATTTGACCGAGCATTCAAATTTCAAAAGGAGTGTGCATCTGAGGATCCATTACCTTCTATTCCACCGCCAAGAGGTCAAGAGATGTGAAACCACAATGGTTATCCATCAACAATCAAAGAGTGAGGCAGTCACAACCCTTTCAACAAAGTCAAGATAAGCTAGTGTCACACGATTTGTTCCGCGAAAAAAAAAGAAAAAGAAAAAGAAAAAGCCCGCTAAGTTGAAACTTGAAAACAAGCAACTTAGGCAAAAGTTAGGGCATCCCGCTGGACTCCGAAATCAAAGATTCAATAGAATCAGTCCAGGCAAAAGTTAGGGATAAAAAAAAAGGAGGGCAAAAGAATGCGAAAGCAAAAAACAAAAGGATTACAAAAGAAAATCCTCGAGCAAGAACAAAGTCGTGTGACTACGAACAAAAGACAAGATGGGTGACTGTTAATCCAAAACCTCGTTAGGTGTCAAACCATCAATGTATGGATTCCTTAAAGATCACAAAATCTTTTTGAGAGGCGAACGCTTGTGCAAATTAGCTGAATGTAGGACTGGAGAATATCACGAAGAGTGGGTGGGCACCAATAAACTTTGAGCCTTAAAACCATTTTTCTCAAAAACCGTGAATCAGGCCACGATACAACCCTCAAAAGTCCTAATTGAAACAGGGTTATTTCAAAAGCATACTACCAAGAGATAGTGTTCCTGACTCCCATGAGTTATGCTAAAAGATCTTTGTTGGTGTTGCATGTGCATTGCATTCTTTCATTCAAAAATTAATGTCGTATCCTAACCCGTGATCCGCTCACAAAGGGTTTGCGACATCTTTTCAGTAAAACTTCGAGATTAACATGTGTGTTGCATTAGAATTTTCATTCTCAGAATAAAACATTTTTTGCTTGCATACATTTGTTTGTCATCAAAGGAAGTTTACATATGGCAGTCCAGTCCAGAAGTTTAATCTTGCCGAGTTGAGAATCCTGAAACTCCCGAAGGGCAGTCACGCCCAGTGGCACCTCCTCAGGAACTTTGTTGAGCAGGAGCTTTCCCAACAAGTTGTGCTAAGACGTAGTCGGTCCGGGGCAATCACGTCGAACCATCTCTTTAAGGTGTAGCCAATCTGAGCCAATCACGTCGAGAAATCTCTTCAGAGTTCAGTTAAACTGAGGCAATTAATTCGAGATTCAAATCCCTACAAATGCAGGCATTCTTGGTTCAGTAGTCAGGGGCAAAAACCACTTCAAGGGTCATACTGGGGCAGGTCATCCCAAGAGCACGAGAATTGGTCCATCCAGACGACTGGTCAGCCTATCCAGGGTTCAGAATGCTGGGACAGAATATCTCACGAGATTGTTCATGAATCTTCTCGGGGCGAAATCCTCTGAAAACCATATGGTCCGGGGCAGTTACGTCGAGATCCGACGAATCTCTACAAGAGTTTGAGGACATTGAGGCGTTTTGAATGTCAAGTCTTCTTTAAAATCCTCTTGGGACAATTTCTTCCGGTGGACCATGTTGGTCTGGGGCAAGTGAAGAAAAACGGTTGGTCACGCATATGCAGCTAGTCAGTCAAAAGAATTGAAACCAAGGGGCATTCCAACTCAAGGTATTTGTGGTCCCCTGTCTTCAGCAGGCTTCATTAATCATGGTCCCTAGCAAGAGATTGCGTACAAACCTTTCTCCCCAACAAGGGATGGTTCAGAGTTAGATCTTCTCAGTTGCAGAGGTTATATCCAGCTCAGGGCATACGTGCACATCCTTTGTTTACAGGTAGCAGCCTCATACTAGGCTCAAAGGCAAAATTGAAGCCTTTGCGAGATCACGGGATCATGTCTTCTAGACGAGCAATCACTCATCCCCACGCAGAAGATTCAGTTAATCTAGGGCAATCATGTTCAGGGAAGGGTTCACTTGTCACCCTTTTGTCACAACGTTTACTGACTGAGTCCATCATTTGGTCGGCGGTCGTTCACGACGATTCGATATCAGCGAACTGAGTTCAACCGGGTATCGTTGTATCTTATTAATTCGATTCTCTCATTCAGTACTTCCAACAGCTACAAGCTTTTCTGTGTCGATAATGGTTGCGAATTCCCCAATAAAGTTGCTTCGCAGACACCGAAGTTGATGGTCAATCCCCGTTGAAATCACTAGGAGTTTGAAGAGGCTAAATCTTCTGTAAAATTCTCTTATGACATCCTCTTCGGGGACAAATTGTTGGTTTTCTTAAGCATGGGGCATGTTGTTTCCCCAGCATGAAGTGTTGCTCACCCCCAGTAGAGTTTGATGGTCATTATCCCCAGCAAAGTCGCAGGGGTTTGAAGAAGCTAAATCTTCCGTAAAATCCTCTTATGACATCCTCTTCGGGGACAAATTGTTTGGTTCCCCAGCATGAAGTGTTGATCATCCCCAGTAGAGTTTGAGGACATTTGGTCTTCTGTAAAATCCTCTCAAAAGGCATTCCCCAACACGAGACGCTTTAAAGCAGTTTTCTCCCGCAGAGTTTGTTATAAACTCGTCATCCCCAACGGAATTGTCTAAAGGAAAGCTCGCCTAACATGGGGCATTGTAGTACTTATCCTAAGCTCGACAGTCATATTCCTCAGCAGACTACCGTGGATTTGCTTTGGGTTTCCCCAGCAGATCTCTAAAGACTCTTTCCCAACAAGTTGCAGTGGAATGGTATAACCAGGATTTGTATGTCCCCGACAGAGTAACCCTGATTCCCCGGCAAGATCGTATCTCTGGTCATTGTATTCCCCACAGAGTTCAGTGTTGAGTCCTGTCAACAATAATCCCCAGCTAAGTTGTTGTTCTTCTCCCCACTAGAGGCCTATTGATCAACAAAATCTATTTCGCGGCAGAGTGGTGATATATTCCCTCCCCAGCCAGGTTAGCAGGTTGGTTCTTCCCGCAAAAGATCTCGGGTTTGATAGATCCTCATGCAGAGTTTTAATGACCTCTTTAGCAAGATGTCATGCAAAGAAAGTCATCCCCAAGCAGATGAAGTAATTCCTGGCAGATTTATCAAGCCCTATTCTTCAAGTCCAATTTATTTTTGGCAAACTTGACAATTCAGAGCAGACGGATTGTTCATTCATTATCCAGCAGAGATGTTATCCTCTCAGGAACCTCTAAAGTCAAGTCATTGATCATTGTTCCTCAGCAAAGTCGGCAGAGATGTCTGACACGGATGCAGAGTGTAATCCAGTATTGGAATTTTGCGAAAGTCCACCCGTAGTGTGGCAAGCCAGTAGTCGTCTAGCATTGTTAAAAGACGTTAGCAAAGTCCAACAGTGGATTGGCAAAAGTCCGTCTTCGGGTGGCAAAAGTCCAACAGTGGATTGGCAAAAGTCTGTCTTCGGGTGGCAAAAGTCCAACAGTGGATTGGCAAAAGTCCGTCTTCGGGTGGCAAAAGTCCAACAGTGGATTGGCGAAAGGTCCATCTAAGGGTGGCATATTCTAAAAGTCCAACAGTGGATTGGCAAAAGTCCATCTTCGGGTGGCAAAGCAGCTAAAAGTCCAACAGTGGATTGGCAAAAGTCCGTCTTCGGGTGGCAAAAGTCCAACAGTGGATTGGCAAAAGTCCGTCTTCGGGTGGCAAAAGTCCAACAGTGGATTGGCGAAAGGTCCATCTAAGGGTGGCATATTCTAAAAGTCCAACAGTGGATTGGCAAAAGTCCGTCTTCGGGTGGCAAAAGTCCAACAGTGGATTGGCAAAAGTCCATCTTCGGGTGGCACGAAGCTGCAAAGTCCACCAGTAGCGTGGCAGGCCAGTAGTCGTCTGGAATTGCATAAAAGACATTATTAAAGTCCACCAGCAGTGTGGCAAGCCAGTAGTCGTCTGGCGTCGTTCAAAAAGACATTTCTAAAGTCCACCAGTAGCGTGGCAGGCCAGTAGTCGTCTGGCGTCGTACAAAAGACGTTATTAAAGTCCACCAGTAGCGTGGCAGGCCAGTAGTCGTCTGGCGTCGTACAAAAGACGTTATTAAAGTCCATCAGTAGTGTGGCAAGCCAGTAGTCGCCTGGCGTCGTTCAAAAAGACATTCTTGAAGTCCATCAATAGTATGGCAAGCCAGTAGTCGTCTGGCGTCGTTCAAAAGACAGATCTCTCCGACGACGTTCATTTGAAGATTCAATCTAGCAGTCTCGTTGGGTTTATATCCCTTTTCTTCTTCTCCACAGAGTGCAAATTTTCTGGTTATTTTCGATATTCAATCCCTCCATACCTTGAAAGTCTGACAGCAATCGCTATCATCCATTCAGGTCTACAGTGATTGAATAGGGGCAGCTGTAATACCCCAAAATTTGCCCTCTCATTTTCCATATCATTTAGCATGTGCTTTCATTGCATTACATTGCATTCAAGTCATAGAAAAATAAAACATTAAGCATGGCATTGCATATTGCGTAAGGACATGTGATCAAGGCATCTTCCTATGGTTCGAGCTTTCAGAATATTATCAGTGAGCATCAAGGACCTCTGGTTGATCATGCTTCTTTCTGCTTCATGACTTGTCTTCATTTTCAAGTTGTTCTCGGGGAATTGTTCTTGTGTTGAGATTATTGGTTATAAAGACCGGATATATGTGGATTGAATTGCAAATCATGGGGTCAGGGTCAACTGAGCTTACTGGTTGAATAATGGGAATTCCTTGATAATACAAGTTTGTTTTGAATTGGAAGCTTAATTGGTTATGTGGATTTCTTGGAACTCATTCTTCATTATCCACCATATTCAAAAATATCACTAAATATATCCATGTCAATCCGTTATCCATGTTATCCATCTTTAATCATTTTCTTTTCACAATATCCATTTTAAATCCATATTCTAAATCATTCACATAAAAAAAAAACCCATAACCATGTTTGGATATCCATGTTCTCAATCCATATCCACTTTAATTTTCTAACCCCAAAATCCATTGTCTATTTTCACTTTTCAAATTATCCATTTCCAAATCCATCTTTTTATGTCCAATAAATCCAATCCATTTCAAATAAAAGCATCCTTTCTAAATCCATATCCTTGTTCATTTCCAAATATAATTAACCCATATACCGTATCCACTCTTATGCCCATTTTCAAAATTACAAGGCCATAGTCTATTGATAATAGAGAACATGAGCTTAGGAATATTATGGTTGAATAGGCTACCACACAGTGAAGTTCTTCGGCCTTTTGCACAAGACCTCTTGAAGGTTGCTATGCAGATGCCTACGACGGATAATGAAGATAGTGGTTTGATTTGTATTCGTATAATATTTGGCATTTTGAGGAACTTTGGGCTGACTTTAGAAAACGAAGTCCAGCTTTTTCTGGATTTTGTATGCAAGATATACCAAATTTTAAATTGACTGTTATTTTTTTTCTTTGAGAACATGGCAATACCAAAAGGATGGAAAGTCCTATTTTGGAGTAGAGGTGTTTACACGGATCCTGAAAATTACATCAAGCCAAATGAATTTGACCTTTCAAAATGAGATAATTACAACACAGCAGAAAAAATTCTTAGCAGAAAAATACATATAGCAGAGTCGGCAACAATCCTACACCAGAAAAAAAAACATAACAATTCCATAACAGAATTTTCCAATTCTCACCAACTGATATAACACTCTTCTAACAGTTCCTAACTGCTAACAAACAATAACAGAAAACAAGAAAACCATTACCAATTTCTCTCTAACCAAAAAAAACTCACTGCAAAATAGAACAACAGAACTTCACAAACGAACCCTCTCCAATCTCTAACAATTGCTCTAACCAAAAATTCATTACAACAGAACCTACCTAATTTCTCTAAAAAAACTCAACCTCTAACAGATTTCACTCTAACAGATTTTACAGACTCGAACCAGAAAGCTTTTTCTCCCTCATTCTTCTTCCTTCAACCTTCATTGAATTTCCCTTGAAAACCGTCATCAGTTGTAACCGCCATCTTGAACCTCCGATCTTCAACCTTCAATCTTCCTCTACCTTTTCTCTCTATTATCTTCATCATCTTCAATTATCTTCTGAAACGATCCACCATCTTCAATATTCACCTTCAACGTTCATCACCATAACCTGTAAAACATCAACAGAATTCCGTAATCGCTCCTCCAGTCTCACAACAATCCGCAACAATCTTCATCATCATCTTCAATCAATTTCACCCTTCGCAAACCTGTTTCAATTTCACAACAGCAACGATTCAGAAGCAGCATTAGCGATTTAATACGAACTCGTGTATCATTTCAAGAACTTTGCAAAACGAGTTCATCATCAACAACTGCAAGATCGGAACTACAAATCTCCGAAGATTGAAGAGGAAGCACGAGAATCACAAAGAAAGCAAACAAGCTCGAAGATTAGCGATGAGCGTTAGAATCCGTACCTGAAACATTGTGTATTCATCGTCATCGACACGTAAGTACGCTCTGAACTGTGAATCCTTGAGGTAGTAGGTGATTCTTCGCTGATTCGTTGAACAGCTTAGAGTGTGGTGTGTGTTTCTTCGCGAGACGCGAAGCTTGATTGTGGATGTCGATCGTGTTGTGGCGGATAAAGTGGAGAGGAGATTTGATGGAGAAAGTTGAATCGAAGAAATTGAAGGAGGCGTCGCCACTGTTTGGAATGGAGAAGAGGAATATGAAGGTTATAGCGGCAAGGCGAGTTGAAACGGAGGGAGACGCCGGCGGAACCTGTGAGCAAAGAGAAGGAAACGGCGGAGTGAACAGAAGAAGAGAAGAATGCATGTGTGTTACCTTAGGTTTTTTTTTTAGGTTAAATTGAAATATGATGGACCGGGTTCAGCAAGGTCCATTGTTTTGCTCACACACTCCATGAAATTCTTATCCACACTCCCACAATCAACTCGCACCCCCTCCTGAAACCGTTGTCACTTTTGATTAATGATTAGGTTAATTAATTGTGCCTTTAATCACATGTTAACTGTGAATTAATTTTAGGATTAGAATCAGATTCTTAGCATTAGATTTTCTTTGAAATATTAATATTAGTTTTAGAATTAGATTTTAATTTTAGAATAGTCTTAATTCTTTAGGATTAGATCTTTTTAGATTAAATTCTAACCTCTATTAGAATAGGATATTAGGAACTAATTTTAGATTATTTTAATTAACTTTTTGTTTAGACACCAATTTCAATTCGATTTAGATATTGACTTTAGACCTTAGTTTTGGTAATTAGATTTAGGTTTATATTTTGCTAATGGTTTTTTGATTAATTAATTTTTGCTTAATCGCATTAATTGTGTTTAGCCTAATTGAACTAATTGACATTGATATAGTTTGGTTTGATTTTGTTCTAACATAGAATGTACTTAGATTTTAATGCTAACTTTGACCAATATTTTTAATAGTTTCATTTGGTAAATTTGTTAATAGTCCTTAATATGTTTTGCATGGATTTTTGACTAATTGTTGTTTAAAAGTTAGTATTGATCTCAATTACTTCTTATTGATCTTTCCATTTGAATTTTGACTAACCTTTGAGTTTGTTTTGTAGTGTTTTACACTTGATTAGTAAAATGTAGAAGTTGCTGCCACATACACAGCTGCTGTGCACAAAGTGTGCTGTAAAATGTTACTTTTCTGCCTGATTATATACACACCTTCCCGTTCTGGAAATAGTAGCTGTTATAGGCTGTTTTTACTTGGTGCTGGTTTTTTTATAGCTATGCAGGTGCAGGAGCGCTGTTGTTGCTGCTGTTTATGGCTCATTGCCTTGTTTTGTCTTAAAGACTTAAACTTGTTTTACTTTAGCCATTGGTGGATGTTTATAAGAGATGTGCACACTTCTAACATGAGTTCAATTATGGTTTTGGTTTACTTTCATGTCCTTTGCCTATACTTGTAACCCTTAGGTGATTTCTTTTGTTGGTTGGTCTTGTAGCATAGTTGTAACTTGACTCGTACTTTCATAATCCTTTTAGGTCTTTCACTTTGACTAATGTGGCTCAAATGTACATAGTCATTAGACTTAGGTTTTCATATTGTACATACACTTTCTTGTTATTACTAATGTCTTTGGTTCACATGTGCAAGGTACATAAAGGAGATATTCCAAAGGTGGCTCGACCATTTCATTTTGTAAATAAAAACTTGTTTCTAACTTGGTTTGCCATTTGTTTATAGGTGCTTTCGTGACTTGCTTTCGTTGCGCTTTCGTTGCTTTGCTACGGATTCATATCCGTTTGGTAGGACTTCTTATCTCTTCACTTCTCTTTAATGCTTTCAAATGCCATGAGAAGTAGGAATAGTCGATGCCATGATGAGTAGGATTGTATGGAAAGCCCTCAAGTGAGGCCATGATCGTGCTTGTTTGATATTGTGCTGAAGACCTCTAAAGAGGCAATTGACGGAAGGCAGGGTTCATAATCGACCCCCGTTATTCTAGTCGAGTCGTTCTTAGCTCTCATTACATGATTGAAGCTTTGAGCATTACCTGTTCCTGTTATCGAGTCGGTCAAGTGGAAGATAGGGTTCGCAACTAACCCCCACGCCTTGTCTATAGCTCGCATTGATCGATGCTGATGCTTATGTGATCTGACTCACATCTTCCCCTTTCTTACTCTGCTCTCCATGGTTCTCGATACCATTGGATGAGTACCTACTTCCCACAGCTAGCTTGTTTGCCTCGGTTGATATGACCCCTTGGCTAAAGCTTCCCTTTTCTCCCTTTGGTTGTGTGATATTATTGCTGACTGATATTGTTTGCTCCTTCGTTGCTTTTGATTCATTTTGTGATTGATTTATCCTGTGCTTACTTGTCTGATGACATGATCCCTTAGGATTCCTCGCTCCACTTAATTTTTGATTAAGTCGGAGGTAGGAGAGACGTTAGGATAGCAATCCATGCCTGATAACATTAGGTAGACTTCCCTTGATCCTGACCTTAGGACCATCATTGCATGTTAACTTGTAGGACCGAGTTTCCCCCTTAGACTTTATGTGTGTCTTTCCCCTTTGTTCTCTCGCACCTATGTGATCGAGACCGTTTCCCGTTCACCCGTAGTACCGTGAACTACGGATGCTCTGATTCCTCTTTCTTTTCAGATTGCGGATACGTAGGCACGAGATGCGATATCTCGGCGAGCACACTAACAACTAACTTCCGTTTTCTCTTACACTTTGAGTCTCTTCTCTCTTCTTTTAGAGTTAGGTTTTAAACCTCACAAACCATTAGGATCACTCCCTTAACTAATCAATTAGGATTGAGTCTTAGTTCACATAGATTTTACCTTTCTCCTCTTGAGTTTTTCATATTCTCATCTCAAATAAAATTCAAAATATCTAATAAAGGTAGGCATTTATTGCATTTAGGCCTTTCACATAAAGAAAAGATTATAAGGGGTCTTCTCTTATAATCTTAAAATGTATAGCATATAACCCATCTTGGGTCGATGTGTTAAACATTTGATCTTATGTGAGGGACTTAAATGCAATACTTGTCGAAGGTGCAAATAATAAAAAACACTTCTTCATTTCATAATCAACAAAACACTTAATAAACACAAGTATGCTAGTGTGTTTGAACCTTGACAATTGGAACTAAGTGTGGAGGTCTTCTTCGCTCTTAGTGTGTCTTCTTGCTCATTCCATCTTGGAATGTGAGGATGAATACATTCCAATGATTAAGATTTAGATACACTATCATATGCAAACAAATAACAAAACATTTCTTTCTTAAAAGACAAAAAACAAACAATAACGTCTTTCCTTCGGGAATTCTTTTCTCACCTCATTCAATCTCAACGTACGAACGCGCTTCTACTCGTTCTCTTGCAAGATGGTAACGCACTCGGACCAGCGAGCCTGCAACACCTGAGCTAGAACGTAAGCCGTTCTCTAAAAAACACAATCCATCCCTAGTGAGGGGAACTACGTCGCTCTGATTCTCATGCTCCCGATGAGATACGTAGGCAGTGGGGTAGGGCCCATGCGAGCACTTCTTTTATTTTCCCTACATTTGTTTCCCGTTCCTTTTCTTTTCTTTCTCCTTTCTTTCTTTCAGTTCCTTTTCCAGTATCCTTTCTTTACACCCTTTGATCGAAACAGCAAGCGTGGATCCCATCGGGTACGATGGACGCGTGGGGGTGCTAATACCTTCCCTACGCGTAACCGACTCCCGAACCCAGATCTTTTGGTCGAAAGACCATGCTTTTTCCTTCCCTCAGGTTTATGCGGTGTTTCCTTTCCCTCTCTCGGGATAAATACACATTGTTGGCGAATCTGTTTGGTGCCACTTTCGCGTTTGTACTAGGATGAAAATCCCGGGAGCGACAACGTCCAAGTTCTTAATCCTTAAATCAATCACTTCTTCGAGACCCATGATACAAGCTTCTTATTCGGCCTCGTTGTTTGTACATTTGAACGTTAATGTGGCAGTGAAAGGAATATGGGTACCCTGAGGTGTTATGATGATTGCTCCAATTTTGTTTCCATAATGGTTGACAGCTCCGTCAAAGATTAGTCCCCATTAGGAACCTGGTACTGGCCCTTCACTGGGTGGTGGTTCATCGCAATCTTTCATTTTTAAATACATGACATCTTCGTCTGGGAAGTCAAAACCGACTGATTCTTGATCGTCAATCGTTTGATGAGCCAAATGATTGGTTAAAATACTTTCTTTGATGGCTTTCTGAGCATGGTACTCGATGTCGTATTCTGATAACAACATCTGCCAACGGGCAATCCTTCCCGTGAGAGCAGGTTTTTCAAAGACGTATTTGATTGGATCCATTTTGGAGATTAACCAAGTAGTGTGACAAATCATGTACTGGCGAAGATGTTTGGCTGCCCAAGCCAGAGCACAGCAAGTTTCCTCAAGCATAGTGTACCGAGTCTTGCAGTCGGTGAATTTCTTGCTTAAATAGTAGATGGCAGACTCTTTCCTTTTTGTTTCGTCTTGTTGGCCAAGTACACAATGCATGGAGTCTTCCAAGATTATTAAATAGATGATCAGTGGTCTTCCCTCCACTGAAGGTGATAGGATAGGTGGATTCAACAGATACTCCTTAATACTATCGAAGGCGGTTTGGCAGTCTTCTGTCCAAATGCATTCCTGATTCTTTTTGAGTAATTTGAAAATCGGTGCGCATGTCGCGGTCATGAGGAATATGAATCTGGAAATGTAGTTCAAACGTCCCAAGAATCCTCTGACTTGTTTTTCAGTTTTTGGAGAAGGCATTTCTTGAATGGCCTTGACTTTGTCAGGATCAACCTCAATTCCATTCTGGCTGACGATGAACCCTAGCAGTTTTCTTGAACGGACACCGAACGTGCACTTATTGGGATTCATGCGGCGTTTGTACTTTCTCAGACGCTCGAATAGTTTGGACAGGTGGGTCACATACTCCTCTTCTATTTTAGATTTGGCAATCATATCATCGACATACACTTCTATTTCTTTGTGTATCATGTCATGAAACAGAGTAGTCATGGCCCTTTGATAGGCTGCCCCGACGTTCTTCAGACCGAACGACATTACCTTGTAACAAAAAGTGCCCCATGGGGTAATGAATGAAGTTTTCTCCATGTCTTTCGGTGCCATTTTTAACTGCTTATAGCCCGATAATCCATCCATGAAGGATAATACTTTGAACTTTGTTATGCTGTCTACCAGCATGTCAATGTGTGGTAAGGGAAAGTCATCCTTTGGACTGGCCTTGTTCAGATCCTATAGTCTACACACATTCTGACCTTTCCGTCCTTTTTTGGAACTGGTATTATGTTGGCTAACCATTGAGGATATTCTGATGTGGCGAGGAAACACGCGTCAATCTGTTTCTGTACTTC
This sequence comes from Lathyrus tuberosus, assembly GCA_022829125.1. NCBI lineage: Eukaryota > Viridiplantae > Streptophyta > Magnoliopsida > Fabales > Fabaceae > Lathyrus > Lathyrus tuberosus. The sequence continues at coordinate 3,696,131 of JALAZF010000289.1, read as the reverse complement.
CTCTTTGATTTTGATGGCCATGTCCGGGTGAGTTCGTCTTAGTCTTTGTTTTACTAGCGGACATTCTGATCTCAACGGTAGGTGATGTTCCACGATGCTGGTATCCAACCCTGGCATATCCTGATAAGACCAAGCGAATACATCAGGAAATTCTTTGAGAAGCTTTATCAAACTTTCTTTGACAGTCGGACTGAGCAGTGCCCCAATCTTGACTTCTTTTCTCTCTTCTTCTGAACCCAAGTTGACCGTTTCCAATGGCTCTTTGTAAGGTTCGATGGATCTTTCCTCTTATCTGAGTAATCAGGAGATCTCTTCTGGAGTTTCTTCGTCATTTTCTTCTTCAGCCTCAAATACCGGGAATTCAAAGTTGGGAGAAGGCATTTGATTGCGTGTTTCAATGGGGTTTAAAACAAGTAATCTGCATGGCGTGATGATTATTTTTTAGAAGAGATAGAGAGAATGCAAGAGCGTGTGCAGTGTATTCTTTGAAAAATGCTTGTTTTTATTTTTTGAGTTGTTTTTAGGATTACCATTTTCTAAAAAAGTGAAAAGAGAAAACAACAATAAATGCGGAAATTACATAACGACGTTATTTTATTTATGATCTTGTCGATTATTGAAACTACAACCCCATAAAACAAAACTCTGTCGCTTTGGGCAAAGCGAAGAGATACATTTGTAGAAAGTGAGCCCCATCAAAACATCTGTTTCACCTGGGCAGGGTGAAAGGTTAAGACAAAGATGGCAATTACTTAGACTTATGAACAACTTTCAGAACGTTGACATCAACCCATTGGCGGCAAACTCCTCGGTGAATAACAAAGTCTGGTACCTTCTTTCTTGGTTTGTCTTCAAAAATGACGCTGATTTCTGGTGGAGCAGGATCATTGGAATCTATCTCCCAGGCAGAGTTGTCGCAGACGAACTCTTCTGTTGTATCTTGCACAATGTTTGTACTTTCAGGTGGATCTTCCCATCCAGCGGGCTGTATGTCTTTTCAATGATACTCAGTTGATATGCATCGTTGGGCTGACTCTTTTGCCCCAAGTCTACTGGGTACGGCTGCCAGATAGGCAGGTCATCCATTGGGCCATAATAGTCGTGGTCAAAGTTGTCTTTCATCAGAGTGTCCTCCTCTAATGAGTTTGGTGGAGCACGACATCCTTCCGGATCACAATCTCCGTATATCATTTTGACGTCTGATCTCGGTATATACCTCAGACTCTGTGCAGGATAGCAAAATGGCGTAGGCACCTCTTCCTGAGACATATAACCGTCTGTGTTAAGATAGGACTTCCATTCTTCATCTGTATCAGAGGAGTCACCCTCATTGATGGTATGTACTTCTTGTGACACTAGGTGAAGGAAACCTCCACTGTGGAAGAAGTCCTGAATGGGATGAAGACTTTCATTGTTAGTAGCAGTCTGGGTACAAGTAGAGGAAAAACCAAGACCTTTCTTCTTCTTGTTATCAGTAGAAATGACAAGTTGTCCCCATCCTTTTGCATTGTTACTTTTGATCACTTCGAGAGCATCTTTGTACGAGGAAATCAATGTTCCTATTTCTGATTGATTGTTATTGCTCACTGAAAGTGCTTGGAACTGGGTTCCTACAACCTCCTCTGGTTCTACACAAGTGGACGACAATAAGTTGCTCACGATCAAGGCTTGTTCTCCACAGACTATGACTAGTTGGTCATTCTTGACGAACTTCAGCTTCTAGTGAAGTGTCGAATTGACTGCCCCAACCTCGTGTATCCAAGGTCTTCCTAACAAACAACTGTATGCTGCCCGGATGTCCATGACCTGGAAAGTGACTTGGAAAGTGTGAGGACCAATAGTTATGGGAAGGTCGACTTCGCCGATAACCGTTTTTCTGGATCCATCGAATGCTTTGACGATGACCTCACTGCCTCTCATCGGAGATCCTTTAAATGATAGTCGCATTAGAGTGGACTTTGGCATTACATTTAGAGCTGATCCGGTGTCTACCAGTATGTTGGCTAAAGCATCGTCCTGGCAGTTGACTGTAATATTGAGTGCCATATTATGATTTTGGCCCACTTCCGGCAGTTCCTCATCACTGAATCCTAAGTTGTTGCAGGAAGTGATGTTGGAGATGATGCTGTCGAATTTTCTTATTGCGACATCTTGTTCCACAAAGGCTTGCTCTAAGACTTTCTGTAGAGCCTCTCTGTGGGCTTCGTAACTGAGTAAATGGGATAACACAGAGATTTTTGAAGGAGTTTGCAACAGTTGGTCAACTATGTTGTACTCACTCTTCTCGATGAGCTTCAGTATCTCATTGTTGTTCTTTGAAAAGTCGGGATCGCTGGATTGACCGACTGGTTGATTAGGAACTTCTATTTATGGTTCCTTTTCTCTGGTGGGTTCTCCAACTCCTCGGTTGAAGATCCGACCGCTCCGTGTTACTCGACTGATGTCTGCAATATTCACGACGGAGGGTAATGGCATTTCTTTTCCATTCTCAATTGTTGTTGGACTGTACTTGTAAGGAATATCTTTATCGGATTTGTACGGTACTGTTCCTGGCAGATAGATAACTACAGGAGCCTTTTGATTTTTCTGACCATCGTAGCCGGCCTCAATAGGTTCGAGGTTGAGAATATTTCCACCATCAAGAGGAACTCTTGATTCATGGAGTAGAGGGATTATGGCGCACACATCTTTCGCCACCTCTCGTTTAGGGATTAAGATAATATCTTTGTCTTGATTAGGACGATAGTCTGACATTGAACCAGAGCTTGACCATGGTTGAATCTCCTTATGGTCTAACTGACTTTGAAGGGCTGCTCGCACGAGGTAGCATCCTTGATTATCCTCTGAGAAAACTCTACAGCACTCATAGTTGTGTGGTGGAACCCGGCCACGTCCGCTTTGTATGCAATGTAACCTTACTAAATATGTTTTTATTGATTGAACATCCTGACTTTGATGCCTAGTAGGGTTCCGTCAATCATACTGACTTGTTGTGTGTCTTCATCTAGATAGATCGGAAGCCACCAGTGGTTCAACAAGTGTTGCAATGTTCTTTGAATGAGTGCACATCCTTGGTTACTCTCACGACATACCTTACAGTTCTGATAATCGTGCGAAGTCAGAAAACTGAGCTGGACTTGCTTAGCGTGTAATTCCACCAGACTGGTATTCATCAAGCGAATATCAAAGATTTGAATCATATTAACTTGATAATGACTTCTATCACGGTAGTCTTGAATCCATCCAAGATCCATATGACGCTGGAGGGCCTCTTGTACAAAAGAGCATCCCTGATTGTTTACCGAGAAGACCAGACAGGAATCGTAATCTTGTCGTAGCAGATAATGATGTTGGCTTTGCCTTGAGTGTATTGCCACCAAGTTGACATTCATCGCACGGATGTCGTGGTTTTGAATGATGTTGGAATTTTTATAAGTCATGTTGACCTCACGAATTCGGTGATCTTGGATCCATCCGAGATCTATCTGTTCTTGTATAGCTGATTGCACCACAGAACATCCTTGATTGTCCTTATAGCAGACATTACACTGGTGATAGTTATGAGACGGTACATGACCGTATCCGCTCTTTCTGTAATGCATCTTGACTAGGTTGGTCCCCAATATGAGTATATTATGAATTTGATAGTTGTGATTAGACTCCCACTCTATTAAATTTATCGCAGCTTTCTCATGCTAAGGCAATGGGTTTTTCTGAACATTAGGATTAGTATCCTTGAAGGATAAGACCCCGCTCCTGACAAGCTTCTGCACATCAGATTTGAGTCTAAGATAGTTTTCTATGTTATGCCCTGGTCCTCCTTGATGGTAAGGGCAAGTCTGATCCGCTTTGAACCAAAAAGGCGGATTCTCTGGTATCGCAAGAGGAGCCCTGGTTTGGACGTGCCCCTTGACCAGTAGTAATGGAAATAGTTATGCGTACAACATTGGTATAGGGTCGAACCCTGGTGGTCGCGTTGTATGGTTGTTGTTGTTGTACGGTGGACGAGCCTGGTGAAGAGGCTGTTGCGTCCTTTGCTGATATTGTTGTTGATTCGATTGGCTCTGAGCAACCTGAGGTTGATACGTTGAAACAGGCGCAAGCTTGATAGCAGGAGTTACAGCTGCTACTGGTTGGTATCGTCGCCTTTGCTTTCCGAGAGAGATATTACCAATATCTTGCTCTTTTTTCTTAGGGAAAGCACTGCCGTATATTTTGGTACTGCTTGATGGTCCAGCATCTTTGACCAGACATCCTTCTCGGACTGCTTCCTCAAGACGAACCCCCATGCCCACCATTTCAGTAAAGTCGCTGGGCGCACTGGCGACCATTCGGTCGTAGTAAAATGAGCTCAAGGTTTTCAAGAAGATCTTTGTCATCTCTTTTTCCTCAAGAGGTGGACAAATCTGAGCGGCAACTTCACGCCATCTCTGAGCATATTCCTTAAAGGTTTCCTTGTCCTTCTGCGACATGGCTCTGAGTTGATCTCTTCTGGTGCCATGTCCAGGTTATACTTATATTGCTGACCAAAGGCAGCGCCAAGATCTCTGAAAGTGACGATCTTAGTGTGGTTTAAACCCATGTACCATTTGAGTGCGGTACCGGTTAAATTGTCTTGGAAATAGTGGATCAATAGCTGTTGGTTTCAGCCTGAGTTGACATCTTTCTAGCGTACATCACCAAATGACTTTGAGGGCAAGAGTTGCCATTATACTTTTCAAATTCGGGCACCTTGAATTTGTGCAGAATTTTCACATTGGGGACCAAAAAAAAGTTTGCGGCGTCCTTTTCGAATAGATCCTGACCGCGAATGGCATGCAGTTCCTTCTGCATCTCCAAGAATTGCTCTTTGAACTCATTCATTCTATCGTACATACTTTCATTTCCACCAGAAGGTATCTGTGGAATCTGTCCTTCCGGGACAATGTGTATCACAGGTGGTGGTATAGTCATTACGACAGTGACTCTTGGTGCTTCCCTATCCCGAAGTTTGTAACCTTCAGGAGTTGCTGTCATGCCCCTTGCATCTTCGCTTTCCCGAAGTTTGTAACTTTTAGGCCCAGCGGTTCCTGCTGCAGTTTCCGGATCTTCCGTGATCGGCGAAATATATCCATCCGGGATATAGTTGAGTGGCATGCCCCAGGGACGATCTTTAGGCATGTTATACCGAGGATCATACTTTTCCACTATGGGCGTAGATGTGATCTCCGAGATCACAGTCCTTTGTTGTTGTATCTGGGCTGCTGCCAGAGATTGCATGTCATTGTGAAGTTTCCTTAGATCTTCTTTCAGAGTATCAATTTCTTCTCTCAGCTCTCTGTTCTCTTCCTCGAGATCATCCATTTTCTTTTGTCAATTGGCCCGAGTATTATACGAATGAGACAGTTTGACTCTAGAATCGAGACACAAATGTGAGATTCGTAGGGAAGAAGAATGCATTATATAAGAATGATGAATGATATGCAATGATTATATTAATTTTTTTGTTTAATCAAAATAAACTTCAATAATTGGATTGTAAATATCATACAGTGGGGAAACCCCGTTTTATTGAATTCAAAGATTGCGAAAATGGAAATACAATTATTTACAAAGTGCTGTAAAAGGAAATGTCTAAACTTATGGATCCTGAGTCCTCTCCGAGGAGGGCTCAGGTGCTGGTTCTGGTATTTTCCTTTTCTTTGACCGGGGCTCTTGAGCCATTGTCGGGTTGTCATCCTTTTGCCAAGTGAAAGGAGCGAGCAAATTCCTTCGGTCTTCTTGATTTTCTACAGCATGTTGCTCTAAAATCTCGATCAGAGCATCCTTTTCTTTTAGTAGTTGCTGTATTTTGGTACACTCCACATTGAGAATGCGGTACTTGTTCTTCCAAGATTTCTTTTCCCGTTGAACTTTGTTGAGAGTGACCTGGAGTTTTTCTGTATCAGACATAAAATAAAGGACAGATTCCTTTAACGGAAGAACTTCTTGATAGGGGTAAGGCATCCTCAGCTTGAGAGCACAAGTTTGTACCCAATGGAGACAAGCTTCCATCGAGACACTGTCTGGTTTTCCTAGTGACTCTCTTCCTTTCTTGTGAACATGTTTCCAGGCATGCACTATTTTTGTCTTTAGTGCCCTGTCATTTCCTCCTTCCTTGAAGAAAAGACCTTTCAGATGAACATTACGCGGGACATGTCTCATCGGGTATCCGAGTTGACGGCGCCTAAAACTGGATGATAATTGATTCCTCCTTTAGTTCCTATTAAGGGTACATTAGGGAAGTTTCCACAACGGTCGATGATTCTTATCCCGTCATAGATCTGATTGTACCAATCTATGTCAGAGTTGGGAAGAGACATGATTCTTTGTGACCAACATAGAGTACTCTTATGATCCCAAAAAGCGGTAGACTTTGGTAAGTGGGAAGTGAACCATTTGTATAGCAGGGTTACATAACATGTGATCATTTCTCTGCTGTACAAATTCCTTAAGTGTACAGAATGATAAGCATCTGCGAGCAAGGTTGGTACAGGGTTTCCAATCAGAAAAATATTGATGGCATTGATATCAACGAAATTATTGATGTTGGGAAACAGAAATAACCCGTAGGTGAGCAAAACAAAGATGCTCTCGAAAGCAGTCATGTTCCCTATACTAGCAAAGTACAGAGCTTTCTTTACCAAAAACTTGGCTGGTAAACCTTGGATTCCACCCTTAATGGTCATGTGAGCCCTGACTTCTGACTCGTCCAAATAGATAGTTCTTGCAATGATTTGATCCTTTGGAATTTCTTTCAGTCCAGAAAATGGAGCTTGGTCAGTGATGGGTAAATCAGTCAGGTGAGAGTACTCCTCCAGTGTTGGTGCTAGTTGATAATCCGGGAATGTGAAACAGTGATAGACCGGATCGTAAAACTGAAGGAGTGTAGACAGGATCCCTTCAATTACATAGACCTTTAACAGAGACAGGAATCCTCCGTACTTAGCTCTGAAAGCATCAGGATTGGTGATCATCCTTGCCAACCCTCTTAAATCCTCTAGTTTTTAAACCTTGAAGGTGTACTTATAAGTCTTCCTTCTACCGAAATCCATAACACAATCTTTCTCTCTGATATTTACAATCATTGTCTTAGTTTAATTTGAAAAAAGAGAGAAGAGAAAAGAAGATTTTTTCTTTGTTTAAAGTTTTTTAATGAAATGAATGCATGAATACAACACATAAAAACATAGAAAAAACATGGGGTAAAAGGTTCAGCGTTATGAAGTCATGGTTATACCCATTCCCAAAGGTTGTACTGGTGAATTTTTGTACCTGTCCTCAAAGTCATTGACCCCCCTTTGGATAACAACAACAGGCTGGTTCACCCGAGCGAGCTGCAGTATCTTAGAGTAATCTTAAATGAGGGTAGTATCACATGACAACTATTTCTGATAGCTTCCGCACTACAAAATAGTCACATGGTCTTAGTCTACTAAATCCTCAGTTTCAAGGATACCACAATCGAACAATCTGCTTTCAACAACCGAAGTAATTTAGACATTGAATCCGCAAAGGGTATCTCCACTTATTCAATGGGCTGCCGGGATCGTTTATTCGGGAGTCACTCCCTATAAGATTACCTGTCTATGCCATCACTTATCTTAGGTATCACTCAAACTTTCCAGATGCGGCATCACCCGCAGTCCCATTAGCAGAAAAATTAACATGGATATTAAGTAGGAAAAGTCATATATATATATATATATATATATATATATAAATATATATATATATATATTCATTCCTAAAACTAACATCCTAGACCTCTTAGGAACTATAATCCTAGTCATACACAAATAAAAATGAGTCCCCAGCAAAGTCGCCATTTTACTGTACGCGCGATTTTTGTCTGTGACGCGACCACCTTATCGCAGAATTTGGATTTTCTCCTCAACGAAGAAGAGGGGGTGCTACTTTCTGATTTCTTATTTATCCCATGAAGCTGGAAGGGAAAGGGAAGCTTTCTAAAACTAACCTTGCACGCGAGTGTTTAATTGAACAAACGCTTAAAGAGATTCGGGGAGTCGGGGTTAGGTTATACAATGGGGAGTTGTCAATTACCCATCCTATATGTGGTTATCCACAGGATGTTAGCTTTAGGTTTTGCTTTGTACTTGATGGTGTTTATCCGTTAATGGGTTGGGAAAGTTTTTTGGGAAATATGAGAGAGTGAGTGAGTTTTTGTTGACGTTCGGGTTTTCCCGATGTTTTTGGTAAGGTACTGGACCTAAGTTTTGATTGATATGAAGGTACTGGACCTAGAGTTTTTTATTAGTATGAAGGTACTGGACCTAGAGTTTTTGATTAGTATGAAGGTACTGGACCTAGAGTTTTTGATTAGTATACTCGCTAAGATTTCGCAATCTTATGCCTATGTATTCCCGTTTAAACTAAACAGGGAAATCTGAGCAATCGTAGTTCCTCCTGTTCTAAGGGAGGAAAAAGATATTTGGTGTCTTGTTCAAAGCCCAAGATTGAAGCTAAAAGGTTGATTATTTGTGTCTTGCTCAAAGACCAAGATTAAAGCTAAAAGGTTTGACTAAGAGAGAACTTGTTATATCTAAAGGGATACATCTCGTCTGTTTATCACAACTGTTAGGTGACTGATTATAAAGGAGGATTACTTTAACTGGGATATGAGAATCCAGCAATGCCATAATTTCCTTTATAGGGGTGTTATCCTGAAGGAGAAAATTTAACTCATTGTAGAACAATGGCATTTTTCCTTAGGAATTTCTCATACTAAGAGAAGGACAGTGGCATGGATGTAAATAATCCAGAGGCTTGCCGCTTACAGCAATTAGATGAAAGAAAGAGATTTACCAAGATAAAAGATGGACAACAACTTGGATATTTGAATCGATAAGTGTGCCACTTACAACAGTTATCTGGGATTAGGGTTTGTTTTGAATGTCTGTTTGGATAAGTGATAAACAGAGAAATGACTTCCTACAGAGTGATTTTGAATTCCTCTGAGGGGATGTTGATTTTTGTGTGCCTTGATCAAAGCCCAAGGTTGAAGTTAAGAGGTTAATTGACTTCACTGGGGAAGTCATTATACAAATCCTAAGAGGAGGCTGAAAATGACCGACTCAACAAGAGAGTGTTTTTATATGTCTTGTACAAAGCCCAAGATTGAGGCTAAAAGAGACTGACTCTTTTGGGGATATCCCTATACAAAGCCTAAGAGAAGGCTAAAAGTCTGACTTTTCCGGGGAAAATATTCTATCTCTTTCATACAAAGCCCAAGATTGAGCCTAAAAAGGGATTTCGACTCCGCCGGGGAGGGTTTGTATGTGTATTGTACAAAGCCCAAGATTCAGGCTGAAAAGAAACTGACTCTGTGGAAAAGAAATATTTATCTGTCTTGTACAAAGCCCAAGATTGAGGCTAAAGGAGACTTTACTGACTCGGTTAAGGATATTTTAGGTGTCTTGTACGAAACCCAAGATTGAGGCTGAAATGAGTTTGACTCTGCGGGAGGGTATTATATGTCTTGTACAAAGCCCAAGATTGTGGCGAAAATAAGTTTGACTCCGCTTGGGAAATTATTTCTCAAAAGCCTAAAATTAGGCTGAAAGGAATTGACTCCGCTGGGGAAGATATTTGTCCCAAGCTTAAGAGAAGGTTATGAAGATTTTTGTCTTGTACAAAGCCCAAGATGAGGCTAAAAGGGTTTGACTCAACAAGAGAGGGATTTTATCTGTCCAGTACGGAGCCCAGGATTGTGGTTGAACAAGCTGGAGAAATCATTAAACCTAAGAGGAGACTGACTTCTACTAGGGAAATCATTATATCAAGCCTAAGAGGAGGCTTGAAAAGATGGAGTCAACAAGAGAGTATTTTTATCTGTCTCGTACAAAGCCTGAGATTGAGGCTAAAAAAGGGTTTGACTCAACAAGAGAGTCGGAAAAGGTGATTGACTCAACAAGAGAGCCTTAAAAGTATTAACTCAACAAGAGAGTCTGAAAAGATTACCTCCGCTAAGGAGAATCATTGTACAAAGCCCAAGAGGAGGCTGAATGTGCTGAGGAAAGGAAGGATCATTATATAATGCCTAAGAGGAGGCTAACTTCTGTCGGGGATTATTGAGATCCCGAGGCAGGTCCAGATGGGAAATCAACTCTTGCTAAGGATTATAGAAGAGTTGAGGTATCAGATGCCTTAAGGCTCTGATTTGGGATAATGTTATACTGATGATAAACTGACCCTGGTGTGGGGATTTTAGGAGAGAGATTGGGTTTTTAGAACCCATGGGTTTTAACTCAACTGGAGATTGATCCAGAATGACTGGGGTTTCTTCCTATGTTTGTAGGGAACTTGAGAATGTCTTTGGGACTCAAGGTTAGACTGTCCAAGTCTATTGGTGTGGAAGAATTTTATCTTTTGTATGATGTCCAAGAGAAGGCAGGTGTTTTAAGGGATGAGAATCAACCCTAAATTGGTCTGAGATCTTAAACAGGAAACACTGTTCTAGCAAAGGATGACTAAGTTCTGCAATATACGATTAAAAGGTCTTCAGGGTCCTTGTATTAAGCCCAAGAGAAGGCATGAGAACGTCTAAGAAGCCGGCGGGTCCTTGTACAAAGCCCAAGAGGAGGCGGGGATGCTTTTAGGAAGCCTATGGGTCCAAACTTAAGAAGAGTTCAAAAAAAGTTTCACCGAGAATAATCTTTTCTTTAATGAACAGTTCTAGGGTTTGAAGAAATTCAAGAGAAGTTTCACCGGGAATTAATCCTCTCTGGGGAAACTGAATTTCTTTGACAAGTTCTAACAGTGATAGTCTGAGAAAAGGTTCACTGAGAATACTGCCTTTCTCTTTGTTCCATATTGTTTAAGCCCAAGAGAAGGCAAGACTGTATCCGAAAATCCTATGGGGATCTATGTTTGGCAGTATTAAAGAGTGATCAACATGGCTTTACCTAGTTCTAGACCTAGTTTCCTGGGAAAACTCTAAATAACTATACTAGTATATATACACTTGATACATGACAAGTATTTAAAAGGATATGAGAGAAGGACTTACAGGGGAGCAGCTTCCCACAACACAGTTATATATATTAAAGCATGTAAAAGAAAGCTGACAAAAACTTACAGGCGAGCAAGCTTCCATGCTGTATTGTTAGGTTTTCAAAGAAATTAAAGAAAATTTTGATAGCTACTATATGTTTTAATCTAAATTAAAGAGAAGTTCTTTTTGAAAAGATCGTTGGGGCTTATACTCAAGGAGAGGCCGAGATATAATAGTGATCGCACCGTTGTTTTGAAGATCGTATCGGGACTTACACAACGACTAAGGCCCAAAAAAATGATTTATTTGCAAATGGGTTGGCTCTCACACTATTTCAAAAGGCCCAAAAATGTTTTGAAAAAGAAAAATGGTACTTACAACACGAGGGGAGGCCCAGATGATTTTTGTTTAAAAGGCGACGACCGCGCCGAGATTTTTGAAATTGGATCGGGACTTATACAATGACTGAGGCCCAAATTATTTATTTACAACAAGGATTGGGTCTTACACTCTATTAAAGGCCCAAAGATGTTTTAAAATTTAAAATCAAGAGGAAACCCTAATTTTAAATAAAATGCTAGTTTTCAAAGGAAATTAAATGAAAAAATGACATAAAATACCAAATATATTCAAAAAATAAGTTGTACATCTAGAAAAATATTTTGAAAAATCATGTTTAATTACATGAGAGTTTGAAATTCAATTGGTTTTGAAAGATCAAAGTGGAAATTCCATTTAAAATGTTTAAAAATAATTAAAATGAAATTAATTACAAAAATTCTAATTATATTAAATAAATAGTATAAATTGGATTTTTTTGTAAAATAAAATAATTTAATATTTTTCTGAATTTTGAGAAAAAGAATCAATTCAAAAACATAAATATTCAGAGAGAAATTAATTTTTGAATCAATTAACAAAAATAACAAAATAATCAAATATTTGACAATTTGAAAAAGGGCACCAAGAACACCAAGTTCATGCCCGCGTGCCCTGTTTCAGCAGATTTGCATTTTCTCACTTTTCTCCATAATTTCTCAATGGTTTTGCACGATTCAAACACCAATCTTGTTCGTTTTTGAAAAAGGATCACAACCATATAGATTAATTACATTTATATTAAGTATTGAGTGAGAAATCAGAAGAAAACCTCAAGACCCCTAATTTCAGCATGAACACAATGAAATTCCATACACGATTGATTAATGGAAATTGATTGATGGTTATCACTCCATACATGATTAGGAACATATGGGAAAACTATTGTGCAGTAAAATATGCATGCATTATGGAGTTTGAAGAGCTCATGCTTACCTCTTGCAGCTGGTAATCGAGTTTGGTGATGGAGGTGTTATAAGTTGGTTCCAATGATCTGGACAGCTTCCTTAGGTGCCAAGGAGTGTGTTTGAATGATTGGAATGGATGGAAATGATCTGGAACTTGATATGGCAGCTCAACTGCAAATCTGATAAAGGCTTGTGCAAGTGGCTGGTGATTTTGAGAATCTGATGTTCCAGATGTGATTTTGTGTTATGGATCACTTCTATATGTTATATGTGAGGTTTGTGAATCATTGGTTTGGTTGGAATTTCTCTCAAACTCAAAATCCAAATGGTGACTTGAGTTAGAAGGAAAAATTGGAGTGAAAGTGGTGATTTTGAGGAAAGCATCAGTTTGGGTGCTTTGGTGTACTCAAACTGATCACAAATGAGCTCTATTTAAAGTAGAGCAAGTTTGTTTTGCAAGCAATAGGGAATGGAAACTGCAGCAGGCCTTTGGCCAATTGTGATCAAATGGAATCTCAAGTCTCCTCTAGCCATCGACTTGAGATTAGAGCACATGCTTTGTAGCTTTGGTTCAGAGATATATTTTGACTGAATTCAGTTGGAATAAGCTCAGTTCATGCCACCTTGGTGCATCCATTAAAGGCTTGGAAACAAAATTGGAGTCTTGGCACTTTTTAGCCTTTTTAGGTTTGTTAGAGCCACTTGTAGATTCTTGGACTTGGGAGGCTTGTAGATCAGATCATCCCCCTTGGATTTGATCCTCTGATGTGTCCAAATTGATGACAAGGCTTGGAGTTATCAGGTTTGGACAAATCGAGCAAATGTGCACAATTCTGCCTTTTAAAACCAGTCCATGATGCCATGTTTCAAGGGCTGTATCTACTTGCTCAAATTGAATTTGGAGATGATCTGGTACTTGTTGGAAAGCCCTTATGGCATAATTTAACTTTGATGTTCACCCCTAGACCTGGTTGGACTTGGATCAAGGTGAAAAATGTCCCTACATTTTGGAAAAAGTAAGGCAGATTCTGACTTAGTGAAAAATTCACTAAGTGTTGGAAAAATGTCATTTTCATTAAGCCATTTTGATCACTCCATAACTTAAAATCCATGAGGAATTGGAGTTTTATGTAGTTGAAGCTTTTGTAGAGTGTAGCAAGACCTACAAATCCAGCTTTGGTTCACCCAAAATGGTTGCTTGGATCTCAAGTTATGGTCCTTGGAAGTTGGTACCCTAGCCACTTTGTTCCATAACTTAGAAAAATTCTATGTTTTTTATGGTTACCCCTTTTACAAGTTAACTCACTTTCTTTGATTTTTCTTGATTAATGATGATTCAAATCACATATTAACATTGTTTTAGGGTTAACGAACCTTGTTTGACCAAAAATCCAAAAAGTCAAACTTGGATTTTTGTACATTTGACTTTTTCAACAGATGAAATTTTGACTTTGTGATTCTTTTGTGAAATCAATCCTTGGGCTCAATTAAACTTCATGGATGTCTTCCAAGGGTATTTTGGAATGTCTTGGACTCCTTCCTAATGTTTGAGATCAAGGGTAGGTCAACGGTCAAGGGTAGGGTTGACTTTTTCCATCAAAAACCCTAATTTGTGATCAGATGGTTTTGAGTTCTTGTGGCTCATGACTTGAGCTCTTTGAGTTAATCAAATCTTGTAAACATGCCAATATGATGTATTTGAGGTCTTTGAAGTTCATTTTGAAGCTTCAAGCCATGCCTCACTTCACAAGTTAACTCAAGGGTTGAATTAGGTCAAACCCTAATTCCTGATTTTTTGATAGATGGACTCTCAAGGTGATTTTGCCATTGTGGATGGGTTCTTGAGATCCTTTTGAGCTTATTGGGCCATATATTTAGGCATTGGCTCATGCGTAAATAGAAATTTTCATCTGGAGGCCTCAGTCAACCAAAACCCTAATTTGGTGACACTGGCGATCTTGAGGCTTGATCCACTTGGAATGTTGCAACTTTGTGCTTGATTCTTGATGTGGGAGTCCTCTTGATCCCTTATAAGTGTTTGAGAGGCTAGACAAGTTGAAGATCATGTCATTTCTTGATTGATCCTGTGTCTAAGTGCTCTGAGAGGGCCCAAAACCCTAATCTTTGATTGTAGTGAATGCTTAATCATCTTCGAAGAGATTGGTGAGGCATGAGGGTTCATCCATATTATGATGATGATTTGTACAATGATGGGAAATCTTGGTGGTCAAAAGTTGGGGAATGGTAGAGGGCATTCTTAAGTTCTTGGATTTGCGCTTCGTAGCCGATCCTAACATCCCCCTTCATCCTATTAGATGTTTCTAGATCCTTTTCCTTATCTCGGATCATGAGCTTTGCTCGACTCAATTCATCATTTCGATAATCCAGATCAGCGCTGGCTCCCACAAGCGCACCTCCAACCTAGTTCCTCTTAGACTCCTCATCTTTGATCCTTTTCCTACTGTTTTCAACCTTTTCTTTCAATTCCTTACTCATATCTTCCCAAGCATCTCTCATTTTCTTTGTTCGACCTAGTTGGACTCGTAGTTGCACATTCTCCAGTTCAAGATCCTTAATTTTATCATTAAGCTTATACATGTCTTCGACCAAAACTGTCTCAGGTTCTGGCATCGGGGGAAAGGCTGATGAGTCAAAGACGAAAAGGAGTTTAGCAATTTGAGCCCTCTCCTTCACCCATCTAAAATATGGTTCTCTAACAATAGTGTTTTTCTTCACTTCTAGATTACTTATAATAACCTTCGTCTATGCACTCCTTAATCTTCTCACGTCAGGATTTATGGGAGCCACATCATTAATGAAAAAAGTCACTAAATACTTATCTTCGGGGGGGACCATCCACGGAGAGTCCAAGTAGCCTCTTGAGTAGCACGGGGTTGTAGTTGATGCATCCATGCACCCCCATTAAAGGCACATTAATAAATCCTCCACAACTGAGAATCACACTCATGATATTCCAATGCCTCTTGTACCAGACGATGTTATCAGTAGTGAGTGAGGTAAACCTTTAAGACCATATGAGTTGCCTAGCCACAAAGGGACCCTTTTTAGACATATGGATCCTCATCCACATATGTAACAATGGAGCACAGCAAAAGAATGTTCCACCTTTCTTCTCATGACGAGTATGAAAAATATGGTAGAAGTCTACCAATAAGAAAAGAACAGGATTTCCAGCTAAGAAAATATTTACGGCTGAGCTATCTACAAACTTCCCAACATTTGGGAACAACACAATTCCATGGACAAGAAGTGCCAAAATAGCTCCACAAGCCACCCATTTCCCCTCTTTAACTCATTTCCACCCCTGTTCCTCCAAGAATCTCCTCGAGAACCCTCATTTATCTGACCTATTAGCTACCACAGTGTCAACAGGAATACCCAAAGCAGAGGCCACTTTGGACAAGGTGAGGGCAGTCCAAGAGCTTTTTAAACTCCTCCAAGGTAGGAGCAATCTGAAAGTCAGAGAAAGTGAAACAGCGGAGTGGAACATCATAGTATTGTGCAAGTGTAGTAAGAGGATCAATGTCAATCTTCTCTATCAGCACTTCTAAGATTCTCCCAAAGTTGGAATGAAACTTGTTGTGCTTAATGGCGGTGATCTTGGAACTCGGTGCCTTCAAACTGTCGATCTTTGGTTTCTTGAACTTGAAAGTGAAGGTATTCTTTCTGGGAATCTGGATCATCATGATTGCTTTTGATGAGTCCAAGCCTTTGAGGTTGGCATCAATTTAGGTAAAACTAACTTAACAAAAAGATGTTGGACAAGTGTCATACCCCAAATTTTAACCACTAATATTTCCCATCATTGTTCAAATTATCATCACAATATGGATGTACCAACATGCCTCAATCAATCTCATCATAGATGTTTGAGCATTCACTACTATCAAAGATTAGGGTTTCAAGCCCTCTTAGAGCTTTTAGACAAAAGATCAATCAAGAAATGACATGATCTTTAACTTGTCTAACCTCTCAAACACCCATAAAGGATCAATAGGACTACCACATCAAGAATCAAGCACAAGGTTGTAGCATTCCAAGTGGATTAAGCCTCGAGATCGCCAGTGTCACAAAATTAGGGTTTTGGTCGACCAAGGCCTCCAGATGGAAATTTTCATCTGGGCATGGGCCAATGCTTCAAAGCATAACCCAAGATACTCCAAGGGACCTCATGGACCCAATCATCAAGTCAATTTAACCTCAGGGGATGCATTCATAAAAAATCAAGAATTAGGGTTTCTTGACCTAATTCACCCCTAAGTTGACTTTTGGGACAAAAAATGAGCCAAGACCATGATTTGAGGGTCTCTAACACACCATATTGATCCATTTGCAACAATGGATTGATTCAGGAAGCTTGATCCACAAGTTTCAATTTCATCAGGAGCATAGTTAGGGTTTTGAGGGAAAAGTCAACTGTGCCTTTGACTTTTGACTCAGACATGCTCCCAAAGCTTGGGACATGATTCAATACACCCTATAACACCTATGGAACATATCCATCAAGTTTGATTTAGGTCAAGGACTTGATTTCATAAAGGATCGCACAGTTTGGAATTCATCTGATAAAAAGTCAACTGTGCATAAAAGTCAAAGTTTGACTTTTTGAGATTTTTCATAATTATGGTTCCTTAACCCTAAAATGATGTTAATGTGTGATTGGAATCATAATTCATAAAAAAAATAAAGAAAATGGGATAACTTGTAAAAAGGGTAACCATAAAAAAACTTAGAATTTTTCTAAGTTATGAAATAAAGTGGCTAGAGTGCCAACTTCCAAGGATCATAACTTGAGATCCAAGCAACCATTTTGGTTGATCCAAAGATTGATTTGTAGCTCTCATGGCATACTTTAAAAGTGTCAACTACACCTCATTCTAATTCCTCATGGATTTCAAGTTATGGAGTGATCAAAATGGCTGAAAACATGAAATGTCACTTTTTCCAACACTTAGTGAAATTTTCACTAAGTCAGAATCTGTCTTACTTTTTTTCAAAATGCAGGAGGATTTTTCACTTGGATCCAAAAAGTTTCAAGACAAACTATGTTCATACATATGTTGTATCACATAAGGGCTTTCCAAAATGTCCAAGAGCTTCATCAAACTCCACCTGAGCTAGGAGTTATGACAGCTACAACATACCTTGCTGCAAACTGTCTTGGCAAGGCAGATTTGTGCATAAAGGCTCAATTTGCTCAAATTGTGCAATTCCAAGCATGTTTATCCATCTGAACACCTCAAGGGGGAACGACCAAGGGACAAGCACTGATCCATTAGCCTCCCAAGTCCAAGATTTCCAAAGTAGCATGCCAAACCCTAAAAAGGCTAAAATGTGCCAAATATCCAATTTTGTTTCCAAGCATTCAATGGATGAACCAAGGTGGCATGAACTGAGCCATTTCCAACTGAATGAGTCAAGGATAAGCTTTGAACCAAAGAACCATAGTGTCATACCCTAATTTTTGACCATAAGATTTCACCTCTCTGTGCATCATTTTGCATATCTGCATGCTTTATCACTAACGGGTTTGTGCAGGAATTTTAATTTCAAGTGGGGATGGTTCTCGTTTTCTCAGTTATACTTCAAGATGTGACCGTTGGTTTCTGATTCAAAAGTCCTGAATTTCTACTGGTCATTTCCCTCAAGATTTTTTAGTGTGTCTCAAGGAGAATTAAGGTGTCCTGTTCATTGGTGTGGAGCGTGATCATTTGAGGATTGAGTATGGTTTTGTGGCAAGCCATATCACAAGATTGTATCCTCAGTCTTCAAGATTAAGAAGTGTATTTGTTTTGCCCTAGAATTTGGGTTTATGTTTCAAGTGGTTTATTCAAGTGTGTTTCGAATTCAATATTTTCAAAATGACAAAGTGGCATAATGGTTTTCCTATGGCATCAAAGTTTGTTTCTCGATATCTTTAATCCAATTGGTTTGAATTAATAAAAAAAAAGATGAGCTTATTTGGAAAAATGATTCATTTGGATATTTTGAAGTGCTAGTACTCAAATTATAGTACATCATACATATTCATGAAATGTTTCGAGTTCATGGGTGCAAAACATTAGTGTTGGTTTCAAATCCATCTTCAGCTTGATAAAAGATTAATTTCCTTGCAATATCATCCAAAGTACACATAGTGCAAGATGAGAATTCTATTTTGGGTTCAAATTGATGCCAATAGGTTTCATTATTTCAAAAGATGGCCGCTGCTTTTGCAAAGACTTTTGGTAGTTCCTTCAAACAGTCACATTCGGTCTCAGACTTGATTAATTGTTGAATTAGAGGGTGGCCTAATTTCTAAACATTATGGAATGAGAAGTTATGCACACGAAAAACTGTACTTTACAAACTGAAGCTTCTTAAAACATTCAAGTACACGTCATTTTGAAAAAATATAAAAATGATGGATGTCAAATTACAAGAGACATGGTTGTTTCAAGACTAGTAACAAGGAAAGACATAGTAGTAATTATGACAGTTCATGCCATTATACACCTGTTCCTGGCAGTGCTGCTCAAAAGTTTCAGCCTTTTTGAGATGTCTGATCAATCATCTTTTCAGTTTTTTTTTAGTAGATATATCAAGGATGGTACTATGTTGGATAAGGGCTAGGTACTGCAGTTAACGTGTGGGCTCCCGATGGCTATTTGTCTCATGGATCTTAACATTTGATCACTGTCAAATCACAATGAGAGTGTCAGTAAAACAAAACTAGTATCCTATCTACAAATAAATGCAAGTTTGCACATTCAAAGAGAAAATTGATTTGAATAAGGAGCCAAATAAGTCACAAGCGTTTATTTCCAAAACATGTATCAAGCATCATCAAGATTGAGTTATTTCTTTCCAAATACAAACAGGCAGCCATAATCATATTTTATCACACAAAATCAAGAAAAGTTATGTCGTTGCTGACATGTTGAAGTCAAAACAGAAACGGTGTTAATGGCTTAAGAACATGTCCTAAACAAAATCATATGAGAATAAAAGTTCATGAAATCACAATCTCAGTCTTTCTAAAACAGGTTTCGACACTTTTCAAATTCATCCCAAAATGATTCAGACATGTTCATATAAGATTGGAAAGGGAATTCACTGCAAAATCATCAGAAATCACAACAGCTTGACTATAAAGGGAAGGGAGTTCAGAAACAGCGACAGGCAGAAAACTCACACCAGAAAAATTCCCATCCAAAACCACACTTTCACACCCAGGAAATCAATACACACACATTGCAGAAAAAAATTCATTCACACGCCCAATTTAACACGCAGAGAAAACAAAAAAGATCCTCTACTGAAAAGCCACCAACAATTCGTTGAAAAAAATCAGAGTCTACATGCTCATACCAGGGAGGAAAATTGAGAGGCATTCACAAATAGAAAAACGCACAAAATTTCCAAACTCTTTCATTTGATTTCCGAACCATGACCATTTGTTATTGTAAAAAAGTAGCAGAGATTCACTGAGCAATTTGCACCAGCGACAATGCTTACGGTTTCACACTGAAGGAGGAATTCAAAATTTACAAACACACCAATTCAAAAACAGAGGCTCATAAAGAGGAGATTCACAGCACACACAACAGTTTTGCAAGAAAATGTCATTCACAGAACCATCAAATTTTGGATACGGTTTTCACAGCAAGATTTATGTATACAAAGTACAGCAACAACACCAATTGAATATCAACAAGCACACAGTTCGAAAGCAAAGCATTACCGTCGAAATCATCGACATTGTCAAAGTCGTCGCGCCGAAATTATTCGAAGAATTGATTGTCATTGCGAGAATCTCCGCCGTGTGATTGTTCTTCCCGTCGCCGACGAAACTGTGAGGTTGAAACATAGTTTTTTTGCGACGAACCATGAGAGATACGAGAGGAAGGAGTGCTCAGACCTAGAAAAGGAAGAACGACAGCTGACACAGTCTTCATCACGCCACTGTTGCAGTTCACCCCTTCAAAGCTTCCGCCATTCATTCCGCGCACAAATCGCCGCTATCGAGTCGTTGATCTTTCCGGTAATCCTTTCCCCTTTATCATGATAATGCTTCTAATGATTGTTGTGGTTGCTATTATGGTTATTGTTGCGTCTTGGTTCGGTCGATTTTACGCGAACTTTGTGAGAGAGAGAGAAGTAGCGAGGAAGAGAGATGTGTTGAGTGAGGTTGAGGCATGAGAGAGAAGAAAGAGGGACTGAAGTGATGAGGCGTTGATTTTTTCTTCAAAATAATGTTGTTGTTGTTAATCTGGGTCGGGGGAGTGAGGATCATACCCGACCCATTCTCTTTTTTTTTTATTTGTATTTAATTTTACTTATTTAGTTATTTTCTTAGAAATAGGTTTTAAAACCCATGCATTTATTTCTTATATAAAAAAAAGCAATTTCTTTTGTTCATTTATTTTTTTGAATTTAGTTTTAAAAAAAATAACTTAAGACTTAACTGTTAGAAAATAATTAATTTTTTAATTTTGATTGGTTAGTTTTTAAATTGATCAGTTAGGATTCTTAACAGTTTAATCGATTAATTAAACTTCTAATTAACCTTAATTAAAATTTTAATTAATTAATTCTGAGACCAAATTCCAAAGGAAGTGTTTCCCCATGTTGACCACCGCGTCATACTTAGATACTAACCCTCTAGGTCCTCCCTTAATAGATACCTTTAGCAAGCAAGCAATAGATAACATAAATAATAACAAGAGGTTCCTGTAGAGTACTACAGACGTTTATGATGCTAATACCTTCCCTAGGCGTAACCAACCCCCGAACTTAGATTCTCTTAACTTAGGTTTTTTCGATCTTTAACCCTTTCCTTAGGATAAAATAAAGACCGGTGGTGAATTTCAAAAATTGTGATTCAAGTTAACACAATAGCTTGGTATCCGATTCTCACCGCGATAGAAATGGTGACTTCACTGGGGATTTTTTCGAGGGTTTCCCCTAACTTGTTTATATTTATGTTATTTATTTGCTTATTTGCCTATATATCTTTATATCTATATATATACCTGTTTTGCTTGGTTTTTCTGTGTGCAGGGTACTATTTGTGTGGTGAGACAAAGTCCTACACCCGGACTAGAGTGAAATTAAGATAGGAAAACGGTGAGACTTCAATGATACTTTGAGGGAGTCGATTCCTGAAAAAGTAAATTGAGACTTCACCACTCAGTCTAGGCCCTCTCGAATAAAATATTTGTCCAATGAGTTCATTCGTGAAGACGATATGGTTTCGATCTAAAGGCCCTCGGGACTGGGGACCATAGTTACCTTTAACCCAACTTGGCCTATTAGGATGTAGTGCGGGGACTATGCGGGAGTCTATTTCTGCAATAGTCGCTACGCGATACTACACTCAGACGAGATTCTCTTGAGGATATTATTGACTACCAAGTGATCTGGAAAATCGATAATATCTGAAAGATGGGTTGCAGACTTTGGGAACTTTGTAGAACCCGTTCGGCAGGTACAAATAAACCTCTAGTACATACCTTGGGAAGGGTAGACCATGGCTCCATGCTCGTGATCTTCAAACCCATGCCCTTGCTTGTTTACATGTATATGTGTATATGTGTATACATGTGCTTATGCATTCATTCATGCATTCATGCATAACCATTCGGTTTCAAGAAACTCAATTGTTCTATCCTTGCAAAATAAAAAAATCGTGGATTATAAAATGAAACCTTTTTTCGAAATGTTTGCAACCTACTCTTGAGTTCCTTGAAACCATTACATTGCATTGCATATCATTTGCATCTTTGCAGGATTCATTGCATACATCCGTCTGTCCAGCAACTCATTCCCAGTTGTCTCTATCTTCCAGTGTCACCTGTGAGTTGTCAAGCTGATTCCTCGACATCGATACCAGACTAGAGCTAACTACAGATGCATAATGGCAGAGCAAGAAGCACACAATGCTGAGATGCGAATGGAGATCGACGACCTTAAGTCAAGCATGGCAAAACTCACTGAAATGCTCCAAGTCTTGATTACTAGAGGAGAACCACCTCAAAGGACTGTCATTCAGGAAGTTTCAAATGTGGATCCTCAACCTATTCAGGTGCCACCTTCAACTTGGCCAGAGTTTGGTTTGCCTCCCAACTACTCACCACCTCTTGCATCTACTGCTATGATTGGTCAGACTTCCAGACCAGTGTTTCAGACTCCAGTTTTCTCCGAGCCTAGACCTGTGGTTCATGCTGTAGCCCAGACTACTCGACCTCCTTTTAAAAACCCTCTCTATGAGTACAATGCTGCCAATGCTCAGGGCGAAGACCATAAAGATTTTGTTGAACCCGCGATTGTCCGTGAACATTTTCAGACCATAGACAAGAGACTCAAAGCCGTAGAGGGTACTGATTTCTTCAACCTAGATGCAGAAAACATGGGTTTGGTTTCTGACCTTGTTATGCCTGCTAAATTCAAGACTATCGATTTTGTGAAGTACAAAGGTGATTCTTGTCCAAGAGCTCATTTGGTCATGTATACCCGAAAGATGGCTGCTCATGCCAAGAATCAGAAGTTGCTTATCCATTGTTTTCAAGACAGTCTGAGTGGAGCTTCTCTCAAATGGTATATGAATCTTGAACAGAACAGCATTCACTGTTTCCAGGATCTTATTAATGCCTTCATGAAGCAATATAAGTATAACCTCGACATGGCTCCTGATCGCCGTCAGCTGCAAAACATGTCTCAGAAGGATAAAGAGTCTTTCAAGGAATATGCTCAGCGCTGGAGAGAGTTGGCTTCCCAAGTTGAACCTCCTTTGGCAGAGAAAAAATTAACTGGACTATTTATGGACACCTTGTCTCCATTCTACTGGGAGAAGATGATTGGTAGTGTTTCATCCAGCTTCACTGATTTGGTTACTATTGGTCAGAGACTCGAGGAAGGACTTAAGAATGGTAAAGTATCCAAGGCTTCTGAATCTTCTAATAGTGCTAAGAAATTCTATGGGAATTTCCACAAGAAGAGAGAAGATCAGACCAATGTTGTTATGTTTGAAACTAGAAGGCCTCGTCCTCGACCACAGTATGCTGACCACCCTGATATTGCTGCTGTCACTCCTGTTGTTGCTGCTCCACGACCAGCCCAAGCTCCTCAACGTCCAGCTGTTGGACAGAATCAGTACCGTAATAGGAATAATTTTGATCCTATCCCAGTGACATACACTGAACTTTATCCTGGGCTGGTTCAGAAAGGTTTGATTACTACAAGGCCTTTGCCTCCTCCTCCAAATCCTCTTCCAGCCGGTTATAGGGCCGATCTCCATTATGCATTCCATGAAGGTGCCGCAGGCCACGACTTGGAACATTGCTTTGCATTGAAGGCTAGAGTACAAGAGCTGATCAGAATTGGTATTCTCTCCTTTCGTGACACCAATCCAAATGTCAAGAACAATCCTTTGCCAAAGCACGCTAAGTGAAGCTTCAGCTGACTTCAGCAGACTTTAGTGTTTCAGACGGGACAACTCACCATTGTTTCTGATTAGTCACTAGACTTTTGTTTCTTATTGTTTGCATTTTTCTTATTTGTATTGGTTGTTTGCTTTCGATTTATGTTTGTACTTTCATAATTAATAAAATGAGCATTGCAACTTTTGGATTCAATTTCATTTGCTTTTGCTATTTACATCTTTATGCTTTCCTTTTAAAAAAAAACAAAAAAACAAAAAAACAAAAAAACAAAAACAAAAACAAAAAATTATCTCTTTTCCACTTTCCTTCTGATTATGCTAAGATTGGAGGGAGGATGATGAAAACGTTATACTCATAATTGTTGTCGGTATGCTTTCAAATCAAAACTTTGCTGAGGATGTAAGGCATTGTTTCAATTCCCAAACACTAGAGAAATAAGGAAGATAACCCCTCGTCAACCCCTTTGAGCCTTGAAGTAGGAGTTCCTTTTCTCTAAAAAAAAAAAAAAAAAAAACCCGCAATCTTTAACCTGGGGCAGGGTAGTTCTCAGTTAACTGGATTGTGCATTCAAATACAAGAGTTTCATGCAAGGCATCTTTCAACAAAAAGGTTGCATTCTCAGTTTTTCCTTCGCACGCAACAAGCAAGTGTCGAAGATGTCTTTCAAGTCAAAAGTCGATGATGGTTCGCCGTAATCATTAAGCCAAGCAGTCACTTTCTTTCAAAAAAAAAAGATAAAAAAATCAAAAAAGGAAAAAGCCCGCTAAGTCGAAACCTGTGAAGGAAACTTAGGCAGACAAAAAACTGGGGCATCCCGCTGACTGTAAGATTCATGAGAAACAGTTCAGGAAAAGTTAGGGATAATAAAAAGGAGAAATCTTTAAATCCTTACTATGAAATCCTCAAGAAAAAAAACAACCAAGAGTTATAAGGAAGTAGTGACTGTCATCTCAAGAATCCCTTAACTTCTGAACCATCATCACTATCATCAATGCAATCCCTAACCTATGGGAACCTGAGTGCAAAGTCTGAGTTAACTGAGTGTAGGACTGGAGATCATCACGAAGATTGGGTGGGTACAAATAAACTTTGAGCCTTTATCCTTTGTTTTTTAAACCGTGAACCAAGCCACGTTATAACCCTCAAAAGACCTAATTGAAGCAAGGTTATTTGGAAAGCATACTACAACAAGGTTGCGTAAACTGACTCCTAAAGATCTTCTCAGATCATTTTTTTGGCATCACGCCTTTTTGCTTTATCTTTCACTTTTAAACGTCTTGAACCACCGTGTTCTGACCAGTGACCCTATTGTTTTACCTCTTTCCAAAAATGATTTTGATTTCAAAAGTTGCATGAACTTTGCATTTACTATGTTTGTATAAACACTTTTGTTTGCGATCTGGCTTCCGCTTAAGGAATTTTCAAACATTTGAGAAACTTGGTCAGTGATCCAATCAAGGGCAAGTTCCTTCCAGATCCTATTGAGAATCAGTTCAAGATTTGTTCAGTGCAAGTCCTTCTCAGAATTGGTTTATACAGAAGACTTTTTCAAGACTCATACTGGGGCAAGTTTTCCAAGTGCACAGTAATTCAGTCATTTTCAGCATCAATTCAAGCTGAAGCAATTATCAGTTCATATACAACAATCAACTAATCTGGGGCAGTCTACTTGAAGAATCCCCATGCAGCTTTCCATTCTTCCTACAAGGATCGTCAACTTAATACAGTTTACGAGTGTGACAGAGATTGTGTTCAGTAGCATCTGTAGTCCCTAAGCAGAATGACAGTGATCTCTGTGTTGAGGAATCAGTATTCCAGTTTTGTCTTCTCCGTAAAAGAGTCGAGTCGTGTCTTCGACGTCTACATTGCATTTGCATTTGCATTTGATCATATATCATGGCATGATTCATATACATATGCATAGCAAGAGTGTCATCCTCATTTGCACTCATTTGCATTCTCCATAGGTCGTGTTGTTATTCACGTCTTACCTTGTAGTCAAAGTCCAACTTACTTGGCACCTACCAAACAGATATTGTTGTGTGTATCTAATGCTTTCTTGGGTATCTCCTTGTTCATATTCGTTCAATGCTTTCTTGGACGTTGTGATTTCTTGGTGTCCAATGCCTTCTTGGATTCACCTTTTGTCTCATTTGCGTCTGATGCCTTCTCAGATATTATGAGTCATACCTTTCATTCAAAGCTATTATTGGATGACTGGTTTCTTTGCATTCAATGCCATTCTTGAATGTAGTCTTTTGTTCACAATCATCTAAAGCCATTATTAGATATTGTGATTATACCTTTCATTCAAAGCCATTATTGGATGACTGGTCCCTTTACATCCAATGCCTTCTTGGATCTCACCTTTTTACCTCATAGTCATCTAAAGCCATTATTAGATACTGTGATTATACCTTTTAATCCAAAGCCATTATTGGATGTCTGGTTTCTTTACCATCTGATGTTGTTCCAGATGGGTCCCTCTTTCTGATGTTCTTCCAGATAGAGTCTTTATTCGCAATCATCTAAAGCCATTATTAGATATTGTGAGTTTACCTTTCATTCAAAGCCATTATTGGATGTCTGGTTTCTTTACCATCTGATGTTCTTCCAGATCGAGTCTTTGTTCGCAATCATCTAAAGCCATTATTAGATATTGTGATTGTACCTTTCATTCAAAGCCATTATTGGATGTCGGGTCTCTTTACAATCTGATACTTTTCAAGATGGGTTCCTCTTTCTGATGTTCTTCCAGATCGAGTCCTTGTTCACTTTATCTAAAGCCATTATTAGATATTGTGATTTTACTTTTCATTCAAAGCCACTATTGGATGATCGGTTCCTTTTGCATTCATTGCCATTCTTGAATGTAGTCTTTTGTTCACAGTCGTCTAAAGCCATTATTAGATATTGTGATTGTACCTTTCATTCAAAGCCATTATTGGATGTCTGGTTTCTTTACCTTGTTCACTTTCATTTGAAGCCATTATCAGATATTGTGAGTGTACCTTTCGTTCAAAGCCATTATTGGATGACTGGTTTCTTTGTGTCCGATGCCTTCTCGTATTACATTATTTTGTCTCATTCTCATCTGTTGCCTTCTTAGATATTGCGAGTTTACCTTGCATCCAAAGCCATTATTGGATGTTTGGTGCTTTTTTTTCATCCAATGCCATTCTTGGATGATGTTTTCCAGATACTTTGCTTTGTTTCAATTCGTTTCTGACACAACTATAATACTTTTCCCCTGTGGTACCATTTTCCATAGGATCCTTGTCTTGCATTCATCTCATATCACATCATGTCATGTCATGTCATATCATATGCATTTGTGGCATCTTAGGGCCAAAAATTGTGCATGTTTATATTTAAGTCCCTTCTATCCCGTCGAGACGAAAATTTCAATCTCCATATCTCCGGATAGAAGAAACTTAAATAGAGGCATCTGTCATACCCTAATTTTTGACCATAAGATTTCACCTCTCTGTGCATCATTTTGCATATCTGCATGCTTTATCACTAACGGGTTTGTGCAGGAATTTTAATTTCAAGTGGGGATGGTTCTCGTTTTCTCAGTTATACTTCAAGATGTGACCGTTGGATTCTGATTCAAAAGTCCTGAATTTCTACTGGTCATTTCCCTCAAGAATTTTTAGTGTGTCTCAAGGAGAATTAAGGTGTCCTGTTCATTGGTGTGGAGCGTGATCATTTGAGGATTGAGTATGGTTTTGTGGCAAGCCATATCACAAGATTGTATCCTCAGTCTTCAAGATTAAGAAGTGTATTTGTTTTGCCCTAGAATTTGGGTTTATGTTTCAAGTGGTTTATTCAAGTGTGTTTCGAATTCAATATTTTCAAAATGACAAAGTGGCATAATGGTTTTCCTATGGCATCAAAGTTTGTTTCTCGATATCTTTAATCCAATTGGTTTGAATTAATAAAAAAAAAGATGAGCTTATTTGGAAAAATGATTCATTTGGATATTTTGAAGTGCTAGTACTCAAATTATAGTACATCATACATATTCATGAAATGTTTCGAGTTCATGGGTGCAAAACATTAGTGTTGGTTTCAAATCCATCTTCAGCTTGATAAAAGATTAATTTCCTTGCAATATCATCCAAAGTACACATAGTGCAAGATGAGAATTCTATTTTGGGTTCAAATTGATGCCAATAGGTTTCATTATTTCAAAAGATGGTCGCTGCTTTTGCAAAGACTTTTGGTAGTTCCTTCAAACAGTCACATTCGGTCTCAGACTTGATTAATTGTTGAATTAGAGGGTGGCCTAATTTCTAAACATTATGGAATGAGAAGTTATGCACACGAAAAACTGTACTTTACAAACTGAAGCTTCTTAAAACATTCAAGTACACGTCATTTTGAAAAAATATAAAAATGAAGGATGTCAAATTACAAGAGACATGGTTGTTTCAAGACTAGTAACAAGGAAAGACATAGTAGTAATTATGACAGTTCATGCCATTATACACCTGTTCCTGGCAGTGCTGCTCAAAAGTTTCAGCCTTTTTGAGATGTCTGATCAATCATCCTTTCAGTTTTTTTTTAGTAGATATATCAAGGATGGTACTATGTTGGATAAGGGCTGGGTACTGCAGTTAACGTGTGGGCTCCCGGTGGCTATTTGTCTCGTGGATCTTAACATTTGATCACTGTCAAATCACAATGAGAGTGTCAGTAAAACAAAACTAGTATCCTATCTACAAATAAATGCAAGTTTGCACATTCAAAGAGAAAATTGATTTGAATAAGGAGCCAAATAAGTCACAAGCGTTTATTTCCAAAACATGTATCAAGCATCATCAAGATTGAGTTATTTCTTTCCAAATACAAACAGGCAGCCATAATCATATTTTATCACACAAAATCAAGAAAAGTTATGTCGTTGCCGACATGTTGAAGTCAAAACAGAAACGATGTTAATGGCTTAAGAACATGTCCTAAACAAAATCATATGAGAATAAAAGTTCATGAAATCACAATCTCAGTCATTCTAAAACAGGTTTCGACACTTTTCAAATTCATCCCAAACTGATTCAGACATGTTCATATAAGATTGGAAAGGGAATTCACTGCAAAATCATCAGAAATCACAACAGCTTGACTATAAAGGGAAGGGAGTTCAGAAACAGCGACAGGCAGAAAACTCACACCAAAAAAATTCCCATTTAAAACCACACTTTCACACCCAGGAAATCAATACACACACATTGCAGAAAAAAATTCATTCACACGCCCAATTTAACACGTAGAGAAAACAAAAAAAATCCTCTACTGAAAAGCCACCAACAATTCGTTGAAAAAAATCAGAGTCTACATACTCATACCAGGGAGGAAAATTGAGAGGCATTCACAAATAGAAAAACGCACAAAATTTCCAAACTCTTTCATTTGATTTCCGAACCATGACCATTTGTTATTGTAAAAAAGTAGCAGAGATTCACTGAGAAATTTGCACCAGCGACAATGCTTACGGTTTCACACTGAAGGAGGAATTCAAAATTCACAAACACACCAATTCAAAAACAGAGGCTCATAAAGAGGAGATTCACAGCACACACAACAGTTTTGCAAGAAAAAGTCATTCACAGAACCATCAAATTTTGGATACGGTTTTCACAGCAAGATTTATATATACAAAGTACATCAACAACACCAATTGAATATCAACAAGCACACAGTTCGGAAGCAAAGCATTACCGTCGAAATCATCGACATCGTCAAAGTTGCCGCGCCGACATTATTCGAAGAATTGATTGTCATTGCGAGAATCTCCGCCGTGTGATTGTTCTTCCCGTCGCCGACGAAACTGTGAGGTTGAAACGTAGTTTTTTTGCGACGAACCGTGAGAGATACGAGAGGAAGGAGTGCTCAGACCCAGAAAAGCAAGAATGACAGCTGACACAGTCTTCATCACGCCACTGTTGCAGTTCACCCCTTCAAAGCTTCCGCCATTCATTCCGTGCACAAATCGCCGCTATCGAGTCGTTGATCTTTCCGGTAATCCTTTCCCCTTTCTCATGATAATGCTTCTAATGATTGTTGTGGATGCTATTATGGTTATTGTTGCGTCTTGGTTCGGTCGATTTTACGCGAACTTTGCGAGAGAGAGAAGTAGCGAGGAAGAGAGATGTGTTGAGTGAGGTTGAGGCATGAGAGAGAAGAAAGAGGGACTGAAGTGATGAGGCGTTGATTTTTTCTTCAAAACAATGTTGTTGTTGTTAATCTGGGTCGGGGGAGTGAGGATCATACCCGGCCCATTCTCTTTTTATTTTATTTTATTTGTATTTAATTTTATTTATTTAGTTATTTTCTTAGAAATAGGTTTTAAAACCCATGCATTTATTTCTTATATAAAAAAAGCAATTTCTTTTGTTCATTTATTTTTTTGAATTTAGTTTTAAAAAAAATAACTTAAGACTTAACTGTTAGAAAATAATTAATTTTTTAATTTTGATTGGTTAGTTTTTAAATTGATCAGTTAGGATTCTTAACAGTTTAATCGATTAATTAAACTTCTAATTAACCTTAATTAAAATTTTAATTAATTAATTCTGAGACCAAATTCCAAAGGAAATGTTTCCCCATGTTGACCACTGCGTCATACTTAGATACTAACCCTCTAGGTCCTCCCTTAACAGATACCTTTAGCAAGCAAGCAATAGATAACACAAATAATAACAAGAGGTTCCTGTAGAGTACTACAGACGTTTAGGATGCTAATACCTTCCCTAGGCGTAACCAACCCCCGAACTTAGATTCTCTTAACTTAGGTTTTTTCGATCTTTAACCTTTTCCTTCGGATAAAATAAAGACCGGTGGTGAATTTCAAAAATTGTGATTCAAGTTAACCCAATAGCTTGGTATCCGATTCTCACCGCGACACATAGGCCTGTGCTCTAACCTCTAGTCAATGGCTAGAGGAGACTTAAGATTCCAAAGTGATGCAATTGGACAATGAGCTGCTGCAGTTGCCATTCACTATTGCTTGCAAAACAAACTTGCTATACTATAAATAAAGCTCATTTGTGCTCAGTTTGAGTACACCAAAGCACTACAACACTTACTTTCGTCAAAATCTCTTTCTCTAAATAAAAATGCCTTCTTTTGCAAGGTAACTCTGAGTTTTTGAGTTAGAGAGCATTTCCATCATAGCTTATGATCTAAACACATCCAATATGCCATATCTAAGCTGTCCTAACTCTCATAAGTGACCTGTAACACCAAAATCACAAAGTCCCCTCTCAAAACCTCAAAATTGGACTTTTTTGCATTTTTCAAGCCATGTCTTGATTTAGTCACTTTCAAAACCAGATAAAGCCTCAAACGCACTCCAAATATCATCCTTGAACTGTCCCAAATGGTTCCCCACATCTGGAATACCATTTGAGAGAGTTGCTATATTGGCCACTTTTGCCCCTTTTGCAAGAAAGAGCTCAAACTTGTTCTTGAGGATTCCAGTTGATTCCAACCATTCTAAAAGCTTCCAAGGGATCATTTGAGGGTATCCAAAGCATCAAATTGTTTCTGGAACAAAGCACTTGACAGATTGCCCAAAAAGCTCCTAAAGAGGTAAGCATCACAACTTGAACTCTTTGAAATATGCATTGCTTTGAGGTTCACTGATCATGCACGTCTCATATATGTTATATGTGTTGTGTTTGAACCAATTCATCATATAATTCATCCCTGCAACAAGAGATAGCATAGAAAATGCAAATCATGGCCTATTTCAAAACCACCATCGGGTTTTTCAATAGGAGCCTCATCTGAAAAAACCAACACCACCATTGGGTTCCTTGTGAAATTCTAGGCAGGATAGACCTAAATTTTGTCTCAATCCATGGAGAAATGAGAAAGTTACAAGCTTCACGTTTTTGGCCAAAATCTTGCCTTGCCTTGCCTTAGCCAGGCCAAAAACAAGGCATGCTTCATATATCCATGGGGTGGTTTTTATACACGGATGTATCACCACCCCAGTGGTAGGAGGTGCGCACTGCACACAAGAGGTCTGGGGTTCGAATCCCCCTCGCCCCAGATCCTCTTTTTTTTTTTTTTACCATTTTTCCACTTTTTATCATTTTTCATATTATTTTTAAATGATTTGGAAAATTAATAACTCTCTCAATTTTAATTATTTTTTATTGGTTCTTTTTGCAAAAAATCACAAAAATGTTGAAATATTTTATTCCACAAAAAAATCAGATTTATATCAAATATTTAATATAGTTGATATTTTTGTAAATAAATTCATTTTTATTTTTTTTAAACCTTCTAAAAAATGAATATTCACCTTGAAAAATCAAGACCAAATGAGTTTTAATTCATCTTGTGGTTAAATATAATTTTTCAAACCTTAAACAAAAATCACAAGTTGTTTATTCAAACTTATTTGGTATTTTTATCATTTTAATTAATTTTTCTTTGAATAAATACTTTAAAAAATGATGAAATTAGGGTTTTGTTGATAATCACCCTAAACAAATCTTTTTCCAAATACTTTTGGGCCACTAATAGAGTGTAAGATCCAATCCCCTTTTAACCAAAGCCATTTGGGCCTCAGATATTGTATAAGTCCCTCTGCGTTAAAAGGGACAACGGCGCGATCATCGTCTTTTCAAAATCATTCGGCCATCTCCCTGAGTTGTAAGCCCCATCTCCTAGACAAAAATAAACTTTGGGCCTCTAATAGAGTGTAAGACCCAATCCCCTTTTTTGACCAAAACTTTTTGGGCCTCAGTCGTTGTATAAGTCCCGATACGATATTCGAAACAAAAGTGCAATCACTGTTAAAATTTGGGCCTCTCCTTGAGATGTAAGCCCCGATCCCTGTTCAAAGTACTTTCTCCTTTGATTTTGAATCTAAATGTATAGTTGCTATCAAAACTTTCTTTAATTTCCTTGAACAACTAACAAAACAACATGGAAGCTCTACAACGAGTAAGTGTTTATCCGCTTTCTTTTATTTGCTTTCATATAAATAAACTGTATTGTGGGCTACTTCACTGTAAGTCTTCTTTCACACCTTTTAAATACTCGTCATATATCAACTGTATATATACTAGTATAGTTATATAGAGTTTTCCCCGGCAACTAGTCTAGAACTAGGTAAAGCCCGTTGGTCACTCTTGAATACAAACAAAACAAGATCCCCATAGGGTTCCAGATACAGTCTTCTCGTCTCTTGGGGTTAAACAATATGGAACAAAGAGAAAGACAGTATTCTCGGTGAACCTTTTCTCAGACTGTCACTGTAACGCCCCGGTCAGTTTTGTCTTTTTAATTAATTGAGTGGTTTTGAGTATTTTATTATTATATTATTTTATTTCTGACTTTTATGTGAAAATATGTTATTTTTCGTCGTGAATATATTTAATCGCGTTTTGGGAACATTTGCGAGATATTTGAGTGTAGGGGTAAGTTGGGCATTTTGATTTATTTTGTTAAGTTAGAATATAATAGAATAGAAAGAGAGAAAAATAGTAAGAGAAAGAAAAAAGAAGAGAAGAAGAAAAGAAAAGGAGAAGAGAAGAAAAGAGAGAATTTGGGAAAACTTGGAAATCAATCAACCGACTTTCTAGAACACGATTAAATCGGGTAAGGGTGTGAAACTCGATTATACTATGTTTGTGTATGATTATGTATGTGTTTGCTTGGATGTTTCTTGTCTTTCCATGGCTTTTGAGTTTTAGGTCGAAAATGATAAAATGAGTAGGAATCGGTGTTTTCACGGTCGGAAATCGATATAATTTGCGTTGTATGATCACCATGTGTTTATGAGTCATTGTTGATAATTGTTTTGCTGTTGGAAGTGATTTGGAATGAAAAATGAGGTTTTTGAGGGTTTTGGATCGTGTAACCCGTAACAGAATTTTTCTGGTTCTGGTGTGATTCGCCAGGCGAATTTGGGATTCGCCGGGCGAATTGAGTCTCGCCACTAGTTCGCTAGGCGAAGTGTTGGCGAAGGGAGATTCGCCAGGCGAATTCGTAAGTCGCCAGGCGAAATCGGAATTACAGAAAGGGGGTAGCTTCTGTAACTCTTGGGGTTTTTCTAAATTGGTGACTCGCCACTAGTTCGCCAGGCGAAGTGCTGGCGAATGGCTGGCGAATGGGAATCCGCCAGGCGAATTCCTAAGTCGCCAAGCGAATTTGGCTGTATCTCAATAAATTCTTTTCTTTGAAAATTCATAACTTTTGATCTGTGGTTCGGTTTGAGGCGTGGTTTGATGCGTTAGAAAGCTTATAAAATGTACTTTATTATGATGATGGTTTTGAGAATTGTTGGCCGATTAAATTATGTCAAGAATTAGAAAATGTGTTATTTTGTTGTCGATTTTGTCATTTAATTGTGTGAACTTGATGTGTATGTGCAATATGTTGTTGGTGTGGATATTATATGACTTGTGTACTGTTGAGTGATGAAATTGCATGAAATACATATTGTGATGATGATTGGTGGCCTTACGGCAAGAAAATGCGATGTATGGTAATTGTTGATATATGCATGATTATGGATGTGTATATGTGTGCATATTAAATGTCATGAGTCACTGTATGCCAAGCATCATGATATGCATTGTTGTGACGTCCTGAGTGACGGATTGATTCAGAGGGAATCTGCTATAACATCGTGCGCCTTAAAAATAAGAGGACCTAAAGCGATTTGATATATCGTGCGCCTTAAAAATAAGAGGACCTAAAGCGATGGTTATAGACAATCGTGTGCCCATGTGGGGTGTGAGCGATCGGATTGTGCGCCTTATACCGAGAGGACCTAAAGCAATCCATAAACGTCGTGCGCCTTATAACAAAAGGACCTAAAGCGACGGGGAACATCGTAGGCCCAACGGGGTGTTGCTTGAGTGATCCTCAGTAACGAGCGATGATTCCAGCAGAGTTCCTGAGTGAACTAGTGATGAGAAATATTGGAAGTCGGTACCGCATGGCATGTGCATAGAGTCGTTGTGTCGGCCTCTGTGCATTTGCATAAATCATGGATTAATTGTGCATGGAATTGTGAATGTGATTGATGAGATGGAATATGTGTAATTGTATTGATTATGAGTGTATTGTGTATGATTGATGCGTAGTGGTATTTGATACTTGCGAATTGTACTGTGTTGTGTTGTATTTGATTGTGGTGCATTTGTAGTGAGAATGTTTTACCTGTGCATTTATGTGTGAATATATAATTATATGCAACTGTAATATGATTGTTTTTCTCACCCTTCTGCTGTTTTATAATGCTCTATGGGGCATTGCAGATTAG
The DNA here is from genome assembly GCA_022829125.1 of Lathyrus tuberosus. Classification (NCBI taxonomy): domain Eukaryota; kingdom Viridiplantae; phylum Streptophyta; class Magnoliopsida; order Fabales; family Fabaceae; genus Lathyrus; species Lathyrus tuberosus. The sequence continues at coordinate 3,661,076 of JALAZF010000289.1, read as the reverse complement.
AGTTGCTGGAGGTCTTTTTGTGAAGCTTTGCGTCTTCATTCTTTTTTCGATCGGCTCTGATATGTGACACCGGGTAGTTAGGGAGGCCGTTTGTGATTATTTTGTATTATGTATATGTATCTTTTGAATTGTACATGTATGGTTGTATATGACAAACAAACTTTCATGAAATATATATATATATATATATATATATATGTTGATATTCAATTACGGATTTTCCGCTTATATTCTGTAATTGGATTGTGGGTGTATTACTACCTGAGATTGTTGCATATCTGTATGAGCAGGTGTTGTATGTTTGTTTCAAATTGATGTGACTCCTCGGTCTATGCCATGATATTTTAAATATACTCTGATGAAATTTTGTATGTTATTTATCGTTTAAATTGTTTGGGGGTATAGATTGGGGGTGTCACATTAAGTGGTATCAGAGCCAGTCCGTGTCAGTTGTGTCAGTCCTTGTCGGTGTTGGTGTTTAGAGTGAGCTGTTTGTTTAACCATAGTTTCTGTTATTGGAAATGAACAGAATATGGCTGGTAGGAATGATGCTGCTTTGGCTGCTGCGATGCAAGCTATGGCTCGTGCTGTGCAGGGTGCACCTAATGCTGCAGGTAATGATGAGTTCAGGAAGAACAGACCGCCTGTCTTCAAAGGGAGACATGATCCTGATGGTGCACAGATTTGGTTGAAAGAGATTGAAAGGATTTTCCGAGTTATGGATTGTGCTGAGGACAGTAAGGTGAGACTGGGAACTCACATGTTACAGGAAGAAGCTGATGACTGGTGGGTTAGTACTTGTCAGGTGTTGGAAGCTGGGGATGAAGAAGTTACTTGGGAATTATTTAGCCAGGAGTTTCTGAGGAAGTATTTTCCCGAGGATGTTAGAGGAAAGAAGGAAATTGAGTTCTTGGAACTGAAACAAGGTAGTATGTCTGTTGTTGATTATACTGCTAAGTTTGTGGAGCTTGTGCAGTTCTATCCTCATTATGCTGAAGCGACTGCAGAGTTTTCTAAGTGTGTGAAGTTTGAGAGTGGATTGCGTCCTGAGATTAAGCAGGCAATCGGTTATCAGAGGATAAGAAGGTTTTCTGATTTAGTGGAATGTTGTAGGATTTATGAAGAGGATAGTAAGGCTCTTTCTACTCACTACAAGAGTGTGGGGGACAGAAAAGGGAAGCAATAGTTTCGTAGTGGTCCTTATGTAACACCAGCGGATAAAGGTAAGCAAAGGGGTACTTTTGATCAAAGGTAAGGTGGAGGAGGTATGTCTAATTCTCCGAGATGTTTTAAATGTGGTGAGTTGGGGCATCGTCAGTTTGAGTGCAGGAGAGATGTGAGAAAGTGTTCTAATTTTGGAGGTGTCGGACATGTCGTAGCTGATTGTAAACAGAAGAATGTGGTGAAGTGTTTCAACTGTGGTGAACCTGGTCATATTAGCACAAAGTGTCAGAAACCGAAGCAAACTCCAACTAGTGGGAAGGTGTTTTCATTGGCAGGGACTCGGACTTCAAGTGCAGATCGTCTAATAAGAGGTACTTGTTTTATTAATAGTACGCCTTTAGTTGCTATTATTGATACTGGAGCAACTCATTCGTTTATTTCGTCTGAGTGCGCGATGCGTTTGAATCTTGTGTTGTCTTTGATGGATGGTGAGATGGTTATTGATACTCCAACAATGGGATCAGTAACTACTTCTTTGATTTGTTTGAGTTGTCCTTTGACCATTTATGGCACAGACTTTGAAATGGATTTAGTGTGTTTGCCGTTGGAAGGGTTAGATGTGGTTCTGGGAATGAATTGGTTGTAGTTCAATAGAGTTTATATTGATTGTTATCATAAGCTAGTAAGGTTTCCTTCTCTTGAGGAAGACGAAGACTCGAGTTTCTTATCTACCAAAGAGTTGAAGAGACTTTTGGCGGAGGAAGCTCAGTTGTTTGGGTTGTTTGCGTCGTTGACTGTGGATAGTCAAGTTTCACTTGATGTGTTTCCGGTTGTGTGTGATTTTCCATAAGTGTTTCCAAAGGATATTTCAGACTTGCCGCCCGAGAGAGAGGTGGAGTTTTCAATAGATGTAGTTCCTGGTACTAGACATGTTTCTATGGCACCTTATCGTATGTCGGCATCTGAGTTGGTAGAGTTGAAGAAGCAATTGAATGAGTTGTTGGAGAAGAGGTTTGTGAGACCAAGTGTTTCTCCTTGGGGTGCTCCAGTTTTATTGGTGAAAAAGAAAGACGGAAGTATGCGGTTGTGTATTGATTATCGCCAGTTGAATAAGGTGACGATTAAGAATAAGTATCCTCTTCCGAGAATTGATGATCTGATGGATCAGTTGATGGGTGCTTGTGTGTTCAGTAAGATTGACTTAAGGTCGGGATATCATCAGATTAGGGTGAAAGAGGAAGATATTCAGAAGACAGCTTTTAGGACACGTTACGGTCATTATGAATATTCTGTGATGCCGTTCGTGGTTTCTAATGCGCCAGGTGTGTTTATGGAGTACATGAATCGTATTTTCCACGAGCATTTGGATCGATTTGTTGTTGTGTTTATTGATGGCATATTGATTTATTCTAAGTCTCGGGAGGATCATGCGGAGCATTTGCGTATTATTTTGCAGGTTTTAAAGGAAAAGAAGCTTTTTACCAAATTGTCTAACGTAATTTCAGGTAATGGTATTGCTGTGGATCCATCTAAAGTAGAAGCAGTTCTACAATGGGGGGCTCCGAGATCTGTTACTGAGATTCGAAGCATTTTGGGTTTGGCCGGTTATTATCGAAGGTTCATTGAAGGTTTTTCTAAGCTAGCACTTCCTTTGACCCAGTTGACTTGTAAAGGGCAAGCGTTCATTTGGGATATTCGGTGTGAAGAAAGTTTTAATGAGCTGAAGAGAAGATTGACGACAGCTCCGATTTTGATTTTGCCAAATCCTAATGAACCGTTTGTGGTGTATTGTGATGCGTCTTTGATTGGTCTAGGTGGTGTGCTAATGCAAGATGGTAAGGTCGTGGCGTATGCTTTGAGGCAGTTGAGAGTGCATGAGAAGAATTACCCTACGCATGACTTGGAGTTAGCGGCTGTGGTTTTTGTGTTGAAAATCTGGAGGCATTATCTTTTTGGTGCGAGGTTAGAAGTCTTTAGTGATCACAAGAGTTTGAAATATCAGTTTGATCAGAAAGAATTGAATATGAGGCAACGAAGATGGTTGGAGTTTTTGAAGGACTACGACTTTGGCTTGAATGACCATCCTGGTAAAGCTAATGTGGTAGCCGATGCATTGAGCCAGAAATATTTACATATGTCCGCTTTAATGGTTAAGGAGTGGGAGCTTTTGGAATCATTTAGAAATTTGAGTTTGGTATGTGAAATGTCGTCGGATAGTGTGAGGCTGGGTATGTTGAAGGTTACTAATGATTTTCTGATGACGGTAAGGGAGAAACAGAAGTTGGACATGAAATTGGTGGATTTGATGTTGGTTGACGGAAAATATGCGAGTGGTGATTTTCAAGTGGATATTAATGGTGTGTTGAGGTTTCATGGGCGAATTTGTATTCTGGACGATTCGGATTTGAAACGAATGATTTTGGAAGAAGGACACCGGAGTAATTTGAGTATACATCCGGGAGCGAACAAGACATACCAAGATTTGAAAAAGATTTTCTAGTGGTCTGGATTGAAAAGAGATTTGGCTCAGTTTGTGTATGCTTGTTTGACGTGCCAGAAGTCAAAAGTGGAACATCAGAGGCTGAGTGGTTTGTTGCAACCGTTGGATATTCCGGAATGGAAATGGGATAGCATTTCTATGGATTTTGTAACGGGGTTGCCGAATACTCAGCAAGGGCATAATACTATTTGGGTGGTTGTTGATAGGCTGACTAAATCGGCTCATTTCATTCTGATTGACATCAGTTTCTCCTTGGAACGGTTAGCTGAGATTTATATCTGTGTGATTGTGAAGTTGCATGGAGTTCCGTTAAGTATTGTTTCGGATCGAGATCCAAGGTTTACCTCGAGATTTTGGGAAAGTTTACAGAAGGCATTGGGTTCTAAATTGAGGTTGAGTTTGGCTTATCATCCGCAGACGGATGTGCAGTCGGAGAGAACGATTCAATCTTTGGAAGATTTGTTGAGGGCTTGTGTTTTGTAACAAGGTGGTGCGTGGGATAGTTATCTTGCGTTGGTTGAATTCACTTATAATAATAGTTTCCATTCTAGTATTGGAATGGCACCATTTGAAGCATTATATGGACGAAGATGTCGAACGCCGTTGTGTTGGCACGAATCGGGTGAGAGAATGGTGGTTGGACCGGAGTTGGTGCAGCAGACTACGGAAAAAGTGAAGTTTATTCATGAGAAAATGAAGGCTTCTCAGAGTAGACAAAAGAGTTATCATGATCGGAGACGTAAGGATCTTGAGTTTCAAGAGGGCGATCATGTATTTCTGAGGGTTACGCCGGTAACGGGTGTGGGTCGTGCATTGAAATCGAAGAAACTTACTTCTCGATTTATTGGTCCTTACCAGATATCTGCGAGAGTGGGTGCTGTGGCTTATAGGGTGGCGTTGCCGCCGAGTCTGTCGAATTTGCATGATGTGTTCCATGTTTCACAGCTTCAGAAGTATATTCTGGATCTGTCACGTATGATTCCGATGGATGACGTTGAGGTAAGGGAGAACCTTACGGTTGAGGCTTTGCCGGTGAGTATTTTGGATCGCGAGTTGAAGCGGTTGCAGGGCAAGGATATTGCACTTGTGAAGGTGGCGTGGGGAGGTGCTGCTGAGGGCAATTTGACTTGGGAGTTGGAGAGTCGGATGTGAGAGTCGTATCCAGAGTTGTTCGTCTCAGGTAAGATTTTCGAGGACGAAAATTTCTAAGTGGGGGAGAGTTGTAACGCCCCGGTCAGTTTTGTCAGTTTTGTCTTTTTAATTAATTGAGTCATTTTGAGTATTTTATTATTATATTATTTTATTGCTGACTTTTATGTGAAAATATGTTATTTTTCGTCGTGAATATATTTTATCGCATTTTGGGAACATTTGCGAGATATTTGAGTGTAGGGGTAATTTGGGCATTTTGATTTATTTTGTTAAGTTAGAATATAATAGAATAGAAAGAGAGAAAAATAGTAAGAGAAAGAAAAAGAAGAGAAGAAGAAAAGAAAAGGAGAAGAGAAGAAAAGAGAGAATTTGGGAAAACTTGGAAATCAATCAACCGACTTTCTAGAACACGATTAAATCGGGTAAGGGTGTGAAACTCGATTATACTATGTTTGTGTATGATTATGTATGTGTTTGCTTGGATGTTTCTTGTCTTTCCATGGCTTTTGAGTTTTAGGTCGAAAATGATAAAATGAGTAGGAATCGGTGTTTTCGTGGTCGGAAATCGATATAATTTGCGTTGTATGATCACCATGTGTTTATGAGTCATTGTTGATAATTGTTTTGCTGTTGGAAGTGATTTGGAATGAAAAATGAGGTTTTTGGGGGGTTTTGGATCGTGTAACCCGTAACAGAATTTTTCTGGTTCTGGTGTGATTCGCCAGGAAAATTTGGGATTCGCCAGGTGAATTGAGTCTCGCCACTAGTTCGCCAGGCGAAGTACTGGCGAAGGGAGATTCGCCAGGCGAATTCGTAAGTCGCCAGGCGAAATCGGAATTACAGAAAGGGGGTAGCTTCTGTAACTCTTGGGGTTTTTCTAAATTGGTGACTCGCCACTAGTTCGCCAGGCGAAGTGCTGGCGAATGGGATTCGCCAGGCGAAATCCATGGCGAAGGGCTGGCGAATGGGAATCCGCCAGGAGAATTCCTAAGTCGCCAGGCGAATTTGGCTGTATCTCAATAAATTCTTTTCTTTGAAAATTCATAACTTTTGATCTGTGGTTCGGTTTGAGGCGTGGTTTGATGCGTTAGAAAGCTTATAAAATGTACTTTATTATGATGATGGTTTTGAGAATTGTTGGCCGATTAAATTATGTCGGGAATTAGAAAATGTGTTGTTTTGTTGTCGATTTTTTCGTTTAATTGTGTGAACTTGATGTGTATGTGCAATATGTTGTTAGTGTGGATATTATATGACTTGTGTACTGTTGAGTGATGAAATTGCATGAAATACATATTGTGATGATGGTTGGTGGTCTTACGGCAAGAAAATGCGATGTATGGTAATTGTTGATATATGCATGATTATGGATGTGTATATGTGTGCATATTAAATGTCATGAGTCATTGTATGCCAAGCATCATGATATGCATTGTTGTGATGTCCTGAGTGACGGATTAATTCCAGAGGGAATCTGCTATAACATCGTGCGCCTTAAAAATAAGAGGACCTAAAGCGATGGTTATAGACGATCGTGTGCCCATGTGGGGTGTGAGCGATCGGATTGTGCGCCTTATCCCGAGAGGACCTAAAGCAATCCATAAACGTCGTGCGCCTTATACCAAGAGGACCTAAAGCGGCGGGGAACATCGTAGGCCCGATGGGGTGTTGCTTGAGTGATCCTCAGTAACGAGCGATGATTCCAACAGAGTTCCATAGTGAACTAGTGATGAGAAATATTGGAAGTTGGTACCACATGGCATGTGCATAGAGTCGTTGTGTCGGCCTCTGTGCATTTGCATAAATCATGGATTAATTGTTCATGGAATTGTGAATGTGATTGATGAGATGGAATATGTGTAATTGTATTGATGATGAGTGTATTGTGTATGATTGATGCGTAGTGGTATTTGATACTTGCGAATTGTACTGTGTTGTGTTGTATTTGATTGTGGTGCATTTGTGGTGAGAATGTTTTACCTGTGCATTTCTGTGTGAATATATAATTATATGCAACTGTAATATGATTGTTTTTCTCACCCTTCTGCTGTTTTATAATGCTCTATGAGGCATTGCAGATTAGAGTTGCTGGAGGTCTTTTTGTGAAGCTTTGCGTCTTCATTCTTTTGTCGATCGGCTCTGATATGTGACACCGGGTAGTTAGGGAGGCCGTTTGTGATTATTTTGTATTATGTATATGTATCTTTTGAATTTTACATGTATGGTTGTATATGACAAACAAACTTTCATGGTATATATATATATATATATATATATATATATATATATATATATATATATATATATATATATATATATGTTGATATTCAGTTACGGATTTTCCGCTTATATTCTGTAATTGGATTGTGGGTGTATTACTACCTGAGATTGTTGCATATATGTATGAACAGGTGTTGTATGTTTGTTTCAAATTGATGTGAGTCCTCGGTCTATGCCGTCATATTTTAAATATACTCTGATGAAATTTTGTATTTTATTTATCGCTTTAATAGCTTGGGGGTATAGATTGGGGGGTGTCACAGTCACCCTTAGAAATTGTCAAAGAAATTCTATTCCCCAGAGGTTATCTATTCTCCGTGAATAGCATCTCTTGAGTTTCTTCCAAACCCTCGAACTTTCCTGGAATGATCTCTTCTCTGTGAATTGCATTTCTTGAACTTCTCTTGGTTTGGGGACCCACGGCCTTCCTAAAAGCATCCCCGCCTCCTCTTGGGCTTTGTACAAGGACCCTTCGGCTCATGCCTTCTCCTGGGCTTAATACAAGGACCCTAACGACCTCTTAAAGGTATAAGATAGAACTTAGTCATCCTTTACTAGAGTATTCTTTCCAGTGTCAAACCTCAGGCCACTTTAGGGTTGATTCTCATCCCTTAAGGCCTTTTCCCTCTTTTGGGCAACCTACAAAAGATAAAACTCTTCGATACCAGTAGACTTAGGCAGTCTAAACCTCCTTTGAGTCTCAAAGACATTCTCAAGTTCCTTTCAAACATAGGAAGAAACACCGATTACTTTGGATAAATCACTAGCAGAAACCCGGTCTCTCTCATGAGAGTTCCCCACCCTTGGGCCTGCCTATGGATCTAATCCTCTGTAGTAAGATAGCCTTCTCTTAGGCTTTGTATAATGATATTTCCTTAACACAGTCAGCCTCCTCTTGGGCTTCGTACAATGATCCTCCCCTAGCAGAGCTAACCTTTTCAGACTCTCTTGTTGAGTCCATCACTTTTCAGGACTCTCTTGTTGAGTTAATACCCTTTTAGCCTCAATCTCAGGCTTCGTACGAGACATCAAATCACTCTCTTGTTGAGTATAAAAGACTCTCTTGTTGGGCCAATCTCCTTTTAGCCTCAATCTCGGGCTTCGTACGAGATAGAAAATCACTTTCTTGTTGAGTATAAAAGACTCTCTTGTTGAGTCAATCAACTCTCAGTTTCTCTTGTTGGGTTAATCACCTTTGCAGGACTCTCTTGCTGAGTCCACTCTTTTAGCCTCCGTCTTGGGCTTTGTACAAGACATATAAAAGCACTCTCTTATTGAGACAAACTATTTCAGCCTCCCTCTTGGGCTTTGTACAAGACATATATAAACCTCCCCAACGGAGTCAAAAATACCTTTTAGCCTCAATCTTGGGCTTTGTACAAGACAGAAAGAACATTTCCTCTGGAAAAGTCAAACTGTTAGCCTCCTCTTAGGCTTTATATAATGATATCCCCTAAAGGTCAGTCTCTTTTTGCCTCAATCTTGGGCCTTGTACAAAGACATATACACTCTCTTGTTGAGTCTGTCTCATATAGCCTCCTCTTAGGCTTCGTATAAAGAAATCCCTAGCTGAGTCAATCAACCTTTTAGCATCAAACTCGTGTTTGATCAAGGCATACAAAAATTAACAAATCCTCTTTAGAGATGACAAATTCTCTTTCAGCCAAAACCCTTTAGCTTCATATCTTGGGCTTTGAACAAGATACAAATAACCTTTAGCTTCATGTCTTGGGCTTTGAACAAGACACCAAAATATCATTTTCCTCCCTTAGAATATGAGGAACTACGATTGCTCTGATTTCCCTATTTCGTTTAAACGGGAGTATGTAGGCATAAGATTGCGAAATCTTAGCAAGCGTACCAATCAAAAACCCCTAGTCCAGTACCTTCATACATTAATAAAAAAAACATCAGATCTAGTACCTTACCAAAAGCCTCACAAATAGTCCAGACACTCTGTTCTTAAACGAAATAACCTAAGACTGGCTCCCTATTTTGATAGCATCTGTAAACCAACAGTTATCTGTTTAAACTCAGTATGCAAACAGGGTTAATTGGAGACATCTATTTCCCTTCCTTTATCAGCTTCACAGGATAAAAAATGAGTCGAACTGTAGTACCAAAGCGATAGTGATTCGAAACCACAAAAACTGCGCTACAGAAAAATGGCGACCACAGTGGGAGGCATTCTTTCTTACAACCTTAAGTAGAAAACTTTAAGTTCATAAAGTACCACAGAGATGGTGATTCTGCTGGGGAGTCATTGTCTGTATAGGATAATAGGACTAGAGGTCTAGGATGTTAGGACAAATATATATACTGCTTTTCCTAATTGATATATGTGTTTACTTTTCTGCTAATGGGAATGCGTGTGATGCAGCATGTGGAAAGATTGAGTATTCACCTAAGATAAGTGATGGCACTAGACGGGTAATCTTACAGGGAGTGACTCCAATATAAGAGGTCCCGGTCGACCATCGAATCAGTGGAGATGCCCTTTGCGGATTCAATGCCTATACGACTTCGGTTGTTGAAACGCAGATTATTCGATTGGGTTATCTGAGAAGCTGAGGATTTTAGTATACTGAAACCATGTTACTATTTTGTAGTGAGGAAGCTATCGGGAATAGTTGTCACACGAAACTACCCTCATCAGAGATCACTCTAAGATACATCAGCTCACTCGGGTGATTCCAGCCTGTTGTTGTCATCCAAAGAGGGGTCAGTGATTTTGAGGACAGGTACAAAAAATCACCAGTATAACCTTTGGGGATGGGTAGAGCCTTGACTTCATGACACCGAACCTTTAACCCCATGTTTTTTCTATATTTTTGTGTGCTGAATTCATGCATTCATTTCATTAAAAAACATTAAACATTAAAGAAAAATCTTCTCTTCTAGTCTCTCTTTTTCAAATTAAACTAAGACAATGATTGCAAATGTCAGAGAAAAAGATTGCGTTATAGATTTCGGTAGAAGGAAGACTCACAAGTACATCTTCAAGGTTCCAAAATTAGAGGATTTGAGAGGTTTGCGAGGATGATCACCAACCCTGATGCTTTTAGAGCTAAGTACGGGGACTGCTATCTCTATTAAGGGTCCATGTAATCGAAGGAATCCTAGCTACGCTCATTCAGTTTTACGATCAGGTCTATCACTATTTCACATTCCCGGATTATCAGCTAGCACCAACACTGGAGGAGTACTCTCACCTGACTGATTTACCCGTTACTGACCAAGCTCCTTTTTCTGGACTGGAAGAAATTCCAAAGGATCAAACCAGTGCAAGAGCAATTTATTTGGACGAGTCAGAAGTCAGGACTCACATGACCACTAAGGGTGGAATCCAGGGTTTGCCAGCCCAGTTTTTTATAAAGAAAGCCCTGTACTTTGCTAGTATAGGGAACATGGCTGCTTTCGAGAGCATCTTTGCTTTGCTCACCTACGGGTTATTTTTGTTTCCCAACATCGATAACTTCGTAGATATCAATGCCATTAAGATATTTCTGATTAGAAATCCCGTACCAACCTTGCTCACAGATGCTTATCATACTGTTCATTTAAGGAATTTGTACAACGGAGGAATGATCACCTGCTATGTACCCCTGCTATACAAATGGTTCATTTCCTACCTGCCCAAGTCTGCTGCATTTTGGGATCTTAAGAATACTTTGCGTTGGTCACAGAGAATCATGTCTCTTACCAACTCTAACATCGACTGGTACAATCGGATCTATGACGGAATCAGAATCATTGACCGTTGTGGAAACTTCCCCAATGTACCCCTCATAGGAACTAAAGGAGGAATCAATTATCATCCCGTTTTAGTACATCGTCAATTTGGATACCCGATGAGGCATGTCCCGCGTAATGCTTATCTGGAAGGTCTTTTCTTCAAGGAAGAAGAAAATGACAGGGCACTAAAGATAGAAATAGTGCATGCCTGGAAACATGTTCATAGGAAAGGAAGAGAGTCTCTAGGAAAGTCAGATTGTGTCTCGGTGGAGCCTTATCTCCACTGGGTACAAACTAGAGCTCTCAAACTGAGGATGCCTTACCCTCGTCAAGAATTTCTTTCGTTAAGGGACCATGTCCTTTATGTTATATGTGATACGGAAAAACTTGAGGTTACCCTCAACAGAGTTCAACAGGAGAAGAAGTCTTGGAAGAACAAGTACCGTATTCTCAGTGTGGAGTGTAAGAAAATACAACATCTGTTAAAAGAAAAAGATGCTCTGATCGAGATTTTGGAGCAACATGCTGTAGAAAACCAAGATGACCAAAGGAATTTGCTCGCTCCTTTCACTTGGCAAAGGAATGACATCCTGACAATGGCTCAAGAGCCCCTGTCAAAGAAAAGGAAAGTACCAGAACTAGCACCTGAGCTCTCCTCAGAGAGGACTCAGGATCCATTAGTTTAGACATTTCCTTTTGCAGCACTATGTAAATTACTGTATTACCATTTCCGCAATCTTTGAATTCAATAAAACGCAGTTTCCCCACTGTTTGATATTTGCAATCTAATTGTTGAAGTTTATTTTGATTAAACAAAAATTTTAATTAATATAATCATTGCATATCATTCATCATTCTCACTTAAACGCATTCTTCTTACCTTCGAATCTCACATTTGTGTCTCAATTCTAGAGTCAAACTGTCGCATTCGTACAATACTCAGGCCAGTCAACAAAAGAAAATGGATAATCTCGAGAAAGAGAACAGAGAGTTAAGAGAAGAACTCAACGCTCTAAAAGAAGATTTGAGAAAGCTTCACAATGACATGCAAGCTCTGGCAAAAGCTCAGCTACAAAGGACTGTGATCTCAGAGATCACATCAACGCCCATAGTGGAGAAGTATGATCCTAGGTATAACATGCCGAAAGATCGTCCCTGGGGCATGCCTATTAACTATATCCCGGAAGGATATATTCTGCCGATCACTGAAGATCAGGGAACTGCAGCAGGAACCGTTGGGCCTGAAGGTTACAAACTTCGGGAAAGCGAAGATGCAAGAGGCATTACAGCAACTCCTGAAGGTTACAAACTTCGGGAAGCACCAAGATCTCTGTCGTGATCACTGTACCACCCCCCGTGGTGCATACTGTCCCAGAAGGACAAATTTCACAGATACATTCTGGTGGAAATGAAAGTATGAACAAGAGAATGAAGGAGTTCCAAGAACAGTTCCTAGAAATGTAGAAAGAGCTGCAAGCCCTTCGCGGTCAGGATCTATTTGGAAAGGACGCCGCAGGCCTTTGTTTGGTCCCCAATGTGAAAGTTCCGCACAAGTTCAAAGTGCCCGTATTTTAACACTACAAGGGTAATTCTTGCCCTCAAAGTCATTTGGTGATGTATGCTCGGAGGATGTCAACTCAGACAGAGAACCACCAGCTACTGATCCATTACTTCCAAGATAGTTTAACCGGTGCCGTGTAACACCCCACTTTCCCCATTTTGAAAATAAACAAAATATTAAAGATAAATCAGAGTTTGCACCAAAAAGTGGAATGCCAAATCATCAAAACAAGCATAAACACTTTACTGTACTAAATTAAATAAAGAATCAGCGGAAATAATCATTTAGTTTCAATTCACGGCCATCTGCCCAAATACACCAACATTATCCTCGAAACAAGGTTCTCCATAAAATAATTCGACAAAATGGAATACGTAACAAAGAATGAAATAAAATTAAAGCAACTACAAAAAAAATCCCAACATCCCGTGTTACGTATCAGAGCACTCCTATAGACTCGATCAGGCAACACGAACATCCAAGCAACCTAAGTACCTGGGTTATCTGTACTTCCGAAGAAGCACAGACACAATAACAACGAAGGGGTGAGAAATCACATTCAATATATAACGATGAATAAATGCATGATAAGAAGGTAGCATTCACATATATAAATCAACAACACACCAACACGACCTACTGTCCAATATCATCAACAACATCAAATAATAACGTAACGCGACACGACACCATGCATGCGGTACCGACTCATTGGTTCATTCAATCGAACCCCGGATAGATCACATACACCTCTACTTGGCAATGATCTATGCCCCACCATTCTCCACAGAGGAGTACGGATGAATCGCATACACTCCTCCTGAGCAACGATCCATCCCACCAATCACCATGAAGATGCATGACACATGATGCAAAATAACACATGTATAATATCAGAAACACATGTACACAATCCTCCTGATCACACCTTAACATAACATCAATACCATCATTACATAATTGTTTCATGCACACCAAACATCTAAATTATTAATTAATCCCTTAAAATTATTAAATTTATTATTTCCATCACCAATGTTTTATTTCTCAGCACCTGGCACCTATTCCCAACCTCTCAAACCAAAAGAAACCGAATCGGACGCGAAAACGGGAAAGAAATCGTGAAACAGTAAAATTCTGCAACTTTGCTGGCCATACGCGTATTGCCCCATGCCATACGTGTATTGCCAGCTCGCTCGCCCAACCCATATGCGTATTGAATCCCTTCGTACGCGTATCTCCTCACAATGCCTAAGTCCTTACGCGTATTGCCTTATACCGTACGCGTACGGACAGAGACCTCTTCACCCTGAATTTTCCAAATCCCAATACAATACGCGTACGGCTCTCCTATTACGCGTATTGCCTCACTTTCATACGCGTATTGCCGCGTATCAGCTTTCCCATACGTGTATCGCCTTACCTGATACGCGTATGGCCAGATCTATTACGCAAATCACCAGAGACCTCACCATTCTGCATCTGCTACGATTTCCACACTTCTTCACTTCCAACCAGTCCTATAATCGTTTCTACACTGGTTTTAGGTCCAATTTTCATCTTTTCTCTTGTACCTAGAATTACTACATGTATTATAAGTCTATAATCTCAAATCGTTCTCCTAACTCGAGTCAAAATCAACAGGTCTGCAACATATGTTCATACAACAGCAACAACTGTAATGCCCCAGTTTTGTCAGTTTTTATTTAATCGAGTCGTTTTGATTATTTTATTATTACTTTATTTTATTTTCGACTTTTATTTGGAAATATGTTATTTTTCAATGTTGTGATATTTTATCGGGTTTTGGGAACATTTGCGGGATATTTGAGTGTGGGGGTATTTTGGTCATTTCATGATGTTTTCTTTAAGTTAGAAAGAATAGAAAATAGAAAGAGAGAAAAATAGAGAGAAAGAAAAAGAGAAGAAGGAAAAGGGAAAGAAAAGAGAAGAAGAGAATAAAAAGTGAGAAAAACTTGGAAATCAAGAAATCGATCTCCCGACTTTTCTAAACGCGATTAAATCGGGTAAGGGTGCGAAACTCGATTATTATATGCTTGTGTATGATTATGTATGTATGTTTTTTATTGTTATTGGATTGAAATGGAAAAATATAGTAAAACCCATATTATGTAGAATTGATTAGAAATCGATTAAATTGTGTCGAAAATTATGTTTTAAGGTCCATTATTGTTGATACATGTTAGATACATGTTGTTAGACATTGTATTGGTAATTTTCTGGTGTGTAGGTGAAAAATTGGATGAATTGGGGTGGAAAACGCAGAACAAAGTTCTGCAGAATTTTCTGGATTTTCCACTGCCCATACGCGTATCACTCAAGGCAATACGCGTATGGCATTGAAGAAAACTGGGCAATACGCGTATGGAGCTTCATTTTGCTCGGCCATCTGTCCATTTGCGTATGGTACGCGTAACGTTTAAGGCAATACGCGTATGATGAAGGGCACTACGCGTATTGGAATTTTAATGGGAATTTTGGGGAAAAATGGTCGCTGCCCATACGCGTATGACCTTGGGCAATAAGCGTATGGAATGGGCGAGGAATCAGGGCAATACGCATATGGCTCAGGGCAATACACGTATGGCCAGGAGAATTGCAAAATGTAGTTTTTTCGCGATGTCTTTTCTTGTTTAGTCCGTAACTTGTGTTCCATTTATCCGTTTTTAACATTCTTGGTATCGTTGAGTAGATATTGAACCGTATTTTCTTATGATAATAATTTTGTGATTGTTAGCCGATTAAATTATGTCGGGAATTGGGAATAGTGTTGTTTTGTCGACTTTTGTCATTTTAATTGTGTGTAATTGATGTGTATCATGCAATGTGCTGTTGACATGGATATGGTATGACTTGCATGCCGTTGTGTGGTATAATTGCATTGTGTTGGGCTCGAATTGCAAAGCATGGTTTATGTTAAGTGAGATGGTTGCATATATGTGTGTATTTGAATGTCAAGAGTCCTAGTATGCCAAGCATCATGATATGCATTGTTGTGACGTCCTGAGTGACGGTTTGGATTCCAGAGGGAATCTGCTATAACATCGCGAGCCTTAAAAATAAGAGGTATGAATAGCCTTAAAAATAAGAGGACCGAAAGCGATGGTTATAGATGATCGTGTGCCCATGTGGGGTGTGAGCGATCGGATCGTGTGCCCGTGTGGGGTGTGAGCGATCCATAAACGTCGTGTGCCCGTGTGGGGTGTGAGCGACGGGGAACATCGTATGCCCGACGGGGAGTTACAGTGATGTAACGAGTTCCTGAGTAAACTAGTGATGAGAAACATTAGAAGTCGGTACCGCATGTGCATATGCATAGAGTCATGGTGTCGATCTCTTGCATTTGCATAAATCATTAATGGTTGTTTATGTGTGGAATTGTGGATAAATTGATATATGGATATGTGTTGGTGATACTTGCATTGTGTATGGTTGGTATACCTTGGTGATGGAAATATGAATTATACATTGTGTTGCCTTGTGTTTGAATTATGGTGTGAGTTGTGGTGAGAACCGTATATATGTGTATTTTTGTGTTATATATAATTGTATGCAATTATATTATGATTGTTTTTCTCACCCTTATGTTGTTTTATAATGCTCTATGAGGCATTGCAGATTAGAGTTGTTGGAGGTCTTTTTATGAAGCTTAGGACTTCATTCTTTTGTCGGTCGGCTCTGATATGTGACACCGGGTAGTTAGGGAGGCCGTTTGTGATTATCTGTATTATGTATATATATATCTTTTGGCTTGTGCATGTATAACTTAATGTATGACAAACTTTTCAAGTGATATATATATATTTATATATATATATGATATTCAGTTTTAAATTTTCTGCTTTTATTCTAAGATCTGAAACGTGGGTGTAAGGAACTGAGTTCCTCTGTTGATTGCTACCTCACTGTTGCATATCTTTATGAGCAGGTGTTGTATGATTTGTTTCAATATAATGTGATTCTGCCCGTCTATGCCATGATAATTTAAATATACTCTGATGAAATTTTGAATTTTCTTTTACTGCCTTACTTGTTTGGGGGTATAGATTGGGGGTATTACATTAAGTGTTATCAGAGCCAGTCCGTGCCAGTCCGTGTCAGTTGTGTCAGTCCTTGTTAGTCTTGGTGTTTGGCGGAGCTGTTTGTTTAACCATAGTTTCTGTTATTGGAAATGAACAGAATATGGCTGGTAGGAATGATGCTGCTTTGGCTGCTGCTATGCAAGCTATGGCTCGGGCTGTGCAGGGTGCACCTAATGTTGCAGGTAATGATGAGTTCAGGAAGAACAAACCGCCTGTCTTCAAAGGAAGATATGACCCTGATGGTGCTCAGATTTGGCTGAAAGAGATTGAAAGGATTTTCCGAGTGATGGATTGTGCTGAGGATCAGAAGGTGAGACTGGGTACTCACATGTTACTGGAAGAAGCTGATGATTGGTGGGTTAGTACATGTCGGGTGTTGGAAGCTGCCGAGGAAGAGATCACTTGGACTGTGTTTAGCACGAAGTTTTTGAGGAGGTATTTTCCTGAGGATGTAAGAGGAAATAAGTAAATTGAGTTCTTGGAACTAAAACAAGGTAATATGTCTGTTGTTGATTATACTGCTAAGTTTGTGGAGCTTGTGCAGTTTTATCCTCATTATGCCGAAGCGACTGCGGAATTTTCCAAGTGTGTAAAGTTTGAGAACGGATTGCGTCCTGAGATAAAGCAGGCAATTGGTTATCAGAGGATTTAGAGGTTTTCTGATTTGGTGGATTGTTGTAGGATTTATGAAGAGGATAGTAAGGCTCGTTCTACTCACTATAACAGTGTGAGCGAAAGGAAAGGGAAGCAATAGTTTCGTGGTGGTCCGTATGTGATACCAGCTGATAAGGGTAAACAAAGTGGAAATTTTGAGAAAAGGTCAAGTGGAGGAGGAATGTCTGGTCCTCTGAGGTGTTCTAAATGTGGTGAGTTGGGGCATCGTCAGTTTGAGTGCTGAAAAGATATGAGGAAGTGTTCTAACTGTGGAGGTTTAGGACATGTTGCAGCTGAATATGCAAGGAAGAATGTGGTGAAGTGTTTCAACTGTGGGGAACCTGGGCATATTAGTACGAAGTGCCCGAAACCGAAGCAAGCTCCAGCTGGTGGGAAAGTATTTGCATTGGCGGGAACCCAGACTTCAAGTGCAGATCGTCTGATTAGAGGTACTTGTTTTATTAGTAGTACTCCTTTAGTTGCTATTATTGATACTGGAGCAACTCATTCGTTTATTTTGTCTGAGTGCGCGAAGCATTTGAATCTTGTGTTGTCTTCGATGGGTGGTGAAATGGTTATTGATACTCCGGCAATGGGGTCAGTAACTACTTCTTTGGTTTGTTTGAGTTGTCCTTTGACCATTTATGGTAAAGACTTTGAGATGGATTTGGTTTGTTTGCCGTTGGAGGGTTTGGAGGTGGTTCTGGGAATGAATTGGTTGCAAGTCAATAGGGTTCATATTGATTGTTATCATAAGCTGGTAAGGTTTCCTTCTCTTGAGGAAGACGAAGGCTCGAGTTTCTTATATACCAAAGAGTTGAAGCGACCTTTGGCGGATGAAGCTTAGTTGTTTGGGTTGTTTGGATCTTTGACTGTGGATAGTCAAGTTTCACTTGATGTGTTTCCTGTTATGTGTGAATTTTCGGAAGTGTTTCCTGAGGATATTTCAGACTTGGCGCCAGAGAGAGAGGTGGAATTTTCTATAGATCTAGTTCCTGGCACTAGACCTATTTCTATGGCACCTTATCGTATGTCTGCGTCTGAGTTGGTTGAGTTAAAGAAACAGTGGAATGAGTTGTTGGAGAAGAGGTTTGTGAGACCAAGCATTTCTCCTTGGGGTGCTCCAGTTTTATTGGTAAAAAAGAAAGATGGAAGTATGCGGTTGTGTATTGATTATCGCCAGTTGAATAAGGTGACGATTAAGAATAAGTATCCTCTTCCAAGGATTGATGATCTGATGGATCAGTTAGTTGGTGCGTGTGTGTTCAGTAAGATTGACTTGAGATCAGGGTATCATCAGATTAGGGTGAAAGAGGAAGATATTCAGAAGACGGCTTTTAGGACACGTTATGGTCATTATGAATATTCTGTGATGCCGTTCGGGGTTTCTAATGCGCCAGGTGTGTTTATGGAGTACATGAATCGTATTTTTCATGAGCATTTGGATCGATTTATTGTGGTGTTTATTGATGACATTTTGATTTATTCTAAGTCTCGGGAGGAGCACGCGGAGCATTTGCGTATTGTTTTGCAGGTTTTGAAAGAAAGAAAGCTTTTTGCCAAATTGTCCAAGTGCGAGTTCTGGTTGTCAGAGGTGAGTTTTCTTGGGCACGTAATTTCAGGTAATGGTATTTCTGTGGATCCATCTAAAGTAGAAGCAGTTCTACAATGGGAGGCTCCGAGATCTGTTACTGAAATTCGAAGCTTTTTGGGTTTGGCTAGATATTATCGAAGGTTCATTGAAGGTTTTTCTAAGCTAGCACTTCCTATGACCCAGTTGACTTGTAAAGGGCAAGCGTTCATTTGGGATATTCGGTGCGAGGAAAGTTTTAATGAGCTGAAGAGAAGATTGACGACAGCTCTGATTTTGATTTTATCGAATCCTAATGAACCATTTGTGGTTTATTGTGATGCTTCTTTGATTGGTCTAGGTGGTGTTCTGATGCAAGAAGGTAAGGTCGTGGCTTATGCTTCGAGGCAGTTGAGAGTGCATGAGAAAAATTATCCTACTCATGATCTTGAATTAACGGCTGTGGTTTTTTGTGTTGAAGATCTGGAGGCATTATCTCTACGGTGCAAGGTTCGAAGTCTTTAGTGAACATAAAAGTTTGAGATATTTGTTTGATCAGAAAGAGCTAAATATGAGGCAACGTAGATGGTTGGAATTTTTGAAGGACTACGACTTTGGCTTGAATTACCATCCTGGTAAAGCTAATATGGTAGCCGATGCATTGAGCCGGAAATCGTTGCATATGTCCGCTTTAATGGTTAAGGAGTAGGAGCTTTTAGAATCGTTTAGAGATTTGAGTTTGGTTTGTGAAGTGACGTCGGATAGCGTGAGGCTTGGAATGCTAACGATTACTAATGATTTTCTGGTGACTGTTAGTGAGAAACAAAAGCTGGATGTGAAATTTGTGGATTTGATGTTGGTGGGAGAAAAAGATGCAAATAGTGATTCAGAGTGGATATTAATGGTGTTTTGAGATTCCGAGGACGAATTTGTATTCCTGATGATGCGGAGTTGAAAAAGATGATTTTGGAGGAAGGACACCAGAGTAATTTGAGTATACATCCAAGAGTGAATAAGATGTACCAAGATTTGAAGAAGATTTTCTGGTGGTCTGGTTTGAAAAGAGATGTGGCTCAGTTTGTTTATGCATGTTTGACTTGTCAGAAATCAAAGGTGGAACATCTGAGGCCTAGTGGTTTGTTGCAACCGTTGGATATTCCTGAGTGGAAGTGGGATAGAATTTCCATGGATTTTGTAACCGGGTTACCGAATACATAGCGAGGGCATAATGCTATTTGGGTGGTTGTTGATAGGCTGACTAAATCGGCTCATTTCATTCCGATTGACATCAGTTTTACTTTGGAGAGCTTAGTCGAGATTTACATCAGTGTGATTGTGAAGTTGCATGGGGTTCCATTGAGTATTGTTTCTGATCGAGATCCTAGGTTTACTTCGAGATTTTGGGAAAGTTTACAGAAGGCTTTGGGTTCTAAATTGAGATTGAGTTCAGCTTATCATCCGCAGACGGATGGTCAGATGGAGAGGACGATTTAGTCTTTGGAAGATTTGTTGAGAGCTTGTGTTCTTGAACAAGGTGGTGCGTGGGATAGTTATCTTGCATTGATTGAATTCACATATAATAACAGTTTTCATTCTAGTATTGGAATGGCACCATGTGAGGCATTGTATGGACGAAGATGTCGAACGCCTTTGTGTTGGCACGAATCTGGTGAGAGTTCGGTGGTTGGACCAGAGTTGGTGCAACAGACTACGAAAAAAGTGAAGTTTATTCGTGAGAAAATGAAGGCTTCTTAGAGTAGGCAAAAGAGTTATCATGATCGGAGACGGAAGGATCTTGAGTTTCAAGAGGGCGATAATGTATTTTTGAGAGTTACGCCGGTAACGGGTGTGGGTCGTGCATTGAAATCGAAGAATCTTACTTCTCGGTTTATTGGTCCTTACCAGATATCCGCGAGAGTGGGTGCTGTGGCTTATAGGGTGGCGTTGCCGCCGAATCTGTCGAATTTGAACGATGTGTTCCATGTTTCACAACTTCGGAAGTATGTTCCGGATCCGTCACATGTGATTCCGATGGATAAGGTTGAGGTAAGGGAGAACCTTACGGTTGAGGCATTACCAGTTAGGATTTTGGATCGCGAGGTGAAGTGGTTGAGGGGCAAGGATATTGCACTTGTGAAAGTGGCGTGGGGAGGCGCTGCTGAGGGCAATTTGACTTGGGAATTGGAGTGTCGGATGCGGGAGTCGTATCCAGAGTTGTTCGTCTCAGGTATATTTTCGAGGACGAAAATTTCTAAGTGGGGGAGAGTTGTAACGCCCCAATTTTGTCAGTTTTTATTTAATCGAGTCATTTTGATTATTTTATTTTTATTTTATTTTATTTTTGACTTTTATTTGGAAATATGTTATTTTTCAATGTTGTGATATTTTATCGGGTTTTGGGAACGTTTGCGGGATATTTGAGTGTGGGGGTATTTTCGTCATTTCATGATGTTTTCTTTAAGTTAGAAAGAATAGAAAATAGAAAGAGAGAAAAATATAGAGAAAGAAAAAGAGAAGAAGGAAAAGGGAAAGAAAAGATAAGAAGAGAATAAAAAGTGAGAAAAACTTGGAAATCAAGAAATCGATCTCCCGACTTTTCTAAACGCGATTAAATCGGGTAAGGGTGCGAAACTCGATTATTATATGCTTGTGTATGATTATGTATGTATGTTTTTGATAGTTATTGGATTGAAATGGAAAAATATAGTAAAACCCATATTATGTAGAATTGATTAAAAATCGATTAAATTGTGTCGGAAATTATGTTTTCAGGTCCATTATTGTTGATACATGTTAGATACATGTTGTTAGACATTGTATTGGTAATTTTCTGGTGTGTAGGTGAAAAATTGGATGAATTGGGGTGGAAAACGCAGAACAAAGTTCTGCAGAATTTTCTGGATTTTCCACTGCCCATACGCGTATTGGTCAAGGCAATACGCGTATGGCATTGAAGAAAACTAGGCAATACGCGTATGGAGCTTCATTTTGCTCGGCCATCTGTCCATTTGCGTATGGTACGCGTAACATTTAAGGTAATACACTTATGATGAAAGGCACTACGCGTATTGGAATTTTAATGGGAATTTTGGGGAAAAATGGTCTCTGCCCATACGCGTATGACCTTGAGCAATACGCGTATGGAATGGGCGAGGAATCAGGGCAATACGCATATGGCTCAGGGCAATACGCGTATGGCCAGGAGAATTGCAAAATGTAGTTTTTACGCGATGTCTTTTCTTGTTTAGTCCGTAACTTGTGTTCCGTTTATCCGTTTTTAACATTCTTGGTATCGTTGAGTAGATATTGAACCGTATTTTCTTATGATAATAATTTTGTGATTGTTAGCCGATTAAATTATGTCGGGAATTGGGAATAGTGTTGTTTTGTCGACTTTTGTCGTTTTAAATGTGTGTAATTGGTGTGTATCATGCAATGTGCTGTTGACATGGATATGGTATGACTTGCGTCCCGTTGTGTGGTATAAATGCATTGTGTTGGGCTTGAATTGCAAAGCATGGTTTATGTTAAGTGAGATGGTTGCATATATGTGTCTATTTGAATGTCATGAGTCCTTGTATGCCAAGCATCATGATATGCATTATTGTGACGTCCTGAGTGACGGTTTGGATTCCAGAGGGAATCTGCTATAACATCGTGAGCCTTAAAAATAAGAGGTATGAATAGCCTTAAAAATAAGAGGACCGAAAGTTATGGTTATAGACGATCGTGTGCCTATGTGGGGTGTGAACGATCAGATCGTGTGCCCGTGTGGGTGTGAACGATCCATAAACGTCGTGTGCCCATGTGGGGTGTGAGCGACGGGGAACATCGTATGCTCGACGGGGAGTTACAGTGATGTAACAAGCGATGATTCCAGCAGAGTTCCTGAGTGAACTAGTGATGAGAAACATTGGAAGTCGGTACCGCATGTGCATATGCATAGAGTCGTGGTGTCGGTCTCTTGCATTTGCATAAATCATTAATGGTTGTTTATGTGTGGAATTGTGGATAAATTGATATATGGATATGTGTTGGTGATACTTGCATTGTGTATGGTTGGTATACCTTGGTGATGGAAATATGAATTATACATTGTGTTGCCTTGTGTTTGAATTATGGTGTGAGTAGTGGTGAGAACCGTATATATGTGTATTTTTGTGTTATATATAATTGTATGCAATTATATTATGATTTTTTTCTCACCCTTCTGTTGTTTTATAATGCTCTATGAGACATTGCAGATTAGAGTTGCTGGAGGTCTTTTTGTGAAGCTTAGGACTTCATTCTTTTGTCGGTCGGCTCTGATATGTGACACCGGGTAGTTAGGGAGGCCGTTTGTGATTATATGTATTATGTATATATATATCTTTTGGCTTGTGCATGTATAACTTGATGTATGACCAACTTTTCATGTGATATATATATGATATTCAGTTTTAGATTTTCCTCTTTTATTCTAAAATCTGAAATGTGGGTGTAAGGAACTGAGTTCCTCTGTTGATTGCTACCCCACTGTTGCATATCTTTATGAGCAGGTGTTGTATGATTTGTTTCAATATAATGTGATTCTCCCCGTCTATGCCATGATAATTTAAATATACTCTGATGAAATTTTGAATTTTCTTTTACTGCCTTACTTGTTTGGGGGTATAGATTGGGAGTGTTACAACAACCACAACAATTCATGAAAATACATATCAATTCATACACGATTTTTGGAATCACAACAGACATATACAACAATCATCAATTCAACAATTTTGCATACAATGCCTACGGGGTTAAGGACTCCCCACTACCCTATCATGAATATATCACCAATATTAAACCCGTTTCTCCCCCTTACCTCGAATTCTTGCTTAATTCCTGCGAAAATTGGTGAAGATCTTTGCCCTAGCACACCCTTGTTCTTCCTCTCCTTAGCTTTTCCTCTTTCTATCTCTAAAATTCTGATTATTCTAAACCTTTACCAATTTCCAGTAATTAATCTCCAATTACCAAACTACCCTCACTAACCCCATTAACCCAATATCTACTTAATTATATTAGGTCTCATTTTACTAAATAATCTTAATAATAATAATAACCATAATGATAATAATAATAATAATATTAATAATATGAAATATACCATTAAAATAATAATAATAATAATAATATTGATATTTCCATATTACTAACATTACCCTCCCCCCCTCACGCACTCAAACACGCACCCTAAACAAGGCCAACAATTAAAATAAAACCAAACGATCAAATAATTAAAAATGGGGTGTTACAACTCTCTCCCACTTAAATTATTTTCGTCCTCGAAAATTACCTGATGGAAACAAATCTGGATACGACTCTCGCATCCTGCTTTCCAATTCCCAGGTCACACTGCCTCCTGCAGTACCTCCCCAAGCTACCCTCACCAGAGGTATCTCCTTTCCTCTGAGTTGTTTCATCTTACAATCCTCGATCTTCAACGGCATCGTCTCTACGGTAAGATTCTCTCTGACCTGAACTTCGTCCCTCTGAATAACATGAGACGGATCTGAAACATACTTCCGAAGTTGCGATACGTGAAACACATCATGCAAGTTCGAAAGTTCAGGCGGCAGCGCCACCCTATAAGCAACTGCGCCAACTCTCTGCAAGATTTGATACGGTCCAATAAACTTAGGATCCAACTTCTTAGATTTCAAAGCACGACCCACACCGGTCACTGGGTTAACTCTTAGGAATACGTGATCGCCTTCACTGAATTCTAATTCCTTCCTTCGATTATCGTGATAACTTTTCTGCCTACTCTGAGACGCTTTCATCTTCTCACGGATCATTTGAATTGTCTCAGTAGTCTGCTGTACAATCTCTGGTCCAAGCACCACCTTCTCACCTGTCTCATACCAACACAGAGGTGTCCTACACTTTCGTCCAACAAAGCTTTGAAAGGTGCTATTCCGATGCTATAATGGTGACTGTTATTATATGTGAACTGATCAATGGAAAATGAGTATCCCACACACCACCTTTTTCCAATACACAGGCTCTCAGCAAATCCTCCAGCGACTGAATAGTCCTCTCTGACTGACCATCGATCTGTGGATGATAAGTTGAACTCAACTTCAATTTAGAACCCAAGGCTTCCTGCAGACTCCTCCAAAATTCTGAAGTAAACCTCGGATCTCTATCCGACACTATGCTCAACGGAACACCATGCAACTTCACAATTATCCTGATATAAATCTCCGCTAGCTTTGACAACGGGAAACTGATGTTAATTGGTATAAAATGTGCGGACTTCGTAAGTTGATCCACCACTACCCAAATAGCATCAAAGCCTCTCGCCGTATTTGGCAAACCAGTCACAAAATCCATCGCAATACTGTCCCACTTCCACTCAGGGATTTCCAACGGTTGCATTAATCCCGAAGGCTTCTGATGCTCCACTTTTGACTTCTGACATGTCAAACAAGCATAGACAAACTGAGCTATGTCCCTCTTCATACCGGACCACCAAAACAACTTCTTCAAATCATGGTACATCTTTGTAGCTCCCGGATGAATACTCAATCTACTCCGATGACTTTCCTCTAATATTGCCTTTTTTAATTCCTCATTATCCGGTACACAAATTCTGCCCCGGAATCTCAACACACCAACATTATCCACTTTAAAGTCACTCTCAGGATCATCTCCTTCTGTAGGCATCAAGTCTACTAATTTCACATTCAGTTTCTGATTTCCCTTAATTACATCCAAAAAGTCATTATTCACTTTCAGCATACCCAATCTGATACTTACTGGTGTAGTTTCACAAACCATGCTCAAATCTCTGAACTGTTCAATCAATTCCATTTCCTTCACCATTAGCGCGAACATATGGATTGTCTTCCGACTCAGAGCATCTGCCACAACATTAGTTTTTCCCGGATGGTAACTCAAATTAAAGTCATAGTCTTTCAAGAATTCTAACCATTATCTCTGCCTCATATTCAATTCCTTCTGATCGAACAAATATTTCAAACTCTTGTGATCACTAAACACTTCAAATCTCGATCCATACAAATAATGCCTCCAAATTTTTAACACGAACACCACTGCAGTTAATTCAAGATCATGAGTAGGATAGTTCCTCTCATGCACCCTTAACTGTCTTGAAGCATAAGCCACTACCTTGCCACCTTGCATCAACACACCGCCTAATCCCATCTTAGACGCATCACAATACACTACGAAAGAATCATTTGGACTTGGTAAAATCAACACTGGTGTTGTCGTCAACTTCTTCTTTAGTTCTTCGAAACTCTCCTCACAGGCAGCATCCCAGACAAAAGCTTGATTCTTTCTGGTTAACTAAGTCAACGGAAATGCCAATTTAGAAAACCCTTCAATGAACCTTCTATAGTAACCTGCCAAACCCAAAAAGCTTCTAATCTCCGTTGCGGTCTTCAGAGTTTCCCACTGAAGTACTGCACTTACTTTAGAGGGATCCACCGCTATACCATCACTAGAAATCACATGGCCCAAGAAAGTCACGGTCTTCAACCAAAATTCACACTTCGAGAACTTTGAAAACAATTTATTATCTTTCAACACCTGCAATGCAATTCTCAAGTGACCTGCATGCTCTTCGTCAGACTTAGAATAGATTAGTATATCATCAATAAATACCACTATAAACTGATCCAGATAAGAATGGAAAATACGATTCATATATTCCATAAATACACCCGACGCATTAGACACTCCGAAAGGCATCACTGCATATTCGTAATGTCCGTAGCGAGTTCTGAAAGCAGTCTTCTGAATATCACCTTCCTTTACTCTAATCTGATGGTAACCCGACCTCAGATCAATTTTGCTGAAAACACGAGCTCCTACCAGTTGATCCATTAAGTCATCAATCCTATGAAGTGGATACTTATTCTTAATGGTTACTTTATTCAATTGACGATAGTCAATGCACAGACGCATACTACCATCCTTCTTCTTCACCAACAACACTGGAGCTCCCCACGGTGACACACTTGGTCTGATAAACTTCTTATCGAGCAATTCCATGACCTGAGATTTCAACTCTGCCAACTCTGATGCAGACATCCTGTACGGTGCCATAGAGATAGGTCTGCTACCCGGTACAAGATCAATAGCGAACTCAACTTCCCTTGTCGGAGGCAATTCTGTGATGTCATCTGGAAACACTTCATGAAATTCATTAACTACTGGCAATTCATTAACTGAAGTCTTGCTTTCAATAGATAACGAGGCAAATACTGCAAACAGCTTCGCTTCATCTTCCAACAACGCCCTCAACTCCTTGCTAGATAGCGAATCTGCTAATGCTTCCTCTTCAGGAGTAAGAAACAGTAACGTCTTCCTAAAGCAATCAATATACACCCGGTTGAACTCCAACCAGTTCATTCCCAAAATAACGTCAAGATTACCGAGTGGCAAACAAATCAAGTCCACTCTGAAATCTCTACCAAACACGGTCAGCGAACACTTCAAACACACCAAAGAAGTAACCACGGAACCAATAGATGGAGTTTTAATCGTCATCCTCTGCTCTAGAGTAGATGGCACAATCCATAATCTCTTCACACAGTCAATAGAAATAAATGAGTGTGTTGCACCCGTGTCAATTATAGAAATCAAAGGAATGTCATAAATAAAGCAAGTACCTTTGACAGAACGCACCTCCTCAGTGGATTGGGCTCCCACCAAGGTAAACACCTTCCCACTAGTTTGAGACGCCTGAGACTTCTTCGGCTTCTCACAGTGAGTGCTGATGTGACCCTTCTCTCCACAATTATAACAAGTAGGCATAGTGGCTCTGCAATCAGCTATAACATGACCTGCTTTGCCACACTTGAAACACTTCTTCACCTCATTCTGACAGTTGTTAGCATGGTGACCTGCACCACCACATCTGAAGCACTTGAGAGTATCACCACCTGCTCCCTTCTCCTTTGGCTTCTTCCCCACATCAGTTTTCTGTTTCCCCTTGTCAGCTGGAGCACTGTAAGGAGTACCTCCAAATCTCTGCTTATTTTTCTTCTCATTCACAGCTTTGTAATGAGCAATCCTGGCTCTGTTGTCATTATCATAAATTCTGCTTCTGCTTACCAGCTCTGGATAGTTTCTTATCTTCTGACAAGCAATACCCAATTTGATCTCGGGATGCAGCCTGTTCTTAAACTTCAAACACTTCAAAGTCATAGCTTCTTCAGTATTGTAATGAGCACAATACTGAACCAGCTCCTCAAACTTAGCGGCATACTCAGCAACTGTCTTATCACCCTGTAATTAGCGGCATACTACGAATGTCTTCCGGAAAATACTTTTCCAAAAACTCATCTTGAAACACAGCCCAAGTAATCTCAGTACCTGCAGCTTCCAATCTCTGGCGACTGTTGTCCCTCCAAGCCTCAGCCTCTCCTTCCAGCATATGAGTACCAAACCGTACCTTCTGAGCATCACTGCATTTCATGGTCCTGAATATCTTCTCCACAGCCTTCAGCCATTTCTGTGCAGCCTCTGGATCCAAGATAACTCCCTCTTATGTAGGCGACTTATTGCTCTGAAACTGTGCTAAGTCACGAAACTAAGCACCTCCACCCTGATTGGAATTCTCTACAGCTTGTGCCATGGCTTGCATAGCAGCAGTAAGAGCAGCATCATTCCTTCCTGCCATACTGGACAACAATCATCACAAGGTCAGATCACACAAATAACTTCTATTCTAAGGACTGACTCAACTATAACACCTGGCCGGACGGACCGACCTGCTCTGATACCAATTGTAACACCCCACTTTCCCCATTTTGAAAATAAACAAAATATTAAAGATAAATCAGAGTTTGCACCAAAAAGTGGAATGCCACATCATCAAAACAGGCAAAAACTCTTTATTGTATTAAATTGAATAAAGAATCAGCGGAACTAATCATTTAGTTTCAATTCACGGCCATCTGCCCAAATACACCAACATTATCCTTAAAACAAGGTTCTCCATAAAATAATTCGACAAAATGGAATATGTAACAAAGAATGAAATAAAATCAAAGCAACTACAAAAAAATATCCCAACATCCCGCGTTACGTATCAGAGCACTCCTATAGACTCGAACAGGCAACACGAACATCCAAGCAACCTAAGTACCTGGGTTATCTGTACTTCCGAAGAAGCACATACACAATAACAACGAAGGGGTGAGAAATCACATTCAATATATAACGGTGAATAAATGCATGATAAGAAGGTAGCATTCACATATATAAATCAACAACACACCAACACGACCTACTGTCCAATATCATCAACAACATCAAATAATAACGTAATGCGACACGACACCATGCATGCGGTACCGACTCATTGGTTCATTCAATCGAACCCCGAATAGATCACATACACCTCTACTTGGCAATGATCTATCCCCCACCATTCTCCACATAGGAGTACGGATGAATCGTATACACTCCTCCTGAGCAACGATCCATCCCACCAATCACCATGAAGATGCATGACACATGATGCAAAATAACACATGTATAATATCAGAAACACATGTACACGATCCTCCTGATCACACCTTAACATAACATCAACACCATCATTACATAATTGTTTCATGCACACCAAATATCTAAATTATTAATTAATCCCTTATAATTATTAAAATTATTATTTCCATCACCAATGTTTTATTTCTCAGCACCTGGCACCTATTCCCAACCTCTCAAACCAAAGGAAACCGAATCGGACGCGAAAACGGGAAAGAAATCGCGAAACAGTAAAATTCTTTAAATTCGCTAGCCATACGCGTATTTCCCCATGCCATACGCGTATTGCCAGCTCGCTCGCCAGACCCATACGCGTATTGACTCCCTTCGTACGCGTATCTCCTCACAATGCCCAAGTCCTTACGCGTATTGCCTTATGTCGTACGCGTACGGACAGAGACCTCTTCACCCTGAATTTTCCAAATCCCAATACAATACGCGTACGACCCTCCTATTACGCGTATTGCCTCACTTTCATACACGTATTGCCACGTATCAGCTTTCCCATACGTGTATCGCCTTACCTGATACGCGTATGGCCATATCTATTACGAAAATCACCAGAGACCTCACCATTCTGCACTCTGCTACGATTCCACACTTCTTCACTTCCAACCAGTCCTATAATCGTTTCTACACTGATTTTAGGTCCAATTTTCATCTTTTTTCTTGTACCTAGAATTACTACATGTATTATAAGTCTATAATCTCAAATCGTTCTCCTAACTCGAGTCAAAATAAACAGGTCTGCAACATATGTTCATACAACAGCAACAACCACAACAATTCATGAAAATACATATCAATTCATACACGATTTTCAGAATCACAACAAACATATACAATAATCATCAATTCAACAGTTTTGCAAACAATGCCTACGGGGTTAAGGACTCCCCACTACCCTATCATGAATATATCACCAATATTAAACCCGTTTCTCCCCCTTACCTCGAATTCTTGCTTAATTCCTGCGAAAATTGGTGAAGATCTTTGCCCTAGCACACCCTTGTTCTTCCTCTCCTTAGCTTTTCCTCTTTCTATCTCTAAAATTCTGATTATTCTAAACCTTTACCAATTTCCACTAATTAATCTCCAATTACCAAACTACCCTCACTAACCCCATTAACCCAATATCTACTTAATTATATTAGGTCTCATTTTACTAAATAATCTTAATAATAATAATAACCATAATGATAATAATAATAATAATAATATTAATATATGAAATATATCATTAAAATAATAATAATAATAATAATATTGATATTTCCATATTACTAACATTACCCCCCCCCCCCCCCCCTCACGCACTCAAACACGCACCCTAAACAAGGCCAACAATTAAAATAAAACCAGACGATCAAATAATTAAAAATGGGGTGTTACATGCCGCACTAAAATGGTACATGGGATTAAACCGCACTAAGATCGCCACTTTCCGGGATCTTGGCGCTGCCTTCATTCAACAATATAAGTATAACTTGAATATGGCACCGGACAGAGATCAACTCAGAGCCAAGTCACAGAAGGATAAGGAAACCTTCAAGGAGTATGCTCAGAGATGGCGTGAAATTTCCGCCCAGATTTGTCCACCTCTTAATGAAAAAGAGATGACAAAGATCTTCTTGAAAACCTTGAGCTCATTTTACTACGACCGAATGGTCGCCAGTGCGCCCAGTGACTTCACTGAAATGGTCGGCATGGGAGTTCATCTTGAGGAAGGAGTCCGAGAAGGACGTTTAGTAAAAGACGCTGCATCATCAAGCAGTACCAAAAAATACGGTAGTGTTTTCCCTAAGAAAAAAGATCAAGATATTGGTAATATCTCTCTCGAAAAGCAAAGCCGACGGTACCAACCAGTGGCAGATGTAACTCCTGTATCAACCCTGCGTCGGTTCCTACGTATCAACCTCAGGTGGCTCAAAGCCAACCTAATCAACAACAATATCAGCAAAGGACACAACAGCCTCTTCAGCAGACTCTTCCTCCATACAACAACAACCGCACAACGCGACCACCAGGTTTTGACCCTATACCGAGGTTGTACGCAGAACTATTTCCATTATTACTGGTCAAGCGGCATGTCCAAACCAGGGCTCCTCTTTCGATTCCGGAGAATCCGCCTTTTTAGTTCAAAGCGTATCAGACTTGCCCTTACCATCAAGGAGGACCAGGGCATAACATAAAAATTGTCTCAGTTTCAAATCCGATGTGCAAAAGCTTGTTAGGAGCGGGGTCTTATTCTTCAAGGATACGAATCCAAATGTTCTCACAAACCCGCTACCTCAACACGAGAAAGTTGCGGTAAATTTGATAGAAGGAGAGTGTAACCACAGCTATTAAATTCATGAAGTACTCTTGTTAAGGGCCAACTTGGTCATGATGCATTATAGACAGAGCGGATCGGCCATGTGCCACCTCACAATTATCACCAGTGTGATATTTGCTCCAAAAATAATCAAGGATGTTCTATGGTGCAATCAGCTCTACAGGAACAATTGGATCTTCGATGGATCCAAGAGCAACGAATTCGTGATGTCAACATGACTTACTCGAATTCCAACATCATTCAGAATCATAACATTCTAGCAATGAATGTCAACTTGGTGGCAATGCACTCAAGGCAAAGCCAACATCATAGTCTTCCACGGCTCGACTACGGTTCCTGTCCTATCTGCTCAATAAACGATCAGGGATGCTCTTTTATACAAGAGGCCCTCCAGCGTCAGATGGATCTTGGATGGATTCAGGATTACCGCGATAGAAATTAGTATCAAGTGAATATGATTCAAACCTTTGATATTCGCTTGATGAATACCAGCTTGGAGGAGTTACATGCTAAGCAAGTCTAGCTCGGTTTTCTGGCTTCACATGATTATCAGAACTGTAAGGGATGTCGTGAGAGCGACCAAGGATGCGCTCTCGTTCAAAGAACTTTGCAACACTTGTTAAACCACTGGTGGCTTCTGATCTATATGTATGAAGACACACAACAAGTCAACATGACTAACGGGAACCCTACTAGGCATCAAAGTCTGGATGTTCGATCAATGGGAACAAACCTAGTGAGGTTACACTGCATAAAAAGCGGACGTGGCCAGGTGCCACCACACAACTATGAACGATGTCGAGTTTGCTCGGAAGATAATCAAGTATGTTACCTCGTGCGAGCAGCCCTTCAAAGTCAGTTGGATCACAAAGAGATTCGGCCGTGTCCAAGTTCTGGATCAATCAACTTGATGCCAGACTATTTCGCTAATCAAATCAAGGACGTTGTCGTAATCTCTGATCATAAGAGGACAAAAGATGTTTGTGCCATCATCCCTCTACTAGACGAATCGAAGGTTCTTAACCAGAAACTGATTGAGATTACTTACAATGGTCAGAAGAATCAGAAGGCTCCCGTAGTTATCTATCTACCGGGACCATTACCGTATGAATCAACAAAGGGTATCCTTTACAAATACGGTACAACAACAATTGAGAATGGAAAAGAAATTCCATTTCCCTCCGTCGTGAAGATTGCAGACATCTGTCGAGTAACACAGATTGGTCGAATCTTCAGCCGAGGAGTTGGAGAACCTACCGGAGAAAAGGAACATTAAATAGAAGTTCCTGATCAAGGAGTCGGTCAATCCTTTGATCCTGACCTTTCAAAGAACAACGATGAGATGCTGAAACTTATCCAGAAGAGTGAGTATAACATTGTTGATCAGCTGTTGCAAACTCCTTCAAAAATCTTTGTGTTATCTCTATTACTCAGTTCTGAAGCTCACAGGGAAGCTCTACAGAAAGTCTTAGAGCATGCCTTTGTGGAACAGGATGTAACAATAAAAAAATTCGACAAAATCATCTCCAACATCACTTATGGCAATAACTTGGGATTCAGTGATGAGGAAATGCCGGAAGAGGGCTACCGTCACAACATGGCACTCAATATTGCAGTCAACTGCCAAGACGATGCATTAGCCAGTGTACTGGTAGACACCGGATCAGCTTTAAATGTGATGCCAAAGTCTACATTGATGTGATTATCATACCAAGGATCTCCGATGAGAGCCAGTGAGGTCACGGTCAAGGCATTTGACGGATCCCGAAAAACGGTTATCGGCGAAGTCGACCTTCCCATAACTATCGGTCCTCACACCTTCCAAGTCACTTCCCAGGTCATGGACATCCGAGCAACATACAGTTGTTTATTAGGAAGACCTTCGATACACGAGGCGGGGGCAGTCACTTCGACGTTTCACCAAAAACTGAAGTTTGTCAAAAACGACCAACTCATCACGGTCTGCGGAGAGCAAGCCTTGCTTGTGAGTAACTTATCATCATCCACTTGTGTAGAACCAGAGGAGGTCGTTGGAACTCAGTTCCAATCACTTTTGGTGGGCAATGAGAATCAATCAGAAAAAGGAGCATCAATTTCCTCGTACAAAGATGCTCTCGAAGTAATCAAAAGCAACAATGCGAAGGATGGGGATAACTTGTCATTCCTACTAATAACAAAGCAAAGAAATGTCTTGGCTTTTCCTCAACCTGTACCCAGACTGCTGCTAACGATGAAAGTTTTCATCCCATTCAATACTTCTTCCACAATGGAGGTTTTCTTCACCCAGTGTCTCAAGAAGTATATATTATCAATGAAGGAGATTCCTCCGATACAGATGAGGAATGGAAGTCCTATATTAACGAGGACGGTTATATGTCTCAGGAAGAGGTGCCTACGCCATTTTGCTTTCTGGCACAAAGTCCGAGATATATACCAAGATTAGATGTCAAGATGATATACGGATATTGTGATCTAGAAGGATATCGTGCTCCACCTAACTCATTAGAGAAAGATACTCTGATGAAAGATAACTTTGACTACTATGGCCCGATGGATGGCCTGCCAATGTGGCAGCCGTACCCGGGAGACTTGGGGAAAAAGAGTCAGCCCAACGATGCGTATCAGCTCAGAATCATTGAAAAGAATACCTGTGTCCCCACCATGTCATGGGATTAACACTCAGGGCATTCTGAAAATATCCAGCACAACGATGAATTCGCAACAATTGCAGGACTAGAATTCATCAACTATGCTTTTCCTGAGGTCAACGTCATCGAGAGGGATGACTCCTCTAGTTCCAAAGAAGTATGGGACACCTTAGGACAACCAAGTGGAAAGTACGACTACTTGGTCAAGTACACCGCTCCTAAAAGCTCTCGTATCAGGCTCGAAGATATCCAGCCAACTGGATGGGGAGATTTATCTGAGAGTACAAACACTACGCAAGATACAACAGAGGAGTTTGTCTACGACAATCCTGCCTGGGAGACAGATTCCAATGATCCTGCTCCACTAGAAATCAACGTTATTTCTGAAGACAAGCCAAGAAAGAAGGTATCCGACTTTTTTATTCACCGAGGAGTTCGCCGCCAATGGGTTGCTGTCAGCGTTCCGAAATTCGTTCACAAGTCTAAGTAATTGCCATCTTTATCTTAACCTTTCACCCTGCCCAGGTGAAACGGATATTTTGATAGGGCTCACTTTTTATAAATGTCCCTCTTCGCTTTGCCTAAAGCGACAAAGTTTTGTTTTATAGGGCTGTAGTTTCAAGAATCGACAAGATCATAAAAAAATAATGTCGTTCTGTAATTTCTGCATCAATTGCTGTTTTCTCTTTTCACTTTTCAGAAAATGGTAATCCTAAAAAACAACTCAAATAATAAAAACAAGCAGTAAAAAATACAATGCACACACTCTTGCATTTCTCTCTGTCTCTTCTAAACACAAATCATCACGTCATGCAGATTGCTTGTTTCAAACCCCATTGAAACATACGATCCAATGCCTTCTCCCAACTTTGAATTCTCGGTATTTGAGGCTGAAGAAGAAGACGACGAAGAAATTCCAGAGGAGATCTCCCGATTACTCAGACAAGAGGAAAGGTCCATTAAACCTTACAAAGAGCCGTTGGAAACAGTCAACTTGGGTTCAGAAGAAGAGAGAAAATAAGTCAAGATTCGGGCACTGCTCAGTCCAACTGTCAAAGAAAGTTTGACAAAGCTTCTCAAAGAGTTTCCCGATGTATTCTCTTGGTCCTATCAGGATATGCCAGGATTGGATACCAACATCGTGGAACATCATCTACCATTGAGATCAGAATGTCCGCCAGTGAAACAAAGACTAAGACGAACTCATCCAGACATGGCCATCAAAATCAAAGAGGAGGTACAAAAATAGATTGACGCGGGCTTCCTCGCCACATCAGAATATCCTCAATGGCTAGCCAACATAGTACCAGTTCCGAAAAAGGACGGAAAGGTCAGAATGTGTGTAGACTACAGGGATCTGAACAAAGCAAGTCCAAAGGATGACTTTCCCTTACCGTACATAGACATGCTGGTAGACAGTACAGCGAAATTCAAAGTCTTCTCCTTTATGGATGGATTCTCGGGCTATAATCAGATCAAAATGGCGCTGAAAGACATGGAGAAAACTTCATTCATCACCCCATGGGGCACCTTTTGTTACAAGGTAATGTCGTTCGGTTTGAAGAACGCCGGGGCAACCTATCAAAAGGCCATGACTACTCTGTTTCATGACATGATACACAAAGAAATCGAGGTATATGTTGATGATATGATTGCCAAATATAAAACAGAAGAGGAGCATGTGACCCACCTGTTAAAGTTATTCGAGCGGTTGAGAAAGTACAAACTCTGCTTGAATCCCAATAAGTGCACATTCGGTGTCCGTTCGGGGAAACTTTTAGGGTTCATCGTCATCCAGAAAGGAATTGAGGTTGATCCTGACAAGGTCAAGGCCATTCAAGAAATGCCTTCTCCAAAGACTGAAAAACAAGTCAGGGGATTTCTTGGGACGTTTGAATTACATTTCCAGATTTATATTCCTCATGACCGCGACATGTGCGCCAATTTTCAAATTACTCAAAAAGAATAAGGATTACGTTTGGACAGAAGATTGCCAAACTGCCTTCGAGAGTATCAAGGAATACCTGTTGAACCCACCGATTCTATCACCTCTAGTGGAAGGAAGACCACTGATCATCTACCTAACAGTCTTGGAAGATTCCATGGGTTGTGTACTTGGCCAACAAGATGAAACCAAAAGGAAAGAGACTGCCATTTACTATTTGAGCAAGAAATTCACCGACTGCGAGACTCGGTACACTATGCTTGAGAAAACTTGCTGCGTTTTGACTTGGGCAGCCAAACGTCTTCGCTAGTATATGATTCGTCACACTACTTGGTTAATCTCCGAAATGGATCCGATCAAGTACGTCTTTGAAAAGCCTGCTCTCACGGGAAGGATTGCCCGTTGACAGATGTTGTTATCACAATACGACATCGAGTACCATGCTCAGAAAGCCGTCAAAGGGAGTATTTTAGCCGATCATTTGGCTCATCAACCGATTGACGATCAAAAATCAGTCGGATTTGACTTCCCAGACGAAGATGTCATGTATTTAAAAATGAAAGATTGCGATGAACCGCTACCCAGTGAAGGGCCAGAACCAGGTTCCCAATGGGGACTTATCTTTGATGGAGTTGTCAATCATTATGGAAACGGAATTGGGGCAATCATCATAACACCTCAGGGTACCCACATTCCTTTCATCGCTCGACTGAAATTCAAGTGTACAAACAATGAGGCCGAATACGAAGCTTGTATCATGGGTCTCAAAGAAGCGATCGACTTAAGGATCAAGAACTTGGATGTATATGGCGACTCGGCCCTGGTTATCAATCAGATCAAAGGAGATTGGAACACATATCAATCAGGATTGATTCCTTACAAAGACTACGCGAGAAGGTTGTTACCCTTCTTCAACAGAATCGAGTTTCATCACATCCCTCATGAAGAGAATCACATGGCTGATGCATTATCCACTCTCTCTTCCATTATTAGTGTAGGTCAATGGAATGACATACCTAAGATTGACATAATACGCCTTGAGAGGCCCGCCTATATCTTCGCGATCGAAGCAGTCACAGACGAGAAACTTTGGTATCATGATATCAAATGCTTCCTTAAAAAACAAGAGTATCCACTTGGGGCATCCAGAAAGGACAGAAAGACCCTCAAAAGGTTGGCATGAAACTTCTTTCTAAGTATTGACATGCTCTATAAGAGAAATTTCGACATGGTCTTGCTCCGATGTGTAGATAGACCAGAAGCAAACATGCTGATAAAAGAAATTCACGAAGGATCTTTTGGCACTCATGCCAACGGACATGCAATGGCGAGAAAAATTCTGAGAGCAGGGTACTATTGGTTGACAATGGAATCCGATTGCTACAAGTACATGAGGAAGTGTCACAAGTGTTAGATATACTCAGACAAGATCCATGTACCGCCAACGCATCTCAAAGTTCTTTCTTCCCCATGACCTTTTTCCATATGGGGAATCGACATGATTGGCATGATCGATCCCAAGGCTTCGAATGGACATCGGTTCATCCTGGTCTCCATTGACTACTTCACCAAGTGGGTCGAAGCAGCGTCATTCGCCAATGTAACCCGACATGTGGTGGTCCAATTTATTAAAAACAATATCATCTGCCGTTATGGTGTTCCATGCCAGATCATTACTGATAATGGATCTAACCTGAATAACAAGATGATGAAAGAGTTGTGCACTGAGTTCAAGATTGAACACCATAACTCATCTCCCTACCTGCCTAAGATGAACGGAGCGGTAGAAGCCGCTAACAAGAACATTAAGAAGATTATTCAGAAGATGGTTGTAACCTATAAAGATTGGCATGAGATGCTACCCTTTGCTCTTCACGGTTATCGCACATCTGTCCGCACTTCAACAGGGGCAACCCCTTTCTCTCTAGTATATGGAATGGAGGAAGTGCTTCCCATAGAAGTAGAGATCCCATCAATCTGGGTATTGATGGAAGCTAAGCTAACAGAGGCTGAATGGTGTCAAAGTCGACACAACGAACTGAACCTGATCGAAGAAAAGCGAATAACGGCTCTGTGCCATGGTCAGTTATATCAACAAAAAATAAAGAAGGCGTTTGACAAAAAGGTCCGACCTCGTGTCTTTAGGAAAGGATACCTTGTGCTCAAAAAGATCCAATCATTTCTCACTGATTCCCGGGGCAAATGGACCCCAAATTATGACGGCCCTTACGTGGTCAAGAAAGCCTTCTCAGGCGGTGCCTTGAGACTCGCAACCATGGACGGAGAGGAATTTTCTTACCCCACAAATGTTGATGTAGTCAAGAAATACTTCGCCTAAAAAAAACGTCTTGGTGGATTGAAAACCCGAAAGGGCGGTCCAGGCAAAAAGTAGAGACATAATTAAAAATCATCCTGGTGGATTGGAAATATCAAAATACAATCCAGACAAAAGTTAAGGATAATGGCAAGTAACTATGTGTGATCGGTTCAAATCCCTCAGCAACAGTCATGTCGTTCATCAGAAAAACTCCCGTCAAGGTCATCTTTGACAGAAGCTCAGGATGCCCAGAATTCAAAGTTGGTAGAAGGATAATGGTCGTTATGTTCCAATGTAGCCATGTTCCCTTAAAATTACCATTTTCCAACTTCATAAATACTCCATGGAATCACGCGTTTGGCTGATTTCCATCCTATCAATAAAATTTGAGCCCTAGTGCTTTTGTTTGCAATTCTTATGTTGTTTTAGCTTTACAGAACGAAATTTTAACATGATTAACGATTCTTGAAATAAAACAAAAAAATGAATTTACTTGTCAAACTTTTTTCTGCTTTTAAAATAAAGATGGAAATTTCTTTTGACTGTTGAACACCGAAAGAACATCGATCGCTTCTCCAGAAGTAATCGAACCTCAAACTGCAGAATCAAAGTACTCCTTCTAAACCAGTGCGCCTGAATGAAGGATCATCTATGTCAGAGACCATGTTTCATCTGACATCCCCGGCAGAGTTCTTATCTCCTAAGCCCTACCAACGGTTGTTCCCCACAAGGACTATCTCTCCTAAGCAAGGCAGAATTGCTATCTTGAACCAGTGATACTTTTCATCCTCCGCAGTGGCCGAGTATCCAGTCGTGTTCATCCACTAGTCTGTATGTCGCGTCAGTGTCGTCAGCATATACATACATACATCATGCATTATTGATTCATACATGTTCATATTGCATTACTACAATGCTAGTCGGTCTTATTCCCTAGTAATAAAAGTCCTCTTGTCAATTGAGATGTCAGTTCTTTCCTTGTCAGGAAGTGAATCATCTAAGCAATCTCTCTCCAGTTTACCTCTGGATTATAGACGGTCTTTGACCACTTTGATAACTTGAACCTCTGAAAAATAAGAAGACTTTCGACAAATGTCACTCTTCGCCATTGAAGATGATATCTTCGCTTTCCCAGATTAAGGAAAATCCCAGTGAAAGCCCCTTTATCAGAGATTCGATAGTACGGCAGTTTTTCTCCGAAAGATTCCCTGACAAAGAGGTCATCAGCACCTCCAAATTGGATTACATCACACGGTGTTTCCCCGAGAAGATCTCGAGGAAAGGTATGATGTAATATCCCCAAGCGGAGAGCAGTCACTCAAGAGACTCGTTTTCCCCAGTAGAGTCGACAAATGGTGTCTCTAACAGAGAAGTTTGTACACCTCTAGAGCTCAGACGAATATGGGTTCCCCAACAAGTCTGACATCGAAACCTTTTCCATCAAATGGCATCTCCCCAAGAAAATTCGGCAAGAAGTTTAAGGAGAACCGCTACAAACTGTGTCCCTTGTCAAGAAAGTTTATTGACAAAAGAAACTGAGACCAGTTCCATGGCTGAAGACCAGGATCGAGGGGAAGTTTATTTCAGAAACTGAGACCAGTTCCTTGGTAGGAAACCAGGATTGAGGGGAAGTTTAGAAACTGAGACCAGTTCCTTGGTAGGAAACCAGGATCGAGGGGAAGTTTATTTCAGAAATTGAGACCAGTTCCTTGGTAGGAAATCAGGATCGAGGGGAAGTTTATATCAGAAACTTAGACCAGTTCTTTGGTAGGAAACCAGGATCGAGGGGAAGTTTTACCCTTTTCTAAGTATCAAAGCTTAGCAAAAGAAGATGAATGCGTAAACTACCATTTATACACGCCGTCAAAATTTCGGGTATTCCGATACTTAATCATCTTGCACCCCGAATGCCCGAATACCTTCGCCATTCACACCTTCGGGTCCAAGAAGATTAAATAGGGGCATCTGTCATACCCCAAATTTTAACCACTAAGATTTCCCATCATTGTGCAAATCATCATCACAATATGGATGTACCAACATGCCTCAATCAATCTCCTCATAGATGTTTGAGCATTCACTACTATCAAAGATTAGGGTTTCAAGCCCTCTCAGAGCTTTTAGACAAAAGATCAATCAAGAAATGACATGATCTTCAACTTGTCTAACCTCTCAAACACCCATAAAGGATCAAGAGGACTCCCACATCAAGAATCAAGCACAAGGTTGCAGCATCCCATGTGGATTAACCCTCAAGATCGCCAGTGTCATCAAATTAGGGTTTTGGTCGACAAGGGCCTCCAGATGGAAATTTTCATCTGGGAATGGGCCAATGCTTCAAAGCATAACCCAAGATAATCCAGGGGACCTCATGGACCCAATCATCAAGTCAATTTAACCTCAGGGGATGCATTCATAAAAAATAAGGAATTCGGGTTTCTTGACCTAATTAACCCCTAACTTGACTTTTGGGACAAAACATGAGCCAAGACCTAAAGACATGATTTGAGGGTCTCTAACACACCATATTGATCCATTTACAGCAATGGATTGATTCAGGAAGCTTGATCCACAAGTTTCAATTTCATCAGGACCACAGTTAGGGTTTTGAGGGAAAAGTCAACTGTGCCTTTGACTTTTGACTCAGACATGCTCCCAAAGCTTGGGACATGATTAAATACACCCTATAACTCCTATGGAACATATCCATCAAGTTTGATTTAGGTCAAGGACTTGATTTCATAAAGGATCGCAAGTTTGGAATTCATCTGATAAAAAGTCAACTGTGCATAAAAGTCAAAGTTTGACTTTTTGAGATTTTTCATAATTATGGTTCCTTAACCATAAAATGATGTTATTGTGTGATTGGAATCATCGTTCATCAAGAAAAATCAAAGAAAATGGGATAACTTGTAAAAGGGGTAACCATAAAAAAACTTAGAATTTTTCTAAGTTATGAAATAAAGTGGCTAGGGTGCCAACTTCCAAGGATCATAACTTGAGATCCAATCAACCATTTTGGCTGATCCAAAGATGGATTTGTAGCTCTCATGGCATACTTTAAAAGTGTCAACTACACCTCATTCCAATTCCTCATGGATTTCAAGTTATGGAGTGATCAAAATGGCTGAAAACATGAAATGCCACTTTTTCCAACACTTAGTGAAATTTTCACTAAGTCAGAATTTGGCTTTCTTTTTTTCAAAATTGTAGGAGGATTTTTCACTTGGATCCAAAAAGTTTCAAGACAAACTATGTTCACACATATGTTGTATCACATAAGGGCTTTCCAAAATGTCCAAGAGCTTCATCAAACTCCACCTGAGCTAGGAGTTATGACAGTTGCAACATGCCTTGCTGCAAACTGTCTTGGCAAGGCAGATTTGTGCATAAAGGCTTGATTTGCTCAAATTGTGCAA
The DNA here is from genome assembly GCA_022829125.1 of Lathyrus tuberosus. Taxonomy (NCBI): domain Eukaryota; kingdom Viridiplantae; phylum Streptophyta; class Magnoliopsida; order Fabales; family Fabaceae; genus Lathyrus; species Lathyrus tuberosus. The sequence goes on along the minus strand of JALAZF010000289.1, from coordinate 3,619,139 downwards.
TTCCAAGCATGCTTATCCATCTGAACACCTCAAGGGGGAACAACCAAGGGACAAGCACTGATCCATCATCCTCCCAAGTCCAAGATTCCCAAAGTAGCATGCCAAACCCTAAAAAGGCTAAAATGTGCCAAATATCCAATTTTGTTTCCAAGCATTCAATGGATGCACCAAGGTGGCATGAACTGAGCCATTTCCAACTGAATGAGTCAAGGATAAGCTCTGAACCAAAGAACCACAGGCCTGTGCTCTAACCTTTAGTCAATGGCTAGAGGAGACTTAAGATTCCAAAGTGATGCAATTGGACAATGAGCTGCTGCAGTTGCCATTCACTATTGCTTGCAAAACAAACTTGCTCTACTATAAATAGAGCTCATTTGTGCTCAGTTTGAGTACACCAAAGCACTACAACACTTGCTTTCCTCAAAATCTCTTTCTCTAGGCAAAAATGCCTTCTTTTGCAAGGTAACTCTGAGTTTTTGAGTTAGAGAGCATTTCCATCACAGATCATGATCCAAACACATCCAATATGTCATATCTAGCCTGTTCAAACTCTCATAAGTGACCTGTAACACCAAAATCACAAAGTCCCTTCTCAAAACCTCAAAATTGGACTTTTTTGCATTTTTCAAGCCATGTCTTGATTCAGTCACTTTCAAAACAAGATAAAGCCTCAAACACACTCCAAATATCATCCTTGAACTGTACCAAATGGTTCCCCACATCTGGAACACCATTTGAGAGAGTTGTTATATTGGCCACTTTTGCCCCTTTCGCAAGAAAGAGCTCAAGCTTGTTCTTGAGGATTCCAGTTGATTCCAACCATTCTAAAAGCTTCTAAGGGATCATTTGAGGGTGTCCAAAGCATCAAATTATTTCTGGAACAAAGTACTTGACAGATAGCCCAAAAAGCTCCTAAGGAGGTAAGCATCACAACTTGAACTCTTGGAAATATGCATTGCTTTGAGGTCCACTGACCATGCACTTCTCATACATGTTATATGTGTTGTGTTTGAACCAATTCATCATATAATTCATGCTTGCAACAAGAGATAGCATAGAAAATACAAATCATGGCCTATTTCAAAACCACTATCGGGTTTTTCAATAGGAGCCTCATCATAAAAAACCACCACCACCACCGTTGGATTCCTTGTGAAATTCTAGGCAGGATAGACCTAAATTTTGTCTCAATCCATGGAGAAATGTGAAAGTTACAAGCTTCACATTTTTGGGCAAAATCTTGCCTTGCCTTGCCTTGGCCAGGCCAAAAACAAGGCATGCCTCATATATCCATGGGGTGGTTTTGATACACGGATGTATCACCACCGCAATGGTAGGAGGCGCGCACTGCACACAAGAGGTCTGGGGTTCGAATCCCCCCTCGCCCCAGATCCTCTTTTTTTACCATTTTTCCACTTTTTGTCATTTTTCATATTAGTTTTAAATGATTTGGAAAATTAATAACTCTCTCAATTTTAATTATTTTTTATTGGTTCTTTTTGCAAAAAATCATAAAAATATTGAAATGTTTTATTCCACAAAAAAATCAGATTTATATTAATTATTTAATATAGTTGATATTTTTGTAAATAAATTCATTTTTATTGTTTTTAAACCTTTTAAAAAATGAATATTCACCTTGAAAAATCAAGACCAAATGAGTTTCAATTCATCTTGTGGTTAAATATCATTTTTCAAACCTTAAACAAAAATCACAAGTTGTTTATTCAAACTTATTTGGTATTTTTATCATTTTAATTAATTTTTCTTTGAATAAATACTTTAAAAAATGATGAAATTAGGGTTTTGTTGATAATCACCCTAAACAAATCCTTTTTCAAATACTTTTGGGCCTCTAATAGAGTGTAAGACCCAATCCACTTTTAACCAAAACCATTTGGGCCTCAGATATTGTATAAGTCCCTATGCGTTAAAAGAAACAACGGCGCGATCGTCGCTATTTCAAAATCATATGGGCATCTCCCTTAGTTGTAAGCCCCATCTCCTGTATAAAAATAAACTTTGGACCTCTAATAGAGTGTAAGACCCAATCCCCTTTTTTGACAAAAACTTTTTGGGTTTCAGTCATTGTATAAGTCCCGATCGATATTCGAAACAACAGTGGAATCACTGTTAAAATTTGGGCCTCTCCTTGAGCTGTAAGCCCCGGTCATACCCCAAATTTTGACCACTAAGATTCCCCATCATTGTGCAAATCATCATCACAATATGGATGAACCATCATACTTCATTAGTCCCCCCAAAGATGGTTGAGCATCCACTACAATCAAACTTAGGGTTTCAAGCCCTCTCAGAGCTCTTAGACAAAGGATCAATCAAGATATGACATGATCTTCAACTTGTATAAACCTCTCAAACATCCACAATGGATCAAGAGGACTCCCACATCAAGGATCAAGCACAAGGCTGCAACATTCCAAGTGGATTAAGCCTCAAGATCGCCAGTGCCACCAAATTAGGGTTTTGGTCGACCAGGGCCTCCAGATAGAATTTTTCCTCTGGGCATGAGCCAATGCTTCCATGCATAACCCAAAATACTCCAAGGTACCTCATAAACCCCATCATCAAGTCAATTTAACCTCAGGGGATGCATTCATAAAAAATTAGGGATTAGGGTTTCTTGACCTAATTCATCCCTAAGTTGAATTTTGGGGCAAAACAGGAGCCAAGACCTCAAGACAAGATTTGAGGGTCTCCAATACATCACATTGATCCATTTCCAACAATGGATTGATCCAAGAAGCTTGATTCACAAGTTTCAATTTCATCTGAACTACAATTAGGGTTTCGAAGGAAAAGTCAACTGTATCTTTGACTTTTGACCAAGACATGCTCCAAAACCTTGGGACATGATTCAATACACCATATAACACATATAAAATCAATCTATCAAGTTTGATTTAGGTCAAGGACTTGATTTCATAGAGGATCACACAGTTTGGAATTCATCTGATAAAAAGTCAATTGTGCCCAAAAGTCAAAGTTTGACTTTTTGATTTTTTGATCAATTATGGTTCCCTAACCCTAAAATGATGTTAATGTGTGATTGGAATCATCATTCATCAAGAAAAATCAAGAAAAGTGGGATAACTTGTAAAAGGGGTAACCATAAAAAACTTAGAAATTTTCTAAGTTATGGAACAAAGTGGCTAGGGTACCAACTTCCAAGGATCATAACTTGAGATCCAAGTAACCATCTGGGCTAATCCAAATATGGATTTGTAGCTCTCATGGAATACTTTAAAAGTGTCAACTATACCTCATTCCAATTCATCATGGATTTTGAGTTATGGTTGGATCAAAATGGCTAAAAACATAAAATGTCACTTTTTCCAACACTTAGTGAAATTTTCACTAAGTCAGAATATGTTTCACTTTTTCCAAAATGTAAGGGCATTTTTCACTTAGATCCAAAAAGTGTCAAGACAAACTATGATCACACATATGTTGTATCATATTAGAGCTTTCCAAAATGGCCAAGAACCCCATGAAATTCCATTTGAGCTAAGAGTTATGACAGTGGCAATATGCCTTGCTGCAACTGTCATAACAAGGCAGATTTGTGCATTTTGCTCGATTTGAGAAATTTGTGCAAATGACAAACAAGTTTATCCATCTGAACACCTCAGGGGGAGACCAAGGAGGGACAAACACTGATCCATAAGCCTCCCAAGTCTTTGGAAGTAAAAATAGCATGCCAAACCTAAAAAACCCTAAAGAGGGGACAAGACTCCAATTTTGTTTTGGAGCATTCAATGGATGCACCAAGGTGGAATGAACTGAGCCATTTCCAACTGAATGAGTCAAGGATAATATCTGAACTAGGGAACCAGCAGCCTATGCTCTAACCTCTAGTCATTGGCTAGAGGAGAATTGGATTCCTATTGATCAACATTTGCCAAACCTCTGCTGCAGTTGCCATTCCCTATTCCTTACAAAAAAACACTTGCTCTACTATAAATAGAGCTCATTTGTGCTCAGTTTAAGTACACCAAAGCCATCAAATAGATGCTTTCCTCAAAATCACCTTCTCACTTCCAAATTTGCCTTCTAAAGAAAGTCACTATCGGGTTTTGATTTTGAGAGCCATTCCAACCAAACCAATCACACACACACACACACCTCATAACCATCATATAGAAGTGATCCAAACACTTAAACAACAACTGTAACACTGATTTCTCAGAATCACCAGCCAGTTGCTCAAGGTTTTAACCAAGTTGCAGCTGAGATGCCATGAAGTTATCCAACCATTTCTAATCAAGTCCAAGCATTCAAACACACTCCATATGGTGTAGAGAAGCTGTTCAGATCATCACAACTCATCTGTAACACCTCCAACTCAAAAATCACATTGCTCTTGCTGTCACGACCTTCAAGTAAGTCTAAACTTGGTCATCTCTTAATCTATGCATATTTCCTCGCACAATACTTTTGTCAAATGTTCATAATCATGCATAGAATGTTTCCCCTTAATTAATTGCTTTGTTTGAATCGTGTGTCAAAATTCTCAGCCTTCGTGCAAATTTTAGGGTTCTTGAGGTTTTGTCTTGATTTCTTATTCCATGCTTAAAATAAATTAAATTATAGACCATAGACATGATCGTGAGGTGAAAACGAGCAGATTGATATGTGGATTGTGTGATTTCATCAAGTATTCAGTGAGATTGGACAGAAAATTAAAATCAGGCCAAACTAAGAACACGCACGTGTTCTTGCCATGTTCTTGGCGCCTTTTTCACAAATTCAAATATTTGAATTTTGTGATTTTATTTAATTGATTCAAAAATTAATTTCTCTCTGAGTTTTAATGATTTTGAGTTGATTCTTTTTTTAATAATTCACAAAAATGTTAAAATATTTTATTTTGCCAAAAATTCCAAAAAATATTATTTATTTCATATACTTGATATTTTTGCAAAGAATTAATCTTTTATTTGTTTTTTAACATTTAAAATATTTTTTCCTCCTTGATTTTCCAAATTTATTTGGTTTCCAATCATTTTGTGGTTATAAACATGATTTTTCAAACATTAATCCAAGATCACAACTTTTTTTTCACACATGCTTGATAATTTTGATCATTTTAATTAAATTTTTATTTAATTAAAATACCTTTTGAAATTAATTTAGGGTTTTGATCTTAATCACCCTAAAAAAATCATTTTCAAACACTCATGGGCCTCTAATAGAGTGTAAGACCCAACCGCTTTTTGAAACCAAAATATTTTGGGCCTCAGTGTATTGTATAAGTCCCGATACCGTCAAAAAGTTCGGCACGATCGTCGCCTTTTTAACAAAAACTCTTTGGGCTTATCCTTGAGCTATAAGAACCATCTTTATTCATTTTCAAACTCTTTGGGCCTCTAATAGAGTGTAAGACCCAGTCCCCTTTTAACCAAAACCATTTTGGGCCTCAGACATGTATAAGTCCCTCTGCGTTAAAAGAAAAATCTCGGTGCAATCGCCAGTTTAAAAATTAAATCATCTGGGCCTACCCTCGTGTTGTAAGCCCAATTTCTTTTCTTTTCAAAATCTTTGGGCCTCTAATAGAGTGTAAGACCCATCCCCTTGTACATAAAAACTTTTTGGGCCTCACGTATTGTATAAGTCCCTCTGTATAGTTTTTAAAACAACAGTGCGATCATCGTTAAAACTTGGGCCTCTCCTTCAGCTGTAAGCCCCAACCATCTTTTCAAAGCACTTTCTCCTTTGATTTTAAATTCAAATATATGTTGTTATCAAAACTTTCTTTGTTGAACAACTAACAAAACAACATGGAAGCTCTACAACGGGTAAGTATTTATCCGCTTTCATTTATCACTTTCATATGTATATAACTGTATTGCGGGGCTGTTTCACTGTAAGTCTTCTTTCACATCCTTTTATATACTTGTCATATATCAACTGTGTAATACTAGTACAGTTATTTAGAGTTTTCCCTGGCAACTACGTCTAGCACTAGGTAAAGCCTTGTTGGTCACTCTTAAATACAGACAAAACTAGATCCCCGTAGGATTCCAGATACAGTCTTTCCTTCTCTTGGGGTTAAACAATATGGAACAAAGAGAAAGGCAGTATTCTCGATGAACCTTTTCTCAGACTGTCACCCTTAGAAATTGTCAAAGAAACTCTAACTCCCCAGAGATGATCTTTTCTCCGTGAATGGCATCTCTTGAGTTTCTTCCAAATTCTCAAACTTTCCTGGAATGATCTCTTCTCTGTGAATTGCATTTATTGAACTTCTCTTGGTTTGGGGACCCACAGGCTTCCTAAAAGCATCCCCGCCTCCTCTTGGGCATTGTACAAGGACCCTTCAGCTTCTTAGAAGTTCTCATGCCTTCTCTTGGGCTTAATACAAGGACCCTGATGACCTCTTAAAGGTATAAGACAGTACTTAGTCATCCTTTGCTAGAGCAGTCTTTCCCGCGTCAAAACTCCGGCCATTGTAGGGTTGATACTCATCCCTTAATGCCCGTTCCTCCTCTTGGGCATGGTAAAAAAGATAAAACTCTAGACATGGGCAGTCTAAAACTCTTGAGTCTCAAAGACATTCTAAAGTTCCTTTCAAACATAGGAAAAAACACCGATCACCTTGGATCAATCTCTAAAAGAAACCCGGTCTCTCTCATGAGAGTTCCCTACACTTGGACCCGCTTCAGGATCTAAATAATCCTTAGTGGTAAGTCAGCCTCCTCTTGGGCTTTGTACAAATGATTCTCCTCAGCGGAGCTAACCTTTTTAGACTCTCTTGTTGAGTCAACTTTTAGCCTCCATCTCGGGCTTCGTACGAGATAGAAAAAAAATCTCTTGTTGAGTATAAAAGATTCTCTTATTGAGTCAACTTTTAGCCTCCGTATTGGGCTTTGTACAAGACAGATAGTAAAACACTCTCTTTCTGAGTATAAAAGACTCTCTTGTTGAGTCAAACCCTTTTTAGCCTCCGTCTTGGGCTTTGTACAAGACATAGAAAAACACTCTCTTGTTGAGTATAAAAGACTCTCTTGTTGAGTCAATCTCCTTTTAGCCTCAATCTCGGGCTTCGTACGAGACAACAAATCACTCTCTTGTTGAGTATAAAAGACTCTCTTGTTGAGTCAATTAACCTTCAGACTCTCTTATTGAGTTAATCACCTGTTCAAGACTCTCTTGTTGAGTCAACCTTTTTTAGCCTCCGTCTTGGGCTTTATACAAGACAGATAAAAGTACTCTCTTGTTGAGTCAAACCATCTCAACCTCCATCTTGGGCTTTATACAATATACATTCTCCCCAACGGAGTCAAAATCCCTTTTAGCCTTAATCTTGGGCTTTGTACAAGAAAGAATATTTTCCCCGAAAAAGTCAAACTTCTCGCCTCCTCTTAGGCTTTGAATAAGGAAAACCCCGGTTGAGTCAATTAACCTTTTAGCATCAAATTTGGGCCTTGCTCACAGCATACTAACATCAACAACTCCTTTTTAGAGATGACAAAATCTCTCTCCCCCAAAACCCTTTAGCTTCACATCTTGGGCTTTGAACGAGATACAAACCACCTTTAGCTTCATGTCTTGGGCTTTGAACAAGACACCAAAACATCTCTTTCCTCCCATAGAATAGGAGGAACTACGATCGCTCTGATTTCCCTGTTTCGTTAAACGGGAATACGTAGGCATAAGATTGCAAAATCTTAGCGAGCATACTAATCAAAAACCCAGAATCCCGTACCTTCATACAAAGCATCAGACCTAACACCTTACCAGAAGCCTCACAAATAATCTAGACACTTGTATTCTTAAGAAAATAACCCTAAGAAGGACCCCTTTTTTTGATAGCATCTGTAAACCAACAGTTTTGACTGTTTAACCTCAGTTTGCAAGCAGGGTTAATTGGAGACATCGATTTCCCTTCCTTAATCAGCTTCACAGGATAAAAAATGAATCAAACTGTAGTACCCAAAGCGATAGTGGTTCGAAACCACAAAAATCGCGCTACATAAAAATGGCGACCACGGTGGGAGGCATTCTTTCTTGCATTCCCAAGGGATGAAACCTTAAGTTCTCGAAGTGTCACAGAAATGGCGACTCAGCTGGGGAGTCATTGTCTGTATAGGATCATAAGACTAAAGTTCTAGGATATTAATACAAATATATATATCCTTTTTTTCCTAATTGATATCCGTTTTACTTTTCTGCTAATGGGAATGCGTGTGATGTCGCATGTGGAAAGATTGAGTAGACACCTAAGATAGGGGATGGCATTATACGGGTAATCTTACGGGGAGTGAATCCCAGTTAAGAGTTCCTGGTCGACCATCAAACTCTGTGGAGACTCCCTTAACAGATGCATTACCTATACGACTTCGGTTGTTGAAAGTAGTGTGGACGATTGGGTTATCTGAGAAGCTGAGGTTTTTAGTAGACTGAAACCATTTTGTAGTGCAGAAGCTATCGGGAATAGTTGTCACGCGATACTACCCTCATTTGAGATCACTCTAAGATACATCAGCTTGCTGGCGATCCGCTTGTTGTTGTTATCCCAAGAGGGGTCAATGATTTTGCGGATAGGTACAAAAAATCACCAGTATAAACCTTTGGGGATGGGTAGAACCTTGACTTCATGACACCGACCCTTTGACCCCGTGTTTTTTCTATGTTTTGTGTGCTGCATTCATACATTCATTTAAAAAACATTAAAACAAAGAAAAATCTTCTCTTCTAGTCTCTCTTTTTCAAAATAAACTTAGGCAATGATTGCAAATGTCAGATAAAGAGATTGCTAATGGATTTCGGTAGAAGGAAAACTCACAAGTACACATTCAAGGTACCAAAACTAGAGGATTTAAGAGGTCTGGCGAGGATGATCACCAACCCCGAGGATTTCAGAGCTAAGTACGGTGAACTGCTGTCTCTGGTAAGGGTCCATGTAATCGAAGGAATCCTGTCCACACTAATCCAGTTCTACGATCCGGTCTATCACTGTTTCACATTCCCGGATTATCAACTAGCACCAACACTGGAGGATTACTCTCACCTGACTTATTTACATATTACAGATCAAGCTCCCTTTTCTGGACTGGAAGAGATTCCAAAGGATTAAACCATTGCAAGAGCAATCTATTTGGACCTGTCAGAAGTCAGGACTCACATGACCACTAAAGGTGGAATCCAGGGTTTGTCAGCCCAGTTCTTAATAAAGAAAGCTCTGTACTTTGCTAGTATAGGGAACGTGGCCGCTTTTGAAAGCATCTTTGTTTTGCTTACCTACGGGTTATTTTTGTTTCCCAACATCGATAACTTTGTAGATATCAACACCATTAAGATTTTCCTGATTGGAACCCTGTACCGACCTTGCTAGCCGATGCTTACCATTCGGTACAATTAAGAAATTTGTACAGCAGAGGAATGATCACATGCTGTGTACCCCTGCTGTACAAATGGTTCACTTCCCATTTGCCCAAGTCTACTGCATTTTGGGATCAAAAGAATACTTTACGTTGGTCGCAGAGAATCATGTCTCTTACCAACTCTGACATTGATTGGTACAATCGAATCTATGACGGGATCAGAATCATTGACCATTGTGAAAATTTCCCAAATGTACCCCTTATAGGAACTAAGGGATGGATCAACTATCATCCAGTTTTTGTTCGTCGTCAATTTGGATACCCGATGAGACATGTCCCCCGTAATGCTCATCTGGAAGGTCTTTTCTTCAAGGAAGGAGAAAATGACAGAGCACTAAAGACAGAAATAGTGCATTCCTGGAAACACGTTTATAGAAAGGGACGAGAGTCTTTAGGAAAACTAGAATGTGTCTCGGTGGAACCTTATCTCCATTGGGTAGAAACTAGAGCTCTCAAGCTGAGGATGCCTTACCCTCGTCAGGAAGTTCTTCCGTTAAGGGACCTCGTCCTTTGCTTTATGTCTGATACGGAAAAACTTCAGGTTATTCTCAACAATGTTCAGCAGGAGAAGAGGTCTTGGAGGAACAAGTACCGTATTCTCAATGTGGAGTGTAAGAAAATATAGCAACTATTGAAAGATAAAGATGCTCTGATCGATATTTTAGAGCAACATGCTGTAGAGAATCAAGAAGACCAAAGGAATTTGCTCACTCCTTTCACTTGGCAAAGGAATGACAACCCGACAACGGCTAAAGAGCCCCGGTCAAAGAAAAGGAAAGTACCAGAACCAGCACCTGAGCTCGCTTCAAAGAGGACTCAGGACCCACAAGTTTAGATTTCCTTTTGCAGCACTATGTAAATTACTGTATTTCCATTCTGCAATTTTTGAATTCAATAAAATGGGGTTTCCCCACTGTTTGATATTTGCAATCCAATTGTTGAAGTTTATTTTGATTAAACAAAAATTTATTGAAATATAATCATTGCATATCATTGATCATTCTCACATAACGCATTCTTCTTATCTACGAATCTCATATTTGCGTCTCGATTCTAGAATCAAACTGTCTCATTCATACAATACTCGGGCCAATCGATAGAAAAAGTTGGATGATCTCGAGGAAGAGAACAAAGAGTTGAGAGAAGAGATCGACACTCTGAAAGAGGATCTGAGAAAGCTTCATAACGATATGCAAGCTCCGGCAGAAGCTCAGATGCAACAACAAAGGACTGTGATCTCATAGATCACATCAACACCCATAGTGGAAAAGTATGACCCTCGGTATACCATGCCTAAAGATCGTCCCTGGGGCATGCCTATTAACTATATCCCGAAAGGATATGAATCCAGTTTTACGATCCGCTGGGCCTGAAGGTTACAAACTTTGGGAAAACGAAGATGCCAGGGGCATAACAGCAACTCCTGAAGGTTACAAACTTCGGGAGAAGGAATGACCTAGAGTCACTGCCATGATGACTATACCACCACCCGTGGTACACACTGTCCCGGAAGGACAGATTCCACTGATACCTTCTGGTAGAAACACAAGTATGTTCGATAGAATGAATGAGTTCCAGGAACAGTTCCTGGAAATGCAGAAAGAACTACAAGCCCTTTGCGGCCAGGATCTATTTGGAAAAGACACCGCAAACCTTTGTTTGGTCCCCACTGTGAAAGTTCCGTACAAATTCAAAGTGCCCGAATTTGAAAAGTACAAGGGTAACTCTTGTCCTCAAAGCCATTTGGTGATGTACGCTCGGCGAATGTCAACTCAGACAAAGAACCAAGAGCTACTGATTCACTACTTTCAGGATAGTTTAACCGGTGCCACACTCAAATGGTACATGGGTTTAAACCGCACTAAGATTGGCACTTTCAGAGATATTGGCACTGCCTTCATTCAACAATATAAGTATAACCTGGACATGGCACCAGACAGAGATAAGCTCAGAGTCATGTCACAGAAGGACAAGGAAACCTTTAAGGAGAACGCTCAGCGATGGCGTGAAATTGCCGCCCAGATTTGTCCACCTCTTGAGGAAAAAGAGATGACAAAGAGCCGTTGCAAACGGTCAACTTGGGTTCAGAGGAAGAGAGAAAAGAAGTCAGGATTGGGTCACTGCTCAGTCCAACTATCAAAGAAAGTTTGACAAAGCTTCTCAAAGAATTCCCCGATGTATTCGCTTGGTCCTATCAGGACATGCCAGGGTTGGATACCAACATTGGGAAACATCATCTACCGTTGAGATCAGAATGTCCGCCAGTAAAACAAAGGCTAAGACAGAATCATCCAGACATGGCCATCAAAATCAAAGAGAAAGTACAGAAACAGATTGATGCGGGTTTCCTCGCTACATCAGAATATCCTCAATGGTTAGCCAACATAGTACCAGTTCTGAAAAAGGACGGAAAAGTCAGGATATGTGTAGACTACAGGGATCTGAACAAAGCCAGTCCGAAGGATGACTTTCCCTTACAGCACATTGACAAGCTGGTAGACAGTACAGCAAAGTTCAAAGTTTTCTCCTTCATGGATGGATTCTCGGGCTATAATCAGATAAAAATGGCACCGGAAGACATGGAGAAAACTTCCTTCATCACCCCATGGGGCACTTTTTGTTACAAGGTAATGCCATTCGATTTGAAGAACACCGGGGCAACCTATCAAAGGGCCATGACTACTTTGTTTCATGACATGATACACAAGGAAATAGAAGTATATGTCGATGATATGATTGCCAAATCCAAGACAGAAGAGGAGCATGTGACCCACCTGTCAAAGCTATTCGAACGGCTGAGAAAACACAAACTCTGCTTGAATCCCAATAAGTGCACATTCGGTGTCCGCTCAGGAAAACTTTTAGGGTTCATCGTCAGCCAGAAAGGAATTGAGGTTGATCCTGACAAGGTCAAGGCCATTCAAGAAATGCCTTCCCCAAAGACTGAAAAACAAGTCAGGGGATTCCTGGGACGTTTGAATTATATTTCCAGATTTATATTCCTCGTGACCACAACATGTACGTTGATTTTCAAATTACTCAAAAGAATCAGGACTGCGTTTAGACCGAAGATTGCCAAATCACCTTCGACAGTATCAAGGAATACCTGTTGAACCCACCGATTCTATCACCTCCAGTGTAAGGAAGACCACTGATCATTTACCTAACAGTCTTGGAAGACTCGATGGGTTGTGTACTTGGCCAACAAGACGAAACGAAAAGAAAAGAATCTGCCATCTACTATTTGAGCAAGAAATTCACTGACTGTGAGACTCGGTACACTATGCTTGAGAAAACTTGTTGTGCTTTGGCTTGGGCAGCCAAACGTCTTCGCCAGTATATGATTCATCACACTACTTGGTTAATCTCCGAAATGGATCTAATCAAGTACGTCTTTGAAAAGCCTGCTCTCACGGGAAGGATTGCCCATTGGCAGATGTTATTATTAGAATATGACATCTAGTACCATGCTTAGAAAGCCGTCAAGGGAAGTGTTTTAGCCGATCATTTGGCTCATCAACTGATTGATGATCAAGAATAAATTGGGTTTGACTTCCCAGACGAAGATGTCATGTATTTAAAAATGAAAGACTGCGATGAACCACTACCCAGTGAAGGGCCAGAACCAGGTTCCCAATGGGGATTAATTTTTGACAGAGCTGTCAATCATTATGGAAACGGAATTGGGGCAATCATCGTAACACCTCAGGGTACCCACATTCCTTTCACTACCAGACTGACATTCAAGTGTACAAACAACGAGGCCGAATAGGAAGCTTGTATCATGGGTCTCGAAGAAGCGATCAACTTAAGGATCAAGAAATTGGATGTATATGGCGACTCAGCCCTGGTTGTCAATCAGATCAAAGGAGATTGGAACACATACCAATTAGGACTGATTTCTTACAAAGACTATACGAGAAGGTTGTTACCATTCTTCAACAGAATCGAGTTTCATCACATCCCTCGTAAAGAGAATTACATGGCTGATGCATTAGCCACTCTCTCTTCCATGTTTAGTGTAGGTCAATGGAATGACATACCTAAGATTGACATAATGCGCCTTGAATGGCCCGCTTACATCTTCACAATCGAAGCAGTCATAGACGACAAACCTTGGTATCACGATATCAAATGCTTCCTTCAGAAACAAGAGTACCCACCTAGGGCATCCAGAAAAGATAGAAAGACCCTCAGAAGATTGGCGGGCAGCTTCTTCCTGAGCGGTGATACACTCTATAAGAGGAAATTCGACATGGTCTTGCTCCGCTGCGTAGACAAACTAGAAGCAAACATGTTAATGAAAGAAATTCACGAAGGATCCTTTGGCACTCATGCCAACGGACACTCAATGGCGAGAAAAATTATGAGAGCGGGGTACTATTGGTTGACAATGGAATCTGAATGCTACAAATACATGAGGAGATGTCACAAGTGTCAGATATACTCATACAAAATCCATGTACCGCCAACGCATCTCAAAGTTCTTTCTTCCCCATGGCCTTTTTCCATATGGGTAATCGACATGATTGGCATGATTGAACCCAAGGCTTCAAACGGACATTGGTTCATTCTGGTAGCCATCGATTACTTCACCAAGTGGGTCGAAGCAGCGTCATACGCCAATGTAACCTGACAAGTGGTGGTCCAATTTATCAAAAACAATATCATTTGCCGTTATGGTGTTCCAAGCCAGATCATCACTGATAATGGATCCAACTTGAACAACAAGATGATGAAAGAATTGTGTGCTGAGTTCAAGATCGAGCACCATAACTCATCTCCCTACCGACCCAAGATGAACGGAGTGGTAGAAGCGGCTAATAAGAACAGCAAGAAGATCGTTCAAAAGATGGTTGTAACCTACAAAGACTGGCACGAGATGCTACCCTTTGCTCTTCACGGTTATCGCACATCTGTTCGCACTTCAACAGGGGCAACCCCTTTCTCTCAAGTATATGGTATGGAAGCAGTACTCCCCATAGAAGTAGAGATCCCATCAATCCGGGTATTGATGGAAGCTAAGTTAACAGAAGCTGAATGGTGTCAAAGTCGACACGACGAACTGAACCTGATCGAAGAAAAGCAAATAACGGCACTATGCCATGGTCAGTTGTATCAGCAAAGGTTGAAGAAGGCGTTTGACAAAAAGGTCCGATCTCGCGTCTTCAGAAAAGGAGACCTCGTGCTCAAGAAGATACAATCATTCCTTACTGATTCTCGGGGCAAATGGACTCCGAATTACAATGGCCCTTATGTGGTCAAGAAAGCTTTCTCAGGCGGCGCCTTGAGACTCGTAACCATGGACAGAGTGGAATTTTCCTACCCCACAAATATTGATGTAGTCAAGAAATACTTCGCCTAGATAAAATAAAAAAAACGTCTCGGTGGATTGAAAACCCGAAAGGGAGGTCCAGGCAAAAATTAGAGACATAAGCAAAAATCATCCTGATGGATTGGAAATCTCAAAGTACAATCCAGGCAAAATTTAGGGATTAATGGCAAGTAACTACGTCCAACTAAGGGGCAAGTCCCTCAGCAGCAGTCATGCCATCCATCAGGAAGACTCTAGTTAAGGCCATCTTCGACAGAAGCTCAAGATGCCCGGAATTCAAAGTTGGTAGGAGGATAGCGGTTGTTATGTTTCAATGTAGCCTTTTTCCTTAAATTACCATTTTCTAACTTTGTAAATATTCTATGGAATCACGCGTTTGGCTGATTTCCATCCTATCAATAAAATTTGAGCCTTAGTGCTTTTGTTTGCAATTCTTATTTGTTTTAGCTTTACAGAACGACATTTTAACATGATTTACAGTTCTTGAAATAAAACAAAAATTAATTTTCCTGTCAAAATTTTTCTGCTTTTCAAAATAAAGATGGCAATTTCTTTTGACTGTTGAACATCGAAAGAACATCGATCGCTTCTCCAGAAGCAATTGGGCTTCAAAGTGTAGAATCAAAGTACTCCTTCTAAACCAGTACACCAGAATGAAGGATCAACTGTGTCAGATGTGAGCATTCCATCCGACATCCCCGACAGAGTTCTCATCTCCTAATCCCGACCAACGATTTTCCTCACAGGGACTATCTCTCCTAAGCAAGGTAGAATTACTATCTTGAACCCATGATACTTTTCATCCCCCACCGTGGCCGAGTATCCAGTCATGTTCATCTATTACTCTGTATATCGTGTCAGTTTTGTCAGCATATAGATACATACATCATGCATTATTGATTTACATTCATATTCATATTGCATCACTATCACTCTAGTCGGTCTTACCCCCTGGTGATAAAAGTCCTCTCAATTGAGTTGTCAGTTATTTCCTCGTCAGGAAACGCCTCATTTGAGCGATCTCTCCTCCAGTTTATCTCTGGGATGGAGAAGGCCCTTGACCACTTTGATAACTTGAACCTCTAAAAGGCATGAAAACTCTCGACAAACGTCACTTTTCTTCATTGAAGATGATATCTTTGCTTTCCCGGATTAAGGAAAATCCCAAAGAGAGCCTCGCAACTAAAGACTCTCAGCAACACCGTGGTTCTTCTCTCTAGAAAATCAATGTTAATGAAGTCATCAGCACCTCGAAATTGGGGTACATTGTATGGCATTTTTCTGAGAAGGTCTCAGAGAAAATTATGGTGTAGTACCCCCAAGCAGAAAGCAGTCTCTTAAGAGACTCGTTTTTCCCCAGTAGAGTCGACAAATGGCGTCTCCAATAGAGAAGTTGGTACACCTCTACAGCTCAGACAAATGGGTTCCCCATCAAGTCTGACATCAAAACTCTTTCCATCAAATGGCATCTCTCCAGGAAAATTCGGTGAGAAGTTTGAGGAAAAACTGCTACGAATAACGTTTCTT
The DNA here is from genome assembly GCA_022829125.1 of Lathyrus tuberosus. Lineage (NCBI taxonomy): Eukaryota > Viridiplantae > Streptophyta > Magnoliopsida > Fabales > Fabaceae > Lathyrus > Lathyrus tuberosus. The sequence continues at coordinate 3,602,873 of JALAZF010000289.1, read as the reverse complement.
GTCAAGAAAGTTTATTGACAAAAGAAACTGAGACCAGTTCCTTGGTAGGAAATCAGGATCGAGGGGAAGTTTATATCAGAAACTGAGACCAGTTCCTTGGTAAGAAACCAGTATCGAGGGGAAGTTTATATAAGAAACTGAGACCAGTTCCTTGGTAAGAAAGCAGGATCGAGGGGAAGTTTATATCAGAAACTGAGACTAGTTCCTTGGTAAGAAACCAGGATCGAGGGGAAGTTTATATCAGAAATTGAGACAAGTTCCTTGGTAGGAAACCAGGATCGAGGGGAAGTTTATATCAAAAACTGGGACCAGTTCCTTGGCTAGAGACCAGGATCGGGGGGAAGTTTTTATCTTTTCTAGGCATCACTGCTTAGCAAAATTAGATGAATGGGGATGACCACCATCAAAATTTTGGGTATTACGATATTTAATCCTCTTGCACACCGAATGCCCGAATACCCTCGCCATTCACACCTTCTGGTCCAACAAGATTAAATAGGGGCATCTGTCATACCCAAAATTTTGACCACTAAGATTTCCCATCATTGTGCAAATCATCATCACAATATGGATGTACCTTCATGCCTCATCAATCTCCTCACAGATGGGTGAGCATTCACTACAGCTAAGAATTAGGGTTTCAATCCCTCTCAGAGCTCTTAGACAAAGGATCAATCAAGAAATAACATGATCTTCAACTTGTCTAACCTCTCAAACATCCATAAAGGATCAAGAGGACTCCCACATCAGGAATCAAGCACAAGGTTGCAACACTCCAAGTGGATCAAGCCTCAAGATCGCCAGTGTCACCAAATTAGGGTTTTGGTCGACTGAGGCCTCCAGATGAAACTTTTCCTCTGGGCATGAGCCAATGCTTCAAAGCACAACCCAAGATACTCTAAGGGACATCATAAACCCAATCATCAAGTCAATTTAGTCTCAGGGGATGCATTTACCAAAAATCAGGAATTAGGGTTTCTTGACCTAATTCACCCCTAAGTTGACTTTTGGGACAAAACATGAGCCAAGACCTCAAGACATGATTTGAGGATCTCTAATAAACCACATTGATCCATTTGCAACAATGGATTGATCCAAGAAGCTTGATCCACATGTTTCAATTTCATCAGGACCACAATTAGGGTTTGAGGAAAAAGTCAACTGTACCTTTGACTTTTGACCTGGACTTGCTCCCAAACCTTGGGACCTGATTCAATACACCCTACAACACCTATGGAACATATCTATTAGGTTTGATTAGGTCAAGGACTTGATTTCAACAAGGATCGCACAGTTTGGAATTCATCCGATAAAAAGTCAACTGTGCACAAAAGTCAAGTTTGACTTTTTGAGATTTTTCACAATTATGGTTCCTTGACCCTAAAACAATGTTAATATGTGACTTGAATCATCATTCATACAGAAAAATCAAAGAAAGTGGGATAACTTGTAAAAGGGGTAACCATAAAAACTTAGAATTTTTCTAAGTTATGGAACAAAGTGGCTAGGGTACCAACTTCCAAGGATCATAACTTGAGATCAAGCAACCATTTTGGATGGTCCAAAGATGGATTTGTAGCTATCATGGCATACTTTAAAAGTGTCAACTACACCTCATTCCAATTCCTCATGGATTTCAAGTTATGGAGTGATCAAAATGGCTGAAAACACAAAAGTGACATTTTTCCAACACTTAGTGAAATTTTCACTAAGTCAGAATCTACCTTATTTTTTCCAAAATATAGAGGTATTTTTCATTGTAATTCAAGTTGGATCAAAACCAAAGTTGGACATCATGTTAAAATAGGATATGTCAGCTTTCCAAAATGTCCAAGAACTCCATCAAATTCCATCTGAGATAGGAGTTATGACAACTGCAATATGCCTTGATGCAAACTGTCTTGCAAGACAGATTTGTTCATTATGGCTCGATTTGATCAAATTGTGCAACTCCAAACATGGTTATCCATCTGCACACCTCAAGGGGGAACAACCAAGGGACAAGCATTGATCTATCAGCCTCCAAAGTCCCAAAATCTACCATAGCCATGCCAAACCTAAAAAGCCTAAAGGAGGCCAAGACTCTAATTTTGTTTTGGAACATTTAATGGATGCTTAGATGTGGCACGTATCAGAGCAAAGATGAACACTTCAGTCAAGCCTTATCCTTGAATCAAAGAACCATAGGCATGTGCTCTAATCTCAAGTCAATGGCTAAAGAAGACTTGAGATTCCATTTGATCCACATTGGCCAAAGGCCTGCTGGAGTTTCCATTCCCTATTCCTTGCAAAACAAACTTGACACACTATAAATATACCTCATTTCTGATCAGTTTAAGTACACCAAAGGCCTATAACACTTGCCTTTCTCAAAATCACCCTCTCACTTCCAAAAATGCCTTCTAATGCAAGCTACTATCGGGTTTTGAATTAGAAAGTGTTTCCAACCAAACCAATCACACACACACCTCATAAACATCAATTGTGAGCTGATCAAACACTAAAATAACATATGTAAAATCAATTTCACAAAATCACCACCATTTGCTCAAGTTTTCAAAAAAGTTGCAACTGAGGTGCCACAATCTGTTCCAGTCCATTTCAAATCCATCCAAGCTTTCAAACACACTTCATATGGTGTAGGGAAGCTGTTCAGATCATCACAACTCATCTGTAACACCTCCAACTCAAAAATCAAGTTAATCTTGCTGCCACGACCTTCAAGTAAGCCTAAACTTGGTCATCTCAGCATTCATGCATATTTCCTCGCACAATAATTTTTCCATATGTTCATAATCATGTATGGAGTGTTTCCCCTCCATTAATTGCTTTGTATGAGTCGTGTATCAAATTTCTTAGCCTTCACACAGAATTTAGGGTTCTTAAGGTTTCTCTTTGATTTCTTATTCCATGCTTAAAATAAATGAAATTAAAAACCATAGACATGATCGTGAGGTAAAAACGAGTAGATTGATATGTGGATTGTGTCATTTCATCAAGTATTCAGTGAGATTGATGAGAAAATGCAAATCTGGGCAAAATCAGAACACGCGCGTGTTCTTGGTGTGTTCTTGGCGCCTTTTTCAAATATTCAAATATTTGAATTTTGTGATTTTATTTAATTGATTCAAAAATTATTTTCTCTCTGAATTTTAATGATTTTGAGTTGATTCTGTTTTTAATAATTCACAAAAATGTTAAAATATTTTATTTTACCAAAATTTCCCAAAAATATTATTTATTTCATATACTTGATATTTTTGCAAAGAATTAATTTTTATATGTTTTTTAACATCTAAAATATTTTTTCCTTCTTGATTTTCCAAACTTAATTGGTTTTCAATCATTTTGTGGATAATCACATGATTTTTGAAACATTGATCCAAGATCACCACTCATTTTTCACATGTTTTCAATAATTTTTAAACAAAATTAATTCCATTTTAGACAAAATTAGGGTTTTGATTAATTCCACCCTCATCAATCTTTTTTAAACTCTTTGGGCCTCTAATAGAGTGTAAGACCCAACCCCTTTTGTAAATAAACATTTTTGGGCCTCACATATTGTATAAGTCCCTCTGTATATTTTCAAAACAACGGCATGATCGTCGCCTTTTCAAAATCATCCGGGCATCTCCCTGAGTTGTAAGCCCCATCTCCTGTACAAAAATAAACTTTGGGCCTCTAATAGAGTGTAAGACCCAATCCCTTTTTTTGTAAATAAACCATTTTTGGGCCTCAATATATTGTATAAGTCCCGATACAGTTTCAGAAACTCCGACGAGATTTTCGTTTTCAAACTATTTTTAACTAGGCATACCCTTGTGTTGTAAGTCTCATTTCTCTTCTTTAAATAACCTTTAGGCTTCTCTTTGAGTTATAAGACCCATCCCTTAGTACAGAAAAATTTTTGGGCCTCAGTCGTTGTATAAGTCCCGATACGATATTCAAAACAACAGTATAATCACTGTTCAAACCTTGGGCCTCTCCTTGAGTATAAGCCCCAACAATTTTTTTACAAACAACTCCCTTTTGATTTAGGTTCAAATATACAGTTGTTATAAAAATTCTTTAATTTATATGAACAACTAACAATACAGCATGGAAGCTCACTCACCTGTAAGTTTTAACAGCTTTCATTTACTCGCTTTAATATATATAACTGTATTTTGGGAAGCTGCGCATGGTTAGTCTTCTTTCATTCTTTTAAATATACGTCAAATATATATATAACTGTATTGTGGGAAGCTGCGCATGGTTAGTCTTATTTCATACCTTTTAAAATACTTGTCATATATCAACTGTACATATACTAGTATAGTTATTTAGAGTTTTCCCCGGCAACTAGGTCTAGAACTAGGTAAAGCCTAGTTGGTCACTCTTAAATACAAACAACACTAGACTCCCATAGGATTTCCAAATACAGTCTTCCCTTCTCTTGGGGTTAAACAATATGGAACAAAGAGAAAGGTAGTATTCTCGGTGAACCTTTTCTCAGACTTGTCACCCCTAAAAATTGTCAAAGAAAATCTACCCCTCGGAGTTGATTTATTCTCTGTGAATAGCATCTCTTGAGTTTCTTCAAACCTCAAACTTTCCTGAAATGATCTCTTCTCTGTGAATTGCATTTCTTGAACTTTTCTTGGTTTAGGACACACAGGCTTCCTAAAAGCATCCCCGCCTCCTCTTGGGCTTTGTACAAGGACCCTTCTGCTTCTTAGAAGTTCTCATGCCTTCTCTTGGGCTTAGTACAAGGACCCAGACGACCTCTTAAAGGTATAAGATAGAACTTAGTCATCCTTTGCTAGAGCAATCTTTCTAGTGTTAAATATCGAATTTTAGGGTTGATTCTCATCCCTTAATACCCGTGCCTCCTCTGGGAGGCATCATACAAAAGATAAAATTATCCCACACTAGTAGACTTGGACAGTCTAATCCCCTTGAGTCTCAAAGACATTCTCGAGTTCCTTATAAATATAGGAAGAACCTCGGTCACTCTAGATCAATCTCCCGCAGAAACCCAGTCTCTCTCATGAGAGTTCCCCAACCAGGGTCAGCTTATCCCAAATCAGAACCTCAGGGTATCTGATACCTCAACCCTTCTGTAATCCTCAACAAGAGATGACTCCCAACTTGGACCGGCCTCGGGATCTCAATTACCCCTGGAAAAAGTTATCCTCCTCTTAGGCTTTGTATAATGATCCTTCCTCAGCGAAGTTAGCCTCCTCTTGGGCTTTGTACAAATGATTCTCCCCAGCGGAGCTAACCTTTTCAGACTCTGTCGTTGAGTCAATCACTTTTTCAGACTCTCTTGTTGAGTCAATCACCTTTTCAGACTCTTTTGTTGAGTCAACCACCTTTCCAGACTCTCTTGTTGAGTCAATCACTTTTTAGACTCTCTTGTTGAGTCAATCACCCTTTTGGACTCTCTTGTTGAGTCAACCTTTTTTAGCCTCAATCTTGGGCTTTGTACAAGACAAATAAAAATTCTCTCCCGTTGAGTCGATCTTTATCCAAACTTGGTATAAAGATTTCCCCTAGCAGGAGCTAGCCTCTTCTCAGGTTGTGTAGAATACTTTCTCCAGCTTGTCTAGCCTCAATCTTGGGCTTTGTACAAGACAGATAATACTCTCCAGCAAGAGTTAAACTCGTTTCAGCCTCAATCTTGGGCTTTGTGCAAGACACATACAAATCTCCCCAGCGGAGTCAAAACCCCTTTTAGCCTCAATCTTAGGCTTTGTATAAGACAGATAGAACATTTTCCTCGGAAAAGTCAAACTTTTAGCCTCCTCTTAGGCTTCGTATAATGATATCCCCAAAGAGTCAGTCTCTTTTTTGCCTCAATCTCGGGCTTTGTACGAGACAGATAAAAACACTCTCTTGTTGAGTGAGTCACTTCTAGCCTCCTCTTAGGCTTTGTATAAAGAAATCCCCTAGCCGAGTCAATTAACCTTTTAGCATCAACCTTGTGCTTTGATCAAGGCACACAAAAATCAACAATCCTTCTTTAGAGATGACAAATTCTCTCTCAGTCATAACTTTTAGCTTCAATCTTGGGCTTTGAACAAGACACAAATACCCTTTTAGCCTCTATCTTGGGCTTTGAACAAGACACCAAAACATCTTTTTCCTCCCTTAGAATAGGAGGAACTACGATTGCTCTGATTTCCCTGTTTCGTTTGAACGGGAATACGTAGGCATAAGATTGCGAAATCTTAGCAAGCATACTAAACAAAAACTCTAGGTCCAGTACCTTCATATCAATCAAAACTTAGGTCTAGTACCTTACCAAAAACACCCGAACATCAACAAAAACTCACTCATTCACTCATACTTCCCAAGAAACTTCCCCAACCCATTACTAGATAAACACCATCAATTACAAAGCGAAACCCTAAAGCTAATATCCTGTGGATAACCACATATAGGATGGGTAATTGACAACTACCCATTGTATAACCTAACCCCGGACCCCCCAATCTCTTTTAAGCGTTTGTTCAATTAAGCATTCGCGTGCAAGGTTAGTTTTAGATAGCTTCCCTTTCCCTTCTAGCTTCATGGGATAAATAAGAAATCCGAAAGTAGCACCCTTTCTCCTTGAGGAGGAAAACCCAAACTTCAGCGATAAGGTGGTCGCGTCACCGACAAAAATCGCTCGCTACAGTACTCGATGTCGTATTCTGACAACAACATCTGCCAACGGGCAATCCTTCCCATTAAAGCAGGATTTTCAAAGACGTACTTGATTGGATCCATTTCGGAGATTAACCAAGTAGTGTGACAAATCATGTACCGGCGAAGACGTTTAGCTGCCCAAGCCAAAGTGCAACAAGTTTTCTCGAGCATAGTGTATCTAGTTTCACAGTCCGTGAACTTCTTGCTTCAGTAATAAATGGCAGACTCTTTTCTTTTCATTTCATTTTGTTGGCCAAGCACACAACCCATGGAGTCTTCCAAGGTTTTTAAGTAGATGATCAGTGGTCTTTCCTCCACTAGAGGAGACAAAATCGGTGGATTCGCCAGATATTCTTTGATGCTCTCGAAAGCCTTTTGGCAGTCTTCTATCCATATACAACTTTGATTCTTTCTGAGTAGTTTGAAGATTGGAGCGCATGTCGCGGTCATGAGGGATATGAATCTTGAGATGTAATTAAGATGTTCCAAAAATCCATTTACTTGTTTTTCAGTCTTTGAGGAAGGCATTTCTTGAATGGCCTTAACTTTGTCAGGATCAACCTCAATTCCTTTTTGGCTGACGATAAATCCCAAGAGCTTCCCTGAACGAACACCGAATGTACATTTGTTGGGATTCAAGCGGAGTTTGTATTTTCTTAGACGCTCGAATAACTTTGATAGGTGTTCCACATGTTCTTCTTCTGTTTTAGATTTGGCAATCATGTCATCGACATATACTTCGATTTCTTTATGCATCATGTCGTTAAACAGAATTGCTATCGCCCTTTGATAAGTTTCCCCTGCGTTCTTTAGATCGAACGACATTACTTTGTAACAAAAGGGGCCCCATGGGGTGATGAATGAAGTTTTCTCCATGTCTTATCGCGCCATTCTGATTTGATTATTGCCCGAGAATCCATCCATGAAGGAGAAGACTTTGAATTTTGTTGTGTTGTCTACCAGCATGTCAATGTGTGGTAGGGGAAAATCATCCTTTGGACTTGCTTTGTTTAAATCCCTGTAATCTACACAGATTCTGACTTTCTCATCCTTCTTTGGAACTAGCACTATGTTGGCTAGCCATTGAGGATACTTTGACGTGGCAAGGAAACATGCGTCGATCTGCTTCTGCACTTCCTCCTTAATTTTGATGGCCATATCTGGATGAGTCCTTCTCAGTCTTTGTTTTACTGGAGGACATTCTGTTTTTAGCGGTAAGTGATGTTCCACGATGCTGGTATCCAACCCTGGCATGTCTTGGTAGGACCAAGCAAACACATATGGAAATTCTCTGAGAAGTTTTATCAAGCCTTCTCTGACAGTAGGACTGACCAGTGCTCCAATCTTGACTTCTTTCCTTTCTTCTTCTGAACCTAAATTGACTGTTTCCAACGGTTCTTTGTAAGGTTTAATGGACCTTTCCTCTTGTCTGAGTAGTCGAGAGATCTCTTCTAGAATTTTTTCGTCCTCTTCTTCTTCAGCTTTAAATACCGAGAATTCAAAGTTGGGAGAAGGCATTGGATCGTATGTTTCAATGGGGTTTAAAATAAGTAATTTGCACGATGTGATGATTTCTGTTTTAGAAAAGGCAGAGAGAATGCAAAAGTGTGTGCAGTGTATTTTTTTTAAAACGCTTGTTTTTATTTTAGGTTGTTTTTATTTTAGGTTGTTTTTTTTTAGGATTACCATTTTCTGAAAAAACGAAAAGTGAAAATAGCAATAAATGCATGAATTTATAATGACATTATTTATTTATGATTTGTCAATTCTTGAAACACAACCCTATAAAACAAAACTCTGTCGCTTTGGGCCAAGCGAAGAGGTACATTTACAGAAAAGTAAGCCCTCTAAAACATCCTTTTCACCTGGGCAAAGTGAAAGGTCAAAACATAGATGCGGCAATTACTTCGATTTATGAACGACATTCGGGACATCGACCGCAACCTAATAGCGACGAACTCCTCTGTGGATCACAAAGTTCGGTACTTTCCTTCTCAAGCTATCTTCGATATTAACACTGACTTATGGAGGAGTGGGATCATTGGAGTCTTCTTCCCATGCAGAGTTATCATAGGAGGGCTCTTCTGTTATATCTTCGACGATACTTTCATTCTCAAGAGAATCTCCCCATCTAGTTGGCTGGATGTCCTCATATCTGATGCGAGAGCTTTCGGGAGCAGTGTATTTTACTAGAAAGTCATACTTGCCGCTTGGCTGCCCCAAGGTATCCCAGGTTTCTGAGGAGATAGATGAGTCATCTTCCTTAATGACATTGACTTCAGGAAATGCAAAGTTGATAAATTCTTGTCCTGCGATCTTTGCAAATTCATCAACATGGTGTTGGACATTCTCGAAATGTTCTGGGTAAGGATTCCATGACTCTGGGAGAACAGGCGTATTCTTTTCAAGATCGTTCAACAGATATTCATTATCCGGCTGACTCTTTTGCCCCGAGTCTTCCATGTAAGGCTTCGAGATAGGCAAATCATCCAGGGGATCATAAGAATCATAGTCAAAGTTGCCTTTTATCAGAGTGTCTTCCTCTAATGAGTTGGGTGGAGCACGACATCCTTCGGGATCACAATCTCTGTAGATCATTCTGACGTCTGATCTTGGTATATATCTGGGACTTTGCTTTGGAAAGCATAATGACATGTATGTTTCTCCTAAAGATATATAACCTTCATCGTTAAAATAGGATTTCCACTCTTCATCTGTATCAAAAGATTTGTTCTCCTCGATGGTGTGGACTTCTCGAGATATCGGGTGGAGGAAACCTCCACTGTGGAAGAAATCCTGAATGGGACAAAAGCTTTCATACTTCCTTGCAGTCTGGGTACGTGTTGGAGAAAAACCAAGGCTTTTTCTCATCTTGTTATCAGCAGGAATTATAATTTGTCCCCATCCTTTTATGTTATCACTCCCCATTACTTGAAGAGCGTCCTTGTACGAGGAAATTGACGTTCCTCTTCCTTGGTGATTCTCATTACTCACCGAGAGTGCTTGAAATTGAGTCCCAATAACCTCCTCTGGTTCTAAGTATGAAAATGATGATAGGTTTCTTAAAATTAAAGCTTGTTCTCCACATACTATAACCAACTTGTCGTTCTCGACAAACTTCAACTTCTGGTGAAGTGTCGAAGTTACTGCCCCTGCTTCATGGATCCAAGGTCATCCTAGTAAATAGATGTATGTCGTTTGGATGTCCATGACCTGTAAAGTAACTTGGAAAGTGCGGGGACCGACGGTTATGGGAAGATCGACTTCGTCGATAACTGTTTTCTTGGATCCGTCAAAGGCTTTGACGATGATCTCACTGCTTCTCATGGGAGTACCTTGAAAAGATAGTCGTACCAAAGTTGACCATGGCATGACGTTTAAGGATGAATTTGTGTCTACCACTACTCTGGCTAAAGCATCGTCCTGGCAATTGACTGTGATATTGAGGGACATGTTATGGTTCTTGCCTTCCTCCGACAGTTCTTCATCACTGAATCCCAAATTGTTGCAGGAAGTGGTGTTGGAGACAATGTTGTCGAACTGATCCACTGTCACATCTTGTTCTACAAAGGCCTGTTCCAAAACCTTCTGTAGAGATTCTCTGTGAGCTTCTGAACTGAGCAGGAGAGATTACTCAGAAATCTGAGAAGGAGTTTGCGACAATTGATCCACAATGTTGTACTCGCTTTTTTGGATGAGCTTTAGTATTTCATCGTTATTCTTTACAGGTTCCGTGTTGCTGGATTGACCAACCTGTTGATTGGGAATTTCAACTTGAGGTTCCTTTTCTTTTGTAGGTCTCCAACTCCTCTGTTGAAAATTCGACCACTCTGGGTAGCTCGACTGATATTAGTGATGTTTACAATGGATGGCAGTGGAATTTCTTTTCCATCTTCTATCGTAGTTGCACCGTACTTGTATAGAATAGCCTTTTCTGACTTGTATGGTATTGGTCTTGGCAAGTAGATAACCACAGGGGTCTTTGGGTCTTTCGACCATCACAGGCAACCTTAATTGGCTCTAGGTTGGAAACTTTTCTACTGTCAAGAGGGATCTTTGACTCATTGAGCAGAGGAATTATGGTGCAAACATCCTTGTTAATTCTATGATTGACAGGTTCTCTTTTAAATGAGATTGTGACAATGCTTCTGTCGAGTAGTCCTCGGTCATTGTTTTGAGTAGGGAGGCAACCTTGCACCATGTTGATTGATTGAGAATTCAAACATGGTTGAGTTTCCTTTCGGTCTAACTGATGCTGGATAGCTGCTCGCACGAGGTAGCATCCTTGGTTATTTTCTGAGCAGATTGCATAGAGTTCAGTATTATGAGGTGGTACCCGACCGTACCCACTTTGTATGCAGTGCATCCTTACCAAATCCATTTCTAGTAAGTGGATATCACATCTTTGGTGTCTGGCAGGATTTCCATTAGTTATGCTAACTTGTTGTGTGTCTTCATCCTGGTAGATATGGAGCCACCAGTGGTCCAACAGATGTTGAAGAGTTCTTTGTACAAGTGCACAACCTTGATCGTTTCTAGAGCATTCTTTGCAGTCTTGATAATCATGTGGGGACAAGAAACCAAGTCTAACCTGCTCGGCATGAAATTCCACGAGACTGGTATTCATTAAGCGAATGTCAAAGATCTAAACCATGTTAACCTGATGATCATTCCTTTCATGGTAGTCTTGGATCCATCCGAGATCCGTTTGACGTTGGAGGGCCTCTTGTACAAAATAGCATCCCTGATTGTCTTTTGAGAAAATCGGGCAAACATTATAGTCATGCAGTGGAAAGTTGTAATGCTGACTTTGTCTTGAATGCATTGCCACTAAATTGATGTTCATTACACGGATGTCATGATTTTGAACAATGTTTAGATGTGCATGGGCCATGTTTACTTCACGAATCCTGTGATCCTGAATCCAGCCTAGATCTATTTGCTCTTGAAGAGCTGCTTGTACTATGGCACATCCTTGATTGTTCTTGGAACATATATCACACTGATGATAGTTGTAAGGAGGCACATGGTCGTACCCACTTTTTATGCAATTCATTTTCACCTGATTTGTTCCCACTAGGCGTACATCGTGAATTTGATAGCTGCTACCAGGTTCTCCTTCTTTCAAATTCACCGTAGTCTTCTCATGTTGCGGTAATGAGTTCGTTTGAACATTCAGATTAGTATCTTTGAAAGATAAAACCCCATTTCTGACGAGCTTATGTATATCAGATTTAAAGCTGAGGCAATTCTCAATGTTATGTCTTGATCCACCTTGATGGTAAGGGAAAGTTTCATCTGCTTTGAACCAAAAAGGTGGATTGTCCGGTACTGTGAGAGGAGTCCTGGTTTGAATGTACCTCTTGGCTAGCAGAAGTGGAAATAACTCTACATATAACATTGGTATAGGGTCAAACCCTAGTGATCGTGTAGTACAATTGTTATTATTATACTGCGGGTGAGCCTGCTAAAGAGGTTGTTGCTGCCTTTGTTGATACTGTTGTTGATTTGGTTGGCTCTGAGAAACCTGAGGTTGATATGTTGGAGCTGGCGCTAGATTGATAGCGGGAGTTACTGCTGCTACCTGTCGAGGCTGATACCTTCTTCTTTGCTTACCCAGAGAGATATTACTTCTTCCTCTTTCTTTATTTGGAAAGCACTACCATATCTTTTAGTACTGCTGGATAGTTTAGCATCTTTGACCAATCGTCCTTCCCAGACTGCTTCCTCAAGGCGTACCCCCATGTTCACCATTTTAGTGAAGTCACTAGGTGCACTGGCAGCCATCCAGTCATAATAAAACGAGCTTAATGTCTTCAGGAAGATCTTTGTCATTTCATTCTCCTCTAGAGGAGGACAAATCTGGGCGGCGATTTCACGCCATCTCTGAGCATACTCCTTGAAGGCTTCTTTATCTTTTTGGGACATTGCTCTGAGCTGGTCCCTATCTGGCACCATGTCCATATTGTATTTATACTGCTGAACGAAGGCTGCCCTAAGATCTCTGAAAGTACTGATCTTGGTGCGGTTTAAACCCATGTACCATTTGAGTGCAACACTGGTTAAACAGTCTTGGAAGTAATGGATTAGTAGCTGTTGGTTTTCTGTCTGGGTAGACATTTTTCAAGCGTACATTAACAAATGACTTTGAGGGCAAGAGTTGCCTTTCTATTTTTCAAAGTCAGGAACCTTGAATTTTTACGGTATCTTTACATTAAACAGAGGTCAGCGACGTCCTTACCAAACAAGTCCTGTCCACAAATGGCATGCAGTTCCTTGTGCATTTCCAAGAACTGTTCCTGGAATTCATTCATCCTTTCGTATACTTCTTCGTTTCTACCAGAAATGACATACAGAATTTGTTCCTCCGAGATAGTGTGTACTACCGGTTATGGTATAGACATTATGACGGTAACTCTTGGTGCTTCAATGACCTGAAGTTTGTAACCTTCAGGAGTTTCTGTCGTAACCCTTGCATCTTCATTTACCTGAAGTTTGTAACCTTCAGGTCTGGAGGTTCCTGCTAAGGCTTCTGGGTCTTCTGTGACCAGAGGTATATATCATTCAGGTATAAAATTGAAAGGCATGCCCCAGGGAAAACCTTTAGGCATATTGTACTGAGGATGACTGCCAGGTGTCTCAAACGTTGGTGTAGACATAATCTCTGAGATCGGATTCCTTTGAGGTTGTTGATCCTGAGCTGCTGCCAAGGATTCCATGGTGTTGTGGAGTTTCTCCAAACTCTCCTTCAGAGCATTTATTTCTTCTCTCAATTCTATGTTCTCTTCTTCAAGATCTTCCATTTTCTTTTGTCGATTGGCCCGAGTATTATACCAATGAGGCAGTTTGACTCTAGAGTGTGACACATGTGTGAGACTTAATGACAAAGATGTGTTATGTGAGAATGATGAATGATATGCAAAAATAAGAATGATCTGTTGCAAATATCATACAGCGGGGGGAAACCCTTTTATTGAACTCGAAAGATTACAATATTTTACAGGGAAAAGTACACTATTTTACAAAGTGTGAGAAGGGAAATTAGGCTTATGGATCTTGCGTTTTCTCTGAGGAAAGCTCAGATTCTGGTTCCTGAATTTCTCTTTTCTTTGATCGGGCCCCTTCAATCGTTGTCGGGTCAATGATCCTTTTTCATGTGAAAGGAGAGAGCAAATTTCTTCATTCTTCCTAACTTTCTATAACATGATGCTCTAATATCTCAATCAGAGCATCCTTTTCCTTTAACAGTTCTTGGATCTTTATGCATTCCAAATTAATAATCTGGTACTTGTTCTTCCAAGAGTTCTTCTCATGTTGGACTTTGTTAAGAGCGATCTGGAGTTTTTCTGCATCGGACATGAAATAAAGGACATATTTCTTCAAGGGAAAAACTTCTTAACGAGGGTAAGGTATCTTCAGTTTGATGGCTCTAGTTTGTACCTAGTGGAGATAAGGCCCTGCAGAGATGCAATTTGGCCTTCCTAGGGACTCTCTCCCCTTCCTGTGAACATGCTGTCAGGCATGCACTATTTCTTTCTTTAGTGCCCTGTCATTCTCTCCATCCTTGAAGAAAAGACCCTCCAGATGAATATTATGTGGGATATTCTTCATCGGGTATCCAAGTTGACGGCGAGCTAAAACTGGATCGCAGTTGATTCCTCCCCTAGTACCAATGAGGGGTATGTTAGGGAAATTTCCACATTTGTCAATGATTTTTATTCCGTCATAGATCCGATTATACCAATCTATGTCAGAATTGGTAAGAGACATAATCTTCTGTGACCATCGCAGACCACTCTTGTGATCCCAAAAACCAGCAGACTTGGGTAAGTGGGAAATAAACCATTTGTAGAGTAATGGTACACAGCATGTGATCATCCCTCCACTATACAAATTCCTTAAGTGTACAGAATGATAAGCATCTGTGAGCAAGGTTGGAACTGGGTTCCCAATTAAGAATATCTTAAAAGCATTGGTGTCGACGAAGTTGTCAATGTTGGGAAAGAGGAATAACCCATATATGAGCAGAACAAAGACATCCTCGAAAGCAGGTATATTTCCTATACTACCAATATAGTGCTTTCCCCATCAGGAATTTAGCTGGTAAACCCTGGATTCCTCCCTTGGAGGTCATGTGAGTTCTAACATCTAACTCTTCCAAAGAGAATGCTTTTACAATGGCCTGATCTTTTGGAATTTCTTCCAGTCCAGAAAATGGATCTTGATCAGTGATAGGTAAATCAATCAGGTGAGAGTACTCTTCCAATGTGGGTGTGAGCGGATAGTTTAGAAAAGTGAAGCAGTGGTATACTAGATCGTAGAACTGAACCAATGTAGATAGGACTTCTTCTATCATGTTGACCTTCAAAAGAGACAACATTCCTCCGTGCTTAGCTCTAAAAGCTTCGGGATCAGTAATCATCCTTCCCAATTTCCTTAGGTCTTCTAGTTTTGGAACCTTGAAGATGTACTTGTGCGTTTTTCTTCTACCGAAATCCATAACGCAACTTCTGATATTTGCAATTATTATTTTAGTTCTTTCAAAAAAAGATTTTTTCTTGTTAAAAAGAGTTTTTTAATGAATGAAATGCATGGATACATAAATGCAGCAAACAAAAACATTTAAAAACATGGGTTTAAGGGTTTATCGTCACGAGCATGGAGCCATGGATCTACCCATCCCCAAGGTGTGTACTAAAGGTTAATTTTTGTACCTGTAGAACGGGTTCTAACAAAGGTTCCCAAAATCATTGACCCCTCTTAAGGATATTAACAGCAAACCGACTGAGTCATAAGAGCTGTAATATCCCAAGATGAATCTCCTTTGGGTGTAGTATCGCGTATCAACTATTCCCGATAGTTACCGCACAACCTAATGGTCAAATGGTTAAATGTACACTAATCCTCAGTTTCAAGGGTACCCAATGGGAAAAACAATGCTTTCACGACTTGCTCGTTCAACATTAATAATTCCACAAAGGCACCTCCACTGATTCGGCAGACTCTCAAGTTAGCTTGGTCGGGACTCACTCCCTATAAGCCATCCTGAATATGCCACCACTTATCTCAATGTTCTCTCGAACTCACTACATGCGTATTAATCGTATTCCCAGATAACAGTAATTTAAACAAATATATCAAGTAATATGACAGCATATGATATATAAAAAAATGAGAAATCAAGTAAAAATAGCAGAAATGTAAATGCAAAGCAAGGCCTAAACGTCTCAGGAAATCTAATCCTAAAACTCCCCACCAGAGTCGCCATTTTTCTGTAGCGTCGGTTTTTTGGTGACGCGACCACCTACCGCATTTGGTGCTACTTTCTGATTTCTGTATTTATCCTACGAAGCTTAAAAGGAAGGGGAAGATTTCTTAAACTAACCCTGCACGCAAGTGTTTTCTTTAACAAATGCTAAGATATCGGGGAACGAGGTTTGGTTATACAAAGGGAAGCTATTAACACCCAGAGTATCTATAGTAATCTATAGGAACCTTCTTTTGCATATATTTCTGCTATTTGAAATGCTTTCTTGTGTTTATCTGCTATGGATTGGGAAAGTTTCTCCTTTGGGAGTGTTAAGAGAATTTTTTTGTTGTTTTCGGGTTTTCTATTGTTTTTTGGAAGGTACTAGACCTAAGATTTTCGTTTTGTGTGCTCGCTAAGATTTCCTAATCTTTTGCCTACGTATTCCAGTAAAGAGATTTGGGAAATCAGAGCAATCGTAGTTCCTCCTATTCTATGGGAAGCAATCAAAGCCCAAGATTGAAGCTAGCAGAGTATTTGTGTCTTGTTCAAAGCCCAAGATTGAAGCTAAAAGGGTGATTGAGAGAGAGAATTTGTCATCTCTAAAGGGAGAAATCTCACCTATTCATCACAAATGCTGAGTAATTGGTTATAAGGGAAGTTACTTTAACTTGGATGTGTGGAATCCAACAATGCCATAATTTCCTTTATAAGAGAAATGTCATGAAGGAATAAGCTTTAACTCAGTGTAGAGCAATGCCACTTTTTCCTTTATGAATCTTTCATGCTAAGAGAGAGACATTGGCTTGAATGTGTAGAATCCAGAGGCTTGCCACTTATATCAGTTAGATGAAAGAGAAGTTTTGGCCAGGATAAGGGAAGAACTCCAGCTTGGATTTTGAATCAACAAGTGTGCCACTTACAGCAATTATCTAGAAAAAGGTTTTTGATTGTTTGTTTTGATATGTGATGTATAGAAGAGGTATCTTCCTACAAAGAGGACTCATGGTCTCATCTCAGGGGATGTTGTTTTTTTTGTGTGCCTTGTTTAAAGCCCAAGGTTGAAGTTGAAAGAAAATGACTCCTCTAGGGAGTGTTATATTTGTCTTGTACAAAGCCCAAGATTAAGGCAATCGGGGAAAATCATTATATAAAGCCTAAGAGGAGGTTGTCTCTTGCTGAGGATTTATTGAAATCCCGGAGAAGAACTAAACTGTATTGGGGAATCCAAAGGGAAACTAGCTCTTACTGGGGAATCAGGGAAGAGTTGAATTACCAGATGCCATGAGGCTCTGATTTTGTTGGGGATTTGTTGATGGTAAATTGACTCTGGCTAGGATTTTAAAGGTGAAAGTTAAGCCTTGTTGGAGGTTAGAGAAGTTTAAAGGTGAGTTTGAAAACCTTAGAGGTTTTAACTCTTTTGGAGACTAGTGTATTGGTGAAATAATCAGGATCTATCCTATGCTTTTAGGAAGCCTGAGGGTCTTTGTGTAAAGTCCAAGAAGAGACTATGAGGGTGAGTTTGTTTCAAGTCTACTTGTATGAAGCCCAAGAGGAGGCTGAGATTGTCCAAGTCTCTTAAGAAGAGGAGGCTGAGACTGTCCAAGTCTCCTAAGAAGATATAGACTCTGGTTGGAGAGAGATCTTTGTATGATGCCCAAGAGGAGGCTGTTGGTTTAAGGGATGAAGATCAACCCTTAAATGATCGGGTATTCTGGAGTTTTGACTCTCCTTAGGATTGAACTAGTAGAGATGACTAAATTATATCCTATGCTTTTAAGAAGCCTTTGGGTCCTTGTATCCCATGAATCAACAGTGCCGACAAGGACGATGTTTAACATGTGTTTCATGATAAATTACCCACACTCGTAACTCCCGCGTTGTTTCCTCGTCTACAAATTACATTAATATAAAAACATGAATACAACCACACATGCATGAATGTAAATGAAATAAACAGGTAATCGGGCCACTTACTTTAGAAGCAAGGTATGTGGGCTTTTTTCTAACATTCCTCAATATATTAACTTGCTCCACAATACTACACATTGAAAATTGAATTAAACATATTACATGATAAACTAATTACAATTAATGCCAAAGAAAATGATATTAAACAAAGACACTTACGTTAATACAAGATCTTTCATTGGTTTGTGGAGTGGATCGTGCAAGGAACACAGTAATGTCACCGTATTTGTTCTAAACGATATTACGATCAATTACCAATGACCACTGAATGAACACGAGAATATATATATATATATATATAGTTGTTACTAAAACAAAACTAAATATAGAATATAGAAATAAATTACAACAATACTAACCTACATAGGAATGGTGCAAGGTAACATTCTTTTCCTCCGTCATTTAGCCGGCTTTTCACTTAATCTCTACATCATAACATTCAATTAGAACATAAAACAAAAATAAGCACAATATATTCAATTAGAACATATAATATATATCATAAAAAATAAGCGCGATTTACGACACATACCGAATACATCTTGTAACCTTTCCACTTCTTTCTCCCTTTTTTCCTTCTCCTCCTCAAACAGCCTCCTTTGCTCCGCCAATTGCTTCTCAACATTATCAATCTTTTGTCGTTGAGCAAGAAATTCAGCGGTTTCAGTGCTTCTTCTTTAAGATCCAAAGTATGACCTCAAGTCGACACCATCTCCAACACCACGGACACGGCCTCCATGCTCAGCTGTTCCGATAGCTTCGACTAATATGTCATGTCGTGCTTCCGGAACAAATGTGCCTTCACGGGCCGCCACAACCAAGTTATCCTACATAACACGAGTAACTTACATAAGCAAACGCATTTAAAGAACAACTCATGAGCAATTTACATAAGCAAACACATTTAAACAAAACATATACTTACAATTTTCTCAGTAACTACTCTTGAAGCCTCGGAGGTGTACTCTCCATTAGGTCTTAATCGAGCCCTCTTCTATTTCTCATGTCTTGAAGGTGGAGATGGAATTTCACCATCTTCTTCTTCTTGTAGTTTTTCCTGCAGGATCCTCTTCTCAAGGTTTCTGTAACCCCCACGAGACAATCTATGGGGGTACATGTTTTCCGCCTTGTTCTGAATTCCTACTTCACTTTTAGCCTGTTATTAACATAGTGAAAAATGTGTATGATTAGTATCTATAACTCATTAGCATAACATTATAGGTTACATAAGACTAGTACTAACCTTGAATTCCTCAGAACGGCGTTTCTTCGCAAACTTGTGCCACACCTTCTTCGACACAAAACTATACCGAATCCATGGAGGTTGAAGACCGCTCTTAGGCTTCGTAATGTAGTCAGCCGTGAGCCGTGACTTAAATCCCCTCCAACGAACACTGGCATAAGTTATCCACTTTCTTTACAATTTTGAGTCATCGGTAAACTCAAAATTCAACTACATTAAATCAATATATAAGTATGAATTAGAAACTATAGGTAGTGATATCAAATATATGAAAATTACAGTATGAAATACCTTAACATCTGTCCATATGTTGTCTTTGACATTACCATCCACTTCTCTCCAATCATCAATCAGTATACTGACTTTGCTACGTGCAAGGAACGCAACATAACTCCTAAAAGTAGCGTAATGTGGACAATCCACTAATCTGTAGTGCGAATCAAACTCGATCGGAATTTTTACACCAGATGAGTTGCGGAGTGATGTGAATTGGGGCATCATTGTGACACCTCTTTGTGATCTTTTCGTTTGACTTTCAGTTGTTTGAGTTTCATTGGCTAACCTTTCATTTGTTTGAGTTTCTTCACTGGTTTCTGATGAAGAACTCGACAAGCTCGACATCTAAGTTCAAAAACAACAACAACAACATGAACAACAATGGCAAAAGAGTTTACTGTAGATGCATGGGGAAAATATTTTACGTACCCTAAACATGACGACGAAGTAAACGATGTTGGTGTTGGTGTTGTTGTTGTCTTCCTTCCTTACGACAACGACGGTGTTGTTGTTATCTTCTTTCTCGACTGTGACAATGATGACGACGGTGTTGGTATGTGTGTAATCTTCTATTTTCTTCACTATCGTGACGATGATGACGAAAATGACAACAAATGAATACTGATGATGCAAGCTTTGGTGGAATCATGTATTGTTTCACAGTATTGAAGGTTAGGGTTTAGGGTTGAAATCGTGTAACGTTTCGTCTGGTTTCTATTTTCAATGGAAAAAAGGACATTGAAGAGACAATGAGACTAGCTAGTTTGGAGACTATTGAAACATCACTGCGACAGTCAAGAATTTACACCGTTATGATATATTATTTACATAATGAAATTTCATATTAAAGCGCCAGAGTTATTTTTAGAATTAAAAATTAAAAAAACATACAAAATATATCACAACGGTGTATATAAACAATCGTAGTCATAACTTTTAATTTTTTTAATTAAAAGTAAATAAAAAAGCAAAGGCGCGCTTTAACATAAAAGGAATAATATATATGAATGCGCTGAGGTTCGAACACATGAAAGCTTAAAGGTATCACCACGGTTGATTTATCAACCGTTGTTATATACAGATAATCACCAGGTTGGTTTATCAACCGTTGTTATATACAGATAAGTTTATTTCAATAAACAAGTAAAATAAAACCGCGCCTTAGTTTAGATATGTCACAACGGTGTAGGGATGAAGCGTTGTGAGCATGGCGTCGTTGTTTAAGTGTTTTGTAGTAGTGACTATGACCAACCTCAAAACTGGTTGTACTTGTGATCCTGAAATCTTGCATGCCAGCATTGCATCCATATATGTCATGGCATCGCATGTACATCAATTGTGCATCTTGCATTTCATTCCAAAAATAAAAATTCATTTCACCTCCCTTCGTCTCCAGTAAATCAAACTGATTCCATGACACCAGTACATTACTTGCGCCAACACCAGATGAATGATGGATCAGATTCAACAAGAACAAGCTGCCTCCAGAGAAGAAATGGACTCTGTTAAAAGCAATATCAATCACATTTTCAAGACCATAACGGCTCTGGCCAGAAATGAAGATGAATTGCGTAGCGTTGTTGCCGCAGGGAACAATGTTCCTCTACAAGGATCTGCCTCACACTCAAGGCCTTTAGTTCTCATTCCTAGTCCTGTGATCTATGGTATGCCTCTGAACTACACTCATACAGTTGAAGGAGTCACTACTCAACCAATGCCCACATCTGGAGTTACTGTTGGAGCTATGCCACAAGCGCAACTTGCTGTTACTCGGATTCCCATTCCTCACACAGAAGAAGAGCTACAAGATGGGCATGAGATGCAAAATATGGTTGTTCTAATTACCAATCCCACTACTGCTCAAGATTCTAAAGCCATCCAGATGTGTCGTAATTTAGCTGAAAAACTCTGAGTCACGGAACGACACAACTCAACTTCTTTGAGTGCCTTGGAATTGTGCTTGGTGCCAGATGTTGTGATTCCCCCTACGTTCAAGATGCCAGAATTCTAGAAACACAGGGGCCTCAGCTTTCCTAATATTCATCTAAATATGTATTGCCAAAAGATGGTTGCCTATGCCAGGGATGAAAAGCTTATGATCCATTGTTTCCAAGACAGCCTGTCTGGGGCGTTTCTAGAATGGTACATGCAGCTGGTGCACAACAGTGTGCGTACCTGGGCTGAGTTGGCTAAAGCATTTGTTAAGCAATACAAATACAACACCGGTCTGGCTCTGAACCATACTCTACTCCAGAGTATGGCTAAAAAGGACAATGGATCCTTTAAAGAGTACGCACAGCGTTGGAGGGAGTTAGCTGCAAGAGTGCATCCACCACTAGTTGACCATGAACTGATTGATATTTTCATGGGTACCTTGCAAAGGCAATACTATGAAAAGCTTATCAGCAATGTGTCTTCAGGATTCTTAGATATGGTGATTGTCGGTGAGATAATAGAAGATGGCTTGAAAAGTGGAAAAATTCAAGGAGGTTCTAGCAGCCAGGCTGGAATAAAGAAGCCTTTCAATGGATACAAGAAAAAGGAGGGCGAAACAAATGCTATCTCTTCTCAAAGAGGGAAAACACAATAGAGGGCGTTTGCTTCAATACCTTACTTGTGGTACTTGTATGTAGCAGCTGCACAATATGCTCTTATGCCTTATCAGCAAATTGTTCCAGCTCCAATTCCTGTTCAGATGACTCAGCAACATGCTTCACAGCAGCGTCAACCTAACCATCAAAGGATGAGGAGGCTAGAAAGACATTTTAATCCTCTACCTATGTCGTATAGCATGATCTTTCCTTACTTGCTGAAGGATGGATCAATTACCTTGAAAGATCTAGCACCTCCAGCCATTATCCCTCCAAGCTATGATGCCAATGCTCACTACGAGTATCATAAGGGCTCCCCAAGGCACACAATTGAGAATTTCAAAGCTTTCGAGCACAAAGTTCAAGACTTGATTGAAGCTAAGGAGCTCACATTCACCCCAAGATACTCGAATGTTGCAACAAACCCCATGCCGCCACATGGACGACAAGCATGATGAGATCTTCATACCAGTCTGAACAAACATAACGGTCTCCAAAAATCTAGTTCAATAGTGAATCAATAAGGGAAGGTTAATCTCCTCAAAGAAGGCAATCATTATGCCATTCTACCATTTTGCATTCTTGTATTTTGTTCTTGTTTATCTAAGTACTTTTTGCTTTAAAAATTGTTATTTGTATTTGGTTTTATTAATGAAGTGATTATGCATGTTATGAATGAGTCTTTTGTATTCATTCATCTTTTCTCATTTAATACACAAAAATATTTCTCCACGTCACTTTCTTTATCATATTATTGTTTTAGCAAAAAATTAGAGGGAGGATGATGAAAACTAAATACCCATAATTGCTAAGGTATGCTTTCGGATAAAATCTTCCTGATGATGTACACGCATTGTTTCAAATTCCCAAACACTAGAGAAATAAGGAGTTAATACCTAGTTAACCACTTCGAGCCTAGAAGTAGGTGTTTCTTCCGGATCTATAAACCCTTACAAGTAACCTTGGGCATGGTCAGTGTTTAGTTAATCTGACTACACATTCGATTTCAAGATGAATACATCCCGTCTAAGGATCAGTCATATGATATTCTTCACACACATCCTGACGTGTCAAAGGAACCATGCAAAATTCAAAGGTTATGCGGTTGTTCTTCAATGACCAATAACTTGGAAGTCACAAGCCTTTCCAAAACAAAGAAAAAAAAAGGAAAAAAGCCCGCTAAGTCGAACACCCAAAGAGGCAACTTAGGCAAAATTTAGGGCGATCCCGGTGGACTAAAAGCTTTGAAAAGCAGTCCATGCAAAAATTAGGGATCAAGAAAAATCCAATCCTCAGCAAATAAAACAAAACAAGATTTGGTGACCACCATATCAAAATCAAAAGGTCATTGACATCCATCAAAAATAAAATAATGTGATTCTCATTTCATGTGAACCTTGAATAATCATCTTCACCCTTACACCGTCAACCCTTTTGGAAGATGAATTTGTGTAGAATTAACTAAACGTAGGACAGGAGATCATCATGAAGAAGGGGTGGGTACAAACCAAATTTTGAGCCTTATTGTAGCGGGGAAATTGTGAGTGTAAGCTATTGATTAACTTAATTCATAAAGCAAGAATCGCCACCGCACTTTTATTTTATCCAAAAGGAAAGGAAAAAGAGTGAACAAAACCTAAACAAGTTCTAAAACAAGAACAAATAAATAGAGACTAGGTAAGGGGGTTGGTTACGCTAAGGGAAGGTGTTAGCACCCAAAACGTTTATAGTACTCTATAGGAACCCTTTGAAATATCTACGCTTTTTGGTTTGAAAAGGTTTGTTTGAAATAAGATTGGGGAGAAAAAAAGAGAAATATTTTTTTAAGATTTTTGTGTTTGGAGAGACTTATTGCCTCATGCATACGTACCCACAAAGTGCAATATAGGATCAAAACCTCGTAGTTTATGGTACAAATAACAAAATTTGTTTGTTTTGGTTGATTTTAAATGTAAAGACAAGTCGTCATTTTATGGAGAAAACTATGACTAGTCGCCCACAAGTATCAGAAAACAACATTTGTGTCACCTTAAGATGGAGGATTTTTGCTTGGATTAAAATCAACAAGTATATCACTCAACATCTAAGTGGAAAATGTCAACATCTTAAACACTTCGAGGAATAGGAGAATTACATCTCAACTATGAAAATGACTCATGTCTAAATATTTTGAAAAGTTTTAAAAGAAAAAGTCGACAAAAGCACAAAAGTTTGAATGAGTTTTTGTATTTTTTTTATGTCTTTTTGAAATTAGTCAAAGTATGATTAACATTGATTGACATTTATTAAAGAAAATCAAGTTTGAAAATCACTTGACCCAAGTCAAGGTTTATTATGAAAGTGGTTTAATTTTGAAAAAACAAGAAGGTTTTGAAAAAGGGGGAAGATTTTGAAAATTGAAGAATGGGCGGAGAAGAAGTGACTATCCTATTACATAAAATATAAAAGCTAAGGACAAAGAACGATCTAACCAAACAAATCTAGCAAGCCCCATGACATAAGTCAATCAAGAATTCCTTCCTTTTGGATTTAAGCCTCAAACAAACCAAATAAGAAAATAGAAATCCAAGCTTCGATGAAATCATAATAACCAAGATAGGTCTTCAAGAGAATCCTTAAGCCAAGGGTACCAAATAAATCCAAATAAGTCTCAAGGTTTACTTCCAAGCCGAGGTCAAGGTCCTAACTCTAAGTCCAAAGTCCAAAGTCCAAGTCCATTCACACGGTCAAAACAGTCTGGAATTAAGAGAACCACGTTTTTTAGTGTTTTGGTATTTATTAGTATCATAAGAGAAGTATGGTCCAAGTGGACAAAATAAAAATAGCATAAACATAAACATGTGTCCAAGTGGACATAGAAAAAATAAGATGATAATATGATAAAAAAGAAAAAAAAACGCTAAAAGTAAAGGCATAAAGTAAATGACAAGAAAATAAAGAGCAAAAATTAAATGGCACAAAGTAAAGTTAGTGCAATTATATAGTTAGTAAGTTAGTGTTGGTGATGAAGAACATTTGGTGGTTTTTCGGAGAATACTCGACTATTCAACCATAAGCATGAAAACATGAATCCATACATCATTAAGGGAAGGGCTCCAACTCAGATAAAATCAACGAGTATGCCAACTAACTCCCTTAACAACAAGGAAACAATATATTTCACCCCATACTATGGAGAGTAGGAGATTGACAACTCACTTACAAAAACAAATTAATTTCTGATTTCGGGACAATTTAGCGCTATGTTAAGCAATTGTAATCGGACTTATGTAGAAGCCATGACTATCTGAGTTTGGTCAATAACAATGTTCGTGTTAATAAAAGTTAGAGAAATGACATGTAAGTCATTCTCCTAAAACTTGCCACACTAAAAGAAAAGAGGTAATGGTCTCATCTTGATCTTAAAGAGAATTCTAATGATACGTAAGATTTTCATTGACTAAGAGAAAAAGAAGAAGAAGAGGGGAAGGGAAGCCAAATTGAATTACAATATTTGAATCATTCCATTTTTAAGTTCCATCACTCTTCATGGTGGATTAAGGTACTAAACCTATCACTAATTCAAAACACCTAAAATGGATCCAATAATCCACTTAAAGATAGATTTGAACTAATGAAGGTTTATCCAACCTCATCTAACACCCAAAGTCCATGGAATTTAAGGAGAAATTTGATCAACAAACACCACAATTTGAGGAAAAACAAAAGGAAATAGAAGAGGATAGGAAAGAACTCAAAACAGTACCAAAACAGAGCCAAAAACACATTCTGGACAGTGTTAATCTATTAACCTCCTGGTGTTAATCGATTAACACAGTGAAAACAGCAAATCCAGAACGGAGAAATAGGTGTTAATCGATTAACACCAGTGTGTTAACCGATTACAACTGGTAAAACAACAGAAAATCAGTTTGAAAAATGCAAAATCCTTGATCAATCATTTCTTCAAACACCTCATGATCAAGGATGCAATTAAGCACGGAAATTCAAGTAAAACAACAACAAATAACACCAATGAAACACAACTTGCAAGATCCAAAGATCAAGCAACAAGAATCAATAAGAGATCATGTTGTGAAAGTTGAATCAAGCACAACAATGGTGGAACAAGAGTTTACCACTTCCAAATCTGATAATGCTTCAAATCAAATTCAAAAATCATACTCCAAAGCTTTGATCTACAGAATTTGATGTTGAAAAGTGTTTTGATGGAGGTTTAGCTCAAAGATTAGTAAGCTTCAATGAAAAGCTTACTAACTTTTAATGGAAGAAAGAGCTTTGGAGAATTTGGATAGATGAAGAAAATTGAGAATGAGGAAGAATTTTGAAAAGGTGAATTTGGCTATCAAAAGCTTGTAGAGTGAATGAAATGAGGCCTCTATTTATAGAATTCTGGCTTGGAAATTTTGGTGGCTTGGAGCTTGGTTTGGAGCCAAAATTAGGCTTGGAATTTGAATTTGGAGGCAAAAATCAAGATCAAGTGGTGATTAATGAGGGTGTATGGTGGGAATTAAATATGATTATGTAGGGGAATTAAAATGAGGTGGTCTAGAATATTCTCATGATGAAACAACTGAATTTTGGTGCCAAATGCTGCAGAATTTGAATTTGGCTCATTTTTCATAATTCTGCGCGTGGTTAATCAATTAACCATAGTGTTAATCGATTAACACATAAAAAATTGTGAAAATTTTCCTTTTTGTTGCACTGTTGTAGCTCTGACTCGATTCTTTTGACTTGTCAAAGAAGGCATGGAAATAAACACATGAACCTTAGGGTTTCTTGAGCAATAAACAATCAAATCTTGGGAAACTCTTGATCAAATGATTTTGAATTGTTTGCATATCAACTTTGACTTTGTTCAGATGAATTTCATTCGAGCTGAAGAACTGGTATTTGATATTCTTGATCCTAATTTCTTCATGAAAAAGTTAGTAAAGGAAAAACAAACATATTTTTGGATTTTAATTAGGGATTAATAAACATAATCATAAATAAATATAAAGCAAACAAGAAAACAAGAGTGCTTGGTGATCTCCCTCAAGAGAAAACCAAGAGAGGAGGGTAAGAGAACCAGAGCTTGTGATCTTGTTTGTGGTATGAGATGCAATTGATAAGTGGGATCTTAGGGGTAAAAATTAGGGTATTACAGCTGCCCCTATTTATGTTTCTTCTATCCAGAGATATGAAGATTGACATCTTTGTCTAGACGAGATAGAAGAGACTTAAATATAATAATAAACCCAAATTTTGTCCCTTAGAGACCACAAAATTATATGATTATGCAAATGGTATGCAGACAATAGACCTCTGTGGGGAGAATATGCCACAGGAGATAAACAAATGTCGGGGAGAAAAGGAAAAGAGAACAGACTCTGAAGGGGAAAACTAAAGAGTAAGATTCCAACTGAGGGAAAATTACCGACACTAGAAATAAAATAGGGATATCCCATCCCAACAGGGAAGGTAAAAATTTCCGTTGGGGAAAAGATCATCTACTACCAGGCACTTTGATAATAACACGATCGAAAGGAAAGATTACCAACTACCAACGAAGTGGCAGCTACGACAAGGTAACCAACCAAAAGATACGAGAAATATTACCTACTACCAACTGAGGGAAGTACGACAAAGGTAATAAACTCAAGAAGAAGAGATTACCAACTATCAACCAAGTGATAGCTACGACAAGGTAACCAACCAAGCTATATTACCTACTACCAACTAATGGGCAGTACCACAAAGGTAAAAAACTCAAAAGGGAGAGATTACCAACTATCAACCGAGAGATAGCTACGACAAGGTAACCAACTCGAATGGAAAGATTACCAACTATCAACCAAGTGATAGCTACAACAAGATAATCAACCAAAATGGTACGAGAAATATTATCTACTACCAACTAACGGGTAGTACGACAAAGGAAATAAACTTAAAAGGGAGAGATTACTGTAGCGGTAAAAATCGTGAGTGTAAGCTACTGATTAACTTAACTCAAGGAAAACAGAGTTGCCACCGCGCTTTTATTTATTCCACAAAGGAAAAGGAAAAAAGAGCGAATAAATCCTAAGAAGTCTAAAAAAAGCAAAAAGCTAAATAAGACAAAGAGAAATGGGTAAGGGGGGTTGGTTATGTAAAGGGAAGGTTTTACGCACCCAATACATCTATAGTACTCTATAGGAGCCATTTGATGTATTCATGCTTTTTGGTCTGAAAATGGTTTGCTTGTAAAGAGATTGAGGAGACGAGAAGAGAAATATTTTTTAATAATTTTGTGTTTGGAGAGACTTATCGCCTCATGCCTACGTACCCATGATGTGCAATGTAGGATCAAAACCCCGTAGTTCGTGGTACAAAGAACACAAAATTGTTTGTTTTGGTTGATTTTAAGTGTAAAGACAAGTTGTCATTTCCAAGCGAATAATTCCGCTTAAAGAAATGAATCCTGTCTAAACTTATGAAAAAAAAAATTAAAATAAAAAGTGCACAAAGCACAAAAAGAGATTGATGAGTTTTTATATTTTTTATGTTTTTATGAAATGGTCAAAATATGATTAATATTGATTGACATTTATTAAAGAAAAGCAAAGTTTTTTTAAAAAATCACTTGACCAAAGTCAAGGTTTTATTATGAAAGTGGTTTTAAGTTTGAAAACAAGAAGGTTTTGATAAAGAGAGGAAGCTTTGAAAATTGAAGAAGGGGTGGAGAAGAAGTGACTATCCTAGTGCATAAAATAAAAGCTAAGGATAAGAAGGATCTAACCACATGGAGACACTCTTCAAAGCATAATGAGAATGGAATTCCATCCTCTTGAGCCAATAAGCAAGCCAAATAAAGGCTATAATACCAAACTCCAAAATGATCCAAAGCATAAGGGAGATAATCCTAATTCTAAGTCCATAAGTCCATAATATAGGTCCTCTAATGCAAAGGATAGTGGCTATAGTCCAACAATTAAGAGCACAAGCGTTTTAGTGGTTTAATCCTTTATTAATGTTTTTTAGTCCAAAATGGACAAAAGAAAAATAAAGCACAAGATAATATGGTCCAAGTGGACAAAAGAAAAATGACATAAACATAAACATGTGTCCAACGGACAAAGGAAAAATTGCGGAAGCATAAACATGTGTCCAACGGACAAAGAAAAAATATGCAGAAGCATAAACATGTGTCCAACGGACAAAGAAAAAATTGCATAAAGGTAAAAGAGAGATAGGGAGCTTAAAGGAAACATAAAAAAGTTAGAAGTTAGTAATTAGTAGCACAAGGCTCTAGTGCCATAAGATTTCACCGATTATTCCGTTTCGTATTTTGAACTATAAAGATTAAACAATGCACTTAGGCCAAGGTTAATAAACTTGACAGAAGATTGGTAAAACCAAAGCCTCTACAACGCCAAGTTTCAAAGATTTTGGACCTAATGCAAAAAATTAATCAACAATGGGTTGACGCGACCAATCAAGGTCCGGAACACGAAAGTTAAAATTTCGAATTGGATAAAGAGGGACAAATGTTGCGCTATGTTAAGCAATCACCGAGTAATTTACGGAGTAATTACCCTACAATGAGGCCAGTCAATAGATCTTGGTGCTAATGCATGCTAGATGAACGATATGTAGATCGTCATCCGAAAGCAATACCATGCGAAAAGAAAATAGGTAACGATCTAGTATTGATCAAGAATTCAACAAAGAAATTCTAAGATCCTTAAGACTATCATCGATCAAAATAAAAAAGGGAAATAGATGAAGAGAAAGCCAAATTAAACCACAAAAATATGTGATCTAAGGCTAAGAGCAAAAGGAAAGGGAAGAAAAGGGAAAAGGAACCAAAACAGTCCTAAAAACAAGGCAAAATATGCATTCTGTTTCGAAGTAACCGGTTACTCACCAGACGTTAACCGGTTACTTAGTTCAAAATAAGCACAGTTTTTTCAAAATTAACACAGAGTAACCGGTTACTCACCAGACGTTAACCGATTACTCTGCACTAGAATGCAGAAAATTGTGCAAAATTCAGCATGATCCACTTTCAAAACTTTTTACAAACACCTTATGATCATGGAACTGAAATTGCACGAAATTTAAAGTAAAATAACAGCAAAAACTAGCAATTAAACACAATTACAAGATCCAATGGATCAAGTAACAAAGATTTCCAAAGATCTACATTATGGAAGATGAAGATGAAGTTTCAACAATGGTGAGAGATGAATTACCACTTCAAATCTGAAAATTCCTTCAAATTACTTCAAGATCCAAATACCAAAGCCTTGATATATGAGAATTGATGAAGAAAACAAGTTTGGATGAAGGTTTAACTCAAAGTTGAAAAAGATTCAATGTGAATTCTTGGTAACTTTCAAAAGAAGAAAAGTGAGCTTTAGTGAAATTTGTGGTTGGGAAGAGAATTTGCAAGAGGTTTGTTGGCTATCAAAAGCTTGTGAAATGAATGAAATGAAGCCTCTATTTAT
Organism: Lathyrus tuberosus; assembly: GCA_022829125.1. Classification (NCBI taxonomy): domain Eukaryota; kingdom Viridiplantae; phylum Streptophyta; class Magnoliopsida; order Fabales; family Fabaceae; genus Lathyrus; species Lathyrus tuberosus. The sequence continues at coordinate 3,572,396 of JALAZF010000289.1, read as the reverse complement.
AGAATTTAGGCTTGGAAAAATTGGTGGTTTGGAATTAGGCTTGGATGATCAAAATTAGGATTGGAATTCAAATTTGGAGGGAATTATCAAAAGAGTGGTGATTAGTGAAGGTGCATGGTGGAAAATGATCAAAGTGATGTAGGGGAATTAAAATGAGGTGGCCTAGAATATTCTAAATGTGATCAAGGGCTGAGATTGGTGCCAATTGCTGAATTTGAATTTGTATTTATTTTTTTCAAATTTTCACGAGGGTAACTGGTTACTCACCACAGAGTAACCGATTACTCAGTGCAAATTTTGAAAAAATGCTCCTTTTTAAGTGCACTGCTGTGGTTTGGCTCGATTCTTTTGCTCGTCAAAGAAGGCATGGAAATAAACACATGAACCTTGGAGTCTCTTGAATAATAATCAATTAAAACTTGGAAACTCTTGATCAGATAATTTTTTGAATTAATTGCGGATCAACCTTGACTTTGTTCAGATGGAACTCATTCGAGCCGCGAGACTGCTTTTTTGGTATTTTTAACATGTTCTTCCCCTGAAAATGTTAGTGAAAGGAAACAAAATATTTTTGGATTTTAATTAATGGTTAGTAAACATAAACAAATTAAACAATAGAACAACTGACAAACACACACAAACTAAAAAATCCCTGCAAGGCACAATCCTACAAAAGAGGGAACCAATGTGTGTTCCTGTTTGTGGTATGAAATGAAAAACGACATGTGGGTTCATAGGGATAAAAATTAGGGTATTACAGCTGCCCCTATTTAAGTTTCTTCTATCCGGAGATAAGAAGATTGACATCTTTGTGTCGACGAGATAGAAGAGACTTAAATATAACAATAAACCCAATTTTTGGCCCTAAGAGACTACAAGATAATATGATTATGCAAATGGTATGCAGACACAAGACCTCTGTGGGGAGAATATGCCATAGGAGATAAACAAAAAGAAGAACGGGAGAATGAAACTCCACCGGGGAAACACATCACAGGAGACCACTGACTAGCCGGGGAACACACCGCACAACTATTGGGACTTAACTGAGGAAAAGATTCAAACTGAGGATAACTGTATATGGAAATAAACCACAACACAACAAGGATATAACTCAACAGGGAAGGCTTAGCACAACAAGGCTCCACTGGGGAAAATCAATACCTCAACAACGAACTGTCCCATCAAACTGAAGAGACTTACCATTCATCGGAGTAGAACAAAATCTCAACAACGAACTGTCTCATCTAACCGAAGAGACTTACCATTCATCGGAGTAACAAAATCTCAAAAACGAACTGTCCCATCAAACCGAAGAAACTTACCATTCATTGGAGTCACAAAATCTCAACAATGAACTGTCCCATCAAACCGAAGAGACTTACCATTCATTGGAGTCACAAAATCTCAACAACGAACTGTCCCATTAAACCGAAGAGACTTACCATTCATTGGAATCACAAAATCTCAACAACAAACTGTCCCATCAAACCGAAGAGACTTACCATTCATTGGAGTCACAAAATGTCAACAACGAACTGATCCATCAAACCGAAGAGACTTACCATTCATTGGAGTCACAAAATCTAAACAACGAACTGTCCAATCTAACCGAAGAGACTAACCATTCATTGGAGTAGAAAACCTCAACAAAGAACTGTCCCGTCCAACCGAAGAGACTTACCATTCATCGGAGTAACAAAATCTCAACAACGAACTGTACCTTTTAACCGAAGAGACTTACCATTCATCGGAGTAACAAAATCTCAACAACAAACTTAGGACCTCATTTGAGAATACTTTCTACCAAGATTTTTTTGAGAAATGTGTCAACCATAAAAAATTTACTGGGGAATATATTGCCAAGATCAACCAGAGAACCTTCAAATGAAACACCTTCTGCCGATATTTTATATGTAATTCCTACTGCCGGGGAATAATAAAAAACATGCCTGCTGCCGAGGCTCTGCTGAAATATCTTTTGAGGATTCTACTGCCGAGATCCTAAAAAGAAAATACCTTCTGTCAAGGTTGCTGTAATACTTTTTTTTTTAAATTATCCGAGAAATCTACTGCCGAGATTCTTGGAAAGAAAATACCTTCTGCCAAGGCTTGTTGTAAATTCTATTTTAAAACTCACGGGAGAATCTACTGCCGAGATCAACCAAAGAAATCTGAAATAAAGCCACCTTCTGCCGAAGTTTGCTGGAAATCTTTTGAAAATATCCAAGAAATCTACTATCGAGATTCTTGGAAAGAAAATACCTTCTACCGAGGTTAACTGGAAATCTTCTGCCGAGATTTGCCAGGAATTAGGAATCAATAACTCTACCAGGGATCTTCACAGGAGATATGGGTAAGTTAGATCACGCAACAGATTTCTCAAATAAAGAGACAACCATCTGTTGGAAATTCACAACAAACTTCTCTGACAGGCACAACCTGAGAGATACCATTTGATGGAAAAGATAACGTCTGATAACTGGAGACACACAAGTTCCTCAAATAAAGAGGATGATGCTTGTTTTCATGCAATGGATTCCAAAAGAGTGTTGCAACAACACTGCTGGAGGAAACAAAATCTTCATCTTCTAATGGTAACCACAAACCGATCATCTGTTGAGTAATACAAAATCTTTGAATGTGCAAAATAAATGCACTCCTAATCATCTAGGTTACATAACCTAGAAAGCTTCAAAGTAGTCACCGTCGGAGACCAAAGTTCAATCCAGGAACAAACTAGAGAGAAACGGTCAAACAAGACTCATCCCAAGGAGGAAATAACTCAACTGTGGATTGGTCCCATCCAGATAATGAACTAGAAAGGAGAACTGAAGCAAAACTTTCCACGAGGAATAAACTCAGTGGGGAATTAGAAAGGATAAACACTTTCTGCTTAGGGTCAACACTCTAATGGAGAGAGGACACACACACACTCTGTGGAAGATAACAACACCAGAGAACCGAGAAGCACTAAAACAGATGCAAAATGCACAATGCAACCACAACAATGCTATGCATAACAAAATAATGCGTATGCAATGCGTATGAGTATGAATATGCTGACAAAACAGACATAAGGATAAGCAGGGGGTGGATAAACACCACAGCTCAGCTGAATACTCGGCTAATCTCAACATGATAGAGATACCAAAAGAGTTCCTGTCAAGGAGTACACACAAAGCAAACCCTAATGGGGATATCAACCAATTGGGGGATTAAGAAGTCAACATTACTCTTTGCTTGGGGAGTGATCAAAGCAATCACAACGAGAGGTAAAACTCTGTGCGAGGATTCCACATTAAGGGGAAACATCACTCCAAAGCTTCACAAATGCTTGATCATAACCTGGCTGAAGAATAGAATCATACTCAGCTAGGGAAATCTGAATCAACACTTAGCCGAAGGAATACCCAAAATAGTACTTGGATGGGAAATACTCAAACTGGCGCTCAATTGGGGAATAATGGATTTCAAAAGTCCAACACCTCACAACAATCTTGAGGGAATCCATCATCTGATTAATAACTTGATTACATCCACAAGAACAAATCTGCTTATGTGCGTTGATGATAATAAAGCAAAAAGGAAAAACATAACATGGATAAACAAAATAACATTTTATTGATGATGATAATAGTTGAAACAAAGCCCTCACAAATTCACTTTCACCTTGGGCAGAGTGAAAGGATTTTTTTAAAAAAAACAAAAACAAATTACTTTGAAGCATGAATAACAGTGGGAACATCAACAACTATCCAATTCTGGCAGATCTTCCCACGCATCACAAAATTGGGAAATTCTTCCTCTGGATCAGCGTTAATGATGGCACTGACTTCATATTCAAGTTCATTAGGCCTCGGTCGAGGGGTATGAACGGGTACATATGCATCTTCTGTCTCATAAAATTATCCAGTATCATCAAGGTATGGCTCCCATTGTTGAAGATCAATTTCACATTCTTGACCGTCTTCAATGATTGCAGTAGTAGAGTGATCTTTGTTGATGAATCTGGCGCTATGAAAGGCCTCATTAATACACTTCAAATCTATTTTAAGTGTACCAGGCGTAAAGCCTAAACCAGTTTTGTCTTTATTATCAACCACATCAATAACTCGGCCCCAACCGTCAGACCGACCAATCTCTAATACATGCAGAGCATCTTTTAAAGAAGACATGGGCAACCCATTCTTCTTAACATCTTTATCTTCGACGGAAAGAGCTTGGAACGGAGTTCCAACAGTTTCGTCGACATTAACATACGAAAAAGATGCTTAAGGCAAGTAAGTCTCATTGCTTAAGTGCTTCAGTTGTGAAAGTCTTATTCAGCTAGTCTGATTGAGCACGTGAGGAAGTCTACGTCTGAGGGGTGTGAGCAAGAAGTCTCGAGTGCAGCTTGAGCAAGGGAAGTCTCAGTCTGGCCATAACACCATTTTTCAGGAAAATTTGGGGTATTTTGGTCTGGTTAATCGATTAACCATTTGTAGTGCAAAAGTGTTAATCGATTAACCAGTGCAATTTTTCTGTTTTTTTAAGTGTTAATCGATTAACACTTTGCAGTGCAAATGTGTTAATCGATTAACACGTGCAAAACAGGCAGAATTTGCTGCTTTTGCAATACAGCAACTTTTCCTCCACATTTTGAACTTCTACATTAGTCTTGTAGCATGTGGAACATTCTGGAGTATTCAAGAATTCACTCAAATTTATTCCAATGCATCATTTTCAAATAAGTGCACCATGTTCCTTGATTTCCAAGTATGTGGACCTTTGGATGTTGGAGCTCACATTGGGATTGTTACCGAGTTGATCCTAACTAACCGAGTTAACCACCTTGACTCGGTGAGTCAAGCCTAACTAACTCCTAGCCTAGTTCCAATCCACCCAAAGCTAAGTCCAAACCAAATTCCAAACCTCACACACTCCAAACCAAAAGTCTATATAAACACACCTTCACTCACTTTTCAAGGGATCAACCATTTTCACACAAATTTCTCACACTTCACTCACAATTCTCTCACCTTCACTCACTTTTCAAGGGATCAACCATCTTCATCTCAATTCTCTTCCAAAACCTCACCAAAGCTCAATTTCTACATTAAAGGATAATCACTTTTACATCGAAAGTGATTATTTCTTGAGCTCAACCTTCATCATCTTGCTATTATACTTGGATTTCTGGAGTTTTATAAGCTTTTGGATTCGTCTCGGGTGATTATTTCAAGTTTCTTCGGTGATAATTCTCATTTTGGAGTTTTTGTCGCAATTTGCTCGATTTCGATACGTTTCGGCTATAGTTGAAGATTCCTCTGGTTTTCTTTGATTATCTTCGCTAAGATCTCTTTGCAACACTTTTGAAAGCTATTTTTCAGCCCATGTGCCAATGTTAATCGATTAACACTTTGTAGTGAAAAAGTGTTAATCGATTAACACTCTGTTTTTTCAGTTTTTTACTGTTTTGCAAGTGTTAATCGATTAACACTTTGCAGTGCAAAAGTGTTAATCGATTAACACTGAACTAGAAGGCCATTTTCTTGCATTTTCAAGTGTGTTTGCCATGCTTTCTTCCTTTTAACTTCCATTGATTGTCATGCTTGATTTTATGGATGTTTTAGGTGTCATTTAACTTCTGTTTAAAGCTTATTCAAGAACTTTTGTTTCACACTTTCGATTATGCAAATTGTTCATATTCTTGGCATTATGTGAATACATGCTTCCTTGCATTTTCTTTGATCACATGCTACATGTTTTGGTGTATCATTTGGCACTGTTTTGCACTTTCTCTCGTTGCTTTGCATTAGGTTTGTTCTCAAGAGATCAAGCTTAATCTTGTACAATCAATAATTCACACCTTTTGCTTTAATGATTTTCCATCTCTTTGGGAAAATTGTTAGCACATCATTTCCCTTTGATTGATTAATCGAAACTTTGTTTCGATTAGTTGATCCTTCCTCTGCTTTACTCTTTAGGCTTCCTTTAAAGCTTTCTTTCTCTCTTCCCCCGCGGAGTCGGAGATTCGAACAATGCACAACGCATGGGAGCACTATACAAATTGGAGTTGTTACACTGTCCGTTTCAATTTCCACACTATACTTTGAGTGCTAGAGAATGAATAAGGAAGGAGTTGTTCTACCCTCATTCTGACTATTTCTTGGGTAAGGGCGTTGGCCCTCTCGCTGAGAATAGTCACCTCTATCCTCAAGTTGTAGTGTTTCTCCTTCCCTAGTAGGGTCGATCCTTGATCACTTGTGTTTCTCTCAATCTCTCTTTTGATCAATCACCATCTTTCTTGGTTAAGATCATTGTCTTGATTTAGCATTCTTCTCCTTTGTCTCAATATTCTTTTCTTGTGGCCAATCATTACTATTTTTAATATACTGAGTTCCTTTTGGGTTAATCACCTTCTCTTGGTTAATCACCCATTTTTCTCAGTTAACCACAGTCTGCCTGTTAAAATAATGAGCCTTTTTTAGTTAATCACCTTCTCTTGGTTAATCACTCGTTTTCTCTTTGGTTAATCACAATCTCTCTATTGATACCGAATCCTCAGCAGTTGGCAACCTTTTCTTGGTTCGAATACTTACAACCTTGGGTTAGTAACCTTCTTTTGGTTCAATACCCCTTTTGTTGATCAAGTACTGTTTGTTCAGTCGGTATCGACAGTCCTTTGGGTCACGACCTTCGCTCGGTCCCACACCCGTCCTTTGGGTTACAACCTTCATTCAGTGCTACACCCGTTCTTTTGGTTGATCACAGTCTATCTATTAAAACCTTTTCCCCACAGAGTCTTACTCTCTCTCTCTCTCTCTTCGGTTAACCACTGCCAGTCAGTTAATATACCGAACTTCTTTTCTCTTGGTTTTGACACCATCCTTTTGCTTGTTCCCCAGTAGGGTCGCTACCTTCTGGTCCCCAGCACAATCCTTTGTTCTCTTACCTCCCCAGTGGGGTTTCTTCTATACCCTTATTTTCTTGGTTTCGACACCACTCTTGCATTTTATCCTCAATACAACTATGTTATTTTCCTTTGTTTTCCTTTCTTGGTTTCGACACCACTCTTGCACGTTATTCTCAGTACAACTTTTTTCTTTCCTTTTTGCATTTCTTTCTTGGTTTCGACACCAATTCTTTTGTTATCCCCAGCGGACTTTCCTCCTTTCTTTCACTCTTGGTTTTGACACCGTTTTCCTTTTTCTTTTCCGTCTTAGTTCCACGAACTACGGAAGCTCTGATTCTGCATTCGTTCGAATGTCAGATACGTAGGCACGAGATCGCGATGATCTTGGCAAGCACCCTTCCACCCTTCTTCCTCCTTTCTCTGTCCCTGGTTCCTCTGAACTACGGCACTCTGATTTCCTCATTGCACTATGAGGGTACGTAGGCACGAGGGCCCCAATCCTCCGCGAGCACTTTCTTCTTACTCTCTTTCTTTCTTTCTTTCTTTTCTCTCTCTCCTCTTCTTGTAGCTAGGAGCCTTTAGATAGATAACCCATCCAAGCCTAGAAGCAAGTGAAATGGTTCCCGTCGAGTACGACAGATGCGTAAGGTGCTAGTACCTTCCTTTCGCATAACCGACCCCCGATCCCGCTTCTCTTCCCCTTGGGTTTTATCGATATTTTCCCTGTCCTTTGGGACTAAATAAAGTTCGGTGGCGACTCTGTTGTATCTATGAGTGTGCGATTCACTCAGGTATAAACCAGTCATCTTCAGTGTCTTGTTCAAAGGCCAAGATTGAAGCTAAAAGGTTTAACTGAGAGAGAACTTGTCATCTCTAAAGAGGGATTGTTGATTTTTGTGTGCCTTGATCAAAGCCTTAGGTTGAAGCTAAGAGGTTGATTAACTTCACCAGGGAAGTCCTTATACAAAGCCTAAGAGGAGGCTGGAAAATACCGACTCAACAAGAGAGTGTATGTCTTGTACAAAGCCCAAGATTGAGGCAAAAAAGAGATTGACACTTTGGGGATATCATTATACAAAGCCTAAGAGGAGGCTAGAAGTTTGACTTTTCTGGGGAAAATGTTCTATCTGTCTTGTACAAAGCCCAAGATTGAGGCTAAAATTAGTTTGACTCTGCTTAGGGAATTTATTTCTCGAAGCCTAAAGAAGGCTAGGAGGAATTGATTTCGCTGGGAAAGATATTTGTCCCAAGATTAAGAGAAGGTTATGAAGATTTATGTCTTGTACAAAGCCCAAGATTGAGGCTAAAAGGGTTTGACTCAACAAGAGAGTGCTTTTATCAGTCCTGTACAAAGCCCAGGATTGTGGCTGAACAAGCTTGAGAAATTACTTATACAAAGTCTAAGAGGAGGTTATCCTCTGCTAGGGGAAATAGTATTTATACCAAGCCTAACATGAAGCTGGAAAAAGATTGACTCAACAAGAGAGTGTTTTTATCTGTCTCGTACAAAGCCCAAGATTGAGGCTAAAAGGGTTGACTTAACAAGAGAGTCTGAAAAGGTGAGTCGACTCAACAAGAGAGTCTGAAAAAGTGATTGACTCAACAAGAGAGTTTGAAAAGGTGATTGACTCAACAAGAGAGTCTGAAAAGGTGATTGACTCAACAAGAGAGTCTGAAAAAGTGAACTCCGTTGGGGAGAATCATTGTACAAAGCCCAAGAGGAGGCTAACTGTGCTAAGGAAAGGTCATTATACAAAGCCTAAGAGGAGGCTAGCTTCTGCCGAGGATTATTGAGATCCCGAGGCAGGTCCAAATAGGGAATCAACTCTTGCCGAGGGTTACAGAAGAGTTGTGGTATCAGATGCCTTGAGGTTCTGATTTGGGATAGTGTTATACTGATGATAAACTGACCCTGACTTGGGAATTTTTAGGAGAGAGACTGGGGTTTTAACTCAGCTGGAGATTTATCCAAAATGACCAGGGTTTCTCCTATGTTTGTAGGGAACTTGAGAATGTCTTTGATACTCAAGGGGATTTAGACTGTTCAAGTCTATTGGTGTGGAAGCGTTTTATCTTTTGTATGATGCCCAAGAGGAGGCGGGTGTATTAAGGGATAAGAATCAACCCTACATTGGTCTGAGATTTGACACCGGAGAGACTGCTCTAGCAAAGGATGACTAAGTTTTGTCTTATACCTTTAAGAGGTTGTCAGGGTCCTTGTATTAAGCCCAAGAGAAGGCATGGGAACTTCTAAGAAGCTGGAGGGTCCTTGTACAAAGCTCAAGACGAGGCGGGGATGCTTTTAGGAAGCCTGTGGGTCCCAAACCAAGAAAAGTTCAAGAAATGCTATTCACCTAGAATAGATCATTTAGTGAAAATTCTGAGGTTTGAAGAAACTCAAGAGATGCTATTCGCCGAGAATAGATCAACTTTGGGGAGTAGAGTTTCCTTGACAATTTCTAACAGTGACAGCTTGAGAAAAGGTTCACGAAGAATACTGCCTTTCTCTTTGTTCCATTTTGTTTAAGCCCAAGAGAAGGCAAGACTGTATCTGGAAATCCTATGGGGATCTAGTTTTGACTGTATCCGAGAGTGACCAACTGGCTTTACCTAGTTCTAGACCTAGTGGCCGGAGAAAACTCTAAATAACTATACTAGTATATATACATTTTATATATGACAAGTATTTTAAAAGGATATGAAATAAGACTTACAGTGCGCAGCTTCCCACAATACAGTTATATTTATGAAAGCGAGTAAATGGAAAGCCGATAAAAACTTACAGGTGAGCAAGCTTCCATGCTGTATGGTTAGTTGTTCAAAGAAATTAAAGAAAGTTTTGATAACAACATGTATATTTGAATCTAAATCAAAAGAGAAGTTGTTTTGAAAATATTGTCGGGGCTTATACTCAAGGAGAGGCCCAAGTTTTAACAATGATCGCACCGTTGTTTTGAATATCGTATCGGGACTTATACAACGACTGAGGCCCAAAAAGGTTTACTGTACAAAGGGATGGGTCTTACAACTCAAGGAGAGGCCCAAAAAGATTTTGAAAAGGAAAGATGAGACTTACAACACGAGGGGAGGCCCAGATGAAAATGTTTTGAAAACGACGATCGCGCCGAGATTTTTGAAATTATAGTCGGTCTTATACAATAACTGAGGCCCAAGTTATTTTGGTTTCAAAAAAGGGATTGGGTCTTACACTCTATTAGAGGCCCAAAGAGTTTGAAAATAAATAAAGATGGGTCTTATAACTCAAGGAGAAACCCAGTTGATTTTGTTACAAAGGCGACGATCGCGTCGAACTTTTTTTGAAAATATACAGAGGGACTTATACAATGTGTGAGGCCCAAAGTAGTTTATTTACAAAGGGATTGGGTCTTACACTCTATTAGAGGGCCAAAGAGTGTTTTGAAAAAGATTGATGAGGGTGAAATCAATCAAAACCCTAATTTTGTTAAAAATGGAATTAATTTTGATTAAAAATTAATAAATCATTGAAAACATGTGAGAAATGAGTTGTGATTTTGGGTCAATGTTTCAAAAATCACGTTTTTATCCACAAAATGATTGAAAACCATTTAAGTTTGGAAAATCAAGAGAAAGAAAATTTTTAATATGTTAAAAAACAAATAAAAATTAATTCTTTGCAAAAATATCAAATATATGAAATAAATAATATTTTTGGGAAATTTTAGTAAAATAAAATATTTTAACATTTTTGTGAATTTTGAAAAAACGAATCAATTCAAAATCATTAAAATTCAGGGAGAAATTAATTTTTGAATCAATTAAATAAAATAATAAAAATTCAAAAATTCAAAAGTTTGAAAAAGGGCGCCAAGAACACCTTGTTCTTGCCTGCGTTCCCTGTTTTTGTCTGATTTGCATTTTCTCATCAATCTCACTAAATACTTGATGAAATCACACAATCCACATATCAATCTGCTCGTTTTCAACTCACGATCATGTCTATGGTCTTTAATTTCATTTATTTTAAGTATGGAATGAGAAATCAAAGAGAAACCTCAAGAACCCTAATTTCTGCATGAAGGCTAAGAAATTCCATACATGATTCATACAAAGCAATCAATTGAGGGAAAATACTCCATACATGATTATGAACATATGGCAAAATTATTGTGCGAGGAAATATGCATGAATCATGAGATGACCAAGTTTAGGCTTACTTGAATGTCGTGGCAGCAAGAGCAATTTGATTTTTGAGTTGGAGGTGTTACAGATGAGTTGTGAGGATCTGAACAGCTTCCTTAGGTGCTATGGAGTGTGTCTGAATACTTGGAGTAGATTGAATTGAGCTGGAACTTGATTTGGCACCTCAACTGCAAATCTGTCAAAAGCTTGTGTAGATGGCTGGTGATTTTGTGAAATTGGTGTTCCAAATGTTATGTGAGGGTTTGGATCACTTTTATATGTTATATGTGAGGTGTGTGTGTGATTGGTTTGGTTGGAATTTCTCTCAAACTCAAAACCCGATAGTGACTTGAGTTAGAAGGCAAAATTGGAGTGAAAAGGTGATTTTGAGGAAAGCATCAGTTTGGGTGCTTTGGTGTACTCAAACTGATCACAAATGAGGTCTATTTATAGTGCAACAAGTTTGTTTTGGCTGCAATAGTGTATGGAAACTGGTACAGGTCTGTGGCCAATTGTGATCAAATGGAATCTCAAGTCTCCTCTAGCCATTGACTTGAGGTTAGAGCCCATGCCTAAGGTTCTTTGGTTCAAGGATAAGTCTTGACTGAACTTGGATAACATTGTCTTGATGAATGCCACCTCTATGCATCAGTTAAATGCTTTGAAACAAAATTGAATATTTGAAGCATCTTTGAATTTAGGAGTGTCATACCTAAACATAGATCCATGGACTTGTGAGGCTGGTAGATCAGTGTTTGTCCCTTGGTTGTTCCCCCTTGAGGTGTACAGATGGATAACCATGCTTGTTGTTGCACAATTTGATCAAACCGAGCCCTTATGCACAAATCTGCCTTGCCAAGACACTTTGCAGCAAGGCATGTTGCAGCTGTCATAACTCCTAGCCCAGGTAGAGTTTTCTCATGTTTTTGGGCTCATTGGAAAGCCCGCATATGATACAATACATGTGTGATCATAGTTTGTCTTGAAACTATTTAGATCCAATTGAAAAATCATCATGAACATTGATGTTCAAGACTGCCAACTTAGGCAGATTTTCACTAAGTGTTGGAAAAGTGTCATTTTCATGTTTTTTGCCATTTTGATCACTCCATAACTAAAAATCCATGAGGAATTGGAATGTGCTGTAGTTGAAGCTTTTGTAGAGTGTAATGAGAGCTACAAATCCAGCTTTGGACCAGCCAAAATGGTTGCTTGGATCTCAAGTTATGGTCCTTGGAAGTTGGTACCCTAGCCACTTTATTTCATAACTTAGAAAAATTCTAAGTTTTTTATGGTTACCCCTTTTACAAGTTAACTCACTTTCTTTGATTTTTCTTGATGAATGATGATTCAAATCACAAACTATGTGTTCTTCGATTTAGGGTCAAGGAACCATAATTGTTGTTAGTTCTTTTATTGGCAGCAATTTTGGTAAAACTATGTGTTTGTTCAAGATGTCATGTCTGGTGTCTTAACATGTGCTTCTAACATTTTGCATGTGGTGTGTCACAGTTTCTATGCATGATGTCAAGACTTATGTCTTAACATCTGTTGACAGAACATCAGTTATGTGGTTTAGGGCTGCGTGTTAATTGTTATATCTTGAGGATTGTTTGAGAGATTGCAGGCGAGATTCTTGGAGGAGATTTTATCTGATGCAATCGTTTTATATTTCCTATGAAGTATATTCTGTTCTATTTTTAGGGCTAAAAGATTTGAAGATTAATTATGTTTTAAAGTGAGATTCAAATCTGGGAACTAATGCTGCCCAAGCCCATGAAGAGAGTTTCTATATAAAGACGTATCAAACCTACTTGTAGGGGCGGGAAGTTTAATTGAAGAGCTGCATTACTTGTGTTAGGGTTTGAGTCTTTGTGCGTCTTGTGTTATTTGTGAGCCATTCTCTCATCTCTTTGATGTTTGAATTGGACTATTTAATTGAGTTGTAGTTTGTCCACTCTAAGCTTTTAAGCACGAGTGTTTGTTCTTGGTTGAAGCTTTTAAGCAAGACCAAGTATTGTCTTTGAAGTGTGTTCTGCTATACTTTGTAATTGTTCCATTATTATCACTGTTGTGATTGAAGGGGAGAGAGTGGTGTCTCATATCTAAGAGTGTCTTAGGTAGAAGTATCATTGGGTAGTGATTAAGTGAGTAGATTATCAACTTATGTGTTGATTGTGGAGTCTACAAATTGATACTACTAATAGTGATTTTCCTCCCTGGCTTGGTAGCCCCCAGACGTAGGTTGTTAGACCGAACTGAGTGAACAATTCTCTGTGTTGTTTATTGTTTATAAGCACTGTTACTAGTATTGTCTTGTCCATACAACATATATTGATGTTGTGACATCTCACTTGACATCACATATCTGATACCAGAATTTCAATTGGTATCAGAGCAGGTCATCCTGCTCTGTATCTGGGTGAGATCTAGGGTTGTTACTTTCTGGTGCAATGGACAAGGAGAGTGGTGGATTTGTGAATAGACCCCCTATTCTAGATGGATCAAATTATGACTATTGGAAACCTCGCATGGTTGCCTTTTTGAAGTCTTTAGACAGCAGGGCTTGGAAGGCTGTTTTGAAAGAATGGAAACATCCTGTCATTGTGGGGAAAAATGGACAGTCAAAGCTGAAACCTGAAGAAGATTGGACCAAGGAAGAAGATGAACTTGCTCTTGGGAATTCTAAGGCCTTGAATGCCTTATTTAATGGTATTGATAAGAACATTTTCAGGCTGGTCAACACATGTGAAGTGGCTAAGGAGGCTTGGGATATCCTGAAAACCACTCATGAAGGAAATTCCAAGGTCAAGATGTCAAGACTTCAGCTTCTAACAACAAAGTTTGAAAGTTTGAGGATGAAAGATGAAGAAACCATTCATGACTTTCACATTAATATACTTGAACTGTCAAATGCTTCTAGTGCCCTAGGAGAGAGGATGTCTGATGAGAAGCTGGTGAGAAAAATTCTCAGATCTCTTCCCAAGAGATTTGATATGAAGGTGACTGCTATAGAGGAAGCTCAAGACATCAGCTAGATGAGGGTAGATGAGTTGATTGGTTCACTTCAGACATTTGAATTAGGGTTGAATGACAGATCAGAAAAGAAGGCCAAAAGCATAGCACTGATGTCTAGTTCTGAAAATGAAAAGGAAGAGTGTGATATTGAAACTCAGGAGGAGCTATCCAATGCTATTGTGATGCTGGGAAGACAGTTTAATAAAGTAATGAAAAGAATGGACAGATATTATAAACCTAATGTCAAGAACATCACTTCTGACATCAACAGGTCAGCTGATCAGATGAAGAAAACCAAAGCAGAGGATAGGCCTAATAATGACAAAGGAATCCAATGCCATGGCTGTGAAGGTTTTGGTCACATCAGAGCTGAATGTCCCACATACCTTAAACAGAAAAAGGGTTTGTCTGTCACGTGGTCTGAAGAGGACACTGAAAGTGAAGATGAATCATCCAAGCATGTCAGAGCTATGACTGGAATATGTGAGTCAGATAATGATTCAAGTGATGGAGAGATTACGTATGAGGAGCTAGCTGCATCATATAGAGAGTTGTGTATTAGAAGTGAACAACTGTATCTAGATGGGGAAAAGCAAAAGAAAGTTATAGTACAGCTAAAGGCTGAAAAGACTGATCTAGAGAATGAAGTAAGTCTGCTAAACTCCAAGCTTGATCAAATGGTCAAATCTATCAGAATGCTAAACATGGGGACTGATATCTTGGATGACATTCTTCAGACTGGAAAACTGGCTGGAGACATGACTGGGCTGGGATTTGAGGGTGAGAAGAAATCTTCTTCATATGCTAGTTCTTCTGGTACTAAACAGAACCTGTCTCATCATATGTTTCAACAACATGAGAAAGTTCATGCTTCTGGACCTAAGAAATTTATACCTCATCAGAAGACTCAGCACCATGGGAAAGTTCATACTTCTGGACCCAAACAGAACATGTCCCATCAGATGTCGCAACATCATGAGAAGGTGCATGTTTTTGGGCCAAATCATTTTGTGTCTCATCATCATAGCAGAAGACAACCTCGTCATTATGGCAGAAGACAGCCTCATCATCATAGTAGAAGACAGACTCAACCTCAATGGAGAAGACATCTCAATCACTTCAGAGTAGAAATTCAAAGATGGAAATGTCATTACTGTGGAAGATTTGGGCACGTAAAGCCTTTTTGCTTCAGACTGCATAGATATTCTAAACTTGTTCCTCATCCTGGACCAAATCAGAATACTCCAACAAGTGGAAAACAATGGGTTCCCAAGTTGCTGTTACAAGCTTATTAGCTTACATGTCTATTAGAGCCTCAGCTATGGAAGATTGGTACTTTGACAGTGGGTGTTCTAAACATATGACAGGTGTCAAGAACCTGTTGGTGGATGTCAAATCTTATTCCACAAGTGATGTGACTTTTGGGGATGGAGCCAAAGGTGAGGTCAAAGGGATTGGAAAGCTGAATTGTTCAGTTGGGCCTAGTCTTGATAATGTGTTGCTTGTCAAAGGGTTGACTGCTAATTTAATTAGCATCAGTCAATTTTGTGATGAAGGTTTCGAGGTCAGCTATACAAAATCTAAATGTTTAGTGACAAATGAAAAGAGTGAAGTTGTTATGAGGGGAGTTAGATCTAAAGATTGCTGCTACTTGTGGGTTCCTCAAGAGTCCAATTATTCCACCATATGTACTATTGCCAAAGATGATGATATGGATTTGGACCATCAAAGACTTGGTCATCTAAATCTGAAAGAGGTGAAACAAAGTCTGATTGAGTATAATGTCAAGCATGATGTCATGACATCTTGCTGTGACAACCTGAGGGACACTAAGCACATTAATGTTCATCATTTGCTCAGAAGAGAACTTGAAGAAAACAAGGTCATTCAGTTGGAACATGTCACTAGACAAAACAAGGTTGTTGATAGTCTCTCTAAGGATGTAGATGCAAGTCAATGTGAAACCCTAAGAGAAGAATTGGAAATGTGTAATTATGAAGGCCAACAGAAGTTAATGGCGTGTGGACAATGTTCATTAAAATTCAAAAATTTAAAAAGTCATTTATTTTGGTGTGGAAATTCCATTTACTACCTTTAAATTTTCCAACAAAAGCAGCCCCCTTTGCAATCATTTCACATCTTCACTGCCACACGATACCACCATTTTGCTTCATATTGTTTGTTCATCTTCTCTCCCGGAAAAAGAAGCTCTTCCAATCTTTTGTCAATCAGTTGCAAGAAAGTAACAATGTCTCAACAACAACCTTCTCTCTCCTAGAAATTTGCTACCAAAAATCCTTTGCATGCTAAATCTAGGGTTTCTACTGACTAGGTCTCGCTTGATGATGCTCTGGACGTTGCGCCTCTATCCATGGTTCCTCTCTCTGGTTCTGAAAAGATACGACCAAGCAAGCTGCAGGCGAAGAGGTCTACACGTCCTGGTACAGGTAAACCTTCTGATCCTTCTGATTGTAGGAGGTATGATGATAGTGAAGCTAGGAGGGTTGTCACTGGAATTTTGTTTGGAGACAAATCTGTTCCTGGGAATTCTACTCCACTCCCTCAAGTTGATAAAAATCAAAGTGAGGAAGAAGAGTATTCTGTGGATACGAGTCTAGACAGGATAGTTACAAAGGTTCTGGAAAAGGGTATTTCAGTGGCTGGGATATCTAGGTCACTTGCTCAAATGTCTGCCTCTCACTCTGAGGGAAAGAAAGATGATAGGCAAACTGCTGAAGACAATCTTCACAGGTTAGCTATGTCTGTTCTTGAAGATGCAGGAACTGAAGCTGGAGCTGATGTTGAAACTGATGTTGGAACATCACCTGCTAAGAAAGGTACTTCTAGTCCTAGAGGAAAGAAGCCAGTTGATGTGGTGGATGTGGATGATTTGTCAGATAATGAGATAATTGCAAATGTGGTGCCTGGGATAGCAAAAAGGATGAAGACGAGAAAAGAGAAAGTTGTTGCTATGACAGGGTCTCTTGCTAGTGGTAAGAAGAAGTCTGTGGTTGGTCCTACAAAATCATGGAGCAAGGTGGCTACCAGCTCCAAGAAAAGGAAGGCCAGGTCTGACTCTGACTCAGACTTTGAATTTGAGGAGGATGTTCAGGACATCAATCCTGAGAAGAAGGCTGCTAGCAAGAACATTGTTAACAAAGTTCCTGATGTCCCTTTAGACAATATTTCATTCCATTCTGTTGACAATGTGAGTAAGTGGAAGTATGTTTATCTAAGAAGAATTGCTCTGGAGAGAAAGCTTGGTAAAGATGCCTTGGAGGTCAAGGAAATCATGGAGTTGATTCATGTTGCAGGATTATTAAAGACTGTGTCAGATTTTTCAAAGTGTTATGATGTGCTGGTTAAGAAATTCATTGTGAACATTCCTGCTGATATTGCTGATGGTAGAAGTGTGAATTTTATGAAGGTTTATGTTAGGGGCAAATGTATTCATCTCTCTCCTAGTGCCATCAACAAGTACTTGGGAAGGAGTGATAAAGAGGAGTGTGAACTGGAGGTTACTGACGACCAAGTGTGCAAGGTGATCACTGCTAATCAAGTGACTAGTTGGCCCTTGAAAGGTAAATTGCATGCTAGCCAACTAAGTGTCAAATATGAAATTTTGCATAGGATTGGGGCTGCAAATTGGGTACCTACAAATCACAAAACTACCATAGATGTGGGGTTAGGAAGGTTCATCTTTGCTGTTAGCAACAAGGTCAAGTTTGATTATGGGAATTACATCTTTGATCAGATTGTGAAGCATGCTACAACTAATGCTGTTAATAGGGAATCATGTCGCAGATATTGTTTCAACATCAGGCACTGGTGTCAACAAGACATGTACCAAAAAGATCTGATCAATGAGTTGACATTAGCATGTAAAGATCTAGATGTTGTTATCAACACCAGCGCTGTCAGGAAGATGAGACTTGAAAAATTGATTAAGTCTTTAGAACGGGGTGAAGGTGGTAATGTTTCAGGTTCTGAGGAGGGTGGCTCAGAAACTGATAATGAGGGTGATGAAGATGCTTCTGATGATTCTGAGGAAGATTGATTCTGCTGGTTATGTTGGCTATGTTGGTGTTTTCTTTTTGTTTCTCTTTGGTTTTCTTTAGGCACTTATGTGTGCTGTTCTAGATTTCTGATGGCACCTGTGTGTGCTTGGTTTGTGACTTAATTTGTCTGTACTGCTCTTGTTAACAGCTTCAATCTGATATATTTTGCTATGGTTATCTTGTTGGTGTTAGTTTAATCTAACAAGGGAGAGCTTGTGTGACTGACTGCTGGCTAGGTTGTCTAATCTAATAATGACAGTTTGTGACTGACTACTTCTTCTTTAATTTGTCCAATTATGGCTAAAAGGGGGAGATAAAGTAGATTAGATAAAGTAGACTAGTAGTTTTTTTTGGTACAGCTGAATGGTTTTTAGACTAGATAAAGTAGACTAGTAGTTTTTTTTTGGTACAGCTGAATGGTTTTCTTCTTGTTGGCTTAAGGGGGAGATGCAGTAGTTTTTGAGTGATCTGTGTTAACTCAAGAATGTCAGTGTTGTATGTTGCTTTCTGGTCTGGTATGTGTGGTTCCTTGGCTTGAGGGGGAGCCTTTGTTTTGTTTAGTGCTGCTGAATGTTAGTGGTATGGTGTGTTTGGTTTGTTTCTGCTGCAGGTATCTCTGATGTGTGTTGATGATGTTTTAGCCAAAATTAGCCAAAGGGGGAGATTGTTAGTTCTTTTATTGGTAGCAATTTTGGTAAAACTATGTGTTTGTTCAAGATGTCATGTCTGATCTCTTAACATATGCTTCTAACATTCTGCATGTGGTGTGTTACAGTTTCTATGCATAATGTCAAGACTGATGTCTTAACATCTGTTGACAGAACATCAGTTATGTGGTTTAGGGCTGCGTGTTAATTGTTATATCTTGAGGATTGTTTGAGAGATTGCAGGCGAGATTCTTGAAGGAGATTTTATCTAATGCAATCATTTTATATTTCCTATGAAGTATATTCTGTTCTATTTTTAGGGCTAAAAGATTTGAAGATTAATTATGTTTTAAAGTGAGATTCAAATCTGGGAATTAATGCTGCCCAAGCCCATGAAGAGGGTTGCTATATAAAGACGTATCAAACCTACTTGCAGGGACGGGAAGTTTAATTGAAGAACTGCATTACTTGTGTTAGGGTTTGAGTCTTTGTGCGTCTTGTGTTATTTGTGAGCCATTCTCTCATCTCTTTGATGTTTGAATTGGACTGTTTAATTGAGTTGTAGTTTGTCCACTCTAAGCTTTTAAGCACGAGTGTTTGTTCTTGGTTGAAGCTTTTAAGCAAGACCAAGTATTGTCTTTGAAGTGTGTTCTGCTATACTTTGTAATTGTTCCATTGTTATCACTGCTGTGATTGAAGGGGAGTGAGTGGTGTCTCATATCTAAGAGTGTCTTAGGTAGAAGTATCATTGGGTAGTGATTAAGTGAGTAGATTATCAACTTGTGTGTTGATTGTGGAGTCTATGAATTGATACTACTAATAGTGATTTTCCTCCCTGGCTTGGTAGCCCCCAAACGTAGGTTGTTAGACCGAACTAGGTGAACAATTCTCTGTGTTGTTTATTGTTTATAAGCACTGTTACTAGTATTGTCTTGGTCATACAATAGATATTGATGTTGTGACATCTCACTTGACATCACATGTCTGATACCAGAATTTCAATTGTGAAAAATTCTAAAAAGTCAAACTTGATTTTGTGCACAGTTGACTTTTTATCGGATGAAATCCAAACTGTGCGATCCTTTGGGAAATCAAGTCCTTGACCTAAATCAAACCTAATGGATGGATCCCATAGGTGTTATAGGGTGTATTGAATCATGTCTCAAGGTTTGGGAGCATGTCCAGGTCAAAAGTCAAAGCTACGGTTGACTTTTTCCTCGAAACCCTAATTGTGGTACTGATGAAATTGAAACTTGTGGATCAAGCTTCTTGGATCAATCCATTGTTGCAAATGGATCAATGTAGTGTATTGGAGACCCTCAAATCATGTCTTGAGGTCTTGGCTCATGTTTTGTCCCAAAAGTCAACTTAGGGGTGAATTAGGTCAAGAAACCCTAATTCCTGATTTTTGATGAATGCATCCCCTGGGGTTAAATTGACTTGATGATTGGCACAATGATGGGAAATCTTAGTGGTCAAAATTTGGGGTATCTTAGGTTGTGCTTTGAAGCATTGGCTCATGCCCAGAGGAAAATTTCCATCTGGAGGCCTTAGTCGACCAAAACCCTAATTTTGTGACACTGGCGATCTTGAGGCTTGATCCACTTGGAATGTTGCAACCTTGTGCTTGATTCTTAATGTGGGAGTCCTCTTGATCCTTTATGGGTGTTTGAGAGGTTTGACAAGTTGAAGATCATGTCATTACTTGATTGATCCTTTGTCTAAGTGCCCTGAGAGGACTCAAAACCCTAATCTTTGATTGTAGAGAATGCCTAACAATTCCTGAGGAGATTGATGAGACATGAAAGTACATCCATATTGTGATGATGATTGGCACAATGATGGGAAATCTTAGTGGTCAAAATTTGGGATATGACAGATGCCCCTATTTAATCTTCTTGGACCCGAAGGTGTGAATGGCGAAGGTATTCGGGCATTCGGGGTGCAAGTGGATTAAATATCAGAATACCCGAAATTTTGATGGTGGTTATGAATGGCAGTTTGCTCATCCATCTTCTTTTGCTAAGAAATGGTGCTTAGAAAAGGGTGAAAACTTCCCCTCGATCCTGGTTTTCTGCCAAGGAACTGGTCTTAGTTTCTGAAATAAACTTCCCCTCGATCTTGGTCTTCAGCCACGGAACTGGTCTCAGTTTCTGAAATAAACTTCCCCTTGATCCTGGTCTTCAGCCACGGAACTGGTCTCAGTTTCTTTTGTCAATAAACTTTCTTGACAAGGGACGCCATTTGTAGCGGTTTTCCTCAAACCTCTCACCGAATTTTCCTGGGGAGATGCCATTTGATGGGAAAAAATTTTGATGTCATACTTGCTGGGGAAACCCAATCGTCTTAGTTGTAGAGTTGTACAAACTTCTTTGTTGGAGACGCCATTTGTTGACTCTCTTGGGGAAAATGAGTCTCTTGAGAGACCGCTTTCTGTTCGGGGATACTACATCATACTTTTCCTCGAGATCCTTTCGGGGAAATGCCATGTGACGTAATCCAATTTGGAGGTGCTGATGACCTTTTCGTCAGCGAATTCTCTGGAGAAAAACTGATGTATTGCTGAATCTTTGATTAAGATGCTATCTCTGGGGATTTTCCTTAATCCGGGAAAGCGAAGGTATCATCTTCAATGGCAAAGAGTGACGTTCGTTGAAAGTTTTCTTGCCTTTCAGAGGTTCAAGTTATCAAAGTGGTCAAGGGACCAACTCCAATCCAGAAATAAACTGGAGGAGAGATCACTTAGATGATTCGTTTCTTGATGAGGAAATGACTGACAATTCGATTGATAAGAGGACTTTTATCACTTGGGGATAAGACCGACCAGAGGATAGTGATGCAATATGAATATGAATGTAAATCAATAATGCATGATGTATGTATGTTTATGCTGACAAAACTGACACGACATACAGACTAGTGGATGAACACGACTGGATACTCGGCCACTGCAGGGGACGAAGAAATACCATTTGATCAAGATAGCAATTCTTCCTTGCTTAGGAGAGATAGTCTCTGTGGGGAAAGACATTGGTCGGGCTTAGGAGGTAAGAACTCTCCCGGGGATGTCGGACGGAATATTCGCATCTGACAGAGCTGATCCTTCATTCATGCAAACTGGTTTGAGAAGGATTACCTTGATTCTGCACTTTAAAGCTTAATTGCTTTTGGAGAAGCGATCGATGTTCTTTCGATGTTTAACAGTCAAAAGAAATTGCCATCTTTATTTTAAAAGCAGAAATTTTTTTCCAAGTAAATTCATTTTTGCTTTATTTCAAGAATCGTTAATCATGTTAAAAATGTCGTTCTGTAAAGCTAAAACAAATAAGAATTGCAAACAAAAGCACTAGGGGTTAAATTTTATTGATGGGATGGAAATCAGTCAAACGTGTGATTCCATGGAGTATTTACAAAGTTAGAAAATGGTAATTTTAAGGGAAAAGGGCTACATTGAAACATAATGACCGCTATCCTTATACCAACTTTGAATTCTGGGCATCCTGAGCTTCTGTCGAAGATGACCTTGACTGGAGTTTCTTCTGATGGATGGCATGACTGCTGCTGAGGGATTTGCCCCTTTGTTGGATGTAGTTACTTGCCATGAATCCCTAACTTTTGCCTAGATTGTACTTTGAGATTTCCAATCCATCGGGATAATTTTTGCTTATGTCTCTAATTTTTGCCTGGACCGCCCTTTCGGGTTTTCAATCCACCGAGACGTTTTTTTTAGGCGAAGTATTTCTTGACTACGTCAACATTTTTGGGGTAGGAAAATTCCTCTCCATCCATGGTTGCGAGTCTCAAGGCGCCGCCTGAGAAAGCTTTCTTGACCACATAGGGGCCGTCATAATTCGGAGTCCACTTGCCTTGGGAATCAGTGAGAAATGATTGTATCTTCTTGAGCACCAGGTCTCCTTTCCTGAAGACGGGAGGTCGGACCTTTTTGTCAAACACCATCTTCATTCTCTGTTGATACAACTGACCATGGCATAGTGCCATTATTCGCTTTTCTTCGATCAGATTCAGTTCGTCATGTCGACTTTGACACTATTCGGCCTCTGTTAGCTTGGCCTCCATTAATACCCGGATTGATGGGATCTCTACTTCTATGGGAAGCACTGCCTCCATGCCATATACTAGAGAGAAAGGGGTTGCCCCTGTTAAAGTACGGACAGATGTGCGGTAACCGTGAAGAGCAAATGGTAGCATCCCGTGCCAGTCTTTGTAGGTTACAACCATCTTCTGAATAATCTTCTTAATGTTATTGCCAGCTGCTTCTACCGCTCCGTTCATCTTAGGTTGGTAGGGAGATGAGTTATGATGTTCGATCTTGAACTCAGCACACAATTCTTTCATCATCTTATTGTTCAATTTAGATCCATTATCAGTAATGATCTGGCTTGGAACACCATAACGGCAGATGAGATTGTTTTTGATAAATTGGACCACCACTTGTCGGGTTACATTGGCGTATGATGCTGCTTCGACCCACTTGGTGAAGTAGTCAATGGCTACCTGGATGAACCGATGTCTGTTTGAAGCTTTGGGTTCAATCATGCCAATCATGTTGATTCCCCATGTGGAAAAAGGCCATGGGGAAGAAAGAACTTTGAGATGCGTTGGCAGTACATGGATTTTGTCAGCATATATCTGACACTTGTGACACCTCCTCATGTACTTGTAGCAGTCGGATTCCATGGTCAACCAGTAGTACCCTGCTCTTAGAATTTTTCTCGCCATTGTGTGTCCGTTGGCATGAGTGCCAAATGATCCTTCGTGAATTTCTTTTATCAGAATGTTTACTTCTGGTCTGTCTACGCATCGGAGCAAGACCATGTCGAAATTCCTCTTATAGAGTGTATCACCGCTTAAGAAGAAGCTGCCACCCAGCCTTCTGAGGGTCTTTCTGTCTTTTCTGGATGCCCTAGGTGGGTATTGTTGTTTCTGAAGGAAGCATTTGATATCATGATACCAAGATTTGTTGTCTATGACCGCTTCGATCGTGAAGATGTAGGCGGGCCGTTCAAGGCGCATTACGTCAATCCTAGGTATGTCATTCCATTGACCTACACTAATCATGGAAGAGAGAGTGGCTAGTGCATCAGCCATGTGATTCTCTTCATGAGGGATATGATGAAACTTGATTCTGTTGAAGAATGGTAACAACCTTCTCGCGTAATCTTTGTAAGGAATCAATCCTGATTGGTAGGTGTTCCAATCTCCTTTGATTTGATTGATAACCAGGGCTGAGTCTCCATACATATCCAAGTTCTTAATCCTTAATTCAATCGCTTCTTCGAGACCCATGATACAAGCTTCGTATTCGGCCTCGTTGTTTGTACATTTGAATGTCAGTCGGGCGATGAAAGGAATGTGGGCACCCCGAGGTGTTATGATGATTGCCCCAATTCCATTTCCATAATGATTGACAGCTCCGTCAAAAATAAGTCCCCATTGGGAACCCGGTTCTGGCCTTTCACTGGGTAGTGGTTCATCGCAATCTTTCATTTTCAAGTACATGGCATCTTCATCTGGGAAGTCAAACCCGACTGATTCTCAATCGTCAATTGGTTAATGAGCCAAATGATCAGCTAAAATACTTCCTTTGACGGCTTTTTGAGCATGGTACTCAATGTCGTATTCTGATAACAACATCTGCCAACGGGCCATTCTTCCCGTGAGAGCAGACTTTTCAAAGACATACTTGATCAGATCCATTTCGGAGATTAACCAAGTAGTGTGACAAATCATGTACTGGCGAAGATGTTTGGCTGCCCAAGCCAGAGCACAGAAAGTTTTCTCAAGCATAGTGTACCGAGTCTCGCAGTCGGTAAATTTCTTGCTCAAATAGTAAATGGCAGATTCTTTTCTTTTTGTTTCATCTTGTTGGCCAAGTACACAACCCATTGAGTCTTCCAAGACTGTTAAATATATGATCAGTGGTCTTTCTTCCACTGGAGGTGATAGAATTGGTGGGTTCAACAAGTATTCCTTAATACTGTCGAAGGCGGTTTGGCAGTCTTTTGTCCATACACAGTCCTGATTCTTTTTTAGTAATTTGAAGATTGGCGCACATGTCGCAGTCATAAGGAATATAAATCTGGAAATGTAGTTCAGACATCCCAGGAATCCCCTGACTTGTTTTTCAGTCTTTGGAGAAGACATTTCTTGAATGGCCTTGACCTTGTCAGGATCAACCTCAATTCCTTTCTGGCTGATGATGAACCCTAACAGTTTTCCTGAGCGGACACCGAATGTGCACTTATTGGGATTCAAACGGAGTTTGTACTTTCTCAGACACTCGAATAGTTTTAACAGGTGGGTCACATGCTCCTCTTCTATCTCAGATTTGGCAATCATATCATCGACATACACTTCGATTTCTTTGTGTATCATGTCATGAAACAGAGTAGTCATGGCCCTTTGATAGGTTGCTCCGGCATTCTTCAAACCGAACAGCATTACCTTGTAACAAAAAGTTCCCCATGGGGTGATGAATGAAGTTTTCTCCATATCTTTCGGCGCCATTTTGATTTGATTATAGCTCGAGAATCCATCCATGAAAGAGAATACTTTAAACTTTGTTGTACTGTCTACCAGCATGTCTATGTGCGGTAGGGGAAATTCATCCTTTGGACTGGCTTTGTTCAGATCCCTATAATCCACGCACATTTTGACTTTTCCGTCCTTTTTTGGAACTAGTACTTTGTTGGCTAGCCATTGAGGATATTCTGATGTGGCGAGGAAACCCGCGTCAATCTGCTTTTGTACTTCCTCTTTGATTTTGATGGCCATGTCTGGATGAGTCCGTCTTAGTCTTTGTTTTATCGGCAGACATTCTGATCTTAACGGTAGATGATGTTCCACAATGCTGGTATTCAACCCTGGCATATCCTGATAGGACCAAGCGAATACATCGGGAAACTCTTTGAGAAGCTTTATCAAACTTTCTTTGATAGTTGGACTGAGTAGTGCCCCAATCTTGACTTCTTTTCTCTCTTCTTCTGAACCCAAGTTGACCGTTTCCAACGGCTCTTTGTAAGGTTTAATGGACCCTTCCTCTTTCCTGAGTAATCAGGATATCTCTTCTAGAATTTCCTCGTCATCTCCTTCTTCAGCCTGAAATACCGGGAATTCAAAATTGGGAGAAGGCATTGGATCGTATGTTTCAATGGGGTTCAAAATTTCCTCGTCATCTGCATGACGTGATGATTTGTTTTTTTAGAAGAGATAGAGAAAAATGCAAGAGTGTTGTGCAGTGTAATTTCTGAAAAAATGCTTGTTTTTATTATTTGAGTTATTTTTTAGGATTACCATTTTCTGAAAAAGCGAAAAGAGAAAACAGCAATAAATGCAAAAATTACAGAACGACGTTATTTTATTTATGATCTTGTCGATCCTTGAAACTACAACTCTATAAAACAAAACCTTGTCGCTTTGGGCAAAGCGAAGAGGTACATTTACAGAAAGTGAGCCCTATCAAAACATTCGTTTCACTTGGGCAGGGTGAAAGGTTAAAGTAAAGATGGCAATTACTTAGACTTATGAACGACTTTCGGAACGTTGACAGCAACCCATTGGCGGCGAACTCCTCGGTGAATCACAAAGTTTGGTACTTTCCTTCTTGATTTGTCTTCAGAAATAACGCTAATTTCTGGTGGAGCAGGATCGTTTGAATCTGTCTCCCAGGCAGAGTTGTTGTAGGAGGATTCTTCAGCTATATCTTGCACAGTGTTTGCACTCTTAGGTGGATCTCCCCATCCAGTGGGCTGGATGTCTTCGAGCCTGATACGAGAGCTTTCGGGAGCGGTGTACTTGACCAAAAAGTCGAATTTGCCACTCGGTTGTCCTAAGATGCCCCACACCTCTTTGGAACTGGAGGAGTCATCTCTTTCGATGACGTTGACCTCGGGAAAAGCATAGTTAATGAACTTCTGCCCTGCAATCTTGGCAAATTCATCGTCGTGCTAGATATTTTCTGAATGCCCTGAGTAATGATCCCATGATTCGGTGGGACACAGGTATTCTTTTCAATGATGCTCAGCTGATATGTATCGTTGGGCTAATTCTTTTGCCCCAAGTCTCCTGGGTACGGCTGCCAGATAGGCAGGCCTTCCATTGGGCCATAATAGTCATGGTCAAAGTTGTCTTTCATTAGAGTTTCCTCCTCTAATGAGTTTGGTGGAGCATGGCATCCTTCCGGATCCTAATCTCCTTATATCATTTTGACATCTGACCTTGGTATATATCTTGGACTCTGTGCGGGATAGAAGAATGGCGTAGGCACCTCCCCCTGAGACATATAACCTTCCTCGTTAAGATAGGACTTTCACTCTTCATCTGTATCGGAGGAATCACCCTCGTTGATGGTATGTACTTCTTGAGATACTGGGTGGAGGAAACCTCCACTGTGGAAGAAGTTTTGAATAGGACGAAGACTTTCATCATTAGCAGTAGTCTGGGTACAGTTTGAGGAAAAACCAAGACCTTTCTTCGTCTTGTTATCATTAGGAATGACAAGTTGTCCCCATCCTTTTGCACTGTTACTTTTGATTACTTCGAGAGCATCTTTGTACGAGGAAATCGATGTTCCTCTTTCTGATTGGTTGTTATTGCTCACTGAAATTGCTTGGAACTGGGTTCCTACAACCTCCTCTGGTTCTACACAAGTGGACGATGATAAGTAACTCACGATCAAGCCTTACTCTTCACAGACTGTGACTAGTTGTCGTTCTTGACGAACTTCAGCTTCTGGTGAAGTGTCGAAGTGGCTGCCCCAGCTTTGTGTATCCAAGGTCTTCCTAATAAGTAGTTGTATGCTGCCCGGATGTCCATGACCTGGAAAGTGACTTGGAAAGTGTGAGGAATGATATTTATGGGAAGATCGACTTCGCCGATAACTATTTTTCGGGATCCGTCAAATGCTTTGACGATGACCTCACTGCCTCTCATCGGAGATCCTTGGTATGATAATCGCATCAGAGTAGACTTGGGCATAACATTTAGAGCTGATCTGGTGTCTACCAGCACGCTGGCTAAAGCATCGTCCTGGCAGTTGACTGTAATATTGAGTGCCATATTATGATTCTGGCCCTCTTCCGGCAGTTCCTCATGACTAAATCCCAAGTTGTTGCAGGAAGTGATGTTGGAGATGATGCTGTCAAATTGTCTTATTGTTACATCTTATTCCACAAAGGCTTGCTCTAAGACTTTCTGTAGAGCTTCCCTGTGAGCCTCGGAACTGAGTAAAAGAGATAGCACCGAGATTTTTGAAGGAGTTTGCAACAGCTGATCATTAATGTTGTATTCACTCTTCTGGATGAGCTTCAGTATCTCATCGTTGTTCTTTGAAAGGTCGGGATCACAGGATTGACCGACTGGTTGATCAAGAACTTCAGTTTGAGGTTCCTTTTCTTTGTTGGGTTCTCCAACTCCTTGGTTGAAGATTCGACAGCTCCGTGTTACCCGACTGATGTCTGCAATATTCACGATGGAGGGCAATGGAACTTCTTTTCCATTCTCAATTGTTGTTGCACCGTATTTGTAAGGGATAGCCTTATTAGACCTGTATGGTACTGGTCCCGAAAGATAGATAACTACAGGGGCCTTTTGATTTTTCTAACCATCGTAGCCGGCCTCAATTGGTTCGAGGTTGAGAATCTTTCCATTATCAAGGGGAACTCTTGATTCATGGAGTAAAGGGATTATGGCACACACATCTTTGGCCATTTCTCGCTTAGGGATCAAGACAACATCTTTGCCTTGATTAGGATAATAGTCTGACATTGAACCAGAGCTTGACCATGGTTGAATCTTCTTATGGTCCAACTGACTTTGAAGGGTTTCTCGCATGAGGTAGCATCCTTGATTATCCTCTGAGCAGACTCTATAGCGCTCATAGTTGTGTGGTGGCACCCGGCCACGTCCATTTTGTATGCAGTGTAACCTCACTAGATCTATTTCCATTGATCGAACATCCTGACTTTGATGCCTAGTAGGGTTCCCGTCGATCATACTGACTTATTGTGTGTCTTTATCTAGATAAATCGGAAGCCACCAGTGGTTTAACAAGTGTTGCAGTGTCCTTTGAATGAGTGCACATCCTTGGTCACTCTTACGACACACCTTACAATTCTGATACTCATGTGAAGTCAGAAAACCGAGCTGAACTTGCTTAGTGTGTAATTCCACCAAGCTGGTATTCATCAAGCGAATATCAAAAATTTGAATCATATTAACTTGATACTGACTTCCATCGCGGTAATCCTGAATCCATCCAAGATCCATCTGATGTTGGAGGGCCTCTTGTACAAAAGAGCATCTCTGATTGTTTACCGAGCAGATAGGATAGGAATCATAATCGTGCCATGGCAGATCATGATGTTGGCTTTGCCTTGAGTGCATTGCCACCAAGTTGACATTCATTGCACGGATGTCGTGGTTCTGAATGATATTGGAATTTGTATAAGTCATGTTGACTTCACGAATTCGGTTATCTTGGATCCATCCGAGATCCATCTGTTCTTGTAGAGCGGACTGCACCACAGAACATCCTTGATCGTTTTTAGAGTAGATATCACACCGGTGATAGTTGTGAGATAGTACATGCCCGTATCCACTTTGTTTAGAATGCATCTTGACCAAGTTGGTTCCTAATAAGAGTACATCGTGAATTTGATAGCTGTGCTTAAACACTTCCTCTATCAAATTTACCGCAGCTTTCTCATGTTGAGGCAACGGGTTCGTCTGAACATTTAGATTTGTATCCTTGAAGGATAAGACCCTGTTCCTGACAAGCTTCTGCAGATCGGATTTGAAGGTGAGATAGTTTTCTATGTTATGCCCTGGTCCTCCTTGGTGGTAAGGGCAAGTCTGATCCGCTTTGAACCAAAAAGGAAGATTCTCTGGTATTATAAGAGGAGACCTGGTATGGACGTGCCCTTTGACCAGTAGTAGTGGAAAAAGTTCTGCGTACTTCATTGGTATAGGGTCAAACCCTGGTGGTCGCATTGTACGGTTGCTGTTGTATTGAGGACGAGCCTGCTGAAGAGACTGTTGCGTCCTTTGCTGATATTGTTGCGGATTTGGTTGGCTCTGAGCAACCTGAGGTTGATACGTTGAGACAGGCACAGGGTTGATAGCAGGAGTTATAACTGCTACTGGTTGGTACCACCGTCTTTGCTTTCCGAGAGAGATATTGCCAATATCTTGCTCTTTTTTGTAGGGAGAGCACTACCGTATCTTTTGGTACTGCTTGATGGTCCAGTGTCTTTAAATAAACGTCTTTCTCGGACTTCTTCCTCAAGACGAACTCCCATGCCCACCATCTCAGTGAAGTCACTGGGTGCACTGGCAACTATTCTGTTGTAGTAAAATGAGCTTAAGGTTTTCAAGAAGATCTTTGTCATCTCTTTTTCCTCAAGAGGTGGACAAATCTGGGCGGCAATTTCACGCCATCTTTGAGCATATTCCTTGAAGGTTTCCTTATCCTTCTGTGACATGGCTTAAAGTTGATCTCTGTCCGGTGCCATGTCTAGGTTATACTTATACTGCTGAACAAAGGCAGCGCCAAAATCTCTGAAAGTGACGATCTTAGTGCGGTTTAAACCCATGTACCATTTGAGTGTAGCATCGGTTAAACTATCTTGGAAATAGTGGATTAGTAGCTGTTGGTTCTCTGTCTGAGTTGACATCCTCCGAGCGTACATCCTCCAGGAATTGTTCCTGGAATCCCCTCATTATGTCGTCTATACTTTCATTTCCACCTGAGGGTATCTATGGAATCTGCCCTTCTGGGACAGTGTGTACCACAGGTGGTGGTATAGTCATTACGGCAGTGACTCTTGGAGCTTCCCTTTCCCGAAGTTTGTAACCTTCAGGAGTTGCTGTCATGCCCCTTGCATCTTCGCTTTCCCGAAGTTTGTAACCTTCAGGCCCAGCGGTTCCTGCTACAGTTTTTGGATCTTCTGTGATCGGCAGAATATATCCTTCTGGGATATATTTAATAGGCATGCCCCAGGAACGATCTTTAGGTATGTTATAGCGAGGATCATACTTTTCCACTATAGGCGTTGAGGTGATCTCTGAGATCACAGTCCTTTGTATCTGGGCTATTACTAGAGCTTGCATGTCATTGTGAAGTTTCCTCAGATCTTCTTTCAGAGCGTCGAGTTCTTCTCTCAACTCTCTGTTCTCTTCCTCGAGATTATCCATTTTCTTTTATCGATTGGCCTAAGTATTATACGAATGAGACAACTTTACTTTGGAATTGAGAAACAAACGTGAGATTCATAGGAAAGAAGAAAGCGTTATGTGAGAATGATGAATGATATACAATGATTATATTAATATTTATTTTTTTTGTTTAATCAAAATAAACTTCAACAACTGGATTGCAAATATCATACAGTGGGGAAACCCCATTTTATTGAATTCAAAGAATGCGGAAATGGAAATACAGTAATTTACAAAGTGCTGTAAAAGGAAATCTCTAAACTTATGGATCCTGAGTCCTCTTTGAGGAGAGCTCAGATGCTGGTTCTGGTATTTTCCTTTTCTTTGATCGGGGCTCTTGAGCCGTTGTCGGGTTGTCATTCCTTTGCCAAGTGAAAGGAGCGAGCAAATTCCTTTGGTCTTCTTGATTCTCTACAGCATGATGCTCTAAAATCTTGATCAGAGCATCTTTTTCTTTTAACAGTTGTTGTATTTTGTTACACTCCACACAGAGAATACGGTACTTGTTCTTCCAAGATTTCTTTTCCCGTTGAACTTTGTTGAGAGTAACCTGAAGCTATTCCGTATCAGACATAAAATAAAGGACACATTCCTTTAACGGAAGAACTTCTTGACGAGGGTAAGGGATCCTCAGCTTGAGAGCTCTAGTTTGTACCCAATGAAGATAAGGTTCCACAGAGACACAGTCTGGTTTTCCTAGAGACTCTCTTCCTTTTCTGTGAACATGTTTCCAGGCATGCACTATTTCTGTTTTTAGTGCCCTTGATGATCTGCAAGTGCACAGATTTATCGAAGTAATATAAAAGATTGTCGAACCCACAGAGACCAATATCAACCTACTGTAATCTATCGTTGTGATGTAAAGCTAAGGCTAATGATTAAAATGGCACGAACGGAAATATAAATGCTAATTACTAAAGGTTTGAAAATAATACTAAAATGAGCCCGAAATATGATTCAGTGTTCCTAAGGGACTTGTAGAATACAGGTACTAATTATGATTATATGCCTATTCCATAGAATATACCAACTTAAAGGCTCCGCCTCACGCTCTCACGATCTTAACTAAAGCCATACTTCTTAATCCCAAGATTTTGCTCTCGCTCACCCGGTAACTAAGAAACACACTTTGAAAGCCAACAATATCCTAATCAACATCTAAAAGGCTCTCGCTGTATTTAGATATGATGCCTTATTCCTACTATCCGGTTCGCTCCTCACGCTCTCGCGAATCTCGGTTCAAACCTTTATATGCTTCTCACTCTCATGACAAAGCAATGTTAAATAACTTCTCACTCTCATGACAAAGCTACTTAAATTACGCATAGAAATTATAACCAAAACGACATACAATCGTGATTTCGTACTTAATACATCTACGGAGTCCCGTCGGTAACGACGGTTCTCATACGTCGGACTCAAGACAATTTAACTAGACATGGAATTAAATATAAACAAACTAAACATGATAAACATAATTAAGGACAACATGCTTGAACGATTATAGAATACGATAACAATAATAATAAAGCGATAAATAAAGAACCTGTAAATGCGGGAAAATAAATGGAGACTTGAATTAAATGGAATTAGAAATACTTTTAATAATATGACGGCAAGATTAATGATCCAAGAGTACAACAAAAATAGAATACAAACTAGTGTGACAATCCCTCAATGTGAGTTACTGTCACTTTTACAAGTGAATATATGCCTAAGACTACGAAACAAATTTGACAGCGCTTCCGCGCAAACTTGGATACAAATGCAGACCTACAAGGGTATATATATAGAGGAAAAATGGCTCCAAGAAGGCCTCGCATGAATTTGAATTCAAACCAAGCAAAACTGTCAAACTGCCTCTGCAAAACTGCTCCCGCGCATAATGGCGACCACCGTATGCCTAATGGCGACCACCGTATGCCTAATGGCGACCGCCATTAGTTCAAAAGGTGATTTCCCTCCTTTTTTGGGACATGGGGAACGCCTTTCTCCTCTGTAGGGGCAAATGGCGATTAAACATGGGGAGGCCAAAACTTGCATTTTTGCTGTTTTTCTT
Source organism: Lathyrus tuberosus (assembly GCA_022829125.1). Classification (NCBI taxonomy): domain Eukaryota; kingdom Viridiplantae; phylum Streptophyta; class Magnoliopsida; order Fabales; family Fabaceae; genus Lathyrus; species Lathyrus tuberosus. The sequence goes on along the minus strand of JALAZF010000289.1, from coordinate 3,539,321 downwards.
CACTCTTCAGCTCTGTTTTTGCTCTTTTTTCCATACTTGCCGATTAAACACCTATCGACATAAAAACAAAGGAAAACATAATAAATCAAAGTAAATAGTATGAAAGACTCGATAAAACGGTACTAAAAGTGCGCGTAATGAATCGGAAAATACGATACGAAATCGAGTTATCAACACCCCCACACTTAAACCATTGCTTGTCCTCAAGCAATCAGCCAACACAGTAAAAAGAAAATAAGCACAGTTCTAAACATAGGCACAACGAGACTCTAATCATACGTGGTTGCTAGGCTAATGTTTGATCGATAGGTACTAAATAGTGAAAACAAGGATATCGTAACGACACATTTCCACATTTGGGGACAAAGACTCCCTTCCTATGCAATACTAATTTAAATCATGACATTATAACTCGACCTACATCCTTTATCCTACTTCACCTCTTTTTCATTCTCGCACAATCACATTAAGCCCGTTATCCTTTGTACTTACAAGGTAAGCGAACCTGTTTGTGTTATATGATATCGACATTCAAAATTTTTTCTTTTTTTTCACATTATGTTTTCTTTTGCTTACGAATTTCAAGAGTTCAAACCTTTAGGCTAAATGGTCGGGTGAGGACCACCTAACTTAGCGGGAACATGTCTTTCATTCGTTTTTTCTATAAAAATCACATTATTCAAATTTTTGAGATCAACACATATTTGCATCGGTTCGTTACTTAGTTTGTACATAAGGATGGTGCTGACTGCTAGTATAAACTAATCAAGAGGCTACTTCTAAGAAACTAGGCATAAGGTCTTGGCATAATGTCTATTTAAATCAATATCACATACTTAGGGAATCTAAGGTGTAGGAACGATACTGATATTTACAAAACTTTCCCAAGTCTATCTAACATAGCCTAAACAGCCTATATACTTTCAGAGTGTCGTACCATGAATCGAAACAAAAAATAGTTGGAGGTTAAATTTTTTTTAAATTTCGGGGAAATTGAATAACAAGCGAAAACCACGCATAAAGACTCGACAGCACATGTAATGACTCGACAAAACATTAAAAACAAATAAAATTCCTAAAAGCAATAAATAAACTAGAAAATGATAAATCAAACGAAAAAGCGGTAAAATTAAAGCGATAAAGTTCCTCCCCCACACTTAAACCAAACATTGTCCTAAATGTTTTGATAAAAGGTGGAGAAAGGAAAGATAGAACCTGTATGAATGCTACTGCGTGTCAAATCCTCGCTGATCCTTCCTTTGTTGTCCCTGTCTTCACTAGCTACTTATACTTTGGCGTCTGGCATTTTATGATATCTTCAATTACGCATTTCTTGAATCGGCTCATCATATCCGCCCGCTTCCGGAGGAAATACCTGCAAAAATGTTAGAAAGATATGGTGCAGTGTGTGCAGGTGGAACATGACTAAGAGAAGAATGAGGAAGAGGTGAGTTACTGACAGGAGAGACATGCTCTCTCCTATCATACTCATCGTCGGTGTCACCACCAGCAGTGACATTCGTAGGAATATCCGTGGGCACAAGCTCATCTGCAGGATCGTGAATTTTTTGCCTAAATGTAGCTAAGACATGACAAGCAATACATTTCTTTATTTTCTGCAAACACAAACAATAAAAGGAAAACATTAAATTAAAATCTCGTGGGTTGCCTCCTACGTAGCGCTTTGTTTAACGTCGATAGCTCGACGGATAATAATCTTCGATTTCCATGGCCACTTATCAACCCATCTCACATATCCCTCACCTTTTCTTTTCTTCCTTCTGTGGGGTGGTTCGTTCTTTTGAATATGTGGTGGTGGTTCTGGATCTATCCTAAGTATCAACTTTTCTAGTTCGGGCTTAGTTCTTTCATCCACCACCTCAAAGTCTAACCTTACCCTCTTAACAGTAATGATATCCCTAGTTTCATGGTCCTCAAATTTTCTCTTTTTATGCAAGAACTCAGACAAAGGTGCATCGGTGTGGATATTTTCCAATACCTCCACATATGTTTTGGATATGGAGTCTACCTTAACTTCTACAAACCTTTGCGGGAAAGAAATTTCTGGGGTATAGGGAGGTGGAACAATAATAGATGCTTCCTTCTCTACCTCTTCGACAACCTCCCTTTCGGGTGGCGTCGGTGGAATTTTCTCAATCTCTATGCTTTTCTCACCATAACTCTCCTCAAATTCATTATGACTCTCATTAGGATTTTCGATTTGTTTTTCACTACTAGTTGTTACAACATCCACATATCTCTCAAAGGAGTGTCCTATAGGTGTTTGGGCAAGCAGAGAGATTTGAGTCTACAATGCCTCCGTGTGAGTTGCGAGGGACTCGACCACAGTGCTCATCTGCCTAAAGGTTTTATAAGTATCGAGATGTTGTTTTCTAAACTCTTCATTCTGGAGAGTTTGTGTCTCCACAAAGCGCTCCATCATAGATTCTAGCCTAGAATTAGTTGTTGTTTCAATGAAATCCTCCATTTATTTTTCGAGGTTGGAATTATGGGATTCTTGTGGTTCCTCAAAATACTGGTTACGGTAATCGTAGAGGAAATTTGGTTGAGAGTGAGTGAGCGTCACATTAAAATCCTCCATTAATAATTCAAGGTCGGGATTATAGGATTCCTGTGGTTCCCCAAAATATTGGGAGTGGTAATTGTAAAGGAAATTTGGGTTATACATAGTATTTTTTTCACCAACAAAAGTGCCATAGTCTATGCGATGCAACAAAGAAATCACAATATTGACCGTTGGTCCCCGGCAACGGCGCCAAAAACTTGATGCTCCGCAAGTGCACGAATTTATCGAAGTAATATAAAAGATTGTCGAACTCACAGAGACCACTGTCAACCTACTGTAATCTATCGTTGCGATGTAAAGCTAAAGCTAATGATTAAAATGGCATGAACGGAAATATAAATGCTAATTACTAAAGGTTTGAAAATAATACTAAAATGAGCCCGAAATATGATTCAGTGTTCCTAAGGGACTTGTAGAATACAGGTACTAATTATGATTATATGCCTATTCCGTAGCATATACCGACTTAAAGGCTCCGCCTCACGCTCTCACGATCTTAACTAAAGCCATACTTCTTAATCCCAAGATTTTGATCTCGCTAGCCCGGTAACTAAGAAACACACTTTGAAAGCCAACAATATCCTAATCAACATCTAAAAGGCTCTCGCTGTATTTAGATATGATGCCTAATTCCTACTATCCGGTTCGCTCCTCACGCTCTCGCGAATCTCGGTGCAAACCTTTATATGCTTCTCACTCTCATGACAAAGCAATGTTAAATAACTTCTCACTCTCATGACAAAGCTACTTAAATTACACATAGAAATTATAACCAAAACGACATACAATCGTGATTTCGTACTTAATACATCTACGGAGTCCCGTCGGTAACGACGCTTCTCATACGTCGGACTCAAGACAATTTAACTAGACATGGAATTAAATATAAACAAACTAAACATGATAAACATAATTAAGGACAACATGCTTGAACGATTATAGAATACGATAATAATAAAGCGATAAATAAAGAACCTGTAAATGCGGAAAAATAAATGGAGACTTGAATTAAACGGAATTGGAAATACTTTTAATAATATGACGTCAAGATTGATGATCCAAGAGTACAACAAAAATAGAATACAAACTAGTGTGACAATCCCTCAATGTGAGTTACTGTCACTTTTACAAATGAATATGTGCCTAAGACTATGACACAAATTTGACAGCGCTATCGCGCAAACTTGGATACAAATGCAGACCTACAAGGGTCTATATATAGAGAAAAAATGGGTCCAAGAAGGCCTGGCACGAATTTGAATTCAAACCAAGCAAAACTGTCAAACTACCTCTGCAAAACTGCTCCCACGCATAATGGCGACCACCGTATGCCTAATGGCGACCGCCATTAGTTCAAAAGGTGATTTACCTCCTTTTTTGGGACATGGCGAATGCCTTTCTCCTCTGTAGGGGCAAATGGCGACCGCCATTCAGTTGGGGAGGCCAAAACTTGCATTTTTGTTGTTTTACTTCATTCTTCAGCTCTGTTTTCGCTCTTTTTTCCATACTTGCCGATTAAACACCTGTCAACATAAAAACAAAGGAAAACATAATAAATCAAAGAAAATAGTATGAAAGACTCGATAAAACGGTACTAAAAGTGCGCGTAATGAGTCGGAAAATACGATACGAAATCGAGTTATCAACACCCCCACACTTAAACCATTGCTTGTCTTCAAGCAATCAGCCAACGCAGTAAAAAGAAAATAAGCACAGTTCTAAACATAGGCACAACGAGACTCTAATCATACGTGGCTGCTAGGCTAATGTTTGATCAATAGGTACTAAATAGTGAAAACAAGGATATCGTAACGACACATTTCCACATTTGCGGACAAAGACTCCCTTCCTATGCAATACTAATTTAAATCATGACATTATAACTCGACCTACATCCTTTATCCTATTTCACCTCTTTCTCATTCTCGCGCAATCACATTAAGCCCGTTATCCTTTGTACTTACATGGTAAGCGAACCTGTTTGTGTTATATGATCTCGACATTCAAAATTTTTTCTTTTTTTTCACATTATGTTTTCTTTTGCTTACGAATTTCAAGAGTCCGAACCTTTAGGCTAAATGGTTGGGTAAGGACCACCTAACTTAGCGGGAACATGTCTTTCATTCGTTTTTTCTATAAAAATCACATTATTCAAATTTTTGAGATCAACACATATTTGCATCGGTTCGTTACTTAGTTTGTATATAAGGATGGTGTTGACTGCTAGTATAAACTAATCAAGAGGCTACTTCTAAGAAACTAGGCATAAGGTCTTGGCATAATGTCTATTTAAATCAATATCACATACTTTGGGAATCTAAGGTGTAGGAATGATACCGATATTTACAAAACTTTCCCAAGTCTATCTAACATAGCCTAAACAACCTATATACTTTCAGAGTGTCGTACCATGAATCGAAACAAAAAATAGTTGGAGGTTAAATTTTTTTAAAATTTCGGGGAAATTGAATAACAAGCGAAAACCACGCATAAAGACTCGACAGCACATGTAATGACTCGACAAAACATTAAAAACAAATAAAATTCCTAAAAGCAATAAATAAACTAGAAAATGATAAATCAAACGAAAAAGCGGTAAAATTAAAGCGATAAAGTTCCTCCCCCACACTTAAACCAAACATTGTCCTAAATGTTTTGATAAAAGGTGGAGAAAGGAAAGATAGAACCTGTATGAATGCTACTGCGTGTCAAATCCTCGCTGATCCTTCCTTTGTTGTCCCTGTCTTCACTAGCTACTTATACTTTGGCGTCTGGCATTTTATGATATCTTCAATTACGCATTTCTTGAATCGGCTCATCATATCCGCCCGCTTCCGGAGGAAATACCTGCAAAAATGTTAGAAAGATATGGTGCAGTGTGTGCAGGTGGAACATGACTAAGAGAAGAATGAGGAAGAGGTGAGTTACTGACAGGAGAGACATGCTCTCTCCTATCATACTCATCGTCGGTGTCACCACCACCAGCGACATACGTAGAAATATCCGTGGGCACCAGCTCATCTCCAGGATCGTGAATTTTTTGCGTAAATGTAGCTAAGACATGACAAGCAATACATTTCTTTATTTTCTGCAAACACAAACAATAAAAGGAAAACATTAAATTAAAATCTCGTGGGTTGCCTCCCACGCAGCGCTTTGTTTAACGTCGATAGCTCGACGGATAATAATCTTCGATTTCCATGGCCACTTATCAAGCCATCTCACATATCCCTCACCTTTTCTTTTCTTCCTTCTGTGGGGTGGTTGGTTCTTTTGAATATGTGGTGGTGGTTCTGGATCTATCCCAAGTATTAACTTTTCTAGTTTGGGCTTAGTTCTTTCATCCACCACCTCAAAGTCTAACCTTACCCTCTTAACAGTAATGATATCCCTAGTTTCATGGTCCTCAAATTTTCTCTTTTTATGCAAGAACTCAGACAAAGGTGCATCGGTGTGGATATTTTCCAATACCTCCACATATGTTTTGGATTTGGAGTCTACCTTAACTTCTACAAACCTTTGCGGGAAAGAAATTTGTGGGGAATAGGGAGGTGGAACAATAATAGATGCTTCTTTCTCTACCTCTTCGACAACCTCCCTTTCGGGTGGCGTCGGTGGAATTTTCTCAATCTCTTCGCTTTTCGCACCATAACTCTCCTCAAATTCATTATGACTCTCATTAGGATTTTCGATTTGTTTTTCACTACTAGTTGTTACAACATCCACATATCTCTCAAGGGAGTGTCCTATAGGTGTTTGGGCAAGTAGAGAGATTTGAGTCTCCAATGCCTCCGTGTGAGTCGCGAGGGACTCGACCACAGTGCTCATCTGCCTAAAGGTTTTATAAGTATCGAGATGTTGTTTTCTAAACTCTTCATTCTGGAGAGTTTGTGTCTCCACAAAGCGCTCCATCATAGATTCTAGCCTAGAATTAGTTGTTGTTTCAATGAAATCCTCCATTTATTTTTCGAGGTTGGAATTATGGGATTCTTGTGGTTCCTCAAAATACTGGCTAGCGTAATCGTAGAGGAAATTTGGTTGAGAGTGAGTGAGCATCACATTAAAATCCTCCATCAATAATTCAAGGTCGGGATTATAGGATTGCTGTGGTTCCTCAAAATATTGGGAGTGGTAATTGTAAAGGAAATCTGGGTGATACATAGTTTTTTTTTCACAAACAAAAGTTCCATAGTCTATGCGATGCAACAACGAAATCATAATATTGACCGTTGGTCCCCGGCAACGGCGCCAAAAACTTGATGCTCCGTAAGTGCACAGATTTATCGAAGTAATATAATAGATTGTTGAACCCACAGAGACCAATGTCAACCTACTGTAATCTATTGTTGCGATGTAAAGCTAAGGCTAATGATTAAAATGGCACGAACGGAAATATAAATGCTAATTACTAAAGGTTTGAAAATAATACTAAAATGAGCTCGAAATATGATTCAGTGTTCCTAAGGGACTTGTAGAATACAGGTACTAATTATGATTATATGCCTATTCCGTAGAATATACCGACTTAAAGGCTCCGCCTCACGCTCTCACGATCTTAACTAAAGTCATACTTCTTAATCTCAAGATTTTGTTCTCGCTCGCCCGGTTACTAAGATACACACTTTGAAAGCCAACAATATCCTAATCAACATCTAAAAGGCTCTCGCTGTATTTAGATATGATGCCTAATTCCTACTATCCGGTTCGCTCCTCACGCTCTCGCGAATCTCGGCGCAAACCTTTATATGCTTCTCACTCTCATGACAAAGCAATGTTAAATAACTTCTCACTCTCATGACAAAGCTACTTAAATTACACATAGAAATTATAACCAAAACGACATACAATTGTGATTTCGTACTTAATACATCTACGGAGTCCCGTCGGTAACGACGGTTCTCATACATTGGACTCAAGACAATTTAACTAGACATGGAATTAAATATAAACAAACTAAACATGATAAACATAATTAAGGACAACATGCTTGAACGATTATAGAATACGATAACAAGAATAATAAAGCGATAAATAAAGAACCTGTAAATGCGGGAAAATAAATGGAGACTTGAATTAAACGGAATTGGAAATATTTTTAATAATATGACGGCAAGATTATTTATCCAAGAGTACAACAAAAATAGAATACAAACTAGTGTGACAATCCCTCAATGTGAGTTACTGTCACTTTTACAAGTTAATATATGCCTAAGACTACGAAACAAATTTAACAGCGCTTCTGCGCAAACTTGGATACAAATGCAGACCTACAAGGGTCTATATATAGAGGAAAAATGGCTCCAAGAAGGCCTGGCACGAATTTGAATTCAAACCAAGCAAAACTGTCAAACTGCCTCTGTAGGGGCAAATGGCGAGCGTCATTCAGTTGGGAAGGCCAAAACTTGTATTTTTGCTATTTTTCTTCCCTCTTCAGCTCTGTTTTCGCTCTTTTTTCCATACTTGCCGATTAAACACCTGTCGACATAAAAACAAAGGAAAGCATAATAAATCAAAGTAAATAGTATGAAAGACTCGATAAAATGGTACTAAAAGTGCGCGTAATGAGTCGGAAAATACGATACGAAATCGAGTTATCAGCCCTGTCATTTTCTCCTTCTTTGAAGCAAAGACCTTCCAGATGAACATTACGCGGGACGTGTCTCATCGAGTATCCAAATTGACAACGGACTAAATCTGGATGATAGTTGATTCCTCCTTTAGTTCCTATGAGGGGTACATTAGGGAAGTTTCCACAACGGTCAATGATTCTGATCCCGTCATAGATTTGATTGTACCAATCGATGTCAGAGTTGGTAAGAGACATGATTCTCTGTGACCAACGCAGAGTACTCTTATGATCCCAAAAAGTGGCAGACTTAGGCAAATGGGAAGTAAACCATTTGTATAGCAGGGGTACATAGCATGTGATCATTCCTCCGCTATACAAATTCCTTAAGTGTATAGAATGATAAGTATCTGGGAGCAAGGTCGGTACAGGGTTTCCAATCAGAAAAATCTTAATTGCATTGATATCAACGAAGTTATCAATGTTGGGAAACAGAAATAACCCGTAGGTAAGCAAAACAAAGATGCTCTCAAAAGCAGTCACGTTCCCTATACTAGCAAAGTGTCGCGGTGAAAATTAGATACCATAGTTATTAGTGAACTAGGATCACATTTATTTCGACACCGACTTTGATTTATCCAAAGGAAAGGTTCAAGGTCAAAAACCTAAAAGGGGAGATCTAAGGTTCGGGGGTTGGTTACGCCTAGGGAAGGTATTAGCATTCTAAATGTCCGTAGTACTCTACGGGAGCCTCTCGTTTTATTATGTTATCTATTACTCACTTGCTAAGGGAATATGCTAAGAGAAATGACCTAAAGGTTGATGGCGATGCTTAGAAAGCATTCGACTTACAAGGAAAAAAATGACTCGATGTGAATCGATAGTTTATTTTGAAAAATGGTTTGAATATACAGGCGAGGAACAAAAATCAACACAACATTGTTACATTTATGAGTGCAGGATATGAGTGAGAGAATAGTCAGGACAAGAATCGAAATAAAAGTAAAAATTTTCCTTTTTAACTAATCAAAAGATAACTAAACATTTTTTTGGATTTTTGTTTATATTTAAAATTATTTGGCAAAATGACTAAACTAAATAATTTCTAACGAAACTATAAATCACATAGTAAACATAAACTAAATAATCTAAATTATAAATATAAATTAGATAGTTAACTTAAAACAAACCTAACAACTAAATAATTAATCTAAATAATCTAATTAACTAAATTAAAAATTAGACTAATTAATCCAAATTAAACCTAAATCCTAATTAAATTAAAAAAGCTAACTTCATATTAAAATCAGGGGATGTAAACATAATGATAGGGTGTTATATTTATTTTTAATAAAAATGGGCTTTACGGCATAAGCCCACCCGAGTTAGCATTTGAGAATGGAAAAGAGGGGGTCCCAAAATATCATACCCTCTCTCGTTTCCTTCCTTGCTCTCTCTTCCTCTCTCGCAAATGAAACCCTTCTCCCATCTCTCTCGCTGGAACAATATTGCCACGCCATGGCCAACCGGACGGCGACGGCAGCGATTGCTATACCCTTCCCCAATTCGCGATTTTCGTTTCTTCAACTATCTCTCCTTTCCCTCTCGCAAACCACCCCTATTATACTTTCTTTCTTGTTCGCTCAGTACTCTTTCAAATTGCAAGATTGCAACAATCCTTTAGAAAAATGGTGCATGATTGCATGTATCTTACATCTTCAATTTGCAACTTTGATCCGAGCTTCCCCCAGTGCATGATTGCATGATTGCATGTTCTCAACAGAGTGACCGAATTCATCTTGACAATTCCCTAAGTGAAGTCATGATGATCATCCCCAAGTGGAGTGCCCTCTTTTCCTCAGAGAAGTTTGCAGACTTGAAGCAGGACTTTGTTCCCATATGTGGTTTTCCATTCATCCCCAATGATGCTTCTATCTTGTAGAGATTGGCTGAGTATCCGTGTCGAGATGTTTATTTCATCTCCGGTTTGCTTCTCTTTGTCTGTTTTGTCAACATAAGCATAAGCATAACATACATTCGTTCATATAGATACATGGCATCTATGCATTTTGCATTTTGTGATGTTGTTTGTTCTTTCACTTTGGTTGCGTTTATCCCCAAGTGAATTGGGTTTGTCTTCTCCCTCCAAGTAGAGTCGTCAGCCCTAGGTAGAAAGAGCACATCCTTTCTAATTCCCCACTGAGTTCGATCCTCATGGAAGATGGTTGCTTTAGTTTTCTTTTCCATATTTGGATAAAGATAAACCTCAGTTGAGTTTATTCCTCACTGGATAGAGTCTTGCTTGACCGTTTCTCTTCAGTTATTTCCTGGATTGAACTTTGGTCCTTGACAATCACAATCTTTAAATCTCTCTAGGCTTGTGAACCTAGATCGAGCGTGCATTTATTTTTCACTTTGTCTCCCCGGAAAGAATCTGTTTGAAGATCACCATTAAAGACAAAATATTTCTCTAAGCAGTGTTATTACAACATTTTCTTGGAATTCATACCCAGACGACAAGTGGCAGCCTCTTTATTTGAGTAGCTTGTTTCGTTCTCAGGTTTTCTATTTGAATGGAAAATGGCAGTCTCTTTTCAAGAGAGTTTGTCTATCCCCAAAATTTATCAAGATCATCAACTTGTTCTCCATCAAATGGCATCTCTCCAGAAATCCGTCAGAGAAGTTTGTCTAAGACTTTACAGGTTTCCTCTTTATTTTGAGAATTCCTGTTACAAGGATTTTATTTTAAACTACAACATTATTGCTCCTCAGTGAAATTCTCCTAGTGAGTCCATTATTCAATATACTCCCATCAGATGGCGTCTCTCCGAGAAGTTTGATGAAGATTCTTACAGTTGATCTTTCTCTTTATTTGAGAAGACATGTTTTACAGATCAGCCGGCCTGCATCTTTTTGAATATCCCCAGTGATATTTCCTAATCCCCAGTAAGTTATGGATTCCCGCTGAAGTCTTTAATCTCCAGTGAAATTTCAATCCCCTGTGAAGATGATTTCCCACAAGTATTCACCTTTCCAGGAGGAATTCAAGACCTTTGCTCGAGGCAGACAACCTCGTAGCTTTTATTTCAAGACTTTGCTAGAGGCAGACAACCTCGTAGCTTTCAAGATTTTCTCGAGGCAGACAGCCTCGTAGTTTTATTTCAAGACCTTTGCTCGAGGCAGGCAACCTCGTAGCTTTTATTTCAAGACTTTGCTAGAGGCAGACAACCTCGTAGCTTTTATTTCAAGACTTTGCTAGAGGCAGACAACCTCGTAGCTTTTATTTCAAGACTTTGCTAGAGGCAGACAACCTCGTAGCTTTTATTTCAAGACTTTGCTAGAGGCAGACAACCTCGTAGCTTTTATTTCAAGACTTTGCTAGAGGCAGACAACCTCGTAGCTTTCAAGATTTGCTCGAGGCAGACAGCCTCGTAGTTTTATTTCAAGACTTTGCTCGTGACATACAACCTCACCGTATTTTATTTGAAAACCCGTTCATGGCATACAACCTTGAAGCGTTGGGGTAGTTTATTTACCCTTTCTAAATGGAGCATTTAGTTAAAGAAGAAGCTGAATCATATTTTGATCATTGGAAGCTTATTTTGGTTATTACCTTTGCTTAGGCTATCATATGTTTGATAGTAGGTAATATACCATATCTTTTTTGTCAGATACCTTTGCTTAGGCTGCCGTGTTTGGTAGTAGGTGATCCTTCTTTTCAAGTATATTACCTTTGCTTAGGCTATCATATGTTTGATAGTAGGTAATATGTCTGTCTTTTGGTCAGATACCTTTGCTTAGGCTACCAGGTTTGGTAGTAGGTCATCTTTCCATTTGTGTTTACCTTTGCTCAGGCTATCATATGTTTGATAGTAGGTAACTCGCCTTTCTTTTGGGACGGACACCTCTGCTTGGCTGCCACAAGTTGGCAGTAGGTGATCCTTCTTTTCCAGTCTATTACCTTTGCTTAGGCTATCGTGTTTGATAGTAGGTAATATGTCTTCACTTTGGTCAGACACCCTTGCTTAGGCTACCGTGTTTGGTAGTAGGTGATCTCTCCTTTCAGGTTATTACCTCTACTTAGGCTATCATATGTTTGATAGTAGGTAATATGTCTATCTTTTTTTGGTCAGATACCTCTGCTTAGGCTACCATGTTGGGTAGTAGGTCACCTTTCCTTTTGTGTTTACCTCTGCTTAGGCTATCATATTTGATAGTAGGTAATACACGTTATTTTTGGGTCGGACACCTGTACTTAGGCTACCATGTTTGGTAGTAGGTGATCTCTTCTCCCTAGTTTATTACCTCTGCTTAGGCTATCATGTGTGATAGTAGGTAATATACGTCCTCTTATTTCAATTGGATACCATTGCTTAGGCTACCAGCTGTTGGTAGTAAATTATCTTTCTTTTTCAAGTTTCTTGCCACATGTTTAAGCTACCCTGTGATTGTCAGTAGATAGTCCCTTCCCCCAGTGGAGTTAGATCTTTCCCCGTGGAGTCTTGCTAAGTTGTTCCTCGTCGGGTCTTCCATTCTTTAACTATGTTTCAGTGTTTTCTGTATATAGTTATCCCTTGTGACATTATTCCCCACAGGATCTCTGTCTTGCATTCATATCATATCATATGCATTTGTGGAATCTTAGGGCCAAAAATTGTGCATGTTTATATTTAAGTCTCTTCTATCACGTCGAGATGAAGATTTCAATCTCCATATCTTCGGATAGAAGAAACTTAAATAGGGGCATCTGTCATACCCTAATTTTTGACCATAAGATCCCACCATCTTTGTGCATATTCCTTGCATAGCTAACCAATTTATTAGACTTCGTTGGTATGTTTTCGTTTGTGAAATTAGGTTGTTGCAGAAGGTTCAAGGTCATGGAGGCTTTGTGTGTGCTCACTGTGATTGACAAGCTTTGGTATAAGGTTCTATGTCATATTTCAAGTGGAGTTCGGGTCATACTTCAAGTCATACTTCAAGGCGTTCTCGAGTTATAGGGCATTTGTAAGTCTGCTCAAAGTTGGGATGGGACTGTTCTTCTCAAGATTCGTTCTTGGGCCCTTCTAAAGAGGTTTTAAAGTGGGTGTTGGATCATCATTTCACAGACACTTGTAAGATACCTCAGGATTTCTCAGAGATTTCCAAAAGAAAGATTAGGGTTTTCTGTCTATTGGTTTTGGACATGGTCATTTGAGGACTGATTAAGATTTTTGTTGCAAGTCACATTATAAGTGGTATTTTCAGAGATTCCTCAAGACATGGTGCTTATGTCCATCTAAAGGATTGTTTGAATTTTGCCAACGTATTTCTTGTTGATCGTGGATTGAGATCTTATATGATTGATTTATGATTTAATTGAAGATTAAGGCCAACAGTTGTGGATTCGAGAATGTCTCGAGTGGCATCAAATTCTTAAGGCAAGGATGGAAGGTTTGGCATAATTGTCATGTTAAGTTCTAAGAGTGTTAATTGTTGTCAAAACTCACGATCGTTACAAAGGCACCCTCTGATTTCATGATTCTTTGGTGTTTGCTCTGAAGATTATAAAGTCCAATTTCAAGAAGTGATCTTGTATAGCATTTCAAGTTGGTATTCAAACGGGATTACACCATAAACTATTAAAAGTTTTTATGCAAAAGAGTTTTTGTTCGATTAAATTCCACTAAGTAGAAGATCCTTATTTTTGACAAAATTCAAGGTTCAAAGTTCAATTCAAGTCATTCTTCCAAGTTTTCATGAAAATCCCAGCTTGAAAAGAAAAGTTACAAGTTCAAGCCTTAAAGTTCAAGATTATTCATCACCATTCGAGTTTCCAAGTTACAAATGCAAGGAGATTGTATGTGATTTTCATCAAGTTTAATTCAAAAATTCAAGATTTATATTGTTCATTACAAGACAACTCAAAGCAAGCTACAATCTAAAGGAACGTAAATTGCAAATCCAAGGCATATGAAAAGACGCTACAGGCTCAAGCCAAATAGCCTTCGTGTGACAACCTTTCCTAAGCAAGGATTGAGTACAACCAAGTTTCAACATCCATTCAAAATGTTAAATAGTCATGACAAGATTAATTATTTATTTCAAGAAGCAAAAAGCAAACTCAAGTCATATATTGTGAAAGTACAAGATACAAGGAATTCAGCCCTAATGGACACCCCACGTAAGGAAAAGGGTGACAACCTTGACTCTATATGATACAAATATCCATCAAATCAATTTGTTATAAAAATGGTGTCACAAGCTTAGAATTAATAAAAAGGAGTGTGCATAGCGTCTTTATGAAAAGAATCATGCATTAGAGAATGCAAGCTGAAGATCTGCTCAAGTAAAGGTCCCATCCGATCCAAATGCCTGGATCCACTAGCCACTACTGATCCTGCTAAGGACATTCAATTCACGAAAATAAAGCAAATCGCGGATGACACTTTCCCTGCAAGCAAAAGGACCATTAAACATGTGTGTTCCTATAAAATCCTCATTAATCCACATTGAATGACAAGATGAAAATAGCAAAAAAAGCATGGCCCTGTTTCTTTCCAAAATGAGTTCAGACACAATAAGCATATTCGAACCAAAAAGGAAGATTATCATCATTTCAAATTGAATCAAATCCTCAAGCATTAATTTGGCCAAAATGAAAACAGAAAGACTTGATGGTACAATTACGGAAACAAGTATCAGCATTCATTCATGTATTTTTTCTGACCAAAACAGTTTCCAACACAATCTCATACATTGAATTTGGAATTGATTTTCCATGGCCTATAAAATACACACGTATTGGCAGTGAAGATTACAACAAAAACACGCAGAAAAATCACAAGAGATTCATAGCAAACAAATACACACATTCAGGACAGAGAGATTCACACACAATCAAAAGCAAAATTGCACAATTTGAACAAACACAAAGCTTCATCCACATATCATATACATGTACACGGCCGTGAAAAGCTCGCAGCATCGAATCTCCAAATTCTAAAGAGCTCACAATTATACAAGGTTCAAATTCACAGAATCAATTCAAGTCCACACGCAAGAATCAAGGAAACAATATTGAGTAGAAGAACACAAATTTCAACAGTTAATTGCAACAACTGCAACCAACCGTGAAGAAGAAGCATACCATTGTCGTCGCAAAACCATACGTGATCACCCTTCGAGAACGAAAGCACCATAGGCGAGGCAGTCTGAGTAGCTGAACATCACCATTTCCGCGTTGGATCCATCTACTCCCGTTGAGATCGAATGAGTTCAATTAGGTATTTTTCTGCCTCTTTCATAATTTTGTTGCTGTAATTAAACTGGTGTGAGGTTTCGATTGTGTTTCGGAGGATTTGGTTGTGATGTCGTTTGAATTAGAAAAGGATTGTTGCAATCTTGCAATTTGAAAGAGTACTGAGCGAACAAGAAAGAAAGTATAATAGGGGTGGTTTGCGAGAGGGAAAGGAGAGATAGTTGAAGAAACGAAAATCGCGAATTGGGGAAGGGTATAGCAATCGCTACCGTCGCCGGCCGGTTGGCCATGGCGCGGCAATATTGCTCCAGCGAGAGAGATAGGAGAAAGGTTTCGTTTGTGAGAGAGGAAGAGAGAGCAAGGAAGGAAACGAGAGAGGGTATAATATTTTGGGACCCCCCTCTTTTCCATTCTCAAATGCTAACTCGGGTGGGCTTATACCGTAAAGCCCATTTTTCTTAAAAATAAATATAACACCCTATCATTATGTTTACATCCCCTGATTTTAATATGAAGTTAGCTTTTTTAATTTAATTAGGATTTAGGTTTAATTTGGATTAATTAGTCTAAGTTTTAATTTAGTTAATTAGATTATTTAGATTAATTATTTAGTTGTTAGGTTTGTTTTAAGTTAACTATCTAATTTATATTTATAATTTAGATTATTTAGTTTATATTTACTATGTGATTTATAGTTTCGTTAGAAATTATTTAGTTTAGTCATTTTGCCAAATAATTTTAAATATAAACAAAAATCCAAAAAAAAGTTTAGTTATCTTTTGATTAGTTAAAAAGGAAAATTTTTACTTTTATTTCGATTCTTGTCCTGACTATTCTCTCACTCATATCCTGCACTCATAAATGTAACAATGTTGTGTTGATCTTTGTTCCTCGCCTGTATATTCAAACCATTTTTCAAAATAAACTATCGATTCACATCGAGTCATTTTTTTCCTTGTAAGTCGATTGCTTTCTAAGCATCGCCATCAACCTTTAGGTCATTTCTCTTAGCATATTCCCTTAGCAAGCGAGTAATAGATAACATAATAAAACGAGAGGCTCCCGTAGAGTACTACGGACGTTTAGGATGCTAATACCTTCCCTAGGCGTAACCAACCCCCGAACCTTAGATCTCCCCTTTTAGGTTTTTGACCTTGAACCTTTCCTTTGGATAAATCAAAGTCGGTGTCGAAATAAATGTGATCCTAGTTCACTAATAACTATGGTATCTAATTTTCACCGCGACATAAATTTGCAAGATAACTCCAAGTTCCTTGAAAAGGTTAGAAAAATGGTGCATGATTGCATGGATGCGTGAATGCACAAACACCGGTATACACATATTCACAAACACACATACAAAGGTCCTAGGTTCAAAAGTCGCGATCATGGAGCCAAGGTCTACCCATCCCATAGGAGTGTACTATAGTTTCAAATGTACCTGCCAAACGGGTTCTACAAAGTTCCCAGAGTCTACAATCCATCTTTCGGATATTATCGATTTTCCAGATCACTTGGTAGTCAATAATATTCTCAAGAGAATCTCGTCTGAGTGTAGTATCGCGTAGCAACTATCGCAGAAATAGACTCCCGCATAGTCCCCGCACTACGCCCTAATAGGCCAAGTTGGGTTAAAGGTAACTACGGTCCCCAGTCCCGAGGGCCTTTAGATCGAAACCATATCGTCTTCACGAATGAACTCGTTGGACAAATATTTTACTCGAGAGGGCCTAGCCTGAGTGGTGAAGTCTCAATTTACTTTTTCAGGAATCGACTCCCTCAAAGCATCATTGAAGTCTCACCGTTTTCCTATCTTAATGTCACTCTAGTCCGGGTGTAGGACTTTGTCTCACCACACTAAATTCCCAAACCTGCACAAAAAGAAAAACCAAGCAAGCAAATAATAATAATAACATAAATAAACGAGTTAGGAGAAACCCTCAATAATAAAAAACATCATTTTCTCCCCAGTGAAGTCGCCATTTCTGTCTTCACTGAGGGATGTGAAGACTCAAGAAGTCCTTTCAAGCCAGTGGGGCCAAGAGCTATCATGTCTTTTCTAATTCAAACGACATCACAACCAAATCCTCCGAAACACAATCGAAACCTCACACCAGTTTAATTACAGCAACAAAATTATGAAAGAGGCAGAAAAATACTTAATTGAACTCATTCGATCTCAACGGGAGTAGATGGATCCAACGCGAAAATGGTGATGTTCAGCTACTCAGACTGCCTCGCCTATGGTGCTTTCGTTCTCGAAGGGTGATCACGTATGGTTTCGCGACGACAATGGTATGCTTCTTCTTCACGGTTGGTTGTGGTTGTTGCAATTAACTGTTGAAATTTGTGTTCTTCTACTCAATATTGTTTCGTTGATTCTTGCGTGTGGACTTGAATTGATTCTGTGAATTTGAACCTTGTATAATTGTGAGCTCTTTAGAATTTGGAGATTCGATGCTGCAAGCTTTTCACGGCCGCGTACATGTATATGATATGTGGATGAAGCTTTGTGTTTGTTCAAATTGTACAATTTTGCTTTTGATTGTGTGTGAATCTCTCTGTCCTGAATGTGTGTATTTGTTTGCTATGAATCTCTTGTGATTTTTCTGCGTGTTTTTGTTGTAATCTTCACTGCCAATACGTGTGTATTTTATAGGCCATGGAAAATCAATTCCAAATTCAATGTATGATATTGTGTTGGAAACTGTTTTGGTCAGAAAAATACATAAATGAATGCTGATACTTGTTTCCGTAATTGTACCATCAAGTCTTTCTGTTTTCATTTTGGCCAAATTAATGCTTGAGGATTTGATTCAATTTGAAATGATGATAATCTTCCTTTTTGGTTCGAATATGCTTATTGTGTCTGAACTCATTTTGGAAAGAAACAGGGCCATGCTTTTTTTGCTATTTTCATCTTGTCATTCAATGTGGATTAATGAGGATTTTATAGGAACACACATGTTTAATGGTCCTTTTGCTTGCAGGGAAAGTGTCATCCGCGATTTGCTTTATTTTCGTGAATTGAATGTCCTTAGCAGGATCAGTAGTGGCTAGGGATCCAGGCATTTGGATCGGATGGGACCTTTACTTGAGCAGATCTTCAGCTTGCATTCTCTAATTCACGATTCTTTTCATAAAGGCACTATGCACACTCCTTTTTATTAATTCTAAGCTTGTGACACCATTTTTGTAACAAATTGATTTGATGGATATTTGTATCATATGGAGTCAAGGTTGTCACCCTTTTCCTTACGTGGGGTGTCCATTAGGGCTGAATTCCTTGTATCTTGTACTTTCACAATATATGACTTGAGTTTGCTTTTTGCTTCTTGAAATAAAGAATTAATCTTGTCATGACTATTTAACATTTTGAATGGATGTTGAAACTTGGTTGTACTTAATCCTTGCTTAGGAAAGGTTGTCAGACGAAGGCTATTTGGCTTGAGCCTGTAGCGTCTTTTCATATGCCTTGGATTTGCAATTTACGTTCCTTTGGATTGTAGCTTGCTTTGAGTTGTCTTGTAATGAACAATATAAATCTTGAATTTTTGAATTAAACTTGATGAAAATCACATACAATCTCTTGCATTTGTAACTTGGAAACTCGAATGGTGATGAATAATCTTGAACTTTAAGGCTTGAACTTGTAACTTTTTTTTTCAAACTGGGATTTTCATGAAAACTTGGAAGAATGACTTGAATTGAACTTTGAACCTTGAATTTTGTCAAAAATAAGGATCTTGTACTTAGTGGAATTTAATCGAACCAAAACTCTTTTGTATAAAAACTTTTAATAGTTTATGGTGCAATCCCGTTTGAATACCAACTTGAAATGCTATACAAGATCACTTCTTGAAATTGGACTTTATAATCTTCAGAGCAAACACCAAAGAATCATGAAATCAGAGGGTGCCTTTGTAACGATCGTGAGTTTTGACAATAATTAACACTCTTAGAACTTAACATGACAATTATGCCAAACCTTCCATCCTTGCCTTAAGAATTTGATGCCACTCGAGACATTCTCGAATCCATAACCGTTGGCCTTAATCTTTAACTAAATCATAAATCAATCATATAAGATCTCAATCCACGATCAACAAGAAATACGTTGGCAAAATTCAAACAATCCTTTAGATGGACATAAGCACCATGTCTTGAGGAATCTCTGAAAATACCACTTATAATGTGACTTGCAACAAAAATCTTAATCAATCCTCAAATGACCATGTCCAAAAGCAATAGACAGAAAACCCTAATCTTTCTTGGGGAAATCTCTGAGAAATCCTGAGGTATCTTACAAGTGTCTGTGAAATGATGATCCAACACCCACTTTAAAACCTCTTTAGAAGGGCCCAAGAACGACTCTTGAGAAGAACAGTCCCATCCCAACTTTGAGCAGACTTGCAAATGCCCTATAACTCGAGAACGCCTTGAAGCATGACCCGAACTCCACTTGAAATACGACATAGAACCTTATACCAAAGCTTGTCAATCACAGTGAGTACACACAAAGCCTCCATGACCTTGAACCTTCTGCAACAACCTAATTTCACAAACGAAAACATACCAACGAAGTCTGATAAATTGGTTAGTTATGCAAGGATGATGCACAAAGATGGTGGGATCTTATGGTCAAAAATTAGGGTATGACACAAAGTACAGGGCTTTCTTTATCAAAAACTTGGCTGGTAAACCTTTGATTCCACCCTTAATGGTCATGTGAGTCCTGACTTCTGACTCGTCCAAATAGATTGCTCTTACAATGGTTTGATCCTTTGGAATTTCTTCCAGTACAAAAAAGGGAGCTTGATCAGTAATGGGTAAGTCATTTAAGTGAGAGTATTCCTCCAGTGTTGGTGCTAGTTGATAATTCGGGAATGTGAAACAATGATAGATCGGATTGTAGAACTGAATGAGCGTAGCCAGGATTCCTTCAATTACATGTACCCTTAACAGAGACAGCAGTCCTCCGTACTTAGCTATGAAAGCGTCAGGGTTGGTGATCATCCTTGCCAACCCTCTTAAATCCTCTAGTTTTGGAACCTTGAAGGTGTACTTGTGAGTCTTCCTTCTACCGAAATCCATAACGCAATCTTTTTCTCTCTAATATTTGTAATCATTGTCTTAGTTTAATTTGAAAAAAGAGAGACTAGAAAAGAAGATTTTCTTTGTTTAAAGTTTTTTTTAATGAAATGAATGCATGAATGAAGCACACAAAAATATAGAAAAAACATGGGGTTAAAGGTTCGGTGTCATGAAGTTATGGCTCTACCCATCCCCAAAGGTTGTACTGGTGATTTTTTGTACCTGTCCTCAAAATCATTGACCCCCTTGGGATAACAACAGTAGGCTGGTTCACCCGAGCGAGCTGCAGTATCTTAGAGTAATCTCAAATGAGGGTAGTATCATGTGACAACTATTTCCGATAGCTTCCGCACTACAAAATAGTAACAAGGTCTCAGCCTACTAAATCCTCAGTTTCACGGATACCACAATCGAACAATCTGCTTTCAACAACTGAAGTCGTATAGGCATTGAATCCACAAAGGGTATCTCCACTGATTCGATGGTCTACTGGGGTCTCTTATTTGGGAGTCACTCCCTTTAAGATTGCCCGTCTAATGCCATCACTTATCTTAGGTGTCACTCAAACTTTCCAGATGCGGCATCACCCACAGTCCCATTAGCAGAAAAGTAAACACAGATATCAATTAGGAAAAGCAATATATATATTCATTCCTAAAACTAACATCCTAGACCTCTTAAGAGCTATAATCCTAATCCTATACAGTCAATGACTCCCCAGCAGAGTCGCTATTTTTCTATTGGAAAATGGGGACGATGCCCCAAAGATCATTCTAAGGACTCCCCAGCAGAGTCGCCATTTTTCTGTTGCGAAAATGGGGACGATGCCCCAAAGATCATTCTAAGGACTCCCCAGCAGAATCGCCATTTTTCTGTTGGAAAATGGGGACGATGCCCCAAAGATCATTCTAAAGACTCCCCAGCAGAGTCGCCATTTTTCTGTAGCGAGCGATTTTCATCTGTGACGCGACCACCTTATCGCTGGGTTTTCCTCACCGCAATGGTAGGAGGGGTGCTACTTTCTGATTTCTTATTTATCCCATGAAGCTGAAAGGGAAAGAGAAGCTATCTAAAACTAACCTTGCACGCGGATGTTTAATTGAACAAACGCTTAAAAGCGATTGGGGGTTCCGGGGTCAAGTTATACAATGGGGAGTTGTCAATTACCCATCCTATATGTGATTATCCACAGGATATTAGCTTTAGGTTTCGCTTTATACTTGATAGTGTTTATCTGTTAATGGGTTGGGAAAGTTTCTTGTGAAGTATGAGTGAGTGAGTGAGTTTTTGTTGATGTTCGGGTTTTCCCGATGTTTTTGGTAAGGTACTAGACCTAATTTTGATTGATGTGTGAAGGTACTGGACCTAGAGGTTTTTTATTATTATGCTCGCTAAGATTTCATAATCTTATGCCTACGTATTCCCGTTTAAACAAATCAGGGAAATCAGAGCAATCGTAGTTCCTCCTATTCTAAGGGAGGAAAAAGATGTTTTGGTGTCTTGTTCGAAGCCCAAGATTGAAGCTAAAAGGTTTGTTTGTGTCTTGTTCAAAGCCCGGGATTGAAGCTAAAAGGTTTAACTGAGAGAGAATTTGTCATCTCTAAAGAGGGATTATTGATTTTTGTGCGCCTTGATCAAAGCCCAAGGTTGAAGCTAAGAGGTTGATTGACTTCACTAGGGAAGTCCTTATACAAAGCCTAAGAGGGGGCTGGAAAAGACCGACTCAACAAGAGAGTGTATGTCTTGTACAAAGCCCAAGATTGAGGCAAAAAAGAGACTAACTCTTTGGGGATATCATTATACAAAGCCTAAGAGGAGGCTAGAAGTTTGACTTTTCCGGGGAAAATGTTCTATCTGTCTTGTACAAAGCCCAAGATTGAGGCTGAAATGAGTTTGACTCTGCTTGGGGAGTTTATTTCTCGAAGCCTAAAGAAGGCTAGGAGGAATTGATTTCACTGGGAAAGATATTTGTCCCAAGCTTAAGAGAAGGTTATGAAGATTTATGTCTTGTACAAAGCCCAAGATTGAGGCTAAAAGGGTTTGACTCAACAAGAGAGTGCTTTTATCTGCCCTGTACAAAGCCCAGGATTGTGGCTGAACAAGATGGAGAAATTACTTATACAAAGTCTAAGAGGAGGCTATCCTCTGCTAGGGGAAATAATCTTTATACCAAGCCTAAGATGAGGCTGGAAAAAGATTGACTCAACAAGAGAGTGTTTTTATCTGTCTCGTACAAAGCCTGAGATTGAGGCTAAAAGGGTTGACTCAACAAGAGAGTCTGAAAAGGTGAGTTGACTCAACAAGAGAGTCTGAAAAAGTGATTGACTCAACAAGAGAGTCTGGAAAGGTGATTGACTCAATAATTGAGTCTGAAAAGGTGATTGACTCAACAAGAGAGTCTGAAAAAGTGAACTCTGCTGGGGAGAATCATTGTATAAAGCCGGAGAGGAGGCTAACTGTGCTAAGGAAAGGTCATTATACAAAGCCAAAGAGGAGGGTAGCTTCTGTCGAGGATTATTGAGATCCCAAGGCAGGTCCAAATGGGGAATCAACTCTTGCTGAGGGTTACAGAAGAGTTGTGGTATCAGATGCCTTGAGGTTCTGATTTGAGATAGTGTTATACTGATGATAAACTGAACCTGACTTAGGGATTTTTAGGAGAGAGACTGGGTTTTAGAACCCATGGGGTTTAACTCAGCTGGAGATTTATCCAAAATGACCAGGGTTTCTCCTATGTTTGTAGGGAACTTGAGAATGTCTTTGAGACTCAAGGGGATTTAGACTGTCCAAGTCTATTGGTGTGGAAGAGTTTTATCTTTTGTATGATGCCCAAGAGGAGGCGAGTGTATTAAGGGATGAGAATCAACCCTACATTGGTCTGAGATTTGACACCGGAAAGACTGCTCTAGCAAAGGATGACTAAGTTATGTCTTATACCTTTAAGAGGTCGTCAGGGTCCTTGTATTAAGCCCAAGAGAAGGCATGGGAACTTCTAAGAAGCCGGAGGGTCCTTATACAAAGCCCAAGAGGAGGCGGGGATGCTTTTAGGAAGCCTGTGGGTCCCAAACCAAGAAAAGTTCAAGAAATGCTATTCACCGAGAATAGAATATTTAGTGAAAATTATGAGGTTTGAAGAAACTCAAGAGATGCTATTCCCCGAGAATATATCAACTCTGGGGAGTAGAGTTTCCTTTA
The DNA here is from genome assembly GCA_022829125.1 of Lathyrus tuberosus. Lineage (NCBI taxonomy): Eukaryota > Viridiplantae > Streptophyta > Magnoliopsida > Fabales > Fabaceae > Lathyrus > Lathyrus tuberosus. Next base: position 3,515,639 of record JALAZF010000289.1, on the reverse strand, counting down.
CAATTTCTAATAGTTATAGCCTGAGAAAAGGTTCACGAAGAATACTGCCTTTCTCTTCGTTCCATATTGTTTAAGCCCAAGAGAAGGCAAGACTGTATCTGGAAATCCTATGGGGATCTAGTTTTGACTGTATCCGATAGTGACCAACTGGCTTTACCTAGTTCTAGACCTAGTTGCCGGGGAAAACTCTAAATAACTATACTAGTATATATATATACAGTTTATATATGACAAGTATTTTAAAAGGATATGAAAGAAGACTTACAGTGCGCAGCTTCCCACAATACAATTATATTTATGAAAGCGAGAAAATGGAAAGCCGATAAAAACTTACAGGTGAGCAAACTTCCATGCTCTATGGTTAGTTGTTCAAAGAAATTAAAGAAAGTTTTGATAACAACATGTATATTTGAATCTAAATCAAAAGAGAAGTTGTTTTGAAAAGATTGTCGGGGCTTATACTCAAGGAGAGGCCCAAGTTTTCACAGTGATCGCACTGTTGTTTTGAATATCGTATCGGGACTTATACAACGACTGAGGCCCAAAAAGGTTTACTGTTCAAAGGGATAGGTCTTATAACTCAAGGAGAGGCCCAAAAAGATTTTGAAACGGAAAGATGGGACTTACAACACGAGGGGAGGCCCAGATGAAAATGTTTTGAAAATGACGATCGCGCCGAGATTTTTGAAATTACAGTGGGTCTTATACAATAATTGAGGCCCAAGTTATTTTGGTTTCAAAAAAGGGATTGGGTCTTACACTCTATTAGAGGCCCAAAGAGTTTGAAAATGAATAAAGATGGGTCTTATAACTCAAGGAGAAGCCCAGTTGATTTTGTTACAAAGGCGACGATCGCGCCGAACTTTTTTGGAAAATATATAGAGGGACTTATACAATGTGTGAGGCCCAAAGTTGTTTATTTACAAAGGGATTTGGTCTTACACTCTATTAGAGGCCCAAAGAGTGTTTTGAAAAAGATTGATGAGGGTGAAATCAATCAAAACCCTAATTTTGTTAAAAATATAATTAATTTTGATTAAAAATTAATAAAATCATTGAAAACATGTTAGAAATGAGTTGTGATTTTGGGTCAATGTTTCAAAAATCATGTTTTTATCCACAAAATGATTGAAAACCATTTAAGTTTGGAAAATCAAGAGAAAGAAATTTTTTAAAATGTTAAAAAACAAATAAAAATTAATTCTTTGCAAAAATATCAATATGTGAAATATATATTTTTTTAGGAACTTTTTGTAAAATAAAATATTTTAATATTTTTGTGAATTTTGAAAAAAAGAATCAACTCAAAATCATTAAAAATCAGAGAGAAATTAATTTTTGAATCAATTAAATAAAATAATAAAAATTCAAAAATTCAAAAGTTTGAAAAAGGGCGCCAAGAACACCTTGTTCTTGCCCGCGTGCCCTGTTTTTGTCTTATTTGCATTTTCTCATCAATCTCACTGAATACTTGATGAAATAACACAATCCACATATCAATCTGCTCGTTTTCAACTCACGATCATGTATATGGTCTTTAATTTCATTTATTTTAAGTATGGAATGAGAAATCAAAGAGAAACCTCAAGAATCCTAATTTCTGCATGAAGGCTAAGAAATTCCATACATGATTCATACAAAGCAATCAATTGAGGGAAAACACTCCATACATGATTATGAACATATGGCAAAATTATTGTGCGAGGAAATATGCATGAATCATGAGATGACCAAGTTAAGGCTTACTTGAATGTCGTGGCAGCAAGAGAAATTTTATTTTTGAGTTGGAGACGTTACAGATGAGTTGTGAGGATCTGAACAGCTTCCTTAGGTGCTATGGAGTGTGTCTGAATGCTTGGAGTGGATTGAATTGAGCTGGAACTTGATTTGACACCTCAACTGCAAATCTGTCAAAAGCTTGTGCAGATGGCTGGTGATTTTATGAAATTGGTGTTCCAGATGTTATGTGAGGGTTTGGATCACTTCTATATGTTATATGTGAGGTATGTGTGTGTGATTGGTTTGGTTGGAATTGCTCTCAAACTCAAGACCCAATAGTGACTTGAGTTAGAGGGAAAAATTGGAGTGAAAGAGGTGATTTTGAGGAAAGCATCAGTTTGGGTGCTTTGGTGTACTCAAACTGATCACAAATGAGGTTTATTTATAGTGCAACAAGTTTGTTTTCGCTGCAATAGTGTATAGCAACTGGTACAGGCCTGTGGCCAATTGTGATCAAATGGAATCTCAAGTCTCCTCTAGCCATTGACTTGAGGTTAGAGCACATGCCTAAGGTTATTTGGTTCAAGGATAAGTCTTGACTGAACTTGGATAACATTGTCTTGTTGAATGCCACCTCTATGCATCAGTTAAATGCTTTGAAACAAAATTGAATATTTGAAGCATCTTTGAATTTAGGAGTGTCATGCCTAAACATAGATCCATGGACTTGTGTGGTTGGTAGATCAGTGTTTGTCCCTTGTTTGTTCCCCCTTGAGGTGTGCAGATAGATAACCATGCTTGTTGTTGCACAATTTGATCAAATCGAGCCCTTATGCACAAATCTGCCTTGCCAAGACAGTTTGCAGCAAGGCATGTTGCAGCTGTCATAACTCCTACCCCAGGTGGAGTTTTCTCATGTTTTTGGGCTCATTGGAAAGCCCTCATATGATACAACACAAGTGTGATCATAGTTTGTCTTGAAACTATTTGGATCCAATTGAAAAATCATCATGAACATGGATGTTCAAGACTGCCAACTTAGGCAGATTTTTACTAAGTGTTGGAAAAGTGTCATTTTCATGTTTTTTGCCATTTTGATCACTCCATAACTAAAAATCCATGAGGAATTGGAATGAGCTGTAGTTGAAGCTTTTGTAGAGTGTAATGAGAGCTACAAATCCAGCTTTGGACCAGCCAAAATGGTTGCTTGGATCTCAAGTTATGGTCCTTGGAAGTTGGTACCCTAGCCACTTTATTTCATAACTTAGAAAAATTCTAAGTTTTTTATGGTTACCCCTTTTACAAGTTAACTCACTTTCTTTGATTTTTCTTGATGAATGATGATTCAAATCACATATTAACATTGTTTTAGGGTCAAGGAACCATAATTGTGAAAAATTCCGAAAAGTCAAACTTGATTTTGTGCACAGTTGACTTTTTATCGGATGAAATCCAAACTGTGCGATCCTTTGGGAAATCAAGTCCTTGACCTAAATCAAACCCAATGGATGGACCCCATATGTGTTATAGGGTGTATTGAATCATGTCCCAAGGTTTGGGAGCATGTCCAGGTCAAAAGTCAAAGCTACAGTTGACTTTTTTCTCGAAACCCTAATTGTGGTACTGATGAAATTGAAACTTGTGGATCAAACATCTTGGATCAATCCATTGTTGTAAATGGATCAATGTAGTGTATTAGAGACCCTCAAATCATGTCTTGAGGTCTTGGCTCATGTTTTGTCCCAAAAGTCAACTTAGGGGTGAATTAGGTCAAGAAACCCTAATTCCTGATTTTTGATGAATGCATCCCCTGGGGTTAAATTGACTTGATGATTGGCACAATGATGGGAAATCTTAGTGGTCAAAATTTGGGGTATCTTAGGTTGTGGTTTGAAGCATTGGCTCATGCCCAGAGGAAAATTTCCATCTGGAGGCCTTAGTCGACCAAAACCCTAATTTGGTGACACTGGCGATCTTGAGGCTTGATCCATTTGGAATGTTGCAACCTTGTGCTTGATTCTTAATGTGCGAGTCCTCTTGATCCTTTATAGGTGTTTGAGAGGTTAGACAAGTTGAAGATCATGTCATTCCTTGATTGATCCTTTGTTTAAGTGCCCTGAGAGGGCTCAAAACCCTAATCTTTGATTGTAGAGAATGCCTAACAATTCCTGAGGAGATTGATGAGACATGAAAGTGCATCCATATTGTGATGATGATTGGCACAATGATGGTAAATCTTAGTGGTCAAAATTTGGGGTATGACAGGATTCCCAGAAGAGCAGGTAGCTCGGACAGAGGATGTGAGCAAAGGGAAGTCTTAGACATGTTCTCTAAGTAAAGGGAAAGTCTCAACCAGAAGACAGAGGAGCAGGTGGCTCGGTCAGATGGTGTGACCAAAGGTTAAGTCTTAGACATGTGCTCTAAGCAAGGGAAGTCTCAGACAGTTGGTCTGAGCAGTTGTAAAAGTCTTATGCAGAAGCATGAGCGATTGTAATCATGAAGTGGTTATAATGAAAATCTCTTGTGAGGCAATGAGACGGGACTACTCTCAGTTAGGGGAGGAACTTGAATAAATCTTTTGTGTCTTCTGCTATTATTTTATTTACTTATGTTATATCCGCTGCCAAATGAATTAACTCAGAATCTAAACATCAGTTCTGATTATAAAAATCTGATTAGAAGTTAAATTAAACGAGAACGCAAAACACAATTCAACCCCCACTTCTTGTGTACTTTTCACACCTTCAATTGGTATCAGAGTCTGGTCTGTGCTTAGCACTTAACAGTGGCGCAGATAATGATCCAATAAGAAAAGTATATTTATTCTTCAAGAAGGAATCAAGTGGCATATGAAAAATATCATACGGCTTTTCCTACCATATTCAAATGGGTGACTCCACTGAATTTAAATGATGGAAAAGATAAACATATTTTTAACTCATTGGACTTGATAAAGGATTGCTGAAGGTCTATAGAATATCCTTGAAAAAGGTATTACGATAGAAGTTGATGGTGTTAAAGATGATCATCTTGAAATCTCTTTCACCAACTAAGAAGATGCATATTGAATATCTTCAGAAGTAGTTGCATTCTAATAGATGCACTATCTCACTTCTGAGTATACCAACATCATTGATATGTCTAATGCTTAGACTATATTTGAAATCTTGTGCTTGGGTTTGTGGGGATCAGTCTTTGAAGCTTGAAGTAGTTACACTTCATCTAATCTTTTCAATAAAATTCTGAAAAGATTATTCCTTGACTTAAATTTAAAGTCACCGTTTTTTATGTTTACATCTTGAATTTATTGTGTTCTGAAGGTTTGTCTTGCAGTCTTCAAAGGAAAGAAATGAAGTTGGATGATGAAAAACTATTTAACAAATCACCTTCTCTTTTTAGCTTAAGTTCTTTGGAATAACTAATGATAAGAAACTTAGGTTTCTTGTCAGAAGGACTTTTATACTGTCTGAATGGATTGTGATATCTGTTGATAGAAGAGTAACTTCAAAAGCTTCTGAAATATTTGTATTTCAACTGATTTCCCAAATCTGAAAGCAATAAGAAACACTACCAGAACCTAATATCAGATGCTCTTCAGTGTACTTGTTTCAAAATATTTGATTATATGGAGTTTGTTCTTTAAGGTGATATCTTAAGAAACTCCATTACTTCTTGTTTAAGGACCATCATGGAACTTGTTTTAAAAGACATTTCTATGAGAAATATTCAACTTTTCTTTTAGTTCTGTCAGTCATACTAAGACAGTAATTTGATCTGCTTTATGTCAATTTCTGATAGCTAACACCATCCGGTTCTGAGCTTGTCAATGATTTCAAAGTCAAAAGATTTAATCTTTGATAATGAGATTATTGACATTGATTAGAACAAGATTTTGTTCCTATCATATATCATTCTAGACTTATACTCTGGAGTGACTTATGGCCTGCTATTAGATTGAGATGTAAGGTAAAGAAGAGTCTGTTTGTACTTACATGTATGGTCTTATAGAAATATGAGTATCATAATGTATGTGCTACAGATATCAAGGAAAGAAGCAGAGGAATCTTCCATAAGGTTGTTTACAATATTTATTGGAAGAAGATCCAACAACCCAGATTCACGTGCTGGTGGTACTGAATTTGGTGAGAGTAGTGGAATCAATGGTTAGACAGCCATTCAATTAGAATCCACTCAAAGCTGTTTTTAGACTCTATTGGTCAAGTCTGAATACTGAATCAGGTCTGGACAAACAAAAAAATATAAATAAGAGGTATGTTTGTTCTTTTCTGGTTTATCTTTTGATTCAATGAAACATTTATATAGATATAAATAGAAACTTTATGTTAGACTTCTAGAGAATTTATTTTGTAAAGAAGAACTTTAGAAATCTTTAAGAGGAAACTCTATTGTATTTGTCTATACTGAATGCCTTATTAAGCCAGATGACGATCACATTTATGAAAATAGTTTTCTCACTTTTGTGTTGATAATGTTGCTTGTTAGTTGTCTAAAGAAGACAATTCAATATTCATCTATCACTCGTGACTCTTGTTTTAAGATAAAGTGCTAATTCTAAATAGAACCTTAGAGACTTGTGACTGACAGGTGATGTCTCTGTCTAAGTCTAGATTTACTAGACTCTGATGGATGATAGCTTCTGAAAGTTGTCAATTTTTGAGATTCAAAAGAAGATTCTTTTGACTAACATAACTGTTTAAGTAAAAATACTTAACTTTTAATAAAGGTGAAACTCATCTAGTTGAATTGAAATATTTGTTGGATAAAGGACCTTTGGGTAATGATTTTTTCTCTTTTAGTACTTGCTGTTACTATTCCCTGTCTTGTGAAACATCATTGTGCCCTTTTTCTGACAAGATTCTTATTCTTGTAAGATTCTTGTTCAGTTCTTCTTCTTCTTCTTCTTTTTCTTCTTCTCTTCTTCTTGGTTGTGTGTTGATCAAACCAAACATGAGATGAGTTCTTCAGTTTATTCTCTTTTGAATCAGCTGGTGGTTATCAATGAAAAGTTTGGGGATTTTGATGAGTTGCTTAAGATTGGTTTCAACTTCTGGAAGACTATGTCTAACTAAAGATGGAATGGCTACTTTGAGATGCTCTCTGGTTTCACTTATCCAAGTCTTGTCAAAGAGTTTTAGATCAATGCCTCCATTGTTGAGCTGAATTCTGAGTATGTTATTTTGTCTGGAGTAATTGGTGTTTCTATTACACTAACCTCTAAAGCGATTGTAAATGTGATCAATTGTGAGGAGATTGGAGAAATCCCAGGAACTTTTGTTTGGGAACACTATCTTCATGCTTGTCGTATCTTTGAAGATCCATCTAATACATCAGTAGTTTAAAATCTTCTTCCTGGTGCTGTTATTTGGAGTCAGATTCTAAATTCAAACTTACTTCCTAAGAATAAAGATTTAGACCAAGTGGACACTATTGAAAAAGATCTTCTTCTACTTCTTAATTCAGATTTGAAGATTGATCTTCCTCATGTTATGTTTGACCATCTGAAGAGGTCTCTTTCTTCTTTTCAAAAGGGAAAGATTTTCTTCATTCCTTATGGACGAGTTATCTCTGAAATACTTGTTCAACAAGGGGTTAACATAAGTTATGAGGCTAGTTCTTCCAAGATTTGGAGAGACAAGTTTGAAGCTATCTATGAAAGTTTCTGATGTTAGATTTCTGCATAGTTATGCTTTGTATTGTTGTTGAAATTTTTGTATTAAGCATCTTATTAAATTCAGAGTTTGTTCATGCTTGTGTTTAGTTTTAACTAGTTAATATTTATTCTTGTTGTTCAATGAGAATCTGAAATAGATAAAAGAACTAAAATGTTTGCAACTTATTTTATTAATAAAAAGGAAGCTATTACAAGACAATTAGATTTTTCTAGTCTAATAGATGTGTCCTAAGGAATTCCTTAGGATCATCTGACATGTCTAGATTGTCTAAGAAATCTTGCCATTCTTCCTTAGCAAACTCCAAAGCCTCCTTTCTCAGCTTGTTTCTGCATCTGGATCCAGAAGATCTTCTTCTTCTGTGTGTCTTCACAAAGGATGTTGAAGAAGAGAGCACTTCTGAAAGATCCACTGTTGTCATAGTCTACCTCTTTGTCTTCTGAATCAATCACTTCTTCCTCTCCTATGTCTGGAAGAGAGTGGTAGAATTTCTTGTTGACCCTCCTTTTCTTCTTCTTTGACCTCTTCATGCTTTTTCTCTGAGGCTTCAAAGCATCTACTAGTGAACCTCCTTCTGAAGGTCGTTCAGGTACTGCCGAAGTTGCCTCTTCTGTAGAAAGTATTATTGAGCGAAGATGCTTAGTTATAGAGGACTCAGAAGCAGCTCGCCTCTGAGGGGATTGTATTTCCAAAATTGTAGAGCTCTCTGTTGCGTCTGTTACGACGGATGCATTATGACTCTCAGTTGATGATTCCATATCCTTAGGTTGGTGATTGATGAAAATGACTTAGGAGCTAGATGCTTTTATAATGACTTCTGTGGATACCAAGAGTCTAAAATTAATCCTTGTTTAATTCTCGAAATAGTAACGACCACTAAGACTTCAAAGTGTGCACTTTACAAACCTTAATGACTCTTATTACTTGATTATTCTTCCTCTTTGGAAAATGATCCTGTAATGATGATTTGAGTTACATTTATTAGTGATATTTCTTTCTCTTTCCTTTCTTTTCCTTCTATTCTTTTTTATGTGACAAAAGTGGGAGAAATAGTAGTAAGTATTTAAGTGGAAACTAAACCCATTGAATACCTGTCCTGTACATATTGGTCATTTATTTTCCTATCATTTATTTTCTGTTTTTATGGTTACCTTGCCCAGGGCGTATTTTTAACTTTCTTGTACATAGGTCTAAGGAAAAGCTTACAAACCTCAAACTTAGCCTATCAGACCCAGAAGGAGCTTACAAACTTCATAATCTGGTGTTGCCAAAGAAAAATAAAAAGGGCAACATATTTTAACTCTCTTGTACATAGTGTTAAGTAAGAGCTTACAAACCTCTGACTTAGCCTATTAGACTCAGAAGGAGCTTATAAACTTCATATTCTGATGTTGCCAAAGGAAGTTATAATATTTTTATTTTAGTTTTCTTAAATATGGAACTAAGGGGGAGATTACAAACCTCAACCTTGGAACTGTTTGACTCAGGGGGAGCTTGCAAACCTCATACCCTATTGTTGCAAAGAAAATTAAATGCCCAACATTGTCCTTTAAATACTTGTGTTTGTCATCATCAAAAAGGGGGAGATAGTTAGAACAAGATTTTCTCTTGACATTTCTATTTTAGTTTTGATGATAACAAAAGTATTAAAATAACAATGGTTTATTTGATGTGTGTTTTATTTATGCAGGTTCTTGTTCTTGTACATAAATAATCAGAATCTGTTTTACTTAGACACACTTGGGAGTTGCTTCATTTCTAGCTTCTAGTGGCAGAGTCTGAAGAACAATTGCTAGTATGGCTTGACGCAGACTCTGAGCTGAAGGCCTCAGCACTCAGACGAGTTTCTACACTTGGTAATAGTATATCAGCATCTGGTACCATTCAGAGTTGGTGATAAATCTGTGGATTGTCGGTACTACTGAAAGTAAGCTGTATTGTCTTATCAGCCTGTCAGCTCGAGTCTACAAGATTTCAAGGCTCAAGTAAAGCTGGTACGTTTTACGGACGTCTGCTCCCAATGGCTCTATTAGTACAAAACATCTTGAAGAATCAAAGGTTAAACGCGTTACACACTGGATTTAGAATCTTCTATGCATCCATCTTCAACGTCTATTGTACTATGGAGTAAAGGCAAAGACATTTGATCAAGTCACTTCCTTAACGGCTAGTTTCTGAAAAGGCTATATATATGGCTAAAGATCCAAGTTTAAATCTTAACAAGGATTCTTCTAATGAAGGAGTAGCAAGATCAAGCAATTATTAACTCTAATGTAATGTGCAGATTTTTTGTTTTAGGTTGTAATTGTAAAAGCCTTAAGATTTCTTACCATTGAATATCTTAGAAATATTAAGAGCTTTAGTTCTTTATTATGGTAATTTCCCGTACCTCTTATGCTTGCATCATGTACACCTTGTTCTCTATTCTGCTAAGCCTTCAGTAGTTTAGATTAAGTCTCTTGCTATGTGCTTGAGCAAAACTCTTGTCTCATTGGGATTCAAGCAACAAGTCTTGAGCCAAGATGCTTAAGCCACGTAAGTCTCATTGCTTAAGTGCTTGAGTTGTGAAAGTCTTATTCAGCTAGTCTGATTGAGCTGAGGGGAAGCCTTCGTCTGAGGGGTGTGAGCAGAGGGAAGTCTTAGACATGTTCTCTAAGCAAAGGGAAGTCTCAACCAGAAGACCTTGAAGCAGGTGGTTTAGTCAGAAGGTGTGAGCGAAAGAAGTCTCAGACATGTGCTCTAAGCAAGGGGAAGTCTTAGCCAGAAGACCTTGGAGCAGGTAGCTCAGTCATAAGGTGTGAGCAAGGGAAAGTCTTAGACATGTGCTCTAAGCAAAGGAAGCCTCAGACAGTTGGTCTGAGCAGGTGTAAAACTCTTATGCAGAAGCATAAGCGATTACAATCATAAAGTGGTTATAAATGAAAATCTCTTGTGAGGCAAGGGACTGGACTACTCTCAGTTATGGGAAGAACCGGGATAAATCTTTTGTGTCTTCTGCTGTTATTTTATTTACTTCTATTATATCTGCTGCTAATGAATTAAAACGGAATCTGAACACCAGTTCTGATTCTGAAACTCTGATCAGGTCTTAAATTAAAGAAAACGTGAAACACAATTCAACCCCCCTTCTTATGTAATTTTCACACCTTCAAATATTGTCATAGTGAATTTCCTTCCTAGCTTGGTAGCCCCCAGATGTAGGTGATGTTGTACTGAACTGGGTTAACAACTACTGGTGTTATTTATCTTTTTGTCATTTATTTTTCTGCATATTTGTGAGTGTTCAAACTATCTTAATCCCAGTGTTGTGACATCTATCTCAACATCTGATATTTGTGTGCCAGAATTTCACATCAGAGTCTAGTAAATTGATCGCGACTTTATGAGTCGAATGAGGATTACTACAAGTATACAGTCGTATCGCGTAGTTTTAAAAGATTATCGATCCCACAGAGACTAGAAATCGAACGCACCGTTATCTATCGTTACTATGTTTATCTAAGGCTAATCAAAATTTGGGTTTTTAGTTTAAACGGGAAATTAAAGGGAAAATTAAACTTGGGAATACTAGTTATGAATAAGTTATCGGTATATAATTCGGTAACCTCCGTAGAATTAATCAAACCTAAGCCTATAGAGATTTATCACCCTATTCATCTGTAGGAGAAACCGGTTTAAAAACCCTCAACTCACACTCCCGTGGATCTTGCCTTGGACTATACTTCTAAGTCAATACGTCTGCTCTCGTTAGCCCGTATGAGGTTAAAAATACTTTTTGAAAACTAATTAAACCTAATTAACTTTAAAGCGCTTCCGCTGTTTTTAAACCTAATGCCCGATTTCAGCCATCCGGGTAAAGCCTCACACTCCCGTGGATCTTGACTTTAACCTATGTTACTTCTTTACTCTCGTAATAAAAGCTTGGGTTTTATATTAAGAAATCGAAGCCAGAAGAAGGGTTGATTACTGATTTTAGCTTAGAGAAAATTAATTCATTTTAGTTACTTCATTATACACCGATAATATCGGTTTATCTCGACATAATTTGGAAATTAAACGCTAAAACAAGGAAATAAACGATCACAGACATAGTTAAGAAATAAACAAACAATACTTGAATTAAATAACGGAACCTGGAATTCAGTAACAATGGTAGCAGCAATTCCTCCACAACTTGGTAGGTTCTTGCTTTGAAATAATAAAAATGCAAGGTTGAAGGTAATGAAACAAAGGAATCTAAAACTAAGTTGTAACAGTCCCTCAGTGTGAGAAACTGTCACTTTTGTTCGGTAATGGTTACAAGGAAACGAAAATGCAATGTAAAAAGAAATGAAACTTCTGAAATTAATTTTGGCAGCACAACGGTATACTTCGAAACAGAAAATGGCCACCCCTTCTTCTTTGTGCGTGTCTCTATTTATAGGCTGAGCAGCATGTGGAAGTTGGAGAAAAATTAGCCATGCATGCCAACGGTTATCCCACGTTGGACCTAGAAATCTTCGGAGGTGATGGCATCGTGTAAAACTGTTTCCTCTGAGAATTCGTGGTTGAGTCTCTGCATCCAACGTGCACTTTAAGCGCGTGACGATCATGGTGACATGTGACGGTCGTGGTGAACTTTGGAGCTGCCACGGTCGTGGCACTCCCATGACGATCGTGATATCAGCAAAAAATGGATTCTTCAATTTTTCTTCTCTTTTCTGCTCTTTTCTTGCATGTTTTGGTTCTTTTCCACATTTAGCATACTTTGACTTGTGAAATATGATTACCTGCAAAAACACTTAAATAATCTCGAGAAAATCGATTATTAGGCAAAAAAACGAAATAAGAACTAACATAAATTTGGGGTAAAAATATGATATAAATTCGTGTTATCAAACTCTCCCACACTTGAATCTTTGCTTGTCCTCAAGCAATCAATCTATTTAAACGGACAAACTTTGTCAAATGCACGTACCTGGCATACCAATGGTGTCGAAAAAGAGTTTCTTGTTAGTCAGACGGGTAGTAGTGCAAAATACTAAGGATACAGTGATGACACAAAGCGACAAGCTTGTCATAGACCTCTCTTTTGTACAATCCAGTCCTGATCATTATATTATAATTCAACCATAAATTTTCGTATCCATTTCGCCCGGTTTCATTCTAACGCAATCACATTAAGCCCTTTGCCTTATTCACGCGCGTAGTGGAGTAACCAGTTAGTGACTTTGATCCCATTTTCTCGCACGGGGCCTGATACACAAATGTGGTAACTCTTTATACATCCCATTTGCAGATTGCGGGGGATCGAACAGTAGTTCGCCCTACCAAGTTCAGAATCGGGTACCTCTGAACCAATCAACAACGGGTTTTCTTTCTTTCTTTCCTTGCACATTTTCACAACTGTGAGAGTTGTTGCATAATCTATTTATGTATTTTTTTTCTTGGCATATAGATAAGAAAGATTTTTTTTTCTTTTTTCTTGATTTGGGCATCAAACACTTATATTCATCGGTTCCCCACGTGGTTTGTGATATAGACGGTGCTGACTGCTAGTATAAACTACTAAGGGTTACTTTGGGACTAAACTCAAGGTATCGTATAATAAGTATCGAAACTGATATCGCATACGCAAGAGGTCTAAGGTGTCAAGACGGTATCGATCTTGTTAGCACTTCCCACGCTTCCTGACATAGTTTAAAGCTTTGGTATGACACAGATGTGCATTAATCTAAAAAATTTTCGGTATGGCAGAATAAAGTGAGGAAATCGGATAACTGAACGAAAATATTCATATATTACTTTGATAAGTAAAAGGAAAGTACAAATGAAAGGGAAATATACGAAAATAAATCTAACTCTCCCACACTATATCAGACATTGTCCTCAATGTTGGGATATAAAGGGGAAAAGGAAAACTAAAAAGGGAAACAAAATACAGAAATCAAAATAAAATCAAGGTGGACCACGTCCTCTGCCTCTAGCGCATCCTCGTACATGCTGTGCTACGTGATCAGGAATGCCCACATGGTGGATGTACTCGTGTAAGCCCTGCACTCGCACTTTCAATGCACTCATCTCCTCGATGACACTGTCAAGTCTTTGTCCTTGGTCAACTTGCCCTTGCTGGATTTGACGCATAAGTGCCATCATTTCATTCTGGTGTTGGGTTTGTTGCCATATAGCCCTCAGGATTTCATCATTAGTGACTGGGTCTTGGTCAGGGCGGCGACGACGTCTGGAGGTCGAAGGAGCATCATTAGCTGGCGGTGGTTGGTTCTCATGGGCGGTATCCATTTCATGCTCCATCTCATCAACGGGTCCCCGTGCTTGATCATCTAGAACAGACGCATTTTGCTCAGGAGCATTAAGATCAAAAAGCCAATTGGCCATATTCTGAGGGTCAGTACGATTCCTGTATGGCATGATGATACTTCTTACGGTTTTGGCTTGGACCATGGGATGATATTTCCCATCACGTCGTAACTTGATGAGCTGGGAGCTTCTGCAATAGTCGATATCAAGGAAAACTGGAGGCAAGGGGGGTAATCTAGCAAGGTCGTTTTCCAAATTCAAACCAAGTGCAATAGAGGTGACAATCCCTCCAAAGTGGAAGGGTTTGGAGCCTCTAGCACAGTTTGACTGTATGTGTGCTAATAAGAATGGTGCGGCATTGATTAGCTCTGGATGAAAAATGCAATGAAGGAAAAACAACTCTTTAGAATTCACCTTATGGTTACTATCTCGTGCAAAGATGGTGCTTCCAAGTGTGCGGTGGACGTATCTGGCGGCTGGGTTATGGATAAATGTAGCGTTGAGGCTATCCCAACTGTCAGCTGTTGTTCCGGTTAGGTGATTCCAAAGTTCGAACCCCGCTTGATAGAAAGTGTCCTGCGGTACTCGGCGATGGACATTATCGCCATGTTTAAAGCTAAGCATCTCGGCAAGACGATCTTGTAAGATTGAGTATTCTTTGCCGAACATGCGGAACTTTGCGACTCCAGATAGTTGGCTTGTTTCGCCCGGAGGGGTTACGTAGGTAAAGGAACTGAGGAATTCTAAAGTGAGAGCTTCGTAAGTGGGTCGGCTCTGAGTGCAAAGCTGCCAAAGACCAGCATTCTCTAGCATCCATTGAACTCCCTCTCGTAATCCTAGTTCTTCTAAACATGCAATGTCGACATAGCGGGTCGGTACGACGGAACGGCGGTAGAAGTCGATATACCGAGCTCTCTGGCGCTCTCCTGCCTCTCCATCTCGGAAGTTGAGTGTAGATAAGTCTGGAACTTCACATGCCATTGTTGTGGTATATAGGGTTTTGTTTTTGGGAAGAAGATGGGCCATGGAATTTTGAGGGTTTGTGAGGAGAGAATGGTCGTATGATGTGATTATATAGTGTAATGGGGGAGTTGAACGGTTATTGCAATGAGTAATGTGGCTTAATTGATAATGGGACGGTTTGGAATTTGAATGGAGGAAGTGGACGGCTGGTGTTTGAATGGAGGAAGAAGAGGGAACGACTGAAATTCTGTTTTTACGCAAAATTAGCTTCAGACCCGCGTGACGATCGTCACGGGACTGTCACGGTCGTGGCACACACAAAATCTGGGTAGTGAATTAGTGTGATGATAGGTACAGTTCCAACATTGTAATTCAAAAGCAGGTTATAAAAAACACATGGAAATAGCAGTAATTCATACACATAGATGAGTAACAATATAACACACATTAATATAGAATGAAAAGAGTAGGAATTGGAATTTGAAATCACATGAATTGAATAGCAGCAGCAAATGGAATTATTTATTTAAAAACCAGATAAGTGCTAGTTAAACTACTAGCACTGTGTCCAAAATGTATGAAATCAAATTACTCCCAACATGAGAAAAAAAAATGAAAACAGAATAAAAGTAAATTGTTCCAAAATAAATGCATAAAAAGTAATTCTTGAAAATAATGTGCTGCATAAATCTAGCCAAGGCGTTTCTTCAAAGATGCAATGGCTTGATTTAGATGATCAAACTGCTCAACGGTCATGTCCATAAGTCCAACAATATTTTGACACACGGTGTGAAGCGCATCCTTCACTGAATTGATTTCTTTGTGGTATTCATCCATGGTCTTTAAAATAGAATTCAGATTGGAAACATAAGCAGTGGAATTAGCTTTAGGAATGTCCATATTATCTTGGAAATCCATATAGTCTAGATCATGGTAATGAGGGGGTGTTTTCGGGTCAATCTCAGGTTCAGGAAAGGTTTCTTCTGGTTCAGGCACGGGTTCATCAAGGTTGTAAAGCCAGTTATGTTGGTCATGCACACTTGTGCGTTCATGATTTGGAAGTGTAAAGTGTGGTACGACAACATTGTTAACCAAAAGCTGGAAGTGGTCTGGACCTTGGTCCCTAATCATAGCCCTATTGAAGCAAAAGGTAATATTCATTGGTCTAAATTCTCCAAAGGGGTTAATCTTAGAGAGCCGGGTTCTGAATCCCATAGCATCAGCTATCTTAGTAACCAGGCTACCTATCAAAATTGGACTGTTTTCATTATTGATAAGTTTGCAAAAGTTATTCAGCATGAAAGTAAGTCCATTAACCTCTCTAGACTGAGAAGCACAAAACATAATAAAGAGCTCATCCCTCGAAACAGTGTTATCATTTTTGGGTTTACCAAACAGGGTATTTACCAGGATCATATGAAAGTATCGGAAAGCAAGGTTATGTATCTCGGTTGAAAGCATAGGGTCCATGTCAAAATCAGGTTTCCCTGAAATTCTACCCCAAAAGTCACTCAGCTCTCCAACTAACTCTAAGTCCTCTTGAACCACAGAGAAAACATGGGTTCCTTCAGTAAATCCCAAAAGATCCGACAGTTCCTTTATGGTGAACTGGCAGCTGTATCCAAACAATCTAAATGTAACTCTTCCCCTGGTTAAACCTTTTCCACAGTGAGGGTTATAACTTAGAGAACTCAGGAATTCTAAAGTTAGCCTACGGTAACACTTATGTTTCTTATTTGCAAAACCCTCCCAACCTAACTGGCTAAACAGAAAGTCTACGCTCTCACCTACACCTAAGGCGGTCATGGTGGGTCTGTGGGCGAATTTCGTCAAAGCAAAGGGTCTAAGAGACAAAGCCTCATAGCGACGCCACTGTGTTCCATCTCTGAATTCTACTGGCATGTTATCCTCGTTTGCCATTAGTTAGTACTTTTTTGCAAAAATGAAAACAGAAGAGGAGAACAGAGAAGTGTAGAAAGACTTTATAATCCTGTAGTTTTTTCAATTTTTAAGATCAGCACAATATTTTCAAATTAAATTTAAAACGATGTAAAAGAAACTGAAAATATGCAAAATAAAAACAAAACATAGAAAGCATAAAGAAACAACAAATATAAAGCATGAAAACCGAAATCATGGGTTGCCTCCCATCAAGCGCTGTTTTTAACGTCGAAAGCCCGACGAATTCTATTATATGCTTAGTCAGGAGGTTCGGTGGGCAACTCTAAAAGTCTTAGGCAATTCAAATAATCTTTATTCTCAATGTTGTGATAGTGTTTTAGACGTTGTCCATTAACTAAAAATGGATTGTTATTCCTCCCTTTTATTTCAACCGCTCCACTTTGTAGAATTTTTGTAAGTTCAAAAGGACCGGACCATCTAGACCTTAATTTCCCAGGAAAGAGTTTTAATCTCGAGTTAAAGAGGAGTACAACATCTCCCACACTAAATTCTTTTCTAGATAAGCGCTTATCGTGCCATCTTTTTGTTCTTTCTTTATATATCTTAGCATTCTCGTAAGCGTCTAATCTTAACTCTTCTAGTTCATGCAGATCTAGGATACGTTTTTCACCTGCGGAATCATACCTTAAGTTCAATGTTTTAATAGACCAATAGGATTTGTGTTCTAATTCCACTGGCAAATGGCAAGATTTACCATAGACAAGCTTGAAAGGTGTAGTTCCGATTGGTGTTTTGTAGGCCATCCTATATGCCCATAAAGCTTCGTTGAGTTTTGATGACCAGTCTTTCCTAGAGGTGGTTACGGTCTTTTCTAGAATTTGTTTTATTTCTCGGTTCGAGACCTCAACCTGTCCACTTGTTTGTGGGTGATATGGTGTTGCTACGCGGTGTCTTACTCCATATTTCGATAGTAATTTGTCAAATATTTTTGATATGAAATGAGACCCTCCGTCACTTATGACAAGTCTCGGCACACCAAATCTGGGAAAGATTGTATTTTTAAAGAGCTTTATGACTACTCGTGCGTCATTTGTAGGAGAAGCTATTGCCTCAATCCATTTTGAAACATAATCGACGGCTACGAGTATATATTTATTTCCAAAGGATGATGGAAAGGGTCCCATAAAGTCAATCCCCCATACATCAAAGACTTCTACTTCTAATATACCTTTTTGAGGCATCTCATCGCGTCTTGATATGTTACCAGTGCGTTGGCACCGATCGCAGTTTAGTATTACGATGTGGACATCCTTCCAAAGGTTGGGCCAGAATAGGCCAGATTGCAAGATCTTAGCGCACGTCTTTGAGGTACTAGCATGTCCTCCATAAGGAGCAGAATGACATTGAGAGATGATGTTTTCTATTTCTTCTTCTGGGACGCAGCGACGGAAGATACCGTCGGCTCCTCTCTTAAACAGCAAAGGTTCATCCCAATAATAATGTTTTAGATCGTGAAAGAATTTTTTCTTTTGCTGATAAGTTAAGTCCGGTGGAAGTACTCCAGCTGCTAAGTAATTGACTATGTCAGCATACCATGGCAGGGTTTTGTGCATGCTAATTTCTTCCACGACTTCTTCCATCCTTGGGTCATTTAACTGTAGAGTAGACATATCACTTTCTAGTTAAGCTATGAGCCGTTCATATGGGAAATCCTCATTAATGGGTACCGGCTCTGGTTTAATGCCTTCTAATCTGGATAAGTGGTCTGCTACTACATTTTCGGTTCCTTTCTTATCTTTGATCTCTAAATCGAACTCTTGTAGAAGTAGGATCCAGCTTAGCAGTCTAGGTTTTGCATCCTTCTTGTTAAGTAAATATCTAATAGCTGCGTGGTCTGTATAAATGATAATCTTAGCTCCCACTAGGTAGGAACGGAATTTGTCAAGGGCAAAGATCACGGCTAAAAGTTCTTTTTCTGTGGTAGCGTAGTTCATTTGGGCGGAATCTAAAGTTCTACTTGCGTAGTAGATGGCATGAAGTTTTCTATCCCTCCTTTGTCCTAATACTGCACCTACAGCATAATCACTTGCATCACACATGATTTCGAAAGGTAATCTCCAATCTGGTGGTTGCATGATAGGCGCGGTAATAAGAGCTGTTTTCAGCTGTTCAAACGCTTTTAGGCATTTCTCATCAAAGATGAATTCAGCGTCTTTCATTAATAGACCAGTAAGAGGTTTAGTGATTTTCAAGAAATCCTTTATGAATCGTCGTTAGAAACCGGTGTGTCCTAAGAAACTTCGTATTTCTCGTACGGTTTTTGGAGGTTGAAGATTTTTTATAATCTCTATCTTGGCTTTATCAACTTCAATTCCTCTATTGGACACAACGTGTCCAAGTACAATTCCTTCATTTACCATAAAATGGCATTTCTCCCAGTTTAATACAAGATTAACTTTTACGCATCTTTCCAGTACCATTTCTAGGTTCGATAGACATCCTTCGAAACTCTGCCCACATACGAAAAAGTTATCCATAAACACTTCCATAATGTCATCTATAAAGTCAGCAAAGATTGACATCATGCATCTTTGGAATGTGGCAGGTGCATTGGACAGTCCAAACGGCATTCGCCGATAAGCAAATGTACCATAGGGACATGTGAAGGTCGTCTTTTCTTGGTCGTCAGGATGAATAGGAATTTGAAAGAACCCTGAGTAACCGTCTAAATAGCAGAAGTATGAGTGTTTAGCCAATCTTTCCAACATTTGGTCAATGAAGGGCAATGGGAAATGGTCTTTACGAGTGGCTTTATTCAGCTTCCTATAGTCGATGCACATTCTACTTCCTGTTACCACCCTCTTTGTTATAGATTCACCCTTTTCGTTCTTAACAACTGTAACACCTCCCTTCTTTGGAACGACATGTACTGGGCTGACCCATTGACTGTCTGATATCGGGTATATGATTCCTGCTTCTAAAAGTTTTTTCACTTCGTCCTTGACTACAGTGCTCAAGATCGGGTTAATTCTTCTCTGATGTTCCCTAGAGGATTTACAGTCTTCCTCCAGCATAATGCGGTGCATACAGATAGAAGGGCTTATTCCTTTAAGATCAGCGATGTTATAGCCTAATGCAGTTGGATATTTTCTTAGGACGTCTAATAGTTTCTTTGTTTCGGTCTGTCCTAAGTCTGCATTGACTATCACAGGTCGTTCGAGCACTTCGTCTAGGAATTCATACCTTAAATTTTTGGGTAAGGTTTTCAGTTCTAGAGCTGGGTTCTTTGGGCAAGGTAGATGATCTGGTGTAAGTGCTAAGCATTCGCTTAGGCTATCATCTTGATAAGGTTCACGCCAGTTATCATCTTCGAAAATCGGAGGTATAGGAATTTTTAAAATATCTGAATATATGGTCGGTTCCATCTCGATTTCTCTCACGCACTCGTCTATGACATCTAGTAAATAACATGTGTCGTCTATGGCTGGAGCTTGTAGGAATTGTGTCAAGATGAATTCAACTTTCTCTTCACCAACTTCAAAGGTTAGCCTGCCACTCTTTACATCTATAATTGCTCCAGCAGTAGCTTGGAATGGCCTTCCCAATATGATAGGAGTAGTAGAGTCTTCTGTAATATCCATGATTATAAAATCAGTAGGGATATAGAATTGACCTATACGAACTGGAACATTCTCTAGTATACCAACTGGGTATTTAACAGAGCGGTCAGCTAATTGAACAGACATCTTAGTTGGTCTTAATTCTCCCATATCAAGCTTCTTGCAAATGGATAAGGGCATAACACTAATACTGGCTCCTAAGTCGCATAGAGCTTTGTCTATGATGAAATTCCCGATTACACAAGGTATTGAGAAACTACCTGGGTCTTTTAGCTTAGGAGGCATTTTGTTTTGGATTATTGCGCTACACTCAGCAGTAAGCGTAACTGTTTCGTTTTCCTCAATCTTCTTCTTATTGGATAGGATTTCTTTTAGGAACTTAGCGTATGAGGGCATCTGGGTGATGGCTTCTGTAAAAGGTATTGTGATGTTTAATTGTTTCAGAAGTTCAACAAATTTCTTAAATTGCTCTGCAGTTTTAGAATTTTTCAATCTTTGAGGGTACGGAATAGGCGGCTTATAAGGTGGTGGAGGCACATAAGGTTTTTCTTTGTCTACATCCTCTTGGTTGTTATCTTCCTTTTCCTCGGGCTCACTCTCCTTCTCAGTTGTTTGGTCGTTAGCAGACTTTTGGTACATGGCTGGATTTTGAAGTCTTGGGTCAATGGGTCCATCTAATTCTTTTCCACTTCTCAATATAACAGTGTTTGCATGTCCTTTAGGATTAGGTTGTGGTTGTCTAGGAAATGTTCTAGCAGGAGCAGCAGTAGGTGCTTGTTGTTGAGCCACTTGGGAAATTTGAGTTTCGAGCATTTTGTTGTGAGTGGCCAAAGCGTCTACTTTGTTTGCTAACTGCTTTATCTGTTCACTAGTGTGAACGTTTTGATTCAGGAACTCTTTGTTTGTTTGAGTCTGGGTAGCTATGAAGTTCTCTATCATCAGTTCGAGGTTAGACTTCCTAGGAACATTCGAAGCAGCTGTTGCAGCCTTTTGATAACCTGGTGGTGCAGCAGGTGCTTGACCAGGTGCATACAGTGCATTGTTGTTTTTGTAAGAGAAGTTGGGGTGATTCTTCCAACCAGGATTATAGGTATTTGCATAAGGTTTTGCTTGAGCATAATTCACTTGATCTGTAGAGGCTTCTGCTAAAACTTGGCATTCAGGGGCAGCGTGTCCAGCTGTTCCACATAATTCACAGTTTGGCGCTACAGCAGCTACGGTGGTTATGGGTGTCCGAATTAACAATAGATGTCGCCGCTGGTGGTACACTCATGGCAGCGTGTCCAGCGTGTTATACAAGAGACCATTGTAAAACGTGTGGATAATTAACCAATCCTCCAGACCATGATGCGTGCATATCCTCCTCATATCTTTGTATCTTTCCCACGCATCATATAAAGACTCGTTGTCTTTTTGTCTGAAGCTGTTGATTTGGGCTCTCAGCATAGCTGTTTTGCTTGGTGGAAAGTATCTTGCCAGAAAGACCTTCTTCAAATCTTCCCAAGAAGTTATAGAATTTGATGGCAAGGATTGCAACCAAGCCCATGCTCTATCTCTTAATGAGAAAGGGAAAAGACGTAGTCTTATGGCGTCTGCGGTTACACCATTCGCTTTCACTGTGTCTGCATACTGCACAAACTTGGTTAGATGTTCGTTCGGATCCTCTGTTGGGTTTCCAGAAAATTGATTTTGTTGTACAGCAGATAATAGCGAGGGTTTCAACTCGAAATCATTTCGGTTGATGGCTGGAGCGACAATGCTGTTGTGAGGTTCTTGTTGAGATGCGGCAGCATAATATTTAAGAGGTCGGTTCTGTGGTGGATCAACCATGTCTGGTTCTGATTCGGAATCTGATTTGGATTCGAGTTAAGGATCGGATTGGGATTCAGGTTCTGATAAAGGAAAAGGGATATCGTGAGTTAAGCAGTATTCTTGGATACGTCTTTTTACAGAAAGAAGACGTTCAGGTTCGTCTGTTGGTCGTACGAGGTCATCGCCAGAAGAGCGAGTACTTGGCATACAATCAACAGAAAGGGAATTTTGGTTTTTGCCTTAGTCTATACGACGTAACAAAGGAATTACGATGTCGACTTAATTAGTCCCCGGCAACGGCGCCAAAAACTTGATCGCGACTTTATGAGTCGAATGAGGATTACTGCAAGTATACAGTCGTATCGCGTAGTTTTAAAAGATTATCGATCCTACAGAGACTAGAAATCGAATGCACCGTTATCTATCGTTACTATGTTTATCTAAGGCTAATCAGAATTTGGGTTTTTAGTTTAAACGGGAAATTAAAGGGAAAATTAAACTTGGGAATACTAGTTATGAATAAGTTATCGGTATATAATTCAGTAACCTCCGTAGAATTAATCAAACCTAAGCCTATAGAGATTTATCACCCTATTCATCTGTAGGAGAAACCGGTTTAAAAACCCTCAACTCATACTCCCGTGGATCTTGCCTTGGACTATACTTCTAAGTCAATACGTCTGCTCTCGCTAGCCCGTATGAGGTTAAAAATACTTTTTGAAAACTAATTAAACCTAATTAACTTTAAAGCGCTTCCGCTGTTTTTAAACCTAATGCCCGATTTCAGCTATCCGGGTAAAGCCTCACACTCCCGTGGATCTTGACTTTAACCTATGTTACTTCTTTACTCTCGTAATAAAAGCTTGGGTTTTATATTAAGAAATCGAAGCCAGAAGAAGGGTTGATTACTGATTTTAGCTTAGAGAAAATTAATTCATTTTAGTTACTTCATTATACACCGATAATATCGGTTTAGCTTGACATAATTTGGAAATTAAACGCTAAAACAAGGAAATAAACGATCACAGACATAGTTAAGAAATAAACAAACAATACTTGAATTAAATAATGGAACCTGGAATTTAGTAACAATGGTAGCAGCAATTCCTCCACAACTTGGTAGGTTCTTGCTTTGAAATAATAAAAATGCAAGGTTGAAGGCAATGAAACAAAGGAATCTAAAACTAAGTTGTAACAGTCCCTCAGTGTGAGAAACTGTCACTTTTGTTCGGTAATGGTTACAAGGAAACAGAAATGCAATGTAAAAAGAAATGAAACTTCTGAAATTAATTTTGGCAGCACAACGGTATACTTCGAAACAGAAAATGGCCACCCCTTCTTCTTTGTGCGTGTCTCTATTTATAGGCTGAGCAGCATGTGGAAGTTGGAGAAAAATTAGCCATGCATGCCAACGGTTATCCCAAGTTGGACCTAGAAATCTTCGGAGGTGATGGCATCGTGTAAAACTGTTTCCTCTGAGAATTCGTGGTTGAGTCTCTGCATCCAACATGCACTTTAAGCGCGTGACGATCGTGGTGACATGTGACGATCGTGGTGAACTTTGGAGCTGCCACGGTCGTGGCACTCCCATGACGATCATGATATCAGCAAAAAATGGATTCTTCAATTTTTCTTCTCTTTTCTACTCTTTTGTTGCATGTTTTGGTTCTTTTCCACATTTAGCATACTTTGACTTGTGAAATATGATTACCTGCAAAAACACTTAAATAATCTCGAGAAAATCGATTATTAGGCGAAAAACGAAATAAGAACTAACATAAATTTGGGGTAAAAATATGATATAAATTCGTGTTATCATAAATCTAGACTTAGAGAGAAACATCTTCTGTCAGTCATCAGTTGTCAAGATTTTATTTAGAACCTAGCATTTTATCTTGAAACAAGAGTCATGAGTGATTGAAGAATATTGAATTGGTGTCTTTGACAGCTAACAAACAGCAATCTCATCACAATAAGTGTGGAAATTGTTTCCATAAGTATGACCATTATCCAGCTAATGAGATACTCAGTATAGATAAATACAACCTAGTTTCTTCTTAAAGATTTTCTAAAGATTCTTTTATCAAAGAGAACTTCTCTAGAAATCTAACAGAGAGTTTGTATCAACATATACATAAATATCTCATTGATTCAATAAATGAGCTAGAAAAGAACATGCATGCCCTTTTTTTTGTTATTTTCTCGGTCAGACTCATGAGTATTCAAATTTGACCATAGAATTTGAATACTACTCTGAGTGGATTCTTATTCAACAGTTGTTAAACCATTGAATCCACTTCTTCCACCAAATTCAGTACCTCTAGCACTTGAGTCTGGGTTGTAGGCTTTTCTTCCATCAACTGTTGCAAACAACCTTTGATAAGCGACATCGAAGATACCTTTGCTCATTTCTTTGATATATGTGGCAACTACATTTTGAATAATGATACTCATATTTCTATGAGTCCACACATGTTGGTCCAGACATACTTTCCTTTGCCTTATGCCACATTCTGATAGCAGTACCATGATTCATTCCAAAGTATAAGTCTAGGATAAGTCATGATATGAACAAGATCTTGTTCTTAGCAGAACCATTGACTTCGCTGTCTTGGATTATATCTTTTGAATTTGAAATTTTTTATAAGAAAAAAACCAGATGGTGTTAGCTATCAGAGAATGACATAAAACAAATTAAAGAGTTGTCATGTAATTGATGGCAGAACACGAAGAAGAATTGAATGTTTCTCATAGAATTGTCCTTTAATACAAATTCCATGATGACCCTCAACCTAAGGAGCAATGGAGTCACTTAAGATATCACCTTAAAAAAAGACTTCTTATTATCAAATATTGAAACAAGATGGATTTGACATAATCTCTTTCTCTTCAATATTTGATTTTTATTTCAGGATTCAGATGCTTCTTCAGAAGCAGTAATGACTGGCAGAGCCAGATTACTCTTTCTTCTAAATCATGCACTAATGTCATCTTCAAATGAATATACAGTGAAGATCTATGACATTAGGTTCTGGTAGTGTTTCTCCTTATTCTTGGATTTGGGAAATCAGCTGAAATACAAATATCTCATAAGCTTCTGAATTTACTTTTCTAACAACGGATGTCATGTTCCATTCATTAAGTTAAAGAAGTATTCTGATTAGGAAAGTTAATCCCCCATCATCAGACTTTCCATAGGAAGTATCCTTCTACAGGCTTTAGAAAAGATAATCTGTTAGATAGATTTTCATCATCTAATTCCATTTTTTTTTGAAGATTTGCAAGATAAACCTACAAGCCATAGTAAGCTCAAGTAGTTATAGCTTCTTGAGTAAACGTAACTTCAGGTTTGAATTCACAACAATCTTCTCAGAATTTGCTTAGAAAGATTAAATGAAGTGTAACTGGACAAGCTTCATAACTGATTCCCATAAATTCGATCACAAGGATTCAAAGATAGTTTGAGCATTAGACATATCAATGATGTTAATATACTCAGAATCGAGATAGAGCACCTATCAGAATGCATCTACCTCTGAAGATATTTTCAATAAGCTTCTTCTGAGCTAGTGAGAGACACTTTCAAATTTTGATCATCCCTCCACCATCAAGTTCTATAGTTATACCTTTTTCAAGGGTATTCTACAAACCTTCACAAATTCTTTATCAAGTCTAATGAATTAAAAATATATTTAACTTTTCAATCATTTAAATTCAGCAAAATCACCCTTTGAATATGATAGGAAAAACAATGTATTATTTTTCATGTGGAACTTGATTCCTTCTTGAAGGAAAGTCTTTAACAGACATACTTTTCTCATTAGATCATTATCTGCACCACTGTTAAGTGTTATGTACATACCATGCTCTGGTACAAATTGAAAGTGATAAAAAGTACACAAGAAGGAGGGTTGAATTGTGTTTTTTGTTTTCTTAATTTGTGTCTGATTAGAGTTCAGAATCTAAACTGGTGTTCAAATTCTGATTATACTTAGCAGCGAAATGTTAACATAAGCAAACAAATAATAACAGAAGACACAAAGATTTATACTGGTTCCTTCCAACTGAGAGTAGTCCAGTCCCCTTGCTTCACAAGAGATTTTCACTATAACCAAATCATGATTACAATCGCTTATGCATTCTGCATAAGACTTTTACAATGCTCAGACCCTAGGTCCAAGACTTCTTGCTTAAGGTTCCACGAACCGAGACTTCCTGCTCAAGTCCTATAGAACCAAGACTTCTTGCTCAAGCCACACTGGCCCAAGAATTTTGCTCTAGGTTCCACGAACTGAGACTTTCTGCTCAAGCTATACTGGCCCAAGACTTCCTGCTCAGGTTCCATGAACCAAGACTTCCTGCTTAAGTTCCACGAACTCAAGACTTATTCTCAAACCCCTCAGGTTCAAGACTTCTTGCTCAGGTTCCACGAACCGAGACTTCCTGCTTAAGCCCTACAAACTTAATACTTCTGCTCAGGTTCCACAAACCCAAGACTTCTACTCAATCAATCCACTTGATTAATTCTTTCAATGCTCTATCACATAGCATGAGACTTACATGGCTCAAGCTTCTTGGCGAGAGACTTGGATTTGCTCAATCATTCCACTTGATTAAGACTTTCATTGCTCTATCACATAGCAGGAGACTTACATGGCTCAAGCATCTTGGCGAGAGACTTTGATCTAAACTGCTAAGCAACATGTTCAGCAGAGTAGAAAACAAGGTGTACTTGATACAAATATCAGAGGTACGGGGAAATCACCATAACAAATACCTAAATCTCTTAAGATTTCTAAGATATTCAATGTATACGAAATCTTAAGGATTTTACAATTACAGCCTATAACAGAAATTCTGTATAGTCATTTGTGTTGATAATTGCTGATCTTGTTACTCCTCCATCAGGTTTATCCTTGTTAAAGATTCAGTTTGAATCTTAAGCAACTTATATAGCAGTTGCAGAAGACTAGTCGTTGGAGAGATAACTTGATCAAGTGTCTTTGCTTTCTTCGTAGTACAAGAGACGTTGAAGATAGATACAATAAAATATCTTGATCCATTGAGTATCATGTTTAACCACTGAGTAATCAAAGGAATCCTGTACTATAGAGCCGTTGAGAGTAGATATCCATAAAACACACCAATTTTTCTTGAGCCTCGTGAACTAAGACTCTAGCTGACAAACTGATTTGACAATTCGGCTTGCTTTCTGTAGTACATATAGCTTCAGCTTTATTACTAACTCTGAATGATCACCAGAAGCCAATTTACGTTCACCAAGTGTAGAGACAACAATGTTGCTTCTTCTGATGCTGAGACTTTCAGCTTTAGAGTCTACGTCAGACATCACTTGGAGAGTGTTCTTCAGATTTTGCACCACTAGAAGCTAGCAATTCAGCTTCTCTCAAATGTGCATTTGTATATCAGATTATGTATATATATTTACAATTATTAGAACCTGCATACAAGAAACACACATCAAATATAACCATTGTTCTTTCAATACTTTGTTATCATTAAAACCTAAGAAATATATGTCATGAACAAATCTTGTTCTAACAACACACACACACACACACACACATACACACACACACACAAACACACACACACACACACATATACGCACACACACACACACACTTTTTCCTTTTTACGTTCTTCTCTCTTCTTCTTTTATGCTCGCTCTCTCATACTTCCATATTCTTATTCTTTAGAATATATAGGAGATGAAGAGATCTGTTAAAGGATAGCTCCGTTGAAGGGTAAAATAGAAATTGACCTTTGAAGTATCCATTACATGAAGGTCGCTTCATGTGCAGTAGTTGAGCGGCGCTTGTAGCAGAGAGTTGTTTGATGATGGAACACGAGAAGTCTTTTTTACTATAAAATTAGATTTTATTTTTGAACTTCTATCACATCAAGCAGTAAGTGCCTTTAATTTAAATCTTCTAGTCGGAGGCTTCTTATAAAAGTGGTTTGAAGCTTGAGTAAAGATCAAAATTTATCTTCATAAGGAAATCTCTTTTTGATTGTACTTTCCTTGAGTATATTACTTGTCATAGTTAGAGGCTTCATATAAAAGATGAAGTGAAGGTTGATTAAAGTCTAGAGCCTAGATGATGTAGACTATAAATTCTATTCAGAGTGAGGCTTGAAAGTACTACAATCCAGAGTAAATGTGAAAAAGAAATGCATAAGCATTTACTAGTTTGTTCAGATCAGATGTGTTGACTGTAAGAGAATATTTCCTTTGCTTACCAACTTCTATTCAGAGGCTTCTAATATAACTAGGTGAAGCTTGAGTAGAATTCAGAAGCTGTCTTTAGAACATGGAGACACTTCGGAGTCCTTGGAGTACTGAGTTCTGAGACTTAACACAAACTTTATAGTCATAGCTTTATCATAACTTATCTGGATGGTTTTTGTTTAGAAACGTTGACTTGATAATCTTGAAGCTTGACTTGCTTTTAAACACATCTTTATATTCTTCCTTTGTTCATCATGTGTTTTTCCTTTCTTCAATCTGCTTTCTGCTTTCTTCAGACTTCGTCTGCATTCAGATTGATTTCTTTAATGACATAGCTATCTTTAGAGTATGGCTTTTATAATTTGATGTCGTTCATACCTTGCTTCCGACTTTTCTTTAATTTGAAGTTTTCTTTCCATTAGTCTTTGTTGTCTTCTGAGTTGACAATCATAGTTGGCTACTCTCAGAGTCTTCAACTATCAGAGTTACCTCCAGAGAAGCATTTGAATTTCCTTGATCAAAATCTGCTTTAATCGGCTTTTTCTTTTTCCATTTAGATTCCGTTTTAATCTTTGAGTATCTGCACACTTTACAACCAATTAGTGTGCATAATTGTTCTTCTACACATTGTTATCATCAAAACATAAAGGTATGTAGTTGTAGAACCAAACTTGTTCTTACATATCTCACATTTCTCACGCCAGGATCCCTTTCTCTCTCTTACCAACAACCATGGTTAATGCTACATGTCATGCTACGTCTTGCCTAATTTGACACATCCTCTACTTTTATTACTTCCAAGCCACCTTTTCATTTTGACACAAGCAACCACTAATTTTCTTAGCCACCTATTCATAGATAACTAAGGTCTTGTATGTCTTTCTTTTGTCCCATAGATCTAAATTCTCTCTATTAGTTTCCAGGAAACCTTCAAGGCCCTCTATATCTCCCTCTAAAGCCTCACCATCTTCGTCCTAAACACCCAGGCAATCCTCTAACTCTAAATGAGAAAAATTTGTAGAAATTTCCTAACGCACAGGTAAAATAATCCTCAATGGCCCTTTAGAATCTTCCACCACCTTGATCCTGAACACCTTCCCATTAATCATCACATTGAACACCCCATTCAAAACCATATTGCTTTTTCTTCTAACCATAAAATATGCGCTACATCCATCTTTGCTTGGCACCGAATATTATCATTAGAACACATATACATGTCCATCGGAGCTGAAATAAACTAAAAAAGAAAAGGAAGAACTCTAAAAATGGCATTGAATAACATGAAAATGTAGCCAAGTCATCGTTCCTTATCCACGTTCGAAACTATCCTAAAATTCTGGTATCAGGCGTGTGATGTTAAGGTGTGATGTCACAACAACACACTCTGCACAATGGACAACAATAACAGTAAAATAACACCAAGAATTGTTGACTCAGTTCGGTTACAATCAACCTACTCTGGGGACTACCAAGCCAGGGATGGAATTCACTACTTGTAGATATAATTTACAGACTCAACAACCCGTTGACAATCTCCTAAACTTATACTCTACTAATGACTTCCTACCTAAGAAACCACTTAGGTATGAGAACACCACTCAATCCCTTACAAACTCTCAAAGAAACCACTTTGAGTACCCTTGATCTTACTTCACAGCTTTGATCAAGCAAACACTCTCTATTGCTTCACAGCTTCTAGAGAGGACAGAAACTCAACACCTATTCAAACCCTAGAATAGTGTAAATACAAGCACTCTAAACAAACTCTAGACACTAAGCCTCCAGCTCTTGATCTTCTGAATGTTTTCTGTACTTTTTCCTTTGGTCATGTGCGCTTTATATAGCTCCTTGAATTGGTCTTGGACTTGCTACAATATCTCCCAGATTTGTTATTTAAAACTGAATATCTAAAACAGATTTTCTCCTAAAATCTTTTTAAATCTTCAACCTTTTAAATCTCCTACAAATCTGCAACAGATCTCCTATGCAGCAGCAAATATCTATCCCAAGATATTCGCATCCAATGAGACAACTTGCTCTCCACAATTCCAGCTAATACGCAAACCTAACAACATCACAACCTGCTGTTGTTAATTCTACAGATCTGATGTTACAACATCACCTGTGTGACATCAGACATCCAACTTCAGCAATTAATTACTTAACACAGGCCAGTGTTAAGACTTCAATGTTGCAACATCAGCACCTTGACATCAACATTGAATATACTTTGTTTTACCAAAATTCCAGCCAATCCAGGAACTAACAATCGCCCCCTTTGGCTAATTTTGGCTAAAATAATCTCTGTACTCTGCACCTTCAGAGACTTTAGCAGCGGAAAAAAACTTCAAAAGTTTAAAACGCAATCAGCAGCAGTTTGACAGTCTTCATCACTTGATCTGCTGCAGCACCATCCTCATTATTGACAACAGCCAATTGGTGCTCCCCCTCTAAAACATGAACCAGCATCACAGCTGTTCAGTAGCTCACAATGTGCAGCACTTTTCTCCCCCTTGATGTCTGCTTGGCTGCACTCTTCAAATGTCATGATATCTTCACTAGTTCAGTCAAAACTCCCCCTTAATGCAGCAACAACTTTCAACAATGTTGTATTCAACAATGTTGCTCCCCCACCAGCATAGCAACTGTCAATAACTCTTCCTTAATATCTGCATTCCACTGGCAGCATATGGCAATAATACTCTTGACTATCTTGGCTATTTTCTCCCCCTTTTTAGCCACAATTAGGCAAACTTCAGTTAGAAGGCCTATTAACTATAGTCAGTATACCCTAGCTCTCATTGTTAGCCTCTCAGTTAGCAACCAGGCAAAATAAATCATAGAAGGAAACTAAAAACATAACCAGTGCATAAAACAGCACAATATTCAAATTACAAAACCAGCATAGCAAAAAAAACTAAACTGAAAACTAAAGCTACTATCTAAAAAACAGCAGATGGAGATTAGTCTTCATCCGAGCTTGCTTCATCAGCATCTTCATTACCCTCATCTGACCTGGAATCCTCAGTGTCACCATTCCCATTGTCTTCCCCCTATTCCAAGTCTTTAATCATCTGCTCAATCTTCATTTTCCTATCAGTGTTGGTCTTGATAAACATATCAAGATCCTTGCAGGTCGCCCTTAATTCTTTAATCAGCTCAGATTTTGTACTGACCTTCTTAATCCCAGAGCTTGATGTTGTAACAATGTCTGGAACATGACTCCCAGCAAACAGTTTGGGATGCAAAGATAACGCTGATTCCCTCTTATATGCTACCTCTGAGCTGGTTAAGATTCCAGGATGTTGATCTAAGATCATTCCACAGATAAGGGAAAGGAATGATATAGGCATTTTGATGGCATTGGTGGCACCATGCTTTACTACTTGATCAAATATATAGCTTCCATAGTTGAGCTTGACCGTTTTCCCTACAGCATAGATGAACCTTCCTAATCCCACAATTATAGTGGTTTTGTGATTAGTAGGTACCCAGTTGGCCGCACCAATTCTGTGCAATATAGCATACTTGATACTGAGTTTGCTGGCTGCTAATTTATTTTTCAGTGGCCACACCTTTACTTGAGTAGCAGTAATCTCTCTACACACTTCATTATCAGTCACCTCCAGCTCACACTCCCCTTGGTCATCTCTTCCCAGATATTTATTGACAGTACTGGGAGAGAAGTCAATACACTGTCCCCTAACAAACACCTTTGTAAGTTCTTGTAATTGGCTGTAATTTTGTTAAAACAATGTGTTGTCATGGTTGATGTTACAACATGAGCTTCTAACAGTATAGGTATGTTTTAACTAACATTCTGGTTTGCTGTTGAAGAATTAAAGTGCTGAAGAGTGATGTCACATGCGATGTCGTAACATCACTATACCAGAACATCAGACTTTAATGTGTGTAGGGCTGCACGTGGTTCTGGTGTGTTTGAGATTTTCTGCTAAAGAGATTTAGAGAATGCAGGCGAAAATCAAGGGAGATATATATTCTGTTACAATCTGTTATGAAGATCAGATTGTTACGAATCTAAAGCATAAAGATATGGAGAAGATTCTGATCTAATAAATGAAGATTTATTTGAAGATATGATCAGATTTGTTACAGCTGATATGATATGATTGAAGGCCCAAATTCAGCTGGGATGATATTATAAATAGAGTGCTTGTAACCTAGAATGAGGACGGGTCCAAGATGTAGAACCTTAGGGCTTTGTCTAGTGAACCACTCGGGGTGTGAGATGGTCACTAAGGTTATCTCGAAGCCTGTAGGTAAGAGATGTATTGTTCTTGGAGGAAGCTGTTAAGCAACTCTAAGTATTGGTCTTAGTCATGAGGGTCATGTCTAGGTATTGTCATGGAAGTGTGTCTTCCAAAGTCTATGTAATAGAAAAGTTTAAGGAGTCAAGTTGTTGATGCAGTGACGGTGTAGTTGACTTCTAGACATCATCGAGATGATTGGAAGTGAGATGGAGTCTCTTACCTAGGGAGGACTTAGGTAGAAGGGTCATTGGGTAGTGATTGAATTAGGTAGATTGTCAACTGGTGTGTTGAGTCTGTAATTTGATACTACTAATAGTGGACTTCCTTCCTGGCTTGGTATGCCCCCAGATGTAGGTTGGTTGAACCGAACTGGGTGAATAATTGATTGTGTTCATTTACTATTTCTATTATTGCCTTGTTCAGTAGATTGCGATGTTGTGACATTGCACAAGACATCACACATTTGTACCAGAATTTCAATTGGTATCAGAGCAGGCATCCTGTCTGTTTCTGGATGAGATCTAGGGAAGATACTTTCTGGTCCGTGAGCAAGGAAGATAGTTATGGACTTGGTCATCTCATAGAAGTGGAGATTGGAGTTATCAGGCGTGTAGCTTTGGTGATAAGCTGCCTTGTAGGTTGAATCCTATGTTGATCTAGTGCATATGAAGTGTTGTGTTTATTATGTTGTGCCTGAAGGATATAGAGGAATTTTCTGGTATGTGTTCCGCTGCGTATATATATATATATCTGATGGAAAATTCCTGATGGTTATGTGTTCTCCTCTGAAGATGTATCACATGGTGTGGTGATACTTGAGGATATCTTCAACTAGAGTTGCCTAAGATACTTGTGGTTTATCCCAAGTCCACTCATAAAGGAACTCTTGTATGAGCTTGTTGAAAAGAGATCTGAAGAAAGTTAGAAGCCATCTATTCTTGCCTTCAACCCTACATGGTCATTCCCTGGGCTGTGTTAAAGGATCTTTTGGTGTGTTTCTGTGAAGAGAACTTATGTCCTACCTGATGTTAGAACATAAAACCAGCAGATTATGCAGTATCCTGTCAGCATAACAGATGCTTGGGGGCTAAACATATGTGTATTGATCACTTCTGTTTGGAACCTACTCCTGGCTTGGAAGAGGAGGCATCTGGGTTGTGTGTCTAAGAAGGTTCCTTCAAGAACATGTCTTAGATATGTACATTGGTCAAGAGATGATCAATATAGTGTCACTCATTGGATAAGTGAGTAGGTGTTTAAAGACTGTATGACGTGGAAGGCTTTGAAGACCAATCTGAATAGTGATTCCTTCCTTATCTAGTTTCTTGATGGTAAAAGAATAGGGTGGAGCCAAAACAAAAGAGTATCACTGTCAAATCTTTCATGCGGGAGTGAAGATCTTGATAAGTTATCTCTTAAGCTTAGTCATGGTGGCCTAACTAGAAGGATCTTCCTGGTTATGATAAGATACTTGGTTCTGATCATGAACTGGAGGAAGTTTTATCAAGAAAGGAGCTGAGCTTAATATGTCCATTCTAATGTCTCGACATCGCGCTACACATCAGCAGTTTAAAGGTAAATGCTGAGTCAAAGACCTGTTAGACTGTAGCTGTTTTGAAGGATCACTGAAGCTGTGAAGTTGAACAATTTGTGAGATGCTGTTCATATAAAAGGTAGTAAGCTTGAGCTAAACAGTCTGAGGACAATATTATAGGGAAAGTGCATCCTAGAGTTTGTGTAAATCAGCCTGGGGTCAATTGGTGTCTGCATTAGTCGTATGGAGTGAACTCTTCCAGCTTTGAGGCTTAAAGGATTGGAAGTAGCAGAGTGTCTATGGTATGGCTTTAGATGCAGAAGGATGGTAGTTATCACTCTTAAGTTGACAAAGGTCTGAACCTTGTGCTTATAAGAAGAAGATTTTGGAAGAGTGTGGTATGCAAGTTACTGCAGTTTTGTTGGTCTAATCTTGGAAGTTGATCAGATGTTGATATGTTCTCATGTGTCCCCTAAATGAGATATGTGTAGATTAATATGGTCGGAGTCTCCAAATCCATTGTAGAAGTGTTTAATGTGATGAAGACTGATGTCAGAACTGATGTTGACACATCATTTCAGCCAAAGAAAGATAGTGATCAGTGATGTGGATTAGCAGAAGAGGGATCAGCTAGGGCCTCAAGTTTCAGACCAGATCAAATGTTGAGTTTTTGTCTGTCTTCAACTAATGACAATATACATTGATGGGAGACTATGTATATGTCTGAGGTACAAGTGCAGGACTGCAGAAGTATTGAGAATTTATTTTTCTCTATGTGGCTGGTTATTTCTCTTTGTGGTGTGAGAATGTATCATCTGGTGGGGTTGATTAGTGACTGTGTGCTTGGAGCATCATCCAAATTATCTGGGATAAGTTTGAATTAGAAGAGGCAGAGTGTTGAGGAATGTTGACAAGCTGATGTGTTTAAGGCTAAAAGATATGAAGACATCATAGTCTTGTGGGTTTCAGCTTGGATCAGTTTATTTCTGATCTAAGTGGTTTGGAGCAGGGTGGTTGCTCTGGTTGTGAAGGTCTAGGATAAGTGGCAGTTATCTCTGGCTTTCTACTGACGGCTCTACTAAGGGAAGTGGCATTCTTTGGTATAGCTATGGGGTAGTCTTGGACTACTTATTTTCTGAAGATTCAGATGTGGTAGGTTTGAAGTCTTTGGAGTTTCTAAGCAGGATGGAGGTTGTCTACTCAAACTTGATTATTGAATCAAGCCTATGAGAGCATGGAAATCTGTTTCTGCAAAGGGAGAAGGTTCTTCTGAGTGGCAGAAGGTTGAGCTGAATTCAACAGTTAGATGTTCTGACATCTTGCTCAACATCAGGAGTCTCAGCTGGTGATGTGGCACATCAACTAATGATAGGATGATCTATAGGAATGATAGGGGGCTTTAAAAAGATCGTTCTCATGGCAGGTTGCAGGAGCTGCAGGAAGGAGAAAATGGTACATAACCATGGCTTAGGGAGTCTAAGTGGGTTTGCTTTTGAGCAAGTGGATCATGTGACTTGAAGATCAAGTTTCCTTGGTAGATACCTTTGTGAGAGTTCTGAAAAACGTGAAAAAGGTCAAAATGTGGCATTTGACTGGTTTCATATGAGGATTCGTGAATGAGGTGACCAAACTGAGGCATGTGGTTGATCTCAGAAGTGGAGTCGAGGAATCAAAATAATCAGAGAGTGGCAGCTGGTTATTATTGAGGTTTGGGCAGAAGGGTGATGGGTTGAAGACTCAAGGAGATTATTCTTCTTGAAGGTGGATGAGAGGTTACTCTCTAGTTCTTTGGATTACTTTGCTAGAGTAAGTCCAGTTGGTGGAGCATATCAAGAATCATGGTGATGATGTTTTGGTGTGTGGCAGGCGTTCTAACTTATGTTGGGACATTATTTTGGATATCCTTGGTGAAGGATGATTATGCTCTGGGTCACGAGCTTGGTGCCTACATTATGCCTAAGGAGCGTCTACATAGTCATACGGGAGAATGATGAAGTAGAAGGTCTGCCTTAGATGGAGTATGTAGAGAAGACTGAAGTAGATCAGGATTGATTGCTTGAGAGTCTGAAAAGGGTTATTCACCTATTGTTTCAGTGAAGAAACGCCTGTGAAGGAGATTTAGCCCTTTGGTCAAGTCCTGCTGGAGAGAAGTTGATCAGCCTAGCATGTGAAGTGAACTAACCAAGAGGTTCAGCAGATATGTGAAGTAGTGGGCAAATGCATTGGGGTACTTGGCTATGGTTTCTGCTGCAAAGGTGCACATAGTATGAAGCTTGCAGGGTGTTCAAGCTTGTGGAGAGTTAGCCTAGGTGTGTAGGTGTGTGACCTTGTCTGATATGGTTCAGATGTTGAGAGGAAGTTATTGCTGATGTTTCTGAAGACTGCATGCTGATCAAGAAGACTGGATATAATGTCAGACAACATGTTATGACATGTTGGTGTGGACATGACAATTTTGACCTGATTGAACCAGTAGTGTACATCTACCTCATTGTGTGAGTATGGTGGTTGGATGTTTGAGAGGTTGTCTTTGGAATTGTGTGTACTTGGTTGTCCTATTGTGGCTACAAGGAGGGAGAGATAGCTAATGTGTGTTGACTAAGAAGGCTCTAGGATTGAGGGGGAGTGCGCATGTTTGTACAGCCGGTTCCTGCCTTTAGGAGGAGTTTAGCCTTGTGAAGTTTTGGATGTGATTGATATTGGTTGTGTCTTGGAATCTACTGTGAAGTCTTGGATTGGTTGTGCTGTGAATCAGCAGACAATGTCTGATGAGGTGCAAACAAGGAATTATTTTGGACGGTGAGATGCAACACGTGGATCCGACTCTGCATGGAACTGTTTTGGCACAATTTATGGTATATAACAATAAATCTGGTCAAGACTGTTTTGGACGGAAGACATTGAATTTGGATGGAGTTTTTAGTTCCTAAAATAGCGTTTCCTTGACCAAGAACTTTGAAATATTCAAAGCTCGTTAATTCCTAAGTAACGGATCTGATATATATAGGGGCAATTCTTCTCTCCTTCAACTCGTGAGGGTTCTTGGTTCATAAGTCTTATGGCTTTTGTGTGCCTTTGGGTGAGTACTTCTTGGATCTGGTTTTGTGAGGGCTTCCTTTGCCAATTTGTCGCTAAAAAGGGGGAGAAAAGTGAGAGATGGGCTAAATGGTTTGCACAGATGTTTTGCCTGAAGTCTGCAGTCCCAGTTGTTACAGAACGAGGTCTCAGCCACAGTTGGTGTTGAGTCTTTGTGACTTGTGTCCTGAGTTATGAACACAGTTGTGACTTGTGTTCTGAGTTACATGAGTTGGCAGATTGGCACGTCTTAAGTTTCATCTTATGCCATAGGTCGACTGGGGGCGTCTGATCAATTTAGGTGTGCATAAGTCTCTCATGCAACCATTGGTCTTTGATGTCTAGACAAGCATTTCTTTTCTGGAGGAGTCTTCTACATCCTCTCCAGGTCTGAGTTGAAAGGAAAAAGAAATGTGTTGTATTAAGGGGGAGTATTGGATATCTTCTTCCTCATGTGCACCTCCTGATGTGCTGCCTGGAGCTGATGTCGTATGGTGATGTCCTAACATCAGTCAGAAGAGGATTCCCCATGAATGCAGTACACTGTTAGGGTTAGATAACACCCAACAGTAGTGTAGGATTGTAATTACTGCTGTAATCTGAGTTGTAATATCTATGTATATGTTTTAGCCAAAATTAGCCAAAGGGGGAGATTGTAAGTTCTTGTAATTGGCTGTAATTTTGTTAAAACAATGGGTTGTCATGGTTGATGTTACAACATGAGCTTCTAACAGTATAGGTATGTTTTAACTAACATTCTGGTTTGCTGTTGAAGAATTAAAGTGCTGAAGAGTGATGTCACATGCGATGTCGTAACATCACTATACCAGAACATCAGACTTTAATGTGTGTAGGGCTGCACGTGGTTCTGGTGTGTTTGAGATTTTATGCTAAAGAGATTCAGAGAATGCAGGCGAAAATCAAGGGAGATATATATTCTGTTACAATCTGTTATGAAGATCAGATTGTTACGAATCTAAAGCATAAAGATATGGAGAAGATTCTGATCTAATAAATGAAGATTTATTTGAAGATATGATCAGATTTGTTACAGCTGATATGATATGATTGAAGGCCCAAATTCAGCTGGGATGATATTATAAATAGAGTGCTTGTAACCTAGAATGAGGACGGGTCCAAGATGTAGAACCTTAGGGCTTTGTCTAGTGAACCACTCGGGGTGTGAGATGGTCACTAAGGTTATCTCGAAGCCTGTAGGTAAGAGATGTATTGTTCTTGGAGGAAGCTGTTAAGCAACTCTAAGTATTGGTCTTAGTCATGAGGGTCATGTCTAGGTATTGTCATGGAAGTGTGTCTTCCAAAGTCTATGTAATAAAAAAGTTTAAGGAGTCAAGCTGTTGATGCAGTGACGGTGTAGTTGACTGCTAGACATCATCGAGATGATTGGAAGTGAGATGGAGTCTCTTACCTAGGGAGGACTTAGGTAGAAGGGTCATTGGGTAGTGATTGAATTAGGTAGATTGTCAACTGGTGTGTTGAGTCTGTAATTTGATACTACTAATAGTGGACTTCCTTCCTGGCTTGGTATGCCCCCAGATGTAGGTTGGTTGAACCGAACTGGGTGAACAATTGATTGTGTTCATTTACTGTTTCTATTATTGCCTTGTTCAGCAGATTGTGATGTTGTGACATTGCACAAGACATCACACATCTGTACCAGAATTTCAACCTTCATGTAGTTCACACTTCTATTGTCAGAAATATCTATAGGAATGTTGACAACAAATTCCTTAACAAGTCCACTATAGTACTTGGAGAATCTGGTCACAGTCTTTAGAAGTCCAGCTCCATGAATGAGGTCCATAATTTCTTTCATCTCCAAGACATCTTTTCCAAGCTCCCTTTCCAGAGCTAACCTTCTTTGGCACACAAACTTCCACAATGATGCACTGCTCGTATAATGGAAGGATATGTTGTCCACTGGCACTTCAGGGACCTTATCAGAAATTCTCTTTAGAATGGTCTTTCTGACTGGTGTGATGTCATGGACATCTTCCTCAACTTCATCCTCAGACTCAGATTCTTCTCTAACCTTTCTCTTTTTGGAAGGTGTAACAACCTTGCTCCAAGGTTTTGTGGGACCAATAACAGTTTTCTTCTTTCCTTCAGTAGGCTTCTTAGGAGAGGATTCATTGGTCTTTCCTTTCCTTGTCTGTAATCTCTTGGCAATACTTGGAACAGCATTCCCAATGACTTCATTGTCAGATAAGTCATCCATATTGATCACGTCCTCACTCTTTTCTTCTTCAGGAGTAGTTCTATCATTAATTCCCTTATGCACATCTTCTTCTTCTCCTCCTCTTTTAGAATCCTCAATGACAGACACGACAAGTCTATGGAGATCAGATTCTTCTCCTAGCATGACTACCTTTTCTGCTGGCATCTGATTCAACGGTACAGAAATTCCTTTCACAGGTATTCCTTTGTCCAGTATTTTGGTTGCCAGATTACCCATACTCTTATCAACATCAAACTTTTCTACCACAGTTTGAGACGTGGATGACCTAGGTGATGACTTATCACTAAATAGGATACTGGTAACTAGCTTCTTTGTTTCACTATTTTTAAAAGTAGTTGCGGCCCTTTTTGAAGCAAGTTTAGAAGGTCTAGGTTTACCTGATTCTGGTAACATTACGGAGATGGGTTATATATTCAGAGCTTCGTCTTCAGAGTACTCATCTGTAGAAACCCTAGCGTTATTCCGCGAAGAACTTTTAGAAGGAGAAGCTGTCTGCGTTGACATGGTTCCTTTGAGGGAGTATAGAGTAAGATGATTCTTCTTGTTGAAGGGGACGAACAGAAGAGAGATATGAGTTTTGATGAACCGTGATTTTGCTATAATAGGAAATGAGGGTCTGAGATAAGGCGCCAGATTTTGTGTACTCTTTAAAGACCAATTACTAATTTTCTCCCTCCATAAAGATTTTCCTTTCACATCAGGACTCATTAACTCTGAGTGACCTTTCAGCATCCTGATGTCATAGTCTGATGTTATAACATCAACTTGAACATCATTAGTTGAATTTCCTTCAAGAGAAATCCATTGATAGCAGTTGTCTTTGGTTCTGGCACCCTTCATAATAATCTGATTATGCTCATCAGAAACCACACACTCATGCTTAGTGTAGTTTGCCTTGTAACCTTCATCACACAACTGGCTTATGCTGATCAAATTTGCATTTAACCCATTGACAAACATAACATTGTCAAGTTCAAGTCTACCATCACCTTGCACTTTCCCAACTCCTGCAACAATACCTTTTCCTCCATTGCCAAATATAACCTCATGAGAGGGACAAGGTTTAAGTTCAGCAAACATGGATCTACATCCAGACATGTGTTTGGAACATCCACTGTCAAAATACCATGTTCCTTCTTTAAACTCTCTATCACCCATGTGAGCCAATAAGCACTTCACCTTCTCCCATTGTTTAACAACTTTGGGCATGTGCTCTCTCCATCTGTTTTGAGGTTGAGGGTATCCATGCAGCTTGTAGCAAGAGTACTGCATATGTCAAAACCTTCCACAATAATAACATCTCACCCTTTCATCTCTGAATTGTCTGCCATGATGAGATTGCTTATGCTGCCATCCAAAATGTGGTCTCCTCCTACCATAACTGCCCTGCCATCTATTATGTTGATATCTTCTCCCATAAGACGGCTGAGAATGTTGTTTCCTGGATTGTCTCCCATGATGGTGTGGCTTTCTTCTTCCATATATATAAGGAACAGCATTGGTGTACCCATATCCATAACCATACCAGTTGTCCTGATGTTGAGACACCTGATGAGACATGTGTTGTTTGAACTGAGCAGCTTGCATGCTCTCGTGGTATTGTGGGGGCATATACTGACTAGCTCCCTGTGGTTGCTTTCTCTTCTGATAGGGACCAGTCTTCTTCTCAATCTTCTTAGGTTGTGAAACATCAGCTTTCTTAGGGGTAGGATCCTGCTTCTTTGGCTGATGTTGAGATGAAAGTTGTGACACTTCCTTCTTTGAACCTGAAGTGATTCCCTTTGAAGTTCCCTTGTCCTCAGCCACATAACCTATCCCAGCTTTGTCTCCAGCAGCTTTTTCTGACTGAAGAATCTTGTCAAGTGTGTCTGTACTACAGCTCAGCATCCTAACATACTTGGTCATTTGATCAAGGTGGGCTCTAACTAGCACCACTTCATTTTCCAGATCTGTCTTTTCATTCTCTAGCTGAGAAATCTGTTGCTTGTGGCACTTGTTTTCTTGACAAATCTCAGCACTTTTTAAACACAACTCTTGATAGGTAGATGCTAACTCCTCATAAGTTACTTCTCCATCACTAGAATCATCATCAGAAACCACAGCTCCTGTTAAAGCTCTCACATTCTTTGCTGACTCGCCTTCACTTTCACTATCAGAGTCAGACCAGGAAACTGTCATGCCCTTCTTCTGCTTTTTCAAGAAGGTGGGACATTCTTTCTTGACATGTTCATACCCTTCACACTCAAAGCACTGAACTCCTTTATCTTGGGTAGTTTTCTCTTCATCCTTCTTGCTGGTGTCAGAAGTCATGTTCTTGACATTAGGCCTGGAGTTATTATTCATTCTCTTGAATACTTTGGTGAACTGTCTTCCCAACATCACTATGGCCTGAGATAGATCCTCCTGTGATTCATAACTCTTTCCTTTTTCTTCTGCATCATTTGACACCAGGGCTATACTTTTTGGCTTCTTTTCTAGTTCTTCCTCATTCAACCCAAGCTCAAAAGTTTGAAGAGATCCAATGAGCTCATCTACTCTCATCTTGCTGATGTCTTATGATTCTTCAATGGCAGTAACCTTCATCTTATACTTCTTAGGTAGGGACCTAAGGATCTTCCTCACAAGCTTTTCATCTGACATCTTCTCTCCAAGAGCACTAGATGCATTGGCCAGCTCAAGAACACTCATGTGGAAATCATGAATAGTCTCATCTTCCTTCATCTTCAGGATTTCAAATTTTGATGTTAAAATCTGAAGTCTTGACATCTTGACTCTAGATGTTTCTTCATGAGTAGCCTGCAAGATATCCCATGCTTGCTTATCAACTTCACAGGTATTGATTAACCTGAAGATATTCTTATCCACTCCATTGAATATGGCATTTAGAGCTTTGGAATTTCCAAGGGCAAACTCGTCTTCCTCCTTGGTCCACTCTTCTTCAGGCTTTGGCTTAGAGGTGTCTTCTTTATCTTTACCAGCATCATCCTTCTCACATATAACAGGTGCTTTCCATTATTTAATAACAGCCTTCCAAGCCCTACTGTCCAAGGATTTTAAGAAGGTGGTCATCCTTGGCTTCCAATAGTCATAATTGGATCCATCCAAAATAGGGGGTCTGTTGACGAATCCTCCAACTTCTTTGTCCATCTATACACCAGAAAGTAACTTCCCTAGATCTCACCCAGAGACAGACAGGATGCCTGCTCTGATACCAATTGAAATTCTGGTATCAGACGTGTGATGTCACAACAACACACTCTGCACAATGGACAACAATAACAGTAAAATAACACCAAGAATTGTTGATCCAGTTCGGTTACAACCAACCTACTCTGGGGGCTACCAAGCCAGGGATGGAATTCACAACTTGTAGATATAATTTACAGACTCAACAACCCGTTGACAATCTCCTAACCTTATACTCTACTAATGACTTCCTACCTAAGAAACCACTTAGGTATGAGAACACCACTCAATCCCTTACAAACTCTCAAAGAACCCACTTTGAGTACCCTTGATCTTACTTCACAGCTTTGATCAAGCAAACACTCTCTATTGCTTCACAGCTTCTAGAGAGGACAGAAACTCAACACCTATTCAAACCCTAGAATAGTGTAAATACAAGCACTCTAAACAAACTCTAGACACTAAGCCTCCAGCTCTTGATCTTCTGAATGTTTTCTGTACTTTTTCCTTTGGTCTTGTGCGCTTTATATAGCTCCTTGAATTGGTCTTGG
Organism: Lathyrus tuberosus; assembly: GCA_022829125.1. Classification (NCBI taxonomy): domain Eukaryota; kingdom Viridiplantae; phylum Streptophyta; class Magnoliopsida; order Fabales; family Fabaceae; genus Lathyrus; species Lathyrus tuberosus. The sequence continues at coordinate 3,472,503 of JALAZF010000289.1, read as the reverse complement.
ACTTGCTACAATATCTCCCAGATTTGTTATTTAAAACTGAATATCTAAAACAGATTTTCTCCTAAAATCTTTTTAAATCTTCAACCTTTTAAATCTCCTACAAATCTGCAACAGATCTCCTATGCAGCAGCAAATATCTATCCCAAGATATTCGCATCCAATGAGACAGCTTGCTCTCCACAATTCCAGCTAATACGCAAACCTAACAACATCACAACCTGCTGTTGTTAATTCTGCAGATCTGATGTTACAACATCACCTGTGTGACAACAGACATCCAACTTCAGCAATTAATTACTTAACACAGCCCAGTGTTAAGACTTCAAAGTTGCAACATCAGCACCTTGACATCAACATTGAATATACTTTGTTTTACCAAAATTCCAGCCAATCTAGGAACTAACATATCCATTGTATAATCTCCTTAAACCACTGCCATATCCAATCACTTCCTTCATCCACCATGGCATTTATATCGCCTTCCTCTCGTTCCTCTACCAAACAGGGATTCTCTCCTAAAGGTGTTACATGAATGAAAAAATATCCCTTCGTACTGAAAATATCATGGATATTGTGCGCCATGCTCGAATTCTCCACAAAACCAATATAAGCTTTCTTAAATCTCTCAGCTCTTCCTCTTCTACATTGAATTTCATATGTGCAAACTTAGGTTTAGTCTCCTTTGTGAAATTGGCTTTTTGAACATTGCTCTTGACCACATTAACATACGATCTCCTATCTCTTCTTCCACCTGTAGAAGTTCCTCCCTTATGGATGCCATTTCCTCGATTAGTATTAGAGACATTCCCTTGATTTACACCCCTGTTTACATCTCTTCCTAAGTTAACATCTCTATTCTTCTCTGACTTCCATTGAACACTAACTTAAACTTCCTTTTGAACCATGGGAAATTTACAAATAACTTCCTCTTCCCAATGAATATGTTGTCTAACTTGGTCGTCATCAGTCTTTTGTTCTAACACTACTACGAAAAACCCATTTAACAATAGTTGGGAAAGATATGTAATGATGCGGACACATGCATTGTTATGTAGAGTGCCATTATATATATGATACTTACAATCACGGTTCTGTGACCATTGTAATAAATTGGAATGCGCGCGCCCTATAACAACGGTTAAGAGTAATAACCGTTGTGATATTATTTATGAATAAAAACCAAATGTATCATACCAGAATCAGCAATACACCATTTGTGAACAGATATCAAAACCATTATTACATCAAAATGTACGTAATTACGAAGGAATATCAAAGGATGAAAAATGAAATTTCAAAAGACAAAGAGATATAATCATGTTCAACAGCTCGAGGTTGGCAGAAACTTATCCAACTTCCAAGAGAAGATGAAGAATCAGAAGAAACAATATAAATGCGTAAGAGCCAAAACATAAAAACAACTTAATCCAAAAGAATCAAAATGAGTTCTACTGCTCAAGCTACCAATAATGTTGAGAATGAAGCTATTGCTGTGGAGGGGGATGTAGTTCAAAACCTTCCTCAGAATCAACATGTTGCTGTAGAGGGGGTTGTCGTTCAAAACCTTCCACAGAATCAACAAGTTGCTGCTGTAGAGGGGGCTGTTGTGGAAAGAAGGAGAGCTCTGAGGGTGAGGAGAAGAAGGAGAAGAATTTTGAGAAGGAATATGGTTGTTTTTTATTCTGATGATGATGATGAGGCTGACTATGATTGGTCTAACTTTCTCTCAGCCAGAGCATTTAGATTTTAATCTTTTTGCTTAACAACTTAAACTATCAGCTACAATATCTATTAACTAATATACTAACAAATAGATAACTAATTGAAAATTCAAAAGTTTGCGTTGAACTTACTCTTAAGAAACCGTCTTTTATTAGTTGCGTTCCTGTCTTCATAATGTAATTCAAACATCAACAATGCATCTACATTTTAAACATCAACAATGTAATTCAAACCCTAATTCAACTATTACATTTCATAACAAAGTAAAAATTAAACATAAAGGAGACAAGAAAACATAACATCTTGAGATTTCCAGAAAATCTCTCTGATTTCAGTTTGTTCTTCAAATTCTTGTTCTTCTTCTTTAAATCCTCATACATAACCTTCAAATAGCCCACAACTTCCAACTCTGACATCATAATGCTCTCATCTTCATTTCCACATCTTTCTCCCATGTCTTTATCACATATGAACAAATTACATGTTTCATCGCTCCTCCAAAATGGACATCTCCAAAAAAACCTTCCTTTATTTTGTCCCTTCTTGCATTGGTACGAAACCATACGACCATCACAACCACAGAAATTCGAGATCGAGATTTTACAGCAGAAGAAGACATAGAAACACCTTTGGATGAGTTTGTCTTCAAATGCAACATTGAAACACCTTAAAGTAGAACACTTTCTTGTTGTTGTTGTTGTATTCTTCCAGACGATGGTGACGACGTTGGTATTAGGGTTGTTTCGTCTTGTTTCTTTTTTCAGTGGATAAATGGATATATACTTGGTGTTTAAAATACATAAAGAAGCTTTAGTTTGTAACAACGGTTTTAAGAAATAACCGTAGTGATATCCTTATTATTTTTTAGTTAAATGTAAATAAAACTAAAAAGGGACGCATTTACGTCAAAGGAATAAACTATTTGAGGGCGATGAGGTTCAAACCCATGAAAGCTTGATTGTATCACCACAGTGTTCACAACAACCGTTATTATACCCTTGAAATTTCTAATTAAAATATATATAAAATGTTAGCGTATGAGTTTCAAAGTATCACCACGATGTTTGGAAAACCGTGATGAATTTAGCGTTGTTGTAAGCGCGTTTTGTAATAGTGTTATAATAACGGTTGAAAACATACCTGTGGTGAAAGACTGTCAGCATTTTGAAAAAATATGTGAAAAACAAAAAATGTTGGTGCTGGGACTTGAACCCATGACCAGACGCTACCTATAATGACGGTTTTTTAAATACCCATGGTGAAAGGCCTCACATTTCACCACAGTAGGAATTTTAACCGTCATTAAAAGCATTTTAATAAGACCTCACATTACACACTATTACAACGGTGTATAGGATGCCGTTGTAAACCTGACATTATTATTTGCGCGTTTTGTAGTAGTGTAAGCATTAAAAAATCTAATAAATCCATATCTCCTTCCTGTAATATCCTTTTTCTTTGGAATCACTACCTCATCTTTTTTCCTGTACCCCTTGAAACTCCTCATACATTTCTTTGACTTTACAATCATCTGATATTTGACTGAAAAAGAATGATGTTCATATCCTCCAAAATCTCGCATATCGAGCTTCCCATATTCTCCCATATATAGCCTTGGCTTCGACCATTTACTTCCTCTTCACCTTTTAACTTGTTTCCATTCCAAGTCTCCCATTTTCAATCTTCAGATACCACAAATCACATGAGGTTGGATGAATATACGTTACTGAAACTATTTGAAAGATTCCAATATTTATAAGAAAAGGTTAGAGAGAGTTTGAAGCTTCTCACTCAAACATATTTTTATTGATTATTCAATTTTTATTTGTTTTCACTTGTTTTTTCTTTAAATTTACTTTTATTAGATCTCCTCTGAATCACTAGTAAAAAAGTAACCAATAAATTAATTAGTATTTTGTTTTTCAAAAATAATTATTAATTAGTCTCATTATGCGCAAGGCTGCACGCACATTATTAATATCCTTTTCTTATTATGGCATGAACTATAATAAATAAAATTACTTAAAACAAACGTGTGATATATATAGTACTATAAAGTATAAAGTCTACCCTAGACATTATTAATAAAATAGTAAAATAATGAAATAATTTTGTCTAATGTATATACATAGCTACACCATTTAAGATGAAGACAGGTTCTAGACGCTTTAAGCCAAGTAAGAGCTAAGCTAAGTATCATCAACAAAGATGCTGATGGTGAATAGTAAGTAAAGCAATAAAAAAGGTTAAGCCTCAACCACTGTACATACGTCACTCGACCAATGCATTAGTATGTTGCAGTATATATGCAGGCATATAAAATTTCATCGTGTGATACTCTGCCACTTGTCTCTCTTCCATTGGTGGACATAACATTGAATCATAAAATATGTTCCACACTAATTGCTCAATCACTTGATATCTTAAAAGAATTTAACCAAATTTATCTTATCTCCTAACAGGTGTTTAGAATTGAACCGTTCTAATAAAAAATTATTAATCAAATTAAGTAGATCAGAAAATATCGTAACCAAGTTATTTTTTAACTAAATCTCACAATGCAATTCAGTTTATGATGTGTATTTTTCAAACCGAGCTATTAAATATCAGCATTGTTATTTTTACATCATCATACATAACACCGTAGTTGCTGTTTACAAATACGATAAATAATGACATGAACAATGCGTAAACAAATACCATAATCAATGATCGTGAATAGTGTTTGTGACTAGTGCATGAAGAATGACTTTTAGTTTCGTAGTAAAACAAAGTGGTTAATGAAATATAAAAGACTAAATTACAATTTTGGTTCCCCTGTTTTAGTTTATTTACGATTTTAGTCTCCTCATTTTTTTTTAAACAGTTTTGGTCTCCATCCCAATTTTGATTCAACTGTTCATGTACTGTTCATGTACGGTCAATCACTATTCATGTACGATCATGTACTGTTCATCGTTTTTTTAGATAAAAATTGAGATGGGGAACCAAAACTGTTTAAAAAAAATAGGGGGATTAAAACCGTGAGTAAACCAAATCGGGGGACCAAAATTGTAATTTAGCCAATATAAAAAGTTGGTACATTAAATTATGAAATTGATAATAAACGCTCAGATATTAAAAATAATTTTTAATAGTAAAACAAAGTTGGTTAATAAAATGTAAGAAGTTAGTTAATAAAGTTACAAAGTTGGTTAATAAATACGCAGATATAAAAAATAATTTTTATTAAAACAAAGTTTATTAACGAGGTTATGAAATTGGTTAACTGCACAATTTTATATTGATACCCTTTAATTTAAAAACTAAAAAAAAATTATATATATATATATATATATATATATATATATATTCACTTTTTCCTTTATGCCTTTTCTTCTAATAAAGATTAAATGAAATAATAAAATATATAAAAGCCATTAAAATACAAATAATTCTTAAGTACAATTAGATCTAAAAAGAATATCAAAACACACAAATAAAAATGAAAAAAACATCCAACCAAAAAACACACAAAAACCAACAAACCAAAACTAAAAGAGAAGAAAAAACACGCAGCCAACTAAAACATACATTTAAAATTCAAGTTAGAGCTCTATAGTCATTATAATTACTATCAACAAATTAGATTGCATTAAGAAGAAAAAACCAAAAATAAAATATCAAACTTATTTTAAAATAAAAAACAAATACTTGATCCGCTATTGATAAAAATATATATTAGGTTTTGAAATCAATCAAAATACATACATAAGTTTTCTTGAATTTATCTAAAAAGTCACTTTTTAAATACTTTTCTCATCCACCTCTTTCAAGAAATTAACACTATTAAAGATCATAGATTTTTTTTTATTTCTATAAGTGAGATTCATTGTTATGATCTGTTAGTATAAAAAGTTTTATATTGTCAACATATTACAATTATTTGTTGATATTACTTTTCAAGTAGTTAAAATAAAAGTTAAACATTGAAAATAAATCAGTAATTGTGATTAACTAATAGTCAAAAAAATATTTACACAGTCAATAGATATCAATTAAATTCTTTCTATATATAATTATTAAAAACTTAATAATACATATTAAATACACAAATAGTGACAATAGCAACTATAATACTTAAACACTTTTTCTCAACAATCATTCAGCAATTTACTTTTCCATCTATTTTCTCACTTCTTATCACATAACCAACATATCACTTCTATCATTTTAATGTCTCTATTTCTTTCCCCAATATATATATATATATATATATATATATATATATATATATATATATATATGAACGTATTACATGAGAATGTCATTTTTATTTGAGAATATAAGAATGAATCTGAACCATTAGATTTTAAAATAAATGGTGGAGATTATTTGTCAGTTTTTTTTCTCTCTCCTCCATAATTTATTTTAATAATGAAGGAGAGAGAAATATAAAAACCACACATAATCTCCACCATTTATTTTAAAATCTAATGATTTCGATTTATTTTCACGTTTTAACGTAAAATGTCATTCTTATATATGAACCCTATATATATATATATATATATATATATATATATATATATATATATATATATATATATATATATGGTTTTGCTAGACTACACACCTATTTTTATGAAGGTGTTTTTTAACAACATGCACCTAAGGGTGTATTTAATGAATATTTAGTTATTAATTACTAATACACTCCTTCTAAAAAATAAATAGATGTATTATAGAAAATGCCTATAACAAATGGTAATTTACATCAATTTACTTTTTAAAATGTGTGTTTTAGTAACTATTTTTTAATTAAAGTTTGTTAAAACACACTTTCATAAAAATATATAGGTACACTCTCCGGTCACTATTATAAGCAAATTTACCTTTTTGTGGTACATTTGACTATTAATGTATCTAGTCCATATATAGACTAGATACATTAATAGTCAAATGTATCACAAAAATATAAATTTGTTTATAATAGTGACCAGAGGATGTATATCCTAGCAAAACTCATATATATATATATATATATATATATATATATATATATATATATATATATATATAATTTGCCTAGGTTTGTAAGGAAGGGTGAAAGAAGAAGTTGAAAATTATTTATTCTTTTTTCCCTACAAAAGTACTTGAGTCCTTTCTACTTAAAATCATGTCTTTTCGTTTCTCTCTCTCACTCTCTCTCCATAATACTCTGTGTCTGACTGAGCTAGGTAGAAAGATAAATGAGTCTTACTTTTAAGTCTAGCGGTAGACTCGGATCCTGTCTCCTCTCATTTCAAACCAGAAATTAAAAAATAATCACTTTTTTCTTCACTCTTCTCTCCCCACTCACTCTCCTCTCATAACCAAACATCACCATGAGCAACACCGACCCCTACGGTTTACCGGAGGATCTCCGCCGCCTCATTTCCTCAAGAACCACCACCACAGAACCCCCAGCACCACCCTATAATCTCTATCCTTCTGCTTTTCATCCACCTAATAATTATTCTTATGACCCTTCTTCTATCATGGTTGGTGACGTTTTCTATCCTCGTAGTGCCTTCACTCACACTCTCACTCACCACTATGATTATTCCTCCTCCACTCTCAACATTCCTTCAACTAGCTCCACCACTATTGTTCCTGCAACCGCTAATTCAGATCATGCCACTGCTTCCGCTGCTTTCTTTGGTTGCTTAGAAACTAATTCTGCTGATAACAAAGAATGGCTCGGTAATTTTGATTCTTGTAACAATAGATGGCCTAGACAAGAGACGCTTTCTCTTCTAGAAATCAGATCTCGTCTTGATTCTAAGTTCAAGGAGAATAATCAGAAAGCACCCTTGTGGAATGAAATTTCTAGGTATATATTAGTGTTTAACAACTAACAAGCTTTTTTATTTTGGGATAATTGCTTTTTTGCGACTGAAAATGACAGGCTAAGGGTTCAGAATTCAGATAACTGAAGATCCATGTGCTTTTTGTTATGATCTATTTCTTGTTTTGTCTAACAATTTTCACTGACTATATAGTGATTATACTTGCACTGGTTTTTTCTATGAGAATGATAAATCATTCATTCCAGGTGCAAATTAAGGATTTCTCTACCTGCAAAGTCTGTCTTTCTTTTCAAGTTTTGTTGACCTAATTTCTGTTCAGCTACCTATAGCTAGGGCTCTATGTTTCAGAATTTTGATAATTCAAATGCACTTATTTGATGTTTCTGACATCTTTAATGAACATATCAGAATGTTTTCATTATTTTAATCCTAATTTAGTATGTATAAATTATAATAAGAAGCAATTATAATATGATTTTGAAAATACTTATATAAAATTTCATATGGTTATGGTCTTAGATTTATATTGATTGATTATAATAGGTTTGTGATGTACTTGTTTAGGATAATGGCGGAGGAATTTGGGTACCAAAGAAGTGGAAAGAAATGCAAGGAGAAGTTTGAGAATTTGTACAAGTATTACAAGAAAACAAAGGAAGGTAAGGCTAGTAGACAAGATGGTAAACACTACAGATTCTTTAGGCAGCTTGAAGCAATATGTGGAGAACCAAATACAAACACTCATGCTTCAATTTCAGACAAAAGCCCTCATGCTGCTTTTGTTGCTACTCAAACTCCAAGCTTCATAATCAACCAAGAGAATGTTAATGGTGTTGATGATCATGGTTTGATCAATAACCTCAAGTACAAATCAGAAAGCCTAATGAGTTTCTCGAATTCTTCTGAGTTTGAGACATCCTCGTCGGAAAACTACGACGAGGATCTCTCGGCTATTGCGCATTCGATGAGATCATCGTCGAAGCAGAAAGGGCTAGAGTTGGAGAAAAGTGATAGGAGGGTGAGAAAAAGCTGGAGAGGTAAAGTGGAAGAGATTGTAGATTCTCACATGAAGAAGATTATAGAGACACAAGATGCATGGATGGAGAGAATGTTGAGTGTTGTTGAACAAAGAGAACAAGAGATGGCATCAAAGGAAGAAGAAAGAAAGAGAAAAGAGTCGATGAGGTTTGATGAAGAGATACATAAACTTTGGGCTAAAGAAAAAGCTTGGGTTGAAGCAAGAGATGCTGCATTGTTAGAAGTTGTAAGAAAACATATTGGGATAGAAGGAACAAATAATAAGAATGAAAATGGTAGAAACTATGAATACCCTTTTGAAAGTTTGGAGAATCATAGATGGACAGAAATGGAGATTTCAAGTTTGATACAACTAAGGACTAGTTGTGAACATCAAGTAAGAGAAAAAGGGTATTTGGAGGATGGTGTTTGGGATGACATAGGTGAAAAAATGGTGTATATGGGATTCAACAGAAATGGAGCAGAATGCAAGAAAATATGGGATGAGATTAGTGTATCTCTTAGAAGGACAGTGGACTGTGGAGTCAAAATCACAAGACCTTGGTGTTTGGGACTTAAGGTGACAGATGATGACGACATTTGAGACATGCATGAATCAGAGTTTTTGAATTCTGAGCATGAAAAATGGTGCGAGTTTGCATCTTTGAAAATCACAAGGGTGCGAGTTTTAAGTTATAGGCCAAGTGTTTTTAAATTTTATCTATGTGTGTAGGGTTAATGCTTAAGTTGAGTGTTATAAGCTCATTGGCATTTGTTGTTTAGTTTTATTGACATCAAATGCTTGAGTTCTTTAGTTATGAATTATGAATTTGAACTCTTATGATGTTTTAGTTGTTTATTATTTATGTATCTGTGTGACTCTTTTTGTGAATAAAAAATCAATAAAATGAATTGTATCTTGGGAGTTTGTAACATACTATCTTGTGACTTTGTAACAATAAATTATGAATAACACTTTCAGTCTGAATTTCAATATTGATTCGTTGCATTATTCAAGTTTGACAGAATTATAATATGTCATTGTAATTCTAATAAAAACATAAAATAATTAAACTAAGAGAAAATTTAAAATAATAAATACATGCAAGAGAAAAAAAAGAGAAGAATACCATCTTTCAACTATATTATGCTTTTAATGTATATATTTTAAAATGTTATACATTAGTTTATTTGTAGGACATAAATTATATTATTTAGAAGGGTATGAATATTTTGAAGTTTTAGGTGGAGAGAGTTTTTCTTGGGTGGGAGGAGAATTTTTTTAGGATTTTCTCGTCACCATTTCGGAGGTGGTTATAGACGAGGCCAAAAAAGATATTTGGGTCTGTAAATCAGATTTGACATCGAGGTTTTTGATGTGACATCGAGGTTTTTGATGAGATCTACTTAGAATAATTTTTTGGCGTTAACTGATTCTAGGAAATATAAGTTGACATCGAGGTTTTTGATGTGACATCGAGGTTTTTGATGAGATCTACTTAGGATAATTTTTTGGCTTTAACTGATTCTAGGAAAGATAAGTTGAAGAGGGTGTTGTGGAGTCTTGGTAGGATTTGTAAGTGTTGAGCGTCATATAAAGTCATATATAGTGTTTGATCAGTGCATTTTAATGCACATTCTTTTATGTTTGTACTTAGGCATTCCTACAGTTTATTTGAGTATTTTTACTATTTTAATGTGTTTTCATATTTAAGTTTGTTTCTACCTTTATTTTATTTTCGCAGCTTATTTTCAGCTTTAGGTGTTATTTGATACATGTCCACTGTTCGGATCATAACTGGAGCTACGAGAATCGGATTTGTGCGTTCTACCAGTCGTTGGAAAGCTAAGACAAAGAGCTACAACTTTTTTGTTTTACAAAGAAGCTGATTCGGAGTGTAAAAGGCTCGAATAATTCGTTGAAGTCAGGACCCGAATTCTGCCTTTAGAAATATTTAGTTTTGGGCCGGGTTTTTGATGTTTTTCGATCCAGTTGGGTCATGACCCGATTTCATTCTTTCATGTAAAATTAGGAAGCGTGTTACTGTGGAGAACACATTCTATTCACGAAAAAAATAATCTTTTGGTTTTTGTACGATCACGATGAAGAACTAATCATCCAGATTCATCTACTGTAATCGGTTTCCACCGCAACCTTGAGGTTCTATAATTTTCAATCAAATACTTTTCCCTTTCAATATTATGCTATATATTTTGTTTGCTTTATTCAATTATATAGAACAATATTGATTAATTTCGATTGCACCTCATATTCCTTAACTTTATCGCGTTTGCTTAATCCGCGCAATTTTCGTGTTTGCTTAATTCACGAAAGATTTAATCCGTTTGCTTAATTCAGGATTTAGGAATATAAGTCTTATAGGGTCAATTGCGCTTGTTAATTGATTCTATTATCGAAAAGGGATTAGAATCCGCTTAGGTATGGAAATTATGTGGATCAATGATAAGTTGGGAAACCGAAACAGTAGATAAATCGTTTAGCTTATTGCATAATCACTTATTTTAATAACTTTTTCTCAAAACTTTTTGAAACGAAAACAAACCCTCCCCCCCCCCCCCCCAATTCGATTCCTTTTGGGTTTAATTGAACAAGAATCCTTGCGATACGACTCGAGTCATTGTCGCTTTACTACAGTTTTGAAAATTACTCATTTTGATCCGTGCGCGACAACGGATCAAATTGGCGCCGTTGTCGGGGATTCTTGTTGATTTTAACCAATTTTAGAATTTTAGTTTAGAGTTTTGTTAGATTTTTGTTTTATTGTTTTTGTTTTTGCTTGTTGATTTTCAGGGTTGCAGTGTAGTGGTAAGCATGTCAGCCTAACAGGTACGCTTGGAAGCTACTGTTTCGATTTGCTCCGATTTTTGTACTGAAAATCAGAAAAAAAACCGCTGATCAATACTCATTTAGAATAGAATTCTAAAAGATTTAGATCCTGAAAATCGCAAATTCGTTATTTTCCTATTTTATTTGATTTATTTTTTTTCATATTTTCAAAAAAATCCGAAATTTTTTGTAGAGATATATTCTGATTTGATTTGATTTTTAGTCATATTTTAATAATTTTTAGATTTTATTTTAACCGCTTTTCTATTTTTCCACTATTTTTCTCAATAGGGTCATTGTTGGTATTTCTGCATTTGTTGAATTGTTGAATTGGTTTTATATTTTCTCATTCTTTTTTTTTTTTTTTCCTATTAAATTCAACATGGATAATCAAAGAACTCTTAGAGAACTTGCAGGTCCTAATGTTCATTACAATGGTTTATGTATTAAACATACTGATTTTGCTGTACCTTTTGAATGGAATTCTGGTTTGATAAACTTGTTGCCAAGCTTTAATGGTTTTGCAGGTGAGGATCCGAATAAGCATCTGAAGGAATTCCAAATTGTGTGCTCTACACCTTCCGAACCTTCACTAGAGGACCTTATCAAGCAAATGGCTATCAATGATCTCCAATTTCAGCAACGAACAGATTCTAATATTCAGGCCTTGCAGACTCAGATTGGACAACTTGCTACCTCTATAAATGCCATGTTGGAAGCTCAAGAATCAAACCAACTACCTGCCCAAACAGTAGTGAATCCAAAAGAGTTATTGTCTGATTTAGTTCATGATATTTATCCTGAGTTGTTATCTGATTTTCCATCTTTATTAGATTATGATGATACTTACTCTTGCGATTTATGTACTGACATTAACGTTTGCTCTGTTTGTGTTGAGATTAATGCTGCCTTGTGTAACACCCCGTTCTATACCCCCAAATAATTAATTAAATCATTTAGGCACGTATTGAAAATTTCATCAGAGTATAATTGTAACTACGGCATAAAAAGAGAATGTCACATTATGCATGAAATTAAAACACATACAACACCTGCTCATAAGATATGCAACAGTGGGGTAACTTATCAATCAAGGAATCTACGTCCTTACACCCACATTTCAATATTTAGCATAAAAGCGGAACAACTAAACATTGAATAACAACCACATATATAAACATCATATATATACATATATCAACCAGTATGATTCATCAACATCAGTCATGGTATATACACATAGTCATCAACCCGATACATATGCAAATGTATCACAAAAAGGAAATCAAAAGCATCCTAGCTACCCGGTGCTACATATCAGAGCCAACCGACTAACACGGACATGAAGCCACGCTTCACAAAAGACCGCCAGATACCTACTCTGCAATGCCTCGTAGAGCATTATAAAACAGCAAAAGGGTGAGAAATATTATCATAATAACAATGCATATAATTATATATCTCAACATAAAAATACACATAACACATTCTCACCATTCTACCATTCCACATAAACATACATATTATGTTTACTATGTCACAATCATCACATCTCGCTCAATATACATCGCAAGGCATATATATATATAACCAAGCAAATTCCTCATAATGCTTATCATTCAACACTAACAGACATATTCGTGTTTATCCATCCATGCACACCTGCACAATTCTACTCATTCCACAGCAACATATACATCATGCATAATTCACCAATCCAATCAAGACCCGACAATACCACGCATCACATAACTGGGAATGACAGCATAGTCATTCTACCCCAGTACATACCTCACTAGGAACGACAACATAGTCATTCTACCCTAGTGCACCTCTCATTAGGAATGACAACATCGTCATTCTACCCCAATAAATATCCCACTAGGAATGATAACATAGTCATTCTACCCTAGTGGACACCATACTAGGAACGACATCAACGTCATTCTACCCCAGTGCACACCTCATTAGGAATGACAACATAGTCATTCTACCCCAATGAGTATCCCACTAGGAACGACAACATAGTCATTCTACCCCAGTGGACACGACAACTCAATTGTACATCACTAGGAATGACATATAGTCATTCTACCCTAATGAGTACTCCACCAGGAACGACATATAATCGTTCTACCCCAATGGACCCAACGACACACTCGCACTTCACTAGGAATGACATAAAGTCATTCTACCCTAATGAGTACAACAACAACACTAGGAACAACATACAGTCATTCTACCCTAATGTGTTCGACCAAAACATTAATACCCCACTAGGAATGACATATAAGCCATTCTACCCCAATGAGTATTCTAACACAATTGGAATCCATTCCATACACCAAATATTACTATTATAGCAATCCCATGATAATCAATACCTTACCATTCATCTTGCTGTGGATCTACGCCACAGAGGCAGCCATATCATACATTAATCATACACTCGAAACCACATACATTGATACTTACTTAAACAATGTATTTATCACTAACTACAACCCACAACAAATAGCATTTCATCATTTACACCCATATCAATTCACATCAAGAATTACTCACCATCAACCACAACAATCCATCATCACAACATCTCATCATATATTCACAATCAACATGCATTATCATTTAACTCAAACAATGCATATATTAACCAAAGAGCCACAATTCACAAAGAATTCCCCAATCAAGGGTTCACTCCACAAGCATATCCACAACACATTCATAACCACACATTCATTTCATCAAAAACAACTATTCACGATTAATCGGTAAAGTCGGCTAAAAATAATATTTCTTTTCACCAAATGATGGAACATATTTTTAGCTTCAGATCGATATAAAGAACACTTAAATCCGATAAACAACGAAGAAGATATGTATATTTCAAAATAACGCAAAAACATAAACCGGAGGCCCGACACTACGAAACGGTTCGAAAATACTGTTCCAATTGGACCAGGTTTAGACCTCAAAACCATTTTTCCTAGAAAGAACATCTCGTTAGCTTCCCAACGCTTCGAACGGGGGTCAAAACCGACTTACAGATCAAAAGATATGAATTTCCGAAGTTTCCCCGATAAACCAGAATTTTCTGGTACAGCTCAGTATGTATCAATACATAGACTTATGTATCGATACAAAAAGGCAACATGTATTGATACATAGCACGCATGTGTCGACGCATGCTGTAGTGAAAATGATGTTTTCTTAAAATTCTACAGTATGTATCGATGCATAAGGGTTATGTATCGATACATAAGGGTTATGTATCGATACATAAACCATTTCGTATTGATACATGGCTGTTATGTATCGATGCATAACTCTGTTTTTCTCAAAAAACCAGATTTCTCAATTGCACCCTTGTTGTAACTTTCTCCAAATGCCCGAGAACTCGACTAAATCGAACATTTTCACCGAAACAAACATATACGCGCAACCACCAAATACATAAGAACAATTTAGAACACATAAACGAAATTTCTACGACGTTCGATTTTTCGATTAAATTTCAACCTTTCAAAAACCAGAATTTTCAAACATCACCAAATCGAATAAAAAGCACGCTATACGACGACCTAACCTTACTCGATACCACTACGTAATTTATTTCGAATTCTAACCGTGAAAACATCGATTTCTATCGATTTCCTACAATTCGACCTAAACGGAAAAAACAACGGAAACATAACGAAAACTAACCAAAACATAACCAAACTTCATGAAACTTTAAACAGCAGCTCACATACATATAGCCAACCAACACATGTATTTATACGACTTTTCGACCGTAAAAACATCGGTTTCTATCGATTTCGTCAAATACGGCATAAACGGAAACATATGGAAAACCAACCAAACATCCACACAAAACACATACATAATCATACACAAAGTTAGGATAACAATATTTCACACCCTTACCCGATTAAATCAACTCCGAAAGATTGATCTTGGTGATTTTCCACACTTTTCTCTTTGCTCTTCTCTTTTCTCCTCTCTTTTCCTTCTTCTTCTCCTTTTCTCCCCAAAATTCTGTTTTTTTTCTCTTTCTCACCTCTAACTTTCTATTTAATAAAACAAATATCTAACCCAACAAAAAGACCAAAATACCCCTACACTCAAATATCTCGCAAACGCTCTCAAAACGCAACAAAATATAATCACGATGAAAAATAACATTTTTCTAAATAAAAGTCGAAAATAAAATAATATAATAATCAAATAATCAAAACGACTCGATTAATTAAATAGACAAAACCGGGGCGTTACAACTCTCCCCCACTTAGAAATTTTCGTCCTCGAAAATATACTGAGACGAACAACTCCGGACACGACTCTCGCATCCGACTAACAAACCAACATGCCAACAAAAGGCACACCACAAATAACACAACTGACAAACCACCGTGCTAACAGCAGATACAACAATGGCACGACAACGACGACAACAACAACAAGATGCAAAGCCCATACAATGCACTTGACGACCAACTCACAACTCAAGGAAAACCACGATACCAACACACATGTTCACTCTAGAACCGAAACACAACAAGATCGTTACCATCACCGTAGATCACACTCCCCTAATTCACCACAAGGAATTAGCCACACACACTTGAACCATCACGATGGAAACGAGGCAACAACACAAACAAGAACACAAGTTCCACACGTAAATACAAAATGTGCCACCTCACGCTTCCGCTGAGCACTCTGATTACTCGCAACCATCAAAACTATCAATTTCACGTCCAAAGTCTAACTCTTTCTCAAATTCACCAAAAATCACTGTCACTTTAATATTACCAACCTCACACTCTCCTGTGTTATCTCATACTCTATTCCCTTAGACCAAACGAGTACTCAATATCCTTGCGATTACCAAACACTTCGAACTTAGAACCATAAAGATAATACCTCCAACTATTCCAACACAATACCACCGCAACCAATTCCAAATCCATAATAATACAGATCCTTTTATAAATCCTCAATTGTCGTAAAGCATAAGCCACGACTTTACCCTCTTGCATTACCACGTTGACTAAACCAATCAAAGACACATCACAATACCCCAAAACCGGTTTATTAGGATCACACAAAATCAAAGTTGAAACCGTAGACAACTTCTACTCCAGCTCACCAAAACTTACTCACAACGAACATCCAAACAAACGACTCACCCTTTGTAAGTCAACTGAGATACCAGAAGTACGAACTTAACAAAGTCTTCCATAACTTGTAATAACAACCAACTGAGTCCAAAAGTTTCTAATCTCCTAAACTAACTTCGGAGCCTCTCATGTAGAACTACATCTACTTCCGATGGATCCATTAACCATACTCTCATCTGAAATAACATTTCCAAGAAACTAACCCTTTTCAACCAAAATTCTCACTCGAATAACTTAGCATAAAACTTCGTCTCTTTTCAACACTTGTAATTCAAATCTCAAACACTTTACTCATTCTTCCTCTTAGTTTATAACAAATCCAAATATCCTCAATCGAAACCACTACGAACTTATCCAATTAAATATGGAAGATACGATTCCTCTACTCCATAAACATTAGAGACGCGTTACTAACACCAAATACCATCACTGTACGTTGCAATTCCCAACCAAAATCCAAAAGATATAAATCCTTAAAGCTTTTGCAAAACTTTTCAATGGGTAACTGGTTACTCACAAACAAGCTTAACCGAGTAAATAACAACCTATTCCGAGGATAACAAACCTAACCAGTCACATTAAATCGACCAAAGCCTCAACTCACACAATTCACCACTCTTATCAAACATTCTAAACAATTGTAATTCACTCAAACTCAACCAAACCATTCTAGTCATCTGTTCATGAAAGTGGACACTTATTCTCAATCATTACCTTATTCAACTGTTAGTAATCCATACCCAATTTCTTCTCCTGACCGTCCAATTCCGCAATTCCAACATGTATCAACAACCAACCAAAAAGAATTCTCAAACACAATGTTACATCCACCAACAAGGGTTTCCTCGCAATTTCCATTAATGCCTTAAAACTCCAAGGACTCCAAACCCACCAGAACTCTAAGTTTGCTGTCCATAGTCTCAATACCATTATACTTGTTATTCCACACACAAAACTACCTAAGGCACAAATCCTTAGTTGACATAAACCTTACCTCCGCATTTCTTACGGAATCGGAAACAACACTGTCCAAACAACACTTACAATCTTGCAATTCACAACACACTGAGCCGGCGCTCCACACCTGAAGCAACATGGAAAAGTACCAGCTTCTCCCCCACTTATCTTATTCTAACTCCTGAAAACGAAGGATTAGAAAACCAGAAAGCACTGACAGTGTTTCACACACATATCACGTACTAAGGGACAAACAACAACGACAGTATTCAACTGTCACACCAACAGACTCAACAACTGACTCAACACTGGCTCTGATACCACTTAATGTAACACCCCGTTCTATACCCCCAAATAATTAATTAAATCATTTAGGCACGTATTGAAAATTTCATCAGAGTATAATTGTAACTACGGCATAAAAAGAGAATGTCACATTATGCATGAAATTAAAACACATACAACACCTGCTCATAAGATATGCAACAGTGGGGTAACTTATCAATCAAGGAATCTACGTCCTTACACCCACATTTCAATATTTAGCATAAAAGCAGAACAACTAAACATTGAATAACAACCACATATATAAACATCATATATATACATATATCAACCAGTATGATTCATCAACATCAGTCATGGTATATACACATAGTCATCAACCCGATACATATGCAAATGTATCACAAAAAGGAAATCAAAAGCATCCTAGCTACCCGGTGCTACATATCAGAGCCAACCGACTAACACGGACATGAAGCCACGCTTCACAAAAGACCGCCAGATACCTACTCTGCAATGCCTCGTAGAGCATTATAAAACAGCAGAAGGGTGAGAAATATTATCATAATAACAATGCATATAATTATATATCTCAACATAAAAATACACATAACACATTCTCACCATTCTACCATTCCACATAAACATACATATTATGTTTACTATGTCACAATCATCACATCTCGCTCAATATACATCGCAAGGCATATATATATAAAACCAAGCATATTCCTCATAATGCTTATCGTTCAACACTAACACACATATTCATGTTTATCCATCCATGCACACCTGCACAATTCTACTCATTCCACAGCAACATATACATCATGCATAATTCACCAATCCAATCAAGACCCGACAATACCACGCATCACATAACTGGGAATGACAGCATAGTCATTCTACCCCAGTACATACCTCACTAGGAACGACAACATAGTCATTCTACCCTAGTGCACCTCTCATTAGGAATGAAAACATCGTCATTCTACCCCAATGAATATCCCACTAGGAATGACAACATAGTCATTCTACCCTAGTGGACACCACACTAGGAACGACATCAACGTCATTCTACCCCAGTGCACACCTCATTAGGAATGACAACATAGTCATTCTACCCCAATGAGTATCCCACTAGGAACGACAACATAGTCATTCTACCCCAGTGGACACGACAACTCAATTGTACATCACTAGGAATGACATATAGTCATTCTACCCTAATGAGTACTCCACCAGGAACGACATATAATCGTTCTACCCCAATGGACCCAACGACACACTCGCACTTCACTAGGAATGACATAAAGTCATTCTACCGTAATGAGTACAACAACAACACTAGGAACAACATACAGTCATTCTACCCTAATGTGTTCGACCAAAACATTAATACCCCACTAGGAATGACATATAAGCCATTCTACCCCAATGAGTATTCTAACACAATTGGAATCCATTCCATACACCAAATATTACTATTATAGCAATCCCATGATAATCAATACCTTACCATTCATCTTGCTGTGGATCTACGCCACAGAGGCAGCCATATCATACATTAATCATACACTCGAAACCACATACATTGATACTTACTTAAACAATGTATTTATCACTAACTACAACCCACAACAAATAGCATTTCATCATTTACACCCATATCAATTCACATCAAGAATTACTCACCATCAACCACAACAATCCATCATCACAACATCTCATCATATATTCACAATCAACATGCATTATCATTTAACTCAAACAATGCATATATTAACCAAAGAGCCACAATTCACAAAGAATTCCCCAATCAAGGGTTCACTCCACAAGCATATCAACAACACATTCATAACCACACATTCATTTCATCAAAAACAACTATTCACGATTAATCGGTAAAGTCGGCCAAAAGTCGGCTAAAAATAATATTTCTTTTCACCAAATAATGGAACATATTTTTAGCTTCAGATCGATATAAAGAACACTTAAATCCGATAAACAACGAAGAAGATATGTATATTTCAAAATAACGCAAAAACATAAACCGGAGGCCCGACACTACGAAACGGTTCGAAAATACTGTTCCAATTGGACTAGGTTTAGACCTCAAAACCATTTTTCCTAGAAAGAACATCTCGTTAGCTTCTCAACGCTTCGAACGGGGGTCAAAACCAACTTACGGATCAAAAGATATGAATATCCGAAGTTTCCCCGATAAACCAGAATTTTCTGGTAGAGCTCAGTATGTATCAATACATAGACTTATGTATCGATACAAAAAGGCAACATGTATCGATACATAGCACGCATGTGTCGACGCATGTTGTAGTGAAAATGCTGTTTTCTTAAAATTCTACAGTATGTATCGATGCATAAGGGTTATGTATCGATACATAAACCATTTCGTATTGATACATGGCTGTTATGTATCGATGCATAACTCTGTTTTTCTCAAAAAACCAGATTTCTCAATTGCACCCTTGCTGTAACTTTCTCCAAATGCCCGAGAACTCGACTAAATCGAACATTTTCACCGAAACAAACATATACGTGCAACCACCAAATACATAAGAACAATTTAGAACACATAAACGAAATTTCTACGACGTTCGATTTTTCGATTAAATTTCAACCTTTCAAAAACCAGAATTTTCAAACATCACCAAATCGAATAAAAAGCACGCTATACGACGACCTAACCTTACTCGATACCACTACGTAATTTATTTCGAATTCTAACCGTGAAAACATCGATTTCTATCGATTTCCTACAATTCGGCCTAAACGGAAAAAACAACGAAAACTAACCAAAACATAACCAAACTTCATGAAACTTTAAACAGCAGCTCACATACATATAGCCAACCAACACATGTATTTATACGACTTTTCGACCGTAAAAACATCGGTTTCTATCGATTTCCTCAAATACGGTATAAACGGAAACATATGGAAAACCAACCAAAACATCCACACAAAACACATACATAATCATACACAAAGTTAGGATAACAATATTTCACACCCTTACCCGATTAAATCGACTCCGAAAGATTGATCTTGGTGATTTTCCACACTTTTCTCTTTGCTCTTCTCTTTTCTCCTCTCTTTTCCTTCTTCTTCTCTTTTTCTCCCCAAAATTCTGTTTTTTTCCTCTTTCTCACCTCTAACTTTCTATTTAATAAAACAAATATCTAACCCAACAAAAAGACCAAAATACCCCTACACTCAAATATCTCGCAAACGCTCTCAAAACGCGACAAAATATAATCACGATGAAAAATAACATTTTTCTAAATAAAAGTCGAAAATAAAATAAAATAATAATAAAATAATCAAAACGACTCGATTAATTAAATAGACAAAACGGGGGCGTTACACCTTGCAGGGTGATGCTTTTCATGATGCCGTTTATGCAGCTGAAGCTCTTGATATCCCTTCTGCCCCAACCATTATGTCCTTTGAACAACCTCCTTCCTTAGAGCTTAAACCAATTCTCAATAATCTGGAATATACTTATTTAAAGATGGATGAAAAGCTTCCAGTTATAATTTCCTCTAACCTTGATTTTGATCAAGAAAATAAGCATTTGCAGGTTTTGAAGAAGCATAAGAAGGGAATTGGATGGACCTTGGTTGACAATCGTGATTTTAGCCTATCCATGAGTATGCGTAGGGTCTCAATTGAAGATGGAACAAAATTAGTGAGGCAACCCCTTAATTCTTTGATTCTTGATGTTGTGAAAAAAGAGATCATGTTAACGTGCCCATTCAAAACTTTTGCTTATCGAAGATTCTTCTTTGATCCTAGAATAAAAGGAAAAGGCACTAATAAATATTTCAAGATTAATGGATGCTACCCAAAGTTACTCTATGAGACCCCCATTTTGGAAGAAGAGACCGTAGAAGAGCTCTATTTAGGAAAGGCTGCTTATGTGATTACCTATCCTCCTTGACTTCTCGGGCGTGTTCTTTCCTTTCTTTCTCTCATTCTTATTTACCAGTTATTTCCTTTCATTGAGGACAATGCATGTTTTAAGTGTGGGGGAGGGAATCATTTAGTTTATTTGTTTTATTTTTTGTTTTCTAATTTTTTGTTTTTGTTTTGTTTTGTTTTGTTTTGCTTTCGTTTCTTTAAGTGAAAAATTAAAAAAAAATTGCATTTTTTTTGAAAGTTTTAGGCTATAGATTAAATTAAGGTTAAATTGTGGAGACTTGGGAAAAGTTCATAAGATCGGTATCGTTTTAACACCTTAAGACTCCCGAATATGGAAACTGATTTAAATACTTGTTATGACATAGCCTTGAGTTCTCACCCTTTAATAGCTCTTAAGTAGTTTATCTAGCAGTCAGCACCATCTAGAAATTAGACACTAAGTAATTAAGCTGATGCAAATAAGTGAATGATCCTGTACTTAACAAGGAAATATAAATAGGAATCTGCCTTTTAAGTTAGGTGACCCTCACCCGGTCACTTAGGCTAACGGTTGTGAAACCTTCAAAAAAAAAAAGAAAAAAAATGATTAATTTTGAATTGTTGAAAAGATATGGATCATAGTCACTAACAAGCTTATTTACCATGTGTGTGAATAGATAATGGGCTTAATGTGATTGCACTAGAATGAAAGAGAGAAAAAAGGAGGATGAGTGAGTTAGGCTTGGCATAATAACATGATTCAGATTGGTTTGTATAGGAGGGAGGCTTATGACTGCAAATTGCGGATTAGTGTTCTTACGATATCCTTAGTGTGCAAGATTAGTACCTATTGATGTTATCTTAACCGAAGAATAGTTTGTAGCCTAGAATGAGTATCTGGATGCTGTTGTGTTTCTTGAGTTTTGATTTCTATTTTGCTCGGAGTGCAAAAGTTCAAGTGTGGGGGAATTTGATCAGTGCATTTTAATGCACATTCTTTTATGTTTGTACTTAGGCATTCCTACAGTTTATTTAAGTAATTTTACTATTTTAATGTGTTTTCATATTTAAGTTTGTTTCTACCTTTATTTTATTTTCGCAGCTTATTTTCAGCTTTAGCGGTTATTTGATACATGTCCACTGTTCGGATCATAACTGGAGCTACGAGAATCAGATTTGTGCGTTCTACCAGTCGTTGGAAAGTTAAGACAAAGAGCTACAACTTTTTTTGTTTTACAAAGAAGCTGATTCGGAGTGTAGAAGACTCAAATAATTCGTTGAAGTCAGGACCCGAATTCTGCCTTTAGAAATATTTAGTTTTGGGCTGGGTTTTTGATGTTTTTCGATCCAGTTGGGTTATGACCCGATTTCATTCTTTCATGTAAAATTAGGAAGCGTGTTACTGTGGAGAACACATTCTATTCACGAAAAAATTAATATTTTAGTTTTTGTACGATCACGATGAAAAACTAATCATCCAGATTCATCTACTGTAATCGGTTTCCACCGCAACCTTGAGGTTCTATAATTTTCAATCAAATACTTTTCCCTTTCAATATTATGCTATATATTTTGTTTGCTTTATTCAATTATATAGAACAATATGGATTAATTTCGATTGCACCTCATATTCCTTAACTTTATCGCGTTTGCATAATCCGCGCAATTTTCGTGTTTGCTTAATTCACGAAAGATTTAATCCGTTTGCTTAATTAAGGATTTAGGAATATAAGTCTTCTAGGGTCAATTGTGCTTGTTAATTGATTCTATTATCGAAAAGGGATTAGAATCCGCTTAGGTATGGAAATTATGTGGATCAATGATAAGTTGGGAAACCGAAACAGTAGATAAATCGTTTAGCTTATTGCATAATCACTTATTTTAATAACTTTTTCTCAAAACTTTTTGAAATGAAAACAAACCCCCCCCCCCCCCCCCCCCCAATTCGATTCCTTTTGGGTTTAATTGAACAAGAATCCTTGCGATACGACTCGAGTTATTGTCGCTTTACTACAGTTTTGAAAATCACTCGTTTTGATCCGTGCGCGACAGCGGATCAGTGTTCTCTTGGCAATTATTTCAGAATACGTTGCCGACTATGTAGAATCTCATATGGCTTCAAATTAAATTATGTCTGATTTTATTAATTTGGGGTGTGGAGTGTTCATGGGACAGGTGGAGTTGGCATATCATCTGTTTATCTAATGTGTAGTTGCCTCGGTGATCTAATATAGAGTATTTAGGTGGGTGGGGTGGCCTGAGCCTTTTCCATATTTGATTTTAAGGTTGTTTGAATTGTTTTAGGGTGTGGGTCAAGGTAAAGAAATTTCTTTAGCCCTGGTCTTGATTTGACATTTAACAATCTGGACAATTTATAAAATGTGAATTAAAGTTGTTTTTTTTTGTCGGGAAAGCTTGTTGGTTAATCACTAGATGTCTTTAATCATTAGCTTGACGTGGAAGTAGGCTTGTGTCCATGCTCGGTGTTTTAGAGTTTCTATGTTTGACTGGGAGGTGGACTCGCTCAGGTGTGTGGGCATCTAGGGTGTGCTGGATAGCCAACTACTCTCGTTTTGTTTTGCGTAGGTGGTTGTATCTTCCTCCCTTCAACCTGTTATCTCCGACGATTCATTGTAATTGAGTCTTCAAAATAAAATGGTTTGTCGGGTTAGTTGGCTTAATTTTTTTCTTTTCCAATTGTTATGTTATTTTACTCTTCCGTGTTTTGTTTAGATCTAATTTTTACTTTTTTTTTTTTTTTGTTTTTAGCACTTCTGAAGCTCTTTGTTTCTCTTGTATCTTATATATATATATATATATATATATATATATATATATATATATATATATATATATATATATGATTTGTGCTTTGCCATTAAAATATTGAAAAGCTAAGGAACATGGACATCCATTAAAAATTTATAGCCCTCCTTCCTAAATATCAATTAAAGCTATATCTTATTAAAACAGTATTAGGAAACTTTTCAATAAAAAATACTAATAAAGAAAAGAATGTATGTCATATGTATATCTATCCCACATGAATATAATTATATTTGAGATGATTATGACTAATCTTTTATACTAGTTTTTCAAAATTTTCAATTTGCAAAGTTATTTTATAAAATGAGTTGTTATATCTTTATTATTCTCCTGCTTACCATATTTACGATACATATAGTATTGTCCTCATAAAATTGTTGCAATACAATTTTTTTTAGAAACAAATAAAGATCTTTAAGTCTTTTATATGTATTGAATCAAACTTCAATCGAAGTACATTCTTAACTTGTTTCATGTAGTACTTTAAAAATAAGCTTTAAGGTAGTTTTCAAATACTTTAAGAATCGGTTTTCTGAGTTCGAAATTATAAACCTTTTTTGATGGAGTTATGTTACCTTGTCTTTCGTCTTAGGAGGTAGAGAAACTATCTGTCAGGTTTGTCCCCTCTGAAGTAGATGAGGTGGTTGAAGGTTTAAACGGGTGCAAAAGCTCGGGTCTAGATAACTTCAAATTTTATTTTTACAAGAAGTTTTGGGATTTATTAAAAATGGACATTTATAGTATGTTAGACCAGTTCTTTGAGAATGTTGTTCTCCCAAGAAGTCCGATTTCATTTTCTGTCGCTCTTATCCCGAAGATGGATTCTCTGTTGGATCTTGGAGAATTTAGACATATTTCTGTCCTTGTTTCTCTCTATAAGTTGGTGGTTAAAGTCGTGGTAGCTAGTTTGACAGGGTTATGGATTCTCTTATTTCTCCAAAATAATTGGCCTTCATTAAGGGTAGGCTTTTGGTGGACGAAGTGGTTTCCTTGAATGAAGTGATTGATCTAGTTAGAACCTCAAAGAAAGAGTGCTTAGTATTTAAAGTGGACTTTGAGAAGGCTTATGACTCAGATAGTTGGTCGTTATTTTAATACATGATGGGTTTGGATTAGAACTAAAGGTGTGAAAAACAGACGAAAGAGGGAATTTGAATTTGGTTTTTAAAACAAAAGTTTTTACCAACTCAAAAATTCAACAATCAAAATATTTTTATCCTGGTTCACTTGAAACTCAAAGCTAATCCAGTCCACCTGTAACGCCCCAGTTTTGCCAATTTTAGTTTTATTGAGTCTTTTGATTATTTTATTATTATTTTATTTTATTTCCGACTTTTGTGTGAAAATATGTTATTTTTAGTCGTGAATATATTTTATCGCGTTTTGGGAACATTTGCGAGATAATTGAGTGTAGGGGTATTTTGGTCTTTTCACATTTATTTTTGATAAGTTAGTAAGAAAAGAAAAATAGAAAATAGAAAAGGGAAAGAAAGAAAAATAGAGAGAAAGAAAGAAGAAAGAAGGGAAAAGAGAAGAAAAGAGGAGAAGAGAGAAAATTGAAGAAAGTGTGGAAAAATCATCAAGAGCAAGTTCTAGAATCGATTAAATCGGGTAAGGGTGCGAAACTCGATTATTGTATGATTGTATATGATTATGTATGTGTGTTTATTGTTGTTTTGGATTGAATTGGAGAAAATTTAGTGTAAACCCTATTTGGTAAAAATTGATTAGAAATGGAAATAAATGTGTCTAAATTCTTGTGGACTATGTTAGTGATTGTCTATACATGTTTGTGAGGTATTATTACACTTCTATTTGGTGATTTTCTGAGTTTTAGGCAAAAAAAATTGGTTGGAATTGGGTGGAACACGCAGAACATTGTTCTGCAGAATTTTTCTGAAATTTCCAGGTCATACGCGTATGGGGCATGTTCATACGCGTATGAACCTTGGCATTACGCGTAAGGTGGGCGAGCCATGAGGGCAATACGCGTATGGGCTGCTTGTTTTCTCGGCCATCTGTCCATTTGCATACGATACGCGTAGCTTTTTAGGTCAATACGCGCACGGGCTTGGGCATTACGCGTACGGTCATTTCAACGTGAACTTTGGGAAAATGAGATCTCTGCTCATACACGTATGGCTCATGGTGATACGCGTATGGGCAGGACTTTTGCAAAATGTGACTTTTCAAAATATCGTTTTTCATTTTCGTTCGTAACTTTTGATCCGTTTATCCGCTTTTTCCATTTTTGGTATCGTTGCGTAGCTATTGAGCTGTACTTGCTTGTGATGATGATTTTGAAATTGTTAACCGATTTAATTATGTCGAAAAGTCGGGAATAGTGTCGGTTGTCGACTTTTGTCGTTATACTTGTACGTAATCGACGTGTATTGTGCAAGGTGCTGTTGTATGATGTAAACGTATGTGTTTAGATGATGTTGTGATGAATTGTGGCCGAAAGGCAAGAAATGCTAAGTGTGGTAGTTGATGATATATGCATGATTGTGGATGTATATATGTATGCAATGTGAATGTCATGGGTCATTGTATGCCAAGCATCATGATATGCATTGTGGAAACGTCCTGAGTGACGGTTTGGTTCCAGAGGGAATCTGCTATAACATCGTGTGCCTCAAAAATATAAGGCGATGTCTGAGGACTTAAAGCGGTGGTTATAGACGATTGTATGCCTTGGATAGGACTTAAAGTAATCCATAACGTCGTGTGCCTCGAAAATATGAGGCGATGCCTGAGGACCTAAAGCGACGGGTGAACATCGTAGGCCCGACAGGGAGTTACTTGAGATTCTCAGTAACGAGCGATGGTTCCAATAGTTCCTGAGTGAACTAGTGACGTGACAATGGAAGTCGGTACCGCATGGCATGTGCATAGAGTCGTTGTGTCGGTCTCTGTGCATTTGCATAAAGCATGAATTAATTGCGCATGTAATTGTGAATGTGATTGATGGGATGGAATATGTGTGATTGGGTTGGTGATTATGTGTATGTTGTATGCTTGATGTGTATTGGTGTTAATGCGTGAGAATTGTGCTGTATTACGTTATGTTTGATCTATGAGAAATTGTGGTACAACTGTGGTGAGAAATGTGTTTACTTGCGTATGTTGTGTTAATATATAATTTTATGCAATTATATTATGGTTGTTTTTCTCACCCTTCTGCTGTTTTATAACGCTCTATGGGGCGTTGCAGATTAGAGTTGCTGGAGGTATTCTTTTTGTGAAGCTTTGCGTCTTCATTCTTTTGTCGGTCGGCTCTGATATGTGACACGGGTAGCTAGGGTGGCCGTTGTGATTATTTTGTATATCTGACGATATATTTTAGTTGTACATGTATAACTTGATGTATGGCAGACATGTTTATATGTATATATGTATATATGCTATTCAGATTTTAGATTTTTCCGCTTTAATTCTAATTTCTGAGAAGTGGGTGTAAGGAACTGAGTTTCCTCTGTATGATTGCTACCCCACTGTTGCATATCATTATGGGCAGGTGTTGTATGCTATGTTTTGTTTCAAATTGATGTGATTCTCCCGTCTATGCCGTGATTCAATTATACTCTGACAAAATTTTGAATTTTCTTTTATTGCTTTAAATGCATGTTAATTGGGGGTGTAGATTGGGGGCGTCACATTAAGTGGTATTAGAGCCAGTTCATGTCAGTTGTGTTTGTTGTGTCTGTTGTGTCTGGCATATTGGGCGAGTTGTGTTGAGCGAGTTGTTGTTTAACCATAGTTTCTATTTTGGACGAACAGAATATGGCTGGTCGTAATGATGTTGCTTTGGCTGCGGCGATGGAGGCTATGGCACGAGCTGTGCAGGGTGCACCGAATGCGGCAGGGAATGATGAGTTTAGAAAGAATAAGTCGCCGGTCTTTAAAGGGAAACATGATCCGGATGGTGCACAAATGTGGTTGAAAGAGATTGAGGGGATTATCAGGGTAATGGATTATGACGATGATGATAAGGTGAGGCTGGGCACTAATATGTTACATGAAGAGGCTGACGACTGGTGGATCAGTACTCGTCAGGTGTTGGAAGCTGAGGAGGAAGAAGAAGAGATTACTTGGGAGGTGTTTAGCCGAGAGTTTCTGAGGAAGTATTTTCCCGAGGATGTCCGAGGAAAGAAGGAGATTGAGTTTTTGGAACTAAAATAAGGTAATATGTCTGTAGTTGATTATACTGCTAAGTTTGTGGAACTTGTACAGTTTTATCCTCATTATGTGGAAGCGACTGCTGAATTTTCTAAGTGTGTGAAGTATGAAAGTGGTTTGCGTCCTGAGATAAAGCAGGCTATTGGTTATCAGAGGATTCGAAGGTTTGCTGATTTGGTGGAATGCTGTAGGATTTATGATGAAGATAGTAAGGCTCGTTCTGCTCACTATAAAAGTGTAAGTGACAGGAAAGGGAAACAACAGTTCCGTGGTGGTCCGTATGTGTCACCGGCTGATAAAGGTAAACAAAGGGGAACTTTTGATAGGAGGTCAGGTGGAGGAGGTATGTCTAATTCTCCTAGGTGTTTTAAATATGGTGAATTGGGTCATCGCCAACATGAATGTAGGAAGAAGTTGGATAAGTGTTCCAATTGTGGTGGTATTGGACATGTTCTAGCGGATTGTAAAAGGAAGAATGTGGTGAAGTGTTACAATTGTGGGGAACCTGGTCACATTAGTTCGAAGTGTCCTAATCCGAAGAAAGCTCAGACAAGTGGGAAAGTGTTTTCATTGGCGGGAACTCAGACTTCAAGTGCTGATCGTCTGATAAGAGTACTTGCTTTATTAATAATACACCTTTAATTGCTATTATTGATACTGGAGCGACTCATTCGTTTATTTCGTCTGAGTGCGCGAAGCGTTTGAATCTTGTGTTGTCTGGGATGGATTTTGAGATGGTTATTGATACTCCAGCGATGGGGTCAGTAACTACTTCTTTGGTCTGTCTAAGTTGTCCTTTAGCCATTTATGGTAAAGACTTTGTGATGGATTTGGTGTGTTTACCGTTGGAAGGTTTAGATGTGGTGTTGGGAATGAATTGGTTGCAATTCAATCGGGTTCACATTGACTGTTATCATAAGCTTGTAAGGTTTCCTTCTCTTGAGGAAGACGAAGACTCGAGTTTCTTATCTACCAAAGAGTTGAAGAGACTTTTGGCGGATGAAGCTCAGTTGTTTGGTTTGTTTGCATCGTTGTCTGTGGATAGTCAAGTTTCTCTTGAAGTGTTTCCTGTTGTGTGTGATTTTCCCGAGGTGTTTCCTGATGATATTTCAGATGTGCCGCCGGTGAGAGAGGTTGAATTTTCTATAGATCTAGTTCCTGGTACTAGACCTGTTTCTATGGCACCTTATCGAATGTCGGCATCTGAGTTGGTAGAGCTGAAAAAGCAGTTGAATGAGTTGTTGGAAAAGAGGTTCATGAGACCAAGTGTTTCTCCTTGGGGTGCTCCGGTTTTGTTGCTGAAAAAGAAGGATGGGAGTATGCGATTATGTATTGATTATCGCCAGTTGTACAAAGTGACGATTAAGAATAAGTATCCGCTTCCAAGGATTGATGATCTGATGGATCAGTTGGTTGGTGCTTGTGTATTTAGTAAGATTGATTTGAGATCGGGGTATCATCAGATAAGAGTGAAAGAAGAGGATATTCAGAAGACGGCCTTTAGAACACGTTACGGTCATTATGAGTATTCAGTGATGCCGTTCGGGGTTTCTAATGCTCCTGGTGTGTTTATGGAATACATGAATCGTATTTTCCACGAGCATTTGGATCATTTTGTAGTGGTGTTTATTGATGATATTTTAATCTATTCTAAGTCTCGTGAGGAACATGCAGAGCATTTGCGTATTGTTTTGCAGGTTTTGAAGGAAAGGAAGCTTTTTGCCAAATTGTCCAAGTGTGAATTCTGGTTGTCTGAGGTGAGTTTTCTTGGGCACGTAATTTCTGGTAATGGTGTAGCTGTGGATCCATCTAAAGTAGAAGCAGTTCAACAATGGGAGGTTCCTAGATCCGTTACTGAAATTCGAAGCTTTCTAGGTTTGGCCGGTTATTATCGGAGGTTCATTGAAGGTTTTTCTAAGCTAGCATTACCTTTGACGCAGTTGACTTGTAAGGGCAAAGCGTTCATTTGGGATATTCAATGTGAAGAGAGTTTTTGTGAGCTGAAGAGAAGATTGACGACAACTCCGATTCTTATTTTACCTAATCCTAATGAGCCATTTGTTGTGTACTGTGATGCTTCTTTAATTGGTTTGGGTGGTGTATTGATGCAGGAAGGTAAGGTTGTAGCTTATGCTTCAAGGCAGTTAAGAGTTCATGAGAAAAACTATCCTACTCATGATCTTGAATTAGCGGCTGTGGTTTTTGTGTTGAAGATTTGGAGGCACTATCTCTATGGTGCGAGGTTCGAAGTATTCAGTGATCATAAAAGTTTGAAATATTTATTTGATCAGAAAGAGTTGAACATGAGGCAGCGGAGATGGTTGGAATTCTTGAAAGACTACGACTTTGGCTTGAATTACCATCCTAGTAAAGCTAATGTGGTAGCCGATGCATTGAGACGTAAATCGTTGCATATGTCCGCATTGATGGTGAAAGAGTGGGAACTTCTGGAAACGTTTAGATATTTGAGTTTGGTTTGTGAAGTGACGTCGGTAAGTGTGAGGCTTGGTATGTTGAAAGTTACTAATGAATTTTTGTTGTCGGTTAGTGAGAAACAAAAGCTGGATTTGAAATTCGTTGATTTGATGAGGAATGAGAATGTGGATTTCAAGGTGGATAATTTTGGTGTTTTGAGGTTTTGTGGTCGTATTTGCATTCCTGATGATGCGGAGTTGAAAAGAATGATTTTGGAGGAAGGACACAGGAGTAACCTAAGTATTCATCCGGGAGCGAATAAGATGTACCAAGATTTGAAGAAGATTTTCTGGTGGTCTGGTTTGAAAAGGGACGTGGCTCAGTTTGTGTATGCATGTTTGACTTGTCAGAAATCGAAGGTGGAACATTTGAGGCCTAGTGGTTTGTTGCAACCGTTGGATATTCCTGAATGGAAATGGGATAGCATTTCGATGGATTTTGTAACGGGATTACCAAACACTCAGCGAGGGTATAATGCTATTTGGGTGATTGTGGATAGGCTGACTAAATCGGCGCATTTTATTCCGATTGACATCAGTTTTTCTTTGGAGAGGTTAGCTGAGATCTACATTAGTGTGGTGGTGAAATTGCACGGGGTTCCTTTGAATATTGTTTCTTATCGAGATCCTAGGTTTACATCGAGATTTTGGGAAAGTTTACTGAAGGCTTTGGGTTCTAGATTGAGGTTGAGTTCGGCTTATCATCCGCAGACGGATGGTCAGATCGAAAGAACTATTCAGTCTTTGGAGGATTTGTTGAGAGCGTGTGTTTTGGAACAAGGTGGTGCGTGGGACAGTTATCTTGCTTTGGTTGAGTTTACGTATAATAATAGTTTCCATTCTAGTATTGGAATGGCACCTTTTGAGGCTTTATATGGACGAAGATGTCGAACGCCGTTGTGTTGGCACGAAACAGGTGAGAGTTCGGTGGTTGGACCGGAATTGGTGCAACAGACGATGGAAAAGGTAAAGTTTATTCGTGAGAAAATGAAGGTTTCTCAGAGTAGACAAAAGAGTTATCATGATTGAAGACGGAAGGATCTTGAGTTTCAAGAGGGTGATCATGTATTTCTGAGAGTTACGCCGGTAACGGGTGTTGGTCGTGCTTTGAAATCTAAGAAGCTTACTTCTCGATTTATTGGTCCTTACCAGATATCTGCGAGAGTTGGTGCGGTGGCGTATCGTGTGGCGTTACCGCCGAATCTGTCGAATTTGCATGATGTTTTTCATGTTTCACAGCTTCGGAAGTATGTTCCGGACCCTTCATATGTGATTCCGATGGACGAGGTTGAGGTAAGGGATAACCTTACGATCGAGGCATTACCGGTTAGTATTTTGGATCGCGAGGTAAAGCGGTTGAGGGGTAAAGAGATTGCACTTGTGAAAGTGGCGTGAGGAGGCGCTGCTGAGGGGAATTTGACGTGGGAGTTGGAGAGTAGGATGCGGGAGTCGTATCCAGAGTTGTTTGTATCAGGTAACATTTTCGAGGACGAAAATTTCTAAGTGGGGGAGAGTTGTAACGCCCCAGTTTTGCCAATTTTAGTTTTATTGAGTCTTTTGATTATTTTATTATTATTTTATTTTATTTCCGACTTTTGTGTGAAAATATGTTATTTTTAGTCGTGAATATATTTTATCGCGTTTTGGGAACATTTGCGAGATAATTGAGTGTAAGGGTATTTTGGTCTTTTCACATTTATTTTTGATAAGTTAGTAAGAAAAGAAAAATAGAAAATAGAAAAGGGAAAGAAAGAAAAATAGAGAGAAAGAAAGAAGAAAGAAGGGAAAAGAGAAGAAAATAGGAGAAGAGAGAAAATTGAAGAAAGTGTGGAAAAATCATCAAGAGCAAGTTCTAGAATCGATTAAATCGGGTAAGGGTGCGAAACTCGATTATTGTATGATTGTATATGATTATGTATGTGTGTTTATTGTTGTTTTGGATTGAATTGGAGAAAATTTAGTGTAAACCCTATTTGGTAAAAATTGATTAGAAATGGAAATAAATGTGTCTAAATTCTTGTGGACTATGTTAGTGATTGTCTATACATGTTTGTGAGGTATTATTACACTTCTATTTGGTGATTTTCTGAGTTTTAGGCAAAAAAAAATTGGTTGGAATTGGGTGGAACACGCAAAACATTGTTTTGCAGAATTTTTCTGAAATTTCCAGGTCATACGCGTATGGGGCATGTTCATACGCGTATGAACCTTGGCATTACGCGTAAGGTGGGCGAGCCATGAGGGCAATACGCGTATGGACTGCTTGTTTTCTCGTCCATCTGTCCATTTGCGTACGATACGCGTAACTTTTTAGGTCAATACGCGCACGGGCTTGGGCATTACGCGTACGGTCATTTCAACGTGAACTTTGGGAAAATGAGATCTCTGCTCATACGCGTATGGCTCATGGTGATACGCGTATGGGCAGGACTTTTGCAAAATGTGACTTTTCAAAATATCGTTTTTCGTTTTCGTTCGTAACTTTTGATCCGTTTATCCGATTTTTGCATTTTTGGTATCGTTGCGTAGCTATTGAGCTGTACTTGCTTGTGATGATGATTTTGAAATTGTTAACCGATTTAATTATGTCGAAAAGTCGGGAATAGTGTCGGTTGTCGACTTTTGTCGTTATACTTGTACGTAATCGACGTGTATTGTGCAAGGTGCTGTTGTATGATGTAAACGTATGTGTTTAGATGATGTTGTGATGAATTGTGGCCGAAAGGCAAGAAATGCTAAGTGTGGTAGTTGATGATATATTCATGATTGTGGATGTATATATGTATGCAATGTGAATGTCATGGGTCATTGTATGCCAAGCATCATGATATGCATTGTGGAAACGTCCTGAGTGACGGTTTGGTTCCAGAGGGAATCTGCTATAACATCGTGTGCCTCGAAAATATGAGGCGATGCCTGAGGACTTAAAGCGGTTGTTATAGACGATTGTGTGCCTTGGATAGGACTTAAAGCAATCCATAACGTCGTGTGCCTCGAAAATATGAGGCGATGCCTGAGGACCTAAAGCGACGGGTGAAGATCGTAGGCCCGACGGGGAGTTACTTGAGATTCTCAGTAACGAGCGATGGTTCCAATAGTTCCTGAGTGAACTAGTGACGCGAGAATGGAAGTCGGTACCGCATGGCATGTGCATAGAGTCGTTGTGTCGGTCTCTGTGCATTTGCATAAAGCATGAATTAATTGCGCATGTAATTGTGAATGTGATTGATGGGATGGAATATGTGTGATTGGGTTGGTGATTATGTGTATGTTGTATGCTTGATGTGTATTGGTGTTAATGCGTGAGAATTGTGCTGTATTACGTTATGTTTGATCTATGAGAAATTGTGGTACAACTGTGGTGAGAAATGTGTTTACTTGCGTATGTTGTGTTAATATATAATTTTATGCAATTATATTATGGTTGTTTTTCTCACCCTTCTGCTATTTTATAACGCTCTATGAGGCGTTGCAGATTAGAGTTGCTGGAGGTATTCTTTTTGTGAAGCTTTGCGTCTTCATTCTTTTGTCGGTCGACTCTGATATGTGACACGGGTAGCTAGGGTGGCCGTTGTGATTATTTTGTATATCTGACGATATATTTTAGTTGTACATGTATAACTTGATGTATGGCAGACATGTTTATATGTATATATGTATATATGCTATTCAGATTTTAGATTTTTCCGCTTTAATTCTAATTTCTGAGAAGTGGATGTAAGGAACTGAGTTTCCTCTGTATGATTGCTACCCCACTGTTGCATATCATTATGGGCAGGTGTTGTATGCTATGTTTTGTTTCAAATTGATGTGATTCTCCCGTCTATGCCGTGATTCAATTATACTCTGACAAAATTTTGAATTTTCTTTTATTGCTTTAAATGCATGTTAATTGGGGGTGTAGATTGGGGGCGTCACACCACCCGCCAAGGTGGTTTCGCCTTATACACAAGGACTTAATCCACTCTAGTCTACTGGTTATAAGTGCACTAGCAATAGTTGGTGACTAACAAACCACAAAGACACACAATCAATATCTTCTTAAGGATGTTGACCTAAGTGGTCCCTCAAGGAACTACAAAAAAAAGTTTTGAATAAAAGTTATGTGTTTACAAACTGCTTCTACACAAGCAAATTTACACAAATGAAATACATAAAATACTCAAAGAAAAGTTTGCACAAAATTGAAAGCTTTTCATGTAGAAACAATCTTGTAATTTTTGGCAACTTTCTTCAAGTCTCCAAGTCCCATATTTATAGCATGAAAAAAGGAACCGTTGGAGGGTAAATCAGGGATACAAAAAATGTAGCTGTCCACTAATAGAATAGTGACATGTGTGACAAATAGTACCGTCATTTTTCCCACAAAATCAGGTAGTGGAGGAACAATTTCATTTTGTACTGTGTATTATTTTGATCACGTATCCTTTATCCTTATCTTCAAATTCATTGGCTTCTGATGAAAAGTTGATGAAACATGAACAGAAGAGTCACATAGCTTGAAATCAGAATCTTCAGAATCATAAATTATAACTTCGATAACATCAGTGTCTGACTTGAGATCTTCCAAATCTTCAGCTAGAAACTTCAGAAGTTTGCCATTCTTCAGATGTTTGATGATCAGAGTCACATCCATAAGCAGAAACCAAGAGAATATTGCAGCAACAACATGGCGTCTTCTCAGAAGATTCTTAGAAGTGAATCAGCACAGAAGTGTATTTTGGAACACAAGGTTCAGAAACTGATGATGTTGCACGTCACTTTCTCAGAATCAGAACTGGTTGTTAAAGCTACACAATAAAAAACAAATAGAGTACCAAAATTGTTCTCACACAAATACTACCTTGTTATCATCAAAACTCAAAGGTATAGATGCAGAACCAAATCTTGCTCTAACAATCTCTCCCTTTTTAATGATGACAAAATAATGTATTTTGATGGACAATTCGTACAGGGTTATCATAAAGAGACATATCAGAAAGAAGCACAAAGCTCCCCCTGAGATGTACAACCCTAAAAAGATAAAATCAAAATGAAAGATCACTTTCCTAATTAACCTTTTTGCATAGCTAGAATGATCTTCTGTCAGAATCTGGTTTTCTTTAGAAGTTACTTGAACTAACTCAGAATCTTGGTTGTCATAGTCAACACTTCTGATGAATTTTGTTTCAGAAGCCTGGTTTGAAAAACTTAACCTGATTTGAAATCTTAATAAAAGAACTTCAGATCCTTAATCTTGAAATTAATTCTTCAAAATTAGGAACCATTTCTTCAGAAATAAGTTGTCTTGAGATCTGATTTGAAAAATTCAGGAACTTTTGATAGTTCATTACTTTCCCTGAAACAACTAACGGAATATTCTAAAGTAATTGTTAGCAGAAACATTAGAAATATTTGGGTTCTGATTCATGAATATAGATATATCAAAATCAATACGTTTCTACCCCTTTTTGTCACCAATAAAAAAACATAGACAAACGAAAAAGAAAAATAAACAACTTCATTAAATAAAAACGTCAGATAGCGACCTTTCAGATTCCTTTGTTTCTTCACGATGTATTCAACTAGTATAGCAAGTGCACACCTTGTGCTTGGAAATCTCTTCGCCAAACCTCCTTCAAGTCTTCTTTGGAGACGATCCAAACAATATCACCAACAAGGAGTGAGACCAAGTTGATAAAAGAATTATTTCCGGTCTTCTCAACGAGCATCCTAACAAATATCCTTATCATAGTGTTCTTCCTCATAAGAACTATCGAATCCATGAAAAGTCTAAATAGAAGAGTTGATAGTGTCAGATTGACACCATCTTCTAAAAAGAAGAACATGAACTTAAGGGAGGTATTAATGTGATCACATGTCTTAGTGCTAGATCGGTGATACATGCTTCCAATGACAATTTTGAACCACACTCTCAAGATATCTTCAATCTTTTTAAAGTTTGATGTCAGAGCTACCAGTGCATCTCGTTTAGGTTTAGATTTGATAAAGGAAACCCTATTCCCTTTATTAACATGAGAGATGAAATCAACGATGGTCTTCTTTGTAGTCTCAAGTTTTCTGCTAAGGAAGTAAGAAGTAACCTTTTCCTTTTCAACCTCAGCATGATTCAAAAAATCTTCAACAAGAATTGGAAAAATATGACCTTTCAATCTTTTGAAGAAAGTATTCCAACCTTGAAATTCAAGCATCCCAGTATGATCAAAACCATTTTCTTTCAGATTTTCAAAATCAACAATAGTCTCGCAGAGCACGAAGAGGTCTTCAGTTGGAGTGTCGAGAGTGACGACTGACTTTTCAGGAATGACAAAGGACAAAACTTGTTGTTGAGGTTGTTGAGAGCATTGAGAAGATTCAACCATTGTAGACAGTTGAGAGTTGAAGGTTGGACGTTGAAGATGAATAGTTGCAGAGAGTGGTTTAGGGTTTGAAAGAGATAAAAGTGTGGGAGAAATGTGAGCGTAGTGTGAAATGTGAGTGAAGTTGGTTTATATAAACATTTTAAATAATAATTACAATAATTAAACATAATTACAAACAGTAAATGCGCAGACATAAGGGGAATGCGTAAAGATTTAACCTATTTTCAAGAAAAATACGAAACGCAATATGTCACGTCACCAAAACGCATGTTCAGGAAGTGGGACAATTGTTTCCACTAAAGACCATGTGTAATCAGACAAAAAGACAAACATTAATGTTGTAACTGTTCAGTATCCAAAAGACAAATCGATAGGATTTCCTTCTAAACAGAACCTTTCTGATTCATGAAACTTCCTTACTACAGAAAGCTCATGTTTTAGAAACAAACAAACAACAACAACCCAACCTCAGAATCTTAATCAAGAATTATGAAAGCCGAACATTCTGAAAACATCATTTAGTTCTGGAAAAGGTTTTATAAATATATTTTTCAAAATGAAAATGAATCTATCTTCATCAAGGGGTTTAGTGAAGATATTAGCCCACTGGTGGTCTGTATCAACCAAGTTCAAATGAAAAATACCCTTCTGAACATAGTCACGTAAAAAGTGATGTTTAATTTAATATGTTTAGCCCTAGAAAGCAAGATATGATTCTTGGATAAATAAATAGAAGAAGTATTATCACAGAAGATAGGAATGTTACTCTCAAAAATCTGATAACCTTCCAGCTGACTCTTTATCCAGAGTATCTGAGTGCTACATCCAGAAGCTGCAATATATTCAGCTTCAGCTGTTGAAAGCGCAATTGTTGACTATTTTTTGCTGGACCACAAGATTAGATTATCTCCTTGAAATTGACAACTTCCAAAAGTACTTTTCCTTTCTATTCTGTCTCCAGCATAGTCAGCATCACAATATCCTACTAATTTGTATTCACTTTATTTTCCATAAAATAAACCAAGATTAGTAGTACCTTTCAGATACCTAAATATTCTCTTAACATCAGTTAAGTAAGTCTCCCTAGGGTCTGATTGGAAGCGAGCACACAAACAAACACTGAATAAAATATCAGGTCTAGTAGCAGTTAGATAAAGGGGGGAGCTTATCATACCTCTGAATAGCTTCTGATCTACCTTACCACTTACCTCTTCCTTTTTCAGAATGCATGCAGGATGCATTGGAGTCTTTGCTAGCTTATATTCTGACAAATTAAACTTCTTCAGAAGTTCTATTGTATACTTGCTTTGGTGAATGTACGTACCTTCTGAACGTTAATCAATTTGAATCCCCAGAAAGAACTTGAGTTATCCCATCAGACTTATTTCAAATTTTGCCTGCATTAACTTAGAAAATTCCTTGCACAAAGAAGCATTAGTAGAACTAAATATAATATCATCAACATAAGTTTGCACAACCAGAATATCATACTTAAAGGTTTTGCATAAGAGCGTTGTGTCCACTTTCCCTCTGGTGAAATCATTTTCCAAACGGAAGTTACTTGGCCTTTCATACCAAGCTCTAGGAGCTTGTTTCAAACCGTATAACGACTTTTTAAGTTTGAAAACAAAATCAGGATTTTCAGAACTCTCAAAGCCAGAGGGTTGGTGCACATACACTTCTTCAGAAATGTACCCATTTAAGAATGCACTCTTAATATCCATTTGATATAGAGTGATGTTATGATTGATAGCAAATGAAACTAAAAGACGAATAGATTCTAACCCGGCTACTGGTGCAAAGGTTTCTGTATAATCTGCCCCCTCTTGTTAACTATAACCTTGTGCTACCAATCGAGCCTTGTTTCTGATGACCTCACCTTTCTCATTGAGCTTGTTTCTGAACACCCATCTGGTTCCAATAACATAGACACCCTTTGGTTTCTGAACAAGATCCCAAACGTCATTTCTGGTGAATTGATTTAGTTCATCTTGCATAGCCAGAATCCACTCATTATCCATAAGAGATTCATCTATAGATGTTAGCTCTATCAAAGATACCAAACCCATAAGAGTTTCTTCAAAATGTTTGAATGAAGATCAAGTTCTGATTGGTGCATCTTTATCTCTCACAATCAATTCTTCTAAATGAGAAGTTCTTGATATAATCTTCTTCTGATGAGATGAACCAACGACAGTTTTTGGTTGAGTCGTTTCTGAGTCTTTAGCTTCAGTATCCTTGTCTTTGCCTTCTGAGTTTTTGCAATCATAATCTTTGTCCTTGGATTTTGAGAAAGTAATCTTCAAATTTGCAAGTTTCTCAACTAGCTTTGACTTTTCAGGGGCAAGCTTATCATTGAATTTAACATGAATTGATTCCTCAATAATTCATGTTTCAGTGTTAGATTTTGTAGCCTTTTGAGCGTTCAGAATATCCTAACAACAAACACTTTTTTGCTTTAGAATCAAACTTGCCAAGATTCTCCTTAGTGTTCAACATAAAAAAAAATACAGCTAAAAGGATGGAAATAAGAAATGTTGGGCTTTCAGTTCTTCCACAATTCATAGGGAGTCTTACCCAGAATAGGTCTAATAGAAATCATGTTCTAAATATAGCAAACTGTGTTTACTGCCTCTGGCAAAAAATGCTTAGCCATGTCAATTTCTTGGATCATGGTGTGAGCTATCTCTTGCAAAATCCTATCCTTCCTTTCTACAACCCCATTGCATTATGGAGTTCTAGGACAGGAGAAATCATGGGAAATTCCATAAGAATTAAAAAGATTCTCAAAGTATTTGTTCTCAAATTTGCCACCATGATCACTTATGACTCTAACTATTTTGCAATCCTTCTCTATTTTTACTTGCCACCATGACTGGTGTTTCAATTGAGCTGCTAAGAATGTCTGCATTTTTTGTTAGTTTTCCCAGATTTTCTCACAACTTTGGGTATTTGTGCAGTAGGATAATCAAGTGAAATTTGTGCATGATACTTGGGTTTTAGAACAGAGTTCTATGTCTGTGAAGTTTTTGTGATAGATTAGAACAATCAAGCTCAGTGCCAGCAGGCACAGAATGCTCATAAAGAGGTTTTGGTTTTACAATTAGACTTTCGTCAACTTTAGAAGTTTCTATACAACCTAAACCTTTCTTGCTATTTCTGCTAACTCCATAGATCATGGAAGCCATTTTGGTTCTATCTATCCTTTTAGCTAAAAAGTACTGGAATGATCTATCATATCTGATGACACAATCAGTACCAGAAGCTTCCGAGACTATTTCTTCCACTAGTTTTGAAAATTTGATTTTCAAAGCAGAATTAGTACTTTCTAAAGAAAAGATTTTCTCATTGATAGACAAAATATTCTGTTCAAGCTTATTACAAGCTTCAGAAGCAACTTCTCAGACTTGTTTAAGGTCCTTGTATTTACTTTAAAGACTTTGGTACTTTTCCAGCATTTTTGAGAGATATGAATCTAAATTGGAACAAGATAGTTTAGAAAATACCTCTTCAAAATTGGAGTCTGATTCTGATTCTAATTCTGACAGTACCCTGTCTTCTAGTTCTTCAGATACTTCAGCACTAGCTTGTTAGACGACGACAATGATCTAGAATGGGGGTTGAATATATCACTAATTTTTAATCAGAGTCAGCGCTTAAAAAGTTTGTTTTAAAAAATTGTACGAAAACGGACGAGGAACCAAGTCGTCTAAACGAACCGTTATCAAAAAGATTGGATATGCGACAAGCAAAATGGAATAATCAGTCTAATGAGAAATCGAATCAATATTTTGAGGATTAATCAACACAAATGAAATCACTTTAGTTTGTGCAATTTCCAATGACTTATAACGTGTAAACTTAATTTGACAATGTCACAAACAGTTTGTGTGCAATCAATTCGTCGAACACTTGGTGTGGAAAACACCCCAAGTATTATTTCCTATGTAATTGTAGTGCAAAATTTTTCTTATTACAATCAAAGTGATTGTAATGAGTTTTCAAAACAAATTTTCAGCACTACACGATAGCACAAATTTATCGATCAATTGATTTTACACAAACACGAACAATTCAAAATAAAGAGTTAGACAAAGAGAGAACAACATTGGATTTGTTTAGGCAGTTCCTCTTTCGTCCTCGCTTTGGGTACGTCTGCCACCAATTCTAAAACTAGAATTGAGATATGTATTATCTTGTTGCAAAAGTTTATACAAGAGAAGCACTAGTCACCACACATTCAAGCCTAATTGTTGATGTAGATACTATGCCTTCTCTCCCCTTGATTCAAATCGAATAATGTGCCTCGAACGTGTTGAACAAACTTCTAGTTAACGCTACTTATCTGAACAACCCCACCGGTCTTCAAACCTTTCGCTCGTCTGTTTTCGATCACACACCGTTCGAACCCAAATCTTTCTTACACAATCCTCCGGTTACTGCTACTTGATTGAACAAACCCACCAGTTTTCAATCCCTTCGCTCGGCTGAATCTGTGAAGCAAAGATCTGTGTAAAACCCCCCAAATCCTCAAGATCTTGGAGGACAAAACCCTAACAGTTTTATTCAAGAAAAACCCACCGAATACTCAACCCAAACTAGATACACAATCCTACGTTTGGACGTTATCACCTCAATGATGCAAAAGATCAACAAAAATTGTTATGTGCAATTGTTGAGAAAATGCAAGAATGAGGATGAAGATGATGAGAAAAATTCAGTGTATATCTTTCACTTTTCTTGTTCTGTATTGAAATGATGAGACAAAATGAATATATATGATGCCTTGACTAACTAACAAATATAACAACAATTTGAAGTAAGACAGGTCAGAAAATTAGCACCAATTCAGCGAACGGTTGACCTAAGCATTAAGGGGGTCGACCCGAGCACACCGAATGCAAGACTATGCAAAACATTCAGCTGTGCGTCGACCGGAACAGGGCCATGCGTCGATGCAAGCTTGAACAAAAACTAAAAATACAAACACTTACAGTATGAGTTGACCAAAGGGTCGACGCGAGCACACCCGAGAGCAAAAGATTGAAAATCAACTTGTATGAGTCAACCTAAGCAGGGCTTTGAGTCGACTCAAACATCCTAAACTTCCAAAAATGAGTTTTTGCTCATATTTTGGTCTACCTAGGCCATGTTTGTGCATACCCAAGTTTCCTAACATGATCATATGCCCTCAAAACATATATGAGATGCTCCTATATGCATAGACGCATGACTTTAGAATATTTTTGCATTTTAAAGCATGAATGCAAGCTAAGACGCGATGATACCGTCCAAATTACAAAGTACGAGCTAATACACGTTTTGACATCATTAAAATAAGGACTAAGGCACCTTGCCCTCACATACTCCCCCTTTTTGATGATGGCAAAACTGTTGCAAAATCTCCAGCTATCGAGTACTTTGAGAATCATCTCCCCATGATTCTATGCATTCTTCCAAAATAAAATCGGATCAATATTTGTGCAACGAAGTGCTGCTTTTTGCATATTCTCTTCTCCCCCTTTGACAAAATAAAAAAACGAGAAGCATAAGGTCAAAGAAAACATAATATATCCATATGGATACTGTCATACCCCAAATTTTTACCACTAAGATTTCCCATCATTGTGAAACTCATCATCACAATATGGATGTACCATCATACTTCAACAGTCTCCCCAAAGATGGGTGAGCATCCACTACAATCAGACTTAGGGTTTCAAGCCCTCTCAGAGCCTTAGACAAAGGATCAATCAAGGAATGACATGATCTTTAACTTGTCTAACCTTTCAAACATCCACAATGGATCAAAAGGACTCCCACTTCAAGGGTCAAGCACAAGGCTGCGCCCTTCTAGGTGGATCAAGTCTCAAGATCGACAGTGTCACCAAATTAGGGTTTTGGTCGACCAGGGCCTCTAGATGGAAATTTTTCATCTGGGCACAAGCCAATGATCCAAAACACAACCTAATATACTCCATGGAACCTCATGGACCCAATCATCAAGTCAATTTTGCCTCAGGGGATGCATTCATAAAAAATCAGGAATTAGGGTTTCTTGACCTAATTCACCCCTAAGTTGACTTTTAGGGCAAATCATGAGCCAAGACCTCAAGAGAGGGTTTGAGGGCCTCTAATGAACTATATTGATCCATTTGGAACAATGGATTAATCCAAGAAGTTTGAGCAATAAGTCTCAATTTCATCTGCACCACAATTAGGGTTTCGCGGGAAAAGTCAACTGTAACTTTGACTTTTGACCTGAACATGCTCACAAGCCCTAGGACATGAATCAATATACCCTATGACACCCATGGAACATGTCCATCAAGTTTGATTTAGGTCAAAGACATGATTTCATGAAGAATTGCACAGTTTGGAATTCATCTGATAAAAAGTCAACTGTGCACAAAAGTCAACTTTGACTTTTTGAGATTTTTCACCAAAATGGATTTTTAACCCTAAAATGATGTTAATGTATGATTTGAATCATCATTCATCAAGAAAAATCAAAGAAAGTGGGATAACTTGTAAAAGGGGTAACCATAAAAACTTAGAAAAATTTCCAAGTTATGGAAAAAGTGACACTAATGTGCCAACTTTGGAGGATCATAACTCCTAAACCACAAGGCCATTGTTCCCCATTCAAAGCTTAATGTGTAGATCTCATTGCCCTTTACAAAAGCTTCATACTGACCTATGTCCAAATTCCTCATGGATTTTGAGTTATGGAGTGATCAAAATCAAGAAAAGTCACTTTGTTCCAACACAGTGAAAATTTCACCAAGTCAGATTTTACCTTACTTTTTGCCAAATGTAGGGGGATTTTTCACTTGGATTCAAAAGAGATCAAAACCAAACATGTTCAAACAATTGTTGTATCATGTAAGGGCTTTCCAAAATGGCCAAGAACATTACCAAATTCAATTTGAGTCATGAGATATGACATTGGCAAGTTGCCTTGCTGAAATCTGCCAAGGCAAGGCAGATTTTTACACTTTTGGTCGATTTGCCAAAATCAGCCAAATCCAAATGCTCCTATCCACTTGGACACCTCTG
This sequence comes from Lathyrus tuberosus, assembly GCA_022829125.1. Classification (NCBI taxonomy): domain Eukaryota; kingdom Viridiplantae; phylum Streptophyta; class Magnoliopsida; order Fabales; family Fabaceae; genus Lathyrus; species Lathyrus tuberosus. The sequence continues at coordinate 3,427,833 of JALAZF010000289.1, read as the reverse complement.
AGGGTTGAATCTAAAGGGGACAATCACTGAGCCAAGCCTCCAAAGTCTTTGGAACAAGAAATAGCATGTTGAACCTAGAATTGCCTAAAATGGGGACAAGACTCCAATTTTGGATTGGAGCATTCAATGGAAGCATCAAGGTGGCATGGACTGAGCCATTTGCAACTGAATTCAGTCAAGACTTATCCAACAAGTAGGGAACCAAAGCTCTGAGCCCTAACCTCTAGTCAATGGCTAGAGGAGACTTGCATTTCCATTGGCCAACATTGAACAAACACCTGTTGCAGTTGCCATTCACTGTGGATCCCAAAACAAACTTGCTCTACTATAAATAGAGCTCAATTGTGATCAGTTTGAGTACACCAAAGCCATCAAACAGATGCTTTCCTCAAAATCTCTTCTTTCACTTCAATTTTGCCTTCTAAGGCAAGTCACTACCGGGTTTTGAGTTTGAGAGCAATTCCACTCAAACCAATCACACACACACACCTCATATACATCATATAGAAGTGATCCAAACACTCACATAACATATGGAACACAAATTTCACAAAATCACCAGCCAATTGCTCAAGTTCTTGACAGATTTGCAGTTGGGGTACCATCTCAAGTTCCAGATCATTTCAATCCATTCCAAGCATTCATACACACTCCATGGCACCTAGGGAAGCTATCCAGATCATTGGAACCTAGCTGTAACACCTCCAACACAAATCACGATCATCAGCTGCAAGTGGTAAGCATGAGCTCTTCTAACTCTATGATCCACGCAATTTTTGCTGCACAATAATTTGGCCATATGTTCATAATCAAGCATGGAATGTTTCCCCTCAATTAATTGCATTGTTTGAATCGTGTATCAAAAATCCTAGCCTTCATGCAGAAATTAGGGTTCTTGAGGATTTTTTGTGATTTCTTGTTTTATGCTTAATTTAAATGAAATTAATTGTCATAGACATGATCATAAGGTTAAAACGAGTTGATTGATATGTGGATTGCATGATATGATTAAGTATTCAGTGAGATTGAAGAGAAAATGCAAATCTGGGCAAACCCAGAACACGCGCGTGTTCTTGGCGCCATTTTTTGAAAATTCAAATATTTGAATTTTGTGATTTTATTTAATTGATTCAAAAATTAATTTCTCTCTGAGTTTTAATGATTTTGAGTTGATTCTTTTTTTAATAATTCACAAAAATGTTAAAATATTTTATTTTCCCAAAAAATCCCAAAAATATTATTTATTTTGTATAATTGATATTTTTTTCAAAGAATTAATGTTTTAATTGTTTTTAACATTTAAAATATTTTTTCCACCTTGATTTTGCAACTTTTAATGCTTTCTAATTATTTTGTAGGTCAATACATAATTTTTGAAGCATTAATCCAAGATCACAATATGTTTTCCATATGTTAAACAATTTTGATCATTTTAATTGAATTTTTATTCAATTAAAACATATTTTGAAAACAAATTAGGGTTTTTGGATTAATTCAACCCTCATAAATCATTTTCAAACTTTGGGCCTCTATTAGAGTGTAAGACCCAACCCCTTTGAAAACCAAATCATTTTTGGGCCTCAGTCTTTGTATAAGACCCCCCGGTGTTTTCAAAATCTCGGTGCGATCGCCATTTCAGAAAAAAGTCATCTGGGCCTATCCTCGAGTAGTAAGACCCATTTCTTTTCTTTAAAACACTTTGGGACTCTAATAGATTGTAAGACCCAATCCTTTTTTTGACCAAATCATTTTTGGGTCTTAGTATATTGTATAAGTCCCGATACCGTAAAAAACAAACAGCACGATCGTCGCCTTTTCAAAACAAAAATCATCTGGGCCTACCCTCGTGTTATAATCCCCACTCTTTTTCTTTAAACTTTTTGGGCCTCTTGAGAGAGTGTAAGACCCAAATCCCTTTGTACAGAAAATAATTTTTGGGCCTCAGTCACTTGTATAAGTCTCTCTGTACAAATTCAAACAGTGCGCTCACTGATAAAACCCTGGGCCTCTCCTTGAGCTGTAAGCCCCAAATCTTTCTTTTTCAAAGCACTTTCTCCTTTGATTTTGAATATACTGTTGTTTTCAATCTGTCTTTGTTGAACAACTAACCAAACAGCATGGAAGCTCTACAACTGAGTAAGTGTTTATATGCTTTCATTTACCGCTTTCATATACATATAATTGTATTGTGGGGCTGTTTCGCTGTAAGTCTTCTTTCATAAACTCATATCAACTGTGTAATAATAGTATAGATATTTAGAGTTTCCCCGGCAACTACGTCTAGAACTAGGTGACACCGTTTCGTTTATTCATAGAAATAGACAACTAGATCCCCAATAGGATCACCAGATACAGTCTTCTCTTCGGCTGTCCTCATTAGGAATTGTCAAGAAACTCTACTCCCAGAGATGAATGTATTCTCCGTGAATGGAATCTTTGAGTTTCTTCCAAATTCTCGAACTTTCCTGGCTTGATCTATTCCTTGTGAATAGCCTGTCTTGAACTTCTGGGGGTTTGGGGACCCACGAGCTTCTTAAAAGCATCGGCCTCCTCTTGGGCATCGTACAAGGACCCACAGGCTTCCTAAAAGCAACCCCGCCTCCTCTTGGGCTTAGTACAAGGATCCTCCGGCTTCTTAGAAGTATTCACAGCCTCCTCTTAGGCTTCGTATAATGATCTCTTCCTCCGGGAATGATAGCCTCCTCTTGGGCTTCATACAAGGACCTATCGGCTTCTTAAAAGCTTCTAGCCTCCTCTTGGGCTTCGTACAAATTGTCCCGACGACCTCCTAGAGGTATAGGAACAGAACTTAGTCATCTACATAGAACAATCCTTTCAAAGAGTCTACTACTGTTTCTCAAAGCATAGTACAAAAGATAAAACTCTGGACACGGACAGTCTAATATCCTTGAGTCTCAAAGACATTCTCAAGTGACCCCTTCAAAAATAGGAAGAAAACCCATAGACTCGGAAAGTCTCAATACCCTTCGGATTTCCCACTTCCTTAAAGAACAGGAATAACCCGAATCCTCGAATCAAATCCTTGAGTACAGCATTGCTCATATAAGAATTGATTTTCTCTTTCAAAATCAGTATACTGGACCTGTCACTTAACTGAACAGTCGCCATAGCCTCCTCTTAGGCTTTGTATAATGATCCTTCTCTAGTGACGTTAGCCTTCTCTTGGGCTTTGTACAATGATTCTCCCCAGCGGAGTCAAACAACGTTTAGCCTCTCTCTCGGGCTTTATACGAGACACATAAGAGACTCCCTCGTTGAGTCAATCACCCTTTAGCCTCCATCTCGGGCTTTGTACGAGATACAAAAGACTCTCTTGTTGAGTCAAATAGCCTTCATCTCGGGCTTTGTACGAGATACCAAAAAGATTTCCTCGTCGAGTCAAAAACTTTTAGCCTCTCTCTCGGGCTTTGTACGAGACACATATTAGCCTCCTCTTAGGCTTTGTATAAGAAAACCACTGGTTGATCCAATCAACCTTTTAGCATCAAAGTTGTGCCTCGTTCACAGTACACAAACATCAACAACTCCTTCCCCTTCATCTAATCCCTGTAAGCGGCAAGCCTCTGGATCATCTACATCCATGCCACTGTCCCTCTTTTAGCATGAAAAATTCCTAAGGAAAGATAACATTGCTCTACACTTAGTTAAAGTCTTCTCCTTCAGGTCAAAATCCCCTATAAAGGAAATTATGGCATTGCCAGATTCACACATCCCGGTTAAAGTAATTCTCCTTTATAAACAGTTGTGACATACAACCCCCTCTTTAGAGATGACAAATTCTCTCTAAAGTTGAGACCTTTAGCTTCACATCTTGGGCTTTGAACAAGATAAAAATAGACCTTTCAGCTTCACATCTTGGGCTTTGAACAAGATACAAACCACCTTTCGCTTCACGTCTTGGGCTTTGAATAAGACACCAAAACAACCATTTCCTCCTATTCTACGAACGCTCTGATTTCCCTGTTTCGGTAAACGGGAATACGTAGGCATAAGATTGAAAGAAAAAATCTTAGCGAGCACACTAAAAAAAACCCAAAAATCCCATACTCTCACATATCTATCAAGAAGCATCCGTCCTAACATCTAAACCTCCCACCACTTTTAAAAAAATAAACCCGATAGAGACCCCGAATCTTTGTAGCATCTGTAACCTAACAGACCGCTGTTTAACCTCAGTTTGCAAGTAGGGTTAATTTGAGACATCTATTTCCCTTCCTTCATCAGCTTTAATAGGATAAAAAATGAATCGAGCTGTAGACACCAAAGAGTGATAGCGCTTCGCAACCGCGTCCAAAATCGCTCGCTAAAGAAAAATGGCGACTTCACTGGGGACGTCATTAGGATCTATCTCACCTTTGTAGCAAGATCTTGTTCTCTTCCCATCTATCAGGTGGAAACCTTAAAAGTGGCGCCCACCGTGGGGCACATCTAACCTTTTTTCTCTTCACTTGTGTGAATACCACAGATTGGGGCTTCCACTGGGGAACCCATTTTCTGTCAGGAACTTAGGATTCATAGCTTTAAAGGTCTAGGATGTTTAGGACAAGTATATATATTGCTTTTCCTAATTGCTATACCTGGTTATTTTTCTGCTAATGGGAATGCGTGTGCTGCCGCATGTGGAAAGATTGAGTATACACTTAAGATAAGTGATGGCAACGAGGTCGACCATCAACCTCAGTGGAGGCTAACCAATGCAACCCATTCCCTCTCTTAGGCAATGGGCCGATTGTGATGTCTGAGAAGCTGAGGAGCCAACCCTTTTGTAGTGCGGAAGCTATCGGAAATAGTTGTCACGCGATACTACCCTCATTTGAGGCTGGTGATCTATTCTCGATGAATGGCACTTACTCTAAGATTGCTCTACAACTCACTGGCGATCCGCTTGTTGTTTTGCTTTCCTGGGAGGAGCTAATGATAATGAGTACAGGTACAAAAATCACCCTAGTATAAACATTTGGGGATGGGTAGAGCCTTGACTTCATGACAACGACCTTTTGACCCCATGTTTTTTCTATGTTTTTGTGTGCTACATTCATGCATTCATTTAAAAAAAACATTAAAACATTAAAAAAAATTCCTCTTCTAGTCTCTCTATTTTTCAAATTAAACTAAGACTGTGATTGCAAATATCAGAGAAAAGGATTGTGCTAATGGATTTTGGTAGAAGGAGAACCCATCGGTATACCTTCAAGGTTCCAAAACTAGAGGATTTAAGAGGTTTGGCGAGGATGATCACAAACCAAGAGGCTTTCAGAGCCAAGCACGAAGGTTTGTTATCTCTGTTAAGAGTCCATGTGATTGAGGGAATCATGGACGCGCTCGTTCAATTCTACGATCCGATTTATCACTGCTTTACATTCCCGGATTACCAGCTAGCACCAACACTGGAGGAGTATTCTCATCTGATCGATTGATATATCACTGATCGAGCTCCATTTTCTGGACTGGAAGAAATTCCAAAGAATCATACCATTGCAAGAGCAATTTATTTGGACGAGTCTGAGGTCAGTACTCACATGACTACTAAGGGTGGCATACAAGGTTTGCCAGCCCATTTCTTGACAAATAAAGCCCTGTATTTTGCCAGTATAGGAAATGTAACTTCTTTTGAAAGCATCTTTGTCTTGCTCACCTACGGGTTATTTTTGTTTCCCAACATCAATAACTTCGTCGACATTAACTCCATTAAGGTTTTTCTCATTGGAAACCCTGTGCCGACTTTGCTCGCAGATGCGTATCATTCTGTACACTTGGGAAATTTGTACAGTGGAGGGCAGATCACATGCTGTGTACCTCTGCTTTATAAATGGTTTATCTCCCATTTGCCTAAGTTTGCTACTTTCTGGGATCATAAGAGTGCCTTACGTTGGTCGCAGAAGATCATGTCTCTCACCAACTCTGACATAGATTGGTGTAATAGGATTTATGATGGAATCAGGATCATTGACCGTTGTGGAAACTTCCCCAACGTACCCCTTATAGGAACTAAGGGAGGAATCAACTACCATCCAGTTCTCGTTCGTCGTCAATTTGGATACCCGATGAGGAATATTCTGCTGAATGCTCATCTGGAAGGTCTTTTCTTCAAAGAAGGAGAAAACGACAGAGCACTAAAGATGGAAATAGTGCACGCTTGGAAGCACGTTCATAAGAAAGGACGGGAGTCTCTAGGAAAACCGGACTGTATCTCGGTGGAGCCTTATCTCCACTGGGTACAAACTAGAGCTCTCAATCTAAATATGCCTTATCCTCATTACGGAATTCTTCCGCCGAGAGAATCTGTCATGTACTTCATGACGGAAACTGAAAAGCTTCAGGTTACTCTCAACAAAGTTCAAAAGGAGAGAAGGTCTTAGAAGAACAAGTACCGCACCCTCAACGTAGAGTGCATCAAAATATAGCAACTACTGAAAGAGAAAGATGCTCTGATTGAAATTTTGGAGCAACATGCTGTAGAGAATCAAGATGACCAAAGGAATTTGCTCACTCCTTTCACTTGGCAAAGGAATGACAACCCGACAACGGCTCAAGAGCCCCGGTCAAAGAAAAGGAAGATACCAGAATCAGCACCCGATTTCTCTTCAGAGAGGACTCGGGACCCATTAGCTTAGGTTTCTATTTCTGCACCTTGTAATCTACTGTATTTCCATTTCTGTAATCCTTTGAATTTCAATAAAAAGGGGTTTCCCCACTGTTTGATATTTGCAATCTAATTGTCGAAGTTTATTTTGATTAAACCAAAAAACCAATTAATATAATCATTGCATTCATCATTCTCACATCACGTATTCTTTTTCCCTACGAATCTCAGGTTTGTGTCTCGGTTCTAGAGTCAAACTATCTCATTCGTATAATACTCGGGCCAATCGTCGGAAAAAGATGGATGATCTTGAGAAAGAGGACAGAGAGTTGAAAGAAGAGATCGACGCTCTGAGAGAGGATATGAGAAAGCTTCGTAACGACATGAAAGCCATGGTAGAAGCTCATCTACAAAGGACTGTGATCTCAGAGATCACTTCAACGCCCATAGTGGAGAAGTATGATCCTAGGTATCAAATGCCGAAAGATCGTCCCTGGGGCATGCCTGTTAACTATATCCTGGAAGGATATGTTCCGCCGATCACTGAAGATCAGGGAATCGCGACAGAAGCCGCTGGGCCTGAAGGTTACAAAATTCGGGAAAGCGAAGATGCCAGAGGCATATTGAAGACTCCCGAAGGTTACAAACTTTAGGAAACGCCAAGATTCACTGCCGTAGTCACGGTACCACCCCCTGTGGTACACACTGTCCCGGAAGGACAAATTCCACAGATACCTTCTGGTAAAATGGAAACTATGTTCGACAGGATGGATGAATTCTAGGAACAGTTCCTGGAAATGCAGAAGGAGCTGCAAGCCATTCGCGGTCAGGATTTATTTGAAAAGGAAGCCGCAGACCTTTGTCTGGTCCCCAATGTGAAAGTTCCGCACAAATTTCAAGTGCCCGACTTTGAAAAGTACAAGGGTAACTCTTGCCCTCAGAGCCATCTGGTGATGTACGCTCGGCGGATTTCAGCTCAGACTGAGAATCAGGACCTGCTGATTCACTACTTTCAGGATAGTTTAACCGGTGCTGCATTAAAATGGTACATGGGTTTAAACCGTGCTACGATTAGCACATTCAGAGATCTTGGTATTGCCTTCGTCCAACAATACAAATACAATTTAGACATGGCACCGGACAGAGATCAACTCAGATCAATGTCACAAAAGGACAAGGAAACCTTTAAGGAGTACACCCAGAGATGGCGTGAAATTGCCGCTCAAATTTGTCCACCTCTTGAGGAAAAAGAGATGACAAAGATCTTCTTAAAGACCTTAAGCTCATTTTACTATGACCGAATGGTTGCCAGTGCACCCAGTGATTTCACCGAGATGGTGGGCATGGGCGTACGTCTTGAGGAAGCCGTCTGAGAAGGACGTTTGGTAAAAGACACTGGACCATCAAGCAGTACAAAATGATACGGTAGTGCTCTCCCTAAGAAAAAAGAGCAAGATATTGGGAATATCTCTCTTTGAAAGCAAAGACGACGTTATCAACCAGTAGTAGCTGTAATTCCTGCTATCGGCCCTGCGTCTATTCCTACGTATCAACCTCAGGTTGCGCAGAGCCAACCTAATCAGCAAAGGACACAACAACCTCTTCAGCAGGCTCGTCCTCCATATAACAACAACCGTACAACACGACCATCAGGGTTTGATCCTATACCCATGTTGTACGCAAAACTATTTCCGTTACTACTGGCTAAGGGGCACATTCAGACTAAATCTCCTCTTACAGTACCGGAAAATCCGCATTTTTGGTTTAAGGTGGATCAAACTTGCCCTTATCATCAAGGAGGTCCAGGGCATAACATTGAGAATTGTCTCAATTTCAAATCCGACGTGCAAAAACTTGTTAGGAGCAGGGTCTTATCCTTCAAGGATACAAATCCTAATGTTCTTACGAACCCGCTGCCTCAACACGAGAAGGCTGCAGTCAATTTGATAGAAGGAGAATCTAACAATGTCTATCAAATTCACGATGTACTCTTATTGAGGACCAATTTGGTCAAGATACATTGTAGACGGAGTGGATATGGCCATGTGCCACCTCATAATTATCATCAAAGTGATGTCTGCTCTAAAAGTAATCAAGGATGTTCTGTGGTGCAAGAAGCCCTACAGGAACAGATGGATCTCGGATGGATCCAAGAGCACCGAGTTCGTGGAGTTAATAGGGTCTATACGAATTCCAACGTCATTCAAAACCACGACATTTGTGCAATGAATGTCAACTTGGTGGTAATGCACTCAAGGCAAAGCCAGTATCATAATCTGCCACGACACGATTACAGTTCCTGTCTGACTTGCTCGGTAAACAAACAGGGATGCTCTTTCATACAAGAGGCCCTCCAGCGTCAGATGGATCTTGAATGGATCCAGGACTACCATGATAGGAACCCTTATCAGATCAACATGGTTCAGATCTTTGATATTCGCGTGATGAATACCAACCTGGTAGAGTTACATGCTGAGCAAGTCCGACTCGGATTCTTAATATCACACGACTATCAAAGCTGTAAAGCAGGTTGCAAAAACGATCGAGGTTGTACCCTTGTCCAGGAGGCACTTTAGCACTTGTTAAATCACTGGTGGATGCCAATTTATATGGATAAAGATACTTAGCAGATTAGTATCAGTAACAAGAATCCTACTCGGCGTCAGAGTCAGGATGTCCGATCAGTGGAGGCTAACCTAGTGAGGTTACATTGTATTCAAAGTGGGCGTGGCCAGGTGCCACCACACAACTATGAACGTTGTAGTGTCTGTTCGGAAAGTAACCAAGGGTGTTACCTTGTGAAAGCAGCTCTTCAGGGTCAGGTGGATCATGGAGAGATTCGCCCATATCCGGGTTCTGGACCCATCAACTGGACGCCGAGCTACCTTGCCAATCAAGTCGAGGATGTGGTCACAATATCTGGTCGTCACCAGACCAGGGATGTTTTTGCCATCATCCCTCTACTTGACGAATCAAGAATTCCCAACCGGGAACGGATCGAGATTACTTATGATGGTCAAAAAATTCAGAAGGTTCCCATAGTCATCTATCTACTGGGACCAACACCATATGAATCAACTAAGGCCATCCCTTACAAATACGGTGCAATGACAATTGAAAATGGAAAGTAAATTCCATTACCCTCCGTCGTGAATATTGCAGACATCAGTCGTGTAACACGGAGTGGTCGAATCTTCAACCGAGGAGTTGGAGAACCTAACAAGGAAAAGGAACTTCAGACAGAAGCTCCCGATCCATCAATCGGTCAATCCAGTAATCCCGACCTTTCGAAAAATGATGATGAGATACTGAAGCTCATCCAAAGGAGTGAATATAACATTGTGGATCAGCTGTTACAGACTCCTTCAAAGATCTCAGTATTATCACTGTTACTCAGTTCAGAAGCCCACAGGGAGGCTCTACAGAAAGTCTTGGAGCAAGCCTTTGTGGAACAGGATGTAACAATCAGACAGTTTGATAGTATTGTCTCTAACATCACTTCCTGCAATAATTTGGGATTTAGTGATGAGGAATTACCTGAAGAGGGTCGCCGTCATAACATGGCGCTCAACATTACAGTTAACTGCCAGAACGATGCTTTATCCAGCGTACTGGTAGACACAGGGTCAGCCCGGAATGTTATGCCGAAGTCCACTTTGATGCAATTATCATTCAAAGGCCCTCCGATGAGAATCAGCGAGGTCGTCGTCAAAGCATTCGACGGATCCAGAAAAGCAGTTATCGGCGAAGTTGATCTTCCCATAACTATCGGTCCTCATACTTTCCAAGTCACTTTCCAGGTCATGGCCATCCGGGCAACGTTCAGTTGTTTATTAGGAAGACCTTGGATACATCAGGCTGGAGCGGTTACTTCAACCCTCCACCAAAAGCTAAAGTTCGTCCAGAACGATCAACTTGTCATAGTCTGTGGGGAGCAGGCCTTGCTCGTGAGTAGTTTATCATCATCTACTAGTATAGAACCCGAGGAGGTTATTGGAACTCAGTTCCAAGCACTGTCGGTAAGCAAGGACAATCAGTTCAAAGAAGGAACTTCCATTTCTTCATACAAAGATGCTATCAAAGCCGTCGAGAGTACCGATACAACCGGATGGGGACAACTTGTCATTCCTATTGACAATAAAACAAAGAAGGGTCTTGGTTTTTCTGCAACCCGTACCCGGACAGCTGCCAACGATGAAAGTCTTCATCCCCTTCAAAACTTCTCCCACAGTGGAGGTTTCCTTCACCCAGTGTCTCAAGCAGTACATGCTATCAATGAGGAAGATCCCTCTGACACAGATGAAGAATGGAAGTCCTACCTTAACGAGGACGGTTATATGTCTCAGGAAGAGGTGCCTACACCATTTTGCTTTCCTACGCAGAGTCCAAGATTTATACCACGGTCAGATTTCGAAATGATATATGGAGATTGTGATCCGGAAGGATGTCGTGCTCCGCCAAATTCATTAGAGGAAGACACTCTGATGAAAGACAACTTTGACTACAACTACTATGGCCTGATGGATGGTCTGCCAATGTGGCAACCTTATCCAGGAGATTTGGGGCAAGAAAGTCAGCCGAACAATGAAAATCAGCTGAGCATCATTGAACAGAATGCCTGTGTCCCCACCATGTCATGGGGTCAACACTCAGGTCACACTACGCCAAAAATATGTTTAGACGGCACCTAAAAGACATCGCTTTTATACAAAAGCGCTGCTAAAAAGAATAAAAAAATTTCGCTAAAAAAAAGCGCCTTAAAAGAAAGGCTTTAGAAAGCGCTTTTAAAAAGCGCTGTAAAAGACTGCCACCTTAGACCACCTTAGAAAGCGCTTTCCAAAAAGCGCTGCTATAGGTATTACTTTAGAGAGCGCTTTTAAAAAGCGTTGTCTAAAGGCCACCTTAGAAAGCGCTCTTATAGGACTCTAATTATTTTCACTTTAGAAAGCGCTTTCTAAGGAAAAGCACCCTCTAAAGTCCTGTACTAATTAAAATATAAAATAATTCTAAACATTTTCAGAGACACTTCTATTCATTTTCTCTCTCGACCGTTTCTCTAAACCCTTGTCGTCGTTCTTGCATGCCATTATTGCCGCCGTTCTTTGCCGTTGCCGTTACCGTCACCATTGTCGTCACTGTTGCATTCCATTCGTGAAAACGTTGTTGTTGTTGTTGTTCTTTTTCTCTTATCCTCTGAAAACGAATAAGGTACGTTGTTACTCTTTTATTATTCATTTCTCTGTTTTTAAAATTTGTTTTTGATTTGATTTTTATGCTGAAAAAGTTTTCACGATGAGGATAAAAGCTCCCTCTTTTATTGTTGCAGAATCGAACCTATTTTTTGCTTTTATTTTTCATGTATATTTGGCAAAGTATTTTTCATGTATATTTTTCATGTATATTTTGCAAAGTATTTATCATGTATATTTTTCATGTATATTTTGCAGAATCTTTAATCTTTCATCTCTTATTTTTACAAATGTCCCTCTTTTTTTATAATAAGCTCATTGTGTTATGCATTCATGATACAACCTAGTTTTGTGGAAGGTATTTCCATAAGGAGAATAATATTAAAGTATCTTCACAACGATGACTATTATTGAAAAGATACTTCATGATACAACCTAGTTTTGTGGAAGGTTACTTTTAAATATTTTCTACTGTATATTTGGCAAAGTTGATTAGTATAAACAACCTAGTATTGATTGAAATTGTATTTCGCTAGTTGTGTTGTACTGTTTTTCCAATTGATTGTGTTTGGTCTATCCTTTTTTTCCAAGTTCATTTCTTTTATTTTCTAGAACTTTGACTTTTTGTTATAAGTTAATTATCTACTTTATACTTATTGAGGAGAGAATTTTTTTGATACTTTAAATTATAATTGTCTACTTTATAAGTTAATTAGAATTTTTTTTATACTTTAAATTATAAGTTAGTTGCCACTTATCAAGTTATAACTCATAATTGGTCAATTAATGATATTTCATTTTATGATACGTGTATAGGGGTTACTTGTGTTCAAAGTGTGAAAGTCGGATCGTTTCCCTACAGGTATAACATTTTTTCTTTTTGTTTTTGTTTAGTTTAATTAGTATAACTATGGATAAGAAATGGATGTCTTCAAGTCGATTGTCGAAAGAGTACGACAATGGGGTATCGAAATTCGTTAAGTTTGTTGTTGCGCACGCCAAAGACCCCAGTCGAATGATATGTCCTTGCTTGGGTTACTGTTTTGGGAGTCGGGTTGACGCGGTTCAGTTGGCATCACATTTATTGAGGAGTGGAATTGATAGAAGTTATACATGTTGGAATTTGCATGGTGAGAAAATTAACGGGAATGTTGAATTGGGGGATAATACGACCTACGCTTCATACGACAATGGCACAGATACATACGATTCTGATCGAGTCGAAGAGATTGCAGAAGCACTTGAAGAAGATCTTAAGGATAGTCCCAAAATGTTTGAGAGGTTGGTAAGCGGTGCAGAGAAACCGTTGTATAATGGTTGCACCAAATTTACAAGATTGTCTGCGGTATTAAAGTTGTATAACTTAAAGGCGGGCAATGGATGGTCGGATAAAAGTTTCACAGAATTATTGGCCCTTATGAAAGATATGCTTCCAGAGGATAATGCTCTTCCCAATCGAACATATGAGGCCAAAAAGATGTTGTGCTCTATTGGCATGAGCTATGATAAGATACATGCCTGTCCAAACTATTGCGTATTGTTTCGAAATGAGTATGCATCGTTAAATGAGTGTCCTAAATGTGGTGTCTCTTGATATAAGAAAAAGTTGTCTCCAGTAAAAGTCTTATGGTATTTTCCTATAATTCCGAGATTTAGACGCATGTTTCGTAGTGAGACCGATTCAAGACACTTGACTTGGCATGCAGATGAAAGAATTATTGATGGAAAGTTTCGACATCTGGCAGATTCACCACAGTGGATGAAAATTGATGATGATTATCCTGAATTTGGAAAAGAAGCAAGAAACCTTCGCTTGGCATTATCTACTGATGGAATGAACCCACACAGTAGTCAAAGTATCTCACATAGCACTTGGCCTGTGATCATAATGATTTATAACCTACCTCCATGGCTATGTATGAAGCGTAAGTACATGATGTTATCTATGTTAATTTATGGGCCTAGACAACCAGGGAATGACATAGACGTATACTTGGCACCCTTAATCGAAGATTTAAAATTTTTGTGGGAGAACGGTGTGGAGGTTTATGATGGGTATAGGAAAGAAAGTTTCAACTTGAGGGCGATGTTTGGCACAATTAATGATTTTCCAGCATACGGAAATCTATCAGGGTACATCATAAAAGGTCAATGTGCGTGTCCTATTTGTGAAGATAAAACAGATTGGACGCGATTGGAGTTTGGTCAGAAGAATGTCTTTCTCGGTCATCGTAGATTCTTAAATTCTAATCATCACTATCGTGGGTGGAGAAAAGCATTCAATGGAGAGCCAGAACATGGTAGAGCTCCAACTATATTGACAGGTGATCAAATTTTTGAAAAGTTGAAAGATGTGACAACTCAGTTTGGAAAGCCTTTTGCACATACACTTGTCAAGAGTGGGTGGAAGAAGAGGTCAATGTTTTTTGAACTGCCATATTGGAAGTCGTTGTATGTAAGACATTCTCTCGATGTTATGCATATTGAAAAAAATGTATTTGACAGTGTTATTGGTACGTTACTCAATATACCAGGAAAGTCTAAGGATGGCCTTAAAGCAAGAAAGGACTTGGTACATATGGGGATAAGAACTGAATTAGGACCTTGAAGAAAGGAAAACGAACATATCTACCACCTGCTGCGTATACTCTATCTAGAAAGGAGAAAAAAGTATTGTGTAAGTTTCTAAGTGAAGTTAAAGTTCCAGAAGGATACTCTTCAGATATTAGAAGACTTGTGTCTATGAAAGACCTCAAGTTAAAGAGTTTAAAGACGCATGACTGCCATGTTATAATGGAACATTTTCTACCAATAGGTATACGTTCTATTCTGCCAGAAAAAGTAAGAAGTGCAATAACTAAATTGTGTTTATTCTTCAAGTCAATTTGCAGTAAGGTGATCGATCCTGCGATCTTACCAACATTGCAAAAAGAACTAGTTATTACTTTGTGTGATCTTGAAATGTATTTTCCTCCCACGTTTTTTGACATAATGGTTCATCTAGTTGTTCATCTAGTGAAAGAGACACAATTGTGTGGACCGACTTATATGAGATGGATGTACCCTGCTGAACGTTATATGAAAATATTAAAAGGGTATGTGAAAAACCGAAGTCGACCAGAGGGTTGTATTGCCGAACGATACATTGTTGAAGAAGCGGTTGAGTTTTGTACTGAATATCTGTCCAATGTACAATCAATTGGACTCCCCAAATCTCATATTGTCGAAAAAAAAGAAGGAAAAAAGTTAATTGGAAATGAAGTTGTGACAGTATCAAGGGTCTAACAGGATCAAGTGTATTTGTATGTTCTGCACAATGAGAATGAGGTTGAGCCATATGTTGAAATGCACAAGGATGTTCTCCGAGGTTTAAATCCGAATAGAAATGAAAATTGGATAGTACGAGAGCACAATCGAAGTTTCATACCTTGGTTTAAGGATCATATTTATTCAAAGTATTATTCAGACTGCGATTCAATAACAGAAAGGTTGAGATGTTTAGCATATGGTCCAAGTATGGTCGTGTTTTCTTATAGCGCATACGCAATTAATGGATACACATTTTATACCAAAGAACAAGATGATAAAAGTACTATGCAAAATAGTGGTGTCACCGTGGTAGCTGAAGCAATGCACATTTCAAGTGTGAAAGACTTAAACCCCAAATTTGAAAATCTGTCATATTTTGGGGTTATCGAGCGCATTTTGGGTGTTTGATTATGAGAAGTTTCAGATTCCTATATTTCGTTGCAAGTGGGTTGAAAATAATAATGGCGTACGAATGGATAAGTCAGGATTTTTGCAAGTGGATCTTAATAGGGTGGGGTACAAAGATGAGCCTTTTATTCTAGCCTCTCAAGCTAAACAAGTGTTCTATGTTACTGATCCGACAAGTACAAAATGGTCTATAGTGCTTTTATCTAACAAAGTAATTGATGAAAACGTTGGAGATCAAGGTGATATTGATGTTGATATTGAATCATTTACTAGAAATGATCAAGATGAAAATATTATAGCGAATGAATCATATACTAGAAATGATCATAATGAGGGTATTTGGATCAATCCAACCGTCCGTGTTGTTAAGAGACGGGTAGAACATACTCCAAACAAGAAAAGAAATAGACGTTAGTGAAAAAGGTACTAGTTGTAAAATTATAGCTTATATCATTCAATATAGCTTATATCATTCAATAGATTAGGATTATGGATTTTTATATTTGTCATTTAATTTCTGTTTTTTTCTTTCTTACAGGTCAAATGTCTAGTAACCAGGAAGATACGCACGAGTAGCACGGGCTAGAGCAACCAATATTACATGGGTCAAAGTGGAGGTATATTAATTTTCACAATATTGCTTATTAGTGATGCTACTTGATAACACAAAACATCTATATATTATTTCTTAACTAATGCATATTTTGTTTTGTTATGCAGTATTTGGATGATATGACGTGTCCTTATTACACGAGGAAACAATTGCAAGATACTAAGGAGGAATTGTGCAAATTTTTTATTGCAAGAAGAATTCTTTCTTGAATGTATAGTTTTGTGAATGTAAATTCTAGTTTATTGAAATGTAAATTCTATGCAGGTTTGAAACCATACAATAGAATTTGTGCGAATTCTGCATGTAAATTCTATTTTATTGAAATGTACAAATTCTAGTTTATAGAATTTGTGTGAATTCTACATTAATGTAAATTCTAGTTTTGAAATAGAATTTGTTGATGGAAATGCGTATCCATACTGGTTTATTGAAATGTGAATTATACAGGTTTATACGTAGACAAAAGACAGCGCTTTTGAGAAAAAAGCGCTGTCTAAGGTTATACATTAGACAACGCTTTCAAAAGCGCTGTCTAAAGTCCACCTTTAGAGAGCGCTTTTAAGGAAAAGTGCTCTCTAAAGGTATATAAAAAAATCATTATACGTATACATTAGACAGCGCTTTCAAAAGCGCTGTCTAAAGTCCCACTTTATAGAGCGCTTTTGAAGAAAAAAGCGCTCTCTAAAGTGTATACAAAATTCTTTAAAATTTTAAACGTATACATTAGACAGCGCTTTTATAAGCCCTATCTAAAGTCCCCTTTTAGAGAGCGCTTTTTCATAAATAAAAAAGCGCTGTCTTTACCTACGACAGCGCTTTTAAGCGCTGTCATAGGCCAAAAAAAGCGCCCTCTTTTCCCTTGTTTGGCGTAGTGTCATTCAGAAACTACTCAACATGACGATGAATTTGCAACGTTTGCAGGACTTGAATTCATCAACTATGCTTTTCCCGAGGTCAACGTCATCGAGAGGGATGACTCCTCCAGTTCGAAAGAAGTGTGGGACACCTTGGGACAACCAAGTGGAAAATTTGACTATATGGTCAAGTACACTGCTCACGAAAGCTCTCGTATCAGGCTCGAAGATATCCAACCAACTGGATGGGGAGATACAGCTGAGAGCACAAATGATATGCAAAATGTAACAGAGGAATTCTCCTATGACAACTCTGCCTGGGAGACAGATTCCAATGATCCTGCTCCACCAGAAATCAGCGTTATTTCTGAAGACAAATCAAGGAAGGTGCCAGACTTTGTGATTCACCGAGGAGTTCGCCGCTAATGGGTTGCCGTCGAGGTTCCGAAGATCGTTCATCAGTCAAAGAAATTGCCATCTTTAACCTTTCACCCTGCCCAGGTGAAACAGATGTTTTGATAGGGCTCTCTTTCTGTAAATTTCCCTCTTCGCTTCGCCCAAATCGACAGAGTTTTGTTTTATAGGGCTGTAGTTTCAAGGATCGACTTGTTCATTAATAAAATAACGTCGTTCTGTAATTTCCGCATTAATTGCTGTTTTCTCTTTTTGCTTTTTCAGAAAATGGTAATCCTAAAAAACAATTAAAAATAAAAACAAGCAGTAATAAAAAAAATACACTGCACACACTTGCATTTTCTCTATCTCTTCTAAACACGAATCATCACGTCATGCAGATTGCTTGTTTTAAACCCCATTGAAACATACGATCTGATGCCTTCTCCCAACTTTGAGTTCTCGGTATTCGAGGCTGAAGAAGAAAATGACGACAAAATTCCAGAAGAGATCTCCCGATTACTCAGACAAGAGGAAAGGTCCATTGAACCTCACAAAGAACCGTTGGAAACGGTAAACTTGGGTTCGGAAAAAGAGAAAAAAGAAATTAGGATTGGGGTACTGTTCAGTCCAACTGCCAGAGAGGGTTTGATAAAGCTTCTCAAAGAATTCCCCGATATATTCGCTTGGTCCTATCAGGATATGCCAGGGTTGGATACCAGCATCGTGGAACATCATTTACCGTTAAGGTCAGAATGTCCGCCAGTAAAACAATGGTTGAGACAGACTCACCCGGACATGGCCATCGAAATCAAAGAGGAAGTACAGAAACAGATTGACGCGGGTTTCCTCGCCACGTCAGAATATCCTCAATGGTTAGCCAACATTGTACCTGTTCCCAAAAAGGATGGAAAGGTTAGAATGTGTGTCGACTATAAGGATCTAAACAAGGCTAGTCCAAAGGATGACTTTCCTTTACCACATATTGAAATGCTGGTGGACAGTACAGCAAAGTTCAAAATTTTCTCCTTCATGGATGGGTTCTCGGGCTATAACCAGATCAAAATGGCGCCGAAAGACATGGAGAAAACATCGTTCATTACCCCCTGGGGTACCTTTTGTTACAAGGTAATGCCGTTCGGTTTGAAGAACGCCGGGGCAACCTATCAAAGGGCCATGACTACTCTGTTTTATGACATGATACACAAAGAGATAGAGGTATATGTCGATGACATGATTGCAAAATCTAAGACAGAAGAGGAGCATGTGACCCACCTGTGGAAACTATTCGAGCGTTTGAGGAAATACAAACTCTGCTTGAATCCCAACAAGTGCACCTTCGGTGTCCGTTCGGGGAAACTCTTAGGGTTCATTGTCAGCCAGAAAGGGATTGAGGTCGATCCTGACAAGGTCAAGGCCATCCGAGAAATGCCTTCTCCGAAAACTGAAAAACAAGTAAGAGGATTCTTAGGACGTTTGAACTACATCTCCAGATTCATATTCGTTATGACCGCCACGTGTGCGCCGATTTTCAAATTACTCAAAAAGAACCAGGATTGCGTTTGGTCAGAAGATTGCCAAACCGCCTTCGATAGTATCAAGGAATATTTGTTGAATCTTCCGATTCTATCACCTCCAGTGGAAGGAAGACCACTGATCATTTACCTCACAGTTCTAGAGGACTCAATGGGATGTGTACTTGGCCAACAAGACGAAACCAAAAGGAAAGAGTCTGCCATTTACTATTTGAGCAAGAAATTCACCGACTGCGAAACTCGGTACACGATGCTTGAGAAAACTTGCTGTGCTTTGGCTTGGGCAGCCAAGCGTCTACGTCAGTACATGATTCGTCACACTACTTGGTTAATCTCCGAAATGGATCCAATCAAGTATGTCTTCGAAAAGCCTGCTCTCACGGGAAGAATTGCCTGTTGGCAGATGTTATTATCAGAATATGACATAGAGTACCACGCTCAGAAAGCCGTTAAAGGAAGTATTTTAGCCGATCATTTGGCTCATCAACCGACTGACGATCAAGAATCAACCGGGTTTGACTTCCCAGACGAAGATGTCATGTATTTAAAAATGAAAGATTGCGATGAACCGTTACCAAGTGAAGGGCCAGAACCAGGTTCCCAATGGGGACTAATCTTTGACGGAGCAGTTAATCATTATGGAAATAGAATTGGGGCAATCATTGTTACCCCTCAGGGTACCCACATTCCTTTCACTTCCAGACTTACCTTCAAATGTACGAACAACGAGGCCGAATACGAAGCATGTATCATGAGTCTCGAAGAAGCGATTGATTTAAGGATCAAGAACTTGGACGTATACGGCGATTCAGCCTTGGTTATCAATCAGTTAAAAGGAGATTGGAACACATACCAATCAGGACTGATTCCTTGCAAAGACTACGCAAGAAGGTTGCTACCTTTCTTTAACAGAGTCAAGTTTCATCATATCCCTCGTGAGGAGAATCACATGGCTGATGCATTAGCCACACTCTCTTCCATGATTAGTGTATGTCAATGGACTGACCTACCTAAGATCGACATAATGCGCCTTGAACGGCCCGCCTACGTCTTCACGATCAAAGCAGTCATAGATGACAAACCTTGGTATCACGATATCAAATGCTTCCTTCAGAAACAAGAGTACCCACCTGGGGCATCCAGGAAAGACAGAAAAACCCTCAGAATATTGGCTGGAAACTTCTTCCTGAGCAGTGACACTCTCTATAAGAGAAATTTTGACATGGTCTTGCTCCGATGCGTAGACAGACCAGAAGCAGACATGCTTATGAAAGAAATTCATGAAGGATCCTTTGGCACTCATGCCAATGGACACGCAATGGCGAGAAAAATTCTAAGAGCAGGGTACTATTGGTTGACAATGGAATCCGACTTCTACAAGTACATGAGGAGGTGTCACAAGTGTCAGATATACTCCGACAAAATTCATGTACCGCCATCACATCTCAAAGTTCTTTCTTCCCCGTGGCCTTTTTCCATATGGGAAATCGACATGATTGGCTTGATCGAACCTAAGGCTTCAAACGGACATCGCTTCATCCTGGTAGCCATTGACTATTTCACCAAGTGGGTCGAAGCAACGTCGTACGCTAATGTAACCCGACAAGTGGTGGTCCGATTTATCAAAAACAATCTCATCTGCCGTTATGGTGTTCCAAGCGAGATCATTACTGATAATGGATCCAACTTGAACAACAAGATGATGAAAGAGTTGTGCGTAAAGTTCAAGATTGAACACCATAACTCATCTCCCTACCGACCAAAGATGAACGGAGCGGTAGAAGCGGCCAATAAGAGCATCAAGAAGATTGTTCAAAAGATGGTTGTAACCTACAAAGACTGGCACGAGATGTTACCCTTTGCTCTTCATGGTTATCGACCATCTGTCCGCACTTCAACAGGGGCTACCCCTTTCTCTCTAGTATATGGCATGGAAGCAGTGTTCCCCATAGAAGTAAAGATCCCATCAATCCGAGTATTGATGGAAGCTAAGCTCACCGAAGCTGAATGGTGTCAAAGTCGACACGACGAATTAAACCTGATCGAAGAGAAGCGAATCACGGCACTATGCCACGGTCAATTATATCAGCAGAGAATGAAGAAGGCGTTCGACAAAAAGGTCCGACCTCGTGTCTTCAGAAAAGGAGACCTCGTGCTCAAAAAGATACAATCATTTCTCACTGATTCGCGAGGTAAATGGACTCCGAATTATGATGGCCCCTATGTGGTCACGAAAGCTGTCTCAGGCGGCGCCTTGAGACTCGCAACCATGGACGGAGAGGAATTTGCCTACCCCACGAATGTTGATGTAGTCAAGAAATACTTCGCCTAAAAAAAAATTAAAAAAATAAAAATAAAAAAACGTCTCGGTGGATTGAAAACCCAAAAGGGCGGTCCAGGCAAAAGTTAGAGACATGAAAAAAATCATCCCGATGGATTGGAAACATCACAATACAATCCAGGCAAAAGTTAGGGATAATGGCAAGTAACTATGTTCAACAGAGGCAAGTCCCTCAGCAGCAGTTACATCATCCGTTAGAAAACTCCAGTCAAGGTCATCTTCGACAGAAGCTCAGGATGCCCCGAATTCAAAGTTGGTTGAAGGATAGCGGTCGTTATGTTTCAACGTAGCCCTTTTCCCTGTAAATTACCATTTTCTAACTTTGTAAATACTCTTTGGAATCACGCGTTTGGCTGATCTCCATTTTATCAATAAAATTTGAGCCTTTGTGCTTTTGTTTGTAATTCTTATTTGTTTTAGCTTTACAGAACGACGTTGTTAACATGATTAATGATTCTTGAAATAAAACAAAAAATGAATTTACTTGTTAAAACTTTTTCTGCTTTTTAATAAAGTCGGCAATTTATTTTGACTGTTGAACATCAAAGGAACATCAACCGCTTCTCCAGAAGTAAGCGAACTTCAAAGTGCAGAATAAAAGTACTCCTTCTAAGCCAGTACGCCTGAACGAAGGATCAACTGTATGAAATGCGGCTTTCCCATCTGATACCCTCGGCCGAGTTCTCATCTCCTAAGCCCGACCAACATAGCTCCCAACAGGGACTATCTCTCCTAAGCAAGGTGGAATTACTATTCTGAACCAATGGTACTTCTTTGCCCCGCGATGGCCGAGTATCCAGTCGTGTTCACCTGTCAGTTTGTATGTCGCGTCAGTTTTGTCAGCATAAACATACATACATCATGCATTATTGATTTGCATTTACATTTCATATTGCATCACTATCACTCTAGTCGGTCTTGTCCCCTAGTGATAGAAGTTCTCTCAATCGAGTTGTCAGTTCTTGCCTCGTCAGGAAACGCTGCGTTTGAACAACCTTGCCTCCAATTTATTTCTGGAAGGAAGTTGGCCCTTGACCACTTTGATAACTTGAACCTCTGAAAAACCAGAGGAACTTTCAGTCAGCATCACTCTTCGCCATTGAAGATGATATCCTTGCTTTCCCGGATAAAGGAAAATCCACAGAGAAAGCCTCATAATTAGAGATTCGGCAGCATGCCAGTTTCACTCCAAAAAGATCGCTGATGAAAAGGTCATCGGCACCTCAAAATTGGACCCCATCATATGGCATTTCTCCGGGAAGATCCCGAGAAAAGTATGATGTAAGATCCCATGCAGAAGCAGCCTCTCAAGAGACTCGCTTTCCCTAGACAGAGTCGACAAATGGCGTCTCCAAATAGAGAAGTTTGTGCAACTCTACAACTCAGACGACTGGGTTCATCAGCAGGTCTGACATCAAATTTTTTGTTTTTCTCCATCAAATGGCATCTCCCCAGGAAAATTCGGCGAGAAGTTTGAGGAAAACCGCTACGAATAGCGTCCCTTGTCAAAAAAGCTTATTGACAAAAGAAACTGAGACCAGTTCCTCGGTAGGAAACCAGGATCGAGGGGAAGTTTAAATCAGAAACTTAGACCAGTTCCTTGGTAGGAAACCAGGATCGAGGGGAAGTTTAAATCAGAAACTAAGACCAGTTCCTTGGTAGGAAACCAGGATCGAGGGGAAGTTAACAAGAGAAACTAAGACCAGTTCCTTGGTAGGAAACTAGGATCGAGTGGAGGTTTATCCCAAAAGGAAACTAAGACCAGTTCCTTGGCTGAAGACCAGGATCGAGGGGAAGTTTACCTTTTCTAAGCATCATCGCTTAGCGAAAGAAGATGAATGCGTAAGCTACCATTCATAACCACCATCAAAATTTCGGGTATTCCGATATTTAATCCTCTTGCACCCCGAATGCCCGAATACCTTCGTCATTCACACCTTCGTGTCCAAGAAGATTAAATAGGGGCATCTGTCATACCCCAAATTTTGACCACTAAGATTTCCCATCACTGTGAAACTCATCATCACAATATGGATGTACCATCATACTTCATCAGTCTCCCCAAAGATGAGTGAGCATCCACTACAATCAGACTTAGGGTTTCAAGCCCTCTCAGAGCATTAGACAAAGGATCAATCAAGGAATAACATGATATTTAACTTGTCTAACCTCTCAAACATCCACAATGGATCAAAAGGACTCCCACTTCAAGGATCAAGCACAAGGCTGCTCCCTTCTAGGTGGATCAAGTCTCAAGATCGACAGTGTCACCAAATTAGGATTTTGGTCGACCAGGGCCTCCAGATGGAATTTTTTCATCTGGGCACAAGCCAATGATCCAAAACACAACCTAATATACTCCATGGAACCTCATGGACCCAATCATCAAGTCAATTTTACCTCAGGGGATGCATTCATCAAAAATCAAGAATTAGGGTTTCTTGACCTAATTCACCCCTAAGTTGACTTTTAGGGCAAATCATGAGCCAAGACCTCAAGAGAGGGTTTGAGGGTCTCTAATGAACTATATTGATCCATTTGGAACAATGGATTAATCCAAGAAGTTTGAGCAACAAGTCTCAATTTCATCTGCACCACAATTAGGGTTTCGCGGGAAAAGTCAACTGTAACTTTGACTTTTGACTTGGACATGTTCCCAAGCCCTAGGATATGAATTAATATACCCTATGACACCCATGGAACATGATAGTTCTTTAATTTTAAGGGTTGACATTAATTTTGTAAAACAAATAATAGCAGCAATATGTTAGATAGTCTGGTTTATCTTGCTAAAGAAGAACAGGTTGAGCAAGAAGTCCTAGTGTGCATTGGAACATGTTAAGCTGAAGTAGTGTTAACATCTGAAACAACATGTCCTATCGAGATGTCCCATGCAGGTTCATTCGACATCGCACCAGAACTGAAGAGAATGTAGAATTCTGTTATATCCTAACAGATGCAGAAGTTTCAGGAAATAATATGCAAATTCCAGGTGGCGCTGAATTAAAAGGTTTGAAGATTCAAGTCTGAATTTGAGAAGAATATGGGAAAATATGCACTTTCTAAATATGGAGATATTTTAGGAAGTTAAAGATTGAAGTCCTATTATGTAGCAGAAGTCTCTGCTGATTTATAGCAGCTCATTTGGTAGGTTTTTGTAGGCCCAAATCCAGTTGGGAATAGGTTATAAATAAATGTTTTGTAACCTATTTTGGGAATGCAACCAAAGATGTAAAAGTTCTATTACTAGGGTTTGTTCCTGTACCACTCGACCTGTGAGTTGGACAGTTTGTTAGTGTGATCCTCGAAACTGTTAAGTAAGAGGAGTATTGTTCTTGGAGGAAGCTTTTAAGTAACTCTAAGTTGTGCCTTGGAAGGGAGTCTTCCGTGCTGAATTGTTGTGTAGGTAAAGAGTCGTTGATGCAGTGGCGGATTGTCAACTGCTAGACATCATTGCGATGATTGGGAGTGAGAAGGGTTTCTCATATCTAGAGAGGATCTAGGTAGAAGGGTCATTGGGTAGTGATTAAGTGATAAGCTGTAAACGGGTAGTTTAGCTTTGAATTGATACTACTAATAGTAGACTTCATCCCTGGCTTGGTAGCCCCTAGAGTAGGTGTGTTTGACCGAACTGGGTTAACAATTCTGTGTGTCTTGCTCTAAACTTTTCAGTACCTTAATTTTTGCAATATACCTTGCCCTTAGTGATCATGTCAGACCAGATGTCGAACGGCATGTTCTAGGACATCTGAATTCTGCACATGTACCAGAATTTCAATTGGTATCAAAGCAGGTCATTCTGTTCTGTATCTGGATGAGATCCCAGGGAAGATACTTTCTGGTTCATGGTCAAGGTAGAAGCCTTCTACTGAAAAGTTGTTTGAACTTGGAGTAGTTCATATAGGTGTGAGAATGGTCCCTAGAAGTGGAGGATGGACTGATCGTGACAGGCAGTGGCATGTACTGAAGGCTTAGAGGAGTGGTTGAAAAGCTGCTGTGTTGGGGTTTGATTTATTTTCAAACCTGTGGTATTGTGATGTCACCTGAATTATATTGCTAGGGCTGATATGTGACACCTGAAGGCTCTGAGGAGTTTGTATCTTGATCCGCTGCGAATCTATCTGAATACTCCTAAGGTTGTAACTGAGAAGGTTGTTCTTCTCTGAATGTATATGGGATTTATGCAAGACTGCTTCAACTTACAGTGTCAACGATACTTGAAGATTATTGTTCAAGTCCTCTCATAAAGGCATTAATAAGTGAAGGTGTGAGGAAGAGAAGTGATTTACTTTTGCTTCTACTCCTAAAAGAACTAATCTCCAGTCTTTGATCTCTTGACGTGTTCATTGGAAGGATGTCCTATCTTGTGTTAGAACATCACGCCAGAATTGTGGTGAATTCTGTTGTCTGAAGGAATGGCACAGCAGATGCTCTGGGTGCTAAACTAATGTGGTTTGATCACATGAGTTTGGAGCCTACTCCTGATATGGAAGAGGAGGCATCTGGGTGGTATTTCTAAGAAGGTTCTAGCCCTGGAACTTATCTTAGTTGTGTGAGTTGGTCAAGGTGTGATCAACATACTCCTGAGGTCAGTTTATTTCTGGTCCTTGCTGCAGGAGTGGAGAACCTGAGATTCAAGAAGTATTATCTCTAGCAGACTTCTTGGACATGAAGGTCAAAGATCATAAAGTTATGAGCTTTCTCTGATTTGGAAGCATTATCTGAATGATCTTGTGAAGCTAGATAAGTATTGACTGTGTGTGTTTAAGGTTTGATATGATCTAATCACAGTCTGGGTTGCTATTAAAGGGGAGAATGTATGTTTCTCTGAAGTGCTCTTGGCAAATTTTGAGGGAGAGTACCTGGTGTGTTAGATGACCTTGAAGACATGTCTTGACATCATTGTGTTAAGAAGTTATTTCTCTGATTCAGGATAGAGGTTGTTTACTCAAACTTGATGACACTCATCAAGTCTAGGAGAGCACGGAACTCTTATTCTGGTGTAGTAGAGAACCTTCAAGGGTTAAGCACTGTGGAGTTGAATCTACCGGTGGGGTTGGTTGGTGACTATGTGCTTGGATTATCAGCCAAATTGTCTGGGATGAGTTTGGCTGAAGGATTAGAAGAGGCAGATTGGTTGTGGAATCCAACATCTCAAAGTCAGACAAGATGTTGTGATTTAAGGAGAAGACCCTTGAGATGTTCCTGCTGCTAAATGTGTTTGTGATATGACCTGGAAGATTGATCAGCTACTAATGGTTGCTCCTCGTGTGTTCCCCTGCTAGAGCCTTACTATAGAGGATATCTTCAGAAAAGCTTTGTGAAGATGTGTAACTGAGATTGATGTGGTTGCTTGTTCAGCCAAGGTTATTTTGCGCAGAAAGAAGTCCAAGATCAAGCCACTGATCCAAGTTAAAGTAACTTGTGAATATATGTCATGAATCAGAAGTTGTCAAACAAGGTAATCTTATTCTGACTAAGAGTAGATACTTTGACGGGAGACTTAGTATTTGTTATGCATAAGGGTAAATACTTTGACGGGAGACTAAGTATTTGTCTAGAGAATTATGCAAGTCTGCAGTCTGGATATTATGGTTCAGGAATTTATCTGAGTGGTTGTGGTTGATGACAACCTGAGGTAGTCTTATCAACTGACTGTATCAGAGGTGTGTGAATGAAGAAGTAAGCATCATCTGCTATTTGTTTGTGAATCTTTCTTGGATAACAAATACCTTGTCGGGAGCTAGGTATGAGTCTGATGGAGATGTGTATGTGACTGATGGTAAAGACCTTGTTGGGAGCTTGGTAGTTATTTGATGTGTGGATGAAATTCAGATTTCTGAATTGTGTGAGAGTTTATTTCTCTCTGTTGTGATCAGGTGGTTGTGATTACCTGAATAAAATGCAGAAGGTGTGATCTTCTATCTAATGCTGATGTCCTACATAATGTTACAACATCATTGTTTGGTGTGTATCCTGGATGAAGGTCTGGGACTGTGCTTGTGGAGTTGAAAGAAGCTGCATTAGTGTCTGAAGTGGCAGTTCTGACATAATGTGGATTAGAATGGGCAGATTCTGATCTTAATGATAAGTAGTTTGTTCTGGCAATACATGACTACTTTCATGATGAAGACTTCATTAGGTGCTTGTGAATGTAAGGACAGAAGGGTGTTGTCAGTGGTGTGATCTGAGCAGAATGGCTGGAGGTTCTTCTAATACAAGTAACAAGTGGTGGCAATCCTTATCTTGTGTTACAAGTAATCTAAAGACATTTGTTATGGAATATGTGTGAAATTCCAAATCAAGTGGGCTTTTATGTTGGACTCGGCATAAACCTGGTGAGATTATGCTCAACAAATACAAGAAGTGACAGTTCTTAATGTTGAGAATGTGGCAATATCATCTGGTGTCAAGTGTTCATTGTCATAAGGAGCATTAATTGTTCATGTCAGGGGAATTAAGGCTGTTATCTATGATCTATTACTGCAAGTGTGCTGATTTCTGTGTAGCATGTGTGCTGGTCAAGTTTGTGCAGTGTGATGTCAAACTTCATGATGAGACATATCACAGCTGTGTAGGAGAGGTCTAAAAAGCAGATTTGGTGGTTCTGGGTGACTTTATTTTTGCTCTGCTGGCTTGAAGGAATCTAGAAGGAATTGAGAGAAGTCGTCTCAGTATCCATTAGATAAGAAGATGGGTTTGTATAAGGTTCTGTGGAGTCTTGGGCTGATAATTTTATGAGCAAGCAGACAAACTGTTTTGGTAGGATGTCAGAACATGGTACAGGACATGTTTCTCTTGAGCCAAACAAGGAATTACTCTGGACGGTGGTATAAGGATAAGGCAAAACACGTGTCTCTGCCTATGCATGGAACATTATTGGCTTAATTTATGGTAAGATTCATTTGAGAAACATTTAAGGCAGTCAAGGCAGTTTTTGGAAAGTAGGCATTGAATGTTGAATGGAGTTTTTGATACCTAAAATAGCGGTTCTTTGACCAAGAACCTTGACATATTCAAGGCTCGTGAATTCCTAAGTTACTGGTCAGCTATTTATAGGGGGGCAGTCGTTTCTCCTCTTTAGAACTGTGAGTATTTCCTTTCCTGTCTCTAATGGCCTTTGTTCGTATGTGGGTGAGCATTTCCTGGGTCTGGTTTTGTGATGGCCTCCTCTGTCAAATTTTGGCTAAAAAGGGGGAGAAAGGGAGTGTTGCGCAGATGCTGAGAAATGGTGTTTGGAGTCTGCAGTACAGGTGCATCAAAAATGACAAGAAGGAAGTAATAACCATCTTGATGGTTGGAGTGTTTTTATGACTTGTGTCCTGAGTTATGAACACAGTTGTGACTTGTGTTCTGAGTTACCCAGGTTGGCAAATTGGCGCTTCTGTCGACTAGGGGTGACTAATCAATCAAGGTGGGCAGATCTCTTATGCCACCATTGGTCCTTCTATGTAGCTAGATCCTTCTTGAAAGGAAAAAGAAATGTGTAGAAAATTGTTCCTCAGTTTCCTGATTTGAGGGAGAG
Organism: Lathyrus tuberosus; assembly: GCA_022829125.1. Taxonomy (NCBI): domain Eukaryota; kingdom Viridiplantae; phylum Streptophyta; class Magnoliopsida; order Fabales; family Fabaceae; genus Lathyrus; species Lathyrus tuberosus. The sequence continues at coordinate 3,399,062 of JALAZF010000289.1, read as the reverse complement.
TATTGGATATCTTCTTCCTCATGTGTATAACTTCGGGACTTTCTACTTCTTTCCTCCTGATGTGCTGCCTGAAGTTATTGTGATGGGATGCTCGAAGGTGATGTTATGGAGCTCATAGAAATGTGCTGTCCAAAGAGTTGTCATATATGATGTCCCAATCATCATTCAAATATTCCCTAGAAGATGTCTCTCCAGGATTGATGTTTCACAGTAGCTACTGATGGTTACTGGTAGGTTCAGTAGTTGCTGATGACTACTGACAGTAGTATAGAATTGTGATTGCTGCTGAAATCTGAGTTGTAATGTTTATGTAGTTGTTTTAGTCAAAATTTGCCAAAGGGGGAGAATGATAGTTCTTTAATTTTAAGGGTTGGCATTAATTTTGTAAAACAAATAATAGCAGCAATATGTTAGATAGTCTGGTTTATCTTGCTAAAGAAGAACAGGTTGAGCAAGAAGTCCTAGTGTGCATTGGAACATGTTGAGCTGAAGTAGTGTTAACATCTGAAACAACATGTCCTATCGAGATGTCCCATGCAGGTTCATTCGACATCGCACCAGAACTGAAGAGAATGTAAAATTCTGTTATATCCTAACAGATGCAGAAGTTTCAGGAAATAATATGCAAATTCCAGGTGGCGCTGAATTTAAAGGTTTGAAGATTCAAGTCTGAATTTGAGAAGAATATGGGAAAATATGCACTTTCTAAATATGGAGATATTTTAGGAAGTTAAAGATTGAAGTCCTATTATGTAGCAGAAGTCTCTGCTGATTTATAGCAGCTCATTTGGTAGGTTTTTGTAGGCCCAAATCCAGTTGGGAATAGGTTATAAATAGATGTTTTGTACCTAGTTTGGGAACGCAACCAAAGATGTAAAAGTTCTATTACTAGGGTTGGTTCCTGTACCACTCGACCTGTGAGTTGGACAGTTTGTTAGTGTGATCCTCGAAACTGTTAAGTAAGAGGAGTATTGTTCTTGGAGGAAGCTTTTAAGTAACTCTAAGTTGTGTTTTGGAAGAGAGTCTTCCGTGTTGAATTGTTGTGTAGGTAAAGAGTAGTTGATGCAGTGGCGGATTGTCAACTGCTAGACATCATTGCGATGATTGGGAGTGAGAAGGGTTTCTCATATCTAGAGAGAATCTAGGTAGAAGGGTCATTGGGTAGTGATTAAGTGATAAGCTGTAAACGGGTAGTTTATCTTTGAATTGATACTACTAATAGTGGACTTCATCCCTGGCTTGGTAGCCCCCAGAGTAGGTGTGTTCGACCGAACTGGGTTAACAATTCTGTGTGTCTAGCTCTTAACTTTTCAGTACCTTGATTTTTGCAATATACCTTGCCCTTAGTGATCATGTCAGACCAGATGTCAAACGGCATGTTCTAGGACATCTGAATTCTGCACATGTACCAGAATTTCAGAACATGTCCATCAAGTTTGATTTAGGTCAAGGACATGATTTCATGAAGAATTGCACAGTTTGGAATTCATCTGATAAAAAGTCAACTGTGCACAAAAGTCAACTTTGACTTTTTGAGATTTTTCATCAAAATGGATTTTTAACCCTAAAATGATGTTAATGTATGATTTGAATCATCATTCATCAAGAAAAATCAAAGAAAGTGGGATAACTAGTATAAGGGGTAACCATAAAAACTTAGAAAAATTTCTAAGTTATGGAAAAAGTGACACTAATGTGCCAACTTTGGAGGATCATAACTCCTAAACCACAAGGCCATTGTTCCCCATTCAAAGCTTGGTGTGTAGATCTCATTGCCCTCTACAAAAGCTTCATACTGGCCTATGTCCAAATTCCTCATGGATTTTGAGTTATGGAGTGATCAAAATCAAGAAAAGTCACTTTGTTCCAACACTTAGTGAAAATTTCACTAAGTCAGATTTTATCTTACTTTTTGCCAAATGTAGGGGGATTTTTCACTTGGATTCAAAAGAGATCAAAACCAAACATGTTCAAACAGTTGTTGTATCATGTAAGGGCTTTCCAAAATTGCCAAGAACATTACCAAATTCAATTTGAGTCATGAGATATGACATTGGCAAGTTGCCTTGCTGAAATCTGCCAAGGCAAGGCAGATTTTTACACTTTTGCTCGATTTGCCAAAATCAGCCAAATCCAAATGCTCCTATCCACTTGGACACCTCTGAGGATTGAATCTAAAGGGGACAATCACTGAGCCAAGTCTCCAAAGTCTTTGGAACAAGAAATAGCATGTTGAACCTAGAATTGCCTAAAATGGGGACAAGACTCCAATTTTGGATTGGAGCATTCAATGGAAGCATCAAGGTGGCATGGACTGAGCCATTTGCAACTGAATTCAGTCAAGACTTATCCAAGACCAAGGGAACCAAAGCCCTGTGCCCTAACCTCTAGTCAATGGCTAGAGGAGACTTGCATTTCCATTGGCCAACATTGAACAAACACCTGCTGCAGTTGCCATTCACTGTGGATCCCAAAACAAACTTGCTCTACTATAAATAGAGCTCAATTATGATCAGTTTGAGTACACCAAATTGATCACAATTGAGCTCTATTTATAGTAGAGCAAGTTTGTTTTGGGATCCACAGTGAATGACAACTGCAGCAGGTGTTTGTTCAATGTTGGCCAATGGAAATCCAAGTCTCCTCTAGCCATTAACTAGAGGTTAGGGCACAGGGCTGTGGTTACCTTGGTCTTGGATAAGTCTTGACTGAATTCAGTTGAGAATGGCTCAGTCCATGCCACCTTGATGCTTCCATTGAATGCTCCAATCCAAAATTGGAGTCTTGTCCCTATTTTGGCCATTCTAGGTTCAACATGCTATTTCTTGTTCCAAACACTTTGGAGGCTTGGCTCAGTGATTGTCCCCTTTAGATTCAATCCTCAGAGGTGTCCAAGTGGATAGGAGCATTTAGATTTGGCTGATTTTGGCAAATCGAGGAAAAATGCAAATTCTGCCTTGCCTTGGCAGATTTCAGCAAGGCAACTTTCCAATGTCATATCTCATGGCTCAAATTGAATTTAGTAATGTTCTTGGCCATTTTAGAAAGCCCTTACATGCTACAACAACTGTTTGAACATGTTTGGTTTTGATCTCTTTTGAATCCAAGTGAAAAATCCCCCTACATTTGGCAAAAAGTAGGGTAAAATCTGACTTAGTGAAATTTTCACTAAGTGTTGGAACAAAGTGACTTTTCTTGATTTTGATCACTCCATAACTCAAAATCTCCAATGAATTGGAATTAGGTCTAGTTGAAGTTTATGTAGAGGGAAATGAGATCTACAAATCAAGCCTTGGATGGGAGAAAATGGCTTTGTGGTTTAGGAGTTATGACCCTCCAAAGTTGGTACCCTAGCCACTTTATTTTTAACTTAGAAAATTTTCTAAGTTTTTTATGGTTACCCCTTTTACAAGTTACCCAACTTTTCTTGATTTTTCTTGATGAATGATGATTCAAATCATACATTAACATCATTTTAGGGTTAAAAATCCATTTTGGTGAAAAATCTCAAAAAGTCAAAGTTGACTTTTGTGCACAGTTGACTTTTTATCAGATGAATTCCAAACTGTGCAATTCTTCAGGAAATCATGTCCTTGACCTAAATCAAACTTGATGGACATGTTCCATGGGTGTCATAGGGTATATTGATGCATGTCATAGACCTTGGGAGCATTTCCTGGTCAAAAGTCAAAGTTACAGTTGACTTTTTCCTTAAAACCCTAACTGTGGTGCAGATGAAATTGAGACTTGTTGCTCAAACTTCTTGGATTAATCCATTGTTCCAAATGGATCAATATAGTTCATTAGAGACCCTCAAACCCTATCTTGAGGTCTTGGGTCATGGTTTGTCCCAAAAGTCAACTTAGGGGCGAATTAGGTCAAGAAACCCTAATTCCTGATTTTTTATGAATACATCCCCTGAGGCAAAATTGACTTGATGATTGGGTCCATGAGGTTCCATGGAGTATATTAGGTTATGTTTTGGATCATTGGCTTGTGCCCAGATAAAAATTTTCATCTGGAGGCCCTGGTCGACCAAAACCCTAATTTGGTGACACTGTCGATCTTGAGACTTGATCCACCTAGAAGGGAGCAACCTTGTGCTTAATCCTTGAAGTGGGAGTCCTATTGATCCATTGCGGATGTTAGACAAGTTGAAGGTCATGTCATTCCTTGATTGATCCTTTGTCTAAGAACTCTGAGAGGGCTTGAAACCCTAATTCTTGATGGTAGTGACTATTCACCCATCTTTGGGGAGACTAAAGGTTCATCCATATTGTGATGATGATTTGCACAATGATGGGAAATCTAAGTGGTCAAAATTTGGGGTATGACAGATTCCCCTATTTAATCTTCTTGGACACGAAGGTGTGAATGACGATGGTATTCGGGCATTCAGGGTGTAAGAGGATTAAATATCAGAATACCTGAAATTTTGATGGCGGTTATGAATGGCAGATCACATTCATCTTCTTTTGCTAAGCAATGATGCTTAGAAAAGGTAAACTTCCCCTCGATCCTGGTCTTCAGCCAAGGAACTGGTCTCAGTTTTCTTAAATAAACTTCCCCTCGATCCTGGTTTCCAACCAAGGAACTGGTCTTAGTTTCTGATGTAAACTTCCCCTTGATCCTGGTTTCCTACCGAGGAACTGGTCTTAGTTTCTTTCGTCAATAAACTTTACTGACAAGGGACGCTATTCATAGCGGCTTTCCTTCAAACTTCTCGCCGAATTTTCCTTGGGAGATGCCATTTGAGTGGAAAAAGTTTTGATGTCAGACTTGCTGGGGAACCCAGTCGTCTGAATTGTAGAGTTGCACAAACTTCTCTATTGGAGACGCCATTTGTTTCTACTGGAGAAAGCGAGTTTCTTGGAAGACTACTTTCACTTGGGGTCTTACATCATACTTTTCTCAGGATCTTCCCGGAGAAATGCCATATGATGGGGGCCAATTTTGAGATGTCGAGGACCTTTTCCTTAGCGGGTTTTTTGGAGAAAAACTGCCATACTGCCGAATCTCCAATTTATGAGGCTTTCCCTCGGGATTTTCTTTAATCCGGGAAAACAAGGATATCATCTTCAAGGGTGAAGAGTGATGTTAACTGAGAGTTCCTCTGGCTTTCAGAGGTTCAAGTTATCAAAGTGGTCAAGAGCCAACTTCAATCCAGAAATAAAACTGGAGGAGAGAGAATGTTCAGACGTAACACTTCCTGACGAGGAAAGGGCTGACAACTCAATTGAGAGGACTTTTATCACTAGGGGACAAGACCGACTAGAGTGATAGTGATGCAATATGACTGTGAATGTAAATCAATAATGCATGATGTATGTATGTTTATGCTGACAAAACTGACGCGACATACAAACTGACAGGTGAACAGGACTGGATACTTGGCCATCGCGGGGCGAAGAAGTACCGTTGGTTCAAGATAGCAATTTCGCCTTGCTTAGGAGAGATAGTCCCTGCGGAGCTATGTTGGTCGAGCTTAGGAGATAAGAACTCGGCCGAGGCGTGTCAGATGAAACAAGGTCTCTGACACAGTTGATCCCTTCATTCAGGCGTACTGGGTTAGAATGAGTACTTTGATTCTGCACTTTGAGGTTCGATTACTTCTGGAGAAGCGGCCGATGTTCTTCTGATGTTCAACAGTCAAAAGAAATTGCCGTCTTTAAAAAGCAGAAAAAGTTTTAACAAGTAAATTCATTTTTGTTTCATTTCAAGAATCGCTAATCATGTTAAAATGTCGTTCTGTAAAGCTAAAACAAGTAAGAATTACAAACAAAAGCACAAGGGCTCAAATTTGATTGATAAGATGGAGATCAGCCAAACGCGTGATTCCAAAGAGTATATACAAAGTTAGAAAATGGTAATTTATAGGGAAAAGGGCTACGTTGAAACATAATGACCACTATCCTTCTACCAACTTTGAATTTGGGACATCCTGAGCTTCTGTCGAAGATGACCTTGACTGGAGTTTTCTGACGGATGATGTAACTGCTGCTGAGGGACTTGCCTCTGTTGAACATAGTTATTTGCCATTGTCCCTAATTTTTGCCTGGATTGTACTGTGATGTTTCCAATCCACCAGGACGATTTTTTTTATGTCTCTAACTTTTGCCTGGACCGCCCTTTCGGGTATTCAATTCACCGAGACGTTTTTTTTTAGTTTAGGCGAAGTATTTCTTGACTACATCAACATTCATGGGGTAGGCAAATTCCTCTCCATCCATGGTTGCAAGTCTCAAGGCGCCGCCTGAGAAAGCTTTCGTGACCACATAGGGGCCATCATAATTTGGAGTCCTCTTGCCCCGGGAGTCAGTGAGAAATGATTGTATCTTTTTGAGCACGAGGTCCCCTTTTCTGAAGACACGAGGTCGGACCTTTTTGTCAAACTCCCTCTTCATTCTCTGTTGATACAACTGACCATGGCATAGTGCCGTGATTCGCTTCTCCTCGATCAGATTCAATTCGTCGTGTCGGCTTTGACACCATTCAGCTTCGGTGAGCTTAACTTCCATCAATACTCGGATTGACGAGATCTCTACTTCTATGGGGAGCACTGCTTCCATGCAATATACTAAAGAGAAAGGGGTTGCCCCTGTTGAAGTGCGAACAGATGTGCGATAACCATGAAGAGCAAATGGTAGCATCTCGTGCCAGTCTTTGTAGGTTACAACCATCTTTTGAATGATCTTCTTGATGTTCTTATTGGCCGCTTCTACCGCTCCGTTCATCTTGGGTCGGTAGGGAGATGAGTTATGGTGTTCGATCTTGAACTCCGCGCATAACTCTTTCATCATCTTATTGTTCAAGTTAGATCCATTATCAGTAATGATCTTGCTTGGAACACCATAATGGAAGATGATATTGTTTTTGATAAATCGGACCACCACTTGTCGGGTTACATTGGCGAATGACGCTGCTTCGACCCACTTGGTGAAATAGTCAATGGCTACCAGGAAGAACCGATGTCCGTTTGAAGCCTTGGGCTCAATCATGCCAATCATGTCGATTCCCCATATGGAAAATGGCCATGGGGAAGAGAGAACTTTGAGATGTGATGGCGGTACATGAATTTTGTCGGAGTATATCTGACACTTGTGACACCTCCTCATGTACCTGTAGCAGTCGGATTCAATTGTCAACCAATAGTACCCTGCTCTTAAAATTTTTCTCGCCATTGTGTGTCCGTTGGCATGAGTGCCAAAGGACCCTTCATGAATTTCTTTCATAAGCATGTCTGCTTCTGGTCTGTCTACGCATCGGAGCAAGACCATGTCAAAATTTCTCTTATAGAGAGTGTCCCCGCTCAGGAAGAAGTTTCCAGCCATTCTTCTGAGGGTTTTTCTGTCCTTCCTTAGTGCCCCAGGTGGGTACTGTTGTTTCTAAAGGAAGCATTTGATATCGTGATACCAAGGTTTGTCGTCTATGACTGCTTCAATCGCGAAGATGTAAGCGGTTCTTTCAAGGCGCATTATGTCGATCTTAGGTAGGTCGTTCCATTGACCTACACTAATCATAGAAGAGAGGGTGGCTAATGCATCAGCCATGTGATTCTCCTTACGAGGGATATGATGAAACTCAACTTTGTCGAAGAAAGGTAGCAACCTTCTTGCGTAGTCTTTGTAAGGAATCAATCCTGATTGGTGTGTGTTCCAATCTCCTTTTATCGGATTGATAACCAAGGCTGAATCGCCGTATACGTCCAAGTTTTTGATCCTTATATCAATCGCTTCTTCGAGACCCATAATACAAGTTTCGTATTCGGCCTCATTGTTTGTACATTTGAACGTAAGCCTGGCAGTGAAAGGAATGTGGGTACCCTGGGGGGTAACAATTATTGCCCCAATTCCGTTTCCATAATGATTAACTGCTCCGTCAAAGATAAGTCCCCATTGGGAACCTGGTTCTGGCCCTTCACTGGGTAACGGTTCATCGCAATCTTTCATTTTTAGATACATGACATCTTCGTCTGGGAAGTCAAAACCGATTTATTCCTGATCGTCAATCGGTTGATGAGCCAAATGATCGGCTAAAACACTCCCCTTAACGGCTTTCTGAGCGTGGTACTCTATGTCATATTCTGATAATAACATCTGCCAACGGGCGATTCTTCCTGTGAGAGCAGGCTTTTCGAAGACATACTTGATTGGATCCATTTCTGAGATTAATCAAGTAGTATGACAAATCATGTATTGGCGAAGACGTTTGGCTGCCCAACCCAAAGCGCAGCAAGTTTTCTCAAGCATCGTGTACCGAGTCTCGCAGTCGGTGAACTTCTTGCTCAAATAGTAAATGGCAGGCTCTTTCTGTTTGGTTTCGTCTTGTTGGCCAAGTACACATCCCATTGAGTCCTCTAGGACTGTGAGGTAAATGATCAGTGGCCTTCCTTCCACTGGAGGTGATAGAATCGTAGGATTCAACAGATATTCCTTAATACTGTCGAAGCCAGTTTGGCAATCTTCTGACCAAACGCAATCCTGGTTCTTTTTGAGTAATTTGAAAATCGGCGCACACGTGGCGGTCATAAGGAATATAAATCTGGAGATGTAGTTCAAACGTCCCAAGAATCCTCTGACTTGTTTTTTCAGTTTTCGGAGAAGGCATTTCTTGAATGGCCTTGACCTTGTCAGGATCGACCTCAGTCCCTTTCTGGCTAACGATGAACCCTAAGAGTTTCCCCGAACGGACACCGAAGGTGCACTTGTTGGGATTCAAGCGGAGTTTTTACTTTTTCAAATGCTTGAATAGTTTCGACAAGTGGGTCACATGCTCCTCTTCTGTCTTAGATTTTGCAATCATGTCATCGACATATACCTCTATCTCTTTGTGTATCATGTCATGAAACAGAGTAGTCATGGCCCTTTGATAGGTTGCCCCAGCGTTCTTCAAGCCGAACGACATCACCTTGTAACAAAAGGTGCCCCATGGGGTAATGAACGAAGTTTTTTCCATGTCTTTCGGCGCCATTTTGATCTAATTATAGCCCGAGAACCCATCCATGAAGGAGAAAACTTTGAACTTTGTTGTACTGTCAACCAGCATGTCAATATGTGGTAAAGGAAAGTCGTCCTTTGGACTAGCCTTGTTTAGATCCCTGTAGTCGACACACATTCTGACCTTTCCGTCCTTTTTGGGAAAGGGTACGATGTTGGCTAACCATTGAGGATATTCTGACGTGGCGAGGAAACCCGCGTCAATCTATTTTTGTACCTCCTCTTTGATTTTGATGGCCATGTCCGGGTGAGTCCGTCTCAACCTCTGTTTTACTGGCGAACATTCTGATCTCAACGGTAAGTGATGTTCCACGATGTTGGTATCCAACCCTGGCATATCCTTATAGGACCAAGCGAATACATCAGGAAATTCTTTAAGAAGCTTTATCAAACTCTCTTTGGCAGTTGGACTGAGAAGTGCCCCGATCCTGATTTCTTTTCTCTCTTGTTCTGAACCCAAGTTTACCATTTCCAACGGTTCTTTGTGAGGTTCAATGGACCTTTCCTCTTGTCTTAGTAGTAGGGAGATCTCTTCTGGAATTTCTTCGTCATTTTCTTCTTCAGCCCCCAAATACCGGGAACTCAAAGTTGGGAGAAGGCATCGGATCGTATGTTTCAACGGGGTTTAAAACAAGCAATCTGCATGACGTGATGATTCGTGTTTAGAAGATATAGAGAAAATGCAAGTGTGTGCAGTGTATTTAATTTACAGCTTGTTTCTATTATTGAATTTTTTTTAGGATTACCATTTTCTGAGAAAAAGCAAAAAGAGAAAACTGCAATTAATGCGGAAATTACATAACGACGTTATTTTATTAATGAACAAGTTGATTCTTGAAACTACAGCCCTATAAAACAAAACTCTGTCGCTTTAGGCGAAGCAAAGAGGGAAATTTACAGAAAGCGAGCCCTATCAAAACATCCGTTTCACCTGGGTAGGGTGAAAGGTTAAAGATGGCAATTACTTTGACTGACGAACGACTCTCGGAGCATCAACAGCAACCCATTGGCGGCGAACTCCTGGGTAAATCACAAAGTCTGGCACCTTCCTCGGTTTGTCTTCAGAAATAACGCTGATTTCTAGTGGAGCAGGATCATTGGAATCTGTCTCCCAGGTAGAATTGTCGTAGGAGGATTCCTCTGTTACATTTTGCATAGCATTTGTGCTCTCAGCTGTATCTCCCCATCCAGGTGGCTGGATATCTTCGAGCCTGATATGAAAGCTTTCGGGAGCGGTGTACTTAACCATATAGTCAAATTTTCCACTCGGTTGTCCCAAGGTGTCCCACAATTCTTTCAAACTGAAGGAGTCATCCCTCTCGATGACGTTGACCTCGGGAAAAATGTAGTCAATGGTTTCTAGTCATGCAAACATTGCGAATTCATCGTCATGTTGAGTAGTTTCTGAATGACCTAAGTGTTGATCCCATGACATGGTGGGGACACAGGTATTCTGTTCAATGACAGTCAGCTGATTTTCATTGTTCGGCTGACTCTCTTGCCCCAAGTTTCCTGGGTAAGGCTGCCACATTGGCAGACCATCCATTGGGCCATAGTAGTTGTAGTCAAATTGGTCTTTCATCAGAGTGTCCTCCTCTAATGAGTTTGGTGGAGCACGACATCCTTACGGATCACAATCTCCATATATCATTTCGACATCTGACCGGGGTATAAATCTCGAACTCTCTGTATGAAAGCAAAAAGGAGTTTGCGTTTCGTCCTGAGACATATAACCATCCTTGTTAAGATAGGACTTCCATTCTTCATCTGTGTCAAAGGGATCTTCCTCATTGATAGCATGTACTGCTTGAGACACTGGGTGAAGGAAACCTCCACTGTGGAAGAAGTTTTGAAGGGGATGAAGACTTCCATCGTTGGCAGCTGTCTGGGTACAGGTTGCAGAAAAACCAAGACCCTTCTTTGTTTTATTGTCAATAGGAATGACAAGTTGTCCCCATCCTGTTGTATCGGTACTCTCGACCGCTTTAATAACATCATTGTAAGAGGAAATCGAGGTCCTCCTTTGAACTGATTGTTCTTGCTCACCGACAATGCTTGGAACTGAGTTCCAATAACCTCCTCGGGTTCTATACCAGTAGATGATGATAAACTACTCACGAGCAAGGCCTGCTCCCCGCAGACTGTGACAAGTTGATCGTTCTTGACGAACTTTAGCTTTTGGTGGAGGGTTGAAGTGACCGCTCCAGCCTGATGTATCCAAGGTCTTCCTAATAAACAACTGTATGTTGCCCGGATGTCTATGACCTGGAAAGTGACTTGGAAAGTGTGAGGACCGATAGTTATGGGAAGATCAACTTCGCCGATAACTGTTTTTCTGGATCCGTCAAACGCTTTGACGATGACCTCACTGATTCTCATCGGAGGGCCTTTGAATGATAATTGCATCAAAGTGGACTTCGGTATAACATTCAGGGCTGACCCTGTGTCTACCAGTACGCTGGCTAAAGCATCGTCCTGGAAGTTAATTGTGATATTGAGCGCCATGTTATGACGGCGACCCTCTTCGGGTAATTCCTCATCACTAAATCCCAAATTATTGCAGGAAGTGATGTTAGAGACAATGCTATCAAACTGTTTGATTATTACATCCTGTTTCACAAAGGCTTGCTCCAAGACTTTCTGTAGAGCCTCCCTATGCGCTTCTGAACTGAGTAAAAGTGATAATACCGAGATCTTTGAAGGAGTTTGCAATAGTTGATCGACAATGTTGTATTCACTCCTTTGGATGAGCTTCAGCATCTCATCATCATTTTTCGAAAGGTCGGGATTACTGGATTGACCGACTGGTGGATCGGGAGCTTCCATCTGAAGTTCCTTTTCTTTGTTAGCTTCCCCAACCCCTCGGTTGAAGATTCTACCACTCCGTGTTACACGACTGACGTCTGCAATATTCACAACGGAGGGTAATGGAATTTCCTTTCCATTTTCAACTGTCGTTGCACCGTATTTGTATGGGATTGCCTTAGCTGATTCATACGGTAGTGGTCCCGACAGATAGATGACTACGAGAGCCTTCTGATTTTTTTGACCATCATAATTAATCTCGATCCATTCCCGGTTGTAAACTTTATATTCGTCAAGTAGAGGGATAATGGCAAAAACATCCCTGGTCCTGTGATGACCAGAGATCGTGACAACATCCTCAACTTGCTTGGCAAGGTAGTTTGGCGTCCAGTTGATGGGTCCAGAACCCGGATATGGACGAATTTCTCCACGGTCTACCTGACCCTGAAGAGCTGCTCTCACAAGGTAACACCTTTGGTTACTTTCTGAACAGACACTACAACGTTCATAATTGTGAGGTGGCACCTAGCCACGCCCACTTTGAATACAATTTAACCTCACTAGGTTAGCTTCCACAGATCAGACGTCCTGACTCTGACGCCGAGTAGGATTCCTGTTACTGATACTAATTTGCTGAGTATCTTCATCCATATAAATTGGCATCCACCAGTGATTTAACAAGTTCTGAAGTGCCTCTAGGACAAGGGTACAACCTCGATCGTTTTCGCAACCCTCTTTACAGCTTTGATAGTCATGTGATATTAAGAATCCGAGTCGGACCTGCTCAGCATGTAACTCTACCAGGTTGGTATTCATCACGCGAATATCGAAGATTTGAACCATGTTGATTTGATAGGAATTCCTATCATGCTAATCTTGGATCCATCCAAGATCCATCTGACGCTGGAGGGCCCCCTGTATGAAAGAGCATCCCTATTTGTTTACCGAGCAAATCAGACAGGAACTGTAATCGTGCCGCGGTAGATTATGATACTGGCTTTGCCTTGAGTGCATCGCCACCAAGTTGACATTCATTGCACGGATATCGTGGTTCTGAATGATGTTGGAATTCGTGTAGACCATGTTAACTCCACGAACCCGGTGCTCTTGGATCCATCCAATATCCATTTGATCCTGTAGAGCTGTTTGCACCACAGAACATCCCTGGTTGTTTTTAGAGCAGACATTACACTGATGATAGTTGTGAGGTGGCACATGGCCATATCTACTCTGTCTACAATGCATCTTGACCAGATTGGTTTTCAACAAGAGTACATCGTGAATTTGATAGACATCGTTAGTCTCTCCTTCTATCAAATTGACTGCAACCTTCTCGTGTTGGGGCAGCGGGTTCGTGAGAACATTAGGATTCGTATCCTTGAAGGATAAGACCCCACTCCTAACCAGTTTTTGCACGTCGGACTTGAAATTGAGACAAGTCTCTATGTTATGCCCTGATCCTCCTTGATGGTAAGGGCAAGTTTGATCCACCTTAAACAAAAAAGGCGGATTTTCCGGTACTGTAAGAGGAGACTTAGTCTGGATGTGCCCCTTAGCTAGTAGTAACGGAAATAGTTCTGCGTACAACATGGGTATAGGATCAAACCCTAATGGCCGTGTTGTACGGTTGTTGTTATATGGAGGACGAGCCTGCTGAAGAGGCTATTGTGTCCTTTGCTGATCAGGTTCGCTCTGCGCAACCTAAGGTTGATACGTAGGAATAGACGCAGGGTTGATAGCAGGAGTCACAGCTGCTACTGGTTGATAACGTCGCCTTTGTTTTCCGAGAGAGATATTCCCAATATCTTGCTCTTTTTTCTTAGGGAGAGCACTACCGTATTTTTTAGTACCACTCGATGATCCAGCGTCTTTTACCAAACGTCCTTCTCGGACGGCTTCCTCAAGACGTACACCCATGCCCACCATCTCGGTGAAATCACTGGGTGCACTGGCAACCATTCGCTCATAGTAAAATGAGCTTAAGGTCTTTAAGAAGATCTTTGTCATCTCTTTTTCCTCAAGAGGTGGACAAATTTGAGCAGCAATTTCACGCCACCTTTGAGCATACTCCTTAAAGGTTTCCTTGTCCTTTTGCGACATCGATCTAAGTTGATCTCTGTCGGGTGCCATGTCCAAATTGTATTTGTATTGTTGGACGAAGGCAGTGCCAAGATCTCTGAATGTACTGATCGTAGCACGGTTTAAACCCATGTACCATTTTAATGCGGCACCGGTTAAACTATCCTGGAAGTAGTGAATCAGTAGGTCCTGATTCTCCGTCTGAACTGACATCCGCCGAGCGTACATCACCAGATGGCTTTGAGGGCAAGAGTTACCCTTGTACTTTTCAAAGTCGGGCACTTGAAATTTGTGCGGAACTTTCACATTTGGGACCAAGCAGAGATCTGCGGCGTCCTTTCCAAATAAATCCTGACTGCGAATGGCTTGCAGCTCCTTCTACATTTCCAAGAACTGCTCCTGGAATTCATCTATTCTATCGAATATAGTTTCCTTTTTACCAGCAGGTATTGGTGGAATCTGTCCTTCCGGGACAGTGTGCACCACAGGGGGTGGGACCGTGACTATGGCAGCGAATCTTGGCGCTTCCCGAAGTTTGTAACCTTCAGGAGTCTTCAGTATGCCCCTGGCATCTTCGCTTTCCCGAAGTTTGTAACCTTCAGGCCCAGCGGCTTCTGTTGTGATTCCCTGATCTTCAGTGATCGGCGGAACATATCCTTCTGGGATATAGTTAACAGGCATGCCCCAAGGATGATCTTTCGGTATTTGATACCTAGGATCATACTTCTCCATTATGGGCATTGAGGTGATATCTGAGATCACAGTCCTTTGTAGCTGAGCTTCTACCATGGCTTGCATGTTGTTACAAAGCTTTCTCATATCCTCTCTCAGAGCGTCGATCTCTTCTTTTAACTCTTTGTTTTCTTCCTCAAGATCATCCATCTTTTTCTGACGATTGGCCCGAGTATTATACGAATGTGACAGTTTAACTCTAGAACCGAGACACAAACGTGAGATTCGTAGATAAGAAGAATACGCGATGTGAGAATGATGAATGCAATGATTATATTAATTGTTTTCTGGTTTAATCAAAATAAACTTCGATGATTAGATTGCAAATATCAAACAGTGGGGAAACCCCTTTTTATTGAATTCAAAGGATTACAGAAATAGAAATACAGTAGATTACAAGGTGCAGAAATAGAAACCTAAACTAATGGGTCCCGAGTCCTCTCTGAAGAGAAATCGGGTGCTGATTCTGATATCTTCCTTTTCTTTGACCGGGGCTCTTGGGCCGTTGTCGGGTTTTCATTCCTTTGCCAAGTGAAAGGAGCGAGCAAATTCCTTTGGTCATCCTGATTCTCTATAGCATGTTGCTCCAAAATTTCAATCAGAGCATCTTTCTCTTTCAATAATTACTGTATTTTGATGCACTCTACGTCGAGGGTGCGGTACTTGTTCTTCCAAGACCTTCTCTCCTTTTGAACTTTGTTGAGAGTAACCTGAAGCTTTTCAGTTTCCGTCATGAAATACATGACAGATTCCCTCGGCGGAAGAATTCTGTAACGAGGATAAGGCATCTTTAGCTTGAGAGCTCTAGTTTGTACCCAGTGGAGATAAGGCTCCAACGACACACAGTCCAAAAATAACCCGTAGGTGAGCAAGACAAAGATACTTTCAAAAGCAGTCACGTTTCCTATACTGGCAAAATACAGGGCTTTCTTTGTCAAGAACTGGGCTGGCAAACCTTGGATGCCACCCTTGGTAGTTAGGTGAGTCCTGACCTCAGACTCGTCCAAATGAATTGCTCTTGCAATGGTCTGATTCTTTGGAATTTCTTCCAGACCAGGAAATGGAGCTTGATCAGTAATGTGTAAATCAATCAGATGAGAATACTCCTCCAGCGTTGGTGCGAGCTGGTAATTCGAGAATGTGAAACAGTGATAAACCGGATCATAAAACTGAATGAGCGCATCCATGATTCCCTCAATCACATGGACTCTTAATAGTGGTAGCAAACCTCCGTGCTTGGCTCTGAAAGCCTCTTGGTTTGTGATTATCCTCGCCAAACCTCTTAAATCCTCTAGCTTTGGAACCTTGAAGGTGTAACTATGAGTTCTCCTTCTACAAAAATCCATTAGCGCAATCCTTTTCTCTGATATTTGCAATCACAGTCTTAGTTTAATTTGAAAAACAGAGTGACTAGAAGAGAAATTTTTTGAATGTTTTAATATTTTTTAAATGAATGCATGAATGCAGCACACAAAAACATAGATAAAACATGTGGTCAAAGGGTCGTTGTCATGAAGTCAAGGCTCTACCCATCCCCAAAGGTTTATACTAGGGTGATTTTTGTACCTGTACTCATTATCATCAGCTCCTCCCAGGAAAGCAAAACAACAAGCGGATCGCCAGTGAGTTGTAGAGCGATCTTAGAGTAAGTGCCATTCACCGAGAATAGATCACCAGCCTCAAATGAGGGTAGTATCGCGTAACAACTATTCCCGATAGTTTCCGCACTACAAAAGGGTTTGGCTCCTCAGCTTCTCAGACATCACAATCGGCCCATTGTCTAGGTGAGAGAATGGGTTGCATTGGTCAGCCTCCACTGAGGTTGATGGTCGACCTCGTCGCCATCACTTATCTTAAGTGTATACTCAATCTTTCCACATGCGGCATCACACGCATTCCCATTAGCAGAAAAATAAACACGTATAGCAATTAGGAAAAGCAGTATATATATTTGTCGTAAACATCCTAGACCTTTAAAGCGATGAATCCTAAGTTCCTGACAGAAAATGGGTTCCCCGGCGGAAGCCCCAATCTGTGGTTTTCACATAAGTGATGAAAAGAAAGAAGAAAAACAGAGACGGGCCCCACGGTGGGCGCCATTTTTTTGTAGCGAGCGATTTTGGACGCGGTTCTTAAGCGCTGGTCGCTCTCACTGCGGTTGAGTTTTAACTACAGGTCGATTCATTTTTTATCCTATTGTGAGCTGATTAAGGAAGGGAAATAGATGTCTCCAATTAACCCTGCTTGCATACTGAGTTTAAACAGCGGTCTGTTAGGTTAAGAATGCTATCAATGTGGGGGGGCCTTTGTACTGGTTATTTATATTTTTGCCAATACTATTTTCTCTCTTTTTGTTAGGATACTGCTTCAGATTAGGATGTATGGAATTTTGGGTTTTTTGGTTTAGTGTGCTCGCTAAGATTTTTCTTTCAATATTATGCCTACGTATTCCCGTTTACCGAAACAGGGAAATCAGAGCGATCGTAGTTCCTCCTATTCTATGGGAGGAAATGGTTGTTTTGGTGTCTTGTTCAAAGCCCAAGACATGAAGCGAAAGGTGATTTGTATCTTGTTCAAAGCCCAAGATGTGAAGCTGAAGAGTCTATTTGTATCTTGTTCAAAGCCCAAGATGTGAAGCTAAAGGTGTGGACTTTAGAGAGAATTTGTCATCTTTAAAGAGGGGGTTATATGTCACAACTGTTTATAAAGGAGAATTACTTTAACCGGGATTTGTGAATCCGACAATGCCATAATTTCCTTTATAGGGGATTTTAACCTGAAGGAGAAGACTTTAACTCAGTTTAGAGCAATGCCACCTTTCCTTAGGAATTTCTCATGCTAAAAGAGGGACAGTGGCATGGATGTAGATGATCCAGAGGCTTGCCGCTTACAGCGATTAGATGAAGGGGAAAGAGTTGTTGATGTTTGTGTACTGTGAACGAGGCACATCTTTGATGCTAAAAGGTTAATTGGATTAACCAGTGGTTTTCTTATACAAAGGCTAAGAGAAGGCTATTATGTGTCTCGTACAAAGCCCGAGAGAGAGGCTAAAAGGCTTTGACTCAACGAGGGAATCTTTTGGTATCTCGTATAAAGCCCGAGATGCAGGCTAATTGACTCAACAAGAGAGTTTTTGTATCTTGTACAAAGCCCGAGATGGAGGCTAATTGACTCAACAAGAGAGTTTTTGTATCTCGTACAAAGCCCGAGATGGAGGCTAATTTCACTGGAGAAGGATCATTATACAAAGCCTAAGAGGAGGCTATGGTTACTGTTCAGTTAAGTGACAGGTCCAGTATACTAATTTTTAAAGAGAAAATCAGTTCTTATATGAGCAATGCTGTACTCAAGGATTTGATTCGAGGATCCGGGTTATTCCTGTTCTTTAAGGAATTGGGAAATTCGAAGGGTATTGAGACTGTCCGAGTCTACGGGTTTTCTTCCTATTCTTGAAGGGTGATTGAGAATGTCTTTGAGACTCAAGGATATTAGACTGTCCAAGTCTAGAGTTTCATATTTTGTACCATGCTTTGAGAAACAGTAGTAGACTCTTTGAAAGGACTGTTCTATGTAGATGACTAAGTTCTGTTCCTATACCTCTAGGAGGTCGTCGGGACAATTTGTACGAAACCCAAGAGGAGGCTGGAAACTTTTAAGAAGCCGACGGGTCCTTGTACGATGCCCAAGAGGAGGCTATCATTCCCGGAGGAAGAGATCATTATACGAAGCCTAAGAGGAGGCTGTGAACACTTCTAAGAAGCCGTAGGGTCCTTGTACGAAGCCCAAGAGGAGGCGGGGTTGCTTTTAGGAAGCCTGTGGGTCCTTGTATGATTCCCAAGAGGAGGCCAGTGCTTTTAAGAAGCCCATGGGTCCCCAAACCCCGAGAAATTCAAAACAGGCTATTCACGAGGAATAGATCAGGCCAGGAAAGTTTGAGAATTTGGAAGAAACTCAAGAGATGCCATTCACGGAGAAAAGATCATCTCTAGGGAATAGAGTTTCTTGACAAGTGCTTTTAAGAAGCCTGTGGGTCCCCAAACCCCGAGAAATTCAAGACATGCCATTCACCGAGAATAGATCAAGCCAGGAAAGTTCGAGAATTTGGAAGAAACTCAAGAGATGCCATTCACGGAGAAAATATCATCTCTAGGGAATAGAGTTTCTTAAACAACTTCTACGAGTGACAGTCTATGAAAGGGTTCACAGAGAATGCTGCCTTTCATATCTCCATATTGTTTAACCCCAAGAGGAGGGAAGACTGTGTCTGGTAATCCTATGAGGATCTAGTTTTGACTATTTAAGAGTGATCAACGGGCTTAATGTTAGACGTAGTTGCCGGGGAAACTCTAAATATCTATACTATTATTACACAGTTGATATGAGTTTATGAAAGAAGACTTACAGCGAAACAGCCCCACAATACAGTTATATGTATATGAAAGCGGTAAATGAAAGCATATAAACACTTACTCAGTTGTAGAGCTTCCATGCTGTTTTGTTAGTTGTTCAACAAAGAAAGATTGAAAAACAATAGTATATTCAAAATCAAAGGAGAAAGTGCTTTGAAAAAGAAAGATTTGGGGCTTACAGCTCAAGGAGAGGCCCAGTTGACTTTTCGTTTGAAATGGCGATCGCGCCGAAGTTTCCTTTTAACGCAGAGGGACTTATACAATAACTGAGGCCCAAAAGGTTTTGGTTAAAAGGGGATTGGGTCTTACACTCTATTAGAGGCCCAAAAATTTTGGATGGGTCTTATAGCTCAAGGAGAGGCCCAGGGTTTCTTTTTCAACAGATGATGATCGCGTCGAACTTTTTGAAACACAACGGGACTTATACCATAAGTGGGGTCCAAAATGATTTGGTCAAAAAAGGATTGGGTCTTACACTCTATTAGAGGCCCAAAAAGTTTTGACAATGATTTGTTTGAGTGAAAATCAAAGAAACCCTAATTTTATTCTTTAAAAGTAAATATTTAAAGAAAATCAATGAAAAATACCAAATAGGTTTGAATAAACCACTTGTGATTTTTGTTTAAGGTTTGAAAAATGAGGTATAAATCACAAGAGATATTAAAACTCATTTGGTCTTAATTTTTCAAGATGAATATTCATTTTACAATGTTTAAAAACAAATAAAATGAATTTATTCACAAAAATACTAATTATATTAAATAAATAATATAAACATAATTTTTTTGTGGAATAAAATATTTCAACATTTTTGTGATTTTTTGCGAAAGGAACCAATAAAAAATAATTAAAATTGAAAGAGTTATTAATTTTCTAATTAATTAATAAAACATGAAAATATTGGAAAAAATGGCAAAATGTGAAAAAAAACACAAAATGGCATTGGTGGGGTTTGAACCCAAGACCTCAAGGCTACAAGGCGCGCGCCTTACCACTGGGGTGGTGATACATCCATTGTTTGAAACAAAACAACAAATATACAAGGTATGACTTGGTTTTAGGCTTGGCCCAAGGCAAGTTTTGGCAAGTTTTGGCTCAGAAACGTGAAGGTCATAACTTTCTCAATTCTTAATGGTTTGAGACAAAATTTATATGCATCTGGACCAGAATTTCATAAGGAATCCAATGGTGGTGGTAGTTTTTTTCAGATCACACTCCCTCCTCAAAACCCGATAGTGGTTTTGAAAATGACCTATAAATGCATTTTCTATGCTACAACTTGGTACAAGCATGGATTACATGGTGAATTAGCTCAAACACAACATATACAACATGTATGAGATGTTTATGATCAATGGACTTCAAAGCATTGCATGATTCAAAGATTCCAAGTTGTGAGGCTTACCTCTTTTTTGAGATTTTGGAGCTTTTGTGCAATCTGTTAAACCTCTTGTTCCAGAAATGATTTGATGCTTTAGACACACTCAAATGATCCCTTAGAAGCTTTTAGGATGATTGGAATTGACTGGTACCTGCAAAAACACAAACAGTCCATTTCTTGCAAAAGGGGTTAAAAGTGACCAAAATAGCAACTCTCTCAAATGGTGTTCCAGATGAGGGGAACCATTTGGGACAGTTCAAGGATGATATTTGGAGTGTGTTTGAGATTTTATCTGGTTTGGAAAGTGACTGAATCAAGATATGGCTTGAAAAATGCAAAAAAAAAGTCTATTTTGAGGTTTTGAGAGGCGACTTTGTGATTTTATGATTACAGGTCACTTGTGATAGTTTGCACAGCTTACATATGATATATATGAGGTGTGTGTGTGATTGATTGTGATGAAAAAGCTCTCAATCTCAAAAACTCAAAGTTGCCTTGCTAAAGAAGGCATTTTTGCCAAGAGAAAGAGGTTTTGAGGAAAGCATCTGTTTCATGGCTTTGGTGTACTCAAACTGATCACAATTCAGCTCTATTTAAAGTAGAGCAAGTTTGTTTTGGGATCCACAGTGAATGGCAACTGCAGCAGGTGTTTGTTCAATGTTGGCCAATGGAAATCCAAGTCTCCTCTAGCCATTGACTAGAGGTTAGGGCACAGGGCTGTGGTTCCCTTGGTCTTGGATAAGTCTTGACTGAATTCAGTTGAGAATGGCTCAGTCCATGCCACCTTGATGCTTCCATTGAATGCTCCAATCCAAAATTGGAGTCTTGTCCCTATTTTGGCCATTCTAGGTTCAACATGCTATTTCTTGTTCCAAACACTTTGGAGGCTTGGCTCAGTGATTGTCCCCTTTAGATTCAATCCTCAGAGGTGTCCAAGTGGATAGGAGCATTTGGATTTGGCTGATTTTGGTAAATCGAGCAAAAATGCAAATTCTGCCTTGCCTTGGCAGATTTCAGCAAGGCAACTTTCCAATGTCATATCTCATGGCTCAAATTGAATTTGGTAATGTTCTTGGCCATTTTGGAAAGCCCTTGCATGCTACAACAACTGTTTGAACACGTTTGGTTTTGATCTCTTTTGAATCCAAGTGAAAAATCCCCCTACATTTGGCAAAAAGTAGGGTAAAATCTGACTTAGTGAAATTTTCACTAAGTGTTGGAACAAAGTGACTTTTCTTGATTTTGATCACTCCATAACTCAAAATCCCCAATGAATTGGAATTAGGTCTAGTTGAAGTTTTTATAGAGGGCAATGAGATCTACAAATCAAACCTTGGATGGGAGAAAATGGCTTTGTGGTTTAGGAGTTATGACCCTCCAAAGTTGGTACCCTAGCCACTTTATTTTTAACTTAGAAAATTTTCTAAGTTTTTTATGGTTACCCCTTTTACAAGTTACCCAACTTTTCTTGATTTTTCTTGATGAATGATGATTCAAATCATACATTAACATCATTTTAGGGTTAAAAATCCATTTTGGTGAAAAATCTCAAAAAGTCAAAGTTGACTTTTGTGCACAGTTGACTTTTTATCAGATGAATTCCAAACTGTGCAATTCTTCAGGAAATCATGTCCTTGACCTAAATCAAACTTGATGGACATGTTCCATGGGTGTCATAGGGTATATTGATGCATGTCATAGGGCTTGGGAGCATGTCCTGGTCAAAAGTCAAAGTTACAGTTGACTTTTTCCTTAAAACCCTAACTGTGGTGCAGATGAAATTGAGACTTGTTGCTCAAGCTTCTTGGATTAATCCATTGTTCCAAATGGATCAATATAGTTCATTAGAGACCCTCAAACCCTCTCTTGAGGTCTTGGCTCATGGTTTGTCCCAAAAGACAACTTAGGGGTGAATTAGGTCAAGAAACCCTAATTCCTGATTTTTGATGAATGCATCCCCTGAGGCAAAATTGACTTGATGATTGGGTCCATGAGGTTCCATGGAGTATATTAGGTTATGTTTTGGATCATTGGCTTGTGCCCAGATAAAAAGTTTCATTTGGAGGCCCTGGTCGACCAAAACCCTAATTTGGTGACACTGTCGATCTTGAGACTTGATCCACCTAGAAGGGAGCAACCTTGTGCTTAATCCTTGAAGTGGGAGTCCTCTTGATCCATTGTGGATGTTAGACAAGTTGAAGATCATGTCATTCCTTGATTGATCCTTTGTTTAAGAACTCTGAGAGGGCTTGAAACCCTAATTCTTGATGGTAGTGACTATTCACCCATCTTTGGGGAGACTAAGGGTGTGTTTGTTTCATGGATTTAAAATTTATTCCCAGGAATGTGTGAGGTTGGAAATCGTATTCCCACGTTTGTTTCAAGTTTTATCAAATTATACCCGGGTATCTTTTATTCCTGGGAATATAATTTACTCATTACTTTGATATTTTTTATTCCCATGTAAAAGGGTGGGAATATTACATTCCCATGGGAATAAAAGATAACCACCCATAACCTCCCACTCAAAATTAATTTAACTCTTTTATATATTTTTTTTAAAAATAAATTAAATATATTTTATAAATATTCCAAGAAACTTCAATTACTTACCAAACACATAGACAGAAATAAAATTCCTGGTATTCTTGTTCCAAGGAATAATATTCCCAGGATTATAAATTTAATCCTTTAAACAAACACACCCTAAAGGTTCATCCATATTGTGATGATGATTTGCACAATGATGGGAAATCTAAGTGGTCAAAATTTGGGGTATGACATGACCTTTCCGTCCTTTTTTGGAACGGGTACGATATTGGCTAACCATTGAGGATATTCTGATGTAGCGAGGAAACCCACGTCAATCTATTTCTACACCTCCTCTTTGATTTTGATGGCCATGTCCGGGTGAGTGCATCTCAACCTTTGCTTTACTGGCGGACATTCCGATCTCAACGGTAAATGATGTTCCACGATGCTGGTATCCAACCCTGGCATATCCTGATAGGACCAAGCGAATACATCGGGGAATTCTTTGAGAAGCTTTATCAAACTCTCTTTGGCAGTTGGACTGAGAAGTGTCCCAATCCTGGTTTCTTTTCTCTCTTTTTCTGAACCCAAGTTTACCGTTTCCAACGGTTCTTTGTGAGGTTCAATGGACCTTTCCTCCTGTCTGAGTAGTCGGGAGATCTCTTCTGGAATTTTGTTGTCAACTTCTTCTTTAACCCCAAATATCGGGAACCCAAAGTCGGGAGAAGGCATCGGATCGTATGTTTCAACTGGGTTTAAAACAAGCAATCTGCATGACGTGATGATTCGTGTTTAGAAGAGATAGAGAGAATGTAAGAGTGTGTGCAGTGTAATTATTTTACTAGTTGTTTTTTATTTGAATTGTTTTTTAGGATTACCATTTTCTGAAAAACGAAAAGAGAAAACAACAATTAATGCGGAAATTACAGAACGATGTTTTTTATTTATGAACAAGTCGATCCTTGAAACTACATCCCTATAAAACAAAACTCTGTCTCTTTGGGCGAAGCGAAGAGGGAAATTTACCGAAAGCGAGCCCTATCAAAACATCTGTTTCACCTGGGCAGGGTGAAAGGTTAAAGATGGCAATTACTTTGACTGATGAACGATCTTTGGAACCTCGACGGCAACCCATTGGCGGAGAACTCCTCGGCGAATCACAAAGTCTGGCACCTTCCTTGATTTGTCTTCAGAAATAACATTGATTTCTGGTAGAGCGTGATCATTGGAATCTATCTCCCAGGCAGAGTTGTCGTAGGAGGATTCCTCTGTTACATTTTGCATAGCATTTATGCTCTCAGCTGTATCTCCCCATCTAGTTGGCTGGATATCTTCGAGTCTGATACGAGAGCTTTCGGGAGCGGTGTACTTGACCATATAGTTGTATTTTCCACTTGGTTGTCCCAAGGTGTCCCACACTTCTTTCAAATTGGAGGAGTCATCCCTCTCGATGACGTTGACCTCAGGAAAATCATAGTTGATGAATTCAAGTCCTGCAAACGTTGCAAATTCATCGTCATGTTGAGTAGTTTCTGAATGACCTGAGTGTTGATCCCATGACATGGTGGGGACACAGGCATTCTGTTCAATGATGCTCAACTGATTTTCATTGTTCGGCTGACTCTCTTGCCCCAAATCTCCTGGATAAGGTTGCCACATTGGCAGACCACCCATTGGGCCATAGTAGGTGTAGTCAAAGTTGTCTTTCATCAGAGTGTCTTCCTCTAATGAATTTGGCGGAGCACGGCATCCTTCCAGATCACAACCTCCGTATATCATTTCGACATCTGATCGTGGTATAAATCTCGGACTCTGTGCGGGATAGCAAAATGGCATAGGCACCTCTTCCTGAGACATATAACCGTCCTCATTAAGATAGGACTTCCATTCTTCATTTGGTCAGAGGGATCTTCCTCATTGATAGCATGTACTGCTTGAGACACTGGGTGAAGAAAACCTCCACTGTGAAAGAAGTTCTGAATGGGACAAAGACTTTCATCGCTGGCAGCTGTCTGGGTACAGGTTGCAGAAAAACCAAGACCCTTCTTAGTTCTATTGTCACTAGGAATGACAAGCTGTCCCCATCCGGTTGTATCGGTACTCTCAACCGCTTTAATAGCATCTTTGTATGAGGAAATTGAGGTTCCTCCTTGGAACTGATTGTTCTTGCCCACCGACAGTGCTTAGAACTGCGTCCCAATAACCTCCTCGGGCTCTACACTAGCAGATGATGACAAGTTACTCACAAGCAAGGCCTGTTCTCCACAGACTGTGACAAGTTGATCGTTCTGAACGAACTTTAGCTTTTGGTGGAAGGTTGAAGTAACCGCTCCAGCCTGATGTATTCAAGGTCTTCCTAATAAACAACTGTATGTTGCCCGGATGTCCATGACCTGGAAAGTGACTTGGAAAGTGTGAGGACCGATAGTTATGGGAAGATCCACTTCGCAGATAACTGTTTTTCTGGATCCGTCGAACGCTTTGACGACGACCTCGCTGATTCTCATCGGAGGGCCTTTGAATGATAATTGCATCAAAGTGGACTTCGGCATAACATTCAGGGTTGAACCTGTGTCTACCAGTACGCTGGCTAAAGCATCGTCCTGGCAGTTAATTGTAATGTTGAGCGCCATGTTATGAAGGCGACCCTCTTCAGGTAATTCCTCATCACTAAATCCCAAATTGTTGCAGGAAGTGATGTTAGAGACAATACTATCGAACTGTCTAATTGTTACATCCTGTTCCACAGAGGCTTGCTCCAAGACTTTCTGTAGAGCCTCCCTGTGGGCTTCTGAACTTAGTAACAGTGATAATACCGAGATCTTTGAAGGAGTCTGTAACAGCTGATCCACAATGTTATATTCACTCCTTTGGATGAGCTTCAGCATCTCATCATTATTTTTCGAAAGGTCGGGATTACTGGATTGACCGACTGATGGATCGAGAGCTTCTGTCTGAAGTTCCTTTTCTTTGTTAGGTTCTCCAACTCCTCGGTTGAAGATTCGACCACTCCGTGTTACACGACTGATGTCTGCAATATTCACGACGGAGGGTAATGGAATTTCCTTTCCATTTTCAATTGTCGTTGCACCGTATTTGTAAGGGATAGCCTTAGCTGATTCATACGATAGTGGTCCCGGTATATAGATGACTATGGGAACCTTCTGATTTTTCTGACCATCATAAGTAATCTTGATTCGTTACCGGTTGGGAACTTTAGATTCATCAAGTAGAGGGATGATGGCAAAAACATCCCTGGTCCTATGATGGCCAGAGATTGTGACAACATCCTCGACTTGATCGGCAAGGTAGTCCGGCGTCCAGTTGATGGGTCCAGAACCCAGATATGGATGAATCTCTCCACGCTCCACCTGGCCCTGAATAGCTGCTCTTACAAGGTAACACCCTTGGTTACTTTCCGAACAGACACTACAACGTTCATAATTGTGTGGTGGCACCTGGCCGCGCCCACTTTGAATACAATGTAACCTCACTAGGTTAGCTTCCATTGATCGGAAATCCTGACTCTGACGCCGGGTAGGATTCCTGTTACTGATACTAATCTGCTGAGTATCTCCATCCATATAGATTGGCATCCACCAATTATTTAACAAGTGCTGAAGTGCCTCCTAGACAAGGGTACAACCTCGATCGTTTTTGCAACCTGCTTTATAGCTTTGATAGTCGTGTGATATTAAGAATCCGAGTCGGACCTGCTCAGCATGTAACTCTACCAGGTTGGTATTCATCACTTGAATATCGAAGATCTGAACCATATTGATCTGATAAGGATTAATATCATGGTAGTCTTGGATCCATCCAAGATCCATCTGACGCTGGAGGGCCTCTTGTATGAAAGAGAATCCCCATTTGTTTACCGAGCAAGTCAGACAGGAACTGTAATCACGCCGTGGCAGATTATGATACTGGCTTTGCCTTGAGTGCATTGCCACCAAGTTGACATTCATTGCACAGATGTCGTGGTTCTGAATGACGTTGGAGTTCGCATAGACCATGTTAACTCCACGAACTCGGTGCTCATGGATCCATCCGAGATCTATCAATTCCTGTAGAGTTGCTTGCACCACAGAACATCCTTGATTGTTTTTAGAGCAGACATCACATTGATGATAATTATGAGGTGGCACATGGCCATATCCACTCTGTCTACAATGTATCTTGACCAAATTGGTTTTTAACAAGAGTACATCGTGAATTTGATAAACGTTGTTAGACTCTCCCTCTATCAAATTGACTGCAGCTTTCTCATGTTGAGGCAGCGGGTTTGTGAGAACATTAGGATTTGTATCCTTGAAAGATAAGAGCCCGCTCCTAACAAGTTTTTGCATGTCGGACTTGAAATTGAGACAAGTTTCAATGTTATGCCCTGGTCCTCCTTGATGATAAGGGCATGTTTGATCCACCTTAAACCAAAAAGGCGGATTTTTCGGTACTGTAAGAGGAGACTTAGTCTGGATGTGCCCCTTAGCCAGTAGTAACGGAAATAGTTCTACGTACAACATGGGTATGGGATCAAACCCTGATGGTCGTGTTGTACGGTTGTTGTTATATGGAGGACGAGCCTACTGAAGAGGCTGTTGTGTCCTTTGCTGATTAGGTTGGCTCTGCGCAACCTGAGGTTGATACGTAGGAATAGGCGTAGGGCCGATAGCAGGAGTTACAGCTGCTACTGGTTGATAACGTCGCCTTTGCTTTCTGAGAGAGATATTCCCAATATCCTGCTTTTTTTTCTTAGGGAGAGCACTACCGTATCGTTTTGTACTGCTTGATGGTCCAGCGTCTTTTGCCAAACGTCTTTCTCGGACGACTTCCTCAAGACGAACTCCCATGCCCACCATCTCGGTGAAGTCACTGGGCGTACTGGCAACCATTCTGTCATAGTAAAATAAGCTTAAGGTCTTTAATAAGATCTTTGTCATCTCTTTTTCCTCAAGAGGTGGACAAATCTGAGCGGCAATTTCGCGCCATCTCTTAGCGTACTCCTTAAAGGTTTCCTTGTCCTTTTGCGACATTGATCTGAGTTGATCTCTGTCGAGTTCCATGTCCAAATTGTATTTGTATTGTTGGACGAAGGCAGTACCAAGATCTCTGAATGTACTGATCGTAGCACGGTTTAAAACCATGTACCATTTGAGTGCAGCACCGGTTAAACTATCCTGAAAGTAGTGAATCAGTAGGTCCTGATTCTCCGTCTGAGTTGACATTCGCCGAGCGTACATCACCAGATGGCTCTGAGGGAAAGAGTTACCCTTGTATTTTTCAAAGTCGGGCACTTGAAATTTGTGCGAAACTTTCACATTGGGGACAAAACTAAGGTCTGTGGCATCCTTTCCAAATAAATCCTGACCGCGGATGGCTTGCAGTTCCTTCTGCATTTCCAAGAACTGTTCCTAGAATTCATCCATTCGGTCAAACATAGTTCCCTTTTTATCAGAAGGGATCGGTGGAATCTGTCCTTCCGGGACAGTGTGCACCACAGGGGGTGGTACCGTGACTACGGCAGTAAATCTTGGTGTTTCTCGAAGTTTGTAACCTTCAGGAGTCTTCAGTATGCCCCTGGCATCTTCGCTTTCCCGAAGTTTGTAACCTTCAGGCCCAGCGGCTTCTGTTGAGATTCCCTGATCTTCAGTGATCGGCGGAACATATCCTTCCGGGATATAGTTAACAGGCGTGCCCCAGGGACGATCTTTCGGCATTTGATACCTAGGATCATACTTATCCACTATGGGCGTTGAGGTGATCTCTGAGATCACATTCCTTTGTATCTGAGCTTCTGCCATGGCTTGCATGTCGTTACGAAGCTTTCTCATATCCTATCCATAGCGTCGATCTCTTCTTTCAACTCTCTGTTTTCTTCCTCAAGTTCATCCATCTTTTTCTGACGATTGGCCCGAGTATTATACGAATGAGACAGTTTGACTCTAGAATCGAGACACAAACGTGAGATTCGTAGGTAAGAAGAATACGCGATGTGAGAATGATGAATGCAATGATTATATTAATTGTTTTTTGGTTTAATCAAAATAAACTTCGACAATTAGATTGAAAATATCAAACAGTGGGGAAACCCCGTTTTATTGTATTCAAAGGATTGCGGAAATGGAAATACGGTAGATTACAAAGTGCAGAAACAGAAACCTAAGCCAATGGGTCCCGAGTTCTCTCTGAAGAGAAATCGGGTGTTGACTCTGGTATCTTCCTTTTCTTTGACCGGGGCTCTTGAGCCGTTGTCGGGTTGTCATTCCTCTTCCAGGTGAAAGGAGCGAGCAAAATCCTTTGGTCATCTTGATTCTCTATAGCATGTTGCTCTAAAATTTAAATCAGGGCGTCCTTCTCTTTCAGTAATTGCTGTATTTTGATGCACTCTATGTTGAGGGTGCGGTACTTGTTCTTCCAAGACCTTCTCTCCTTTTGAACTTTGTTGAGAGTAACCTGAAGCTTTTCTGTCTCAGTCATGAAGTACATGACAGACTCTCTCGGCGGAAGAATTCCATAACGAGGATAAGGCATCTTTAGCTTGAGAGCTCTAGTTTGTACCCAGTGGAGATAAGGTTCCACCGAGACACAGTCCGGTTTTCCTAGAGACTCCCGTACTTTCTTATGAACATGCTTCCAAGCGTGCACAATTTCCATCTTTAGTGCTCTGTCATTTTCTCCTTACTTGAAGAAAAGACCTTCTAGATGAACACCCCGTGGGACGTGTCTCATCGGGTATCCAAATTGATGACGAACGAGAACTGGATGGTAATTGATTCCTCCCTTAATTCCTATAAGGGGTACGTTGGGGAAGTTTCCACAACGGTCAATGATCCTAATTCCATCATAAATCCTATTACACCAATCTATGTCAGAGTTGGTGAGAGACATGACCTTCTGCGACCAGCGCAAGGCACTCTTGTGATCCCAAAAAGCAGCAGACTTAGGCAAATGAGAGATAAACCATTTGTAAAGCAGAGGTACACAACATGTGATCTCCCCTCCACTGTACAAATTCCCTAAGTGTACAGAATGATACGCATCTGCGAGCAAAGTCGGCACAGCGTTTCCAATGAGAAAAACCTTAATAGCGTTGATATCGACGAAGTTATTAATGTTGGGCAGCAAAAATAATCTGTAGGTGAGTAAAACAAAGATGCTTTCAAAAGCAGTCCCATTCCCTATACTGGCAAAATACAGGGCCTTCTTTGTCAAGAATTGGGCTGGCAAACCTTAGATGCCACCCTTAGTGGTTATGTGAGTCCTGACCTCAGACTCGTCCAAATGAATTGCTCTTGCAATGGTCTGATTCTTTGGAATTTCTTCCAGTCTAGAAAATGGAGCCTGATCTGTAATGTGTAAATCGATCAGATGAGAATACTTCTCCAGCATTGGTGCGAGCTGGTAATCCGGGAATGTAAAGCAGTGATAAACCGGATCGTAGAATTGAACAAGCGCGTCCATGATTCCCTCAATCACATAGACTCTTAACAGTGGTAGCAAACCTCTGTGCTTGGCTCTGAAAGCCTCTTGGTTTGTGATCATCCTCGCCAAACCTCTTAAATCCTCTAGCTTTGGAACCTTGAAGGTATACCTATGAGTTCTCCTTCTACCGAAATCCATTAGCACAATCCTTTTCTCAGATATTTGCAATCACAGTCTTAGTTTAATTTGAAAAACAGAGAGACTAGAAGAGAAGAATTTTTTGAATGTTTTAATGTTTTTTAGATGAATGCATGAATGCAGCACACAAAAACATAGAAAAAAACATGGGGTCAAAGGGTCGTTGTCATGAAGTCAAGGCTCTACCCATCCCCAAAGGTTTATACTAGGGTGATTTTTGTACCTGTACTCATTATCATCAGCTCCTCCTAGGAAAGCAAAACAACAAGCGGATCGCCAGCGAGTTGTAGAGAAATCTTAGAGTAAGTTCCATTCACCGAGAATAGATCACCAGCCTCAAATGAGGGTAGTATCGCGTGACAACTATTTCCGATAGCTTCTGCACTACAAAAGGGTTGGCTCCTCAGCTTCTCAGACATCACAATCGGCCCATTGCCTATGAGAGGGAATGGGTTGCATTGGTCAGCCTCCACTGAGGTTGATGGTCGACCTCGTCGCCATCACTTATCTTAAGTGTATACTCAATCTTTCCACATGTGGCATCACACGCATTCCCATTAGCAGAAAAATAAACACGTATAGCAATTAGGAAAAGCAATATATATATTTGTCCTAATCATCCTAGACCTTTAAAGCTATGAATCCTAAGTTCCTGACAGAAAATGGGTTCCCCGGCGGAAGCCCCAATCTGTGGTTTCATACAAGAAGGTTAGAAGAGCCCCTACGGTGGGCACCGCTTTTAAGGTTTCCACCTGATAGATGGGAAGAGAACAAGATCTTGCTACAAAGGTGAGATAGATCCTAATGACATGTCCTCAGCAGAGTCACCATTTGTCCCCAGTGAAGTCGCCATTTTCTGTAGCGAGCGATTTTGGACGCGGTTGCGAAGCGCTATCGCTCTTTGGTGTCTACAGCTCGATTCATTTTTTATCCTATTAAAGCTAATGAAGGAAGGGAAATAGATGTCTCAAATTAACCCTGCTTGCAAACTGAGGTTAAACAGCGGTCTGTTAGGTTACAGATGCTACAAAGATTCGGGGTCTCTATCGGGTGTATTTTTTTAAAAGTGGTGGGAGGTTTAGATGTTAGGACAGATGCTTCTTGATAGACATGTGAGAGTATGGAATTTTTGGGTTTTTGTTTAGTGTGCTCGCTAAGATTTTTCTTTCAATCTTATGCCTACGTATTCCCGTTTACCGAAACAAGGAAATCATAGCGTTCGTAGTTCCTCCTATTCTATGGGAGGAAATGGTTGTTTTGGTGTCTTGTTCAAAGCCCAAGACGTGAAGCGAAAAGGTGGTTTATATCTTGTTCAAAGCCCAAGATGTAAAGCTGAAAGGTCTATTTGTATCTTGTTCAAAGCCCAAGATATGAAGCTAAAAGGGTGTTGACTTTAGAGAGAATTTGTCATCTCTAAAGAGGGGGTTGTAGGTCACAACTGTTTATAAAGGAGAATTACTTTAACCGGGATATGTGAATCCGGCAATGCCATAATTTCCTTTATAGGGGATTTTAACCTGAAGGAGAAGACTTTAACTCAGTGTAGAGCAATGCTATCTTTCCTTAGGAATTTCTCATGCTAAAAGAGGGACAGTGGCATGGATGTAGATGATCCGGAGGCTTGCCGCTTACAGCGATTAGATGAAGGGGAAGGAGTTGTTGATGTTTTTGTACTGTGAACGAGGCACAGCTTTTGAGGAAAAATGGTTGATTGGATCAACCAGTGGTTTTCTTATACAAAGCCTAAGAGGAGGCTAATATGTATCTCGTATAAAGCCCGAGAGAGAGGCTAAAAGGTTTTTGACTCAACGAGGGAATCTTTTTGGTATCTCGTATAAAACCCGAGATGGAGACTATTTGACTCAACAAGAGAGTTTTTGTATCTCGTACGAAGCCCGAGATGGAGGCTGAAAGGTTTGACTCAACAAGAGAGTCCTCTATGGTATCTCGTACGAAGCCCGAGATGGAGGCTAAAATTTGTTCGGCTCAATAAAAACCTTTTTGTATCTCGTATAAAGCCTGAGATGGAGGCGAAAGGGGTGATTGACTCAACGAGGAAGTCTCTTATGTGTCTCGTACAAAGCCCGAGAGAGAGGTTAAATGTTGTTTGACTCTGCTGGGGAGAATCATTGTACAAAGCCCAAGAGAAGGCTAACTTCAATGGAGAAGGATCATTATACAAAGCCTAAGAGGAGGTTATGGCGACTGTTCAGTTAAGTGACAGGTCCAGTATACTGATTTTTAAAGAGAAAATCAGTTCTTATATGAGAAATGTTGTACTCAAGGATTTGATTTGAGGATTCGGGTTATTCCTGTTCTTTAAGGAAGTGGGAAATCCGAAGGGCATTGAGACTGTCTGAGTCTACGGGTTTTCTTCCTATTTAACGAAGGGGTCACTTGAGAATGTCTTTGAGACTCAAGGATATTAGACTGTCCGTGTCCAGAGTTTCATCTTTTGTACTATGCTTTGAGAAATAGTAGTAGACTCTTTGAAATGACTGTTCTATGCAGATGACTAAGTTCTGTTCCTATACCTCTAGGAGGTCGTCGGGACAATTTGTACGAAGCCCAAGAGGAGGCTGGAAACTTTTAAAAAGCCGACGGGTCCTTGTACGAAGCCCAAGAGGAGGCTATCATTCCCGGAGGAAGAGATCATTATACGAAGCCTAAGAGGAGGCTGTGAATACTTCTAAGAAGCTGACGGGTCCTTGTACAACGCCCAAGAGGAGGCGGGGATGCTTTTAAGAAGCCTGCGGGTCCTTGAACAATGCCCAAGAGGAGGCCGATGCTTTTAAGAAGCCGATGGGTCCCCAAACCCCGAGAAATTCAAGACAGGCTATTCACGAGGAATAGAACAAGCCAGGAAAGTTTTAGAATTTGGAAGAAACTCAAGAGATGCCATTCACGGAGAAAAGATCATCTCTGGGGAATAGAGTTTCTTGACAAGTGCTTTTAAGAAGCCTGTGGGTTCCCAAACCCCGAGAAATTCAAGACATGCCATTCACCGATAATAGATCAAGCCAGGAAAGTTTGAGAATTTGGAAGAAACTCAAGAGATGCCATTCACGGAGAAAAGATTATCTCTGGGGAGTAGAGTTTCTTTGACAACTTCTACGAGTGACAGTCTATAAAAGGGTTCACCGAGAATGTTGCCTTTCATATCTCTATATTGTTTAGCCCCAATAGGAGGGAAGACTGTGTCTGGTAATCCTATGGGGATCTAGTTTTGACTATTTAAGAGTGATCAACGGGCTTAATGCTAGACGTAGTTGTCGGGGAAACTCTAAATATCTATACTATTATTACACAGTTGATATGAGTTTATGAAAGAAGACTTACAGCGAAACAGCCCCACAATACAGTTATATGTATATGAAAGCGGTAAATGAAAGCATATAAACACTTACTCGGTTGTAGAGCTTCCATGTTGTTTGGTTAGTTGTTCAACAAAGAAAGATTGAAAACAACAGTATATTCAAAATCAAAGGAGAAAGTGCTTTGAAAAAGAAAGATTTGGGGCTTACAGCTCAAGGAGAGGCCCAAGGTTTTATCAGTGAGCGCACTGTTTGAATTTGTACAGAGGGACTTATACAAGTGACTGAGGCCCAAAATGTTTTCTGTACAAAGAGATTTGGGTCTTACACTCTCTCAAGAGGCCCAAAAGGTTTAAAGAAAAAAAGTGGGGCTTATAACACAAGGGTAGGCCCAAATGATTTTTCCGTTTAAAATGGCGATCGCGCCGAGGTTCTCTTTTAACGCAAAGGGGATTATACAATATCTGAGGCCCAAAATGTTTTGGTTAAAAGGGGATTTGATCTTACACTCAATTAGAGGCCCAAAGTGTTTTAAAGAAAAGAAATGGGTCTTACTACTCGAGGGTAGGCCCAGAAAGTTTGTTTTTCAACGGATGATGACCGCGTCGAACTTTTTGACTGTATCGGGACTTATACAATATACTGAGGCCCAAAAATGATTTGGTCAAAAAAGGATTGGGTCTTACACTCTATTAGAGGCCCAAAAGGTTTAAAGAAAAAGAGTGGGGCTTATAACACGAGGGTAGGCCCAAATGATTTTTCCGTTTAAAATGGCGATCGCGCCGAGGTTCTCTTTTAACGCAAAGGGGCTTATACAATATCTGAGGCCCAAAATGTTTTTGTTAAAAGGGGATTGGGTCTTACACTCTATTAGAGGCCCAAAAGTTTTGAATGGGTCTTATAGCTCAAGGAGAGGCCCAGGGTTTGTTTTTCAACAGATGATGATCGCGTCGAACTTTTTGAAATACAACGGGACTTATACCATAAGTGAGGCCCAAAATGGTTGTATTTACAAAGGATTGGGTCTTACACTCTATTAGAGGCCCAAATGAGTTTAAAGAAAAGAAATGGGTCTTACTACTCGAGGGTAGGCCCAAGGTTTTTTTTTAAAAGACGACAATCGCGCCGTTTGTTTTTGACGGTATCGGGACTTATACAATGCACTGAGGCCCAAAAATGATTTGGTCAAAAAAAGGATTGGGTCTTACACTCTATTAGAGGCCCAAAGTGTTTTGAAAATGATTTATGAGGGTTGAATTAATCCAAAAACCCTAATTTATTTTCAAAAATGTATTTAATTGAATAAAAATTCAATTAAAATGATCAAAATTGTTTAACATATGGAAAACAAATTGTGATCTTGGATTAATGCTTCAAAAATTAATTATTGACCTACAAAATAATTAGAAGGCATTAAAAGTTGCAAAATCAAGGTGGAAAAAATATTTTAAGTGTTAAAAACAATTAAAACATTAATTCTTTGCAAAAATATCAATTATACAAAATAAATAATATTTTTGGGATTTTTTGGGAAAATCAAATATTTTAACATTTTTGTGAATTATTAAAAAAAGAATCAACTCAAAATCATTAAAACTCATAGAGAAATTAATTTTTGAATCAATTAAATAAAATCACAAAATTCAAATATTCAAATATTCAAAAAATGGCGCCAAGAACACCCCAAGAACACGCGCGTGTTCTGGGTTTGCCCAGATTTGCATTTTCTCTCCAATCTCATTGAATACTTAATCATATCATGCAATCCACATACCAATCAACTCGTTTCAACCTCACGATCATGTCTATGGTATTTAATTTCATTTAAATTAAACATATAACAAGAAATCATGAAAAATCCTCAAGAACCCTAATTTCTGCATGAAGGCTAGGATTTTTGATACACGATTCAAACAATGCAATTAATTGAGGGGAAACATTCCATGCATGATTATGAACATATGGCCAAATTATTGTGCAACAAAAATTGCATGGATCATAGAGTTAGAAGAGCTCGTGCTTACCACTTGCAGCTGGTGATCGTGATTTGTGTTGGAGGTGTTACAGCTAGGTTCCAATGATCTGGATAGCTTCCCTAGGTGCCATGGAGTGTGTATGAATGCTTGGAATGGATTGAAATGATCTGGAACTTGAGATGGTACCCCAACTGCAAATCTGTCAAGAACTTGAGCAATTGGCTGGTGATTTTGTGAAATCTGAGTTCTAGATGTTATGTGAGTGTTTGGATCACTTCTATATGATGTATATGAGGTGTGTGTGTGTGTGATTGGTTATTTTGGAAAAGCTCTCAAACTCAAAACCCGATAGTGACTTGCTTTGGAAGGCAAAATTGGAGTGAAAGAAGAGATTTTGAGGAAAGCATCTGTTTGATGGCTTTGGTGTACTCAAACTGATCACAATTGAGCTCTATTTATAGTAGAGCAAGTTTGTTTTGCAAGGAATAGTGAATGGAAAGTGCTGAGTAGGTTTGGCCAATGTTGGCAAATGAAAATCCAAGTCTCCTCTAGCCATTGACTAGAGGTTAGGGCACAGGCTGCTGGTTCCCTTGGTCTTGGATAAGTCTTGACTGAATTCAGTTGAGAATGGCTCAGTCCATGCCACCTTGATGCTTCCATTGAATGCTCCAATCTAAAATTGGAGCCTTGTCCCTATTTTGGTAATTCTAGGTTCCACATGCTATTTATTGTTCCAAAGACTTTGGAGGCTTGGCTCAGTGATTGTCCCCTTTAGATTCAATACTCAGAGGTGTCCAAGTGGATAGGAGCATTTGAATTTGGCTGATTTTGGCAAATCGACCAAAAGTGTAAAAATCTGCCTTGCCTTGGCAGATTTCAACAAGGCAACTTGCCAATGTCATATCTCATGACTCAAATTGAATTTGGTAATGTTCTTGGCCATTTTGGAAAGCCCTTACATGATACAACAACTGTTTGAACATGTTTGGTTTTGATCTCTTTTGAATCCAAGTGAAAAATCCCCCTACATTTGGCAAAAAGTAAGGTAAAATCTGACTTAGTGAAATTTTCACTAAGTGTTGGAACAAAGTGACTTTTCTTGATTTTGATCACTCCATAACTCAAAATCCATGAGGAATTTGGACATAGGTCAGTATGAAGCTTTTGTAGAGGGCAATGAGATCTACAAATCAAGCTTTGAATGGGGAACAATGGCCTTGTGGTTTAGGAGTTATGATCCTCCAAAGTTGGCACATTAGTGTCACTTTTTCCATAACTTAGAAATTTTTCTAAGTTTTTATGGTTACCCCTTTTACAAGTTATCCCACTTTCTTTGATTTTTCTTGATGAATGATGATTCAAATCATACATTAACATCATTTTAGGGTTAAAAATCCATTTTGGTGAAAAATCTCAAAAAGTCAAAGTTGACTTTTGTGCACAGTTGACTTTTTATCAGATGAATTCCAAACTGTGCAATTCTTCATGAAATCATGTCCTTGACCTAAATCAAACTTGATGGACATGTTCCATGGGTGTCATAGGGTATATTGATTCATGTCCTAGGGCTTGGGAGCATGTCCAGGTCAAAAGTCAAAGTTACAGTTGACTTTTCCCG
The DNA here is from genome assembly GCA_022829125.1 of Lathyrus tuberosus. Classification (NCBI taxonomy): domain Eukaryota; kingdom Viridiplantae; phylum Streptophyta; class Magnoliopsida; order Fabales; family Fabaceae; genus Lathyrus; species Lathyrus tuberosus. The sequence goes on along the minus strand of JALAZF010000289.1, from coordinate 3,361,600 downwards.
CGAAACCCTAATTGTGGTGCAGATGAAATTGACACTTGATGCTCAAGCTTCTTGGATTAATCCATTGTTGCAAATGGATCAATATGGTATATTGGAGACCCTCAAATCATGTCTTGAGGTCTTGGCTCATGATTTGCCCTAAAAGTCAACTTAGGGGTGAATTAGGTCAAGAAACCCTAATTCCTGATTTTTTATTAATGCATCCTCTGAGGCAAAATTGACTTGATGATTGGGTCCATGAGGTCCCATGGAGTATATTAGGTTATGTTTTGGATCATTGGCTTGTGCCCAGATGAAAAATTTCCATCTGGAGGCCCTGGTCGACCAAAACCCTAATTTGGTGACACTGTCGATCTTGAGACTTGATCCACCTAGAAAGGAGCAGCCTTGTGCTTAATCCTTGGAGTGGGAGTACTTTTGATCCATTGTGGATGTTTGAGAGGTTAGACAAGTTGAAGATCATGGCATTCCTTGATTGATCCTTTTCCTAAAGCTCTGAGAGGGCTTGAAACCCTAAGTCTGATTGTAGTGGATGCTCACCCATCTTTGGGGAGACTGATGAAGTATGATGGTACATCCATATTGTGATGATGAGTTTCACAATGATGGGAAATATTAGTGGTCAAAATTTGGGGTATGACACAAGTAATATACGCTCTTATAGGTTTACCTTGTTTCTTTTAACGACGATTCTTTTCCTTCCCCTTGTCCTTCTTCATCAATGGACAATCCAGCTTATAATGGTTGACTTTTCCACAATTATAGCAAGACCCTTTTGTTTTTCCACTCTTGTTTCCTTCATTCTTGGAAGACCTTATTTGTCTTCTAAAGTTGAAAAGATTCTTTTCCGAATGTTGAATAGAGTTTTTTTTATATAGCGATTGTATCGCCTCACAAACAGTCCCATATCCTCATTCGTATCTTCATCATCGTCATCACTCGATTCACTATCACTTAGCTCTTTTGCGCAGGACTTTGAGCTAGAATCCTTTAGAGCTATTGACTTCTTTTTTGCATCTTTGCTCTTTTCTTTCTTTTCCCTTTTCTCAAATTGGTCAAGACTAATGAGCACTTTCTCATGTTCCCCGAGCTTGCCAAATAAAGTTGTGATGTCCAAAGCCATGAGGTCATTTGCTTCCTTTATGGTCGTGACCTTTGGTTTCCACTTCCTAGTAAGACACCTCAAAATTTTATTAGTAGTAACGTCATTGGAAACCGGTCTACCAAATGAGTTTAGTCGATTGATTAAATGAGTAAATCTCTTTTGTATTTCCCCTTGCTTCATGTGAAAGAGATCAAACTCTTGTGTCAAAGTGTTAATTCAAGCTAGTTTGACGTCATTAGTTCCCTCGTGGGCAACTTGCAATATGTCCCACATAGCTTTAGCAGTCGTACAATCTGAAACTCTATAATACTCATCAACTACCAAAGAGGAGATTAGAATATTTCTAGCTTTCCAATCGTAGTTATACTTTTTCTCATTATCTTCGGTCCATTGTGCTTCTGGCTTAAGCACAACAACGTTATTCGCATTGGTCATGGTAATTTCTATAGGACCATCTTGTATAATGTTCCATACCTTTCTATCAATAAAATTGATATGCACGCGCATACAATCTTTCCAATAATTATAGTTCTCACCGTTAAAAATCAGTGCTCTATTGTAAGCCCCTTTTGGTTTTTGTTAGCCATTTTCTAAAAAGTTATATGAGAAGCACTAGATGAACCGGTGCTCTGATACCACTTGTTAGACGAAGACAATGATCTAGAAGGGGGGGTTAATATATCACTAATATTTAACTAGAGTCGTCGCTTAAAATGTTTGTTTTGAAAAATTATGCGGAAGCGTCCGAGGAACCAAGTCGTCTAAATGAACTGTTGTCGAAAAGATCAGATATGCTACAAGCCAAATGGAATAATCAGTCTAATGAGAAATCGAATCAATATTTTGAGGATTAATCAACACAAATGAAATCACTTTAGTTTGTGCAATTTCCAATGACTTATAACGTGTAAACTTAATTTGACAATGTCACAAACAGTTTGTGTGTGATAAATTCGTCGAACACTTGGTGTGCAAAATACCCCAAGTATTATTTCCTATGTAATTGTAGTGCATAATTTTTCTTATTACAATCAAAGTGACTGTAATGAGTTTTCAAAACAGATTTTCAGCACTACACGACAACATAAATTTATCGATCAATTGATTTTACACAAATGTGAACAATTCAAAATAAAGAGATAGAGAAAGAGAGAACAACACCAGATTTGTTTAGGTAGTTCCCCTTTCATCCTCACTTCGGGTACGTCTGCCCCCAATTGTAAAACTAGAATTGAGATATGTATTATCTTGTTGCAAAAGTTTATACAAGAGAAGCACTACTCACCACACACTCAAGCCTAATTGTTCATGTTGATACTATGCCTTATCTCCCCTTGATTCAAGTCGAATCAAGTACCTCGAATGTGTTGAACAAACCTCCGGTTACTGCTACTTATCTGAACAACCCCACCGGTCTTCAAACCTTTCGCTCGGCTAATTTCGATCACGCACCATTCGAACCCAAATCTTTCTTACACAATCCTCCAGTTACCGCTACTTGATTGAAGGAATACTCAAGATCTTGGAGTACAAAACCCTAACGATTTTATTCAAGAAAAACCCACCGAATACTCAACCCATACTAGATACACAGTCCTACGTTTAGATGTTATCACCTCAATGATGCAAAAGATCAACAAAAATTGTTATGTGTAATTATTGAGAAAATGCAAGAATGAGGATGAAGATGATAAGAAAAATTCAGTGTATATCTTTCACTTTTCTTGTTCTGTATTGAAATGATGAGACAAAATAAATATATATGATGCCTTGACCAACTAACAAACATAACAGCAATTTGAAGTAAGACAGATTAGAAAATTAGCACTAATTCAGCGAACAGTCAACCTAAGCATTAAGGGGGTCGACCTGAGCACACCCGAATGCAAGACTATGCAAAAAATTCAGCTGTGCATCGACTGGAACAGGGCCATGCGTCGACGCAAGCTTGCACAAAAAATACAAATACAAACACTTACAATATGAGTCGACCAAAGGGTCGATGCGAGCACACCCGAGAGCAAAAGATTGAAAATCAACTTTTATGAGTCGACCTAAGCAGGGATTTAAGTCGACTCAAACACCCCAAACTTCCAAAAATGATTTTTTGCTCATATTTTGGTCTACCTATGCCATGTTTGTGCAAACCCAATTTTCCTAATATGATCATATTCCCTCAAAACATATATGAGATGCTCTTATATGCATAGACGCGTGACTTTAGAATATTTGTGCATTTTAAAGCATGAATACAAGCTAAGACGCGATGATACCATCCAAATTACAAAGTACGAGCTAATACACGTTTTGACATCATTAAAATAAGGACTAAGCCAACTTGCACTCACACACCTGTAGTTGACATCAAAGCAACATTGGCCTGTTCCTCTTTAGAATCATCTTCTTCTGAATCTGAGTCGTCTCATGTAGCCATGAGCCCCTTCTTCCCTTTGGAGAATTTCTTCTTAGGCAATTTGTCCTATTTGAGCTTAGGACACTCATTCTTGTAGTGACCTGGCTCCTAGCACTCATAGCAAATAACTTCTATTCTAGAACCCTGCTTCTTCTGTCCAGACGTCGAGTCAGAATGACCAGCAGTCTTCCTTGCTCCATTGAACTTCCCTCGACCATTCTGCATATGTTTCCAGAGTCTGTTGAACCTTTTGGAAATCAGTGACAACTCATCATCATCATCATCTTTTGAGTCTTCATCAGAATCTTCTGATTCTTCCTTAGCTTGATAAGCCTTTGCTTTTTCAGGTTTGGACTTCAAGGAAACAGATTCACCTTGCTTCTGAGGTTCATCTCCTTCCATCTCTATCTCATGACTTATTAAAGAACTAACAAGTTCTTCAAGACTGATACTATTCAGATCTTTAGATAGCTTCAAGGCAGTTGCCATAGGTCTTCATTTCTTGGGGGGCTTCTGATGATCTTCTTAACATGGTCAGCAATTGAATATCCTTTGTTTAGAACCTTAAGTCCTGCAACCAGCATCTGAAACCTTGAGAACATAGTCTCAACGGTTTCATCATCCTCCATTCTGAATGCCTCATATTTTTGGATCAGGGCTAAAACCAATGTCTCCATTACTTGAGCGTTCCCTTCATGAGTCATTCTTAAGGAATCGAAGATGGACTTGGTAGTATCTCTGTTTGTTATCTTCTCATACTCAGTATAAGAGATAACATTAAGCAATATAGTTCTTGCCATATGATGATTCCTATAGCCCTTTTTTTGTTGATCAGTCATAACACTTCTAGCTACTTTGTTCTTGCCTTTTGATGATTCCAAAGATATACATTATAACCAAGAAAGAAGCTTTTGATTCTATATTTACAGTAGTCAAACTTGTCACCATTAAAGACTGATGGTTTAACATTATAGTGATCTTTCTCATTGTTAACAACATGAGCCGCAACATCCATTGTTTCTCACATAAATTGGATCGGTACTGAACACTGTGAAGTGTTGATAAAGCTTTTTATCACAATCAGAACCGGAGCTCTGATGCTAATTGAAGGTGTGAAAAACATAAGAAATGGGGGATTTGAATTGGGTTTTTAAAACAAAAGTTTTTACCAACTCAAAAACTCAACAATCAAAAGATTGAACAATGAGAGAGACACAAGGATTTTTATCCTGGTTTGCTTGAAACTCAAAGTTAATCTAGTCCACCCGCCAAGGTGATTTCGCCTTATACATAAGGACTTCATCCATTATAATCAACTGATTACAAGTGCACTAGAAACAACTGGTGACTAAAAAACCGCAAAATACACACAGTCAATGTCTTCTCAAGGATACTGACCTAATTGGTCCCTCAAGGAACTACAAAGAAAAAATTTGAATAAAAATTGTGTGTTTACAAATTGCTTCAACACAAGAAGATTTACACAAATGAAATACATAAAATACTCAAAGAAAGGTTTGCACAAAGTTGAAAGCTTTTCACGTAGAAACAGTCTTGTAATTTTTGGCAACTTTCTTCAAGTCTCCAAGTCCCATATATATAGCATCAAAAAATGTAGCTGTCCACTGACAGAATAGTGACAGTGTGACAAATAGTATCGTCCTTTCTCCCACAAAATCAGGTAGTGGTGGAACAATTTTGTTTTGTACTGTGTACTATTTTGATCACATATCCTTTATCCTTATCTTCAAATTCATTGCTTCTGATGAAAAGTTGATAAAGGATAATAAGAAGAGTCACATAACTTGAAATCAGAATCTTCAAAATTATCAATCAGAACCTTGATAACATCAGTATCTGACTTGAGATCTTCATAATCGTCAGAATCTTCAGCTAGAAACTTCAGAAGTTTGCCATTCTTCAGAAGTTTGATGATCAGAGTTATATTCAGAAGCAGAAATAAAGAGAACATTACAGCAGCAACATGACATCTTCTCAGAAGCTTCTTAGAAGTGAATCAGCGCAGAAGTGCATTTCAGAAGACATGGTTCAGAAATTGATGACGTTGCATGTTAATTTCTCAGAATCAAAACTGGTTGTTAAAACTACACAATAACAAACCATTAGGGTACCAAAATTGTTCTCACACAAATACTACCTTGTTATCATCAAAACTCAAAGGTATAGATGCATAACCAAATCTTGTTACAACAAGAACCTTTTTTTTGTATCCACTCAGTTTTGGTTAACGACTGCTATGAGGAAGAGATGAGTATCCAAAAGGGTCTCAAGCAAGGGAACAATATAACTCCTTTTCTGTTCCTTTTAATGGCGACGGATCTAAGTGCCTCTTTGAAGAGGGTGGTTTCAAATAGAGTGTTTATGGGGTTTAAGGTTGGTTGGGAAGGTTTAGAGGCGTCTCACCTCTAGTATGCCAATGACACTATTATTGTTAGGGTCTTGTCGTTGGATAATATTTTGACTATTAAGGCGATTCTTAGGATTTTTGAGCTTGGTTTTTTTGCCTTAATGTTAAATTCTCTTAGATTTGTGTCTTTAGGGTGTCATACTCCGATTTCGCCCCTAGATAAATAAATTGATTCATTCACAGGAAATTTGCATCATCTGCATATCATGATATGCATTTCTTTAAGCATACTTCGTAAAAATCCAATAAGAATAAAATTTCAGTTTTATAGACAAACCAGTTGAATCGATTTTCAATTGCACGTAAAATTAGCGGGTAACACATTTCAAGTTCGGGCCTGCAACTGTCTGTTTTATTGATCTACAGTTCGCATAGTTCATTTTGGCATGCTCGTTTATTTTTTCTGCACCTATTCACGATCGCATTTTGATCAGTCTAAGCCTTTTCATCCGGGCATTTCTTACTTCAAAAGTTGATCTGCATTTTTCTGTTTTACTGAACTTTATTTTGTGTAGATTATTTTAATGCGTTCATTTTTTTCGCACATTTTCGCGTTCTATTTTTATTCATTTTAATTTCTTTTATTTTTGTTTTTTCATCAAAATATCAAAAAAAAATTAAATAGAGACAAATAAATAATCAATTTCATTTTTATTTACTTTATTAAAAAAGATTGAATTTTATTTCATCTAATTATTAAATTCATTTTTATCACAATTTAGATCCCAGGGTGTTATTGTAATCATAAAAAAATTGTAACCCTAAATTGATGATATAAATAGAAACTCTTGTGGCGAATGAAGACTCTCAAAAACTAGTCACGCCTACCCTTTCATTCATATTTCTCTCTTTTAATTTCAAACATGAAGAAAAAGAGAGAGGCTTCAGTGAAAGAAAAAGAAACGTGAAACGTTGTGCACAAGAAAAAGCCACCCTATACCACTCCATATCTCTCATTTTCCACACTATACTTCCTCTCCCTCAGCATCGACTCTTTTCCTATTTTCAAAATTCCTAAAAAAGGTTAAAAAGAAAAAGTGAAAGAAGACATCTTCATATTCTTCACTCAAAGCGCATTGAGGATACACAACCACGAACGCAAAAACTACATGAACACCATTGTAACCTCCAAACCATGTTCCCTCCAACCGTTACGCACACCATAACAACCATACCACATATTCTCTTCAACCTCCCTTAAAAATTGCACCACTGTTCATTAACTTGTTGTTATCTATCCAAACCAAACAACAACAAACTTTGGCAACCAACGTCGGCCATCATGCAAAACTCAAAACCTCATATCTACAAACTACTCCTTCCGTCCTCACCAAACAGCAACGGTCGACCACCCTTCGTTTCACAATTTTGAGATCCACTTTAATGCCACCATCATTGCAGCAACCTTAGACATCGGAAACAACTCACCACCATCAACATCGACACTATTTCATTGTTTGGTTGGTATTTTGGATCAGTTCTCTTTTTCAACCGCATTTTTGTTTGTTTTGATATTCGAGATTGAGTTAATGTTCATATTTGTTTGTGTTATTTTTGTTAGATATTTGAATTGATGTGTACATATTTCGATTACGTGTGCTTTAGTGTCGAATTTGATTCTGGACACTGCTGGATTTTTTTTTAAATTCTGTAATGTTGTTGTAATCATTTAAATAATTCGTGTGTGTTGTTGTTTTTATTTCATTGCATTTAAATCAGACTGAATCTGTAGATTTAACATGATTCATATGTTGTTTCTCTGCAGGATTCTTGTTTGATATAAGGATGTAATTTATTGATGCGTATGCGTGCTGTTTAGTTGCGTTCGGCGTTATGTTTCACACGATTCGTTGCGTTATGTTACAACTCGCGCGTTAACTTTTGTTTCACCGGGTTACTTTTCATTGCGTTACATTAACTTTTGTTTCGTTATGTTAACTCGATCTACGCATTACATTTCATGTGCTTATTCTTGATTCGATTTCGATATGTGTGTGGTGGCCGTATATTCTGTATTTTTTGTCGTTGTTATCTTATGTGTGGTGTGATGTCTTGCACGATTCATTGTGTTTGGTTAATCCATTGGGTACGAGAGCACTTTTCAATTCGTTAGGTTAATTTTCGTGTGGTTGTGTTACCTTTCATTATGCTGCATTTCATTTCGTTGCGTTAACTTTTGTGTGGTTGTGTTTCATTTTGTTATGCTACATAACTTTTAGTTGTGTTATCTCGATTCACGCGTTAACTTTCATGACATTAGAATTCGTGCCCTCGCATTAAAATTCGTGTCTTTGCGTGAGAACGTGCAACCTCATGTTAGAATTCGTAACCTTGCCTTACAATTTGCACGTTAACTATTGTGACACTTGATGTTGCGCCCTCGTGTTAGAATTTGCTTCTTCGCGTGAAAACTCGCGACCTCACGTTAGAATTTGTAACCTTGTGTTACAATTCGCGCTTAACTTTTGTGATGCTAGAATTCACGCCTTGCGTTAGAATCTGCGTCTTCGCATGAGAACTCGCGACCTCATGTTAAAATTTGTGGCATTGCATTACAATTCGCGCGTTAACTTCCGTGACGTTAGAATTCACGTTTTCACATGAGAACTTGTGACCTCATGTTAGAATTTGTAACCTTGCATTAAAATTCGCATGTTAACTTTCATGACACTAGAATTCGTGTCCGCGCGTTAGAATTTGCATCCTCGTGTGAGAGCTTGCGAATTTGCGTTACAATTTGCATCTTCATGTTTTTAACTTCGTGTGTTAACTCTTTTCGATTATTTTATGCGACTTTTCTTCAAACCTATTTTCACAACTCGATTAAATATTTTCACCATAAATCAGACGAAAAAGGAACAATTTAGTGTCTATTACTCTATTCCCCGATTGTTAGGATACGAGCTCTCTAGCTTGACCTTCCGAGCATTTGGCATATGTCTAAAACTCTTAATATGATCAACTTGAACCTCTTTCGTAATAAAAACTTAAGCAATCTAATTTTCATAATATATTGGACAAAAAAGCAACCGTCTAATTTTCCCCGAATACTTGGATACGAGGTGTATAGCTCGACCATTCGAGTATTCGTCTTCCATTCAAAACACCTTATCCGCATCTAACCCTTTCGTAATTAATTAGGTGAAAAAGGAACGATCTAGTGTCTATTATTCTTTTCCTTGAATACTTGGATACAAGTTGTTTAGCTTTATCATTCGAGTATTCGTCTTCCATTCAAAATAACTTAATCATATCTAACCCTTTAACAATTAATTAGGTGAAGAAAGAACGATCTAGTGTCTACTATTATTTTCCCCAGTTGTTTGGATACGAGCTATCTAGCTCGACCATTCGAGCATTTGTCATCCACTCAAAAATACATTCAACACATTTAAACCCTTTACCTTTTAGCTTTAAAACTCAAACTCTTTTCATAAACGAAAGATATTTCGTCTCGAGACGATGCAAAGCAACGCTTCATCCACATATCCCACTAATATGATATGTTTATCTATTCACCTATGATGCAAACGTCCCCTTCCCCCACTATTTTGGTTAGTAAGCAATGTTTTCTGTTTGATTGTGACAAATTAGATTTAGCTAAAAACGACCAACAAATAGACATTTTCTACCTATATCTACGTAGCATTGAGTTCTCCATCGCACTTGGATATACATAGGAGCGAGATTTAATGCCTCGTCAAGAAACCTGAAAAAAACTTATTTTTTTAGTCCTTCTTGTTTTAATCTCAAACTTTTAATAACTAGCAGAAAGCAAATAATGAAGGTGAGAAAAATACACAAGAATGGGGGTTGAATTGTGTTTTTCATTTCTTAACTTTGCTTCTGATCAGAATTCAAATCTAAACTGGTATTCAGATTATGATTATACGTTTATGCACTTAAGCATAAGACTTTTCTTTGCTCAAACCCTCATCCTGAGACTTCCTGCTTAAACCCCTCAGGTCCAAGATTTCTTCTTAGGTTCCACGAACCCAAGACTTCCTTGCTTAAGCCTCGCAGACTCAAGACTTTTGCTTAGATTCTCGGTCCAAGACTTCCCTGCTTAGATTCCACGAGTCCAAGACTTCTGCTCAAGCCCCTCAGGCCCAAGACTTCCTTTCTTAAATTCCATGAACTAAAGACTTCCTTGATCATGTTCCATGAACCCAAGACTTCTGCTCAAGCCCCTCAGGCTCAAGACTTTCTGCTTAAACCTACAGTCTAAGACTTTCTGCTTAATCAGTAAATGATAAAGACTTTCATTGCTCCAGCACATAGTAGGAGACTTACTTGGCTCAAGTCTTTCAGCAAGAGACTTTGATGCTCAAGCACATAGCAAGAGACTTTATCTAAACTACTAAACACTCATGTTTAGCATAACAGAGAACAAGGTGTACTTGATACAAAATCAGAGGTACATGGTAATCACCTTAACAAAGACCTTTAAGAACTTAAGATTTCTAAGATATTCAATGTTTAAGAAATCTTAAGGCTTATTACAATTTACAACATATAACAAAAATTATGAATACTCGATTGTGTTGCTTATTGTATGATCTTGTTATTCCTCCATCCAGACAGAAGTATAAAACATTTTTATCCTTCTTGGCTTTCCTTCTATATTTGACCTTTTGATTTCTCCTTGTTGAAGACTTCAGTTTGAATCTTCAGTAGCTTATATAACAGTTGTAGAAGACTAGTCGTTGGAAGAGATAACTTGAACAAGTGTCTTTGTTTCTCCATAGTACAAGAGACGTTGAAAGAGAGATACACCAAAAGATCTTAATCAATTGTGTAACATGTTTCACCACTGCGTTTTCCATGTAATCTTGTACTATAGAGCCATTAGGAATAGATATCTGTAAAGCATGTCAACTCTTCTTGAGCCTTGTGAAAAATAGACTCTAGCTGACAAGCTAATTTTACAATGCAACTTGCTTTCTGCAATATGGATAACTCAAACTTTATTATTAATTCTAAATGTTCACCAGAAGCTGATACATCAACTTAGTTTAGAGACAATATGTTGCTCTTTTGATACTGAGGTCTTCAACTTCAGAGTCTACGCCAGACATCACTTAGAAAGTGTTCTTTAGATTCTGATCCATCAAAAGCTAGTAACTCAGCTCCTCTCAAATGTGTTCTTATATCAGATTCTAAATGCCTTCTTTTCAAGCCTTAGAACCTGCATACTTGGAACACACATTAGATAACACCATTGTTCTTTTAATACTTTGTCATCATCAAAACCCAAGAGATATATGTCATACACAAATCTTGTTCTAAGAATCTCCCCCTTTTTTTATGATGACAAACATAAGTATTTAAAGGACAATGTTGGGCTATTTTAATTTTCTTAGTAACATCAGAGCTTGAGGTTTGTAAGCTCTCTCTGAGTATGATAGTCCAAAGGTTGGGGTTAGTAACCCCCCCCCCCCCCCCCTAAGTTATATCCTTAAGAAAACTAAAATATGTTTTAATTTTCTTGGCAATATCAAGGGACGAGGTTTGTAAGCTCCCCCTGAGTCTAATAGTCTAAGGTTGAGTTATGTAAACTCCCCTAATTACTATATTCAAGAAAACTAAAATATTTTAAATTTCTTGGCAACATCAAAATTTGAGGTTTGTAAGCTCTTTCTGAGTCTAATAGTCTAAGGTTGAGGTTTGTAAGCTCCCCCTTAGTACTATATTTAAGAAGGCTAAAATATCTTTCTCGGGTAACATAACCAAAATAACAGAAAATTAAAATATAACATAAATTAAAGTATTGTTTTGAATTTTGAATTTGAATGGTATAAATTCTTATTTAAATACTTCTATATCTTTCTCCCCCTTTTATCACATAAAAAAGAATAAAAAAAAGAGAAAGAAATGAATTACAGTCATAAATGCATTAATAGATCATCATTACGTGACCCGTTTTCAAGGAAGAGAAAACGATCCAGTTGTAGAGATCATTAAAGAGTTGTACAATGCATGCTTATTATTTATTGGACGTTAACATTTTCAAGAATCAAGAAAAGGATTTTATTACAACGTTTGGGTTACCCAGAATCCACTATAAAAACAACTGAAGCCAAGTTCATTTTCATCAACATCCAACAAAACACCATGGAGTCCTCAGCTGAAAGTGTTAACATCTCAGTTGTGACAGAGGTCTCATAGAACTCTACTAGTCTAAAGACACAAGATCTTTAGAGGCCAGCAGAATCTGAGGCATCTGCAACTGGTCCCTTATCCTCGACACTAAATACTTCTGACAAGGGTTCGTCCTCAGCACCTAAGAAACCAACTGAGGAAGGTCTTTCTGCCACTTAGTTGAAACCGAAAAGGAAATCAATGAAGAAAAGAAGGAATAAGAAGATAAATGACATGTTTTATCAGTTGGTTATCGCAGAAGCAGAAAATGAGGATGTGGATGAAGACGAGCCTGACATCAGTTGGGAAAACTGGGTTGGTGATAAGGCCATGGAAGAGTTAGATTAGAATAATCTTAGTTTCATCCAACCCCTTTTGTTGTAATCCTTTAAAAATTATTAATGAAAAAGTTGTTTGGACCAATTTTATTTTGGATGTGTACCTCTTTTAATTTTTCTCTATGATTTTCCGACAAAAGCATAAATGAAGTAATGAAATAACCAGAAACAACAATTAACGTGATAGTAAAAATATTTATAGCTTTTTAAGAGAATCTTAATAGGACTATATGGTAAGCATCATTTCCGAAGAGTCAGAATGTTAAAAGATTGATTTGACTAATCAAAATTAAAACAATTAAAAACTCAAGGTACTTGGATGAATACACTCTATAAAACTCTCAGCAAACTGAATTTCCTAATCACTTAATCTCCTGAACAAAAAAATGTATAAGCATAAACACATTTGGAATCCAAAGAGAGATTTCAGAAAGAAATCAATGTTGAATGCATCAGCTCAAGCAAGCACAAAGACTGCAACAACTGAGGGGGGTCTACAAGCAAGCAAACAACCTCAGAAGCACATACTTCTTCAGCAACCTTTGTTGAAACACAAATAAGAAGGAGAACTTCTAGGTCAAAACACAGGAATAATCTGAGGAAGGAGGCTATGGAGTTTGCTCGAGAAGATTGGGATGATTATTTAAACAATCTTGATATGTTAGACGATCCTAGGGAATACCTTAGGACATATCCAAATATCTAGAATGTTTAGTTAAGAAAATGTAACAACTCCTAATCTTTCAATATGAATGATACTTTTTTTTTAGTTTTATCCTATTTATTATTCTCTTGAACAACATGATAAACACACACACACACACACACACACACACACACACACATATATATATATATATAAACAAGAACTTGAACAAGAATAATTTTTGAATAACATGATTGCTAATACAAGATGTTTAACAATTACAAGGCATATATTTGCATAAATCAAACATCAGAAACTCTCATAAATAACTTCAAGTTTTTCTCTCCTTATTTCAAAAGAATCATCCTTTAAACTTATGATAACTCCCTGTTAGATGAGCAGTTCTGAAAGAACTCATTCATAAGGAATGAAGAAAGTCTTTCCCTTATGAATGGATGAAAGAGTCTCATTCAGATAGTCAAACATAACTTGAGGAAGATCAATCTGTAGATCTTAATTGAGAAGAAGTAGCAAATCCTTTTCAATAGGGTTCACCAGGTCCAGATCTTTGTCTTTAGGTAGCAAGTTTGAATTCAGAATGTGATTCAAAATAATTGCATTAGGACAAATATTTGAAACTTGAAAGATGTTTGATGGATCCATAAACGTACGCCAAGTAGGAAGATAGTATTCCCAAACAAGTGTGCTTAGAATTTCTCCAATCTCCTCACAGTTGATTACATTTACAACTGTCTTGGAGGTTACTGTTATAGAAACACCAGAAACTTTGGAAATAATAACACACTCAGAATTTTGCTCAACAATGGAGGCATTGATTCAAAGTATCAATTCCAACCTTGTTCAAACACAGTCTTTCGAAAGTTAAAACCAAGTTTAAGTAGCTTATCAAAATTCACAAACTTTTCATTGATGATAACTAGTTGATTCAAAGGAGAATTGACTAGAGAATTCATCTCAAGTTTGGCTTGAACAACACAATAGAAATCCAAAGAAAGAAACTGAACAAGACTCTAAAGGAATAAGAATCTTTTCAGAAGAACAGAAGGAAGACACAAAATGATGTTTCACAAAGATAGTGGATAAAGATAATAGAAATATATAAAGGAAAACATCATTACCCTAAGGTTCTTACCCATCAGATTTCTTGCATCCACTAGTTGATAATCAAATTTATGGAGTTTTAAGCAAACAAAGTTTTTGAAAAGATTTTTACTTAAAATGATTTATCAGAAGTAAAGATTTCTTTTCTGAATCTCAGAGACTGACAATTTTCAGAAGCTATATGTCATCAGAGTCTAGTAGGATTAGACTTCGAGTGAGACATCTTCTGATAGCCATCAGTCCTTCATGTTCTATTCAGAATCAAACCTTTTCTTTTGGAATTGGGGTCAAGCTTGATTAATGAATATTAAATTGGTTTCTTTGACGACTAACTAGAAGCAGTATCATCACAAAGTGTGAAGGTACTGATTCCATAAATATGATCATCACCTGGTTAATGACATATTCAGTATAGTAAAATACAACATAGTTTCTTCTTAAAGATCTTTGTAGATTCTTAAAAGAATTTCTCTAGAGTTCTAACAGAGAATTTGTATTTATTGATTCATAAATATTTCATTGAGTCAAGAAATAAGCATGGAGAGAACATAACATACCTTTTTTTTGTTTTTCTTGGTCATGCTCCAGATGAGTATTCAGATCTGACCATGGAATCTGAATACTGTCTTAAGTCGATTATGATTCATTGGCTTTTACACCAATGATTCCACTTTCTTCACCAAACTTCAAGCTTTTAACACTTGAGTCTGGGATGTAGGCTCTTCTTCAATCATATGTTGTGAACACCATGGAAGAGGCCTTGCTCCTTTCTTCTGTCATATCTTCAGCAAATACAAATATAGATATTGATACTCATATTTCTACGAGTCCAGAAATGTTAGTTTTGATAGGCTTCTTCTTGCTTTATGCCTCAATCTGATAGCAACATCATGATTCATTCTAGAGTATGAGCCTAGAATGATTAATGATATTGACAAAATCATGTTCTTAGCAGAGTCATTAATTTAATTGCCTTGAATTAAATCTTTTGAATTTGAAATTTGACAACCATAGATTCAGATGATGTTTGCTATCAGAGATTGGCATTAAACACATTTACAGCACTGTCATAGTATTGGCACAAATAGAAGAAGAAATAAAAGGTTTCTCATAGAATTGTCCTTTAACACAAATTTTATGATAACCTTATTTTTCCACAGGAGCAATGGAGTCACTTAAGATATTATCTTTAGATGCAGACAGACTCCTTATTATAAATATTGAAGCAAGATAGATTCAAGTTATCTCTTTCTCTTCAATAATTGATTTTTATTCTCGAATTCATATTGGTTCTTCAGAAGAAGTAATGACCATCAATGTCTGATTACATTCTTCAATAGATTCTGAATCCACAATTATGTCAGCTTTATTAGAATAGACCTTGAAGATCTCTGACATTTTTATTTTTTATTTTTCTGGTAGTATTTCTCCTTGTTCTTAAGATTTGGGAAATCAGTTGAAATAAGAATACTTCAGAAGCTTTTGAAGTTACTCTTTTATCAACAGATATCACATTCCATTCATCCAGTTGAGAGAGTCCTTTGATACGAAAGGTTAGTTCCATATCATCGAACATTCCAAAGGAATTTTTCTTCAACAAGCTTGAGGAAGGATGATCTGTTAGATAGCTTTTCATCATCTAATTCCATTTCTTTTCTTCAAAGAATGCTATCAAACCTTTCAAGACATAGTTTACTCAAACTTTTGACTTCCTGAGTAAATGTGACTTTATGGTTTAATATTAGCAAGCAGACTTCTTAGAATTTGCTTGAAAAATTAAATGAAGTGTAACTTAAAAAGCTTCAACCTGATTCCCTTCAAATAAGAACACCAGGATTCAAAGATAGTCTTGAGCATTAGACATATCAATGATGTTTATATACTCAGAATGAGATAGAGCACCTACCAAAATGCATCTAACTCTAAAGATATTTTTCAATAAACTTCTTCTGAGCTGGTGAGAGAGAATTTTAGACTTTGATCATCTCTACACCATCAACTTCTATAGTAATACCTTTCTCAAGAGTATTCTATAGAACTTCATCAAAACTCTTTATTAATACCAATGAATTAAAAATATATTTTGCTTAATCTGTCATTTAAATTCATCAGAATCACCTTTTGAATATGGTAGGATTAGCATTGTGTAGCACCTAAAAATTTGCCCTACCTTTTTCTGGCTTATGTTTCTTTCTCATTTTGCATCTTTAGGTCATGACTCATAATCATATAATGCATTGGTCTTCTAAGACATGGGATTACATCATTTCTTTAAATAAGGGTTTTCTATTTGCAAAAGTTTGAAGTCTGGTACTTGTAATATTCTTATCCAAAGGAATCATCAAAGGCTTTGGGTCAGAGGTTCATTGGTGTGAATCAGGGTTTAATTTCTTCTCAGTTCAAGTCATCTTCTTCAAGATTTATCAATGTACATCAAGGTGAATTAGGGTTTGTTTTCAGGGATAAGTTGTAGACTTCATCAGGTTAACAAGCAGTGGTTCATGTGAGGTTTAGTCCAGAAGATCAGAGATTCATAAGAAGATTCACTCAGATGGTTGTTGTTGCAAGTCGTTCATAGAGGGTTGTGTGCATTTAATCGTGGTGTTGTGAAAAGTGTGGAATTGGTGTAATGTAGTTATCCACTTTTAGAACCTTTTTTTTTCTTTATCCATTAGTTGTCCATTTTTATCCATTCAAATTTCTACCATAAACCCATTTTTCTTTATCCATTTTTAATCTAATTATTAATATCCGTTTTCACCTCCCATTACAAATACCCATATCCACCTAAACTCATTTTTATACATTAAACTTTCTTCATATCCATTTAAACCCATTTTTATATTTTTATCCATTAAACTTTCTTATCATATCCATTTTTATCCACATTTTAAAATCCAATTCAAACCAATTTCAATTCACACTCCAAAACCACATATGTCACTTCCATAATCATGTACCAGCAAAAATAATAAAGAGGGGCCCAATGTTATGATGCAGTGACAAGTCTCAACCGAATTACATAGCAAAATACAAGTGGGTTTCATTACAATTGCAGACTGATGACCAAAAATTTCATAACAGGAAATAAGGAAAAAGAAGCGTAGCAGGATTACATGTGCCAAACCAAATGCACGTACATAATTTTGAGAGAAAAGTTACAAAACTCAAGTGCAAACGCGTGATCACCAAATTCCTCTAACAGAATTGCACTCAAAATACCTATCATACCCTCCATAATTCTGTTATAAAAGACTGCAAATCCTCATTCTGCAAATGACACATCCTTCTGCATCAATATTCTTCCGCATAATTCTCAAAACCCTTTCCACTTTTCATCAGCAAACTTCAGAGAAAATTCAAAATCAGTATATCATCTTCAGACTTCTATTTTCAAACCTCGCGGATCTTCATCTTTCCACCATCTGCAGATTTCATAAAAAAAACCTGAACCTCTGAAAATTTGTATGCTCTTCTAAAGCTTCTCCATCACTGCATCTTTAACACATTTCACAATCTGCAGAAATCCACAACAGTTCAACAGAGGTCTCAGAATCGCGCAACAACAACATTTCAGGAGAAGCAAGTTGAATTGTAGAAGAAGAAGAAGAAATAAAAGAAGCAAGGTGAACCAGAAATTGAGCAGCACACATACCTGAGCAAGAAGCTGAATATCTCTGGATTTCTTAACAACTTTCTTTGATTCGAAGAAGCACCGGACGTTTCTCCGGTAGGTAAGCTCTAATTTGTCTGATATATCTTCGTTCGTGCAATTACGGTAATCTTGCTCTGAATTTTGAACTTGTGATGTTTGTTCTGGTATTTGAGCTATTTATTTTCTGTATGCGGTTTTTTTGTTACTTTAGAACCACATCTTTCACTTGCAATCATTGTTGTTTGAAGTTGAGGAGAGCGAGTGAATGTCGTTGTATCACTGGTAGGGAGACAAATCTCCATGGTTTGAGCTCCAATCTTGTATGCTTTGTCTTCCAATTGCAGCGCTGTGGTTTAAGTTTCTGTGGCGTCAGTTTCATCGAATCCGTGATGTAGAGTTCGCGAAGGTTGTTAGCACCTTCACACTAAGAGTGGTGGATTGCTCGAGTATGCTGTGCCGTTGTGGTGAGGTGTTCGTGCGAGGTTGGTCTAGGCGGAGAAAGGATGTTTGTGTCGCCGGCGACGCGGTGGAGGTCGTTTTGTTTCCGACGATTCTTTACGAGAGTGATGTTAGGGTGTTGGACGAACCAGATGAAGTAGACGAAGGTGATTTGAAAGCAGATTGGAGAAGAAGATGGGTTGATGTTAAGAAGAAAAGATGAAGCCAAGGCCGGTGAGAAGGAAGCCATTGAGGAGGAATGGAGGTTGTTGGAGGACGAGATTGTCGTAAGGGAGAAACAGTCGGTGAAGGAAGGAGAGGGAGACGGCGCGGGTGGATGTTTGACTGAGGAAGAGGCTCTGATCTCATCCTTTTTTCTAGGTTAGAGCTTTGAGATGGCATCATGGACCGGATTAAGACCTTAAGGCCCACTTCAAGTTCTCTTTACACCCCTATTTCACTAATACACTCTCCTCCATGGTTCAGGCTGAGCAGTGGGCCCTAGGCCCACTCGTTTTCTTATTAACACCTCCCTGAAATCTTATTTGCACCCTCTCCCATACTAAAGCCCCATGCGCATGTTTTTTTTCTTTTCTCACCATCAAAACACTTCTTGCACCCCTGGCTTTCTGACCATTTCTGATGGGCCTGAAGGCAAAAGCCCACTCGCCTAGACTGCTTTTTCCACCCCCTATAGCATTGCTGCACCCTCATTGTTTTTTTAATTAGTTATTTTGTTTTGGTTAATTAAGTTTTTGATTAATTTGTTTTGAATAATTAGTCTATGATAATTAGGTTAGTTAATATTTGTAATTGGATTTTAATTTTGATTTTGAATTTTAATTAACCTTTTAATTTTAGTTTTAAAAACTAATCTTGTTTTTTTTGAATTAGGACAATTAGTTTAAAAATTCTTTTCTTTTAGAAATTAACTTGAATTAATCTTAGAATTTAATCTTGATTTTTAATTAGCACTTTATCTTGGATATTTTGAGTTATTGTTGAGCTTTATTTTGGTGCCTATTCTGATTAATTCCTGATTAAATCTTTCATAATACTTGACTGCCTCTTGTTTGATTTTCTCTTTGTGATTGAGCTGTCTGGTGTTTACTTGTTGATTACTCTGTATTCACATGCTCCCTTAAGGCTCCTAGTCCGACTTAATTTCTGATTAAGCTCGGAGTAGGATAGACATTAGGCTCTCAATCCAAGCATGCTAACAATTATGATAGTCCCTCTTACCTCAACCTTAGGACCACCTTTGCATGACAACATTAGGAACAATTAGTTTTCCCTTTAGTGTTTTTTTTTCCTTTGAGTCTTCTCTTCTCATCTCAAAACTTCTTGAAAACACTTAATAAAGATAAAGTATATTGTACACGAGCCTTAAGCGTGGGGAATGAGAAATGAGGGGCTTCCTCTCATCTTTCTAGAGTGCTTAGCGAGCGTCCTGTCTTGGGACGATTCGTTAAGTATTCGTCCCTGTGCCCTAGACTTTGGTGCAATGCAAGTTATGAACTAACTTACAAAAAACACTTCTGTCTAAAAAACACCAAAACAAATTCAAATCTTTTTATCCTTCGGGATTGTTGGGGTTCAAATTTCATTTTCAGAAAAGAGCTCGTCGCTCACGTAAAAAACACTTACCCATTCGTGGTCGTACCCACGAACTACATTAGCTCTGATTCCTCTCTCTCGTCCGATTAAGGATATGTAGGCACAAGACATCGATTGTCTTGGCGAGCAACCTTCCCCCACAGTTCCCGTCCGAACTACGTTGACTCTGACTTTCCCATTGCACTGAGGGAGTAGGTAGGCCTAGGGCATCGAATATGTCCTACCGAGTCCGTCTTAGTCACCCCCATCCCCGTTTTCTTTTGTACAGCCATAAATAGTAGGACAGCTCACCCTCCGTTTAGACAATAAGCGTGGATCCCATCGAGTATGATGGATGCATGGGGTGCTAACACCTTCCCCTCGCATAACTGACTCCCGAACCTGGACTATGGTTGCGATGACCATGTCTTTCCCCCTTTCTCTTCAGGTTTATGCAGTGTTTCCTTTCCCTCTCTCGGGATAAATACACATTGCTGGCGACTCTGTGTTTTCTGCGCCACTCTCGCGTTGGTACCGATGGATGTGAATCTTTCGGGAGCGACACATTGTAATATTTTTCATAAGGTACTTAACTCCTTCTTGAAGGAAAGTCTTTAGCAAACATATTTTTCTCATTGGATCATCATCTGCACCACTATTAAGTGTTATGCACAGACCATGCTCTGATACCAACTGAAGGTGAGAAAAATACACAAGAAGGGGGGGGGGGGTTGAATTGTGTTTTCTCTTTCTTAACTTTGCCTCTGATCAAAGTTCAGAATCTAAACTTGTGTTTAGATTCTGATTATACGTTGCAGCGGAATTTTAATAAAAGCAAATAAAAGATAAAGAACACACAAAGATTTATACTAGTTCCTCCCAAAAGAGAGTAGTCTAATCCCCTTGCATCACAAGAGATTTTCACTATAACCAAAACATGATTACAATTGCTTATGAACTTAAGCATAAGACTTTTCTTTGCTCAAACCCTCAGTCCGAGACTTCCTGCTTAAACCCCTCAGGTCCAAGACTTCTGTTTAGGTTCCACGAACCCAAGACTTTATTGCTTAAGCCCCTCAGACTCAAGACTTCTGTACAGACCTTTGATCCAAGACTTCCCTGCTTAGATTCCATGAATCCAAGACTTCCGCTTAAGCCCATCAGGCCCAAGACTTCCTTGCTTAAGTTCCACGAACTTAAGACTTCCTTGCTCAGATTCCATGAACCCAAGACTTTTGCTTAAGCCCCTAAGGCTCAAGACTTTCTACTTAAACCTATAGTTTAAGAATTTCTTAGCTCAAACATTTCAACAAGACACTTTGATGCTTAAGCAAATAGCAAGAGATTTTATCTAAACTACTAAACAATCATGTTTGGCAGAATAGAGGGCAAGGTGTACTTGATACAAAATCAAAGGTACAAGGTCATCACCTTAACAAAGAACTTAAAGCACTTAAGATTTCTAAGATATTTAATGTTTAAAAAATCTTACGGCTTATTACAATTTACAAGATATAACATAAATTCTGCATACTCGATTGTGTTGCTTATTGTATGATCTTGTTATTCCTCCATCCAGACAAAAGTGTAAAGCAATTTTATCCTTCTTGGCTTTCCTTCTATATTTTCCCTTTTGATTGCTCCTAGTTGAAGAATTCAGTTTGAATATTCAGTAGCTTATATAGAAGTTGTAGAAGACTAGCTGTTGGAAGAGATAACTTGAACAAATGTCTTTGTTTCTCTATAGTACAAGAGACGTTGAAAGAGAGATACACCAAAAGATCATAATTCATTGTGTAACATGTTTCACCATTGTGTCTTCCATGTAATCTTGTACTATAGGGACGTTAAGAGTAGATATTCGTAAAGCATGTCAACTTTTCTTGAGCCTTGTGAAAAATAGACTATAGCTGACAAGCTAATTTGATAATGCAATTTTCTTTCTGCGGTAGGGATAACTCAAGCTTTATTACTAATTCTGAATGTTCACCAGAAGTTGATATATTAACTTAGTGTAGAGACAATATGTTACTCTTCTGATACTGAGGTCTTCAGCTTCAGAGTCTATGCCAGACATCACTTAGAGAGTGTTCTTCAGGTTCTGATCCATTAGAAGCAAGTAAATAAGCTCCTCTCAAATGTGTCCCTATATCAGATTCTGAATGCCTTCTTTTCAAGCCATAGAACCTTTGGAACACACATTAGATAACACCATTGTTCTTTTAATACTTTGTTATCATCAAAACCCAAGAGATATATGTCATGAACAAATCTTGTTCTAACCAATAACACAAGCTAACATTCCATGCGTGAAGCAAACTAAATAGTTCCCATTGAGTACGACGAATATGAGGGGTGCTAATACCTTCCCCTCGCATAACCATCTCCTGAACCCAAATTTGGTTACGACGACCATTTTCTTTTTCTTTTAAGTGTTTTTTTCGATATTTTCTCTTTCCTTTTGGAACAAATTAAGTTCAGTGACGACTGTGTTATTATCTCGAGCTTACGAGCGCTTGTGGTCATTTTTTTGCGCCGCGACATAGGGATAATAGGAAGAGGGATTTTTAGGACTTGGTAGAGGGTTTCTTACTTTGTAGATCAAGTAGTCTTCCTTTTAAGTATTTAGGGCTTTTGGTGGTTTCTAAACCAAGGAAGGGGCTTGGGACCTTTTGGTTAATGTGGTGTTTATTAGGCTTGCTTCTTGAAGGAAAAGGATTATGAGTCTTGGTGGGAGGGTTGTTCTTCTAAATTCTATCATGAACTCGGTTCCTATTTTATTTATTTATTTCTTTTTTGAAGATGTCAATTAAAGTTTAGAAGAAGTTAGTTGGAACACAAAGGAGGTTCCTTTGATGTCTCACAAAAAGGGGACTAAGGTAGCTTAGGTGGAGTGGTATGATATTTGCAAGCCTAAGATGGATGGTGGTTTAGGGGTAAAGAATCTAAGACTTGTGAACTTGGATCTTTTAAGAAAGTGAAGGTGGATAGTTCTTAAGGATATGTCGTTTCTGTGGAAAGACATTTTCTTCTAAATATGAAGCTCATGTTTGTAGTTCACTGTGGGGTGGTAGAACGATTAATTTAAGAAAGGATTCTCATTGGTTAATATGGGTCTCCATTCTTGGTTCTACACCTGATCAACCGACATATTGGTTTTCCTTTTCTTATACTAAGGTGGCTGGGGATGGTTTAAAAAACTAGGGTCTGACATGATGTTTGGGTGGGGATGACCCTATTGTGTGTTCCTTTTAAGAGTTGTTCATTTTATATGAGAAAAAGACTCTTGTGGTGGTTTTGATGGGGTACTGGGAAGGATGTGTTTGGGTTTAGGACTTTAGGTGGAGATGCTCACTCCTTGTCCGGGAGGAAGAATTTTGGGTGAAGTTACTTTGTTCTCTAGGTTGAGTGGTTCAAGAGGGCCTGGTGGATGTCTGAGCAATGATCCCTAATCCCACGAGAGGTGATGAGGACTGCCTATGTTAGGCTTTCCTCTTTGGAAGCCTATGGGGAAGGTAGATCATCTCGGGTGATCCGAGGGTTTGATACATCAAGTAAAAGTGTCGGCCTTCTAAATTGGTGGTCTTTTCTTGTCAGTTGTGATGAGATAGATTGTCGACCAAGGAAAGTCTTTATAAATACCAAATTGTGTGCGTTGTAAATGGTGTGGGCTGTGTGAATTTTCTAGGGAAGATGGAGTATATGGATAACTTGTTTGTCCACTGTGAGGTTTTTTCCTCAATATGGTATAAGGTGATTAAGTGGGTGGGTATGCCTACATGTCTTCATTGTTCGGTCTTAGAGGTTTTTGAAGTTTTATAGGGTTTTGATCAAGGTAAGAAGACCCTTTTTTGTTTTATTTTGATATGGAATTCATTGGTCTAGATTATTTAGAAAATGCATAGTAAACTTTTTTTATCGAGAAAGAAGGATGATTAATCAGTGAATGACTTATATTATTGGTTTTACTTAGAAAATTGTGATTATATTCATGTTATGGGATCCGATGTTAAAGAAGATAATAGTCCTATAAAAAAGGACCATCCACAATAGTTTAGAAGAATCATCTCAATGAATTAATTGGGGATCTCAATAAAGGAGTCATCATCACATCTAAAGAAGTGATAGCTAATTTCAAGGAATCCCTCAAGGATGAATACTGGATAAATTCCATGCAAGAAGAATTTGGTTAACTCGAAAGAAATAAAGTTTGGGAGTTGGTTCCTAGACCAAAATCTACCAACATTATGGGTACCAAGTGGATCTATAAAAAACGTATGATGATAATAATAATAATGCCACTAGAAAAAAGGCTCGTCTATTTCTTAAAGGGTACCCTCAAATAGACGGTGTTGATTTTGATGGATCTTTAGCTCTCGTCGCAAGGCCATAGGATATAAGGTAGTTGCTTGGGATATAATGTTTTTTAAAGTTTAAACTTTATCAAATGGAAGTGAAAAATGCCTTCCTGAATGGATATTTGAATGAAGAATATTATGTTGAAAGCATAATTTCCCGTTTGACTTGGATTTCTATTGATCTCTTTTGTTTTCCCTTCACGATTTTGTAATGACTATGCCATTTTGGCACTTTAAATACCATTGTGCCAACTTTATTTCTTTCAGAAAATTATCCTTGTTTAATTCGAATTTCTTGTAGCATATGCCTATACCGTTTAAGGTATTTACCATTTACTCTTAGAATTCATTTGTCCATGGCTAATCCTTAAATCTCGTAAGCGTTGTTTGAAAATACTTGAAGTATTCGAAATGGCCCCTCCAAATTTGGGGACCACTTGCCTAGGGTTCAATCTCTCGGACCCATAGGCAAAATAAATTTCCAAACATAATCTCCACTTGCGAACACCTTATACTTAAATTGTTTAGTATAGGCTTTGGCAACTCGTTCCTTTTGCCTTATTAACGTATCCAACGCTGCCAGCCTTTCTTTGTCCAAATCAATCATCTCATCTAACATCATCCCCCAATATTGGTCTGATGGAATTTCGTGTAGACGTTGAACCCGGACTGATTATAAATAAATCTCTACAGGCAAAACAACTTCATGCCCATAAGTCAATCGAAACGGCGTTGTGGTTGTTGCCTCTTTGGGAGACGTAAGACAAGCCCATAGGACTTGGTCTAACATTTGATGCCAATTCTTTGGCTTCTTCCCAACATGTTTCTTAATCAGGATAATAATGGTTTTGTTAGCAACTTCGACTTGCCCATTTGCCTGAGCATAATAAGGCGTTGAAGTTAACAATTTAATGCCTCTTTCTGATTGAAACTTATGCATCTTTTGACCAGTAAACACTGACCCTTAGTCTGTTGTAATGGTCTTAGGAACTTCAAACCTGTAAATAATGTTCTTTTTGATAAACCCAATTATGGCCTTGATCGGTCACCATTTCTACTATGTTTCTGTCACTTATTCCGCATCAATCCATAAAATCGGTAGCACTTTGTTTGTCTTTTCATTGTTTTTCAATTCAATTTTACTTTTCGTATTTTATTCTCACATTTTATGATTTGTTGTTTTATTTCAATTATGTTGCATTTTATGCTTTGGTTTGGTAGTTTTCAATGGTTTCAGGTCTGAGTGGAAAAGCCCAAAGGACTCGTGCGAAGAAAATGGAAGTTCCGGGGATTTAGAAGAGTTTTTGGGATGAAACAGAGGATGCCTGGACCTAAAATTCAACAAACATGGAAAAATATTGGGAAACCAAGTTTCTTGTCTATACTATTTTGTAGTTCTCTTCATTAGCTTTCTGACGCTTCGAACGGGGACCAAAACAGACTTACGGATCAAAAGTTATGATCGAAACAATTTCGGTTATAAAATCCAGCAAGCTGACACGACCGGCAGTGCTGGCTGACATGGCCCGTGTCAGCTTTGACGCTGATTTTATGAAATTTTCCATATTTTCTCCCTATATTAAGTTGTGAGGGCACTTTGGGTATTTCCAATCGATCTGGGTGAATTGGGGCTATTTAGACTTGTTTTTTAGAAGCTAGAAAGGACTTTTACTCTTACAAATTATTTTACGCTTGAGTTCTTATGCTATCAAGGAGATTGGAAGAAGGGAGATCATTGATGAGCTTTCGCCATTGAAGATTAAAATTCCTCCGATTAAATTGTAATGTCTACTTTTAATTATATTTTTGTTTTTGTTTTTAGAACTATGAGAGGCTAAACCCCCCAATGCCAGGGGAGTGTCCCTGATTTTCCCTGTAATGACAATTTGTCCTTTGCAATAGAAATTTCACTGCTTTCTCATAATCATGTTTATTGTATAGTGTTCTTAATGCTTGTCCATATTGGAAAATAGGATTTGACTTACGGTTAACTTTTGGTCGGAAAAACCATTGTTAATGCTTTTTATACGATAATACTATAGTAGATATCGCCTAGGAATAGGGATGCCCTATAGTAACCGCAAAGCTTTTGATAAAAATAATTGCTTGTTATTCTTTCTATACCGCTAAGGAATTGGGGTATAGAGGGAATACCAAAGGTTTTTCTTACTAAGGAATTAGAGAAAATTGTTCTTAAAAGTCGGTAATGATTGGTTTAAGCAATGATTTGAAAAATAAGGATTGTTATTATTATAAGGAATTTCATACACCTTGCCCTGGCATACTTCTCATATTTGTTTAAGTCATTTTTACTCGTCCTGCTTATTTGCTTAATATTTATTATAATTTTTATAACAAACAAACCCCCAAAGGCATTTTTGTTTAATTGAAATAACATCCGCACATACAATTACACGCAGTCCTCGAGAGATCGATTCTGGGGATAACCCCAACTATTACTACATCGGTAAAAATAGTACACTTGCTATTTTACCGATCAGGTCTCTTGATCATCCTTCACTAAAGGGATTGCTTCAATCCACTTTTTAAAGTAATAAATACCGACTAATATATATTTCTGGCTTTTTGAGGACGCAGGTCGAATATCTCCAATCAGGTCTAAGGCACATACTCTAAATGGTCAAGGTTTCACTATTGCATGCAACTCACTTGCGGGAACATGTTGTATGCCTGCGTGAACTTAACACTCTTGACAACCCTTAGCAAAATTAATGCAATCTTTAAGCACTGTGGGCCAATAAACACCCTGAAGATACAACAACCACTTTATCTTGTGCCCCACCTGATGAGAACCACACACCCCACTATGGGTATTTGAAACAGCCAAATACGCCTCTTCCTCACCAAGACATTTGAGCAACACTCCTTCATGGGTCCTTTTAAACAACTCATTGTCAATGATTATGTAATTCAAATATCTATACTTGACCCTTCGATCTGTTGACCCGACTGGATTCTTCAAGTAATGAACTATGGGTTTTCTCCAATCAGTGGTAGGTAAGTCTTCAACAGTATAGCTCTCGAAGTTCTCTAAATCTACCGACCCAAGCTTCATTAACACTAGATCTGATGGAGAAAGCCTTGTTGCTTGTACTCTTCCTCGTACTTCAATAAAATCCTCTAGCTTCTCCTTGGGAACTTTAAACACTGAAGTGATATGTGCCAATTCGTTTGCCTCGTGTTTCTCAAATTTAGGAATATGTTGGATATCCTCGAAGTCAAAACACTTGATCAGTCGATTCACTATATCAAAATACATGATCAAGTTTTTCTTAACACACCTGTATTCTTTTGTTATTTGTTTCACGACTAACTCAGAATCTCCTTTTATCTCGACTCTCTTTGCCCCCAAATCTAACAAGATCTCAATTCCAGCTATCAAAGCTTCGTACTCAGCCTCATTATTAGAACAAGAGCATTTAATTTTAAACTTGGCTTAATATCCTTTTTGGTTCTCTAACTATACCCTCGGGTCCAATTTGATCCTCTTTCTTTTAAAAGTTCAAAATAGATCCCTTACGTTGTCTAACTGAAGCATAAAGGTCCTTTCCGTCAAATAAATGCAAATGGTGTTAGTTTTGCTTACGTGGAGTATGAGTTGGCATGATGGATGGCTTAGGCAGCACCTTTTAATTTCCACGTGGATTTTTATATTATTTTTAATTATTTTTTATTTTCCATGTAGATTTTTTTATATATTTATTTTTTAATATTTTTTATATTTCTTTTTGTAATATTTATTTTTTAATTCTATTTTTATAAATTGTTATTTTAAAAATAATTTTAATTAGGCCAGATCAAATCAAATCCACACACAAACCCATCTAGTAGTCCAATATCAATTTCATTCTCTTTGGCCCATTTGTTTTTCATTTGCATGATTATGCACAAGTAGTTAATCTAAAGACTAGATTTTATCCAGAAACAACCAATGTGGGGCTAATATAAAGACAGGTATTGCAAAAATAAAGAGGAATGAAACCAGAGGCACCTTGAACCGAGTCAGTGAGCATCTTTTTCTGTTCTTCACTGTCATTGCAAGAGCGAAATGTACTTAAGGTTAATGAGCTAACTGTAATGTGAGCTCACATGGGATCTCTTTGATATTTTCTAGACTACAAATTTATGCAGCAAGAACTTCCTGCATGGAGACTTATTCTTACGCCTCGAGCGGTATATGTTTTTGAATTCATATGTGATTAGATATAAATTGTTATTTATGTAGTGGTATAATTTATATTTAACTTAAGTGTCTCCTTGCAGACTATTTCAGGATTTTTGCTTATTGGTGTTGTGTTCATTTCTATTGGAATTGCTTCACTAACGGCTTCCAGAGAGGTAAGCTTGTGTGCTATAACTGAATGAATTTATACATTTAATGGTAACTATTACTTTAATTTTCTTATCTCTATCAGGTTGTTGAAATTGTGCATGGCTATGAGTCAGACTGCTTGAGTAATATTGCAGACAAGATAGCCTACATTCAGAATCCTACAACAGATAAAACTTGCAACATAACATTGAAGGTAACTCTATTGGACACTAGTTTAGATATGTCTCATAATTAATAATCTATAAGACCCAGTTTGCCGAATTTTGATTATCTTTTCTTAAATCATGTTTTTATGAAAAGGTGCCTAAGAACATGGAGGCACCTATTTTTGTATACTACCAGCTAGAAAGATTTTAACAGAATCACCGCTGGTATGTTCTTTGTCTCACATCACAATTTTTTTTACTTTTATTTTCAATATGTTGTCAGTATTCTGCTAACATGCTTGAAAGTTATTAGTTGAAAATGATTGGAACTGAAAAGTTAATTGGCTGTGTACACACATCTGGCTATTTTCTGTAGTGGGAGTGAAATTCTATTCGTTTTAATAAACCTATATTACTGTAAGATAATTTCTTTGAATTGAGGAATTAAATCAGCATTAAAAGGACATCAGGAATGGTGTCACTGTGATAAATGAGTCGAGTAAATAGGTTATTATCTAAGGTACATTTGGAATTAGAGGAAGAACAAGTAGTTGAGCGGGAATAATCTGAATAATAACACCATTTCCAGTGTGAAATTGATTAGTACATGACTAGATAAACATGAATGATGTATGATATGAACATAAAAATGAAATTGGGTAGCAACTAATTTGTTAATAATACTACACTGTATGCATAATGTGTATGCATGAGAATTGAGAAGAAAAAGTTGTGTTTTGAACTTTCTCTTTCTAAGTATTTAAGTAAACCTTTCATTGAACCCAATCAATGGCATTTTCCTCTGCACCTCTTAGTCTATTTTCATCTTCTATTTACAAAATTCAATCTATTTGACTGATTATTATAGTCCATTTCACCGTTTATATATTTGTAATACTTGTTCCAGTATGCATGATTTTTTATAATCAGTTATTTTCTGTAATTTAGGTATGTTTAAAGCCGAAGTGATAAGCAATTATGGAATGTTAAGGACCAGAAGTCAGTTGGTGATTGTTTGCCTGAAGATTATGTCAATGGCCATGCAATTGTACCTTGTGGTCTCATAGCTTGGAGTTTGTTCAATGATACATACAACTTCTCCATCAACGGAAATAATTTGATGGTGAACAAGAGTGGCATCTCTTGGAAGAGTGATAGAGAGCACAGATTTGGAAAAGATGTTTTCCCCAAAAACTTTCAGAACAGCTCTATAATAGGTGCTCTTGCAATGACAGTGAAGAACAGAAAAAGATGCTCACTGACTCGGTTCAAGGTGCCTCTGGTTTCATTCCTCTTTATTTTTGCAATACCTGTCTTTATATTAGTTCCACATTGGTTGTTTCAGAATAAAATCTAGTCTTTATATTAACTACTTGTGCATAATCATGCAAATGAACAACAAATGGGCCAAAGAGAATGAAATTGACATTGAACTACTAGATGGGTTTGTGTGTGGATTTGATTTGATCTGGCCCAATTAAAATTATTTTTAAAATAACAATTTATAAAAATAGAATTAAAAAATAAATATTACAAAAAGAAATATAAAAAATATTAAAAAATAAATATATAAAAAAATCTACATGGAAAATAAAAAATAATATAAAAATCCACGTGGAAATTAAAAGGTGCTGACTAAGCCATCCATCATGCCAACTCATACTCCACGTAAGCAAAACTAACACCGTTTGCATTTATTTGACGGAAAGGACCTTTATGCTTCAGTTAGACTACGTAAGGGATCTATTTGAAATTTTTAAAAGAAAGAGGACCAAATTGGACCAGAGGGTATAGTTAGAGGACCAAAAAGGGTATTAAGCCTTTAAACTTGAACTTCGTGGGTACTTTGTTTGGCGAAACAATCAAAACCCCAACACCAGTTCCATTTTTCTGGCTGGAACCGTCGAAGTATAACTTCCAAGGTTCTGTTTCCAAGTAATTTAAATGCGTCTCGATCATTGCATGATCTACAATGAAGTTTGTGACTACCTGACCTTTCATGGCCTTTAAAGTCACATATTAAGGGAATATTCAGTCAAAGCAAGTTCCCATTTTCCAATTCGACTATGCAAAATTGTCTTAGACAACATGTGTTTAATAACATCGAAATGAGAAGAAACATAAACATCAACTGACTTTATATAATGCTTTAGCTTCATACAAGAAAAGTACAAACATAGGCATATCATTTCAATTGGACTATACTTAGTTTCTGCATCATTCAAGGTTCGATTAAGGTAATATATGGCTCTTTTGATGCCAATATCAACCTCTTGGGCTAACATGCTCCATATAATCAAGTCTGAGGCATAAATGTACAACCTCATACATCTATTCCTAACCGGAGGGGAGATGACGGGAGGATTCTCTAAGTATTCCTTGATCTCGTCAAACACCTTTTGATGCTCAAGTCACCACACGAACTCTTCCTTTTTCAGGCAGCGTAGTGGTGAAAATGTTCGCACTTTGCCACTGAGGTTCGATATGAGTCTTCTCTAAAAATTGATCTTCCCTAAGAGAGATTTCAACTCCTTCTTCGTCGACGGAGGATTCATATCTTTGATGAATTTTGTTTTATTTTTATTTATTTTGACCCCTTTCTTGTGGACAACAAAGCCAAGAAAATCCCCTTCCTGCACACAAAAAGCACATTTAAAGGGGTTCATATTTAGACCACACTTTCTCATTATTTCGAACAAATGTCTAAGGTGGCCGAGATGACCATTCCTCGACACAGATTTAATAACTATATCGTAAATGTATATTTACATGAAGGTTTCAATATATTCATGAAAGATAGAGTTCATCACCCTTGATAAGTCGCTCCAGCATTTTTTAAGCCAAATGACATCACTACCCACTTGTAGATGCCTAAAGCTCCTGGGCATCGAAATTCCGTCTTCGACACATCCTCATCTGCAATAAAAATTTGGTTATATCAAGAATAAACATCTAACATACAAAGGTACTCAAAACCCGCTGCTGAGTCAACCAACATCTCAGTGATAGGCATTGGGTATTCGTCCTTTGGGGTTGTAATATTCAGATCTCTAAAATCTATACAAACCCTTAATAATCTATTTTTCTTTATAACTGGAATGATGTTGGCAAGCCATTCGACATACCTTGCAGTTCTTATGAACCTGCTTTGTAGGAGTCTTTTGATCTCCTCTTTTATTTTAGACATTATTTCTAGAGTAAATTGCCTTGGCGTCTGCTTGACAAGCTTCTTGCCTACCTTTATTGGTAGCTTTAACTCCACCAACTCCCTGCTTAAACCTGGAATTTCGGTATAATCCCAAGCAAAACACTTTTTAAATTCTTTAAGCAATTCTATTACCTCTAACCTTAGATTTGGATCAATGTTGGCACTTATATAGGTCGGCCTTCTGGTCGATTCATCACCAAAATCTATTTCCTCTAATGGATCTTAAGGCTGCATATTCGTGGTAGATGCCACTAGATCCCTCTCAAACCCCAATGGCTCGTTATCATAGACGCAATCGAGCCTCTGGTCCTTTCGCCCGTCCTTTTCTGAACCAGTCTTCTACGGCTCTCTGACGCACTGAGGTTTAACGTTGATTCGATTACCTACATCAAACACTTCTATTTCATTAGCTTCAACAACCATGTGTGGTATTTCGGCTTCCATAGCCTCTTGGATTCAATTCTCGGCCACATAGGCCATGATTCGATCTAATGCATCGAACTGAGTCATCATTAATAAATTTGTCTCCCTAGCCTGTTGGCCATATTGCATCTGCGTCATAGACCTTCTCTCCCATGATTTCTCACACCCAGGTAAACCCGTGGGTTGGATGAAGGTTCAAAGAGAAAAATTCCTCTTCTTGAGGCATATAGGCAAATTCTGTCGGTGCACATGGTGCTATGTTTTCCAGGTTTTTGTTGAAGTTTCTCTTGTCTACATGGTTAACTTCAGCCATGTAATATCTGTGGTCTGCTGTTGAAACAATATTAGTGTGGGTTTTTGTTATAGGATCCACAGGGATTGGTTGATATTACTGACATTCTACAGTCGGAATTGTTTTAAACATAGAACATAAAAGATGTTGTTTTTTGATTCGTAACGTAACGATCACATAAAAAGTTATAAGCAACGGTAAAAGAGTTTTGGTTTTTGAAATGATTGTTAAAAGCGTGTCAAGATTATGGCTCGATAATCCATTTCGTATGTATTTTATTAATAAAGCATCTGAACTTATAAACAATAAATATAATCACATATCCTCTCAAGATGTTTCATCTCTAAAACAAATTGTGAGTTTTATCATATTGATCCTAAGATGATATCTCAACCTAACTATCAATATGATAACATTAAAGGATTGATATTAGTGAATATCAACTCACAAAACTATCTCTAAACTTTGCTTGTTGAAAGATGAAAAATCTAGGTCAATAGTTAAAACATATTTCTCAATAATGATCCAACATAAATATACACCATAAAAACAAGTTTTTTCATCATATATTCATCATTAACTTGTTCACATACAAAATATCAAGAGAAATACATACAAAAGTGGGGATTATCTACCTCTAATATTGACACAAGGAGAGATTTAGCTACCCATAACCATGGTAGCTTGAGCAACAAGTAACAAACAAAGCTTTTGGAGCATCAAATTTGAAAGGATCTAAGATTGAAGCTTAAAAGCTTTGATTTCTAAGTGAAAATGAAGAAGATGACTTTTTCTCTCCACACAAATGTTTCTAGGTTACAAAAGATTTTATCAAAAGTAAGTTAGTTTCCAAAAAATATCAACAAGTGCTAAAATACACTTGTTCTGCCCAGGAAAATTCGTCGGGCGAGCAATAAGCTTCGTCGGGCGAAACCCTTAAGTCAAGCCACGTGAGAACAACAGTGCCAGTGGGCTGGAGAAAATATCTTCATTCGCCAGGTGAGACAAAGCTTCGTCGGACGAATCCCTTTCGCCCCTCATTCGCCTGGCGAATCTGCCAGCGAACCAATTCCAGTAGCTACTGGAATTTCAATTCTCTTTCGCCTCTAGCTTCGCCTGGCCTTCATCGGGCAAAACCGTTCCTTCGCTTATTCTTTGCCAGGCGAAGGTGCTTTTTTTTCTGACACGCGAATTTCTTCGATTCTTTAGCTTTTCTTCTGACTTTTGCTGCACTCTTTTGCCAAAAAATGCTGAAAAACTAATTAACACATTAGAACTACCAAATATGTACATTGATGTAAGAAAAACTGATTAAATAAGCTGTTTCGCAATCAGAAGCATGGAAAAGAGCTTAAAAGTGCCGTAAATGGATACTAAAACTAATCAATACTTGACACCTATCAAACTATCCCTAACTTGCATCTTTGTTTGCCCTCAATCAAAGGTAAATTTCAAAATCCACAAGAAAACTTCCAAAACACCAAATCTACCAGAAAACATGCATGGTTCAAACTCGACAATCGCACACACAAGACATTCTCGATCACTTGCATAGAATCAAAACATGATTATGAATTAAGTTCTAAACACAAACATCACACAATGCAAAATAAAGTACCGAAAAGTTCAAGTTGAATCACCTAATTCACTCATTATCACACACATGAACATTATGTACACATATTTACAAGGGAAAAACACTCTCACAAGTAATCGTACGACATCTAGAATAATTCATGCATTCATCTCACAAAGCTATTACAAAATCATGGAAACAAAGATCACTAAGGGCTTTTATGTTTGTAACTTGGCTTAGGTTAACAACAAAGGATAATATATACAAGGCCATTGAACAAAAATAGGTAAAAATCATGAAGAGCATTTCAACTTTTTTCAAAATTTTATTCTTGCTCAATCCTCACATTCTTTTCCATCCTTTGATTTCTTTTCTTACAATGCATCGTTTCTTTTCTTTTTATTGATTCTTTCTTTCTTTTTGTGTTCTTTTCATAGAATGCATTGTACCACCTATTCTTTTTCCTCTTTTCTCCAATGAAACAATTATCCCCAACTTTCAACATATCTTTCTCTTTAGGCAAAAATGCTCTTCACACAAGGTTAATAATTTTGTTGGGATCTTGATTGATTCATTCTAACAAAAATTCATTGTAAGGCTCAAGAGGGGTTACGAATGCACGCACACTAATAAGGTGAATTGAAGTCTTTTTGGAATGGTGGTTATTCTCATAGTACACAAAAATTGCCTTGATCCTTTCTTAGTTTCCAAAATTTAAAAACAAGTTTGCAAGATTACTTTTGGTGAACAATGGAAAGCACCTTACTTTTGTGGTTTTGTCCTAATTGATTCAAATATGAACAAGTGTTTACAAAACAATGCATTATCACAATTATGCATAATGCACTAACTTCAAAATCATGTTATAATTCTACAAATTAATTTTCAACACCTTGATTGTGCACATCAACAATATTTTTATCATCACCATCACATGCTAGAGCTGACAAAACACTCTTTAAGACTTCTTGTGCTAGCACAATTTTTTTCAAAATCAAGGACAAACACAAAACTAACCAAAGAAATTTCTTTGCATAAACATAAACTTAAACACACTATAAAAAACTTAAATTTAATAAAAACCAAACTAAAATTTATCATAACCTTTGTCTTGGTATAAACACAACCAAAAGTACTCGTCGAAGCGTCAAAATTCAAACAAAAAGTATTTGCCGAAGCAACACAAAAGTACTTAACTACTACTAAATAAACTGAAATAAAATACTGAAAATAAATGACAAAAATAAAGATATTCTTCACTTTTTAGTCCAGCCCCTAATCTAGAAAATCATTCATATCATCATGAATCTCCTCATCACCATCACCATCTTCTCCAACTGTTGCTTCCTCCGAAAAGAAAGGTCGCCTGCCCACAGACCAATTTGCATAGTTATCGTAATCCTCACGAGTAGGAAACGAAGTGACCTCCTGTGGATCTGTCTGATAATGGTACAATTTCTGCATACATTCAAAATTAAACTCGAAGGACCTTTGGTAAGCTTCAGCCATATCCCACGAATAGTTGAACGCTGCTCTCATCCTCAGGTCCCAAGTAGAGAAATCAAGAGCCTCGGATGGCTTACTTGCCTGTGCATGTGACGATTCACCACCACTTGCATTTTTCTTCTTCTAACTCAATTTTCCTTTACAATATCTTTCAATATAATCATCATTAACAATCCCACTCACTTTCTCATTGATCACATTCGGCATGAGAACCCACTTCTTGAGACACAAAGCGGTAACCAGACAAGGAAAAACGATGGGAGCACTAGAATGTACCTCAGGTCGTCGGGTGTTTTCAATGAACATCTTCATCTCATTTGCAATGACCTGAGCCACATCCACCTCTTTGTCTTCCTTGATGTAATACAAAAGTAAAGCAACTTTAAGAGGAATTGTTGATCTATGCATCTTGGGCTTGACGTTGTATAAGATTAGAAGAAGTACGGCTTGGACTTCCGGTGGAATATCTTCCATTCGATATCTGATCGCCTCCCCTACATTGTTCCGCTCCACACTTTTTCCTTCAAACAGAATTGACTTTGCGATTTTCACGTGATCAAGGTGCGTGCCAAGCTCCTTTGTGTAATCATCTTTCTCAAGAACGCCCAAAGAACTTGGCTTACCAAAAAGGTCAATGATAGATTCACGGTCAAACCTCACTTCTTTCTCTCGAATAAAAGTTTTGTACCTGAAAACTTCCCCCTCGGGCTGCAGATCATTTGAGTAAAATTCCCTAACCAACTCATAGCTTATCCTATCAACCGGCTTAATCAGGTGTCCCCATTTCTTGCTTTGAAAAATTCTTGCAATTTTCCGGTAAGTGCCTTCCGGATTGATAGTGAACCTCTGCTCCAAGATAATGTGTCTACCCTCCAACATGTTGTACCTGGAAGCATGATCCTCACTAATGAAATGACTCGGATGAAATTCCCTTGGCTGGCCGGAGCTACTTCCGACAGTTATCTTTTGCTTTATCGAACCGGTAGCCTTGGTCTTTGGAGCCATCTGCATAAAAGGGACACAAAACACAATAGAAGAATACCCCTTTTTGTCAGCATCACAAAAACAGCAAACCACAACAAAAACAAAATAATAAAAAAATAGACTGCAAAAAAACTGAAACTGCAGGATTTTTGACTTTCGCCCCTAGATCGCCCGGCGAAGCTGGAGCGAAGCTTCGCCTCTCAGTCGTCGGGCAAAACTTACGTAACCCAGGAAAATGTTCAAAATGCAGGTTCTGCTTGCACAACCCGCAATTCCACAACACAAACAACCACAATTCACAAATTCATAACAAGAAAAGCAACAATTCATGGAAGAACAGTCCTACATGCTAATGTTGCAAAATTATCAACCCTAACCGCATGCATCTAACCCTATTCTAAAAAAATTTCAAATATGAACTTAAATAGAGATTAACAAAAACATACCTTGGATTGAGAGTGATAAAGTTGAA
Organism: Lathyrus tuberosus; assembly: GCA_022829125.1. Taxonomy (NCBI): domain Eukaryota; kingdom Viridiplantae; phylum Streptophyta; class Magnoliopsida; order Fabales; family Fabaceae; genus Lathyrus; species Lathyrus tuberosus. The sequence continues at coordinate 3,324,399 of JALAZF010000289.1, read as the reverse complement.
TTGAGTGAGAGTGAGAGTGAGTTAGGGTTTGTGTGTGTGCTTGAGACAAAATGAGATAAAGATGGAAAAGAGTTTGAGAAAATGAAACAAATAAGAAGGGTGGTTCAAAAGAAGGGTGGGATCAAGTGGACCAAAAAAAAAATAAAAACATTTTTTTCAGCAACCAAATAGCAGACAATTTTTAGTGCCCATGCACTCTTCGCCTAGCGAAGCTGACACCATCCGCCTGACGAAGCAGCATTTTGCTCGATGAATTACACCAGAAACATAATTTTTCCTGCTGCAAGGCTGCTTTGTTTTCAACCGATTCATACATTTTTTTACACGAATAAAGACTTTAAACAATAGAAACCCAATACTTACAACTTTGGGGTGCCTCCCAACAAGCGCTTTGTTTAACGTCGTTTGAGCTCGAAAGTTCCTGGTGACTTCACGTTCACCAAGAAAAAAGGCGCAAATTTCTCGATCAACTTCACCTCCAAGGTAGATTTTTAACCTTTGTCCATTAACAGTCCAGCTTTCATTTGTCTTTGGATCCTCTAACACAATTGCACCATAATGCTTTACTTCCTTAATCAATAATGGTCCCGGCCATTTAGATTTCAACTTTCATGGAAAAAGCTTTAACCGAGAATTGAAAAGAAGCACTATTTGGCCAGCTTGAAATTCTTTTTGACAGACCTTCTTGTCATGATAAATTTTGACCTTTTCTTTGTAAAGCTTGCTTGAATAATATGCATTGTGTCTCATTTCCTCTAATTCATGAATTTGGACTTTTCTTTTCTCACCGACCAAGTTAGGATCAAAATTCAACAATTTTAACGCCCAAAAAGCTTTATGCTCCATTTCAACCGGTAAATGACAAGTTTTTCCGTAAACCATTTAAAACGGAGTTAAACCAATGGGAGCTTTGTAAGCGATACGATATGCCCACAAAGCTTCATCAAGCTTTTGAGACCATTCCTTTCTCGAACTTGACACGGTCTTTTCAAGAATTCTTTTCACTTCTCTATTCGACACCTCGGGTTGACCATTCATTTGTGGGTGGTATGGGGTTGCCACTTTATGCTTTACACCATAATGTTCCAAAACTTTTTCAACTGGTGCATTGCAAAAGTGCGAACCGCCATCACTTATTAACACTCGAGGCGTGCCAAAATGGGAAAAGATGTTTTTCTTTAAAAATTTAATTACCGTTTTGCCATTATCCTTTTGTGAAGCTATTGCTTCCACCCAATTCGAAACATAATCAAATACTACCAGAATGTATTCATTGGAAAAAGATGGAGGAAATGGTCCAACGAAATCTATACCCCAACAATAAAAAACTTTAACTTCCAACATACTTTGTAATGGCATCTCATCTCGTCTTCCAATTCTGCCACTTATTTGGCAAATATCACAATTCTTCGCATGCAGGTTTGCATCTTTAAACAGAGACGGCCAATAAAAGCCCAATTGGAGGAATTTCATTGCCATCCTCAAACCATTATAATGACCATCATACGGCGAATTGTGACATTGCCAAAAAATGCTTTTAGCTTCCTCACTTGTAACACACCTTCTCAAGAGATTATCACTACCAAGTTTAAAAAGGCAAGGTTCATCCCACACATAAAAATTTGCATCCGACAATAATTTCCTCTTTTGGTTCCAAGTTAGATATTCCGGTATTAATCTGTTTGCCTTGTGGTTGGCAAAATCAGCAAACTAAGGTCTAACTTGGACCATAAACAGTTTTTCATTGGGAAATTCTTCTCTTACTTCACTTTCTTGATTTGTCACTTCCACATTGACCAAGCGAGATAAGTGATCCACCACCAAGTTTTCAGAACCCTTTTTATTGCGAATTTCTAAATCAAATTCTTGCAATAAAGGAATCCACCAGATAAGTCTTTGCTTTGAATCCGGTTTGGTGAAAAATACTTAATCGTCGAATGGTCAGTGTACACCACGACCTTCGAACCAATAAGTTAAGACCTAAATTTCTCAAAAGCATACACTATTGCAAGTAATTCTTTTTTCAGTTGTTGCGTAATTCACTCGAGCTTTATTTAAAATCTTACTCGCATAGTGTATGGCATGAAATATTTTTGTCTTTCTTTGGCCAAGCACCGCACCAACCGCATAATCACTTGCGTCACACATTAATTCAAAATTGAGAGTCCAATTTGGAGCTATGATTATGGGTGCGGTGATTAATTTTTCTTTCTAAATTTTAAAAGCTTTTAAACAATCATCTTCAAAGAGAAAATACTTATCTTTGTTGAGCAAATTGCTCAAAGTTCTTGCTATTTTTGAGAAGTCTTTGATGAATCTTCGGTAAAATCTCGCATGACTAAGGAAACTTCGGATTCCCTTCACATTTTTTGGTGGTGGCAACTTCTCTATGACTTCAATCTTTGCTTGATCAACTTCAAGGCCTTTGGAGGAGACTTTGTGGTCGAGCATAATTCCTTGCGTAACCATGAAATTGCATTTTTCCCAATTAAGAACCAGATTTGTTTCCACACTCCTCTCTAAAACGGTTTCCAAAATTTTCAAGCATAACTCAAAGGAAGCCCCGAAAACGGAGAAGTCATCCATGAAAACTTCCATGGTCTTCTCAATAAGATTAGAAAAGATGGCTTGCACACACCGTTGAAAAGTGGCTGGTGCATTGCATAAACCAAATGGCATCTTTCTATACGTAAAAATCCCAAAAGGACAAGTAAAAGCTGTTTTCTCATGGTCTTCCGGATTAACCGTAATTTGGTTATACCCAGAATATCCATCTAAGAAACAATAGACTCTTGACCCGATAACCGTTCAGGCATTTGATCCATAAAAGGTAACGGAAAGTGATCTTTTCGTGTTGCTTGGTTAAGCCTCCGATAATTAATGCACATCCGCCAACCTATTACGGTTCTTATCAGAATCAATTCATTCTTGTCATTTCTTATCACGATCATTTCTTATTTCTTTGGACCCACTTGTACCAGACTCACCCATGTACTATCGGAACTTCAAATGCATCACCAAGAGCTTTTTCAAAGGGAGTTGACACGTGGACTTGCCTTGTTACTTCCATTATAGCTTCATCCGTTGCATCGATTCGAAAGCTATCATGTGTATCTTTGGAGTGCTTCATTGCTTCGAAAATATTAAAGGAAACTTCCTCATCTTAAACTCTCACTTTCATAAGACCATCATCGATATCAATCATCATTCTAGCCGTTTTCATAAAAGGTCGCCTAAGAATCAATGAAGCATCATGGTCTTCCTCCATGTCAATAACAACAAAGTCAATTGGAAAGAATAATTTATCCACCTTGACTAACACATCTTGAGCTACTCCATGAGGATGATTTGTAGACTTGTCGGCCAATTGCAATGTCATTCTTGTTGCTTTCATCTCAATGATTCCCAACCTCTTAACAATAGATAACGGAATTAAATTGATGTTTGAGCCTAAGTCAATCAAACAGTTACCAACATAAACATCTCTTATGGTCACCTGCAAATTAACCCGACCCATATCACTTTCCTTGATCGGTAGAGTTCTTTGAATGATTGCACTACAACTCGCATCAAGCATGATTGTTTCTTGGTCCGTAAATCTCTTCTTCTTGGTAAGGATGTCTTTCATGACCTTTTCATGTTTAGGCATTTGTTCAAGAGCCTCAGAAAATGGAATATTAATTTGTAATTAACGAAATATATCCATGAACCGAGCATAATGCCTAGCATTGTCTTTCTTGGTGGGAGCATGAGGATAAGGAAAATTTTGAATTGGAATTGGATTCAACTTCTCTTTCCCTCTCTTGATTTTTTTCTTTTTCTCCTCTACATCTTGTTTCTCATGGTTCTCATTTTCAACTAATTTCTCCTATTCATTTTTTTCAACTTCTACCTCATCATTTTTTTCAACTACAATCTCATCATTTTTTTCTTCCTCCACAATCTCATCACTTCTCACATCATTATTTTTCTTGTCATTTTCTTCTCCTCCACCCACCTCTCTTCCACTCCTAGTCACAGTGGCTTTGCAATGTTCCTTTGGATTGGTTTCAGTGTTAGCAGAAAAGGATGGCCCCGGTTGTTGATCGGCAAATTGTTTCGCAAGTTGCCCAACTTGGTTTTCAAGATTCTTGATTGATGCCTCATTACTGTTTTGGTTGGCCATTGACATTAGCATGAATTGATTGAGAGTATCTTCCAACTTTGAACTTCCACCTTGAGGTTGTGTAGGTTGATAAGGATTTTGACGGTTTGATATTGCGGCTTCTTGTCTCCAGCCTTGTTGATAACCAGGATTATTCCCTCTTTGTTGGTAACCTTGGTTGTTTTGATAAGGTTGTTAAGAGTTATTTTGATAAGGTTGCTGTCTTCCTTGATAGACTTGATTACCCATGAAATTTGATTCTTCGTTTACCGGAGGACAATAACCGGTGGGGTGATCTACTTTGCATAATTCACAAATTGATATTTGTACATTCTTACTCGGCAATTCTTGCATCTCTTTTAGTTGTTGAGGAAGTTTTGACATTTGTTGAGTCAATAATTCCACTTGTTGGGATAGCAATTTATTTTGAGCAAGAATAGGATCGTTAGTCCCCAATTCAAGCATTCCTGGTTTCTTTTGAATTGTACCCCGATTGTGTTGGCCTTCAAGATCATTGAGTGCCATTCTATTGATTATATCAACCGCTTCCTCAACACTTTTTGACAATAAAAAACCTCCCGAAGTAGCATCCAATAAAGTTTTGTGAGTATGTTGGATTCAATTTTGGAAAATATGGACTTGTGTTAAATCATCAAATCCATGACCTTTGCACTTCCAGATCATAGATTTGAACCTCTCTTATGCTTCGTTGAGAGATTCATTTGTACCCTGAGCAAACGCGGAAATTGAAGTTTTTTGCATCCATGAATCGATAGTGAGGGAAAAATCTTTCCAAAAACTTCTCTTCCAAAATATTCCAATCAGTCATAACAGCAGTGGGTTGATCAAGATACCACTCCTTCGTTTTTCCAATCAAGGAATGAGGAAATAATCTTTTGAATAATTGTAATTCTTGATCTTCATCTACTCCAACCGCTCCCGCAATCTCATAGAATTTAGTAAGATGAGCAAAAGGATCCTCGTGATCCTTCCCAGTGAAAGGATTTCCATATAAGAGTTGGAGAATCCCCGTCTTCATCTCAACTTGCCTTTCATTATTCAAATTACGAGCGAACTGTGCGGTGTGTCGTGGACTGTTGACACAAGGCGTTGAAATAGGAAGTGGTGGTGGTGGTGGAGCTGCCATGTTTGGCGTAAACTAGGTGTTGTTGTAGAAATAAAACTTTCTCCTCTCTCTCGTCTTTCCTTGGGAAGTTGCCTCCTCCGTCTAGTTTTGTTATTCAACTTACGTGCAGTTCTCTCAATCTCAGGATCGAAAAGAAGTTGATCTGCAGGTAACTTTCCTCACAGAAGCAGAGTCTGCAATACTTAACCAAACAAATTAAGAAGCACAAGAAAAAGGAAGTAAACAAAGTTTAAAACTTATCAACTATTGCAATGCTTGCAATATCAAACAACAATCCCCGACAACGGGGCCATTTTGTTTAAATAGTATTAGTGTGGGTTTTTGTTATCGTATCTGTAATACCCTAATTTTTACCCCTAAGATCCCACATATCATTTTGCATCTCGTATCACAAACAAGATCACCAGTGTCCCTGTGTTTTTCTTATTTGCTTTATGTTTGTTTATGTTTACTAACTTCTAACCAAAATACCAAAAATATTTCGCAATTTTTGCTTGTTTCTTCTTCTCTGTGTGTTTAGGGTTTTGTAGGGAGATTAATGGCAAAGGTATGACATGGAATCAAGTGTGACTATTTAGTTGTGGTTGAGGTCAGATGGAAGTTTGATCTAATCTTGGTCAAACTATCAAGAGGTTGCTTCAATTACAAATTGGGTTTTGCATTAGTGGTCTATTTCTCAAGCAGTGACTGTTCAAGGTCAAGTTGTCTTGTATTGGAATTAATCAAGCTTTCAAGTAGTGTTCTATGAGAAGTTTGGTCCAGGTTATCATGATAATGATTTATCAGTCCAGGTTGTGTTCATCTGTGGATTTATTTTCCAAGAGATTGATTCGGGACAAATTCAAAGTGGTTCGAAATTTATTCCATTTGATCAGAGATTCAGGAAATTATGGCAAAGGTTAAAATTGATGGTCAATGTTTCAGTTGCAAATTATTCATTGGTCCAAGATTTGCTCCTTCACTTTATCAAAGGTTGGTGGAGAAATTTCCAGTGTGGTTTTTAGGGTTAAATTCTATAAAGGTGTGTCTGAGTGGCTTGTGTGATGGGTTTATGTTCATTATTTAAAGAGTTGAGGTTAAAGATCAAAGTTTCATGGCCATGTGTGAAAAATAATGGTGGGGGTGCATATTCATTTTGGCTAAACCATTCATTATCCATCTAAGTTCAAATTCCTTCTTCTAAACCATTTTCCTAACCAATTTCTCAACCATTATCCATTTTATTCAAATAATAACCAATTCAATTCATTTTTCTAAAATCCAATTACCCATTTTTTTTATCCATTAATCCATCATCCATCTTGTTCTAAGATCCATTTTTCAATATCCATATTTTTTTTATCCATTTCATATCCAATTCTATATCATATCCATCTTTATCCAATTTTTCTTATCCATTTTATTCCAATTATCCAAATTATCACTTAAATTTAAATTCATAAAACTCCATTTCAATTGTTTGTGAAACCATGATACAAAAAATGCAAAAAAAAAAAGGTGATGAATCCATAAGCTTTGCCAAAATGCTACATAAAAATCTCATGCCAACCAGTTCGGAGGAAGCACATTGAATCTAGCCCCAATAAAGTACTCCAATCAATCAAGAAAGGTGTAATGCGACTTGCACTTGTGTGCCTAAATATTTTCTTCAAAAGTTGTTGATATTGAAAGAGAGGATGAGCTTTTCTACTCACATTATGTCGCTTTTCCACTGTCACTTGTGACCGTCAGCTTTGGGGTGGAGATGACAAACCCTCTTCATGATTTAGAAGTTGAAAACAATGTCATAAGGCTTACTGGATACATATCAGATACTTGCAATACCCTTGGTATGAAGGCCTCTACTACATGTCCACTAGAAATTTTGAGAAGGCCGCAACATTGTTTTTGGATTCTATCTCAACCTTTACAACCTATGAACTTTTTCCATATGACACCTTTATATGTTACACCATTTTAACAAGCATCATAACACTGGATAGAGTTTCCTTAAAGCAAAAGGTAGTGGATGCTCCTGAGATCTTGACAGTGATTGGCAAGATCCCACATTTGTCAGAGTTTTATGATTGTCAATACAAGTCTTTCTTCTCAGTATTTACTGGCTTGACGGAGAAAATTAAGTTGGATCACTATTTACATTCACACTTCAAGTATTACATGAGAGGCAGATTTTTTTTTAACGACAACAGTATTGGATGTACAAGGCTTGGGAATGAAGAATTCCTCTCCTACTGCAGCAAATCTCTTGTCTTCCATAGCTAAAATGGATAGTTGTTACTATCCTGAGACATTACATCAAATGAACATTGTGAATGATGGTACTACCTTTAAGAAGATGCTTTGGCCTATATTGCTGGTTTCTGTAGAAAACTCAAAGTTACAAGTCTATGTGGATGCGTTAGAGCAGTTTCTGATACTGCACTTCAGGCTATTGAACACTTCTGCAATAAGTTTCAGTCTTTGAACCTTGGATGGTGTGATGAGGTTCTCTCACCTGAGATCCCTTGGACTGTACTTCTGTAAGAATGTAACAGACAATGCAATGTATTTCTTAGCACAAAGCAAGGTGAAAAGGATGTGAATGTCAGCTTCATGAGTGTTGGAATGACTGCTCCAAGAAAACATGCTGTCATGGAAATCGGAGTTGATGAACAACCCCTACTTGCTGGCTTGATCCGACTACTGTCCAAATGTGCGAGTGGGTCCTCTCTTGGAGCTAAAACATTGTTTCCCCTTGAGTTAGTGGCATTCTCAAGTATACACTAACTGGTTCTGGAGTTCCGTCCAATGCCTCTGCTTCACCTGCATTTAATAAGCCAACAAATCAGATGCTTGAGATTATGAACCTGACAAATGAACCAGCCACATCACTGCAGTTCCATCACACCTGATAGACCCTGTCGTGAAATGTGTATCCTGCTTCTCACCACATAACTCAATTCGCCGTCGTTATCATGAGCATCATCGCTGCAACAATCTCGCTGTTATTAACCTTCCTTCTCGCTATTTCAACTGTGTGCGCCATCCTTGATTAAGCCGGTTTCCATGAGATTGATGTTTGTAGAAAATCAAATTAGCGTATCGGTTGTTCACTAACTGATGTTGCAGCTATCTCTACTTATATGGAGTATCTTGGGCCAGCTTCTAGGTCTACTTTTGTGTCATACCAGCAGCAGGGACAATGTGTGCCTGTTGAAGTTTCTCAAAATATCGCGAATGAGTTGGAACCATACCACCATGAGTAATACACGTCAAGCCTCACGTTGAACTAAGCCAGACTACCATTGCCCTGTCCTCGTACTGCCGCTGGCGTCTAACTGGAACATCGCTTCAGAATAGTTTGGAAGATGTATTCAATCTCTTATCTTTCTTGCGCATTGAACCTTGGTGCGACTGGCAGTGGTTGACGAAGTTAATCATAGAGCCTGCTAGGAAGTTCCCTTTTACACTTGATCCCTTTCAATCTCATGCTTTTAATTGTCTTAAAAATTCTGAAACTGTTATGGCATCTGCACGTACTTCTGCTTGGAAAACTGTTGTGGCTTTATATGCAATTGCTACGTCGTTTCGAGACGGTCAACGTGTTATCTACGCCTCTCCTATCAGGACACTTAATCACCAGAAGTATGGAGAATTTAAGGAAGAGTTTTCTGATGTTGGTTTGATGACTGGTGATGTTACGAGCTCTTCGAATGCGACGTATCTTGTCATGACGATGAAGATTCTTATGGGAATGTTTTTGAAGTTCATAGTCATACCAGCTAGCATCAAGGTTGTATGAGGTAGAGGTGGCAATTAGATCCATTAAGGCAAAATTTATCCAATTCATCCACCAAAAAATCCATTCAATCCATCTACCACATAAAAAGTAAGTTAATGGATTGGATTAAATCCATCCATTTATATGCATGGATTAGTTCAATCCATCCAACATATTTTAAAGATCCAATGGATTATTTTTATCTCCGTTAGATTTATTTTTTATAAATAATTAAAAATTGATTTTTTTTTAAAAAGAATTAATTTAAAAAAAAAAAAACCTAAATTTTTTTAAAAAGAAAACCGACTTTTTTTCAGAAAAAAAACTGATTTTTTTTTCCTGAAAAAAAAAACCAACTTTTTTTCCGAAAAAAAATACCGATTTTTTATTCCAAAAACAAAAATCGACTTTTTTTCCCGAAAAAAAAAACCGACTTTTTTTTTCAAAAAAAATCAAAATTTTTTTTCGAAAAAAAAAGAGTTTTTTCCGAAAAAATCGACTTTTTTTACGAAAAAAAAAAGCGATTTTTTTTTTAAAAAAAAAACCTACTTTTTTTTCGAAAGAAAAACCGACGTTTTATTTAAAAAAAAAAACCGACTTTTTTTTTCGAAAGAAAAACCGACGTTTTTTCCGGAAAAAAACCAATTTTTTTTTCCAAAAAAAAACCAATTTTTTTTCCAAAAAAAAAAAAACCGACTTTTTTTCGAAAAAACCGATTTTTTTTCCGAAAAAAAAACCGACTTTTTTTTCCCGAAAAAGAACCGATTTTTTTTCTGAATAAAAAAACTGATTTTTTTTAAAATAAAAAAAAAATTGGATGGATGGATATCCATCCATTAAAAATATGTTAATGGATGGATTGGATGAATTTTATTCTTAATGGATGGATCGGATTGAATAATTTTAAAAAAAAATTAGTGGATTGTTAATGGACTAATGGATTGTTTTGATCCATCCATTAACCATCCAATCCATATCCATCCAATCCATCCATTTTGCCACCCCTAGTCTGAGGCCGAGACGGACATAAAATCTGCCATGAAATTCTTGAAAGGGTCAGTATCAACATTAAGAATTCTCAAGTTGGGATCAGGAGAAGAACAATCTAATTACCTTACAATTTAGTCCACGATTTCGTTTGTTTATTCTCAAGAACTGCAAGCAAGTCATACTACAAGCTTTACCAAGCTGTAGTATAAAATCCAGCCGTAACAAATCAACCAAGCCATATTTTCCAAACTCAAGCCGTGGTATTAGAATCCACGTCACAAATAAATGAGCTGCAATTAGAAAAATCAAAACGACAACAAAATATTCAGCACAAGTCACACGCAACACACCAATTCAAAGCGCAGTGAAAATTACACAAACGGCAAACAAATTTCACTCCTCTCCATCTATAAATACAACCCACACCTCATTCATTTTTCTCAAGCTTCAAAGCCAAAATCACTCTGCAATTTTTTCCACTCAACCTTCCGTACGAGACCGATTTCATATTCAATCTTTTGCCACTTTTTCTTCCAAAATCGATTCTCAAATTGAAACACAAAAACCATCCAGAATCAAAGAAGAAGAAGAAGAAGAGAGCTTCAAGTCATCACTCACCTGAATTTGAAGGTAGTTCGAGGAGCTTTTGTGTTGTTGATTCGCTTCTGTTGTTGTTTGTTGCTCGAAATCGATTGTACCATTGCGTTCATCTTTTGATTTCGATCACAACTGCGTATGTTTCGCATCTCGCCGCACTGATTTGTTGAAGCTATGAATTGCTAGCTATGGAGTAACAGTGACCGCGCGGTTTTGTTTCTAGAGGAAGATGATGAATACTGCATTCTGATTCCTCTATTTTTTTTTATTATTTGTTTGGTTTTGTAAGTGGGCTCGGGCTGTGATTTTTCTTTCTCCACCACCATTTCTTTCTATTAACCTCTTTTTTTTTATAATTTTCTAATTCATTGTTTTTATTTTCTAATTTTCTTCTTAATCTTTTTTTTATTTACAATTTGTTTTGGATCTTGAATTTTGATAAGATTACATCAATATCAATGGACTTTGGGTGTCAATTTTATCCACTAAGAGAGGTGATTGATATTGATGATGATTTAATCGATTTAAGATTCAAATTGTTGAGGTTTCTTTTCATCTTATCCTCTTTCTTCATCTCTTTTATTTTGATCGATGAAAGTCTTATGGATCTTGGAATTCCTTTGTTGAATTTTGATCAAGACTAGACCGTTACCATTTTTCTTTTCGTGCGGTATTGCTTTCGGATGACGATTTACATATCGTTCATCTAGCATGCATTAGCACAAAGATCTATTGACCGACCTCATTTGTAGGGTAATTACTCCGTAAATTACTCGGTGATTGCTTAACATAGCACAACATATGTCTCGTATCAGAAAACTATCAAGAATGATTGATTATTTGTCTTTTGGTTCAAAACTTATGAAACTTATTATTAGGAGGCTTTGGTGTTATCAATCCTCTAATGAGTTCTCATTAACCTTGACCTAAGTGCAACTATTCGATTATTATTGATCACTTACTCTAACAACTAATCACTAACTTACGAACAATATTATTATATTAATTTTGTTTATGTTTCCTTCTCGCTCCCTATCTCTTTTATTTTTTTTATGATTCATTATTATCATTTCATATCATGTTTATGCTTCCGCAATTTTTCCTTTGTTCGTTGGACACATGTTTATGTTTATGTCATTTTTCCTTTGTCCATTTGGACCATATTATCTTGTGCTTTTATTTTTCCTTTGTCCATTTGGACTCAAAAAACACTAATAAAGGATTAAACCACTAAAAGACTTATGCTCTTAATTGTTGGACTATGGCCATTATCCTTTGCATTGGAGGACCTATATCCTTGATTATGGACTTATGGACTTAGAATTAGGATTCTCTCCCTTATGCTTTGGACAATTATGGAGTTTGATATTCTAGCCTTTATTTTGCTTGCTTATTTGCTCAAGAGGATGGAATTCTATTCTTATTATGCTTTGAAGAGTGTCTCCATGTGGTTAGATCTTTCTTACTCTCGCTTTTATTTTATGCACTAGGATAGTCACTTCTTCTCCACCCCTTCTTAAATTTTCAAAACCTTCTCCCTTTTTCAAAACTTTCTTGTTTTCGAACTTAAAACCGCTTTCATAATAAAACCTTGACTTTGGTCAAGTGATTTTTAAACTTTGTTTTCCTTAATAAATGTCAATCCATCTTAATCATGTTTTGACCATTTCAAAAAGACAAAAAATACAAAACTCATCCAAATTTTTTTGTGCTTCTATGCACCTTTTTCTTTTAAACTTTTCAAAAAGAATTAGACATGAGTAATTTTTTTGATGAGATATAAAGCTCCTAACCATGGTATTTTGTTGAAAGTATGGTCGTTTTCCACGTAGATGTTGAAGTGATTAGTCTTGTTGATGTTAATCCAAGCAAATCCTCCATCTTAATGTGATGCAAATGCCTCTTTCCCATACCTTTGGGTAATTAGTTGAGTATTCTCTCTTGAGAATGACAGATTGTCTTTTTTAGGATAAAATAAACTATAACCAATAATTTTCATTCTTTGTACCACGAACTACGAGGTTTTGATCCTACATTGCACATCGTGGGTACGTAGGCATGAGGCGATAAGTCTTTCCAAACACAAAAATGTTAAAAAATAATTCTCCTCTCATCTCCTCAATCTCTTTTCAAGCAAACCATTTTCATACCAAAAAGAATGAGTAAATCAAAGGGCTCCTATAGAGTACTATAGATGTATTAGGTGCGTAAAACCTTCCCTTTACATAACCAACCCCCCTTACCCATTTCTCTTTGTATTTTTTAGCTTTTTCTTTTTTAAACTTCTATGGATTTATTCGCTCTTTTTTTTTCTTTTCCTTTGTGGAATAAATAAAAGCGCGGTGGCGACTCTGTTTTCCATGAGTTAAGTTAATAAATAGCTTACACTCACGATTTTTACCGCTACAGTATCCATAGGGATTGGTTGATATTACCGTCGTTCTACAGTTGGAATTGTTTTAAACATAGATCATAAAAGATGTTGGTTTTTGTTTCGTAACGTAACGATCACATAAAAAGTTATAAGCAACGGTAAAAGAATTTTGGTTTTTGAAACGATTTTTAAAAGCAAGTCAAGATTAGGGCTCGATAATCCATTTCGTACGTATTTTCTTAATAAAGCATGTGAACTTATTAACAATAAATATAATCACATATCCTCTCAAGATGTTTCATCTCTAAAACAAATTGTGAGTTTTATCATATTGATCCTTAGATGATATCTCAACCTAACTATCAATGTGATAACATTAAAGGATTGATATTAGTGAATATTAACTCACAAAACTATCTCTAAACTTTACTTGTTGAAAGATGAAAAAGCTAGGTCAATAGTTAGAACATATTTCTCAATAATGATCCAACATAAATATACACCATAAAAACAAGGTTTTTCATCATATATTCATCATTAACTTGTTCACATACAAAATATCAAGAGAAATACATACAAAAGTGGGGATTATCTACCTCTAGTCTTGACACAAGGAGAGATTTAGCTACCCATAACCATGGTAGCTTGAGCAACAAGTAACAAACAAAGCTTTTGGAGCATCAAACTTGAAAGGATCAAAGATTGAAGCTTAAAAGCTTTGATTTCTAAGTGAAAATGAAGAAGATGATTTTTTCTCTCCACACAAATGTTTCTAGGTTACAAAAGATTCTATCAAAAGTAAGTTAGTTTCAAAAAAAAATCAACAAGTGCTAAAATACACTTGTTCTGCCCAAAAAAATTCGTCGGGCGAGCTATAAGCTTCACCGGGCGAAATCCTTAAGTCAAGTCACGTGACAACAATAGTGCCAGTGGGCTGGAGAAAATATCTTCATTCGCCAGGCGAGACAAAGCTTCGTCGGGCGAATCCCTTTCGCCTCTTGCTTCGTCTGGCCTTCGCCGGGAAAAACCGTTCCTTCGCTTCTTCTTCGCCAGGCGAAGGTGCTTTTTTCTCTAACACGCGAATTTCTTTGATTCTTTAGCTTTTCTTCCGACTTTTGCTACACCCTTTTGTCAAAAAATGCTGAAAAACTAACAAACACATTAGAACTACCAAATATGTACATTGATGCAAGAATAGCTTATTAAATAAGCTATTTCATAATTAGAAGCACGGAAAAGAGCTTAAAAGTGTTGCAAATGGATACTAAAACTAATCAATACTTGACACCTATTACCATGAAAACTATAGGTCGAGTGATGGATCCTACTGTTACTTCGACCTGGATGACCCTCATTGTTTGGCCAGTCTTTCCTTCATAGTTAGAAAGGACCATATTGTAGGGCATAAGGTCAGTATTATACTTCCCTATCTTAGCCAGTAAGAAGTGAGGCATTAAGTTTACTACTGCCCCACTATCCACTAATATCTTGTTTACAGTAGTGCCTTCAACCTTAGCCCTTATAAAGAGAGGTTTTAGGTGATTTTTCATCCCTCCATGGGGTCTCTCAAAGAATGCGTTCTGCTCTTCAATACACCTATTATTCGTTACAAAATAACAAATTGGCTTGTGCTTGGCTAGCTCTTCTTCCTCATAGTCTTCATTTTAAGCAACTTCTGTCACACGATCATACTCATAAGGAAGTACAGAAACTACGTTGCATAAGACGTCGAAGTCTCCTTCTGACCCAGAGTCAAAGTTATCCATCACTAATTCATATTCTTTGGCTTGATCATCTTTTTTTATCTTTTCTTTCGCCAAACCTGTCTTGGGGGAGAACAACTTCATTCCCACTGGTTTTTTCGCTTGATCATTTGTTTGCTTCTGATGTTGCTTGGTGTTACTTGACTCAGCATCATCCCTCTTTGCATTGTTCTTCCTCTAAAATCTTTGCCATTATGTCCTTGTCATGGGATTCTTTCCTTTATAGTTAGCACTAGGCCCATAAGAGCACCTTTCATATATTTGGAAATTCTCCCTGTAGGTCATGGAAAATCCTCAACCAATCTCAAAATTCCTCAACTTTGGGTTCCTATCACACTCTCTTCCAGCAGGCTTGGTTAACTTCCCTTGGGGAGCGTTGGCTGAAGGCTTGTAAGTATTGTGCTTAGCCTTCTGCGGACCAGACGCCTGTTTCTTCCTTTGTGGCACCCCTCTTTTGTTGAAATAATACTGAGCCATGACTTTATCATTCTCCTTGGCTTTCTGAGCACTTTCGACTTTCTTAGCTGCCTTTTTGTCGAACACAGCGCTGCATCGAGGACACAACATTACTTCAGAGTCTTCAGCCTGACACCTGTAAAGGAACTCCGCAAGACTTTCACCAGCTTTTGGAAACACAATTTCGACCTGGTTCTCACTTTCTTCAAATTCATCCATGTCGAAATCTTCAGTAATTACAAACATGTTGACTGCAGCAGAATCTACATAACTAGCATCTCCAATTTGCAATGGGTCAGCGTCAATTTTCATAGGAGTTTTTTCCTTAGCAAATTTGAGTCTGCCTTCGTTCAATGCATTTTGCACAAGATTCCTGAAAAGAAAACATTGTGAGGTTTTATGTCCTAATAAATTATGATATTTACAGAACCCTCGTTTCTTTATTCGCTCTGTTGGTAGTACTTTTTTGCCTGATGGCACAAGCACTTGACCATCTACAACCAGTAAATCGAAAATCTCATTGCATTTGGTTACGTCGAAGGTGTAAGTTTTCTTAGGAAATTTATCATTTTCTTTTGGTTTTGCAGGATTCTTCTCATTTGCAGGGGTAAGTAACTTACACACATATGAGGGACCTAGCTTTAACTCAGCCACGTCAATCTCACACTCCTCGACGTGTCTATATTAGACCTCAGACACTACGTCTTGTCCTTGCATGTCAACATAAGTTATACACTCCTTCTTACCCTTACTTGCTCTGGCCTTCTCGGTCTTCAACCTATCCTCTTGTCTAACTCTATCTACAAATTGAGTCATATCTTTCAGATATCGAGTATCTAGCTTCTTCCTAATGGAATAGTTTATCCCACCAGCAGCCATTTCGACATGTTCGTGTTTAGGAACCTGGGTGAAGGACCTTGGTTCCAGTAAACGGAGCCAATTTAAGTAATCGTCAATTTATTCAGCGAAATTTTGCTTGACACTCGACAATTCCTCCAAACTAATCTTAGATTGCCCCATGTAAAACTGCTCATGAAACAACCTCTCTAAACGCGCCCAATCATGGATTGAATGAGGAGATAAGGTAGTAAACCATGTGAACGCATTCTTTGTTAGAGAACTAGGAAAGTATTTCATCCTAGGGTTCTCATTGTTAGTAATGTCACATGCCTCCTTAGGTAACGAGCAATGTGTTTGACAGTAGATTCGTTGGTGTTACCATCAAATTTTGTAAATTTAGGAACCTTCCATCCCCTTGGCAAATCTGTCTGTAACACGTATTCTGATAGGGGAGATGTGTAATTTGGCCTTTACAGGCCTATATTGTAGCGCGATTTTTGTGGTTTCGAATCACTATCGCTTTGGTACTATAATTCGATTCATTTTTTATCCTATGAAGCTGATTAAGGAAGGGAAATAGATGTCTCCAATTAACCCTGCTTGCATACTGAGGTTAAACAGTCAAAACTGTTGGTTTACAGATGCTATCAAAATAGGGGGGTCCTTCTTAGGGTTATTTTCTTAAGAATATAAGTGTCTGGATTATCTGTGAGGCTTCTGGTAAGGTGTTAGGTCTGATGCTTTGTATGAAGGTACGGGATTTTGGGTTTTTTATTAGTGTACTCGCTAAGATTTTGCAATCTTATGCCTACGTATTCCCGTTTAACGAAACAGGGAAATTAGAGTGATCGTAGTTCCTCCTATTATATGGGAGGAAAAAGGTTATTTTGGTGTCTTGTTCAAAGCCCAAGACATGAAGCTAAAGGTGGTTTGTATCTTGTTCAAAGCCCAAGATATGAAGCTAAAGGGGTTTGGCTGAGAGAGAATTTGTCATCTCTAAAGAGGAGTGGTTGATGTTTATATGCTGTGAGCAAGGCACAAATTCGATGCTAAAAGGTTGATTGACTCAACTGGGGTTTTCTTTATACAAAGCCTAAGAGGAGGCTAGAAGTTTGACTTTTTCGGAGGAAAATGTTCTTTCTGTCTTGTAAAAAGCCCAAGATTGAGGCTAAAAGGGATTTTGACTCCGTTGGGGAGAATGTATCTTGTATAAAGCCCAAGACGGAGGCTAAAAAGGTTGAGTCAACAAGAGAGTCTGAAGGTTGATTTGACTCAACAAGAGAGTCTTTTATACTCAACAAGAGAGTGATTTGTGGTTTCGTACGAAGCCCGAGATTGAAGCTAAAAGGAAATTGACTCAACAAGAGAGTGATTTTCTATGTCTTGTACAAAGCCCAAGACGGAGGCTAAAAATGGTTTGACTCAACAAGAGAGTCTTTTATACTCAGCAAGAGAGTGTTTTACTATCTGTCTTGTACAAAGCCCAAGACAGGGGCTACAAGTTGACTCAACAAGAGAATCTTTTATACTCAACAAGAGAGTGTTTTTCTATCTCGTACGAAGCCCGAGATGGAGGCTAAAAGTTGACTCAACAAGAGAGTCTAAAAACGTTAGCTCCGCTGGGGAGAATCATTTGTACAAAGCCCAAGAGGAGGCTGACTTACTGTTGAGGATTATTTAGATCCTGAAGCGGGTCCAAGTGTGGGGAACTCTCATGAGAGAGACCGGGTTTCAGAGTGATCGGTGTTTCTTCCTATGTTTCAAAGGAACTTGAGAATGTCTTTGAGACTCAAGAGTTTTAGACTGTCCAAGTCTAAAGTTTTATCTTTTGTACAATGCCCAAGAGGAGGCACGGGCATTAAGGGATGAGTATCAACCCTACAATGGTCGGAGTTTTGACACGGGAAAGACTTCTCTAGCAAAGGATGACTAAGTTCTGTCTTATACCTTTAAGAGGTCGTCAGGATCCTTGTATTAAGCCCAAGAGAAGGCATGAGAACTTCTAAGAAGCCGAAGGGTCCTTGTACAAAGCCCAAGAGGAGGCGGGGATGCTTTTAGGAAGCCTGTGGGTCCCCAAACCAAGAGAAGTTCAAGAAATTCAATTCACCGAGAAGAGATCATTCCAGGAAAGTTCGAGGATTTGGAAGAAACTCAAGAGATGCCATTCACGGAGAAAAGATCATCTCATGGGAGTTAGAGTTTCTTTGACAATTTCTAAGGGTGACAGTCTGAGAAAAGGTTCACCGAGAATACTGCCTTTCTCTTTGTTCCATATTGTTTAACCCCAAGAGGAGGGAAGACTGTATTTGGAATCCTACGGGGGATCTAGTTTTGTTTGTATTTAAGAGTGACCAACATGGCTTTACCTAGTTCTAGACGTAGTTGCCGGGGAAAACTCTAAATAACTATACTAGTATTACACAGTGGATATGTGACAAGTATATAAAAGGATGTGAAAGAAGACTTACAGTGAAACAGCCCCACAATACAGTTATATACATATGGAAGCAGTAAATGAAAGCGGATAAACACTTACCCATTGTAGAGCTTCCATGCTGTTTTGTTAGTTGTTCAACAAAGAAATTAAAGAAAGTTTTGATAACAACATATATTTGAATTCAAAATGAAAGGAGAAAGTGATTTGAAAAGATTGTTGGGGCTCACAGCTCAAGGAGAGGCCCAAGTTTTAACGATGATCGCACCGTTGTCTTGAAAACTGTACAGAGGGACTTATACAATATGTGAGGCCCAAAAAGTTTTTATGTACAAGGGGATGGGTCTTACACTCTATTAGAGGCCCAAAGATTTTGAAAAGAAAAGAAATGGGGCTTACAACACAAGGGTAGGCCCAAATGATTTGATTTTTGAACTGGCGATTATGCCGAGATTTCTCTTTTAACGCAGAGGGACTTATACATATCTAAGGCCCAAAAATGGTTTTGGTTAAAAGGGGATTGGGTCTTACACTCTTTAGAGGCCCAAAGTTTTTTTTTGAAATGGAATGGGACTTATAGCTCGAGGAGAGGCCCAATTGGTTTTGTCAAAAAGGCGACGATCGCGCCGTTGTTTTTGAAAATACTGTGGGACTTATACAATGACTAAGGCCCAAAAAGTGGTGTATTTACAAAGGGGATGGGTCTTACACTCTAATAGAGGCCCAAAGAGTTTGAAAATGAATAAATATGGGTCTTATAGCTCAAGGATAAGCCCAGATGATTTTGAAAAGGTGTCGATCGCACCGTACGTTTTGACGATATCGAGACTTATACAATACACTGAGGCCCAAAATATTTTGGTTTTCAAGAGGGGTTGGGTCTTACACTCTATTAGAGGCCCAAAGTGTTTGAAAATGATTTGTTTAGGGTGATTAAGATCAAAACCCTAAATTAGTTTCAAAATGTATTTTAATTAAATAAAAATTTAATTAAAATGACCAAAATTATCAAACATGTGTGAAAAACAAGTTGTGATCTTGGATTAATGTTTGAAAAATCATGTTTATATCCACAAAATGATTGGAAACCAATTAAATTTGGAAAATCAAGGAGGAAAAAATATTTTAAATGTTAAAAAACAAATAAAAGATTAATTCTTTGCAAAAATATCAAGTATATGAAATAAATAAAAATTTTGGGATTTTTTGGCGAAATAAAATATTTTAACATTTTTGTGAATTATTAAAAAAAGAATCAACTCAAAATCATTAAAATTCAGAGAGAAATTAATTTTTGAATCAATTAAATAAAATCACAAAATTCAAATATTTGAATTTTCAAAAAAGGCGCCAAGAACATGGCAAGAACACGCGCGTGTTCTGAGTTTGGCCTGATTTGCATTTTCTATCCAATCTCACTGAATACTTGATGAAATCACACAATCCACATATCAATCTGCTCGTTTTCACCTCACGATCATGTCTATGGTCTTTAATTTCATTTATTTTAAGCATGGAATAAGAAATCAAGACAAAACCTCAAGAACCCTAAAATTTGAATGAAGGCTGAGAATTTTGATTCACGATTCAAACAAAACAATTAATTGAGGGGAAACATTCTATGCATGATTATGAACATTTGGCAAAAGTATTGTGCAAGGAAATATGTATAGATTAAGAGATGACAAAGTTTAGGCTTACTTGAAGGTCGTGACAGCAAGAGCAATGTGATTTTTGAGTTGGAGGTGTTACAGATGAGTTGTGATGATCTGAACAGCTTCCCTACACCATATGGAGTGTGTTTGAATTCTTGGACTTGATTGGAAATGGCTGGATCACTTCATGGCATCTCAGTTGCAACTTGGTTAAAACCTTGAGCAACTGGCTGGTGATTCTGAGAAATCTGTGTTATAGTTGTTGTTTAAGTGTTTGGATCACTTATATATGATGTTTATGAGGTGTGTGTGTGTGTGATTGGTTTGGTTGGAATAGCTCTAAAACTCAAAACCTGATAGTGGCTTGCTTTGGAAGGCAAATTTGGAAGTGAGAAGGTGATTTTGAGGAAAGCATCTGTTTGATGGCCTTGGTGTACTTAAACAGAGCACAAATGATCTCTATTTATAATAGAGCAAGTTTGTTTTGCAAGGAATAGGGAATGGCAACTGCAGCAGAGGTTTGGCAAATGTTGATCAATAGGAATCCAAGTCTCCTCTAGCCATTGACTAGAGGTTAGAGCACAGGTTGTTGGTTCCCTAGTTCAGAGATCATCCTTGACTCATTCAGTTGGAAATGGCTCAGTTCATGCCACCTTGGTGCATCCATTGAATGCTCCAAAACAAAATTGGAGTCTTGTCCAAAGACTTGTGAGGATCAGTGAGATTGGATCAGTGTTTGTCCCTCCTTGGTCTCCCCCTGAGGTGTTTAGATGGATAAACTTGTTTGTCATTTGCACAAATTTCTCAAATCGAGCAAAATGTACAAATCTGCCTTGCCATGACAGTTTGCAGCAAGGCACATTGCCATTGTCATATCACATGGCTTAAGTGGAGTTTCATAGGGTTCTTGGCCATTTTGGAAACCTCTCATATGATATAACATATGTGTGATCATAGTTTATCTTGACACTTTTTGGATCCAAGTGAAAAATGCCCTTACATTTTGGAAAAAGTGAAACAGATTCTGACTTAGTGAAAATTTAACTAAGTGTTGGAAAAAGTGACATTTCATGTTTTCAGCCATTTTGATCCAACCATAACTCAAAATCCATGATGAATTGGAATAATGTGTAGTTGACACTTTTAAAGTATGCCATGAGAGCTACAAATACATCTTTGGATCAGCCCAAATGGTTGCTTGGATCTCAAGTTATGATCCTTGGAAGTTGGTACCCTAGCCACTTTGTTCCATAACTTAGAAAATTTCTAAGTTTTTTATGGTTACCCCTTTTACAAGTTATCCCACTTTTCTTGATTTTTCTTGATGAATGATGATTCCAATCACACATTAACATCATTTTAGGGTTAGGAAACCATAATTGATCAAAAAATCAAAAAGTCAAACTTTGACTTTTGGGCACAATTGACTTTTTACCAGATGAATTCCAAACTGTACAATCCTCTATGAAATCAAGTCCTTGACCTTAATCAAACTTGATGGATTGATTTCATAGGTGTTATAGGGTGTATTGAATCATGTCCCAAGGCTTGGGAGCATGTCTTGGTCAAAAGTCAAAGGTACAATTGACTTTTTCTTCGAAACCCTAATTGTGGTCCAGATGAAATTGAAACTTGTGAATCAAGCTTCTTGGATCAATCCATTGTTGCAAATGGATCAATGTGGTGTATTAGGGACCCTTAAATCATGTCTTGAGGTCTTGGCTCATATTTTGTCCCAAAAGTCAACTTAGGGGTGAATTAGGTCAAGAAAACCTAATCCCTGATTTTTTATGAATGCATCCTCTGAGGCTAAATTGACTTGATGAATGGGTTTATGAGGTCCCTTAGAGTATTTTGGGTTATGCTTTGAAGTATTTGCTCATGCTCAGAGGAAAATTTCCATCTGGAGGCCCTGGTCGACCAAACCCCTAATTTGGTGATTGTTGTACCCCAAATTTTGATCCCTTAGATGTCATAAGCGTTGCATGAGCATTGTAGGTCATTTTTGTCTGCATCACTAACTCTTTTTAAGTTTTTTATGGATTTGCTATGTGAAAGGATTTTGAGCAGCAAGATTGTGAGTATGGATCAAGTCAAGATTTTGAATAGGGCAATAACCAAAGTTTGACGTCTTTTCTTTGATGGTTAATGGAAATAAGAAGTCTTCTCTCTCAAGGAATTTCAAGTTTCTTTTGGCCATTATCTCAAGGCCTCTAGAGTTGGATTTAACTGTTAAGATTTTATGGAGGTTTGTATGTGGATCCCAAAGAAAAATAATAAGAATTAACACAATTAACTTCATGGATTTTTGTTCTAAGCTTATCATGGGATTTTGATGGATTTTTGGAGTTTTAATGTCGTTTGGAGTTTAGAGTGCAAGCCATTAAGTCCATTTCACCTTGGCTCATTTTCCAGTTATTGGTCATTATTTCAAGAGGAAATTGTTCAATTGTAGAGCCATTCAAATTTAAAGTCAAAATTACAAATGATTGGCCTTGGGCTTAAAGGCATGTCACTGGGAGTTTTTTGGTTAGGGCTTTAAGGCATGTCACTGGGAGTTTTTTGGTTAGCAACCCTTGAACATTGGAGTTCCAAATATTTTCAATCCATGGTTACAAGAGAAAGAAGTTTAATTTCATAATCTTGGTTTTCTTATTCAAATACAAAGATCACAAACTCAAAGAGTCACAAATTCAGGCATATTGCTTCTAATGGAACGCATTTGTTACAAAGTTTGTCAAAAGCAATACAAGGTTACACTAAGTGGTCCCTAGTTACAAAACTAAGTTGTGCTAAAATTTTGCCTAAACTAATGATGCTTATGTTGTGTAAACTTCTGGATTCCAAAAGGAGCTTGGCACTGTTTCCTTTGCCCAGACTTATGGGCTTCTATCACTTGTTTTGAACAAAACTCCAAGATTTCTTTGCTCTACTGCCAAACCTGCAAAGCTCTGCTGCAAAGAATAGCCAATGCTGCGCATCATGTAGAGACTTTGGCCTACTATGCTCAGCCCTCTTGTGTCAGGACCATTTCCATGCCCACCTACACATCATGTCAAAAAAAAAGAAAAATAGTTCATCAGCTCAAAGTTCACAACATAGAAAGCAAGCCCAAATCTACATCAATGTGAAATCATTTCGAGACATCCAAACATTCATAAGGTCAAAACCATAAACCACAATACATTTTCAAATCAACTTAAAACCAATTTCCATTAACCATCCAAAATCCAAAGCCAATTTTTCATAACCCATTTCAACCAAAACAAATTCACATGTTACATTCAGTAGGTCCAAACCAGTTCCATGCCACATTTGCACACATTGCACATTACACACCCCAAATTCACATTGCAGAACTTTGCTTACACATAATAAGTCACATTCGCACACAGCAGAACAAGTCAAGATGCAGCAGAGATTTCAGAACCATGGATAGTTTCAGAAAAGATGTAGAGAAGTTCAGGGAGAATAGACAACACATCAATTTTCAGAATTTCATAAAAGTAAAAGGGATTCAGAGCATCAAAGCCTTAAACACCATTTGGGAAAATAAACAAAATGCAAAGCAATTTTCACAGAGCATAGCAGAAAAATTTAGAGTTAAAGAGAATTCAAAAAGGAGGGAGAGGGATAGGATAAAGGGAACAACATCCTTCAGAACAAGGGGATGAGGGAGATAAAAACAACATTATTCAAAAAGGGGGAGGGATTCAAAAGAGAGGACCCGAATATTCTGACTCAAGAAAAAACCTAATTCATTCTAATACCAAAAGTTTCAAGAAATTTCCCAACCAGACAACTTCATTTTCCTAAAAAAAACACAAAACAAGCACTAGTTGATTCTAACAGCAAGGAGTTTCACGTGACCGAACCACATACTTTTCTAAGGAAGCAAAGAAAGAACAGAGAGTAAAGGAAATGGAGCTTATCTCATTCGCCGTTGAGAGAAATCAGGAGCTTTCCTTGAATCCACTTGTTTGAGTGCTCACGGAGAGGTATTCTTTTCCTTTATGTTTCTCTTCTAAAATCTCACCATGTTGTTGTCTTTTTGAGTAGTGTATTGCATATTTCCCTTCGTTTCCTTCATATTCCAATTGTTCTTGCTCTACTTGCGTTGATTTCTGAATGATTGAGGTTTAGGGTTTTAATTTGGGAATTTGTTGATTAGGGTTGTTCCTTTGAGTTTTTTGAGAAAATGGTTTTAGATTCAGATAGAGGGAGAGATTCGGGATAGGGTTTGTTTTGGTTTGAGAGTGAGAAGGTGAATCTTCGCCGGAGAAGACGCCAGTTTTCGCCGCGCTTCATCTTCTCCGGCGGACCGTTTAGGGTTTCGTTGGACATAATGTAGAGAGAGGACAGAGCTTTTGCTCTTTTAGAGAGAGAGAACATAGAATTATGAGAGGTTCTGTTGACCGTTCCTGTTCTTCATTGTTTCTGATCTGAGAACCACGTGTGTGGTGCTTGTTGTGTTGGAGAGGTGGACCGGTGACAAGTGTCACCGGTGTTTCATATGCTATATGTTCCAGTGTGATCCCCTGAGTGTCCACTGTATATACGCTCATCATCAACCTTTAGATTTAGGTTGATTTTGACTATGGAGTGATCTGAGGGCCTCTGTCTGGCCACGTGTCTAGTTCATTTGAAGGAGCACCATGGACGTCTCCCAAAACCATGTGGGTTCAGACCCTATTGGGCCTGGTTGGTTTTGCTGTTACCACCCCTTTGCGCCAGGCCCACTCTTCCTTTAACTTTTATGACTTGCTGGTTACACCCCCTGTCTTGTCCACTTCAAACTCTAATTATTTTTATTTTTTATTTCAAATTTCATTTTATGTAAAATAGTTTCTTTTACACAAAATTCCCAAAAAAATCATACTTAACATTTTAATGTTTAATTTAATTTTCTAAATTTTAATTCTCTATTTTCACATTATTTTAATATTTATCTTAATTTTGTGAATTTAAGAGCTTTGTTTCATACCTAGTCTTGAACTTCTTTTGAAAAGATCTTTTCTCACTACCTTTTGAGATGATTTGCTAAGATGTTTTAAGACACTTTGAGAGGGTTATCTTCGCCATACTTATGTATTCACTCATTCATGTTTGTTAAGGATTATCTCATGCTCATACATGGATGTTCATCTCATATTGTTTACTCATACTTTGATCCCTTTCAACTCTTGTTTACAAGAAGTTATCTCCCCTTCCTTCCATAAAAAGTATCTCTATTGACCTCATAGTCATAGAAAGCTCATTACTCTCCTTTGACCTCATAGTCATAGGATCCATCCTTGATCTCATAGTCATAGGATCCATCCTTGACCTCATAGTCATAGAACATCATCCCGGCCTCATAGCCATCTTGCTTTGACCTCATAGTCATAGCTATATTCCCTCTAGACCTCATAGCCATAGAGCTACCTTTAACCTTTGACCTCATAGTCATAGGTAAGCCTTGACCTCATAGTCATGGCCATTCCTCCTTGACCTCATAGTCATAGGATTCCCTCTTGACCTCATAGTCATATAGCTACCTTTAATCTTTGACCTCATAGTCATAGGTAAGCCTTGACCTCATAGTCATGGCCATTCCTCCTTGACCTCATAGTCATAGGATTCCCTCTTGACCTTATAGTCATAGAGCCATCTTTAACCTTTGACCTCATAGTCATATGATATTACCTTGGCCTCATAGCCATTCTCCTTTGACCTCATAGTCATAGGATATTACCTTGGTCTCATAGCCATTCTCCTTTGACCTCATAGTCATAGGATCTTACCTTGGCCTCATAGCCATTCTCCTTTGACCTCATAGTCATATGATATTACCTTGGCCTCATAGCCATTCTCCTTTGACCTCATAGTCATAGGATATTACCTTGGCCTCATAGCCATTCTCCTTTGACCTCATAGTCATAGGATCTTTCCTTGGCCTCATAGCCATTTTCCTTTGACCTCATAGTCATAGGATCTTACCTTGGCCTCATTGCCATTCTCCTTTGACCTCATAGTCATAGGATCTTACCTTGGCCTCATAGCCATTCTCCTTTGACCTCATAGTCATAGGATCTTACCTTGGCCTCATAGCCATTCTCCTTTGACCTCATAGTCATAGGATCTTACCTTGGCCTCATAGCCATTCTCCTTTGACATCATAGTCATAGGATCTTGCCTTGGCCTTATAGCCATTTTCCTTGACCTCATAGTCATAGGATTCCCTCTTGACCTCATAGTCATAGAGACACCTCTTTCCCTTGACCTCATAGTCATAGGATATCAGCTTTGACCTCGTAGTCATGGCCACTTCCATCTTGGCCTCATAGCCATCTTTTTCTTTGACCTCATAGTCATAGGATATCACCTTGGCCTCATAGCCATCTTCCAACCTGGACCTCATAGTCATAAAAAGTCTCTCTATTGACCTCATAGTCATAGATAGCTCATTATCGTCTTGACCTCATAGTCATAGCCATCCTCCATTGACTTCATAGTCATGGAAAAGTCTCTCTATTGACCTCATAGTCATAGATAGCTCATCTTTATCCCTTGACCTCATAGTCATAGGATTCCCTTTTGACCTCATAGTCATAAAAAGTCTCTCTTTTGACCTCATAGTCATAGATAGCTCATTACTGTCTTGACCTCATAGTCATAGGTAACATCTTCTCTAGACCTCATAGTCATTCACCTACAACTTAGACTTAGAGAGTTTCTTTGACTCTACATAAGCTCAAACTCATTCCCCTTGGAACTTTGACCACAGTCAATGATTCCTCGCCCTTAGTTAGGTGAACTACGGTTGCTCTGATTCTTTAGTCGGATACGTAGGCACAAGATGCGACGTCTTGGCGAGCATACTTAGTGTACATGCCATAGGTTTTTACCTTTACCCTTAGCAAGCAATCATAACATAACACAAACTAAACAAGAGGTTCCTGTAGAGTACTATAGATGTTAAGGGTGCTAATACCTTCCCTTAGTATAACCAACCCCCGAACCTTAGATCTCCCTCCTTTAGGTTTTCTCGATCTTAAACCTTTCGTTTGGATAAATCAAAGTCGATGGTGAATTTCATGTTTTGTGATTCAAGTTAATTAATAGCTTGATATCCGATTCTCACCGCAACAGAAATGGCGACTTCACTGGGGACCAATTAAACTTTGAGGGTTAAGCCCACCTTGTTGTGTTTGTGTTATTTATGATTGTTTGCTATATTTGTACATATCTATATATATATATATATCTGTATACCTGTTTTGCTTGGGATCTTCTGTGTGCAGGGTGCTACTATTGAGTGGTGAGATAAGTCCTAACCCGGACTTGAGAGTACTCATGATAGGACGATGGTATATTCAAGGAGGCTTTGAGGGAGTCGATTCCCGAAAAAGTTGACTTGAGACACCATCACACAATTGAGGCCCTCTTGAGAGTCTAGTCATGTTGAATGAGTCTATTCGTGAAAATGTGCTACTCTCGACCTAGGAGCCCTTGATATTGAGAACCGTAGTTACCTCTAACCCCACTTGGCCTTTTAGGATGTAGTGTGGTGACCATGAGGGAGTCTATTCCTGAAATGGTTGTCACGTGATACTACACTCAGATGAGATTCTCTTGAGAATATTATTGATTACCGAGTCATTCGGGAAGTCGATAATATCCGAAAGATGGATTGTCGACTCTGGGAACTTTTTAGAACCCTATTCTGCAGATGAAAACCTATAGTACACACCTTTTGGGACGGGTAGACCATGGCTCCATGCTCGTGATCTTCAAACCTAGGCCCTTGTTTGCTTGTACATATTTATGAATACTTGTATATGTGTGTTTGTGCATACATTCTTTCATTCATGATAGCCCTTTGGTTTCAAGGAACTCAGACGTTTGTTTCCTTTGCAAAGATCAATAGAGATCATGGATTTTAAAGCAAAACTCTTCAATTTTCCAATTTTTTTTTTGCAACTTGCCTTTCAGTTCCTTGAAACCATTTGGCTTATATTTTCATTTCATGCGCATTCACATCACATTCGAATTTCTCAGTCTTGAGTCTCTTCCTCTATGTCTGAAGGATACCTAGCACCTATTCAAGATAATGGCGACAATGAATGAAATTCTCAAGAACCAAGAAGACTTGAAAGAGGAGGTCAGAATCCTCAAAAGCCAGATAAATTGGGTTCTAGAAACTTTACAAGCTCTGATAAAGGAAGAGGAGTACGCTCACCCTATTACTCCTAGAGAAGGTGTCAGTTTATCGTCTTTTGAGGTTCCTCTAACTCAAGGACCTCATCAGAATCAAAAGTCAGACCGCCGTCCACTGCGTCAACACGCTCGACAACGGCCAAGAAAGCCAAAAAGGAATTTCACTCAGCTACCAATCCCGTACAGTCAGTTCTTGCCAGATTTAATCAGGGGTGGAGTGATCGTACCAAAAGAGATAGAGCCAGTACCATTTCCGTATCCACCAGGCTTTGACGCCAATGCTCGATGTGACTACCATGCTGGGGCACAGGGGCATTCAACTGAAGACTGTAAGGTGCTCCCGAGTAAGGTTCAGAATCTGTTAGACTCTAAGAGGATCTCATTCATGCCTCAGGGCATTCAAATCAACAATCCTTTGCCATCTCATGTGGTTCTCACATGCCGAGGATCTGCCTTTGGAGAAACTTCATACCAGTCAGCATTTGATCTTGGTCTTATACCAGAATCTCATCGTCACCAGATGTTTACCAAAAGGGCATTCTAGCCTCTAACGGTTGTTTCTCCTCGAGATTCTCGAAACCAAAGTAAGAAGAAGTACCCTATCGAAAGAGGCCAAGTTAACTACCAGTCTATCCCTGTGCCTTTGAGCAAACTCTTCCCACTGTTGATGCAGAACAAGTTGGTAACTCCTCGACTCCTTAACCCTGTGCCAGGACCTTGGCATAATCCAAACCTGACTTGTGAATTCCACAAGGGAGCCGAAGGGCATGACTTGGATGGGTGCCGAGCCTTAGAAGCTACTGTGCAAAGGTTGATCTATGACAATGATCTGATCCTTGAAGAAGATCGCCCGGAGATTGAATGCAAATTCCACACTGGTACAATGGGGCATCCCATTGAAGAATTCAAAGAGTTCGGGGTGAGACTGCTAAGCCTGCTGAAAACACTACAACCTCAAGAAGGTGAGTCAGATGCCAATGCCTCGATTTCTGATGCAAAAGGCAAAACACTTGCAAGGCCTCTCAAGATTCTGTATCACAAGGAACTAGTGATTAGTGGAGAAGGTGTTCCCGCGCTTGGGCCCGGAAATTGAAATCTTTTGAAATCAATTCGCCAAACCTGGTTGCATTTTGTTCATTTCAGTATTTTCAATTGTATTTCCTTTGCACTTTGAATTGGTATTTGCTTATAAGCATTGTTGTACTTTCAAATCGGCAAAGTTAATGAAATGTTTGTGCACCTATTGATTAAGTCCATTCGTTTCACTCATTTACTTTTATGTTCGTGAAAAAAAACAAAAATATATCTTTATCTTGTTTCTTTCCACTTAGCAAACTGTTAGTTTAAGCAAAGATTGGGGAGGATGATGAAAACATCATATCCATAACTGTTGTGGTATGCTTTCGATTAAAGCTCGCCGATGATGTAAGGCATTGTTTCAATTCCAAAACACTAGAGAAATAAGGAAGATAATCCCTCGTTAACCCTTCGAGCCTAGAAGTAGGAGTTTTCTTTCCTTACACAAAAAAACCTTAAATCTTAACCTTGGGGCAGGGTAGTTCTCAGTTTAACTTGGTTATGCATTCGAATGCTAGCGCTTCATGCAAGACACCAGTCAGCTCTCTCAAATCAAATGAGTAAATGTTGTACAAGTGTTCCCGAAGTGATAAATAAGGAAGGATCGTTAAGAAATCCTTAATCAAAGAATGAACTGAGTCCCTTTTAAGGCAGAAGCCAAGAAAGATGGGAAGCCCAAAACTTTTCCTTATGCAAAAGGATTTGTACAACAACAAAAAGAAGAGGTCTCATAACCTCAACAACAAAAAGAAGAGGTCTCAAAACCTCAACAAATACAAAAGAAGGTCTCAAAACCTCAGAAGACAAAGAAGAGGTCTCAAAACCTCAACAAATAAAGGATAATCAAATGTTGTAAGGGAGTAATGACTATCCAAGGTGTCTGAATCATCATCAACTATCATCGGTTCAATTTCCAGCCTATGAGAACCTAAATGTATAACCTAAGTTAACTGAGCGTAGGATTGGAGTTTATCACGAAGATTGGGTAGGGACAAACAAACTTTGAGCCTTTATCCTTTGTTTCATGAACCGTGAACCAAGCCACGTTACAACCCTTAAAATACCTAATTGAGGCAAGGTTGTCTTGAAAGCAAACTACAGCAAGGTTGATTAACCTGACTCCTAATGATCTTTGCTGTTTGTGTGTGT
This sequence comes from Lathyrus tuberosus, assembly GCA_022829125.1. Lineage (NCBI taxonomy): Eukaryota > Viridiplantae > Streptophyta > Magnoliopsida > Fabales > Fabaceae > Lathyrus > Lathyrus tuberosus. The sequence goes on along the minus strand of JALAZF010000289.1, from coordinate 3,293,814 downwards.
TGATCACCATCTGTCATTCCATAAATGACTAGATCCACTTTGTTTTTGATTTAATCATTCCACCGTGTTTGTTTCATCAAAAAATTTTGTTTTCAAAAGCTTGCATGAATTTTGCATTAAAATTGCCAATTTTTAATAAACAATACTTGTTTGCAAAATAATTTAATATCAAAGAAATCCCAACAAATGCAGCCAAGTTAGGGAAGTTGACTTGATAAAGGAAGCTCAATCAGGGGCAACCAAGCGGAAGGATTTTCCAATCCACCAGTCCAAGAGCTATTGAATCAGGGGCATAACTCTTCAAGTTCAGAATATTGGAGCAAGCCTTCTTGAGGTCATTGTTGTACCCCAAATTTGTCCTACCTGTGTATAATTTTTCATCTGTACATTCATCCACTAACCATTATTCAAAAAATTAAAAAAATATATCGCTTTTGGTCGTTGTAGTGTTTGAGGTTCAGTCAGGCAAAGTTTGTTTCAAGGTCAAGGCTTAGGTGCAATTGATTCAAGTGGGTGTGGCTAAAGATTCAGTTAGGGTTTGTGTCAGTTCGAGTTGCATGTGCGATCAAGTTATGAAGCTATGTCAAGTTGTCAGTTATTCCACAGTTGAAGATCATCAAGAGCAGTTCATTCACTTCCATTTTATCCAATCCAATTACCATTTATCCATCCAAAGTCCATATTCAATTCCATCTCTATTTCTTACCAATTTCCAATATCCATTTCAAAGAACCATTTTTTTTATCCATTTCATTCTACGTTCGTACCCATTTTAATATCCATTTCAAAATCATGCGTCATGACCAATTCTTTCAAAAAAAATATATGTTATTCATAACCATTTTATTAGTATCATTTTTACCCAAAAATTATTTCCAAATTCATTTTCACCAATAAAAACCCCATCACCTTTTTTTATATACATGTCCATTTACAATAAAGCTTACACATGAGGTGCCAAAAGAAAATTATACAAAGTTCAAGCCCATTATTACAAAAAAAAATCTACAAAAAATATACATTGGATTTCTTACAAACATGAGACGCCCATTGTCCATCTTATAACAAATTGCAAAAAAATAAAAGCAACATGCCAAAAGAGTTATACGGTACACATGCTACCCATGTAAAAGCTACAACCAAGCTGCAAAACCACTTTCCACAAGTTGCCAAGCCATGAGCCAAGAGCAATATGCAACGCAAGCCCTGATTCTGCATACAAAAATCACCACGTCACATGTGATAACACAACCTGTGCGAAACCATCTCAAAATCATCCACACAAGTCCCTTTCAAGCCAACTTTCACCACAACAACCTGCAGAAACTTATACGCACGTTACTTTGCTTATACCCAAAGACCTTTCCACACCAACTCATAACTTTCATGACCCCACAATTCCAAGGGCCACCAAAACCGTAAGGCTTGCACCAGAACATGATTCACCGCGCACCATCCATTCTTCAATTACCACAAACAAATCCCAAAATCTGTACCCTGTGTATAATGTGACCCCACAAAAACCTTGCCTCCAACTTGTGTCAATTCCCACGCTACAGAACTTCAGTACATCTTTCATAAGGATCCCACGCAACAGCATTTTGTAACTTCAATCCACCATCACAATTCCATCAAAAACGAAAATTCCATGATTCTCGCGTCTGCAAAAATAAGGGCAACGTAACAAACAACAAATCCTACAAACGACAAAACCACATCACCAATCTCCGTACGACAATTCCAGCTCACATTCTCGTTTTCATTCAATTCCTATTTCACCCTTAACTCACTCTATAAAACCCAGTCCCCTTCCTCACTCTCGGATAAGCTTCATTAAGCTAAAATTACTCTGTGCAAATTCTCCCAAATCACAAACCTACAAACCTCTGTAAATATTTAAATCTCTACTCACCCTCAAGTCTTCATATCCCCTTCTGCTAAAATCGACCTTAACCTTCATTTCCTTTTACATAACCAACAAAGCAAGATTTAACTCCCCTCTCTGCGTTTATTAACAACAACCTTCGCAACCCAGAAACACAAATCCAATCCAAAACAGAAAAGGGAGAAGAAGATAAGATCTGAGAGGATCCAAAGCCAACCAAACCTGAAATTAAGCGAAACCAAAACGAGAAGAGAGGAGAAGTAGAGCGAAACTGGTGTGAAGGAGAAGGTGGAATGTTGCGATCTGTTCTTCGATTCTTCTTTTCGTTTCTCTTTTGAAGGATGCACCGTGTTTTTCTTCCTTTATTAATGTTTTTTTTATTAATGGTTATTTCTGGTTTCATTTTGAGTTTATATTGATTTCAATTTTGTTTTTCAATTCTCATTATTGATTCCATTTTTTTTCTTATTGGGGCCAATGATATAACAAACATCTTGACTAGTTGATTTATTCAAATCGATCTACAATCTTGATCAATATGAGGCCATTTATTTTTTTCTTTTTTATCGGTCGATGAAAATCTAAAACCAAAGATTATCGATTTATCGATTTAAGATCTTGGTAAAGATGAGACCTTCTTTTTTATTTTCGATTTCCATTTCATTTCTTATTATCTTCTTTTATTTATTTTTCTTTTTTTATCGGTCAATGAAAATCTAAAACCAAAGATTATCGATTTATCGATTTAAGATCTTGGTAAAGATGAGACCTTTCTTATTTTCGATCTCTTTTCGATTTCCATTTCATTTCTTATTTTCTATTTTTGTTGGTCAATGAAAGTCAAATATCATAGATTATCGATTTCTCGATTAAATCTTGATTAAGACGAGACCATTTCAATTTCATTTCGATTTTCACTTCATTTCGCATCTTCTTCTATCTTCTTTTTATTTTCGATCGATGAAGTCTTTCTATTCACGAATGTTGATGGTTGAAGCGATTAACCTTCATTATTTCAAATCTGTAGTGAGTGATCATCGAGATCTCTTTCTATACTTTGGGATCATGATAGGTTACCTTCGATTAATAGACGAAAGTTTGTGATTAAGAAGAGATCTTCACCTTTTCGTTTTGTGTGGCACGATTCAATTGCAGAATGATCCTCAATATCATTTCTCCATCGTGTTTTAGCACAAAGATCAAATTACGCATCCTCCTATAGTGTGATCTTCGTCATAGATCGTGCTACGATGGTTTAGCGCTACATGTCCCGTATCATTTGCTCCTAACAACTAATCAACTAATAATTAAATTTACTTTCCGTTAAATATTATCTTGCTTTACTTTCTTGTCAATATTATCTTGATTATTATTCATATTATTCATCATATTCATACTCATTCGTCTAACCATTTTCTTTGTTCATTACCTTAATCAAAACACACTAAAAATATCGAAACAATAAAAGACTAATTGGTGGACTGTCGGTTACTATCCTTTGCTTGGAGCTTTTGTCCGACTCTTGCTCAAGGCTTAGTTTAGGTTACCTCGCACACACACGGCTTCCTCTTCGGCTACCTTACAATGAGACCTTTTATTTCATGTCATCCCCAGTACTTTACATGTACCCCTCTCCTATTGCGATGTACGCATTCATTGTTTCTTTGATTGTGGTTTGTTTACTAGGAGCACCCCTAGGGACTAGCATAGACAACCCATTTTCAAACTAATTCTCGATTCGTCGTCGAGCCATTTTTAAACAAACCCATTTTCAACCAAACCCTAGTAGCATCACCCGGATGCGTCACATCCCATTGCACCTTAACAAGAGGAATGTCTTTGTTCCTTAATACCTTCGTTTCTCTTCCCACAATACGACTCGGTTGAGGTTCAAAAGTCAAGTCTGTTTCTATTTCCACTGATTCCGGTAAAACTGGCTGAAGAGGGTCGGGAATAACTTCCGAAGCTGAGACACATGAAAAACACCATGCATTTCTGACAGAGAGGGTGGTAAGGCTAATCTGTAAGCGACTTCACTGATCCTTTCCAAGATCTTATACGGTCCCACGTATCTCAGACTTAACTTGCGTGACTTAAACGGTTCTTTCATCCTCAATCTCGGAGTAACTTTCAAAAATGCCTGGTCACCTTCCTTAAATTCTAAAGGTCTCGTTCGATTGTCCGCATAACTCTTTTGACGATCTTGTGCTTGTTTAACTCTCTCACGGATCGTTCGAATCTTCTCTGTAGTCTCTTGGATAATTTCGGGTCCCAAAATTCTACCGTCACCAACTTCTGCCCAACACAAAGGTGTTCTACATTTCCTCCCATACAATGCTTCATAAGGAGCCATACCGATGCTCGCATGGTAACTATTGTTATACGGAAATTCAATCAATGGCAGGAGTTCTTTCCAATTTCCTCTAATCTCTAGCACACAAGCCCTCAACATATCTCCCAAAGGTTGTAACAGTCCACCCGACCCTTGGTGTTCAATCTTCACCTATTGACACACCGCACCTTCTGACACATACACCGCAATATCCTTTAAGTACTCCATCCACCTTCTTTGTCGCATATTCAAATTCTTTTTTATCAAACAAATACTTTAAACTTTTATGATCACTGAACATTTCAAAATGCACACCATACAGATAATGGCGCCACACCTTCAGCGCAAACCCAACTGCTGCTAGCTCCAAATCGTGAGTTGGATAATTTTTCTCATGAACCTTTAATTGTCGAGAGGCATAAGCTACTACTTGACTGCCTTGCATTAGGACACCTCCTAATCCCATCTTAGAAGCATCGCAACATACTTCGTAAGAGTTGTTAGGATCAGGAATGATCAATACAGGAGCAGTCGTCAATCTCTCCTCCAAATTCATAAAGCTTTGCTCATAACCCGAATCCCACTCATAAGTAAAATCTTTTCGAATAAGTTTTGTCATTGGTAAAGCCAATTGAGGAAAACCCTTAATGTACCTTCTATAGTAACCTGACAATCCTAAGAAACTTCTAACTTCCGAAGCATTCCTCGGCCTCTCCCAATTAATCACTGCTTCTACCTTCGACGGATCCACTGCCACCTTGAGACATAACATGTCCAAGAAACTTAACTTCCGACATCCAAAACTCACACTTGTTTAACTTAGCCAAAAGTTGCTTCTCTTGCAATACCGATAAGACAATTCTCATATGTTCCCCATACTCTTGTGGAGTATGAGAATAAATAAGAATGTCGTCAATAAAGATCACGACAACTTGTCCAAGTAAGCCTGAAATATTCGGTTCGTGCAATTCATAAAAACAGCTGGAGCATTAGTCACACCGAACGACATCACCAAGAATTCGTAATGGCCGTAAATGGTTCTAAATGCAGTCTTAGGAACATCAGAACTCTTCACTCGAATCTGATGATAACCCGACCGTAAATCAATCTTCGAGAACACACAGGCTCCTTTCAATTGATCCAACAGGTCGTCTATCCTAGGCAAGGGGTACTTATTCTTAATGGTGACTTTGTTCAACTTACTATAGTCAATGCACAAATGCATCCCACCATCCTTCTTATTAACCAACAAGACTGGGGCTCCCCATGGTGAAACACTAGGTCTAACAAAGCGCTTAGCCATCAAATCCCCTAATTGGTCCTTTAGTTCTCTCAATTCAAGCGGTGCCATCCGATAAGGAGAAACGGATATAGGAGCCGTTCCCGGTACCCGGTCAATAGAGAACTCAACCTCTCTCCCCGGAGGAAGAGAAGGGACGTCCTCAGGAAACACTTCGGGAAACTCACAGACTATTGGAATACTCAGCACCTGCTGAGTACTACCCCCCTCCTTAGTAAGAACTAGTAACACAGATTTCTCATTTTCAAACAAGAAATTTATCATTCCCACCGTACCTCCTAAAATAGTTGTTAACACATCCTTCGGAGTAGCTTCAACAGATGGAATGATGATTAAATTTTCCTCACACCCAATAAACACCGAATTAGCAGAAAGCCAATCCATCCCCAAAATGACATCAACTTTCTTATGCGGTAAACAGATAAGGTCAATCTGAAAAACTCTATCATTCACAGACAAAACACAGTTTTCACACATCAACGGTGTCTCAACCATTTCATCCATGGCGGTAGTGACCACCATAGGAGGAGACAAAGGAATAGCTTGCAACCCAAGTCTCTTTACACATCGCATTGACACAAAGGAATGTGTTGCTCCACAATCAAATAAAACAAAGCAAGGATGTTCGTTTACGAAACACGTACCAGCAATTAACAAGTTGCGACGTCTCGTCTTCCTTGCATCTAAAGTATAAACCCTTCCTGTATTCTGTCCTTGTACTTGGTTTCTATTCTGAGGACACATTCTAGCCATATGTCCTGATTCATTATAATGATAACACCTAACACTCTCATCCGCACACTTCCCAAAATGATGTTTGTTGCACAACCTACACAAAGGAACAACATTAGGTCTAGCAACTTGCTTTCCCTTGAAAGCTTGGGATCTAGGACCAAATTGTTGACTCGCTCTTCGAAGATCACCCTGATTCACTCTACTGGCAACACCCTCAACTTGCACTTTCTTCAAACTATGCTCCGCCACATAGCATTGTCTTAGAACTTCTGCATAAGTAGTGAACTCCCTCTGAGATACACTATGCGAGATTTCCGCCTTTAGTCCAAAAAGAAACTGATCTATTTTCCACCGTTCATAGGGAGCATACATAGCCTGCCTAGAATAAGCAGCCATGTCCTCAAACTTTTCAGCATAACTGGCCACAGTCATACTACCCTGCCTTAATTGTTGAAATTCAAACTCTTTCTGAGTCCGCAAGGAGCTAGGAAAATATTTCTCCATGAAAATTGCCTTGAATTGTTCCCAGACCTTGGGCACACCCTGAATATTCATAAGAGCCGACGCACTCTCCCACCACCTCATGGCAGGACCCTTCAAAGAATGCGAAGCAAAAACCACCTTATTCTCCTCAGTACAGTGCACTATCAAGAAAATCCTTTCCATACCGGCTATCCATTCGTGAGCCTTCACAGGATCTAACCCGCCATGAAATTCCGGAGGATTCATGCGGAAGAAATCCCGAAAAGTCCCACCTGCAGCTTCGGGAACCACGACCTGAGGATGAAGACCTTAATTCATTTGTTGAACCATTTGCTGCATAAACTGATTCTGTTGTGGTTGCATCTGTTGCATGAACTGATACAGGGGAGCATTCCCATCGCCGCCTGGCGGATTCGTCCCTGCCGGAGTGGTTCGGGGCCTACTACGAGTGTTTCTGAGCTCGTCAGCCATGTTCCTAAATGTTATACAGATAGGATTAAGTTGATCAGGCTCAATACCATAAATATAACACGTAGGACCAATGGCGACACAACGCATATGAAACGGAAAGAAATACTTTTAATATTTCATGGCTAGGTCGAGGATACGACCTGCTTTGATACCAACTGTAACACCCACGTATAAATACATACATCAAAGCATATAATATACATGAAAACCACGTTTGGTACTGAAATACCAATAAGTCCCTAGTAAACACATTATACATATACATGCCCAAAAAGCCTAATACCAAAAACTATGGCACAAATATATATATACAAGATGTTCTGAAGATAAATACTAAGAACTAGATCGACAACGATCTCAAAAACTCCACAACGGAAGCTACGCCACCAGACAAGTAAGGATAATCACTCGGCCTTATCCTTACCCTTCGCGGAACCTGAAATACCTGAAGTAATCAACAAATAGTGGGGTGAGATACATCAAATCTCAGTGAGTTCTCTATCTTATGGATTCTCTCAGCTCTATAAGGTTCTAACCAAAACTTAACTCAAGTCAGGGGAAAACTTAGATCTTGAGTTCAAGCTTCTCTAACCAAAGACACAACGCACAATTCGTAGAAACAAGAACGTGCTTAAGGCATCTTTCCCTGGCCATCCCACATCAGGAGATATCGACACGGGTCACTCGATCCTTAACTGTAGATAACTTTCCCCGACCATCCCACACCAGGAGATATCGACACGGGTCACTCGTTATCTAACAAGGGTACTTTCCCCAGCCATCCCACACAAGGATCTCGACACGGGTCACTAATACCAACCACAAAGTAACTTTCCCCGGCCATCTCCCACCAGAGGATCTCGACACGGGTCACGGTTACCTACTTAATAAATACTTTCCCCGGCCATCCCACACAAGGATCTTGACACGGGTCACTAATATCTATTAAGGAATACCACTAATAAATACTTTCCCCGACCATCCCACACAAGGATCTCGACACGGGCCACTAATACTTATTAGGGGAAACACACGTTTAATGCAGAGGAGGTCACAAGATCCATCCTCGAGCCTCCACTCATAACTACTTATCAAGGATACTCTTCTAGTACCGATGCATAAGCATTATCCTCTAAACCTCTATCAAGACCTAGCTACATTCTAGGTTGTTTCATTGATCCTAGGTTCCTACCTAGCTCACCACTTGAAGCTTTTAAGATTTCAAAAGTTCCATTTTTTTATATAATTACACAATTCCGATTAATTCCCGAAATCGACCAAAACCATCTCATAAATAATATTTTCATATTCCACAGCATAGAACTCTTTCATAGCTTCATATCGATATAGAGAACGTCTAAAACGGCACCCGAGTCAAAAGTTATGAATTTCCAAAGAAAAGAAATTTAATGGGAAACAGCCAGATTCGCCTGGCAACTCAAGATTTCGCCTGGCGAATCCCCCTTCGCCAGCACTTCGCCTGGCGAACCTGTGGCGACACACAATATTGAAAAACACCCAAAGAGTTCCAGGAGCTACCACATTTCTGTTTTTCCATTTTCGCCTGGCGACTCAGGATTTCACCTGGCGAATTCCTCTTCGCCAGCCACTCGCCTGGCGAACTAGTGGCGAGACCCAATTCGCCTGGCGAATCCCAAATTCGCCTGGCGAATCGTATTAGAACCAGAATTTTTCTGCTGCGGGTTACACGGTCCCAAGCCTCAAAATCCCACTTTTTCCAATCCAAAACATTGCCAAACAATCAAAACAAGTAACAATAATGTTCATATGCATATTTCGATTATCCTACGCAATTTATATTGATTTTCAACCGTTAGATTTCATTGATTTGTAAAATTGTTCATTTTCTCACAAAACCAACCTAACTCTAAAACGTCAAGAAATTCTACACTAAAGTCTCTAACTAGAACCCACCTGGACTAGAAGATGATGATGAAGAAACTGAGATGAAAAGGTGAAGAGTTGGTGATGGATGATGACCTTGAGCTCTTGGACTTTTTCTCCTCTTTTTCTTTTCTTTTCTCTTCCTTTCCTTCTACTTCCTTTTCCACCAAATGATTCTATCTTTGGAAATGGGAGGAAAAGAAATGATATAGAAAATATCATTGTTAGTAATACTACTAAATGTCCAAAAAGTCTCTTAAGTCCAAATTAATAAAATACCTCAGAGTCAGATAATATTAATTGGATTTATTCTAAGTTCCATAGTTACTCTAATTATTTTGTCAAATAATTTCTCAGAGTACACCGGACTCAGTTGATCACAATATAATATTATCCGAAGTAAAATACGGGGTATTACAGTAAGGCTTGCACCAGAACATGATTCACCGCGCACCATCCATTCTTCAATTACCACAAACAAATCCCAAAATCTGTACCCTGTGTATAATGTGACCCCACAAAAACCTTGCCTCCAACTTGTGTCAATTCCCACGCTACAGAACTTCAGTACATCTTTCATAAGGATCCCACGCAACAGCATTTTGTAACTTCAATCCACCATCACAATTCCATCAAAAACGAAAATTCCATGATTCTCGCGTCTGCAAAAATAAGGGCAACGCAACAAACAGCAAATCCTACAAACGACAAAACCACATCACCAATCTCCGTACGACAATTCCAGCCCACATTCTCATTTTCATTCAATTCCTATTTCACCCTTAACTCACTCTATAAAACCCAGTCCCCTTCCTCACTCTCGGATAAGCTTCATTAAGCTAAAATTACTCTGTGCAAATTCTCCCAAATCACAAACCTATAAACCTCTGCAAATCTTTAAATCTCTGCTCACCCTTAAGTCTTCATATCCCCTTATGCTAAAATCGACCTTAACCTTCGTTTCCTTTTACATAACCAACCAAGCAACATTTAACTCCCCTCTCTGCATTTATTAACAACAACCTTCGCAACCCAGAAACACAAATCCAATCCAAAACAGAAAAGGGAGAAGAAGATAAGATCTGAGAGGATCCAAAGCGAACCAAACCTGAAATTTAGCGAAACCGAAACGAGAAGAGAGGAGAAGCAGAGCGAAACTGGTGTGAAGGAGAAGGTGGGATGTTGTGATCTGAAATTTTTCTTACTTTATTAATGTTTTTTTATTAATGCTTATTTCTGGTTTCATTTTGAGTTTATATTGATTTCAATTTTGTTTTTCAATTCTCATTATTGATTTCATTTTTGATTCCATTTTTTTTTTCTTATTGGGGCCAATGATATAACAAACATCTTGACTAGTTGATTTATTCAAATCGATCTACAATCTTTAACAATATGAGGCCATTTATTTTTTTTCTTTTTTATCGGTCGATGAAAATCTAAAACCAAAGATTATCGATTTATCGATTTAAGATCTTGGTAAAGATGAGACCTTTTTTTTTTATTTTCGATCTCTTTTTGATTTCCATTTCATTTCTTATTATCTTTTTTTATTTATTTTTCTTTTTTTATTGGTCAATGAAAATCTAAAACCAAAGATTATCGATTTATCGATTTAAGATCTTGGTAAAGATGAGACCTTTCTTATTTTCGATCTATTTTCGATTTCCATTTCATTTCTTATTTTCTATTTTTGTTGGTCAATGAAAGTCAAATATCATAGATTATCGATTTCTCGATTAAATCTTGATTAAGACGAGACCATTTCAATTTCATTTCGATTTTCACTTCATTTCGCATCTTCTTCTATCTTCTTTTTATTTTCGATCGATGAAGTCTTTCTATTCACGAATGTTGATGGTTGAAGCGATTAACCTTCATTATTTCAAATCTATAGTGAGTGATCATCGAGATCTCTTTCTATACTTTGGGATCGTGATAGGTTACCTTCGATTAATCGACGAAAGTTTGTGATTAAGACGAGATCTTCACCTTTTCGTTTTGTGTGGCACGATTCAATTGGAGAATGATCCTCAATATCATTTCTCCATCGTGTTTTAGCACAAAGATCAAATTACACATCCTCCTATAGTGTTATCTTCGTCATAGATCGTGCTACGATGGTTTAGCGCTACATGTCCCGTATCATTTGCCCCTAACAACTAATCAACTAACAGTTAACTTTACTTTCCATCAAATATTATCTTGCTTTACTTTCTTGTCAATATTATCTTGATTATTATTCATATTATTCATCATATTCATACTCGTTCATTTAACCATTTTCTTTGTTCATTACCTTAATCAAAACACACTAAAAATATCGAAACAATAAAAGACTAATTGGTGGACTGTCGGTTACTATCCTTTGCTTGGAGCTTTTGTCTGACTCTTGCTCAAGGCTTAGTTTAGGACACCTAGCACACACACGGCTTCCTCTTGGGCTACCTTACAATGAGACATTTTATTTCATGTCATCCCCTGTACTTTACATGTACCCCTCTCCCATTCCGATGTACGCATTCGTTGTTTCTTTGATTGTGGTTTGTTTACTAGGAGCACCCCTAGGGACTAGCATAGACAACCCATTTTTAAACTAATTCTCAATTCGTCATCGAGCCATTTTCAAACAAACCCATTTTCAACCTAACCCTCGACTCGTCGTCGAGCCATTTTCAATCAACTCCAACCAAAGTCTTTTTCAAACTAACCTCTTCGCACACAAATAAACCCTTGATCCAACGTCAAGTGGATTTTCACAATAAAACTAAAAAACGACTAACAACTATCGCAACTCTTTTCAAGGTGAAAAATAGGGGTTCAAGTCTTTGATCTCTCTTCGGTTGTTTAGGTGCATGTTCTCTTACTTGTGTGTGAGCAATTAACGCCTTTAAAACGAACCAACATTCCTCTTTTCGTGGGCGTACCACGAACTACGATTGCTCTGATTCTTTATTCTCGTCTGAATAAAGATACGTAGGCACAAGATTGCGATGATCTTGGCGAGCACACTTTTTCTTTTTTCCCCGTTTCACACTTCCATCTTTTTCCGTCAAACCCTGTAGTCGAACTACGATTGCTCTGATTACTCATTCTCGTCTGAATGAGCATACGACCCATTTCCCCCTTAGCATCCTTCCCTTTTATCTTACCGTTCCGCATTTATTTTTTGAGAAGAAAACAAGCAAGCTTAGCTAACGAGTATCGCGATTCGAATCGAGAGGTTCCCATTGAGTACAACGGACGTGAGGGGGTGCGCGTACCTTCCCCTCACGTAACCGACTCCCGAACCCGGAATGTGGTTGCGACGACCATGTTCTTATCCCTCCTTAAAGGTTTTCTCGATATTTTCCTTTCCCTCTTTGGGGATAAATAAAGTTCGGTGGCGACTCTGTCGAACCGTTCCGCGCCTTTCGCGCGAAGGGTCGTGTCTTCGATGAATTTTCGAGGTACGATAGTCATCTTATGAAAAGTTTGGACTCCAGTAACCCATCAACAGGGGAAAGTTTGTTCCCTAGTTAATTCTACCACAGCCTGAGTACCTTGTATTGCAAATGCAGTTAATCTGGGGCAGTTATGCCGAGATTCACGAACCTCTCCAAGAGTTTGAAGATATTGAAGCATCTTGCATGCCAACTCTTCTGTAAAATCCTCTTGGTATCGTCTTCTGACAGACCATATAGCCTGGGGCAGATAAGATTTGAAGATGGTCATCATGCAAGATTAGAATGCAGAACTACATTGTTTTTGTGACATCTCTTGCCAGCTCCCCAGTAAGCTGTTACTTCAGCTGATCTTGGCAATTTCCCATGGATTTTCCTCCTCCAGTAAAGAAATCAAGCTTGTGATGGCAATCCTAGTGATGTCATGATGCTATACCTCAGGTGGAATACTCTTTTTCCCAGTGAAGTTGTTGATCCTACTTATTCATGCCCAGTGATGGTCCAATCTGATGAGGCAGGCTGGGTATCCTTGTCGAGATGTTTATTTCATCTCCAGCCTCGCTTCCTTTTGTCTGTTTTGTCAGCATAAGCATAAGCATGGCATACATGCATTCTCACATGCATAATATCTTAGCATTTTTACTCCCCTTTCTGGTGCTTACCTATTTTGGTTCACTTTGGCGTTTATCACCCCGAGTGACTGGGTTTGTCTATTCTCTCCAATAGAGTTGTCATCCCTATGCATAAAGTGCCATCCTTTCTAGAATTCCCCATAGAGTTTGATTCTCGTGGATGATGGTTGGTTCAATTGTCTTTTCCACAATAGGATAAGATAATCCCCATTTGAGCTCATTCCTCAATGGTTGGAGTTTTGTTTGACCGTTTCTTTCTAGCTTGTTCCTAGATTGAACTTAGATCCCTGGCAGGTGTGGTTTCTGAGCCCATCTTGAATATGCATTTATTTTGCATTGTGTCTCGCAGGAAGAATCTTTTGCAGACCCTCATTGAAGACAATTACTTCTCCAGCAGTGTTGTAATATCAATATCTCTTTGGAATTTATACCCAACAACAAGTGGCAATCTCCTTGAGAAGCTTGTTTTGCTATCATCACCTTTACAACGATAAGTGGCAATCTCTCTCACGAGAAGTTGGTACGTCCTTAGTTTTGTTCATACTTCTACAGTTACCAATGATGTCACCTTCAGTCAGCCAATTTCCATCAACCGGTTTGATGTGATCCCTATTTGAGGTGCTTCTTCCCGTCAATCTGTTTGATGAGGTGTTCCAAGCTCAGGTTTTGTACCTTCGGATATGTTATTATTCCTTCCCGTCAATCTGTTTGATGAGGTGTTCCGAGCTCAGGTTTCGTACCTTCGGATATGTTATTATCCCTTCCTGTCAATCTGTTTGATGAGGTGTTCCGAGCTCAGGTTTCGTACTTTCAGATATGCCTTTTTCCTTGCCGTCAAACTTCTTGATGATGTGATCCCTGCTTTGGTTTCCTTGAGATATGCCTTTTTCCTTGCTATCAAACTTCTTGATGATGTGAACCTTCAGATATGCTATTGTTCCTTGCCGTCAGCCCTTTTTGACGATGTGAACTTTGGTCCGTTGTGAACCTCAATCCAGGTCCAGCTAATACTGGTATCCAAAAATCCAGCTCAGACTGGTATCCAAAATCCATCTCATACTGGTATCTAAAATCCAGCTCATACTGGTATCCAAAAATCCAGCTCATACTGGTATCCAAAATCCAGCTCATACTGGTATCCAAAGATCTAGCTCATACTGGTATCCAAAAATCCAGCTCATACTGGTACCTAAAATCCAGCTCATACTGGTATCCAAACTATTAGCCCCACATTGGTGTCCTGTCCAACTCATATTGGTGCCCGAGTCCAATCATTAATGGTTCATTAACTTTATTCCCAGCTAAAGTCCTGTCATCTTTTCATCTGGCGCGCAAGAGTTTATCTCTGTCTTTTCTGGCTTTTCTTGAAGATCCCGTTTGAACTCTTCAGTATAAGAAATCCCCTGAAAATATTTTAGTGAATGTCTATCCCTTTATTTCAAACTGATCCCCAGTGGAGATCATGCCTTCTTTCTGGTTTCAAGCCTAGTAAGAATGTGTTTTATTTCCCCCAGTGTTGTCCGGTCACATATGAACATGTCGTCCATCTCCCCGCATCTTTTCTCAGCGGAGAACTCTTCTCTGGCTCTTATCTCCAGTAAGGACCTGTAAGATTTCCCTCTTTTACTTTTCTATCCCTAGTTTTTCCTCAGAGTATCCCTAGTGAGTCTCTGTTGTCAGTTAGCCTGTATCCCCAGTGAGTTTTCCTCATGGATGCTAACCTTCATCCTTCCCCGTCAATGCCCGCCTGAGGTGGTTTGCTCCTAATCTCTGGTGTCCTGTTTTTTTCTGCATTTTTTTTTGCACTATCATGACATCATATCATCATACTAAAGTTCATGGCATGTCAGCATATGTATGTCTGTTGCCTGTCCTTAGCATCTGCATTCCATCTAAGGGCAAAATTTTCAGTTTGCTATATTTAAATACCTTTCACCTTGATGACCCGAGGATTTTCATTCCTCATGCCATCCGGTAAAGCTATTTAAATATGGGCAACTGTTGTACCCCAAATTTTGACCCCTTAGATGTCACAAGCGTTGCATGAGCATTGTAGGTCATTTTTGTCTGCTTCACTAACTCTTTTTAAGTTTTTTATGGCTTTGCTATGTGAAAGGATTTTGATCAGCAAGATTGTGAGTATGGATCAAGTCAAGATTTTGAATAGGGTAATAACCAAAGTTAGACCTCTTTTCTTTGATGGTTAATGGAAATAAGAAGTCTTCTCTCTCCAGGAATTTCAAGTTTCTTTTGGCCATTATCTCAAGGCCTCTAGAGTTGGATTTAACTGTTAAGATTTTATGGAGGTTTGTATGTGGATCCCAAAGATAAATAATAAGAATTAACACAGTTAACTTCTTGGATTTTTGTTCTAACCTTATCATGGGATTTTGATGGATTTTTGGAGTTTTAATGCCGTTTGGAGTTTAGAGGGCAAGCCATTAAGTCCATTTCACCTTGGCTCGTTTTCCAGTTGTTGGTCATCATTTCAAGAGGAAATTGTTCAATTGTAGATCCATTCAAATTTAAAGTTAAAATTACAAATTATTGGGCTTGGGCTTTAAGGCATGTCACTGGGAGTTTTTTGGTTAGCAACCCTTGAACATTGGAGTTCCAAATATTTTCAATCCATGGTTACAAGAGATAGAAGTTTAATTTCATAATCTTGGTTTTCTTATTCAAATACAAAGATCACAAACTCAAAGAGTTACAAATTCAGGCATATTGCTTCTAATGGAATGCATTTGTTACAAAGTTTGTCAAAAGCAATACAAGGTTACACTAAGTGGTCCCTAGTTACAAAACTAAGCTGTGCTAAAATATTGCCTAAACTAATGATGCTTATGTTGTGTAAACTTCTGGATTCCAAAAGGAGCTTGGCACGGTTTCCTTTGCCCAGACTTATGGGCTGCTATCACTTGTTTTGAACAAAACACCAAGACTTCTTTGCTCTACTGCCAAACCTGCAAAGCTCTGCTGCAAACAATAGCCAATGTTGCGCATCATGTAGAGACTTTGGCCTGCTATGCTCAGCCCTCTTGTGTCAGGACCATTTCCATGCCCACCTACACATCATGTCAAAAAAAAAAAGAAAAACAGTTCATCAGCTCAAAGTTCACAACATAGAAAGCAAGCCCAAATCTACATCAATGTGAAATCATTTCGAGACATCCAAACATTCATAAGTTCAAAACCATAAACCACAATACATTTTCAAATCAACTTAAAACCAATTTCCATTAACCATCCAAAATCCAAAACCAATTTTTCATAACCCATTTCAACCAAAACAAATTCACATGTTACATTCAGTAGGTCCAAACCAGTTCCATGCCACATTTGCACACATTGCACATTACACACCCCAAATTCACATTGCAGAACTTTGCTTACACATAATAAGTCACATTCACACACAGCAAAACAAGTCAAGATGCAGCAGAGATTTCAGAACCATGGATAGTTTCAGAAAAGATGCAGAGAAGTTCAGGGAGAATAGACAACACATCAATTTTCATAATTTCCTAAAAGTGGAAGGGATTCAGAGCATCAAAGCCTTAAACACCATTTGGGAAAACAAACAAAATGCAAAGCAATTTTCACAGAGCATAGCAGAAAAATTCAGAGTTAAAGAGAATTCAAAAAGGAGGGAGAGGGATAGGATAAAGGGAACAACATCCTTCAGAACAAGGGGAAGAGGGAGATAAAAACAACATTATTCAAAAAGGGGGAAGGATTCAGAAGAGAGGACCCGAATCTTCTGACTCAAGAAAAAACCTAATTCGTTCTAATACCAAAAGTTTCAAGAAATTTCCCAACCAGACAACTTCATTTTCCTCAAAAAAACACAAAAAAAAAGCACTAGTTGATTCTAACAGCAAGGAGTTTCACGTGACCGGACCACATACTTTTCTAAGGAAGCAAAGAAAGAACAGAGAGTAAAGGAAAGGGAGCTTATCTCATTCTTCGTTGAGAGAAATCAGGAGCTTGCCTTGAATCCACTTGTTTGAGTGCTTACGGAGAGGTATTCTTTTCCTTTACGTTTCTCTTCTAAAATCTCACCATGTTGTTGTTTTTCTGAGTAGTGTATTGCATATTTCCCTTCGTTTCCTTCATATTCCAATTGTTCTTGCTCTACTTGCGTTGATTTCTGAATGATTGAGGTTTAGGATTTTGATTTGGGAATTTGTTGATTAGGGTTGTTCCTTTGAGTTTTTTGAGAAAATGGTTTTAGATTCAGATAGAGGGAGAGATTCGGGATAGGGTTTGTTTTGGTTTGAGAGTGAGAAGGTGGATCTTCGCCGGAGAAGACGCCAGTTTACGCCGCGCTTCATCTTCTCCGGCGGACCGTTTAGTGTTCCGTTGGAGATAATGTAGAGAGAGAGAGAGAGAGAACATAGAATTATGAGAGGTTCTGTTGACCGTTCCTGTTCTTCATTGTTTCTGATCTGAGAACCACGTGTGTGGTGCTTGTTATGTTGGAGAGGAGGACCGGTGACAAGTGTCACCGGTGTTTCATATGCTATCTGTTCCAGTGTGATCCCCTGAGTGTCCACTGTATATACGCTCATAATCAACTTTTAGATTTAGGTTTATTTTGACTATGGCGTGATCTGAGGGCCTCTGTCTGGCCACGTGTCTAGTTCATTTGAAGGAGCACTATGGACGTCTCCCAAAACCATGTGGGTTTAGACCCTATTGGGCCTGGTTGGTTTTGTTGTTACCACCCCCTTGCGCCAGGCCCACTCTTCCTTTAACTTTGATGACTTGCTGGTTACACCCCCTGTCTTGTCCACTTCAAATTCTAATTATTTTTATTTTTTATTTCAAATTCCATTTTATTTAAAACAGTTTCTTTTACACAAAATTCCCAAAAAATTCATACTTAACATTTTAATGTTTAATTTAATTTTCAAAATTTTTATTCTCTATTTTCACATTATTTTAATATTTATTTTAATTTTGTGAATTTAAGAGCTTTGTTTCATACCTAGTCTTGAACTTCTTTTGAAAAGATCTTTTCTCACTACCTTTTGAGATGATTTTCTAAGATGTTTTAAGACACTTTGAGAGGGTTATCTTCGCCATAATTATGTATTCACTCATTCATGTTTGTTGTGGATTATCTCATGCTCATACATGGATGTTCATCTCATATTGTTTACTCATACTTTGATCCCTTTTAACTCTTGTTTACAAGAAGTTGTCTCCCCTTCCTTCCATAAAAAGTCTCTCTATTGACCTCATAGTCATAGAAAGCTCATTACTCTCCTTTGACCTCATAGTCATAGGATCCATCCTTGACCTCATAGTCATAGGACATCATCCTGGCCTCATAGCCATCTTGCTTTGACCTCATAGTCATAGCTATATTCCCTCTAGACCTCATAGTCATAGAGCTACCTTTAACCTTTGACCTCATAGTCATAGGTAAGCCTTGACCTCATAGTCATGATCATTCCTCCTTGACCTCATAGTCATAAGATTCCCTCTTGACCTCATAGTTATAGAGCTACCTTTAACCTTTGACCTCATAGTCATGGCCATTCCTCCTTGACCTCATAGTCATAGGATTTCCTCTTGACCTCATAGTCATAGAGCCATCTTTAACCTTTGACCTCATAGTCATAGGTAAGCTTTGACCTCATAGTCATATGATATTACCTTGGCCTCATAGCCATTCTCCTTTGATCTCATAGCCATAGGATATTACCTTGGCCTCAGCCATTCTCCTTTGACCTCATAGTCATAGGATCTTACCTTGGCCTCATAGCCATTCTCCTTTGACCTCATAGTCATAGGATATTACCTTGGCCTCATAGCCATTCTCCTTTGACCTCATAGTCATAGGATATTACCTTGGCCTCATAGCCATTCTCCTTTGACCTCGTAGTCATGGGATCTTACCTTGGCATCATAGCCATTCTCCTTTGACCTCATAGTCATAGGATCTTACCTTGGCCTCATAGCCATTCTCCTTTGACCTCATAGTCATAGGATCTTACCTTGGCCTCATAGCCATTCTCCTTTGACCTCATAGTCATAGGATCTTACCTTGGCCTCATAGCCATTCTCCTTTGACCTCATAGTCATAGGATCTTACCTTGGCATCATAGCCATTCTCCTTTGACCTCATAGTCATAGGATCTTGCCTTGGCCTCATAGCCATTTTCCTTGACCTCATAGTCATAAGATTCCCTCTTGACCTCATATTCATAGAGACACCTCTTTCCCTTGACCTCATAGTCATAGGATATTAGCTTTGACCTCATAGTCATGACCACTTCCATCTTGGCCTCATAGCCATCACTTTCTTTGACCTCATAGTCATAGGATATCACCTTGGCCTCATAGCCATCTTCCAACCTGGACCTCATAGTCATAAAAAGTCTCTATTGACCTCAAAGTTATAGATAGCTCATTACCGTCTTGACCTTATAGTCATAGCCATCCTCCATTGACCTCATAGTCATGGAAAAGTCTTTCTATTAACCTCATAGTCATAGATAGCTCATCTTTATCCCTTGACCTCATAGTCATATGATTCCCTCTTGACCTCATAGTCATAAAAAGTCTCTCCATTGACCTTATAGTCATAGATAGCTCATTACTGTCTTGACCTCACAGTCATAGGTAACATCTTCTCTAGACCTCATAGTCATTCACCTATAACTTAGACTTAGAGAGTTTCTTTGACTCTACATGAGCTCAAACTCACTGCCCTTGGAACTTTGACCATAGTCAATGATTCCCCGCCCTTAGTTAGGTGAACTACGATTGCTCTGATTCTTTAGTCAGATACGTAGGCACAAGATGCGACGTCTTGGCGAGCATACTTAGTGTACATACCATAGGTCTTTACCTTTACCCTTAGCAAGCAATCATAACATAACACAAACTAAACAAGAGGCTCCTATAGAGTACTACAGATATTAAGGGTGCTAATACCTTCCCTTAGTATAACCAACCCCCAAACCTTAGATCTCCCCCCTTTATGTTTTCTCGATCTTGAACTTTTCCTTTGGATAAATCAAAGTCGGTGGTGAATTTCATGTTTTGTGATTCAAGTTAATTAATAGCTTGATATCCGATTCTCACCGCAACAGTGATACTGGCGATCTTGCGGCTTGATCCACTTGGAATGTTGCAGCCTTGTGCTTGATCCTTGATATGGGAGTCCTCTTGATCCATTGTGGATGTTTGAGAGGTTAGACAAGTTGAAGATCATGTCATTTCTTGATTGATCCTTTGTCTAAGAGCTCTGAGAAGGTTTGAAACCCTAAGTTTGATTGTAGTGGATGCTCACCCATCTTTGGGGAGACAAATGACGTATGATGGTCCATCCATATTGTGATGATGATTTTCACAGTGATGGGAAATCTTAGTGGTCAAAATTTGGGGTATGACACATATTAACCTCATTTTGAGCCATTATTGTCTTAACAATGGTTGTTAAGTTATTTTCTCCTAACAAATTTCCCTGTCGAACCTGGTGGACAACTTGGTCAGCATCCTGGTTTCGGTTGACCACTACCATAGGTGGATTATCATCCCCACCAGGCATTTCTAGCTGGGGATTCCCTTGTTGTCCCTAGTTCAAAGTTTCTCCTAAAACTACCCCCTTAATTCGAACTTGCCTAACGGTTTAAGGTTGTGCACCTGGTCGAACTTGTACTGGGGAAGCGCCAAAAAATCAACAATTCTTGTTATTTAAATTTCCAACTGCTGGTAATTCTGATTCGTATTTTGAATCAATGGATTAAATATTGTATCCATCTGTTGTGTTAGATTGTTTACCATATCATAGTTACTCTCATCCATCTATTGCCTTATTTCCATGATAGAATTTGTTGTCAAAGCAGTCATTGCTTGGGAACCAAATCCCGCTCCCATATAGGGTGGCATATTTCGACCATGGTTACTTATGGCTGAGCCAGACGCCATAACAGGTGAAAACATATCTGCAGCATTATCCACAAATGTCAAAGGGTAATTCTGTAATCTTGCCATCACCGTTGTTGGCATCCCAAAAGTTTGTTCACACCCTGGTATGAGCATTGTGAAATTTGTGGCAAAAGGCCTAAATTTCGTCGCCACAATTGGTCTGGGAGTCAATGGATGACTCTGGGGTATTGGGGGACAAAACCTTCTTCTCATGCGGAATCGTTGATGCCGCAATTATGGATGGCATCACCGTGGTACTAGCAATCAAAGGAATGAGTTCAATTACCGATGCAGAAACCGTTCTCGTCCCAACACTATTAGAAGGCTAGTCTCCATTGTTATTTCTAGGATTCACCATTCGTTTAACGTATCTTCTAACAGGTTTCCTCACTTCTCTCTTTGTTATTTTACCACACCTTAATCTTATGCATACTCGTACACATAATGAAAAGTTGAAGAAAACACACGTAGAAAATTATAATTTTTTAATACAAATAAATAAAAACAAACACACGTCCCACTGGGGGTGCCAATTTGTTTACGGTGAAATTTGGTAAATAAATACAAGTTTCTATTAATACTTAAGGGATCAAACTCAAAAATCTCCCAGACATATTTGTGCGCCTTTATTACTTGTAAATATCATTACGTTGTCGAAGTTAGAACGAACTCCTTGAAAAGAAATGTTTGTAGTGATCCATTGCAATAAAAAAAATGGTAAAGAGTAAAAGGACTAAATGTAAAACTGCAAGTAAAGTAAGGAAGAGACTTTGAAATCGAAAGATAAGTGCAGAAAAATAAGAAAATGGTTGAAATTGAAGTGAAAGTAATGTAAACTGACAGGAAAAGTAAAGAAAATTGAAAGAGACTTTAATGCATAAAAAACTTTTTAAGGTAAAATTTGCTGGAAATGTATAAAATGGTGGAGCGCATACATACATCTTTCCCTCACTCGTTTCTCAAGACACATGTACTTCGAGTTTATAGAAATGTGAGTACAATTGCGGATCCCATACCAAATGAACCTAAGTATTCTTATATACTACTCTACAATAAATGTCTAAAAATGGTAGACTACTCCTATGGTGACACGTATCAAGTCCACGCAGCGGTTTCCCTCGACGTGCTCCCATGCTTTTTGAATAACCGTCGATCCTGACGCAGTTCCCATCTTATGATATCATTTGAATTTTTTAACTGCTTTGCTAGGCGCTAAGAACTGATTATCCTCATCGAGGTCTTCGACTTCGACCATGTTAAGGTAACATGCTCTATCGTATTGTCCATTGTAATGATGAACTCCACGTGTAGCATCCAAGTTAACATTGTTTCCATTATAGTGATGAACTCCACATGTGGTGACTGAGTCGACATTACTTCCATTGTAGTGATGAACTTTAACCTTAACCAACATAGCATAGTAGTCAATTTCACTAAGTCCCTATGTTTCTCACCACGTCCTTCGACCTTGCCACCTTCGACCGATATCACTTCATGTGACTTCTGACCTTGAGTCATATTGATTCTCATGTAAACTCACTCTAGTTTGTCCTTCCACGTAGCATACTTGTGGCTAATCTCATAATATTTGCCATTTATAATCAAGTCAAAAAAATCCAATATAACATTATGAGATAGTTCTAACGAAGATTCATGGAAGATATAGTTGGGAGAAAATAAAGAGAAAAAAAACGTGAGTTATAAATCAATTTTTTTTTTGAGAAAAGATAAACAACACATGATAAAAAATTTAAGCATATGTTTTCTTTTAAGAATCATTAGACCGGGAAGCAAATTAATCAATTTATTTTCATGTACTTGAATTGATATAGAATTTGTATTATATCATACTCTCAATGAGAGTTAACTTCCTATTTATTGAGTTTCTATCAATTTAGATACAAATTCACCCTTTGTATTTCTTCCTAGTAGTGGCAAAAAGATTTGACAAGAAGTGAAAGTCGAAAGATGTTAAATGTAATTCTTAGTGTCGAAGTCGAAGCATTCATAGCTTAGTGTCGTGTCGAATTGTTTAGGTTGTTTCGACAAAATCGTGTTAGATTTGATTTGATTGGATTCAGATTTGTTTAGATTAGATTTGATATTTTAGGCTTTTAATTTTAGGCCTTTGCAAATCTATATATATAAATAGGAAGTATCCTTGCATTGTAATCATAATGTTGTATTGTATTCACAGTTGCAGATTTAGCAGTGAAAGTGCAATATATTCAGAAATCCCACAGTTCGTGGGTAGAACACTTCTCCTCCAAATATTTCTCTTCTCTCTCTTTTCTTTCTTGCTATTAGTTTGTTCTTCTTCTTTCTTTGTTCTTCATTGCTATTGCGTAGTGGGTTTGTGTATAATCTTGAGATCAAGATTGAAGTGGAATTCCCATGGGGTGTGGTGAATTTCCAACATCTGGTATCTAGAGCTCCGGTTGCGATTCAACGGAAGAAATTCGTGATGGCGATGAACTATCCAAATGGGAATTTTCTGGCGACTCTACCAATTCTCAAGAAAGATAATTATGAGAATTGGTGCAAGCAGATTAAGGTGATTTTCTGTTATCAAGATCTTTGAGATCTTGTGAAGGAAGGAGTGGCACCGCTTGCAGAAGTAGCGACGAATCAAGAAAGGGCTGCACACAAAGAGTTGAAGAAGAAAGATTATAAAGCACTCTTTATAATCCACCAGTGTGTTGATCCAGATAACTTTGAAAAAGTTAGCGATGTAGATTCAGCAAAGGAAGCGTGGGAGATTCTTGAAAAGTCATTTGGAGGCGCAGAGAAGGTGAAAGAGGTGAGGTTACAAACTCACAAGAGAACCTATGAGTTACTTCAGATGGAAGACAACAAAAGTATTACAGATTTCTTCACCAGAGTTACAAAGCTGGTGAATCAAATCAAAGTATGTGGAGAGGTGTTGACATCAAGATCAGTTGTTGCAAAGATCTTGAGGTCATTGGCTCCAAAATTCGACCACGTGGTAGTAGCCATAGAAGAGTCGAAAGACTTGTCAGTACTGACGAAGGAAGAACTTCAAGGGACGCTTGAGTCTCATGAACAAAGGATGGTTGAGAGAGCTGCAGCAAAGTCGAAGAGTGATATGGCTTTGCAGGCGCAGTCAGAAAAGGAAAGGAAAGGTAAAGGAAGCTGGAATGGCAACAAAGGAGGAAACCAGTCGAATCAGAAGAAACCTTGGAACCAAGGCAACCAAAGAGGTGGTGCTGCAGGTAGAAGAAAAGGTGGTGATCGAAAATCTGAAAAAAGTCACATTCAATGTTTCAATTGTCAGAAGTATGGCCATTATGTTAGTAACTGTCCAGAAAAGAAGAAAAATCAAGAAACTGATGCAAATCTGGCGAAGCATGAAGAAGAAAAGACGTTGCTGATGGTCACAACAAAAGATGAAGAAAGATTCCAAGATCAGTGGTACTTGGACTCAGGATGCTCATCACACATGACTGGGAGGAAAGATTGGTTTGTCAACATGAAGCCTTCGTCGAAGAACACGGTGAAGTTTACAAATGACAACACTCTAGCAGCTGAAGGTGTTGGTGATGTTCTGATTATGAGGAAAGATGGAAAAAGGTCAACAATTTCCAATGTGTTGTACATTCCAGGTATGAAGAGTAATTTGCTCAGTATAGGGCAGCTTGTCGAAAAGAACTACAAGGTATTTGTCGAAGACAAGATGATGAGAGTTCTCGACGCAGGTGGTAGGTTGATCTTGAAAGCTCCAATGTCTCAGAATAGGACCTTCAAGATTGAACTCAAGGTGATGGAGCACAAGTGTCTAGCAACGGCAGCCAGCAGAGATGAGTGGTTATGGCATTTTCGACTAGGCCATCTCAACTTCAATGACATCAGAGAGCTGAAGAGAAGAAATATGGTTTCAGGATTACCAGAAATCGACATTCCAAGTGAAGTTTGTGAAGAGTGTGTTCAGTCGAAACAACACAAGAATAGCTTCAGCAAGGATGCAGGAAGGAAGTCGAAGGCAATTCTGGAAGTCATATACTCTGATGTATGTGGTCCAATCCAGGTGGATTCAATTGGTGGCAACAGATATTTTGTCACGTTTATAGATGATTTCAGTCGAAAGTTGTGGACTTACCTCATCAAGAAGAAAAGTGATGTGATTGAGGTATTTTCCAGATTCAAATCCATGGTCGAAAGACAGAGTGGTCGAAAGTTGAAGATTATGAGGACAGATGGTGGTGAAGAGTATGTGTCGAAAGAGTTTGATGCATTATGTGAAAAAGAAGGGATTGTGCATGAGGTGGTGCCACCCTATACACCACAGCAAAATGGAGTTGCGGAATGAAAGAACAGAACCATCATGAATATGGTGAGAAGTATGTTGAACGGAAAGCATCTACCCAAATAATTATGGGGAGAAGCAGTTTCGACCGCAACATATATTTTGAATAGATGTCCGACGAAGAAGCTTGAAGGAATCACACCAGAAGAATGTTGGTCTGGTGTCAAGCCTAGCCTCAGTCACTTGAAAGTGTTTGGATCTATAGCACATAGACATGTGCCAGATCAGTTGAGAAGAAAGCTTGATGACAAGTCGAATCAGATGATCTTGATAGGAAATCATTCGACTGGAGGTTACAAGTTGTTCGACCCAGTGAATAAGCAGGTAGTGATCAGCAGGGACGTGATCATAGATGAGCTTAAAGAATGGGATTGGGCTGAGAATTCCAAGAAGGATTCAGTGAGAATCTCTTGTGAAGAACCAGCCACTGAAGTTGAAAGAGAAGTTCGACAGGAACCAGTTGCAGATGAAGCAGGTTCAAGCAGACCTTGACAAACAAGACACATGCCTGAAAGGTTGCAAGAATGTGTAATTACATCAGATGATGTAGTCGATGAAGAGGGTGAGCTGGTACATTATGCTTTCTACGCAGACGTCGAACCAGTCAATGCAGCTGAGGCATTGAAAGATTTGAAGTGGGTGAAGGCAATGAATGAAGAGTTGGAGTCCATCGAAGTCAACAACACCTGGTCACTTGTCGAATTGCCTCAAGGCAAGAAGGCAATTGATGTGAAGTGGGTTTACAAGGTGAAGGTGAATCCTAGAGGAGAAGTAACTCAACACAAGGCGAGACTTGTGGCGAAAGGATTTCTTCAGAAGGAAGGAATCGACTTCGATGAAGTGTTCGCACCTATTGCTAGGATCGAAACAATCAGGTTGGTTGTTGGTCTAGCAAATATGAACAATTGGCACACATGTCAGATGGATGTGAAGTGTGCATTTCTTAATGGCCTCTTAGACGAAGAAGTTTATGTCGCACAACCAGCTGGGTATGTGAAATAAGGCGAAGAAGGAAAGGTGTGCAGGCTACATAAAGCCCTGTATGGACTTAAGCAAGCTCCAAGAGCTTGGAATAAGAAAATTGACAGCTTCTTAAGGGAAAAGGAATTTGTGAAGTGTACGACTGAGCAAGGAGTATATGTAAGAAGAAGCAATGGTGAATTGCTTATACTATGTCTCTATGTCGATGATTTATTGATAGCAGGAAGTTGCAGGAAGGAGATCGAAGATTTCAAACATGACCTAAGTGAGGAGTTTGAAATGTCAGACTTGGGAGATCTCTCATATTTCCTTGGCATCGAATTCTACAAGACTAGTAGAGGTTTAATGATGCACCAACGAAGATATGCAGGCGAAATACTCAAGAGATTTGAGATGCAAGATTGCAACTCAACTTCGACTCCAGCTGAGACCAGACTGCAAATGTCGAAGGATCCAGACGAAGATGATGTCGACCCAACCCAATATAGAAGACTTATTAGGTCACTTAGATACCTTTGTCACACAAGGCTTGACTTAGCATACAGTGTGGGTATGGTAAGTAGATTCATGCAGAAGCCAAAGGTATCACACCTAACAGCGACGAAGAGGATACTGAGGTATCTGAAGGGGACTCTCGACTATGGCATTTTGTTTCCTGCAGCTGATGAAGGGAAAGAATGCAAGTTAGTGGGATACACCGACTCTAGTTGGTGTAGTGATGCTGAGGATAGAAAATCCACAGCTGGATACATGTTTATGTTAGGTGGTGCACCAGTTGCTTGGAGTTCGAGAAAGGAGCCAGTAGTGGCATTGTCATCATGCGAAGCAGAATATATAGCTGCTTCTCTTTGTGCATGTCAAGCAACCTGGATGGTGAACTTGGTCGAAGAGATTACAGGGAAGAATCATGGAGCAATTACCATGAAGATCGACAGCATGTTAGCTATCAACTTGGGGAAGAATCCAATAGCACACAGTCGAAGGAAGCACATCGAAATGAGGTCCCATTATCTTCGAGAGCAGGTAGCAGAAGGGAAAATGAAGTTGGAACACTGCAGAACTGAGAATCAGATTGCAGATATCATGATGAAGGGAGTGCAGGTCGAAGCCTTCAGAAGACTAAGAGCCATGATGAATGTAGATAGTTTAGACACAATGAATTAGGTGGTGTGTTAAATGTAATTCTTAGTGTCGAAGTCGAAGCATTCATAGCTTAGTGTCGTGTCGAATTGTTTTGGTTGTTTCGACAGAATCGTGTTAGATTTGATTTGATTGGATTCAGATTTGTTTAGATTAGATTTCATATTTTGGGCTTTTAATTTTGGACCTTTGCAAATCTATATCTATAAATAGGAAGTATCCTTGCATTGTAATCATAACGTTGTATTGTATTCACAGTTGCAGATTTAGCAGTGAAAGTGCAATATATTCAGAAATCTCACAGTTCGTGGGTAGAACACTTTTCCTCCAAATATTTCTCTTCTATCTCTTTTCTTTCTTGCTATTAGTTTGTTCTTCTTTCTTTGTTTTTCATTGTCATTACGTATTGTTTGTGGGTTGGTTATCAATCTTAAGATCAAGATTGAATCAGAATCACCATAGGTTGTGGTGAATTTCCTACAAAAGAAACATTTAAACACTTGATTCGTCAACAAGGAAGTTTCCAGTTTATGAGATGACTAAATGACTTATGTTTCCAGAAAACATTTAAACACATTTTTGTGAACTAGTATAAAAGTGCATGTCTGAATGGCTTATTTAAAAATATTTTATAAACTATTTGATTAGTTTCAAACCCATATTCCCTAGTTCTTGTGATTTTTAGTACACCTATAAAGGTGAAAAACACATGAAAATGGAGTTTGAACTATGTTGGAGTTTTAAAAAAAAATTGGTCAGTTAAAATTAAAATAGATGTTAAGCAAAAATGTTGAAGGTAAAGATATTATAGGAAGAGAGAAAATACACAATATTTAATCTAGGTTATCTTACAAACTAGACTTTCGTCTAATCCACTCACTTGAGAGATTTTTAATATCAGCATTGCTATTCCTACACCCTTTCCTACACCTACACCATATTTCCGTACGGTACGAACGGTACTGTTCATGCACGGACGGTACTATTCACCGTACGGACAGATACTATTCGTGTACGGAAATACGCTACTGTTCATGTACGAACGGTACTATTCATCGTACGGATGTGTATTGTTCATGTACGAATGTCACTATTCACCGTCCGTACATACGGTGTAGGTGTAGGGTGGGTGTCAAAATATCATTTTCCTTTTAATATAACCCAACTTAATACAAGTATATTAAGGTATTTCTGATCACTTCTCCCTATTTCTGACCACTTATAATTTGGCTACTTGAGTTACTATTCTAACCTTACTCCTTACTTCTCCCTATTCATTAAGTTTGTTTATGAAAATACATTTGATTCCAATGATGTTATTTCGTTCGGGTGATAAAATAAGATCCCATATGTCATTTCATTGAAATTTCTAGAGTTTTTCTGACATAAGTACTATCGAAATAATTTCTTATTGATAATGTTTGTAGCCATATCTAAATGATATCAAATTTTAATCTCAACAAATCCATTTCTTTTGGATATCTATGACAAAAAGATCATGGAAAATACTATTTTCAAATTTTCTATCATAATAATTTCTAATTGTTGCAATTTTTAAATCTTTCACGGTTAGAAAAAAAAACTTCAGTGACACAATATTACAACGGTTATGTATTCACCGTCGTCATATAATATTTTGTACGCGCATGTTTTTTTTTTACTTATTTAAGAAACTTTTCATCAAGTTTCCTTTAATAAATCGTGGTTGTAGAGTTTGGATGACAAGTTTCGAGTCCTAACATAAACATTTTTCCTTTCTTTCAATTAAAAATTGAAAGTATAACAACCACAATTGTTTAGTTCACCTGTTGTTATATGTTCTATATTTCACAATGGTTGGTGCTTGCAACCGTTGTGAAATGTTTTCCCACAAAATTTAAATATTACAGGTACTTCATTTCGTTCATAACACACAAGTGTGCCCTAGCGAACGAGACGACAGCGATAGCGAAACCTTCATCATCTTCATTCATTTCTGGAAACGAATATCATTTCTGAAAAGGAAATCATCATCCTTTTCGAATTATAGTACGTTACCAATATGTCTCTCTGACGCTTCTGAATGTTAATGTTCTTTGCTAGGATGTTGTGTGTATTGACATTGTCACATGTATTGTTCATGTTTCCATGTTCATGTTTTATTCAGATTTCACAAATATGCTTTAAGTTTTTGTGTTGGATATGTTTATGTTTTATTCAGAGATTATGATGTTTCGGAATATGTTTATGTTTGGGTGTTTTCATGTTCAGGTTTTATTCAGACATTGTCATATGCATATTAGGTCTGGTGTTTTGGTTTTTGATGTTGTGTGTGTAGCATTAGGTTGCCATTCACATTATTCTTTTGATATAAATTTCAGAATTTATTATGGATCATAGTTGGATGAAAGTCGATAGGTTAGGTTCGGTGTATGAGAAAGGAGTTTTTGAATTCCTTAAATTTGACGAAAAAAATGTTCCCGACAATAATGATATCTTTTATTGTCCTTGTGTTGTTTTCGATAATATTAGAAAATGGTCAAAGAAAGAAATATTACATCACATATGTTGTGATAGAATATGTCAAAATTATACAACATGGACGTGGCATGGAGAAGTGGATAATATTAAAAATGCAACGTCAAATGGGTAGAGATGATGATGATATGGATTATCAGCTGGAATATATGATTCGTGATATTGGATAATCATCTTATATGAAATCACATATTTATGATACTTTATGTATCGACAAAGATGTGCCTTTATATAAGGGGTGCACCAATTTTACACGATTGTATGCATTGTTAAAATCGTTTAATTTGAAGGCAAAAGGTGGGTCATCGAATAAAAGTTTCACATATTTGCTTGATTTGTTGAAAACAAATGCTACTAGAAGGTAAAAATTCGTCGGATCAATGTTATGAGGCCAAGAAGATGTTGTGTCCAATGGGTTTGGAGTATATCAAAATACATGCATGCCCTAATGATTGCATATTATACAGGAAGGAGTATGAAAATTTGGATCAATGTCCACAATTTGGTGAGTCGCGCTACAAGTTGAAGAACAACAATGGCGTTGACAATGACAATGTTAGTAAGAAGCGTTCTCCTACAAAAGTGTTATGGTACTTGCCAATAATTTCGAGGTTAAAGAGAATTTTTGATAATTCGAATGAAGCAAAGAATATTAGATGGCATGCAGATGAAAGAAAAATTAATAGAAACATTCGCCATATAGCTAATTCTTTGTAATGGAAGAAAATTGATTCAATGTTTCCAGATTTTGGCCTTGAGCCAAGAAACCTTAGGCTTGGGCTTGCCACAGATAGAATGAAACCCTTTGGTAATATGAGCACTAACCATTCTTCTTGGCCTGTTCTTCTCACGATTTACAACTTATCTGATTGGATGTGCATGATGCACAAGTATATGATGTTAAGTATGATGATTTCTAGACCAAGACAACCTGGAAACGACATAGATGTTTATCTAAGTCCATTAATTGAAGTTTTAAAACTTTTATGAGATAAAGGTGCTGACGTTGATGATTCATATTCTGGTGAAACGTTTAAGATGCACGCAATGTTATTTTGCACAATCAACAATTTTCCTGCATATGGTTATTTGGCTAGATATAGTGTCAAAGGACATAAAACGTGTCCTATATGTAAATTTGATACCTGTTTTCACTATCTTGAGTTTGGATAAAAGACTGTTTACCTTGGGCATCGGAAATTTTTAAAACCCAATCATCCTTATCGTAGATTGCGGAAGGCTTTTAACGGAGAGTAGGAGTTTGAAAGCGCTCATAAACCTTTAACTGGCTATGAAGTTTATCAACGACAAGAACACCTTAATGTTGTCTTTGGAAATAAAAAATACGGTCATGTTTAGAGAAATATTTGGAAAAAGAGATCGGTGTTCTTCGATCTTCCATATTGATCTAGACTTGATGAAGGCATTGTCTTGATGTGATGCATGTGGAGAAAAATTTGTGTGACAGTTTGATAGGAACACTTTTAAACACTCCAGGCAAGACTACAGATAATAAGAATTCTTGTTTAGATATGGTGGAGATGGGTATACAACAACAATTGGCTCTAGAAGATAGAGGAAAAAGATCTTATTTGCCTTCGGCATGTAACACTCTATCTAAAAAGGAAAAGAATTTTTTTTTGCGAGTGTTTACATGATATCAAAGTTGTTAGAACAAGATTTGTTCTTGATATTTTCTTTTAGTTTTGATGATAATAAAAGTATAATGATTTATTTGATGTGTGTTTTATTTATGCAGGTTCTTGTCTTGTACATAAATAATCAGAATATGTTTTACTTAAGATACACTTGGAGTTGCTTCATTGCTAGCTTCTGGTGGCAGAGTCCAAAGAACAATTTCTAGTGTGGTTTGACGAAGACTCTGAACTGAAGGCCTTAGCATTCAGACGAGTTTCTACACTTAGTAACTGTATATCAGCATCTGGTACCATTCAGAGTTGGTGATAAAGTTGTGGACTATCCGTACTACTGAAAGCAAGCTGTATTTACTTTTGTTGTATCCGTTGCCAAATGAATTAACTATGAATTTGAACATCAATTCTGATTTTAAGACTCTGATCAGAAGCTAAATAATAAGAAAACGCGAAACACAATTCAACCCCCCCCCCCCTCTCTTGTGTACTTTTCACACAGTCTAAAGTTTCCCCAATGTTACTCTTCAAACATCAAGAAACTTATATCAATGAAAGATCTCATGTTAGTTGGCTTAAAATCTCATGATTGTCATTGAAATTCTAGCATAGCAGACAGCAGATGTCCTAACACATGTCAAGACATTGTTTTGCATAATTATTAAACAAAGACAGAATAAACAAACTGATATTTTGAATAGCAGCAACAGCGGTAAGACCGGCGTTTACAGATTACAAAAAGTAAACGAACACCAACATTGTTAACCCAGTTCGGTGCAAATCATGTACGTCTGGGGGCTACCAAGCCAGGAATGAATTCACTATTAGTAGTATTAATTTATAGCTAAACTCCCCCGTTTACAACTCCTCACTTAATCCCTACCCAGTACAATTCTATCTAGAAATCACCATCTAGATAAGAGAAACCCATCTCAATTCCTAAATCACCTCAGTGATATCTAACAGTTACAATCTCCAGCAACTGCACCAATCTGTTCAATTGAAAGACATTCCTTCCAATAACAATATTCAGCCAAGACTCTTGACTAACAACAATACTCGGTTTTGCTTAAAAGCTTCAACCAAGAACAATACTCAACTCTTGTTTCAAAGCTTCGAGTGAGAATAATTTACAACAACCTATGTCGACTACATAGTATCAAAAGATACATGAGTGACTTACAAACTACACAAGAGACTCTCAAAACCCTAAACCCTTATGTTGTACCAACGACTTGTTGTTGTGTGTGCTTGCTATTTTAGGTCTAGCAAGTCCTTATTTAAAAACTCTTGCAGTATAATCTTGGACTCTTCAATCAGGTCCAATCTTCACGTTTTAATTCAGCTGCAAGATCTTCTCCACAAAAATAGAAACAACTCTCCAAATTGTTTCCTAAAAAGTCCAAGATCCATTTTATGAAATCCAATTAAATTTGCACTTTGTTCCTAATAAATCTCCTTGACCTGTGTATAATGACGAGACATATCCAAAATATTCTCATCAAAACAAAACAAATATGTTAAGAGATATACAACAACAGCACCTGTTGTACCAGACAAAGATGTTGTGATATCTCCTTCGACATCTTGATTAAAAGTCACATAACATCAGTACCTGCTGTATCAGACCAAGATGTCATGACATCTATCATGACATCTATCATGACAGTAATACTGTCATGACAGTTGATGAAGATGCTTCAACATCTTACTCGACATCTTGCCAAGTATTATAAGCACATCTGTACTGATGTCTGATCAACCATGTCAGGACATCTTACCCAACATCTTGCAGTAAACTTGTTTTAGCCAAAATGTAGCTAATCAAATACCTAACAATCTCCTCTTTTGGCAAATTTTGGCTAAAATAACCTTTGGATAACACATCCAGCTCCCCCTTATGGAAACAACCAAAGAACACTACTACTACTTACTTCTCCCCCTTTTTAGCCATAATATGCCAAACCAAAATATTATGCATTTAAGGGCAATCAACCAAAAGCAAGCAAGTCAGTAGAAGTACTCCCCCTGTTATACACAATTAGTCCTCCCCCTCAAGGGAAAACCCCCATACATCAGAATACATGCAGCGGAACACCAAAAGCAGCAGCAACACAAGCATCACAAGCTCCCCCTAAGTAGTTGCATACAGCAAGCAACCATAAATACTACTCTCCCTGCATTTAGAACTAGTGCTCCTTTGTAAGTAGAACACCTTGTTGATGAATGGAAAACATAAGATGCATATTCATGTCTTCAAGAGTGCACCCTCTGTTCAACACACCTGCTGAACGCATTAACCCAATGCTTGACCCTCAAGCAATCCATGTACCACACCAGTACATATAACAAATAGAAGTTCTCCCCATATCTTTCTCAACAGATGCTTCTTCAGCAAGAAACACCCAAAATCACCACATGATATCCCATGAGAACTTCATGATCATATAGTGAGAGTACCAGGAACGCATCCTTGTACCACAACCAATAAACTCTTGGATTGATACCAAAGCTCCATTGATCCCTCTCGTCCAAAAACCATCCATACACCACACGAATTCCTCCTGAATTCTCATGTATAGATCTCCTTATTCCATGAGATACAACCCAATTTAATCTGAATGCTTCATATTCCTCAAAGAGACACACAGGGCCCCCAGTTTGCTAGCTCACACAGACGTTCTTCACACTTGAAGGACATCAAACACATGCTCCAGAAATATTCAGCCCATTTGCTCCACAAGCACCAAACTGATCCACTTCTAGCATGTACCATTCACATCAGACTTCCAAGACAATCCTTTACCCATCATTCTCCCATATGATAAGATAAATACTTCTTAGACAAGATGTGAGTGTCAAGTTCTACACTTAGAACTTAGAATCCTACTCCAAGGATAACTAACCCAGAAGATGCTCTAACATCAGTTAGGACACCCTTCACATATCATAGAACCAACCAACACGGTTCTAGATATGTTCCACCACTGGATTTACTATCTGCATAGTAATCCAACTGAAGATCTACAAACAACACTGCGCCACCAGCTTGATTAATAAGAACTCCAGTAACCAAAGAGAGAAATAAACTCTCATCCACCAAAAGAAGTTAATCTTCCATAAACTGAGAACTTCTGCCACAAGCTCCAAGATAGACAAGAATCAACACCTCCTCAAGTCTTCAACCAACCACCCTTCTGCCCAAGAGTAATTAGTTCCAAGCACCCTGCTTGAATGCACACTAAAGATCAACCAAATGCCACTATTTGATTCATCTTAACTTTTCTTGAATCCACATATAAGAACTACCAAATGCAACTTTTGATTGCCTCATCCTTCTTGAATTCAAATATGAAACCAACCAAATGCCACTTTTTGACTGATATCACCCTTTTTTAAAAACTCCCACAAGATACACTGATCCACCAATGAAATCTGATCTTCAAGTTACATGAACTACTTGCTCCATAGCAAGACATCTTGGATCCACCAAGCCTTAGACATGTAACATCTTCTCCATCCACAGCTCCCGCAAACTGCATGAGATTGACCTTTTTGAAGCTTCCATAACTTCCATTCTCATGTAGATCAACTTATCTTAAGCTGGTGTGCCACATCACCAGCTGAGATCCTGATGTTAAGCTTGATGTCAGAACATTCTGATACGACATCCAACTGTTGAACTCAGCTCCTCCTTCTGCCTCTTAGAAGAACCTCCTCCCTTTAACAGAACAAGAGTTCCATGCTCTCATAGACTTGATTCAACAACCAAGTTTGAGTAGACAACCTTCATCCTGCTTAATCTTATACATGTATTCCATTCAAGCTCACACCTTGATGAATAACTGCTTTGAAGCTCCAAAGAATTCAAACCTGCCACGTCTGAATCTTCAAAAGAGAAGTAGTCATAGACTACACCATAGCCATACCAAAAAATGCCACTTTCCTTAGTAGAGCAGTATGTAGAAAGTCAGAGATAACTGCCACTTAACCTTGACCTCCAAGATGAGCAAGATCACATGCTCCTAAGTACCTAGATCAGAAATAAATTGACCCAAGTTGTGCCATCACCAGCGCTTCATTCTGGACAAGTCTCTTGCTATGACACTTTCCAGATAAACACCAGATGCTTCTAGTAACAACTCAAACACACCTGCTGCACTCCAATACTCCTAGATCAGAAATAAACTGATCCAAGAACTATCCATCAAGATTATGATGTCTTCTTCTTCATCTTCCACATCACCATTGTCTAGACCAGTTTCTTGCCAGGAAACTCTCCAGAGATCAGATGCTTCTGTTACACCACACTGAAGCAGATTCTTAGGTCAACACCCCAAAAAAATCCAAAAGCTTATGCAGTACCCCTCCCATGATTCAGCACAAACCCAGATGAAGAGATGTTCCAACATCGTGTTGAACATCAGCAATCTTGAACTTCACATACAAGGATAATCAATTAAATACTTGTGAGTAACACAAATAGCAAATGATCTTAAATCCTTGTTCAATAATCCTGTTTCACTGTTGAAGCCATACTCCACCAGATCACTTCATGAACACTTATCAAGTATTCAATCTTTTGCAAGTATCTTCTTTGACCACCAAATTGTTGAGATACCAAGGCTGCCACCCTTGACTCAATAATTAAGATTCTCTCTGAATGAACCCTATTTACCTCAACAGTTCTCCATTCAGATTGGATCCACCCTTAGGATTAAGAGAGATGAATCCTTCCTTGCTGTTTTGGATGGTGAAAATAAATCACCTCCACTTTCTTCAGGTTTGTGTTTCACAGAAACACCCTCTAGTCAGAAGTATAACTAGAAGACTCTAGATGCACGACCGAGACACCTTTATGAGTGGACTTGAGAGAATTCTCAAGTATCTTTGACAACTTAGCCGATCAATAATTTACCAAACTCCTAGAGCAAGAACTTGATAAACCTAATCTTAACTCCCCTCCTCTTCAACTGACTTCAAACTGCACCATGGAACCAAGCTTCCAAGTACCAAGTCACCATAACAGACGTATTCCAACAACTCTCTCCATTCCATCGCTCTCGACTTTGGAATAAAAAGATGCAGATATCTTCAAATATAGAGGCCGACGATTGAGATCTTCCACCATTTGTCTTCAGCAACAACTCCAGAATCCCATAATTCCAGAGCTCTTCCATCAGAAACATATGCAGCGGAACCACCAAGTAACAAATTTAGCTTTCCCTAATAAGATGTCAGAACATCTTATAAGACATCCCAACAAGAGAACTAGCCACTTCTTCTGCAGTTGTTGTAGAACCTCCTAAGTAACATGAACAACCATCGGGTTGTTACCTTTGATCCAAAACATCCATCTTATCCATTAATACCCTTGAGTATGTCTGAGTTGATTGATCTGATCTTCAAAACTCCTCCTTGTTTAAACGCCAGAAAGTATCTCCCAAAGATCTCATCCAGAAATAGACAAGATGCATGCTCTGATACTATATGAAATTATGGCATAACAGACAACAGATGTCCTAACACATGTCAAGACATTGTTCTGCATAATTATTAAACAAAGACAGAATAAACAAACTGATATTTTGAATATCAGCAACGGTAGCAAGACCGGTGTTTACAGATTGCATAAAGTAAACGAACATACATCATTGTTAACCTAGTTCGGTGCAAATCACCTACTTTTGGGGGCTACCAAGCCAAGAATGAATTCACTATTAGTAGTATTAATTTAGGGCTAAACTCCCCCATTTACAACTCCTCACTTAATCCCTACCGAGTACAATTCTATCTAGAAATCACCATCTAGATAAGAGAAACCCATCTCAATTCCTAAATCACCTTAGTGATATCTAACAATTACAATCTCCAACAACTCCATCAATCTGTTCAATTGAAAGACATTCCTTCCAATAACAATATTCAGCCAAGACTCTTGACTAACAACAATACTCGGTTTTGCTTAAAAGCTTCAACCAAGAATAATACTCAACTCTTGCTTCAAAGCTTCGAGTGAGAATAATTTACAACAACCTATGTCAACCACATAGTATCAAAAGATACATGGGTGACTTACAAACTACACAAGAGACTCTCAAAACCCTAAACCCTTATGTTGCACTGACGACTTATTGTTGTGTGTGCTTGCTATTTTAGGCCTGGCAAGTCCTTATTTATAGACTCTTGCAGTATGAGCTTGGACTCTTCAATCAGCTCCAATCTTCACGTTTTAATTCAGCTGCAAGATCTTCTCCACAAAAATAGGAACGAATCTCCAAATAGTTTGCAAAAAACTCTCCAAGATCCTTTTTATGAAATCCAATTAAATCTGCACTTTGTTCCTAATAAATCTCCTTGACCTGTGTATAATGATGAGACATATTCAAAATATTCTTATCTAAACAAAACAAATCTGTCAAGAGATATACAACAGCAGCACCTTCTGTACTAGACAAAGATGTCGTGACATCTCCTTCAACATCTTGATTAAAAGTCACATAATAGCAGTACCTGCTGTATCAGACCAAGATGTCATGACATCTGTCATGACAGTTGATGAAGATGCTTCAACATCTTACTCGACGTCTTGCCAAGTACTATAACCACGTCTGTACTGATGTCTGATAAACCATGTCAGGACATCTTACCCAACATCTTGCTGTAAACTTGTTTTAGCCAAAATGTAGCCAATCAAAGACCTAACAGTCATGTCTTGATGCAACAATTTTGAAGACTCTAAATATTTAAGCAAATTTTGGTAAAACAGATTGTTGTACAAGATGTTCCAACAAGAAGAATTCTGCTAAAAGAAGACATGTTGGATAAGATGTCCCAACACGATGTTAGGAAATCGTGTCTCTTACTAACAGTAGGATATTTGCAGATCAGTTCCAAGAATTAAGGAGCAATCAGAACATGGATCAAGGAAGAAATAAATAGAAGATTTGAAGCCCAACGACAGCAGAAGACTATAAAAGAAGACCAAGACCTAGGCCAGAAGGGAGAGAGAACGACATAGACTTAGGAATCCTATTTTGTAAAGCAGGGTTTAGTGTTTTGAGAGTCGTAGGTTTCTCTTGTAAGTCTCCCTCTATATCGGTTTGATACATTGTAGAAGACATAGATACTTGTACAGATTCAGAAACCCGTAGGTAATGAATCATGTATTGTCCTTGGATGAAGCTTTTAAGCAAATCCAAGTAAACTTGTTAGTCAAGAATGCTTGACTGAACTTTGTATTGAAAGGGTTGTCTTTCAAGTAGGATGATACATTTATTGTGACTATAACTGTTAGATAATCACAGGTTGTAATTTAGGGAGTGAGATGGGTTTCTCTTATCTAGGATGGAGTTCCTAGATAAAGTTTTCATTGGGTAGTGATAGGTAAACCATAGGTTGTTTATTGTAAACCAGCGATTGTTTACATAAAACTATACTACTGATATTGGATTCTTATTCCTGGCTTGGTATGCCCCCAGATGTAGGTGAGTTGCACCGAACTGGGTTATCATATTCTGTGTTGTTTATCATTATGCAATTTACAGTTCAATTGTGATTAACATGTTGTAACAGACGTTAAAACATGTGTCTTGTTGTTGTTATTGATATTCTGAATATCAGTTTTTTGTTCTGTTCTTGTTTTAAAGTTGCGCAGAGAACAATGTCTTGACATGTGTTAGGACATCTGCTATCTGCTATGCCAAAATTTCAATTGGTATCAGAGCAGGCATCCTGTCTGTATCTGGATGAGATCTTGGGAGGTACTTTCTGGCGCTTTAAACACGGAGGAGTGTGGAGATCAGATCATTCACTCGGACATACTCAAGGGTATTAATGGATGGGATGGCTGTTCTGGATCAAAGGAAACAACTACTGGTGGTTGTTCATGTTTTCTGAGGAGTTTCTACAGCAACTGCAAGAGAAGTGGCTAGTTATCTTGTGTGGTGTGTTATAAGATGTTCAGACATCTTATTAGGGCATGTTGGAGTTGTTCCTTGGTGGTTCCGCTGCATATGTTTCTGATGGAAGAACTCTGGTATTTATGGGATTCTGGAGTTATGACTGAAGAAAGATGGTGGAAGATCTTAACTGTCGGCTTGTTCTCTTGAAGATATCAGAATCTATTCATTCCAATGTCGGGAGCGATGGAATGGAGAGGGTTGTTGGTTGATGTCTATCATGGTGACTTGGTACTTGGAAGTTTGGTTCCATCTTGTATCTTGAAGTCAGTTTGAAGATAAGGTGAGTTGAGACTGGGTTTATCAAGTTCATGCTCTAGGAAATTGGAAAATTATTTTTCGCCTAAGTTGTCAAAGATACTTGAGATTTCTCTCAAGTCCACTCATAAAGGCAACTCAGTCGTGCATCTGGAGACTTCTAGTTACTCTTCTGATTAGAGGGTGTTTCTGTGAAACATAAATTTGAAGAGAGTGGAGGTGATTTATTTTCACCATCTAATTTACAAGGAAGGATTCTTCCTTCTTAATCCTAAGGATGAATACAATCTAAAAGGAGATTTCAGATCTGTTGAGGTAAATAGGGTTTGTTCAGAGAAAATCGTAGTTACTTGAGTCAAGGGTGGCAGCCTTGATATCTCAACACTTTGTTTGTCAAGGAAGATACTTGCAAAGATTGAATACTTGATAAGTGTTCATGAAGTGATCTGCTGGAGTATATCTTCAACAGTATGATAGAGTTACTAAACAAGGATTTAAGATCAATTGCTATTTGTGGAATTCACAAATATTTAGTTTATTATTCTTGTAATTAGAGTATAAGATCACTGATGACAAGTGGTACATCAGGAAGTACAACATCTCTTGCTGTATCTGCTCAAAGATCTGTTCTCTGGGAATGAGTTTAGTCAAGATAAGGGAATGGTGTTCTATCAAATGTTGAAACATCTTGACAGTGGAGTATGTGCATAAGTCTTTTGATTCAAGGAGTGAATCTATGGTGCAAAGGAGTTGTAGCTGATGATCTTGGTACCATACAAGTGTGTGTGGTAGAATCATCCTTTATGACAAGGCATGTATTCAGACTAGGAAGTTTCATGGCAGGAAGCTTGAGTAGAATGAAGTGTTGTTGGAAGTAAAGATGAAGAAAATTCTCTTGGTTAGTTTATTTCTGACCTAGGAGTATTGGAGCACAGCAGGTGTGTTCCAGTTTTTACTAGAAGCAACTGATCTTATCTGGAAAGTTTCCTAGCAAGAAACTTGTCGAGAATATGGTGCTGGTGATAACACTACTTGGGTTAGTTTATTTCTGATCTAGGTGCGTAGGAGCTGTGATCTAGCTCATCTCGGAGGTGAAGGATAAGTGGCAGTTATCTCTGATTTCTTGAAGAAGTCTCTACTTAAGGAAAGTGGGATTCCTTTTGTAAAAACCTTGTGTGACTAATCTCTTTTGAAGAATCAAGCTTTGGCAGGCATAATTTCTCTGAAGGTGAGGGGTTGTTATAGTATAGTAAAGTAGGAGATTAATCAAACTGTGGCATTTGGTTGATTTCTATAAGTGTATTCAAGCAGGGTGCTTGGAACTAATTACTCTTGTGCAGAAGGGTAGTTGGTTGAAAATCAAAGGAGGTTCTTGTTCTGTTCATATCTTGGAGCTTGTGGTAGAAGCCCTAAGTTACTTATGGAAGATTACTTTCTTTTGGGAGTTCAATGAGAGTTTATTTCTCTCTTTGGGTATCTGGAGTTCTTATTGATCAAGCTGGTGGCGCAGTCTTGTCTGAAGATCTTCAGGTGGATTACTATATTGATAGTAAGTCCAGTAGTAATTATATCAAGAACCATAGTGTATGGTGTCTGTGATATGATCAGGATGTCCTAACTAATGTTAGAACATCACCATGGTTTCTAAACTTGGAGTTCAGATTGTAGAAGCTGATATTCACCAGTTGAATCAGAAGTATTCTATCGTATCATATAGGAGAATGATAAATTGAAGACTGTCTTGGATCATGGGGTGTTTATCTGGAAGACTAACTCTTTCTGAGGTCAGAATGCTTGTGGAGAGGTGGTTTCTTCTGCTACAAGTCATGGTAGAAAGGAGTGGATCAGTTTGGTGCTTGTGGGGAAAATAAGTTGAGGATTTCTGGAGCATGTGTTTGATGTTTTCAAGTGTGAAGAACATCTGGGCGAGCTAGCAAACTAAGGGGCTCTGTATGTCTCTTTGAGGAATGTGAAGCATTCCAGATTCAATTGGATTGT
This sequence comes from Lathyrus tuberosus, assembly GCA_022829125.1. Lineage (NCBI taxonomy): Eukaryota > Viridiplantae > Streptophyta > Magnoliopsida > Fabales > Fabaceae > Lathyrus > Lathyrus tuberosus. The sequence continues at coordinate 3,251,853 of JALAZF010000289.1, read as the reverse complement.
ATCTCAAGGAATAAGGATATCTATGGCTATAAAATTCAAGATGGATTTGTACAGGGTATGGATGGTTTCTGTATGAGAGGGATCAATGGTGATTTTGGTATCAATCCAAGAGTTTTTTGGTTGTGGTATAAGGATGTGGTCCTGGTACTCTCACTATATGTTCATGAAGTTGTCATGGGATATCATGTGGTGATTTTGGGTGTTTCTTGCTGAAGAAGCATCTTTTGTGAAAGATAAGGGGAGAACTTCTGTATGTTAAATGTACTAGTGTGGTACATGGATTGCTTGAGGATCAGGCATTAGGTGAATGCGTTCAGCAGGTGCGTTGAACAGAGGGTGCTCTCTTGAAGACATAAAGATGTGTCTTATGTTTTCCATTTATTTAAGGTGTTCTTCTTGCAAAGGAGCACTGGGTATCTACGACAGGAGGAGTTAGACTTCTGTTTGGATATGTTGCTGCAGTAGTGCAGTTATTTGTCAAGATTGTTTGTGGTTTCAAGCAGTTTGTGATAGATTTCCTCTAGTGAGGATGATATGTCAGACGAGATGTCGTGACATTGCTCTACTGGTATAAGTTCTAGGTGGACTTATCAGGTTATTCTGATTCTGTCATTGGGTGTCAATGGATTGAATCAGGAGTGATACAAGTATCTTGAGAGTCTTTGCTGCTAACTAAAAGATGTTTGAAGAAATGTCTTAACATCTTGGTCAGTTACTCTTGGTCTTCTAGTTGAAAGGATTATTCTTAGGACCAGTTAAAAGGGACGGCGACCATGCATCAGATGTGTTGCGGTGAGAATCAGATATCAAGCTATTAATTAGCTTGAATCACACATCTTTGAAGTTCACCACCGAGCTTTGATTTATCCAAAGGAAAGGGTAAAGATCGAAAGAAAACCTTAGTTTGCGCTATGTGAAAACACAACTAAGAGGTCGGGGGTTGGTTATACTAAGGGAAGGTATTAGCACCCTAACTATCTGTAGTACTCTATAGGAGCCTCTTGTTTGTACTGTGTTATGTTATGTTTGCTTGCTAAAGGAATCTGCTAAGGGTAAAGGTAAAGACCTAAGGGTATATACACAAAGTATGCTTGCCAAAACTTCGCAACTTGTGCCTACGTATCCTGACTAAAGAATCAGAGCAAACGTAGTTCACCTAACTAAGGGTGAGGAACAATTAACTATGGCCAAAGTTCTAAGGGGAATGAGTATGATACTCATATAGAGTTAAAGAACTCTCTAAGTCTAAGTTGTAAAGGGTAAGTGAGTACTCATGATGATGAGAATCACAGAGAGTTTAAGAACTCTACTCTAATTCTAAGTTGTGATGTGAATGGCTCTAATAAGGCCAATGGGGAAAGGAACATCATAATGATGATGCTCACATAGAGTTGAAAAACTCTAGGGGAATTCTAAGTTGTAAGGTAAGTGGCTCTAATGAGGCCAAAGAGGGAAGCGAGTAACTATGATGATAGTGCTCACAAGAGGGGAACCTAAATAGGTTAAAGGGAGAATTGGCTCTAATGAGGCCAAGAGGGTAATGAGCTATCTATGAATTTGAGGTCAATAGAGAGACTTTCCTTTGGAAGGAGGGGAACAAAGAGGGTTACGTTGGATGAGATCTAACAAGCTTAATCATTTTGGGAAAACTAAGGCAATAACAATCACCATTTAAACAAGAAAAAAATAAGCATGGTAGTAACCAAAGCAAAGCATATGAATGTAACAACACTCAAGGTCAAGAATTAATTCAAAAGAGTTCTAGGGTAACAACCAACACTTTCACATAGGGATAGACATATTATGGTGACAACCAAAGGATATATGAAACAAAGATGTTACAACACCTAAGCAAACAGGAACTAAGTTCTCATGGTATAGATTCAAACATGAATAAAGTTCAACAAGGAGGAGGTAACAACCAGCAATTTTCATAAGCATACATGTGTAACAACAATCATGTAAACATAAACAAGCATGTATCAAAGGTATCATGTGAACAAGTTTGAACATGTGGACAAGCAAGTAACAACCATGCAAGAGCATTGGGGTTTAGACATGCATTTGATAGGGTGACAACATCATAAGGTTCATGTATTCAAAGATTACAATCCAAGACATATGAACATTTAAGACAACTCAAACATGGTATCAAAGATTTAGGGCATACATGTGTACATGCTTGGTCAAACAATTTCATGTCACAAGGGTAAATGATCAAACAAGATCTCATGGTATGAATAAGACATTTTGCAAAGACATTCCCATGCAAACAACATATTAAACATCATGGTATCAAGGTGAATCAATGACATATAATGTTATAACATCATATAAGGCTCAAACAACATCCTTTACGTTTCAAATAATCAAGGCAAACCAAGGAATCATGGCAAAAGAACCAAAAGAAACAAAGAAGTTTTCATAAAAACCCTAAAAAGATCCTTCACTTTCAACACTTACAAATGTCTCAAAAATAACTATTTTTGACTATTTATTTTTATAACCATATAATAGATATCCCAATGAACATTTTGCAAAAAGAATGGATCCAAAAGGATAAAAAATGACCAAGTTATGATCAAAAGAAATCAAGGCACAAACCATAAAAATTAAATAAAAAATATATTAAAAAAGAAAGGAGATGTCCTACATGGGTGTTGAACCCACGCCCTTGGGGATTTGGCCACAAAACTCTGGCCAACTGAACTACACGCGCAGTGTGATAACAAGATGCAAGCACACAATAAAATATCAAAGCAAAGGAATAATTATAAAAATGCGCAAAAGGGTTGATCCGCAGGATCGAACCCAGGCAAGGCAGGCGAAAGGGAAAGGCATGGCAAGGTTTCTACCACTGGGGTGGCTATTACATCTAAACATAATACGCTTCCATTTGTTTTTATTTTAAGGACCAAACAAAATGGCCACCTCAGCGCCACATCAGGCTGACGGGGTGCCAACTCACCATCATCTTCTTCATTACTCTCTCTCGCTCGTGCCGTAGAACAACATTTAAACCCAAAACTTCCAACAACTATATCTCACTCATTTTTCAACCAAATTCAATTTTGTAAAACACAAATTTGGAGTAAAAATCACCAGGAATCAGAATATCACATCATCTCTCATTAAAAATGAACACACGATTCACAAATCACCACTCAACAGTGCAACACCAAAATTATTCAGCATGTTATATCATGCGATATTCAAACCAAACAAAGCAAGCTTTCATTCAGAACAACAAAACACAACACATACTACATTTTGCCAATCAAATGAGAATAGAAAAGTGTATGAACATGCGAGTTTCAAAGGTCAAGATTCCTTACCTCTTGGAGAAAGTCCAAGGCTTCTTTTCAGCTACTACAGATACAAGAAAACACCCTCCTTAGCTTCCTTAAGTCTTTTAGAACTTGTCAGGATGGTTGGATCAGTTGGAAATACACTGGAACACAGGTCACGATCCTTCTTGCAATAATGGAGGTTAAAAATTGCAAATGATGTATATGGTGTTACAGATTTGTTTCAGTGGTTTGAAATGAGTCTATAGGATGTATAGAGGTGGTTTGTGAGGTTAGTTTATAAAATGCACGAGTGAAATGATCTGGAGCAGTGTTCTTGCAAATTTGCAAGAATGAGTGAGTGAGAGAATTCAGAAAGTATCAGCCTTTGTTTAGGGGTGATTCTGGTGTCTTTTGGAATGAGGATTGATCCTCTATTTATAGGAGAAGTGGGGGATGTGAGGTATGGTCAGCTTTCACAACTTGCCAAACTTGCCCTTTCTTGCAACTTTTTCTTCGTGCAAGCTGTATGCTGAGTCAAGGGCCTTCAAACACTCTAGCAAATGGTCAGAAATAGTGTTTGGACTATTGATGTGTGCTGATGGGATTGAAACAAGGCTCCATGTTGTAAGAAAAATGGAGTGATCATGCTTTCTTGAAAAAGTTTCTTTCTCATGTATCCACTTGATATAAAACTATTGTTTTTTAATATGGCAACTTTCATTTTCGTGGCAGAGGTTCAACATACCCTAATCTTGCTTCTAAACATCAAAATTGTGATAGCTTTGGTGATTAGGAGTGGTTATGCATCATTATGCATATGTTGAAAACTTGGAATTCAAGAAATGAACCTCAAACTTCTCTTCTTCGAATATCTCAGCTCCCTCCATGGATTGGGGAGTTCTAGTACTTTTTGGAAAGCCCCAAGTGTCCTCTATAACTTTCATGTTCACTCCAAGTCCTAGATCCAAAGGGATCATGGTGAAAAATGGAGATGAAGTTGGCTGAATTTTTAGGCAAAAGTAGTGAAATTTCACTAAGTCTTTAATTGCCTTGAACTTCTAAGCCTCCTAACTTAAAAACCAAGCCTCTTTTGAAGAAGGACCCTCTAATATGTTTTGAAGTTCATGATGAGAGCTTCCATTTGAGCTTTGAGTCACAAAAATTTGATGTGTGGTTTGAAAGTTATGACTCTTCAAAGTTTGCACAAGGAGTGAATTCTTCCACACTTAGAAAAATTTAAGAACCAAACCTTGCCCTTTTTGCAAGAAACCTTTCAAATGGTGATTTATCATGCTCTAACTCAAGAATCAAGCATGTCTTGGTGGAATATATCTTGAATGCTTCACTTGGGTCAAGGTATCAAAAGTCAAAGGGTTGACTTCATCAGATAAAATTTAGGTCAGGTGGATTCCACAGTGCGTTCCTCAGTGACTTTGCAACTTTGAACTTTTCCAAACACCAAGATAGATTCCAAGAATGTATATGAACAAAATGGATCATGTCCCATGGATTGGGATCATGCTTTGACCATGGATTAGGGCACAGTCGACTTTCTCCTGAAGAAAACCCTAATTTAGGTTTAACCAGTCCAATGCTTCAATGATCTTGTAATAACTTCAATTAGAACTTGATTCTTGTTGAGTAGACCTCTTGAATGTATGTGAGCTCAATTGGTTGATGAACCAATCAAGGCATTGACTGATCACACCAAGTTCCCTTATGATTCTTCAGGTTAAAACCCTAATTACACAACTCTTGATCTGATGGTCTCTTTTTGATTCCTCTTGTTCCAAACACATGAGATCCTGGCACATGACTTGAGAACCTCGTGATTAGACTTCAAGACAAAATGGTTGAACCTTGGAGCCTCAGTTAGCTTTCTTGAACAGATGACTTCAACTACCAATCTCAATCACTAGTGAACCCTTGAGGAGATTGCATAGAGCCAAAGAGTGTCTTAAGAGACCTTGAAACAAATGAGAACTTGGCTTATCTTTGTCCTCTTTCCTGTGCAAAACCTAGCTTTCACATAAAAGAAACAACTGGCAAGATATGGTGGTTAGTTAACAATGCATAGATGATTGAACCCTAAGTGCAATTGCAAGATGTTATGACATCTAAGGGGTAAAATTTGGGGTATAACAAGATGGTCTAAACAAGTCTGATAAGATGTCAGGATACTATTTAAAACATACGGGTGCATCCTAATCGGCTGTTTTGGACGGTGGAGAAAGTGTCTTAAAGAACGTGTGTTAAACACGTGTCTTGAGACATGCGCATTCGTTGGACGGTTCACCTTGAAAGAAGAAACAATCAAAAGTGTTTTGGCCGGTGCACATTTTTTTTGGAAGTTTCATTCCTCATTTAATGTTCGTCTTGAATTGACTTGCGTTATTTTCAGTGGTTCGTTACTGAAGGTGTGAAAAACACAAGAAAGGGGGAGGGGGGTTTGAATTGGGTTTTAAAATAAAACTATTTTCTAAAAATAATCCCCTTTACAAACAGACTTCACTTCTTGATAATAAAGCAATAAAAACTGAAAAGAAAGAACACAGTATGTTTATACTAGTTCACTTGAGAAATCCTCAAGCTAGTCTAGTCCACTCACCAAGGTGATTTTGCCTCTCTCAAACGAGGACTTAATCCACTATAACCAAACTGATTACAACTGCACTAGCAAACTGCTGGTGACTAACAACAACCTCTAAGACACACTAGTCCTAGACTTCTTAAGAATTCTAACCTAACCGGTCCCTTAAGGAATACAATGCACAAGCCAAACTGCAAGTGACCGACAACACTAAAACACACTGTCTTAGTCTTCCTAAAAATTCTGACCTACTCGGTCCTTTAGGGAACACAAACAACTGTTTGTTACAAAAGTTTGTTTACAATAATGATGCTTCTACACAAGCTGATGAGTAAACAGATTTTAAGAACAATATTGACTTAAGAATGATATTAACAATAGAACGTATGAACATTGAAAATCGCGGTAGCCATTCTTGAAGTTTTCACACATTTATATAGCCATGTATAATATGACCGTTGAAGGATATTTCTGACATTTCAGAATTATGGCGGCTTGAAGGATCGTGGGAGACAAATAGTACATTTGCGTCCGCCCTATCCGGAGTGGAGCAGTGTGTCCTTGTATTGTTGTACTGTTGTACCACGTTGCTTAATCTTCTCAACTTCCAGACTTCAGAGACTTCCGAGAGCATGAGTTTGAAGAAGGGAAAACGTAACTTGGGTCTTAAGAGCTTCAAGTCTTCAGAGTCTGCAGAGCTACATCTTCAGAGTCTTCATCACTTGGTCTTCAGAACCCGTTGTCTTCACAATCATAAGTCTTCACCATCTGGACTTGTTCATCAGAACTTCTGTCTTCAGATCTTCAGAACTTGTTTTCTTAAGTCATTGTATCAGAGTCATGCAACTTCAGAGTCTTCTGAAGTAAATGATGTTGTTCAGCAGAGCAATACGTAGCACAGAAGCGGAACAATTCTCTTCTAATAACTTAGCCACGCTATTTATCAGAAGCAGAACCTGTTTGTTAAATTCTCAAAAATAACAAACATTAGAATACCAAAATTGTTCATACAAACATACTTGTTTGTTATCATCAAAACTCAGAGGTATTATTGCAGAACCAAACCTTGTTCTAACAATCTCCCCCTTTTTGATGATGACAAAACTATGTATTTTGATGACATAATTTTGTTCATAACATAAAAAGTAACCGAAATAAGAAGGTTAAGGAATACTTATCCTTCTGATGAGAATCTCCCCCTGAATATCAAACTGGATGAAGATCAAATATCCTTACTCATGAACCTTCTGGGTAAACTCCCCCTGGTTGCAATAGGTCAGATATTGAGATCTTTATAGTATTGATTCAGTTTCCAGAAGTCAATTGCACCAATTGAGATCTTGAAATATCAGAGTCAAACACATTGGATGCCAATAATATTTAGATTCCATATCTCCTGAAAGAGAAAACAAGAAAACAACTCTAACAAAAACAGAAGTTTATTGGTTAGAATGTAAGCAGCTTGTTTTTAAGAATTTGATTATGTGAATCAAAATATTACGTTCATATTATATTTCTCCCCCTTTTTGTCATAATAAAAAAAAATAGAAATTTCATTAATATTAAAAAGATCAAAACAAGATTAAAACAAGACAGGATCCTAATTTCAGAGCAAACATGAAAAAGCCTAAGTGCCTAAGTTCCTAGGTTCAGAAGATGAAGGATTTGTGGTCAGTTTGCTCAGAATCTGTTGAAGCATGTGCTGATGAGAGTTGTTGACAACTTTCTGCTCAGCAAAGCTTTCCATGAAGATCTTTTATTCCTCTTTCATAGTATGATGATCCTTTTTGATCTGGTCAATTGCACATTCCAGACGCACAAAGACAGGTTCAAAAGTGTTGAAAGTTTTAGCTTTTTATGCCAATTCCATTTCTGCAGCTATGTTAGCTTCGACTTCCATCTTCTCTTGCAACCTCTTTTTCAGCTTTTTGAACGAAATAACTCTTTGTCTGAACAGAGAGGTCTTGAAGCTTCTAAAATTCCTCAGCCGTCCACTGATTGAACATGTCCCATGAAGCACCCAAACCAGAGGGATCTTCACTAGAATTTGATTCATCAGAAAGTGTCTTGAACCTTGTAACCACACTGTCTTTAAAAACAAATATTGCTTTATCTAGGTTGAGAGGAAGGTCAGAGGTTTGATTTTCAGTTAAGGGTTGAGCATCTTCAACAGAGTCATCAAGAATGATGATATCGTTGTTTTGAGAAGATTCAGGATTATCAATTATGGATTTTGGAAAAGGTGTGATGGTTGTTTGTGGATGTTCAGTGAGAATTTCTTCAGTGATTTGAATAGTTGGAGATGGTGGAACAGATGTGACAAGTGTTGGTTGGATAAAAATGGTGGAAATTGGTTGAGATGAAGTAATTTCAAGCCTTGGTGGAGTCAACTGTAATAATGGAGGTGAAGTAGTGATTATTTCAGAAACGGGTATTGGAGAGGTGGTGACAACAGTAGATAATATTGGTGGATGAGTGAATAAACATGGTTGGGTTGATGAGATGGGAAGAGATGAAGACAGATTTCTGTCAATAGAAGCAGATGCAGTGTCAGAGGACGAGTCAAAGGACTTACTTTGTTCTGGAGCAGAGGAAGTAGATGTAGATGCCATCTTCATCTTCTTTGCTGATGGTCTGTCATCATTGTCACTTTTCTTTTTCTTGCCTTTCCCCTTTTTCTGAACAATTTCAGGGAGAGTATCTGGTAGATTTTCCAGATCAATCCATGCATCTAATGATTCCTCCTTTTCATATTCAACAAAATATTTTGCTAGTTCTTCTGGATTATAGTCATTTGAATAAGGTGGAAATCCCGAGATTTGAAATCGAACAAAGTTAAGGTCAAACTGGTTTGGAATAGTAGGTCAACGGGTAATCTTCATTAGAAGCTTCATATTCTTTAAGTTCTTTGCCCAAAAAGGCTGTCCAGAAGATTTGTCTAGTTCTTTAGTGAACCCAGCAACCAATAAATCTTCAACTAAGCCTGACTCAATGAAAATATCAGACAATAGTCTGCCATAAGGGATATGATTTCCCTTCTTGGTGGAACCAGTTCTTGAGTTAACTATAGTCTCTCTCAAAAAGTTGAACAAAATGCAAGGGAGATGTATTTTCTTTCCTTTCAATAGGAAATATAAAATGTACTTCTATGACAAATTAATGTAATCTGATGAATGAGAGGAAGGACGATGATACATAGTTCCCAACATGATTTTAAACCAAACTCTTAAAGTATCTTTCAAGAGTGATGATGGTGGATCCTTTTTAGATTCAAGATCAGTTCCTTCTTTGAAAATAGCAGCTGTAACCTTAGCTTCCCTTTGCTTATTTGGTTGAATATTGACGATTCTTAGTCCCTTTCCATCATGAGAGATTAAGTCACTGATAGTCTTTTCTGTGATGATGATTCGCCTTCCAACCACAGTCGAAACAATGACATGTCTACTAGTGATTGCATGAATCCAGAAATCTTTGACCAAGTTTGGAAGTGAGGATCCTTGCAATCTGTTAAAGTAACCATTCCATCCTTGAGAATTGAGAGTGTGAGTAAGATCACATCTATTATCCCTGAGGTTTTGGAAGTAAACCATGGATTCACTAAGAACTCAAAGTTCATCTACAGGCGTGTCGAGAGAGATAGAACATTCTTCAGGAATAGTACATTGATATTCAAGTAACTTAGCTTTAGAGATAGTTTGAGATGATTCTGCCATTGATGAAGATAATGGTGTTGTAGAGAACTAAAAGGGTTTTAGGGTTTCTAATAAAGAAGTGTGTGATGAAGTGGTATGAGCGAGTATATAATGTGTGAGTGGAGTGAAGTTGAGTGGTCGTGAAGAATTAAACATAATAATGGGGATTAATAAATGAACGTAATCATTATTTAACCAATTCAAAAATAAAGTGTTGCTCACGCGTTAATCACCTTTTAATTAAGTGACACGTTTTGATATCTTCAGAGTCTGGAAAACTAAAAGGTTTCCATCTGATTAGACACACTTCTTACAAAGCATCTTCTGATAACTGAGGTTAAAAACAAATGCTTCTGAGTTTAAATGAAAATCTAATATCTTCAGACTCTGACTAAACACATCTGATTCTGATGAGATCTTACTCTGGACAATAGTCCATTTTCAGATGCTTCAGAATAAATAAGGATCTATCTTCAACCAAGGGTTTTGTAAAAATATCAGCCCATTGATGGTATGTATCTATAAATTTTAAACATAAAATTCCCTTCTGAACATAGTCTCTAATAAAATGGTGTTTAATTTCTATATACTTAGCCTTAGAGTGTAAGATTGGATTCTTACTTAAACAGATAGCAGCAATATTATCACAAAAGATAGGAATGTTACTCTCATGTATCTGATAATCTTCTAGCTGGTTCTTCATCCACAGCATCTGAGTACTGCACAGAGATGCGGATATGAACTCTGCTTCTGCTGTTGAGAGAGCAATTGTTGATTGCCTCTTGCTTGACCATGAGATCAGATTCTTCCCGAGAAACTGACAGTTTCCAGAGGTGCTTTTTATTTCCAATCTGTCTCCTGCGTAATCTGCATCACAATAACCAGAAAGAGAGTACTCTGATGTTTTCTCATACATCAAGCCAAGGTTAATAGTTCCTTTAAGATACCTTAGAATTCTTTTAACAGCAGTTAAATGAGATTCTCTAGGATCTGATTGAAATCTAGCATACAAATGAACACTGAAAAGAATATCAGGTCTAGAAGCAGTTAAGTACAGAAGAGAGCCTATCATACCACGATAGAGCTTCTGACAAACCTTTCCACTTACCTCTTCCTTTTCTAGAATACATGTTGGATGCATTGGAGTCTTAGCTGGTGTACAATCCATTTCGTTGAATTTCTTCAGAAGTTCTTTGGTATACTTACTTTGATAAATGTAAGTAGCCTCTGATCTTTGGTCAATTTGAATTCCCAGAAAGAACTTCAATTCACCCATCAGACTCATTTCAAATTCTGCCTGCATTAGCTTAGAAAACTCTTCACAAAGAGAGGGATTAGCAGAACCAAAAATAATATCATTAATGTAAATCTGAACTATAAGTATGTCATTTTTGAACATTTTACAGAAGAGAGTGGTGTCAACCTTGCCTCTGGTGAAGTTATTTTCTAACAGAAAACTACTCAATCTGTCATACCAAGCTCTAGGAGCCTGTTTCAGACCATAGAGAGAATTTTTAAGTTTAAAAACAAAATCTAATTTTTCAGAATTTTCAAATCCAGGAGGTTGTTTCACATAAACTTCTTCTGTAATATAGCCATTCAAAAATGCACTCTTAACATCCATCTGATATAATATGATGTTATGATTTACAGAAAAGGAAATTAATAGACGTATCACTTCTAACCTGGCGACTGGAGCAAAGGTTTCTGTATAGTCTATTCCTTCTTGTTGATTATAACCTTGTGCAACCAGTCGTGCCTTGTTTCTGACAACCTCACCCTTCTCATTGAGCTTGTTTCTGAATACCCATTTAGTTCCAATAACGTGGACACCTTTAGGCTTCTGAACAAGATCCCAAACATCGTTCTTTGAAAACTGGTTAAGCTCTTCTTCCATCGCCATAATCCAGTCTTTGTCCAGTAGAGCTTCATCAATAGATGTTGGCTCGATCAAAGACACCAAACCCAGAAGTGTTTCTTCAAAAGGTTTGAAGGTTGATCTGGTTCTGATAGGAGCGTCCTTATTTCCCAGAATCAATTCTTCAGGGTGTGAAGTTGCAACTCTGCTTTTCTGTTGTTGTGGAGGATCAGTGGGAGCAATAACAATATCAGAAGTAGGAGCTTCTGAATCTTTGGGTTCTTCTCCCTTTTCCTTAGGTTCTGAAAAACTGATCTCCAAATCTGCAAACTTTTCAACTAGCTTTGAATTTTTATAGTCAAGATTATCATCGAATCTGACATGAATTGATTCTTCCACAATTCGTGATTCTGTGTTATATACCCTGTAGCCTTTTGAGCGTTCAGAATATCCTAACAACAAACACTTCTGTGCTTTGGAATCAAACTTGCCCAGATTCTCTTTAGTGTTCAACATAAAACAGACACATCCAAAAGGATGAAAGTAAGAAATGTTGGGCTTTCTATTCTTCCATAATTCATAAGGAGTCTTACCCAAAATAGGTCTTATTGAGATTCTATTTTGAATATAACATGCTGTGTTAATTGCTTCTGCCCAAAAGTGCTTAGCCATGTTAGTTTCTTGGATCATGGTGCGAGCCATTTCTTGCAATGTCCTATTCTTTCTTTCTACAACCCCATTCTGTTGTGGAGTTCTAGGACAAGAGAAATCATTGGATATATATCATAAGAATCAAAAAGTTTTTCAAAATCTTTGTTTTCAAATTCTCCACCATGATCACTTCTGACTCTGACAATTTTGCAATTCTTTTCATTTTGCACTTGGGTGCAGAAGGAAGCAAACACAGAATGTGACTCATCCTAGTGTCTTAAGAATTTTACCCATGTCCAAGGACTGTAATCATCAACGATGACTAGTCCATATTTCTTTCCATTGACTGAAGCAGTTTTCACTGGTCCAAATAAGCCAATGTGAAGAAGTTCTAATGGTTTAGAGGTAGAACCAATTGTTTTTGCTTTAAAGGAAGTTTTTGAAAACTTGCCTTTCTGACATGCTCACAAAGAGCATCTGAAGCATATTTCAGATTGGATAAGCCCCTGACAAGTCCTAGCTTGTTCAGCTAAGAAATTCTTCTCAAGCTAACATGACCCAGACTTCGGTGCCAGACCCATTGCTCTTCATTAACGGACATAAGACATTTTATATTATGATTTTTTAAATCTGATAGTCGGATTTTGTAAGTATTGTTTTTCCTCTTACCATTGAACAGAACTGACCCATCCTTCTGACTAACAGCCTTACAGGGCGTTTGATTAAATATAACATCATAACCATTGTCACTAAGTTGACTAATTGACAATAAGTTATGCATTAGACCCTCAACTAAAAGAACGTTGTTGATGGAAGGAAGTTTACCATTACCAACAGTTCTAGAGCTAATGATCTTTCCCTTCTGGTTTCCTCCGAAACCAACGACTCCTCCAGACTTAAGTTCCAAATCTTGGAACATACGCCTTTCTCCCGTCATGTATCGCGAGCATCCACTCTCCAGGTACCATGACTGGTGTTTCAGTGGCGCCATCAAGGATGTCTGAAACATAGATTATCTCACTCTTAGGTACCCATTTTCTGGGTCCTTTCTTGTTAGTATTTCCAGAGGCTCTGACACCTTTGGATTTCTGTGCAACGGGATAATCAAGTGAAATTTGTGCATGATATTTAGACTTAGAAGTTTTCTTCTGTGTCTGTGATTGTGGTACAACAGACTCATAACCTTCTATTTAAAACATTTCAGTTCGGTGCCAACAGGCACAAAATGTTCATACAGAGGTTTTAGTTTAATACTCAGAGTCTCATCAATTGGTTTTGATGGTCCTGAATATCCTAGACCTCTACTTCCGTTTCTGCGAACTCTATAGATCATTGAAGCCAGCTTGCTTCTATCTATGCTTTTAGCAAGGAAGTGCTGAAAAGCTCTATCATATCTGATTACTTCATCAGTAACAGATATGTTAGAAGTAATTTCTTCTTCTAGTTTAGAGACTTTACATTTTAGAGCAGCATTAGAATTTTCTAAAGAAAAAAAAAATCATTTAAATCAGAAGTATTTGGTTCGCTCTTAGTAGAGTTCTTAGAAGCAACCACAGAGGTCTTTTTCAGATTTTTGTGTTTACTTAGAAGAAGTTGATACCTTTTCATAAGTTCTGATAAACCTAATTCAAGTTCAGAACGAGATAAGGAAGACAGTACCTCTTTTTCGTCATCAGAGTCTGACTCTTCATCAAGTGTCAGCTAATCCTCTGATAAGGCTTCACTCATGCTGGTCTTTGCCATAAGTGCTACGTTGGCATGTTCTTCTTCAGAATCTTCTTCTTCTGACTCTGAATCGTCCAAAGTTGCCATAAGACCCTTTTTGGCTTTGAAAACCTTCTTAGGTTTTCTATCTTTCTTGAGCTTTGGACACTCGTTCCTATAATGTCCAGGCTCCTTGTATTCATAACAAGTAGCTTCTTTTTCAGAAGCTTTCCTTTGACCAGATGTAGATTCAGATCTACCTTTTCTTCCGAACTAGCTTTTTCTATGTTTCCACAGCTGGTTTATATTTCTTGATATGAGAGACAGTTCATCTTCGTCTGAATCTTCTTCTGATTCTTCTGAGTTCTCCTCTATTTGGTAAGCCTTTGTCTTTTCATACTTAGACTTCAGAGCAATAGACTTACCTCTTTTCTGAGGTTCATCTTCTTGAAGTTCTATCTCATGACTTCTTAAAGAACTAATCGGTTCCTCAAGACTTGTGTTGTTCAGATCTGTTGCCATTTTCAAAGCAGTTACCATTGGTCTCCATTTTACAGGCAGACTCCTGATAATCTTCTTGACATGATTAGCAGTAGAATAACCTTTGTCCAGAACTCTGAGTCCTGCAACAAGCATCTGGAATCTTGAAAACATAGTTTTCACATATTCGTCGTCTTCCATTTTGAAGGCCTCATACTTCTGGATTAGAGCCAGAGTTTTTGTCTCCTTGACTTGAGCGTTGCCTTCATGAGTCATCTGAAGAGAGTCAAAGATAGATTTTGCAGTCTCTCTATTTGTAATCTTTTCATACTCTGTGTATGAAATAGCATTTAGCAGAATCGTTCTCGCTCTGTGATGATTCTTGTAGGTTTTCTTTTGAGCCTATGTAAATGAGCTTCTAGGATTCTTTTTGTCTTCAGCATCTACTGGATGTTTGTAGCCATCAACTACCAAATCCCATATATCCAAATCAAATCGCATAAAGTAACTTTCGATTCTGTCTTTCCAATAGTCAAATTTCTTGCCATCAAAGTGTAGCGCACGATTTTTGTCGGTGACGCGACCACCTTATCCCAGAATTTGGGTTTTCTCTTCAATGAAGAGAAGGGGGTGCTACTTTCTGATTTCTTATTGATCCCATGAAACTGGAAGGGAAAGGGAAGCTATCTAAAACTAACCTTGCACGCAAATGTTTAACTGAACAAATGCTTAAAGAGATTCGGGGAGTTCGGGGTCAGGTTATACAATGGAGAGTTGTCAATTACCCATCCTATATGTGGTTATCCATAGGTTGTTAGTTTTAGGTTCCGCTTTGTACTTGATTGTGTTTATCCGTTAATGGGTTGGGAAAGTTTCTTGGGAAATATGAGAGAGTGAGTGAGTTTTTGTTGATGTTCGGTAAGGTATTGGACCTAAGTTTTGATTGATGTGAAGGTACTGAACCTAGAGTTTTTGTTTGGTATGCTCGCTAAGATTTCGAAATCTTATGTCTATGTATTCCCATATAAATGAAACAGGGAAATTAGAGCAATCGTAGGTCCTCCTATTCTAAGGGAGGAAAAATGATATTTTGGTGTCTTGTTCAAAGCCCAAGATTGAAGCTAAAAGGTTGAGTATTTGTGTCTTGTTCAAAGCCCAAGATTGAAGCTAAAAGGTTTGACTGAGAGAGAATTTGTCATCTCTAAAGGCAGTCCTCTCGTCTGTTTATCACAACTGTTGGGTGACTATTTATAAAGGAGAATTAGTTTAACTGGGATAGGTGAATCCCGTAATGCCATAATTTCCTATATAGGGGTGTTATCCAGAAGGAGAAAACTTTAACTCAGTGTAGAGCAATGCTATTTTTCCTTGGGAATTTCTCATACTAAGAGAGGGACAGTGGCATAGATGTAAATAATCCAGAGGCTTGCCGCTTACAGCAATTAGATGAAAGAAAGGGTTTACCAGGATAAAAGATGGACGACAGCTTTGATATTTTAATCAACAAGTGTGCCACTTACAGCAGTTATCTGGGATTAGGGTTTGTTTTGATTTTCTGTTTTGATGAGTGATAAACAGAGAAATGACTTCCTACAGAGATATTTTGATTTCCTCTGAGGGGATGTTGATTTTTGTGTGCCTTGATCAAAGCCCAAGGTTGAAGCTAAGAGATTGATTGACTCCACTGGGGAAGTCCTTATACAAAGCCTAAGACGAGGCTAGAAAAAGGCTGACTCAATAAGAGAGTGTTTATCTGTCTTGTACAAAGCCCAAGATTGAGGCTAAAAAGAGACTGACTCTTTTGGGGATATCATTATACAAAGCCTAAGAGGAGGCTAAAAGTTTGACTTTTCCGGGGAAAATGTTTTGTCTGTCTTGTACAAAGCCCAAGATTGAGGCTAAAAAGGATTTTGACTCCGTTGGGGAGAATTTGTATGTATCTTGTACGAAGCCCAAGATTGAGGCTGAAAAGAAACTGACTCTGTGGGAAAGAAATTTTTATTTGTCTTGTACAAAGCCTAAGATTGAGGCTAAAATGAGACTTTGCTGACTCAGTTGAGGGTATTATAGGTGTCTTGTATAAAGCCCAAGATTGAGGCTAAAATGAGTTTGACTCTGCTGGAGAGTATTATCTGTCTTGTATAAAGCCCAAGATTGAGTCTGAAAAGGAGAGGATTGACTCTACTTAGGGATATTACTTCTCAAAGCCTAAAAGAAGGCTGGGAGGAATTGACTCAGCTGGGGAAGATATTTGTCCCAAGCTTAAGAGAAGGTTATAAAGATTTATGTCTTGTACAAAGCCCAAGATTGAGGCTAACAGGATTTGACTCAACAAGAGAGTGCTTTTATCTGTCATGTACGAAGCCCAGGATTGTGGCTGAACAAGCTGGAGAAATCATTATACAAAGCCTAAGAGGAGGCTGAAAGTTTATGCTAGGGGAAATCTTTATACCAAACCTAAGAGGAGGCTGGAAAAGCATTGACTCAACAAGAGAGTGTTTTTATCTGTCCTGTACAAAACCCAGGATTGAGGCTAAAAGGGTTGACTCAACAAGAGAGCGCTGAAATGGTGATTGACTCAACAAGAGAGTCTGAAAGTTGATTGACTCAACAAGAGAGTCTGAAAGTTGATTTACTCAACAAGAGAGTCTGAAAAGGTGATTGACTAAACAAGAGAGTCTGAAAAGGTTAGCTCCGCTGGGGAGAATCATTTGTACAAAGCCCAAGAGGAGGCTAACTATGCTGAGGAAAGGAAGGATCATTATACATAGCCTAAGAGGAGGCTAGCTTCTGTCGGGGATTATTGAGATCCTGAGGCAGATCCAAATGGGGAATCAACTCTTTCTAAGGGTTACAGAAGAGTTGAGATATCAGATGCCTGATAGTGTTATACTGATGATAACCTGACCCTGGCTGGGGGATTTTAGGAGAGAGATTGGGTTTTAGAACCCATGGGTTTTAACTCTACGGGAGATTGATCCAGAATGACCGGGGTTTCTCCTATGTTTGTAGGGAACTTGAGAATGTCTTTGAGACTCAAGAGGAGATTTAGACTGTCCAAGTCTATTGGTATGGAAGATTTTATCTTTGTATGATGCCCAAGAGGAGACAAGTGTTTTAAGGGATGAGAATCAACCCTAAATTGGTCTGAGATTTGACACTGGAAAGACTGCTCTAGTAAAGGATGATTAAGTTCTGTCTTATACCTTTAAGAGGTCTTCAGGGTCCTTGTATTAAGCCCCAGAGAAGGTGGGGATGCTTTTAGGAAGCTTATGGGTCCTAAACTTAAGAAGAGTTCAAGAAAAGTTTCACCGGGAATAATCTTTTCTTTAATGAACAGTTCTAGGGTTTGAAGAAATTCAAGAGAGGTTTCACCGGGAATTAATCCTCTCTGGGGAAACTGAATTTCTTTGACAAGTTCTAATAGTGACTGTCTGAGAAAAGGTTCACCGAGAATACTGCCTTTCTCTTTGTTCCATATTGTTTAAGCCCAAGAGAAGGCAAGACTGTATTTGGAAATCCTATGGGGATCTAGTCTTGACTGTATTAAAGAGTGACCATCTGGCTTTACCTAGTTCTAGACCTAGTTGTCGGGGAAAACTCTAAGTAAATATACTAGTATATATACAGTTGATATATGACAAGTATTTAAAAGGATATGAAATAAGGACTTACAAGGGAGCAGCTTCCCACAATACAGATATATACATAGGAAAGCAATTAAATAAAAGCTGATAAAAACTTACAGGTGAGCAAGCTTCCATGTTATATTGTTAGTTGTTCAAAGAAATTAAAGAAAGTTTTGATAACAACTGTATATTTGAATCTAAATCAAAAGAGAATTTGTTTTTTAAAATATTATTGGGGCTTATACTCAAGGAGAGGCCCAAGGTTTAACAGTGATTGCACCGTTGTTTTGAAGATCGTATCGGGACTTATACAAAGACTGAGGCCCAAAAAGGTTTACTTACAAAAGAATTGGGTCTTACACTCTTTCAAGAGGCCCAAAAATGTTTTGAAAAAGAAAGATGGGACTTACAACACGAGGGGAAGCCCAAAGTTTAACAGTGATCGCACCGTTGTTTTAAAAATCGTATTGGGACTTATACAAATGACTGAGGCCCAGATTATTTTACAAAAAGAGGGTTGGGTCTTACACTCTATTAGAGCCCCAAATTGTTTTACAAAAAAGAGAAATGAGACTTACAACACGAGGGGAGGCCCAGATGATTTGATTTTGAACTAGCGATCGCGCCGAGGTTTTTGAAAATGTGTTGGGACTTATACAATGTCTGAGGCCCACAAAGGTTTTGGTTAAGAAAGGGATTGGGTCTTACACTCTATTAGAGGCCCAAAAGTGTTTGAAAATTTAAAATTGAGAGAAAACCCTAATTTTAAATAAAAATGTTATTTTCAAAGGTAATTTAAATAATAAATGACAAAATATCAATTATATTTAAAAACAAGTTATACACTTTGGAAAATATCTTGAAAAATCATGTTTAATCATATGAAAGTCTAAAATTCAATTGATTTTGAAAGATCAAAGTGGGAATTTCATTTAAAAATGTTTAAAAACAAATAAAATGAAATTAATTACAAAAATTCTAACTATATTAAATAAATAATATAAATTGGATTTTTTTATAAAATAAAATATTTAAACATTTTAGTGAATTTTGAGAAAAAGAATCAATTAAAAAACATAAATAATCAGAGAGAAATTAATTTTTGAATCAATTAACAAAAATATCAAAATATTCAAATATTTGAAAATTTGAAAAAAGGGCGCCAAGAACACTAAGTTCTTGCCCGAATGCCCTGTTTCTGCAGATTTGCATTTTCTCACTTTTCTCCATGATTTCTCAATGGTTTTGCACGATTCAAGTACCAATCTTGTTCGCTTTTGAACAAGGATCACAACCATATAGATTAATTGCATTTATATTAAGTATTGAGTGAGAAATCAGAAGAAAACCTCAAGAACCCTAATTTCAGCATGAACACAATGAAATTCCATACACGATTGATTCATGGCAATTGATTGAGGGTTATCACTCCATACATGGTTATGAACATGTGGCAAAATTATTGTGCAGTAAAATATGCATGCATCATGGAGTTTGAAGAGTTCATGCTTACGTCTTGCAGTTTGTGATCGAATTTGGTGATGGAGGTTTTACAGCAAGGTTCCAATGATCTGGACAACTTCCTTAGGTGCCAAGGAGTGTGTTTGAATGCTTGGAGTGGATTGAATTGAGCTGGAACTGGTTGTGGTACCTCAACTGCAAATATGTCAAGAACTTGAGCAATTGACTGGTGATTTTGAGAATCTGATGTTCCAGTTGTGATTTTGTGTTATGGATCACTCACATATGATGTTTATGAGGTGTGTGTGATTGGTTTGGTTGGAATTGCTCTCAAACTCAAAACCCGATAGTGACTTGAGTTAGAAGGCAAAATTGGAGTGAAATGGAGATTTTGAGGAAAGCATCAGTTTGAGTGATTTGGTGTACTTAATTTGAGCACAAATGAGCTCTATTTATAGTAGAGCAAATTTGTTTTGGCATCAATAGTGTTTGGCAGCTGCAACAGGTTGTTGGCCAATGTGGATCAAATGGAATCTCAAGTCTCCTCTAGCCATTGACTTGAGATTAGAGCACAGGCCTATGGTTCTCTGTTGTATGAGCTTATCTTGACTCAATTGGTTGATCATGGACTGATATATGCCACCTCTATGCATCTATTGAATGCCTCGAAACAAAATTGGAGTCTTGAGGCATCTTTAGCTTTTAGGGGCGCCACACCTATATGTAGCTCCAAAGACTTGGGAGGCTTATGAATCAGTGTTTGTTCCTCCTTGGTCTCCCCCTGAGGTGTACAGATAGATAAACATGTTTTTTTTTTGCACAATTTTATCAATTCGAGCCCTAATGTACAAATCTGCCATGCAAAACAGTTTGCAGCAAGGCATGTTGCAACTGTCATAACCTCTAGCTCAGGTGGAGTTTGATGGAGTTCTTGGACATTTTGGAAAGCTGATATATCCTATTTCAACATTATGTCCAACTTTGGTTTTGAATCAACTTGAATTATAATGAAAAATGCCTCTACATTTTGGAAAAAATAAGGCAGATTCTGACTTAGTGAAAATGTCACTAAGTGTTGGAAAAATGTCATTTTCATGTTTTTAGCCACTTTGATCACTCCTTAACTAAAAACCCATGAAGAATTGGAATGAGTTGTAGTTAACACTTTTGAAGTATGTAATGAGAGCTACAAATCCAGCTTTGGACCATCCAAAATGGTTGCTTGGATCTCAAGTTATGGTCCTTGGAAGTTGGTACCCTAGCCACTTTGTTCCATAACTTAGAAAAAATTTTAAGTTTTTTATGGTTACCCCTTTTACAAGTTAACTCACTTTCTTTGATTTTTCTTGATGAATGATAATTCAAATCACATATTAACATTGGTTTAAGGTTAAGGAACCTTGGTTGACCAAAAATCCAAAAAGTCAAACTTAGATTTTTGTACAGTTGACTTTTTCATCAAATGAAATTTTGACTTTGTGATTATTTTGTGAAATCAATCCTTGGGCTCAATTAAACTTCATGAATGGCCTCCAAGGGTATTTAGGAATGTCTTGGACCCCTCCCCAAGGTTTGAGATCAAGGGTAGGTCAACAGTCAAGGGTAGGGTTGACTTTTTCCATCAAAAACCCTAATTTGTGATCAGATGGTTTTGAGTTCTTGTGTCTTATGACTTGAGCTCTTTGAGTCAATCAAATCTTGTAAATATGTCAATATGGTGTATTTGAGGTCTTTGACGTTCATTTTGAAGCTTCAAGCCATGCCTCACTTCACAAGTTAACTCTAGGGTTGAATTATGTCAAAACCCTAATTTTTGATTTTTTTGATAGATGGACCTTCAAGGTGATTTTTACATTGTGGATGGGCTCTTGGAATCCTTTTAAGCTTATAGGGCCATACATTGAGGCATTGGCTCTTGTCCAGATGAAAATCTTCACCCGGGAGGCCTCAGTCGACCCAAACCCTAATCTGGTGACACTGGCGATCTTGAGGCTTGATTCACTTGGAATGCTATAACCTTGTGCTTGATTCTTGATGTGGGAGTACTCTTTATCCTTCATGGATGTTTGAGAGGCTAGACAAGTTGAAGATCATGTTATTTCTTGATTGATCTTTTGTCTAAATGCTCTGGGAGGGCTCAAAACCCTAATTCTTGATTGTAGTGAATGCTCAATAATCCTTGAGGAGATTGATGAGGCATGAAGGTTCCTCCATATTGTGATGATGATTTACACAATGATGGGAAATCTTGGTGGTCAAAATTTGGGGTATGACACAAAGATATGAGATTTTGCACTATATGAGTCTCTTTCACTATTATCAGAAGTGACATGAGAAGTACCAGCTGGGGCAACCATTGTTTTTCACACTTTGGATCGGTACTGAACACTATTAGGTGCTTGATAAAAATTTAACCTTTTTATCTACTCAGAACCGGAGCTCTGATGACAATTGAAGGTGTGAAAAATACAAGAAAGGGGGGTTTGAATTGGGTTTTAAAATAAAACTATTTTCTAAAAATAATCCCCTTTACAAACAGACTTCACTTCTTGATAATAAAGCAAGAAAAACTGAAAAGAAAGAACACTGTATGTTTATACTAGGTCACTTGAGAAATCCTCAAGCTAGTCTAGTCCACCCGCCAAGGAGATTTTGCCTCTCTCAAACGAGGACTTAATCCACTATAACCAAACTGATTACAACTGCACTAGCAAACTGCTGGTGACTAACAACGACCTCTAAGACACATTAGTCCTAGACTTCTTACGAATTCTGACCTAACCGGTCCCTTAAGGAATACAATGCACAAGCCAAACTGCAAGTCACCGACAACACTAAAACACATTGTCTTAGTCTTCCTAAAAATTTTGACCTACCCATTCCTTTAGGGAACACAAACAACTGTTTGTTACAAAGTTTGTTTACAATAATGATGCTTCTACACAAGCTGATGAGTAAACAGATTTTAAGAACAATATTGACTTAAGAATGATATTAACAATAGAACGTATGAACAGTGAAAAGCGCGGTAACCATTCTTGAAGTCTTCACACCTTTATATAGCCATGTATAATATGAACGTTGAAGGATATTTTTGACATTTCAGAATTATGGCGGCTTGAAGGATCGTGGGAGACAAATAATACATTTGCGTCTGCCCTATCCGGAGTGGAGCAGTGTGTCCTTGTACTATTGTACTATTGTACCACGTTGCTTAGTCTTCTCAACTTCCAGACTTCATAGGCTTCTGAGAGCATGAGTTAGAATAAGGGAAAAGTAACTTGGGTCTTAAGAGCTTCAAGTCTTCAGAGTCTGCAGAGCTACATCTTCAGAGTCTTCAACACTTGGTCTTCAGAACCCGTTGTCTTCACAATCATAAGTCTTCAGCATCTGGACTTGTTCAACAGAACTTCTGTCTTCAGATCTTCAGAACTTTTTTTCTTAAGTCATTGTATCAGAGTCATGCAACTTCAGAGTCTTCTGAAGTAAATGCTGCTGTTCAGCAGAGCAATACGTAGCGCAGAAGCGGAATAATTCTCTTCTAATAACTTAGCCACCCTATTTATCAGAAGCAGAACCTGTTTGTTAAATTCTCAAAAATAAAAAACATTAGAATACCAAAATTGTTCATACAAACATACTTGTTTGTTATCATCAAAACTCAGAGGTATTATTGCAGAACCAAACCTTGTTCTAACAGTTAAATCCTATGGAATTTGCTCGGGTATATAAAGGGGGTTATTGGCTTCTTCGTAGCTCAGGTTGTTCTTCTGGTCTGTTGAGTATTCATGGGATTTATCAGCTTTTGGGTCTGTTCAAGCTGGGTTTGGTTCTGTCTTGGACATGTTTTTCAATTTTTGGCTAAAAAGGGGGAGAAAAGTACAGGGGTTGAGTCTGTCCTGGGAGCTGATTTGCAAGGATGTTGGACAGAATGTTCTGACATTTTGTCTGAGTTTCAGGTTTCTTATATGTTCTGAATCTTTCCTCGTGTCCTGTGATCTGAATTATGAACACAATCGTGTCCTGTGTTCCGAGTTACCCAGAGTCGTAGTCTGCTTCCCTAAGTCCTTAACGGGATGAGTCAGGTTAGTGTTGGGTTGCTCCTGTAACACCCCAATTTTTAGTAATTATTTATTTATATTAATTAATTGAGTGATTTTGTGAATTAATTAATTTATGTGATTTATTCGATTTATTTGAATTATTTGATTTAAATGAATTATTTGATTTATTGAATTTATATGAAATATTGGGTTTATGTAAATTAATTGATTTATTTATTTTATATGAGTTAATTGATTTAATTGGAATATGTGATTTATTAAATTATTTGGATTAATTAATTTATTGAACTTATTTGAGTTAATTAATTTATTTGATTTATTCTATTTAGCAGAATAATATAGATTTGCTAGATTATTTAGTTGAGCTTATTGTGGTGTGTGAATAGTAAGTGAGAGTGAGTTGAGATTAGGCCCAATTTGCTTTAAGACAATTTTAGGGTTTAATAAAAGAGAATAGAAAGTTAGTAAGAAGAGGAAATTGGGAACAAAGAGAAAAATAGAGTAGAAGAGAAGAAGAAGAGTGGAGAAGAAGAGAAGAGAAAGCTCAAGAATTCATCAAATCAAGGTAAGGGTGGGTTTTTACACATTTATTGGGATAATTTGATAATGATTAGTGGGTAGAAACAAGTTTAGGATAAAACTCCCAAATTTTTTATGAAATTGGAAATTTTTAGGTTTTAATATTAATCTTTAAAATGTATTAATTTTAGTATGTTTTGAATTGATAATTGATATACTATAGAGACCGATTAATAATTATAGTGTAGAAATTAAAGTAATGAATTGTGAAATTCTTATTTTCTTAGGACTGTAGCTAGGGTTGTTCGCGGTTCAGTTTGGATCGGTTTTGTAGCAAAATGTCATCCGATCCAAATATATATTTACTTGCGGTTTGGTTCGGTTTTGGATGATTGATTAAAAAAATCCAATCCGATCTGATCCAATTTCTTGCGATTTGATTTGGATCGATTTTTTAGATATCCAAATTACAAATTATAATTTTATTAATATTGTAAAAACATTAATAAATAATAAATTTGATATAATATATAACATATACTTTATTAAAAGTTAATATTACAAAATGATAATGAGCAGTTATGCTTGAAACAAATGAAATAATAAAAATTAATAGATTAAATCAAACTAATAAATAGTATTTTATAAAAAAAGTATCAACTAATAATAAATTAACACAATGTATTATACTAATAAAAAAACAATAAGTATACAAAATATATACATGCGGTTCGGTTTGTTTTGGATCGGTTTTGAAAAATCAATCTGAAATCCGATCTGAACTGATCGGTTTTTATAAAATGACATCCAAACACATCCAATAATTTTTGGTTTTTTGCGATTTTTATTTTTTGATTCGATTTGCGGTTTTTATTTGGATTGGTTTGAATTTGAACACCCCTAACTGTAGCGATACAATTGTTGAAGAATAATTCACTTTTTCTATCTTTCCCCTGTAGCGCCATTTCACTTAGGAATAGGTGGAAATGAATTGTGTTTCCTTCACTATAGCAATTTATAAGTGGCATTGAATTCATTGAGGTCATGTTTCATTACTGTAGATTCTTATCTTCATTTCATTTCAATATTACTGACTTGCTTCAAAATTCTATCACATGTAAAATAAGGCATGTGAAATCAACATGATAGACTAAGTTAAAAACTACGGCTGGGTCTTTATAACCAATTCCACCTAGTGGGAGGATAGCCTGGTAACTGTGCCTGTTTGGCAAAATCACATCATATAATAAGAAGCTATAAGTTGTAGATACATATACCACTAACCTGATATAGACTGGTATTACTCTCAATTGATTTCAATTGCATTAATTATTCTATTTAGCTTTCAAGTATTTTTGGACAATTGATTACATAATACAAATTGGTTATTTATTATGTGTTCTGCAGTATAAATCACATGGTAACTTGGTAAGGATTAAGAACGGATAATGATATTTATGCCATTGTATTTAAAAACACATGCCATATAATTTTCTATAAAATTTTAATAAGTATGATATTGACTTAGAAACAATAGGGATAAAAAGTAGTTCAATTAATTATTATTATTATTATTATTATATATATAATTCATGTAGACGTAGCATAGAAACATAATGATATTCAGATAAAATTTAATGTAGTGGACCCTTTTTCTTTTCTCTCAACTATAGTGCAGGGACTAATTAGTAAGATATGAATGTTATTTACTCATTTACAATGCTTAATGTTAGAATGATAATCATAGTGATAACTGTAAAAATTTTGTTTAAATATTGAGACTATATTTAATTATTAGAACCTTTTTTTTTATTATTGGAACATTATTTAAATATTGGAATTTTATTAAAATATTGAAATATTTGTTAAGACATTGAAAATTTATCAGATATTGATTATTTATTTAATATTAGTTATTTATTTAAAATATTGATTGTTTATTTAAAATATTAATTATTTAATTAGATATTGATTATTTAAGTTAGATATTGATTATTTATTTAAATATTAATTATTTATTAAAATGTTGATTATTTATTAGATAATGATAGTTGTTAAAATATTGATTATTTATCTATAGCACCCTAAATTTTGACCAGCAATTTTTTACCTTTTTTGGATTCTTGGGCTATCAGGGGTGTTGTTTAGATGTGGGAGTCCCTAACCCTTACCAGTATGGACCCATTAGAACTTTTGGGTCCATTTCTGAATTATTTTTGTATAAGGATTTTATTTTGGAGTTTGGACTTTTTAGGATAGTATATATTTTGGGAATTAACATTATGGGGTTTATTAGCAAATTTAATCATTTTAGTATTCATTAGTTATTTTACTTTTTATTTAGTCTATTAATTTATCAAGGGGTAGATAGATTTTTTCTAGGATATGGTTTAAATTATTTTTTTCTTTAGAAATATTTATAGGTTTGTATTAGAGGATTTTTAAGATTATTTAGGGGGTTAAGGTATTAGGAATTAATTATGTTAGTGGCCATTATTATTAATGATTTAATCTAACTAATTTTAATTGAATTATTTAACTTAGGAATAATTTAAGGGGCCATTAGAATTATTTGAATTAGGTCTAAGTCTTTTAAGAAATTAGGGTTGTCTTTAGTAATTAGGTTTTATTAAGGTTAGTGATATTTAGACTATGGTATTACTTTTATTTATCTATGATTAGTATGTGTTCATATTATTATTAATACGATTGTTATATTATTATCTTTATTGTTGGTATTTATTTATTTATATTTAAGGTTTTATTATTAATTTAGGTTTAGTCTATTATGACTATAGTTGTTAGTATTATTATTTTACGATTATTATTATTCTATTTGTTTATTAATGTGGTTAGAAATATTTTATTAATAATTATTATTTATTTTTATTATTTCTCGGTCAATTTGTTGACCCGAGTGGGCCTCCTTCTTCCTCAACCAGTCCACTAACCCTAATCCGCGCAGAGAATGGGAAAATTGAATCAAACAGGATTTAATTCTTAACACAAAATCAATAACTAATCTTTTCTCATTAATCTTACAATCAAAATCCAAATTACAATCCGAATCTGTCATTTGCAATTTGAAACCCTAATTCTAAAATTTACATGAAATCAAATCAAAGATTTCCTAAACTAAATCAAAACCTAGTTAATTCTTAGACCTAATCCCTAAGAGTATAAAAACTAAGGCTAATTTCAGAAACAGGGGAGGACCCTAAGACTAACAGCTGCGACGAATCCCTTGAAACCTCCATAAATCGTCACCTAAAAACCAAAGAAAAAGGGACTAGGACTTGAAAACGGGAAAAGAAAAAGGAAAGGAAGCAGCATAATTTGGACACGGCAAAAAAGGTAAGTAATCCTTAGCTTCTATTGTTGTTGTCGTAGAATCGTTATCGCGTCTTGGTGTTGTTGTTGATTCTGGGCTCGATTGATTGTTTGGAGTTTGATTTGGGTTTCTGGGTGCAAAATAGGGTTAGGGTTCATAAATTTGGGGTTAGGGTTTATCTGGGTAGGCTAGGGTTCTTGGGGTTCATGGAAAACCTGGGTTTGGGATGAATGTGGGGGGGTTAGGGTTCCTGGCGAACCCTAAAGAACTAAGGGGATCTGGGTTCAATGGGGGCTAGGGTTTATAAGGGTTGGAATTTTTCGGTGGCATTCAACTGGAATCTGGGGATTAAGGTGATTTGAGGGGTGGTGCGCGGTGGCTGGATGGCAAACCGACGACGGAAGATTTGAGAGAGGCGGGAGAAGTTGAGAGATAGAGTGAGAAGGAAAATGAAGAGAGAGAACGAGAGAGAGGAAATGAGAAATGGATAAAGGAAAGTGGGGTTTTATACCCCCCCCCCCCCCCCCCCCCCCGCGTTGTTGCCTCGGATGGTGGCCACGTGGTCGTACAAGGATCTCAGGATGGGAGGAATTTGACCGGTTATGTGGGCACGCCCCCAGGATATACCAGCGACGACTTTGGATCTGAGCCTTCCATTCTGATTACTCAGCCTGGTATGCTTGATCGACGAATGTGAGTGTACGCATTATGGCCCTCTGATGATGATCATACGTTCCAGAGAGAGTCAAACCTTACTCTCTCCCACGTAGACCCTTCCCATCATGGACCCTTTTTTTTCCTTTCCAAAAAAAAAACTTGGGTTTAGTAATTGGGCCTTGCGCCCAGATTACTTTCTACACCCCTATATCAATTAGCCCATTGGATTTTAATTCAAAATGCACCCGTGGGTATTATTTTAGATAATTAAATTAATTACTTAATTTAATTATTTAAATTAGAATTTAGGGATTTGATTAGGATTTATAAGACATAAATTTTAAGGATTTTTGTTAGTAGGGAGTTGATTAAGATTTCAGGATTAATTTTGGGTTTGTTTTTTTACTATTTACCTTTCAAAATAACTTATTCGTTTTAATAAGGTTAATTTTTTTTATATATAATTAGATTTTTATTTCTGGATTCTTGGGAGAGGATATATCTTGGAAATTTCCAAATTCTATTTTAGCTTAGGATTTATTTTAAGGAAAACTTATATTTTTGGGGTTTTTGGGTTTAAATATAGTTTTGGGATTTAAGAAGCGTTAAATTAAATTTAACCTACTTTTGGGATTTCAATTCTTTTTTGAAGAAAATGTCTTGAATTTTTAGAAATTACATTTTTTGATTGGGAGTAGTTTTGGGATTGATTTTACTAGTGTGTGGCATTAAGGCATTTTGGGGAATTTATTTTAATCACTAATTTCCATAAAATTTTAGGGATTTGATTTGTTTAATTTTAGGGATAAAACTCTTGATATCATAGAGTATAAATAAATGGATTAGGATTAGGGATATAACTCTTCATCCGAGAGTATAAATATTGGATAAGGATTTTTGGGATAAAACTCTAAGGTTCCAAGAGTATAAACATAGGCCAAAGGGATAAGGGATTAAGGGATATAACTCTCCGTCCGAGAGTATAAACAAGGGATAAGGGATTTAAGGGATAGAACTCCTTATCTAGGAGTATAAATATAGATTAAGGGATAGAACTCCTTATCTAGGAGTATAAATATAGATAAAGGGATAGAACTCCTTAACTAGGAGTATAAATATAAATAAAGGGATATAACTCCTTATCTAGGAGTATAAACAATAGATTAAGGGATAGAACTCTTTATCCAAGAGTATAAATAGTGGATTAAGTTTGGGATTAGGGTTAGGAATAGGATTAGGGGGTAGGAATAGGGGAGGTGAACTACGATTACTCTGATCCTTCAAAATTGAAGATACGTAAGCATAGGGTTGTAAACCCTAGAGAGTATAATAATAAAAAACTTAGGATTCTTTTATAAATAAGTAAAATTTAGACAAACAAACAAGCGTACCCTAAAACTGAAGGAGGATCCCATTGAGTATAATGGAGGTGATGGGTGCCTTACACCTTCCCCTCACTTAACCGACTCCCGAACCGTAGGAATCTCTGCCCTTGGGATTAAGGATTTTTAGGTTTATCATTATTTTCCTTAAAAAATATGGTAGCGACTCGAAAATTTTTAGTCGGCCGCGACAGCTGGCGACTCTGCTGGGGATTCCTCCCTAAAGAGAGTCTCTCCTAACTTTAGGCATTAGGGTTTTGTTTATTTGTCTTGGGTGTTTATGTTTTTTTTTTCTTTTTATTATTCTCAGGTTTTATTTTATATATTTGTTTATTTATTATATTTGACCCTTTTGTTTTATTTTGTCATCATGCATTGGATTGGGGCATATGATGTGTGAAGCTAAAATCCAAGCTTGGAGTATAACCCTAGATTATGACGTGGAACGTAAATGTTTTTGGGGGGGATGTGACATCCCCAACAATTCATTGATGCCACACTCAGAATAGGTCCTTCCAAAGGTGTCTTCATGGAAGGGCTAGCCCCTAACGTAGAGGATGATTTGGATGTGGTCCGAGACTCTGAGAACTTTTATCCTACCCCTTGCCAACTCATGGAGACCCTATGTATTCAACCCTCAAGGGCTGTTATTAGGGTCTTACTCAGATGAGACTTATCCCGAAGGATTACCATAGGAAGGCTTACTCCTTCTCATGGTAAAACAAGGGTATAGTCTGTACATTATAGGGTCGTTATGCTATCCAAACTTTATATCCTACATGTGAGGGGATTGGGTAGACAAAACATAGACCAAACCTATCATAGGGAGCCTAACTTTACTAGGGTCATGCTTGCATCTCACCTTACCCTAACCCAAATAAAAACAAAATTTCCATGTCATCATGCATTTAAAAACATTTTTGCGGGGAATTTTAAGATGTGTTGTAGGAACATTGGAAAGATGGATTCAAACAAAAGGGCTACCCTACGCATCAAAGTGCTAAGTGCTGATTCACAGAGTCTCAAAGACCTTTAAGACTTAATGCCAAAATCTGCTCAAAGGATGTTTATACACAAGTATGGAAGGATCCCCGATCTCTTTGGGATCCCTAGGAAGGTAGAGGCCATAATTGCTTTTACACAATTTTATGATCCCCCTCTGTGTGACTTCCTCTTCAAGGATCTTCAACTAGCTCCTACGCTGGAACAATTTGGGCTATACTTGGATTTACAAGGAGAGGGAAAAACCTTACAAGGGGCATGGGGAAAAAAAATAAAAAAAAAATATATAAAAAAAAATAAAAAAAAAGCAAAAAAAAAGGGAAAAAGGGTCAAGCCTAAGGACTTAGCTGTACCTGTGGAAGATCTAAGAGGATAAGGAAGTGCAAGGGCTCAAGAAAGGATACTTGGAGGAGTTTAAATCTCAATTGAAGAAGGCATTGGGGGCATCAATTTAGTTTACACCTTCTTATGTTCAGGAGTTTCCATTTTGGGATTATTGTTTTGGGTTATCTTCCTAATTTTATATTCATCTCTAGCTACAATGGATTTTGGAATTCCCCCCAAACAAATTTTTAAAATTATTTAGCATACATCATGCATATTCATACATTCATTATCAACATGCATTCAAAATAAGGAAAAAGGAATAAGAAAAATCATCTTTTTTTAAAAACTTCGTCTCAGGGTCATTGAGCATAACAATCTGACTTCCCGACCTCGCACGCGAGCGTGCCAAAGGAAAGCTATGGATCAGTTGGAAAAGGATTTGGTCACTTTAAGAGGAGAAATGGATACCGTTAAGGAGAACGTGGAAGGTATGAAAAGCCAGATTGATCAACTGACACTTGCCATCCAGAGTTTGATAGCCAAAGAAACCAGGTCAAGTCCTCAAAGAAAGGTCTACTCCTTCCCTCCATGTTGAAGACAATAGCCCTCAACTAGGGTTTGTCCATGATCTGGAACGTGAGCACAAAACTGTTAACCAACCTCTCTAGGGAACCGTCTCTCCACATATTTCCAATGGGGCACCTCGTACTACTTACAGACTTACTCCACGTGAGAACTACGCATACGATGGTGAAAATCCGAGACAAGTGGCCCTCGAAAATAAAGGAACCACTGATAGGGAAAGGAGAGGGATTGATGATAAGTACAAAGCACTTAAGGAAAGGTTAAAGGTCGTGGAGGGACTCAATGTTTTTGGAGTGGATGTTTTGGAAATGTGCTTAGTGCCCGATGTGGTCATACCTCCCAAGTTTAAGGCTTCGGGCTTCGAGAAATACAAGGGTGTCAGTTGTCCTAAGAATCACCTTAGGATGTTTTCCCGAAAAATGGGTGCCCATGCTAGTAATAAGAAGTTGATGATGCACACTTTCCAAGACAGCCTTAGTGGGGCATCCTTGGACTGGTACATGCAATTGGAGAGGATTCACATTAAGACTTGGGAAGACCTTGCAAGCGCATTTCTGAAGCAATACCAATACAACGTGGACATGGCTCATAACCGCACACATTTGCAGAACATGTCTCAAAAAGGGAATGAGTCCTTCAAAGAATATGCCCAAAGATGGAGGGAACTATCTTCTTGTGTGCAACCTCCATTATTGGAAAGTGAACTTGTGGATATGTTTATGGATATCCTACAAGGAACGTACTACAAGAGGATGATTGGGGCAGTCTCAACAGGATTTACTGACGTGGTTATCATTTAAGAGAGGATTGAGAATGGTTTAAAGACAGGAAAGATTGGGCAGTCATCCCTGATCAACATAATAATAAAAGGTATTCTGAAAATCACGATGTCGGTGTTGTAGACCTTGAAGGACCAAATATGGGAGATCATGCATTACTGGGGCCCATTGGGGCAACAGTCAGCGCCATGGAAGGGATGGAAGATGAATTCCCGGTTAATAAGGGAGACCTAACAAACTGGGGCAAACAATGGGAGTCACCTGAGGAGAAGGGTTTGTTCGGGCTCGGTTACAAACCGGCTAGTGAAGGGATAAAAGACAATTTCCATAGTGTGGGATTCGGAATTGAGGATCATGTGGCCTTAATGGAAGAGGAAGAAAGGAATGCCTAATCTCGACAATTGGAAAACCATCGGGATTTCTGAGATGATTTCTGTTTCGATGTAATTTACTTTTTTCTTAAAATAATAATAAGTCCATTGCCATGCCCAAGGCAAGTGGACAAAGCTTTGTAGGGCCAACTTTTATTTCATTGGATTATTTCTATCAATAAAATTGCATTTTGTTTTCAATCAAGATCTTTTTTTCTTTCATTTTCCGTTTTGTTCAAAATGGCAATATACCTTCCTTCAATATTTTCATTTCTAGCACTTCATTCCAAAAGGGATAAAAAAAATATCTTCTTCCCCATGCAAATTCAAATATGAACCTATTAAAAATGACACCGCTATAATCTCAAATGACTTCAAATTACCGATTAACCAAGCAGAAGAGGGTGATGAGGACGAGTGTGAGATTCCCGAAGAGTTAGCCAGACTATTGAGGCAAGAGGACAAGGAAATACAACCCCATCAGGAACCAGTGGATGTGATTAATCTGGGAACTGAGGAAGATAGGAAAGAGGTCAAAGTCGTGCTTCTCCGGATAAGGATATAAAGGAAAGACTGATCGAGCTATTGCAAGGATACTCTGACGTGTTTGCATGGTCATACCAAGATACGCCAGGACTTGGTACAAGCATCGGCGAGCACAAACCACTACTCAAACTAGAATACACGCCAATCAAGTAAAAGCTAAGGAAGACTGATCAGATATGATCCTCCAGATCAGGGAAGAAGTCAAGAAGCAATTCGACTTTTTGTCACAAGGTAACGCTTGTTGGGTTAAAGAACATAGGAGTAACTTACCAAAGGACTATGGTAATATGGGGCATAAGGAGATAGAGGTTCATATGGATGATACGATTACCAAGTCATAAAAGGAAGAAGATCACATAACTAACTTGCAAAAGTTGTTGGATCAGTTAAGGAAATTCAAGTTACGACTAAAGCCCACAAGGTGTACCTATGGAATTAGATCTGGAAAAAATCAGGGTCCATGGTCAGTCAAAAGGGAATAAAGGACAAGATGAAAGCCACCTATATTGGTGCTACCAGTCCCAAGGAGACCACTCATAATGTACTTAACAATACTTGAGAATTCAATGGGTTGTGAGCTAGAGAAATATGACGTATCAGTGAGAATAGCTAGGGGGCATATGTTATTAACTGAATGTGACATCCAATACGTCACTCCAAAGGCTATTAAAGGAAGTACATCTCGTTCAAAAACCAGGGGATGACTATCAAACTCTGGCAGATGGACTTCCCGGACAAGGGTGTTGTGATTATAAAGGATTGTGAAACTCCAGACTCCTATGAAAGACCTGGACCTGGATCTCGATGGAAACTTCTATTTGCATAAGGATATGGGCTTCAAAGAGGGGCTATCAATTGGGATGAAAATTCAACATCTAGGATATAAAACTAAGCTAAACTGGATAAGGCAGAATGAGTGCAAACTAGGCTCGATCAGCTAAACCTCGTATAAGGGAAACGTGTGGCGGTGGGCAGTTATATCCACAGGGAATTAAGAGAGCGTTTGACAAAGAAATTCGGCCTCGCCTACGCGAAGAGGGAGACTTGGGGTTAAGGAAAATATTACCCATCCATAAGGACCACCGCGGTAAATGGACCCCACACTATGAAGAGCCATATGTCGTGGAGAGTGCCTCCTCTGGCGGAACACTAATATTAACAACCATGGATGGAGCGGATTTACCACAACCGGTGAACTCCGATTCGGTCAAAAAATGCTATGCCTAGAAAAAGAGGATAAAAGCCCGCTAATTCGAAAAGCCTAAAGGGCGACTTAGGCAAAAATTAGGGCGTCCCGGTGGATTGAAAACTCGAAAGAATAATCCAGGCAAAAATTAGGGACTTGGATAAAAATGATACCCGACAAGACGAAAACCCTGAAGGGCGGCTTAGTCGAAAAAATGGTATATCATCCCGGTGGACTAAGACTCTAAAAAGAGCGGTCTAGACAAAAGTTAGGGATATCCAAAAGGCATATGACTGAAAACACTCAAGTCACCCCATAACAGGAATTCAGAAGGGAACGATCATTCCAGCCGTCATCTTCGGGAGCAATGTCTCGTGATCTCGGAGTCTTAGGGATATTAGCTGGTGTTAAATTTAATAGGAACATAAATAAATTTTTTTTCTTATTGCCATTTTACATTTTTCTGGATTTACGGTAATATCTCCTTATGAGAATTACCCTCCTTACTTATCATTGCCCATTTTTGGGCCAATTCTGAATAAAATTTGTTTTTCAAATATATTTCTTTGCCTCCTAAATTATTCCGCTTGATTACAAGGTGTCGATTAATTGTGAAATAATGCATTGAAATATCGGGTATAAATAAAAGCTTTGAAAAGGGAAAATGGATTTTACTCCGATTTTTGGAATCATCAAAGGGATCATATTCGTCCAAAGCAGGATATAGGGTCTATACACTGACAGGAATATACGTTACAATCTAACCGACATGGGAGATTCTTTAATAGCATGTTACGTATTAAACAGGAATCAAGGGTATCATGGCTTACTACAAATTATCAAGGTTTTATGGGCCAGGGCGTCAGGACATTATGGAAAGTATTATTTCAGACAAAGACATACATTGCATATCATAAAAGAGGCGTTAGCCCAAATAATGCATCATATATAAGAGCACGCATACATGCACTCATATACTCAAACATGCATACATGCATAGGGTTCATAATCGCCAGAGGGATTTCACCAAGGGATTTTATCAGGGGATTCTGTTAAGGGTTTTTTATTTAAGTTTTCAAGGGGTTCAATCGGGTATTTCGCCAAGGGTTTATTACCAAGGGTTTTAGGATATCAACTTAGCACCTATCGGGTTCTGCGGTCAAAATTAGGGTCCTTCTTGTATTCAATCGTCTCCTCCTCAAAAGGAGGAAGGCTCATTGACATCATCCTTTTGATTCGAAGACGATTAAATAGGGGAAGCTGTAGCACCCTAAATTTTGACCAGCAATTTTTTTTACCTTTTTTGGATTCTTGGGCTATCAGGGGTGTTGTTTAGATGTGGGAGTCCCTAACCCTTACAAGTATGGGCCCATTAGTACTTTTGGGCCCATTTCTGAATTATTTTTGTATAAGGATTTTATTTTGGAGTTTGGACTTTTTAGGATAGTATTTATTTTGGGAATTAACACTATGGGGTTTATTACCAAATTTAATCATTTTAGTATTCATTAGTTATTTTATTTTTTATTTAGTCTATTAATTTATCAAGGGGTAGATAGATTTTTTCTAGGATATGGTTTAAATTATTTTTTCTTTAGAAATATTTATAGGTTTGTATTAGAGGATTTTTAAGATTATTTAGGGGTTAAGGTATTAGGAATTAATTATGTTAGTGGCCATTATTATTAATTATTTAATCTAACTAATTTTAATTGAATTATTTAACTTAGGAATAATTTAAGGGCCATTAGAATTATTTGAATTAGGTATAAGTCTTTTAAGAAATTAGGGTTGTCTTTCGTAATTAGGTTTTATTAAGGTTAGTGATATTTAGACTATGGTATTACTTTTATTTATCTATGATTAGTATGTGTTCATATTATTATTAATACGATTGTTATATTATTATCTTTATTGTTGGTATTTATTTATTTATATTTAAGGTTTTAGCATTAATTTAGGTTTAGTCTATTATGATTATAGTTGTTAGCATTATTATTTTACTATTATTATTATTCTATTTGTTTATTAATGTGGTTAGAAATATTTTATTAATAATTATTATTTATTTTTATTATTTCTCGGTCAATTTGTTGACCCGAGTGGGCCTCCTTCTTCCTCAACCAGTCCACTAACCCTAATCCGCGCAGAGAATGGGAAAATTGAATCAAACAGGATTTAATTCTTAACACAAAATCAATAACTAATCTTTTCTCATTAATCTTACAATCAAAATCCAAATTATAATCCGAATCTGTCATTTGCAATTTGAAACCCTAATTCTAAAATTTACATGAAATCAAATCAAAGATTTCCTAAACTAAATCAAAACCTAGTTAATTCTTAGACCTAATCCCTAAGAGTATAAAAACTAAGGCTAATTTCAGAAACAGGGGAGGACCCTAAGACTAACAGCTGCGACGAATCCCTTGAAACCTCCATAAATCGTCACCTAAAAACCAAAGAAAAAGGGACTAGGACTTGAAAACGGGAAAAGAAAAAGGAAAGGAAGCAGCATAATTTGGACACGGCAAAGAAGGTAAGTAATCCTTAGCTTCTATTGTTGTTGTCGTAGAATCGTTATCGCGTCTCGTTGTTGTTGTTGATTCTGGGCTCGATTGATTGTTTGGAGTTTGATTTGGGGTTTCTAGGTGCAAAATAGGGTTAGGGTTCATAAGTTTGGGGTTAGGGTTTATCTGGGTAGGCTAGGGTTCTTGGGGTTCATGGAAAACCTGAGTTTGGGATGAATGTGGGGGGTTAGGGTTCCTGGCGAACCCTAAAGAACTAAGGGGATCTGGGTTCAATGGGGGTTAGGGTTCATAAGGGTTTGAATTTTTCGGTGGCATTCAACCGGAATATGGGGATTAAGGTGGTTTGAGGGATGATGCGCGGTGGCTGGAAGGCACACCGGCGACGGAAGATTTGAGAGAGGCGAGAGAAGTTGAGAGATAGAGTGAGAAGGAAAATGAAGAGAGAGAACGGGAGAGAGGAAATGAGAAATGGATGAGGGAAAGTAGGGTTTTATACCCCCCCCCCCCCCCCCCCCCGTTGTTGCCTCGGATGGTGGCCACGTGGTCGTACAAGGATCTCAGGATGGGAGGAATTTGACCGGTTATGTGGGCACGCCCCTAGGGTATACCAGCGACGACTTTTGATCTGAGCCTTCCATTCTTATTACTCAGACTGGTATGCTTGATCAAAGAATATGAGTGTACGCATTATGGCCCTCTGATGATGATCATACGTTCCAGAGAGAGTCAAACCTTACTCTCTCCCACGTAGACCCTTCCCATCATGGACCCTTTTTTTTCCTTTCCAAAAAAAAACTTGGGTTTAGTAATTAGGCCTTGCGCCCAGATTACTTTCTACACCCCTATATCAATTGGCCCATTGGATTTTAATTCAAAATGCACCCGTGGGTATTATTTTAGATAATTAAATTAATTACTTAATTTAATTATTTAAATTAGGATTTAGGGATTTGATTAGGATTTATAAGACATAAATTTTAAGGATTTTTGTTAGTAGGGAGTTGATTAAGATTTCAGGATTAATTTTGGGTTTGTTTTTTTACTCTTTACCTTTCAAAATAACTTATTCGTTTTAATAAGGTTAATTTTTTTTATATATAATTAGATTTTTATTTTTGGATTCTTGGGAGAGGATATATCTTGGAAATTTTCAAATTCTATTTTAGCTTAGGATTTATTTTAAGGAAAACTTATATTTTTGGGGTTTTTGGGTTTAAATATAGTTTTGGGATTTAAGAAGCGTTAAATTAAATTTAACCTACTTTTGGGATTTCAATTCTTTTATGAAGAAAATGTCTTGAATTTTTAGAAATTACATTTTTTGATTGGGAGTAGTTTTGGGATTGATTTTGCTAGTGTGTGGCATTAAGGCATTTTGGGGAATTTATTTTGATCACTAATTTCCATAAAATTTTAGGGATTTGATTTGTTTAATTTTAGGGATAAAACTCTTGATATCCGAGAGTATAAATAAATGGATTAGGATTAGGGATAGAACTCTTCATCCGAGAGTATAAATATTGGATAAGGATTTTTGGGATAAAACTCTTAGGTTCCAAGAGTATAAACATAGGCCAAAGGGATAAGGGATTAAGGGATATAACTCTCCGTCCGAGAGTATGAACAAGGGATAAGGGATTTAAGGGATAGAACTCCTTATCTAGGAGTATAAATATAGATTAAGGGATAGAACTCCTTATCTAGGAGTATAAATATAGATAAAGGGATAGAACTCCTTATCTAGGAGTATAAATATAGATAAAGGGATATAACTCCTTATCTAGGAGTATAAACAATAGATTAAGGGATAGAACTCTTTATCCAAGAGTATAAATAGTGGATTAAGTTTGGGATTAGGGTTAGGAATAGGATTAGGGGAGGTGAACTACGGTTACTCTGATCCTTCAAAATTGAAGGTACGTAAGCATAGGGTTGTAAACCCTAGCGAGTATAATACTAAAAAACTTAGGATTCTTTTATAAATAAGTAAAATTTAGACAAACAAAAAAGCGTACCCTAAAACTTAAGGAGGATCCCATTGAGTACAATGGAGGTGATGGGTGCCTAACACCTTCCCCTCACTTAACCGACTCCCGAACCGTAGGAATCTCTGCCCTTTGGATTAAGGATTTTTAGGTTTATCATTAATTTCCTTAAAAAATATGGTGGCGACTCGAAAATTTTTAGCCGGCCGCGACAGCTGGCGACTCTGCTGGGGATTCC
Organism: Lathyrus tuberosus; assembly: GCA_022829125.1. NCBI lineage: Eukaryota > Viridiplantae > Streptophyta > Magnoliopsida > Fabales > Fabaceae > Lathyrus > Lathyrus tuberosus. Next base: position 3,212,995 of record JALAZF010000289.1, on the reverse strand, counting down.
TCCCTAAAGAGAGTCCCTCCTAACTTTAGGCTTTAGGGTTTTGTTTGTTTGTCTTGGGTGTTTATGGTTTTTTTTCTTTTTATTATTCTCAGGTTTTATTTTATATATTTGTTTATTTATTATATTTGACCCTTTTGTTTTATTTTGTCATCATGCATTGGATTGGGGTATATGATGTGTGACGCTAAAACCCAAGCTTGGAGTATAACCCTAGATTAGGACGTGGAACGTAAATGTTTTTGGGGGGGATGTGACATCCCCAACAATTCATTGATGTCACACTCAGAATAGATCCTTCCAAAGGTGTCCTCATGGAAGGGCTAGCCCCTAACGTAGAGGATGATTTGGATGTAGTCCGAGTCTCTGAGAACTTTTATCCTACCCCTTGCCAACTCATGGAGACCCTATGTATTCAACCCTCAAGGGCTGTTATTAGGGTCTTACTCAGATGAGACTTATCCCGAAGGATTACCATAGGAAGGCTTCCTCCTTCTCATGGTAAAACAAGGGTATTGTCTGTACATTATAGGGTTGTTATGCTGTCCAAACTTTATATCCTACATGTGAGGGGATTGGGTAGACAAAACATAGACCTAACCTATCATAGGGAGCCTACCTTTACTAGGGTCATGCTTGCATCTCACCTTACCCTAACCCAAATAAAAACAAAATGTCCATGTCATCATGCATTTAAAAACATTTTTACGGGGAATTTCAAGATGTGTTGTAGGAACATTGGAAAGATGGATTCAAACAAAAGGGCTACCCTGCGCATCAAAGTGCTAAGTGCTGATTAACAGAGTCTCAAAGACCTTTAAGACTTAATGCCAAAATCTGCTCAAAGGATGTTTATACACAAGTATGGAAGGATCCCCGATCTCTTAGGGATCCCTAGGAAGGTAGAGGCCATAATTGCTTTTGCACAATTTTATGATCCCCCTCTGTGTGACTTCCTCTTCAAGGATCTTCAACTAGCTCATACGCTGGAACAATTTGGGCTATACTTGGATTTATAAGGAGAGGGAAAAACCTTACAAGGGGCATAGGGGCAAAAAAATAAAAAAACATATATAAAAAATAAAAATAAAAATAAAGCAAAAAAAAAAGGGAAAAAGGGTCAAGCCTAAGGAATTAGCTGTACCTGTGGAAGATCTAAGAGGATAAGGAAGTGCCAGGGCTCAAGAAAGGATACTTGGAGGAGTTTAAATCTCATTTGAAGAAGGCATTGGGGGCATCAATTTAGTTTACGCCTTCTTAAGTTCAGGAGTTTCCATTTTGGGATTATTGTTTTGGGTTATCTTCCTAATTTTATATTCATCTCTAACTACAATGGATTTTGGAATTCCCCCCAAACAAATTTTTAAAATTATTTAGCATACATCATGCATATTCATACATTCATCATCAACATGCATTCAAAATAAGGAAAAAGGAATAAGAAAAATCATCTTTTTTAAAAAACTTCGTCTCAGGGTCATTGAGCATAACAATCTGACTTCCCGACCTCGCACGCGAGCGTGCCAAAGGAAAGCTATGGATCAGTTGGAAAAGGATTTGGTCACTTTAAGAGGAGAAATGGATACCGTTAAGGAGAACGTGGAAGGTATGAAAATCCAGATTGATCAACTGACACTTGCCATCCAGAGTTTGATAGCCAGAGAAACCAGGTCAAGTCCTCAAGGGAAGGTTCCTACTCCTTCCCTCCACGTTGAAGACAATAACCCTCTACTAGGGTTTGTCCATGATCTGGAACGCGAGCACAAAACTGTTAACCAACCTCTCGAGGGAACCGTCTCTCCACATATTTCTAATGGGGCACCTCGTACTACTTAAGACCTACTCCACGTGAGAACTACGGATACGAGGGTGAAAATCCGAGACAAGTGGCCCTCGAAAATAAAGGAACCACTGATAGGGAAAGAAGAGGGATTGATGATAAGTACAAAGCACTTGAGGAAAGGTTAAAGGTCGTGGAGGGACTCAATGTTTTTGGAGTGGATGTTTTGGAAATGTGCTTAGTGCCCGATGTGGTCATACCTCCCAAGTTTAAGGCTCCGGGCTTCGAGAAATACAAGGGTGTCAGTTGTCCTAAGAATCACCTTAGGATGTTTTCCCGAAAAATGGGTGCCCATGCTAGTAATAAGAAGCTGATGATGCACACTTTCCAAGACAGCCTTAGTGGGGCATCCTTGGACTGGTACATGCAATTGGAGAGGATTCACATTAAGACTTGGGAAGACCTTGCAAGCGCATTTCTGAAGCAATACCAATACAACGTAGACATGGCTCATAACCGCACACATTTGCAGAAAATGTCTCAAAAAGGGAATGAGTCCTTCAAAGAATATGCCCAAATATGGAGGGAACTAGCTTCTTGTGTGCAACCTCCATTATTGGAAAGTGAACTTGTGGATATGTTTATGGATACCCTACAAGGAACGTACTACAAGAGGATGATTGGGGCAGTCTCAACAGCATTTGCTGACTTGGTTATCATTTGAGAGAGGATTGAGAACGGTTTAAAGACAGGAAAGATTGGGCAGTCATCCCCGATCAACATAATAATAAAAGGTATTCCAGAAATCACGATGTCGGTGTTGTAGACCTTGAAGGACCAAATTTGGGAGATCATGCGTTATTGGGGCACATTGGGGCAACAGTCAGCGCCATGGAAGGGATGGAAGATGAATACCCGGTTAATAAGGGAGACCTAACAAACTGGGGCAAACAATGGGAGTCACCTGAGGAGAAGGGTTTGTTCGGGCTGGGTTACAAACCGACTAGTGAAGGGATAAAAGACAATTTCCATAGTGTGGGATTCGGAATTGAGGATCATGTGGCCTTAATGGAAGAGGAAGAAAGGAATGCCTAATCTCGACAATTGGAGAACCATCGGGATTTCTGAGATGATTTCTGTTTCGATGTAATTTACTTTTTTCTTAAAATAATAATAAGTCCCTTGCCATGCCCAAGGCAAGTGGACAAAGCTTTGTAGGGCCACCTTTTATTTCATTGGATTATTTCTATCAATAAAATTGCATTTTGTTTTCAATCAAGATCTTTTTTTCTTTCATTTTCCGTTTTGTTCAAAATGGCAATATACCTTCCTTCAATATTTTCATTTCTAGCACTTCATTCCAAAAGGGATAAAAAAAATCTTCTTCCCCATGCAAATTAAAAAATGAACCTATTAAAAATGACACCGCTATAATCTCGAATGACTTCGAATTACCGATTAACCAAGAAGAAGAGGGTGATGAGGACGAGTGTGAGCTTCCCGAAGAGTTAGCCAGACTGTTGAGGCAAGAGGACAAGGAAATACAACCCCATCAGGAACCAGTGGATGTGATCAATCTGGGAACTGAGGAAGATATGAAAGAGGTCAAAGTCGTGCTTCTCCGGATAAGGATATAAAGGAAAGACTGATCGAGCTATTGCAAGGATAATCCGACGTGTTTGCATGGTCATACCAAGCTACGCCAGGACTTGGTACAAGCATCGGCGAGCACAAACCACTACTCAAACTAGAATGCACGCCAATCAAGCAAAAGCTAAGGAAGACTAGATCAGATATGATCCTCCATATCAGGGAAGAAGTCAAGAAGCAATTCGACTTTTTGTCACAAGGTAACGCCTGTTGGGTTAAAGAACGTAGGAGTAACTTACCAAAGGACTATGGTAATATGGGGCATAAGGAGATAGAGGTTCATATGGATGATACGATTACCAAGTCACAAAAGGAAGAAGATCACATAACTAACTTACAAAAGTTGTTGGATCAGTTAAGGAAATTAAAGTTACGACTAAAGCCCACAAGGTGTACCTATGGAATTAGATCTGGAAAATATCAGGGTCCATGGTCAGTCAAAAGGGAATAAAGGACAAGATGAAAGCCACCTATATTGGTGCTACCAGTCCCAAGGAGACCACTCATAATGTACTTAACAATACTTGAGAATTCAATGGGTTGTGAGCTAGAGAAATATGACGTATCAGTGAGAATAGCTAGGGGGCATATGTTATTAACTGAATGTGACATCCAATACGTCACTCCAAAGGCTATTAAAGGAAGTACATCTCGTTCACAAACCAGTGGATGACTATCAAACTCTGGAAGATGGACTTCCCGGACAAGGGTGTCATGATTATAAAGGATTGTGAAACTCCAGACTCCTATGAAGGACCTGGACCTGGATCTCGATGGAAACTTCTATTTGCATAAGGATATGGGCTTCAAAGAGGGGCTATCAATTGGGATGAAAATTCAGCATCTAGGATCTTAAAGGAAACTAAACTGGATAAGGCAAAATGGGTGCAAACTAGGCTCGATAAGCTAAACCTCGTATAAGGGAAACGTGTGGCGGTGGGCAGTTATATCCACAGGGAATTAAGAGAGCGTTTGACAAAGAAATTCGGCCTCGCCTACGCGAAGAGGGAGATTTGGGATTAAGGAAAATATTACCCATCTATAAGGACCACCGCGGCAAATGGACCCCACACTATGAAGAGCCATATGTCGTAGAGAGTGCCTCCTCTGGCGGAACACTAATATTAACAACCATGGATGGAGCGGATTTACCACAACCGGTGAACTCTGATTCGGTCAAAAAATGCTATGCCTAGAAAAAGAGGATAAGAGCCCACTAATTCGAAAACCCTAAAGGGAGACTTAGGCAAAAATTAGGGCGTCCCGGTGGATTGAAATCTCGAAAGAATATTCCAGGCAAAAATTAGGGACTTCGATAAAAATGATACCCGACAAGACGAAAACCCTAATGGGCGGCTTAGTCGAAAAAATGTTATATTATCCTGGTGGACTAAGACTCTAAAAAGAGCGGTCCAGGCAAAAGTTAGGGATATCCAAAAGGCATATGACTGAAAACACTCAAGTCACCCCATAACAAGAATTCAGAAGGGAACGAATATTCCAGCCGTCATCTTCGGAAGCAATGTCTCGTGATCTCGGAGTCTTAGGGATATTAGCTGGTGTTAAATTTAATAGGAACATAAATAAATTTTTTTTCTTATTGCCATTTTACATTTTTCTGGATTTACAGCAATATCTCCTTATGAGAATTACCCTCCTTACTTATCATTGCCCATTTTTGGGCCAATTTTGAATAAATTTTTCTTTTCAAATATATTTCTTTGCCTCCTAAATTATTCCGCTTGATTACAAGGTGTCGATTAATTGTAAAATAATGCATTGAAATATCGGGTATAAATAAAAGCTTTGAAAAGGGAAAATGGATTTTACTCCGATTTTTGGAATCATCAAAGGGATCATATTCGTCCAAAGCAGGATATAGGGTCTATACACTGACAGGAATATACGTTACAATCTAACCGACATGGGAGATTCTTTAACGGCATGTTACGTATTAAACAAGAATCAAGGGTATCATGGCTTACTACAAATTATCAAGGTTTCAAGGGTCAGGGAGTCAGGACGTTATGGAAAGTATTATTTCAGACAAAGACATACATTGCATATCATAAAAGAGGCGTTAGCCCAAATAATGCATCATATATAAGAGCACGCATACATGCACTCATATACTCAAACATGCATACATGCATAGGGTTCATAATCGCCAGAGGGATTTCACCAAGGGATTTTATCAGGGGATTCTGTTAAGGGTTTTTTATTTAAGTTTTCAAGGGGTTCAATCGGGTATTTCGCCAAGAGTTTATTACCAAGGGATTTAGGATATCAACTTAGCACCTATCGGGTTCTGCAGTCAAAATTAGGGTCCTTCTTGTATTTAATCGTCTCCTCCTCAGAAGGAGGAAGGCTCATCGACATCATCCTCCTGATTCGAAGACGATTAAATAGGGGCAGCTGTAGCACCCTAAATTTTGACCAGCAATTTTTTTTACCTTTTTTGGATTCTTGGGCTATCACGGGTGTTGTTTAGATGTGGGAGTCCCTAACCCTTACCAGTATGGGCCCATTAGTACTTTTGGGTCCATTTCTGAATTATTTTTGTATAAGGATTTTATTTTGGAGTTTGGACTTTTTAGGATAGTATTTATTTTGGGAATTAACATTATAGGGTTTATTAGCAAATTTAATCATTTTAGTATTCACTAGTTATTTTATTTTTTATTTAGTCTATTAATTTATCAGGGGGTAGATAGATTTTTTCTAGGATATGGTCTAAATTATTTTTTCTTTAGAAATATTTATAGGTTTGTATTAGAGAATTTTTATGATAATTTAGGGGTTAAGGTATTAGGAATTAATTATGTTAGTGGCCATTATTATTAATTGTTTAATCTAACTAATTTTAATTGAATTATTTAACTTAGTAATAATTTAAGGGGCCATTAGAATTATTTGAATTAGGTCTAAGTCTTTTAAGAAATTAGGGTTGTCTTTAGTAATTAGGTTTTATTAAGGTTAGTGATATTTAGACTATGGTATTACTTTTATTTATCTATGATTAGTATGTGTTCATATTATTATTAATACAATTGTTATATTATTATCTTTATTGTTGGTATTTATTTATTTATATTTAAGGTTTTATCATTAATTTAGGTTTAGTCTATTAAGACTATGGTTGTTAGTATTATTATTTTACGATTATTATTATTCTATTTGTTTATTAATGTGGTTAGAAATATTTTATTAATAATTATTATTTATTTTTATTATTAATTATTTTTATTTTTTCTCGGTCAATTTGTTTACCCGAGTGGGCCTCCTTCTTCCTCAACCAGTCCACTAACCCTAATCCGCGCAGAGAATGGGAAAATTGAATCGAACAGGATTTGATTCTTAACACAAAATCAATAACTAATCTTTTCTCATTAATCTTACAATCAAAATCCAAATTACAATCTGAATCTGTCATTTTCAAATTGAAACCCTAATTCTAAAATTTACATGAAATCAAATCAAAGATTTCCTAAACTAAATCAAAACCTATTTAATTCTTAGACCTAATCCTTAAGAGTATAAAAACTAAGGCTAATTTCAGAAACAGGGGAGGACCCTAACACTAACAATTGCGACGAATCCCTTGAAACCTCCATAAATCGTCACCTGCAAACAAAAGAAAAAGGGATCAGGACTTGAAAATGGGAAAAGAAAAAGGAAAGGAAGCAGCATAATTTGGACACGACAAGGAAGGTAAGTAATCCTTAGCTTCTATTGTTGTTGTCGTAGAATCGTTATCGCGTCTCGTTATTGTTGTTGATTCCGGGCTCGATTGATTGTTTGGAGTTTGATTTGGCGTTTCTGGGTGCAAAATAGAGTTAGGGTTCATAAGTTTGGGGTTAGGGTTTATCTGGGTAGGCTAGGGTTCTTCCCAGAACCCTTAGGGTTCATGGAAAACCTGGGTTTGGGATGAATGTGAGGGGTTAGGGTTCCTAGGGTTCCTGGCGAACCCTAAAGAACTAAGGGGATCTGGGTTCAATGGGGGTTAGGGTTCATAAGGGTTTGAATTTTTCGGTGGCATTCAACCGGAATATGGGGATTAAGGTGGTTTGAGGGATGATGCGCGGTGGCTGGAAGGCACACCGGCGACGAAAGATTTGAGAGAGGCGAGAGAAGTTGAGAGATAGAGAGAGAAGGAAAATAAAGAGAGAGAACGGGAGAGAGGAAATGAGAAATGGATGAAGGAAAGTGGGGTTTTATACCCCCCCCCCGGTTGTTGCCTCAGATGGTGGCCACGTGGCCGTACAAGGATCTCAGGATGGGAGGAATTTGACCGGTTCTGTCGGCACGCCCCCAGGATATACCAGTGACGACTTTGGATCTGAGCCTTCCATTCTGATTACTCAGACTGGTATGCTTGATTGACGAATGTGAGTGTACGCATTATGGCCCTCTGATGATGATCATACGTTCCAGAGAGAGTCAAACATTACTCTCTCCCACGTAGACCCTTCCCATCATGGACCCTTTTTTTTCCTTTCCAAAAAAAAAACTTGGGTTTAGTAATTGGGCCTTGCGCCCAAATTACTTTCTACACCCCTATATCAATTGGCCCATTGGATTTTAATTCAAAATGCACCCCTGTGTATTACTTTAGATAATTAAATTAATTACTTAAATTTAATTATTTAAATTAGGATTTAGGGATTTGATTAGGATTTATAAGACATAAATTTTAAGGATTTTTGTTAGTAGGGAGTTGATTAAGATTTTAGGATTAATTTTGGGTTTGTTTTTTTACTATTTACCTTTCAAAATAACTTATTCGTTTTAATAAGGTTAATTTTTTTATATATATAATTAGATTTTTATTTCTGGATTTTTGGGAGAGGATATATCTTGGAAATTTCCAAATTCTATTTTAGCTTAGTATTTATTTTAAGGAAAACTTATATTTTTGGGGTTTTTGGGTTTAAATATAGTTTTGGGATTTAAGAAGCGTTAAATTAAATTTAACCTACTTTTGGGATTTCAATTCTTTTATGAAGAAAATGTCTTGAATTTTTAGAAATTACATTTTTTGATTGGGAGTAGTTTTGGGATTGATTTTGCTAGTGTGTGGCATTAAGGCATTTTGGGGAATTTATTTTAATCACTAATTTCCATAAAATTTTAGGGATTTGATTTGTTTAATTTTAGGGATAAAACTCTTGATATCTGAGAGTATAATTAAATGGATTAGGATTAGGGATAGAACTCTTCATCCGAGAGTATAAATATTGGATAAGGATTTTTGGGATAAAACTCTTAGGTTCCAAGAGTATAAACATAGGCCAAAGGGATAAGGGTTTAAGGGATAGAACTCTCCGTCCGAGAGTATAAACAAGGGATAAGGGATTTAAGGGATAAAACTCCTTATCTAGGAGTATAAATATAGATTAAGGGATATAACTCCTTATCTAGGAGTATAAATATAGATAAAGGGATAGAACTCCTTATCTAGGAGTATAAACAATAGATTAAGGGATAGAACTCTTTATCCAAGAGTATAAATAGTGGATTAATTTTGGGATTAGGGTTAGGAATAGGATTAGGGGGTAGGAATAGGGGAAGTGAAATACGATTACTCCGATCCTTCAAAATTGAAGGTACGTAGGCATAGGGTTGTAAACCCTAGCGAGTATAATAATAAAAAACTTAGGATTCTTTTATAAATAAGTAAAATTTAGACAAACAAACAAGCGTACCCTAAAACTTAAGGAGGATCCCATTTAGTACAATGGAGGTGAGGGGTGCCTATCACCTTCCCCTCACTTAACCGACTCCCGAACCGTAGGAATCTCTGCCCTTGGGATTAAGGATTTTTAGGTTTATCATTATTTTCCTTAAAAAATATGGTGGCGACTCGAAATTTTTTAGCCGGCCGCGACATATCAAATATTGAATAATTATTGAATAGTGAATATTTATTGAATATCGAATTTTTAATTAGTAGAGATTGATTAATTATTCTATGTTCAATTGATGATGTGTGCTTTGTGAATTGAGATGGAATTGTGTTGATGCTTGTGTATTAATTGCTAAGTGTGGTGGTCATGTTTGTAGTAAGAATGCTATGCTTTTGAAAATGTGGTTATGTGTGCAATTGAGTGGTAATTCAAGTGTGATGAATTATTAGAGATATGCATGATATTAAGATTAGGGAATGGTCTTAATTGCATATGATTGTTGATTGCATACACATCATTTGTGTCAAGAGGCAATTCTTGCTAGTTCCGTGGGAGCTAGTGACTTGTCCCAAACCTAGAGTGGGGTTTGAAAGCTTAGGGGACGGGCTTTTGTTTGTTATTGGTCTAGGGGACGGACCCGGTTTAAGTGTAAAATTCAAAAAATAATAACAAGTGTTGGTACCACATGGCATGATTTGCATTGAGCCTTGCATCGAGTCACATTGTATATATGTTTGTTATATGAAAGTATGTGTATGTATGTGACTTGTTGAATTGGCGGAATTGTGATTGGTATGGTTATTTAAGTGATACTTGTTGATGAAACCTTGAAGTGTGAGAATGATTATAATTGTGTTTGTATACCTTTAAATTTATTATTATCTTATGATTTTAATATTGATGTGAATTCTCACCCTTCTGTTGGAATGATGTTTTATACGACATCGCTCAGGTACCAAGGAGCAGAGTTGCTTCTAGCGTGAGGTAGCCGTTGGAGTAGCTGATTTAGTTTCTTTATTTATGTTGGGTCGAGTCGTGCTCTGATCATGTAACACTGGGATCGTTTCAGTTTATGTTTTAAAAGATACATTATATACTCTACTCTATGCTTTTATGTTTATTTGTATTGTATGAAGTTTTGGCTTTTATGCCCAAGTAATGATCATGAATGAGATGAGCATGATATTTCATTATGTCTATTATGTTTGAAGTAAATCCACTTCTACATGCTAATGTGAAGTTTTTGAAAAGCATGAATTTAGTTTAAGTGTTAATGAGCATGACAGGTGCTTATACTGTCTTGAAATTATATGTAACACCCTTTTGTGAAATGCATGATAATTACTCTGATTTATTTATTTTTATTCCGCGGGGTTTAAAAGGGTGTTACAGCTCCAACAACTAATATTGGTCCTGGGGTTGAGGGAGAGTGATGTGCATCTTCTTAATCATGTACATCATGAGAAGAGTGTAAGTTGTCGGCTGAAATGACTTAGGGACTTTCTACTCTTTGGGACTTTCTACTCTCCTTCTCTGGTTATGGAGCATTCTGGGTTTATTGTGCAAAAGGAGTTTTAGCCAAAATTGTCAAAAAGGGGAGATTGAAGACTCTAAATATTTGAGAAAATTTTGGTAAAACAGGTTGCTGTACAAGATGTTCCAACAAGAAGAATTCTGCTAAAAGAAGACATGTTGGATAAGATGTCCCAACACGATGTTAGGACATCGTGTCTGTTACTAACAGCGGGATATTTGCATATCAGTTCCAAGAATTAAGGAGAAATCAGAACATGGATCAAGGAAGAAATAAACAGAAGATTTGAAGCCCAACGACAGTAGAAGACTATAAAAGAAGACCAAGACCTAGGCCAGAAGGGAGAGAGAACGACATAGAATTAGGAATCTTATTTTGTAAAGTAGGGTTTAGGGTTTTGAGAGTCGTAGGTTTCTCGTGTAAGTCTCCCTCTGTATCGATTTGATACATTGTGGAAGACATAGGTACTTGTACAGATTCAGAAACCCGTAGGTAATGAATTATGTATTGTTCTTGGATGAAGCTTTTAAGCAAATCCAAGTTAACTTATTAGTCAAGAATGCTTGACTGAACTTTGTATTGAAAGGGGTACCTTTCAAGTAGGATGATATAGTTATTGTTACTATAACTGTTAGATAATCACAGGTTGTGATTTAGGGAGTGAGATGTGTTTCTCTTATGTAGGATGGAGTTCTTAGATAAAGTTTTCATTGGGTAGTGATAGGTAAACCAGAGGTTGTTTACTGTAAACTAGCAGTTGTTTACATAAAACTATACTACTGATAGTGGATTCTTCTTCCTGGCTTGGTATGCCCCCAGATGTAGGTGATTTGCACCGAACTAGGTTATCATATTCTGTGTTGTTTATCATTATGCAATTTACTGTTCAGTTGTGATTAACATGTTGTAACAGATATCGAAACATCTGTCTTGCTGCTATTACTGATATTCTAAATATCGGTTTGTTGTTATGTTCTTGTTTTAAAATTGTGTAGAGAACAATATCTTGACATGTGTTAAGACATCTGGTGTCTGCTATGCCAGAATTTCAAACTTCTACCAGTGGCTATTCGTGGCATTTTTCAAAAAAATGTAAGAGTAATTATAACTAGCTTGTGCTTATTTTTCAATGCTATATGTAATAAAGTTCTTGATTTCAAAAAATTAGATGAATTAGAAGATGGGGCTGCAATAATATTGTGTCAATTAGAGATGTATTTTCCTCCAACCTCTTTTGACATTATAGTTCACTTACTTATTCATCTAGTCATAGAAATCAGATATTATGGTCCAGTTTATTTAAGGTGGATGTATCCTATAGAGCGATACATGAAGATATTTAAAGGATATATGAAGAATCATCACCGACCAGAAGCTTCGATCGTTGAAAGGTACATCACAGAAGAAGCTCTTGAGTGTTGTTCAAACTGTTTTTCAGTAGCATAGTCTATTGGAATTCCAAAGTCTCGTAATGCCGACATATTTGAAGGTAGAGGTACTCAAGGTTTAAATGTTAAGTCATGGGCTGGGATATAGTACGTTAAGAACATTTCTTTATATTGAATAATCTTAGTGTAGTTGAACCTTACATAGTTACACACAAAAAAGTTATAAAGAAAAAATATCCATGAATTAATGACAAGTTGTTATTGTCACGACATAACAAAGAATTCATAAGTTGGTTTAAAATAAGGATTTCTAATGGTGATTTTGCATTAAAGAAAATTAAATGGTTATCGTACATGCCAAAAATTATTGTGATAACTTGGATGACATACGAAATTTCCGATTATTCCTTTTATAAAAAATTAAAAGATGATTATAATACAATACAAAATAGTGAGGTTATGGTTGAGGCTGAATCCATGTATTTCTATAGTTAAAAATATAAGGAATCCTATTTTGGAAACCACCACACTCTATGGTTTCATTGAGGAGATTTTGGAGATTGATTATATTACTTTCAAAGTGCCTTTATTTAAATGCAAGTGGGTTCCCAATAACAACGATGTACAAAATGATTGGTTAGGATTCACACAGGTTGACCTTGGCAAGGCAACTTATGACACTGAACCATTCATCATGGCTACTCAAGCAAAACAAGTTTTTTATGTGACAGATCCTGCGCACTTTTAGAGGAGATGGTCAATTCTTCTCAAAGTAAAACACATTCCTCCTAGTGATATGATTGTTTTTATATTCCTTCTATTTCTTCTTATGTAACACAAGTGCCTAATTCATATAAAGAAGTTGATAGAGATGATGTACATTCTATTCAGAATAATCATCAAGAAGGCATACAGGAAAATTAAAAAGTAAGTATTTTATATTCCTTATTTAAAATTTATCGTATGTTATAATTACTAATGATGTTATTTTCTAACAACTATTATTATTTGAAATTATAGATGTTTAAAGTCATGACACCAAGAGACAAGACACCAAAACAACAAGATAGTATTATTTGTTGTAATGATGTGTATATTTTGTAGGTTGTTTTGTGCCATTTTGGTTTTGATGTAATATACAATTTTTTATTCCTAATGGAATTGTGTCATTGATGTAATACAATTTTTGATCTAATTCAATTTAAAAATGGTTGTATTGTTGTTTCTAGTATGATATGATTCAAAAATATTCAGGTTTAAAATTTAAGAATATTGTAAAATTGAAAAGTATATATTGAAAAAAAATTATATCACAACGGTTTTTGACTTAACCTTTGTTATAAATAGAGTGGGCTATCTAGAATAATAAAAGGAAAGAATGGCATTGCAGGGACTCGAACCCAGGACCTATAAATTATTTTACAACAGTTGTTTGAATAAACTGTTGTCATAAGTAGCGCGTTACTTAATTTATAACCATAGACTGTCGCCCGTTCTTGAAACCACCATACATACAACCACACGCTACCTAACAATGGACGTGCAACCGTCATTGTATGTGTTTCGCAACCGTCATTATATGTGTTTTCTGTAGTAGTGTTTTCAACTTGCATTTGTTTGTAAAAGACTGAGAGCACAAAGTTTATCTCATGCATATGTTTAAGGAATTTATACCATGTATGTATGCTATAGTCAACAAAAAAGACTAGTCCTTTTTTTACCATTGACTAAGGTATCTTTCATTGGCCATAACAGATCAAACAAAACAATGTTTTTAACTCATTGGACTTGATAAAGGGTTGCTAAAGGTCTATAGAATATCCTTGAAAAAGGTATTTCTATAGAAGTTGATGGTGCTATAGATGATATTTTTGAAAATATCTTTCACCAACTCAGAAGATGCTTATTGAATATCTTCAGAGGTAGTTGCATTCTAGTAGATGCACTATCTCACTCCTGAGTATATCAACATCATTGATATGTCTGATGCTTGGACTATCTTTCAAGTCTTGTGCTTGGGTTTGTGGAATCAATTTTTGAAGCTTGAAGTAGTTACACTTCATCTAATCTTTCAAGCAAATTCTGAGAGGACTGTTTCTTGACTTAAATCTAAAGTCACAATTTTTTTATGTTAACATAATGAATCTGCTGTGTTCTGAAGGTTTGTCTTGCAGTCTTTAAAGAAAAGAAATGAAGATGGATGATGAAAAACTATTCAATAGAGCACTTTCTCTTTTTTAGCTTAAGTTATGTGGAATGACTAATGATGAGAAACCTAGGTTTCTTGTCAGAAGGACTTCTATACTGGCTGAATGGATTGTGATATCTGTTGATATAAGAGTAACTTCAAGAGCTTCTAAAATATTTGTATTTCAACTTATTTCCCAAATCTAAAAGCAAGAAGTAATTTCTACCAGAACCTAATAACAGATGCTCGTCAATGTTTAATCGTTTGAAGCTGATATTAGTGCAGGATGCAGATGAAGAGAAGCATCTGTATTCTGAAATAAAATCAAATATTGAAAAGCTAGAGACGTTGTTAAAGCTATCTTGTTTCAAAATTTTTGATTATATGGAGTTTGTTCTTTAAGGTGATATCTTAAGAAACTCCATTGCTTCTTGGTTGAGTACCATTATGGAAGTTATTTTAAAAGACATTTCTATGAGAAGTCTTTAACTTCTCTTTGATTTCTATTAGTTGTACTGAGATAGTACTCTGATATGCTTTATGTCAATCTCTGATAGCTAACGCCATCTGGTTCTGAGCTTGTCAATGATTTCAAAGTCAAAATATTTAATCCAAGATAAAGAGATTATTGACATTGCTTAGAACAAGATTTTGTTCCTATCATATCTCATTCTAGACTCATACTCTAGAGTGACTTATGATCTGCTGTTAGATTAAGATGTAAGGCACAGAAGAGTTTGTTTGTACTTGTATGTATGGTCTTTCAGAAATATGAGTGTCATAATGTATCTGCTACAGATATCAAGGAAAGAAGCAAAGGCATTTTCCATAAGGTTCTTCACAACATTGATTTAAAGAAGAGCCAATAGCCCAGATTCAAGTACTGGTGGTACTGAATTTGGTGAGAGTAATGGAATCAGTCGTTAGACAACCATTGAATCAGAATCCACTCAAAGTTGTGTTCAGACTCTATTGGTCAAGTCTAAATATTGAATCGATTCTGACCAAACAAACAAAAATGTGGTATCTTTGTTCTTTTCTGGCTTATCTTTTGATTCAATTAAACATTTGTTTAGATTTAAATACAAAGATTATGTTAGATCTCTAGAGAAGTTCTTTTGAAAAAGAGAATTTCAGAAGTATTTAAGAGAAAACTCTGTTGTGTTTGTCTATACTGAACATCTTATTAAGCCAGATGATGATCACATTTAATGAAGATATCCTATAGAGCGATACATGAAGATATTTAAAGGATATACGAAGAATCATCACCGACCAGAAGCTTTGTCAGTAGGAGAGTCTATTGGAATTCCAAAGTCTCGTCATGCTGACAGATTTGAAGGTAGAGGTACTCAAGGTTTAAATGTTAAGTCATGGGCTGGGATGTAGTACTTTAAGAACATTTCTATATATTGAATAATCTTAGTGTAGTTGAACCTTACATAGTTACACACAAAAAAGTTATAAAGAAAAATATCCATGAATGAATGACAAGTTATTGTCGACACGACATAACAAAGAATTCATAAGTTGGTTTAATATGAGGATTTCTAATGGTGAATTTGCATCAGAGAAAATTAAATGGTTATCGTACATGCCAAAATTTGCTGTGATAACTTGGAAGACATACGACATTTCCAATTATTCCTTTTATAAAGGAGAAAAAGGTGATTGTAATACAATGCAAAATAGTGGGTTATGGTTGAGGCCGAATCCATGCATTTCTATAGTTAAAAGGATAAGAATCCTATTTATGAAACCACTGCATTCTATGGTTTCATTGAGGAGATTTTGGAGATTGATTATGTTACTTTCAAAGTGCCTTTTTTTAAATGCACGTGGGTTCCCAATAACAATGGTGTACAAAATTATGAGTTAGGATTCTCACAGGTTGACCTTGGCAAGGCAACTTATGACACCGAACCATTCATCATGGCTACTCAAGCAAAACAAATTTTTTATGTGACAGATCCTGCGGACTTTTCGAGGAGATGGTCAATTGTTCTCAAAGTAAAACACATTCATCCTAGTGAGATGAAAGTTTTTATATTCCTTCCATTCCTTCTTATGTAACACAAGTTCCTAATTCATATAAAGAAGTTGATAGAGATGATGTACATTCTATTCGGAATAATCAGCAAGAAGGTATACGGGAAAATTAAAATGTAAGTATTTTATATTCCTCATTTAAAATTTATCGTATGTTATAATTACTAATGATGTTATTTTATAACAACTATTATTATTTAAAGTTATAGGTGTTTAAAGTCATGGCATCAAGAGACAAGACAACAAAACAACATGATAGTATTATTCGTTGCAATGATGTGTACATTTTGTAGGTTGTTTTGTGCCATTTTGGTTTTGATGTAAAATACAATTTTTGATTCCTAATGAAATTGTGTCATTGATGTAATACAATTTTTGATCTAATTCAATTCAAAAATGGTTGTATTGTTGTTTCTATTATGAAATGGTTCAAAAATATTCAAGTTTAAAATTTAGGAATACTGTAAAATTGAAAAATATATATTAAAAAAAATTATATCACAACGGTTTTTAACTTAACCATTGTTATAAGTAGAGTGGGCTATCTAGAATAATAAAAGGAAAGAATGACATTGCAGGGATTCGAACCAAGGACCTATAAATTATTTCACAATGGTTGTTTGAATAAACTGTTTTCATAGGTAGCGTGCTACCTAACTTATAACCACGGTCTGTCGCCCGTTTTGGAAACCACAATACATACAACCACACGATACCTAACAATGGACGTGCAACCGTCATTGAATGTGTTTCGCAACCGTCATTATACATGTTTTCTTTAGTAGTGTTTTTAACTTGCATTTGTTTGTAAAAGACTGAGATCATAAAGTGTAACTCATGCATATGTTTAAGGAATTTATCCCATGTATGTATATAGTCATAAAAAAAGACTAGTCCTTTTTTTTACCATTGACTAAGGTATCTTTCACTGGCCCTAACAGATCAAATAGAATAATGTTTAAGGGCTTCAGTTAATTTGAGGAGGAAATAGTATTCTCTGAATGAAAATATATTTTCACAAGTTTTCCTTTAAAACATGTCTCACAAAGATAATTTTATTGAAATTTTATATTCAGTAGTTGATTTGTTTGGGACCTAATCAATTATGATAACAAATTTAACATTGATAAGATAACAGGTTCTAGTAATGTATCATTTGTTAAGGTTCTTATCGATGTTTTGGGGGTGGTACGTTTAAACACTTTTGTGAATAACACATCTTATATCTAATATAGTTTTGAAGAGGACAAAGATTATCAAAGAAGAAAAAGGATCAAAAGTATCATACACACAATTAATAAAGTTGTTCAAGATTGTATGAACATTGGAATTCAAAGTGAAGTTTTGATACAAGTAAACATAACTAAAGTACTTAATGCAATCCATGCTATACCAATTTAAATTGCTTAGAAACTCATCTTTCAATTCATCTAAACCTTTCTTTCATCATCATTCATTAGCATACATGAAGCCATGCCTTAAAAAGTCATTTTAAAGTAAAAAGGAAATATGTATTCTACTACCAAGAAGTGGAATTCAACTACATGTGCCAAAATTTACAATTTTTGAGTTCTGGAAAAAGTGGTATTTGACTACCATATTGTGGTATTCTAATACCAGTGTGAAATGTTTGAAAAAAATTAATGTTGAAGAAGTGGTACTCGGCTATCATATATTTGCATTCGACTACCAGCCTGAAACATTACATTTTTTCAACGTGAAAATGTGTATAACTCATTACAATGCTTCATGATTCAATTTTAAACTTGTACATTATTTCAAATGGGTGTATTAGGATTTATATAAGGGTCCATGCATCAGAAATACAACCTACCTCTTTCAAAAATCATTTTCATTTCAATTCCAACAAATTTTCTAAGTGTTCATTCATTTTCAAGAGTTGAAACTTTTTGCTTATATTTCAAATCATTCAAACTTTTCATCAAATATTATGAGCGGTTAAATTACAATAGTTTGGATTGTAATATATATAATGAGAAGATCAATTTATACAACTTGGAATCAAGGTGTCTCGCATTTGTTGAGTATTTGTGTTTTCATGTGTTTACCTTGTAAAATTCTATTCATTTGTATCATTCCTATCCAAAGGAATAAAGTTTGGTTTATTGAGTTGAATAGTTTTATCATTTCAACTTTTGTAATCTTTGTGAAGACAAGTCTCTTATAAAGATGTTTTGATGAAGAGAAATATGTATAAGAAGGAAAAGTTTCAACAATGAAATAAATGTTTCAAGACAAGTTTTAAGTCTGTTGGCAAGGATATGCAATTTTTTTTCAAAATAGAAAAAGTGGCGTTGGTAAACTTTGAATTTCTCTAACTCCACAAAAAGGCTAATCAATTTACACATGGCAATGGGGACCAAGGTAATCCATTAGTTATGCAATGAATTGAAGAAAACTTGCATTTTTCAAGAGCATAATTGATTAACCTTTGAAAGGAAACCAAGGATAATCGATTATTCATTCCTGTTTTTCACTATTTTTTTGAACTTTTGAAGTAGGGTAATCGATTACCCCTAACAAGTTAATCGGTTATCCTCTACTAATTTTTGAAAAATATTGTAACATTGTGTTATTCCATCACTTCTCTTCATCTATAAACCTTTTCATAATCATGGCAATTGTTCATAATCATTTTTCAACAATTGTTTTTGAAAATCAAGAGGTGCATGGATCATTATAAATAAAGGAATTTTTAAAGTCAAATTCACCTCTTTCCAGATACATTTTTATCGTGTTTAAAATATTTTAAATGAAAATTTTCTAATGCATAATTTTCATATTAGATAAAATAATTTTTCTTCTTTGAGCATTTGAGTTATATATCATTTGATCATATTGTTTCAGGAAAGAGAAGAACAAAATTGTTAGAATTTTTTGTGTTACCAAAATTCTATTGCACTTATATTTTTCATACAAATTGTTGTATATTTCATTAATTGTGTGGTTATTCTTTATCTATAAGAAAGTTTTGAAATTATAATATATTTTTGCAAATAGGAAAGTTTGTTTTTGTATTTGTTGGAAAGGTCCTTTGAATCGGAGCTATTCAAAGTCCGACAGGTTGTTGGTGTTTTTGTTGAAATTAAGGAAGTGGTGTATCTTCTTTGTTACTGTTAGAAGATTGTAGAAGAGACTGTAGTAGGTTGTACAAAGATCTAACAATATTGGATAATCTCTCACAGGTGTCGCTCCCGGGATTTTCATCCAAGTACAAACGCGAAAGTGGCGCAGAAACAGAGTCGCCAGCAATGTGTATTTATCCCAAAAGAGGGAAAGGAAACACTGCGTAAACCTGAATGGAAGGAAAAAATCATGGTCTTGCGACCAAGAGAAACGGGCAAGGGAGTCGGTTACGCGAGGGGAAGGTATTAGCACCCCCACGCGTCCATCGTACTCGATGGGATCCACGCTTGCTGTCTCGATCAAAGGGTGTCGTCATCTGGAGCTCCGCTGCTACTGGAAAGGAAAAGGAACAGAACGAAGAAACGGGGAAGAAAAGGAAAAGAAGAGACTTGGTAGGACCTCCTCGGAGTCCTAGGCCTACGTATTTCCTCATGCAATGGGAAAGTCAGAGTCAACGTAGTTTGGACACGAACTAAGGGGGAAGGTTGCTCGCCAAGACATCGCCGTCTCGTGCCTATGTATCCTCGATCTAACCAGAAGGAGGAAATCAGAGCAGTCGTAGTTGGACTTACTAGGGATGGATTTGCTTTGTTTATGTTTTTTAACGGAAGACGCCAAGGTTCGCGTTCCAGCAGTTAGGTGTCGCAGCTCGTTGTACGGAGTCTTAGGCATTTACCTGTTTGCGGTAGAACGGAAGTGACGCATCCTTTGTGAATGGAATGAGGAAGAAGAGAATTGTTTGTTTTTGTCTTTTAAGAAGAAGTGTTTTGATTATTTTGTCTTTATAACACATATTGCATTAAAGTCTATGACATAGGATCGAATGCTTCGCATATCGACCCAAGACGGGACGTACGCTAAACACTCTAGTGCTCCAAATCATGTCTACAAACTGAAGAAAGCTCTATATGGGCAAAAACAAGCTCTAAGAGCTTGGTGTGAAAGGCTCACTAAATTCCTTACCACTAATGGTTACAATAGAGGTGTTATTGATAAAACTTTGTTTTTCAAAATAGAAGGTAAACTGATGATTGATTAGATTTATATGGATGATGTAGTGTTTGGAGCAATGTCAATCGAGATGGTGGAACATTTTGTTCAATAAATTCAGACTTAATTTGAAATGAGCATGGTAGGTAAACTCACTTCTTTGAATTCAAAGTAAAACAAATGAAAGAAGTAATATTTATATCTCAAAGTAAATATACCAAGAACATTGTCAAGAAGTTTGAGCTTGAAAGTGAAAGACACAAGTGCACATCTGCTACCACTCACATCAAGCTAGCAAAAGTTGATCAAGGAATTGATGTGGATCAAACTCTCTATAGAAGCAGATTGATAGCCTTGTGTATCTCACAGCCAATCGCCCTAACATTACCTTCTCTATAGGGGTTTACGCTCGTTATCATGCCAAGAAAAAAGCTAGTCATATGACTCTGGTTAAAAGAAAAATTAATTATATAAACGACACAAGTGACTATGGTATTACGTATTCTCATGGCATAAACACCATTCTGGTGGGGTATTGCGATTTTGATTGGGCTTGGTATGCTAAAGATAGAAAGTGAACCTCTAATGGATGCTTATTTCTAGGGAACAATCTTATTTCATGGTTCAACAATAAGCAAAATTATGTATCATGATCTACTACTAAAGCTATGTATATTACTACAAGCATCAATTGCACTCAATTATTGTGGATGAAACAAGATGTCAAACAAGATGTTATGACATTATACTATGGCAACAAGAGTGCGATAAATAAATCTAAGAATTCAATTAAACACAACTGTACTAAGCATATTTACATACGTCATCACTTTATTATAGGGCTGGTTGAAGACAAAGTTATCACGATTGATCATATTGCAACTGAAAACCAACTTGGTGATGCATTTACTAAGGCCTTGGAATCTTCTCAATTTGAAAAACTAAGAAATGCCTTAGGTTTGTAAATTATTGAGAATATCTACCAATTAATGCTAAGATGGCATGGAAACAATTGTGCTACCTTTTTTCTCTCTCATAGATGTCATAACAAATGCACGTGTTCCTGCTTTTGTTCTGACATTTTGTATTACATATTTAGTTATTATTCAAAATAATATTCATTTTTACCTTACCCGCCTCAAGATTACAAAGACTTTTTCATCTTCTCTGAATCAATTTCAACTTCTTTCTGTCTGACCCTAAGAGTATTCGTTCACATCAACTACCTACCCATTACTATTCAATGCCACCATTCTTACTAATATACCCTTTATCCAAAATTACTTCTTGCATAAAACAAGGACAATTTTGTAATCAACATATTCATCTATCTTAGACATGCTAAGAACTTTGCTTTCATCCACATGTCACTATACAATTGGTCCCAATGGTTATATCATTTTCCCTCTTTTTTCACATCTTTTCAAGCTTGTCTATATCTCTCTCTTCTTCGGTCTATTTTCCCTGCACACATCATAGTTCAGAGCAGAACCTCATCATCTCCCATCCTCGTCTTTCTTGCTTGCGAGCGGAAAAAAAGAAGGTACACGCTTCTACCTTCATCATCTCTTTCCCTGCATATCATAGTTTGCACATCGTTCTTTTTTCATGTTCGTGGTATTTTGTTTAACAAATCAAGAGTCGAGGTTTTTATTCCTTCTTCATTTTTTTCAACTCAATTTCTTTAATGTTCGTGATTGTGGGTTTACAATGAATGTGGGTTCGATTATCATGATGTTGTTTTGAATCAGTTTTACCGCGTGTAAAATATGTGTGTTCTGAGGAAGTTTGAGATGAATGTTGGTTTGTATTCATCTTGAACACTGCTAAGAAAGCTACAAGCTTTGATGAAAATTTATGTTCATTTGGTTGTTGTTATTCATCTCTGAAAATTTTTGTATTCATCTTTAATAATATGTAAACTCTGTTAGATAATAGTTTCTTCACATACTATAACAGTACCAATAAATATATTAGTACAAGGAAAAGACATACTATAATACATATTAGATTTTGTTTAGACATAATGTTTGTGTGGTTAAACTGTTTATTTGGTTGTTGTTACTTTTCAGTCAGCATGTCTAGAGCACCCATTATGATTGCAGATTTGAAGCTAGGAAACAATGTATGGAAGCTCGCCATCCGTGTCGTTGATCTATGGACTGTAACCGAGCGTAATGGACAGCAGCATTTTGAATGTGTTATCCAAGATAACAAGGTATGCATTATTGTCGTAAATATGTTATCTAACTTTTAAATAACTTAAAAGATGTACTAACTATTCATTTGATTCATAGTGTGATAAGATACACGTCGTTACCTGCAACAGAGATTTTGATTTGTGGAAACAGAGGTTACAAGAACATAAGACTTATATGGTTTATAATGGTGATCCGTTAAACAATGATCCTCCTTTGAAAATCTGTGACAACCCCTTGAAGCTTTTTTTCAATAGTGGGACCACTGTAACCATGGTAGACATACCAGAAACACCACCACATCAATTTCATTTCAAACCCATCGTCGATTTCTTACACGGAGATTTCCAAGTCAACCACTTATATGGTATTTGAAATTTGCTTGAATATGACATGCATCATTACATGTTTGTGAAAGTCAATAGACTAACCATTTAGCCTTACTATCAAACAGATGTCATTGGTATACTCCACCAAGTAGTTAGGTCTCAAGTTGCAGGAAGCGGGAAAAAGGCTTGTGTCAACATCATCTTATCTGATGAAATGTATGTGTCAACATAATCATATTATAACTTATTTATATCTTTTGGTACTACGTTTTTATTCTATAATAACTACTTATCTCTCTTTATTATTAGTGGTTCTGAAATAGATATTACACTTTGGGATGCATATGCCAACCAATTCATGGCATACTCGACTGAGCATACCACACTTGGCCAGACTATAATCATAATTACTCATGCTATGTGCCAGAAAAGTTCAAGTATTTCTTGAAAATGTTATGTCACTCTTATTCCTTTCATTTGTGATTGGCATCTTATATTACTCTTACTGTTATGACACTGTTTTTTTTTTGCAGCCACCGGAAAATTGTACATCTCAAATGCTTAGAATGGATCCAAATTGCTTCTTGATTTTGTTCATCCACAGGTCACAGCATTCAAATCAAAGTAAGGAAATATCATTCAATGCCTTATAGTCAAATCCCTTTTATGTACTCCACTATATATAATGTTTCAATTTTCTTTAGGTTACGAGACAATGTGAGTTCACAAGTTCTTTCACAGCCACTCTCCCAACCTTCTGCATCACAAGGATCGTTTTGTGGACCGATCTTTCTCCTACACCAATGATGTCAAAAGCATTGCTGACATCATTATTCTTCAAGATGTAAGCTTCTTGGTTCCTATGCTCCAATTTTTTATCACGACCCATCATATCCATTTTTAATGATGTTTCCTTCATTTTTACTCAATTACAAGTGTCCAATAATATAACATGTCATGTATATTTACAGCAAACATTTTGCAACACTTTTGGAACCACTAAGAGGTTCAAGTTAAGTAGGTTTGGTTGGTACTATGAGCAGTGTCCATCATGTAACAGGACTAATAAATCTCCTGGGAAGCCATTCATATGCACATGTTGTGAAAATATACCTCCACCACTCACCAAGTAAGTACATCTTTCTTAGTTACTATATAAATTATATAAGAACCTTATATAAACCTGTTGGTTAATTTAATTATATTTCAACCATTTCCTTAGGTATAAAATCGAAATTGAGGTAAAAAATGACGGCACGACCGGTTGTTTTGTGTTTTGGGACAAGGAGTGTATTCAATATGTTGGAATGTCAGCACATGATTTAAGAGAAATCATGGAAAAGGTGTGTAAATATTATGTACTTTAACGTCTGCTTGATACATTGAATGTATGCACATAACCACTGTACGAAATATTAATTAGCTAGATCATGTATGTTTGAATTGGATAGACAATATAAATTTTGGTTTCCAACTATATCAGAACTGATGTGTCATATTAGTTAGGTTCTACTCTTGTGTCATGGATTTTTTCCAGTGGAGAATTCAAATGTATACAATTGTTTAATATTTTTTATTTCTTAGGATTCATTGTCATATATATATATATATATATATATATATATATATATATATATATATATATATATATTATATGTTGTATGTTGCTCTGATATAAGCTCTGATATGTGTTATATGTCATTGTCATCTACATGTTTTTTTAACTAATGTAAGCTCTGATAATATGTTATATGTTGCTGCCATATCTTATGATTTGTAAAATCTGACAATGTCTATTGTTTGAAATTATGTGATTGACTTACCATTGGTACTTTTTTTTGTATCACATTATTGCAGCATAGTTTAGCATAGTTTAGCAGCATAGTTTACCATAGTTTAGCTAGAATGAATAAACATGACCTCTGTCCATATTTAATAGCTATATCCTGTCTGTTTCAAATTGTATTGGAAAAATAATTGTTTTAACTATGAATGGACCTTGATTTAGTTGTGCTATTAGTTAGCTTCTACTTTTCTGTCATGATTTTTTATAGTATGCCAGGAATGTGAAATTTTGTTTATCAATGTAGCATAATTAAAATTGTCTGTACTGCTTCACTTATTCTAATTAACTTATGCTACTTTAGGATTTATAATTGTCTTCCATTAAAATTGTGTGTACTAATTAATGCTAATACCTCATATACTTAGTACAAATTATGTCATGATATCTCATACATATATCAGTTCTGTTTTGTAGGTTTATCCTTATTCATGCTACTAATTCATTTCTTTTGAAAAATAGTTATGTAAATCATTAATGTTACTATGTAATGTTGACCTTTTATACATCCGTAGTCCAATGAAGATCATCCACAAATCTATCCTAAAAACTTAGACAAACTATAAGAAAGAGAATTTGCTTTTCGCGTGAAGTTTCAGCCGAACTTTAAGCAGGCATCTGTTGTCAAGCTTACTGAGGACAAAGAAGTAATCCAAATGTTCAAAGATGTCATTCATCCAAATGAGGTTTATAATGCATTGAGTCATCAAAATTTTAATTACATTCTTCATGTGTAACACATGTATACTGACCCTACAATATATTCTCGTGTAGTTGACTTCTAAAAACACCATGAATGCCCCGACTATGAAAGGAAACGAATTTGTTCTTAACCATCACATACTCGACAATGAAGCGGTGACTCCTACTTCCCTTCATACAGTAAGTTTGTTTCCAAGTTATATTTGCTTAAATTATTATTATCTTAAAAAGTTTATTGCACTAAGAACTCATAGCTTCCATTTCCAACTTCCAGCCAACCATGTATGCTTCACAAAACTGGAGCGAAGAAGCCAATTCAAGCAATACCCCCTCTAAGAGGTTGTCCCAAGAACATTCTATTGAGGAGCTAGGAACTTCAACTATGTTGTCACCCAAACAATCTGCAACCAAGAGTGTGAAGCATGCCAAGAAGGAATGAGCCATTGCCTTCAACTCAAGTTATTTTGGTACAACAAAGTGTTGTTATGTTGTTATAACTTCATTCTCTTGCTACTTTTGGTCATTTGAATATGATTTTTTGTAACCTAATGTTGTTGACAACAAACAATGCTCAACATGTCTTAGTCCTTCCCTTTTGAATATGTTAAGCTTATGCTGATTAACTTTTTTGTAACATCATGTTGTTCCTATGACTCTGTTATCAAGTTTAACTGAATCCATTATGAACTTATATTATGAAAGCATGTCATGGTTATGTAATGATATCTCATTCTCTAATAGCTAAAGCATACTCAATCAAATTTCATGGTCCTGTGTTTTTTATGTTATAAACATTGGTAACTTTAATAGGGAAACTTGGAATGTATCTCCAAGCAGTTAACATCTGTTATAGACACCTTACTGCTGATATAGAAAAGCAGAACAAGCACTTCCACAACATCTTTTTTTTCTTTCCTCGAAATAGCAAACAATGTTGAGTAGTACTAAAGCAACCTATTAATCATATTTTTTTTCCAATTAAGTTCCTCAAAATATTGGATTTAACTTAAATATTTTTTTCTCCTTTTTTTGAGGTTCAACAATTCACCACATAAACATATCTGCAGAAGCCATAATTGGTTATTGGTTAAGATATGACATGTTGATTTGATTCATGAAGCAATTACCTGCAACTTTTAAAAAAATCATTATTCTTATAATTAACTTCATAAATAGTTGTTGTTGCATTAATCATGTTGATGATATCATTCAATGACTGTAGCCTTTGATTAATTTCACACATTTGAGCTATTAGAACACAATTCTCAGCCTCAATTTTCATTTCTTAGTCTTTCAACTTCAACAATTAAATCATCCATGTGCTTCTGCTTCCTCATTCTCGATCTTCTCGCCGATTCGCGGTTCGATTGTTTTCTCTTCCTTTTCTTTGATCCATCAAAATCTTCAATTCTTATAAATCTTCCTTAGAGCCATAGCTTTGACATTTTGTGGACACACTAGAGTTTCCACTAGACATGGCGATAAAACAATAATAGTTACACCCTGCGATTAATTTTTGTATCACAACTAGGATTGGCATTAGTTGTATTAAAATGTGTTTGCCTTTTGTGAATCCCAATGTTGTCTGCTTATTTTTTCACAATTCTGTAAAACCTGTACTAATGTACTTACTTGGCACAATTACTTTAGCTGTATTTTCTGACATATAAAGTATTATGTTTACCTATGTAAGCCATAGTCTGAGGGCTGTGTATTTCTTAGTACTTCCTCTTAGTGTTTTAATGTGTAGGTCATGATAGCTTAGTTGTGAATTTTGAAATAAGTAATGTAAAAGAGTGTAAATAGTGGACCGTTGGTTTTAACATATTAGTACAATTTTACCAGTATCTTTACACTGCACTCATATCAAGCCATGCCTTTTTTCGTTGACTCATTGCCTTTTTAAGCTACATGAAAAAGTTAACCTTAATCTCGCAGGTTTTAATGCACTAATTTATACTACACTGCTGCACAAGACAAAAATACATAGTAATCTTATGCGTGTTTTAACTCATGACTGTCTAGGGACCATGCAGCATCTGCAAAAGCAAACCAGCCACTTCCATCGAAATTGATACTTGCGGACTACCAATTCATTTACAACTAATTTGGTTTGTATAAAGTTCAAAACTTTTAGGGGAAAATCAATTCAAAATTGGAGCATATTTGATATTGAATTTTTTTAGCCACCAGAAAAGTCAACTACTCCCTTTGATTGATTGTTAGAACATCAACACAAAATTGTTAAGCTTCATCCAAGTAGCATAGATTCAATGCAGCTATTCCCACTTTAAGGTATTTTAATTTTTTCCTTACAACTATCCAAGAAGAACATTATTGTAATACCCCGTATTTTATTACTCTGGATAATATTATATTGTGATCGACTGAGCCCAGTGTACTCTGAGAAATTATTTGACAAAATAATTTCAGTAACTGAGGAACTTAGATTAAATCCAACTAATATTATCTGACTCTGAGGTATTTTATTAATTTGGACTTAAGAGACTTTTTGGACATTTAGTAGTATTATTTCTAATACTAAATTTACTACTTATTATTTCCTTCCACTTCCAAACATAAAAAGAAAAAGATAGTAAGAAAGAGGGAGAAAGAAGAAAGAAGGAAAGAAAAGGAAAAGAAGGAGAAAAAGAGGAAATTTGAAGAACTTCAAGAATCATCATCATCCATTCATCAAATCATCACCCAATCTTCTCATCAACTTCATCTTGCTCATTTCAAGGTGGGTTCTAGTTAGAAACCTCTTTTTTTAGAGTTTGGGATAATATGAGTTTTAGGTTAGAATGTGGGAATCGATGTTTTAACGGTTGGAAATTGATATAAATCGAAATGAATGCTCAATGTGCTTATAGAAACATATATTGGTGGTTGTTTTGATGTTTTGGTTTACTTTGAATTTATTGGAAAATGTTAGGGTTGTGTAGAAATTATGTGTTTATGTGGAAATCTTGTTTTTATGAAGTTTGGTAGTGAACCCATGATATAAACATGTTGTTATTCCTTTGTTGGCTGTTTGGGGGTAGTAATGAGAAGGATTTGAGGATGGGTTTTCTGCTGTCAAACTGAGGCATTTTTCTGGAAATCGCAGAGCCCGCTCAGCGCGCAGAAGCCCGCTCAGCGCGGTCAAGAAATTCTGCAACCCCTCGAGTCAGAGAAAACCGCGCTCAGCGCGAAAAAGGGCGCGCTCAGCGCGACCTGGGACTTGGAAATTTACTCAAGCGAGAAAATTCATAACTTTCGACTCGTTTATCGGTTTCGATCATTCTTTATATCGATGTAAAGCCGAGGAAGTATTCTATGCAATGGAGATGAAATATGTCGATTTTACCGACCGATTAAATAATCGAGAAGTTCCAAAAGTGTTTTAATTATGTTTTAAATGTTATAAATTATTCTATTGTGCAATTGTGAGATGCCTTGCCTATCCTATTATTGTTTAGCATGATTGTAATTGAATATGCATGTTAATATGGAAAAAGAAATAGAAAGAGTGAGGAAAATCCCCTTATGAACTATAGGAGAACTTAGAAGGTTTGGAGACACTAGTATGGAACATGTTGGTTAACCTTCGTGGTTTGAAAGGCATGAGAGGCCTTAAGACATTATAGCCTTGTGATTGTCGAATACAATCGTTTTGTTGTATGTGATCATGTAATCGTAACCGGTTTATCTTGGGTGTAGTTTCATGAGTCTCGGACTCCTCTGAAATGGATGCACGACTACTTGGCAGGTTTGATTCCCCGTATTGTACGAATGGCGCCCATGGAGCGTATGCTTGTGACGGTTAATGGCCCGTGTGAAGTGACGGTTCATAACGGTTAATGGCCCGTAGAACCCGAATCCATTCGTATGTCAAGTAGATTACAAGGATCTATGACTCGGGTTGCCTTCTAGACGTAGAAGCGGACGGGAATAGGAGGTACCTTGGTATGGTTATCGATTAGTGATGTTGTGAGTTAACGAACTCATGTCATGTTTCCATATAGTGTGAGAATTATAAAGTGTGAACTCAAGGTTCCTTTTCCCTTTTCCCCAGACTTGAGTTAGGATTGTTAGAACCTTGATAATCCGAGAGAACCCATAAGATAGGGAACTCACTGAGATTTGATGTATCTCACCCCACGTTGTTGATGTATTTCAGGTGCTTCAGGTTCCGAGAAGGGTAAGGATAAGGTCGTGTGATCTTTTCCTTGTTTGTTGATGGCTAGCTTCCGTAGCGGAGTTTGTTTTGAGATCATTGTTGATCTAGTTCTTAGTTTTTATCATTTGAACATCTTGTGTATAATATGCCTTAGGTTTTTGTACTTTGTACTTTAGGGCATTTATTTGTATACAATGTGTTAACTAGGAGCTTATGTGTTTCAGTACCAAACACTTGGATCTATATATAATATTTATGCTTTGATGTATGAGTTTTATATATGGGTGTTATAATTATCACCTGCACTCCTATTGTTCAATCTCTTTCTTATGATATTTGGTCTTCTTTTATGTGTTAACAACTGCTACTTTCATACCATGTATGCAAACTAGGTTGTTTTTCTTTTCAAGGAATATTTAGAGTTAATTTATACTAATCTGCTGTTTGCAAACTTCAATTTAATTTGATTAATTATAGGATTAAGCTTCAATTTTAAAATTATGGGATTAAGTTGTAGTAGTTTTTAATTTATATTCATTATGGGATTAAGCTGCTGCAGTTTTAACTTATATTCATTATGGGATTAAGCTGCTGCAGTTTTAACTTATAATAATTATAGAAACTTTGTTTAAAATATGGTAGTCATTTACCAATATGGGATTAAGCTGCTGTAGTTTTTAATATAATAGAAACTTTGTTTAGAATTTGGTAGTCATTTACCAATATGGGATTAAGCTGCTGCAGTTTTAACTTATATTCATTATGGGATTAAGCTGCTGCAGTTTTAACTTATAATAATTATAGAAACTTTGTTTAGAATATGGTAGTCATTTACCAATATGGGATTAAGCTGCTGTAGTTTTTAATATAATAGAAACTTTGTTTAGAATTTGGTAGTCATTTATCAATATAGGATTAAGCTGTTGCAGTTTTTAACTTATATTAATTATATAAATTTTGTTTAGAAGATGGTAGTCATTTACCAATATGTGATTAAGCTACTGCAGATTTTAACTTCTATTTATATATATATTAAATCTAATGCATCAAATATTGTAGCGACACATCATCAATTATAACTCTAAAATGTGCCACATTAATTTATTTGTATATGTGGACAATTTGTTCATTAACAATAAAACAATCCAAAAGAAACTTTTCATTTACTTTCTAAACTCATTGACACATCATTAATCATCAATTGACACATCACTAATCATCAATTGATATAATTATATTTTCTTTATGAAACGCTTTATTCTATTAATAGATATTAATAATAATGATATAATATTGTTCATATTCCTATTCCAATTTCAATTATAAATTAATAAAATAAAGCACATAAAAATATTTACATTCCTATTCCAGTTATAAATGATATTTAATAAAATAAAATTGATATAATTGTATTTTCTTTATAAAACTCTTCATTCTTTTAAAATTAATTTAAAAAATAAAAAATAAAAATAAATTTTGTTTTAATAATCACTAAATTATAAATAATACACTACAATGATGATTATATAAAAAATAAATGTTCATATTCCTATTCCAATTTCAATTATAAATTAATAAAATAAATCACATAAAAATATTTACATTCCTATTCCAGTTATAAATGATATTTAATAAAATAAAATTGATATAATTATATTTTCTTATAAAAGTCTTCATTCTTTTAACATTAATTTAAAAAGTAAAAAATAAAAATAAATTTTTGTTTTAATAATCACCATATTATAAATAATACACTACAATGATAACTTAATCATTATTATTATTAGTAATCATTAATAATTAAAAAAATAAATAGTAATAAATACTTTAATCATCATTATTAGTTTTATGTATGATAACTGAGTTATAAGTTGTGAAAAATAATAATGATAATAATATTATTCATATTCATATTCCAATTTAAAATATAAATTAATATAATAAAAATAACAATAATAATAATAATAATAATATTGTTCATTTAAATAGAATAATAATAAAAATAATACTATTTATAAATTTCTTTATAAAAATATATTGCGACACTAAATATAAATTTAAAAGCCCGTTACATGTTACATTATAATTATAAAACTTAACTAAAATATTTATCAACTAATCCCAAACAATAAATTTATATTAATACTATCTTTCAGTCATAAATATATTCTATTGTGTTTTCATTCTACCATTGATATTAAGTACGTTACTAATTTATTGATGTCTCTTTAGTTGACCGGTTATACCTGAAAAGTCCATTCATTTCAATAACTCATAGAAAACCATTTAAATTCCTCAAATCTCTCAATAGTTTATCAGTATAAATAAAAAAATAATCTCCAATTTTCTTTCACTTCTTACACTTGATTTCTCACACGCGAGGATTGTAGAATATGTCTAAACCTTCTCATCATTTGTCTGTAGTTAATTATTATTTTTTATAAGAACTTTGTTCTATCCATAAAACTTTAGATATAAGATGTCTATTTCTCCTTTTTTATTAATTAAATATTTTTTATTATTATTATTAGTATTAGATTAGTAGCTTTATGACTATTGTGTTTACTAATATTTTTTATTTAATTCACATCATGTAAGGATTTGTCCCTCAATATTGGCAATTCAATAGTAAACCTACTCAATATTTGTCTCTATTGAAATCGTTGTTTATGAGAACCAAAGGAGATGATGTTCTTTACCTCCCCAATCTTAAAAAAATGAACACATAGAAATTTTATCGTGTATACAATATGCCTATTTTTAATACACTTTGAAAATTATCTTGTAAATGGTCTAAATTAATGTGCAAGACCCTAGTACGAAGCCTCACAACATTTCATATCCATAAAGATATAAAATTTATTAAAATATTTGATGAACAAAAACATTATTAAAAATATTATTGAAGTTACTCTCTTCCTATTTCTTCTATTTATTTTATTTGACTATTTAATTAATCTGTTATAAATTTCAATTTTATTTTATTTTATTGTAGTGTTCATTTTATTGCAATTATATATGTCAATACTTTCTACCAAAAAAAGAAGAACAATTTCTTCAAGTTTGATGTAGAATGTATTGAATATGACCTCAATTCTTTTGTCAAATGAATTATATAATATTAACAAGTTTAATAATATATTACAAGCTCTAAAAAAATAAAAGAGTTAGACCTACAAAAATATTCCCTCTCACTTCACGAATAACTCTAATTTGTTTTCTCAATATCTTACATAACATACTATATGTAAAATCACATCAATAAAGAATTTACTTAATAAATATTATATCCAGACTTATTAATTGACAATTAAAAATATCTATGATAAAATATATATTTTTATTAAAGAGGAAATTATATATATGCACAATATTGATGATACCATTTTTATTTTAGATTGTATAATTTTAAACTCAAAAAAATTTCTAAATATCATGAGCAAAAGACAAAAGAAAAAAGCAGAAGAGCATGCTTTAAGATTTTTATATTTATAAACATTATAATCTTAATAAATTATAATTTAAAAAAATTTAAGATTACAAATATTTTAAAAATATATAAAAATAGTTTTCATTTGCTTTTTTCAAGTCTACCCGCGCATTGCGCGGGTCAACATCTAGTTATATTAATAATAGAAACTTTGTTTAGAATTTGGTAGTCATTTACCAAAACGGGATTAAGGTGCTGCAGTTTTTAACTTATATTAATAATAGAAACTTTGTTTAGAATTTGGTAGTCATTTACCAATATAGGATTAAGCTGCTGCAGTTTTTAACTTATATTAATTATAGAAACTTTGTTTAGAATATGATAGTCATTTACCAATATTACTCTGTTGGCTTGCTATTTTAATTTGATATAAGAAACTTTAGTGAAATCCATTGTGAACTTTAGTGGCATGCAATATTTTCTGTCAAAATTTGAGAACTTCAAATAGTGTTATTATTTTAGATTAGTTTCACCTTAGTGACAAGTATGGCTTTAGTCTCCATGTAACTATAGAATGAGATTAACAACCATATAAAAATAATATCAGTACCTTAGTGGCAAGCATGACTTTAGTCTCTATGTTACTATAGAATGAGATTAGAAACCATATAATAATAATATTAGTACCTTAGTGGCAAGCATGGCTTTAGTCTCTATGTTACTATAGAATGAGATTAAATAACAATAATATCAGTACCTTAGTGGCAAGCATGGCTTTAGTCTCTCTGTGCTATGTCAATATAGTTATAACAATAATATCAGATTAACAACCATATCAGTTTTTGTTATTTTGGTTTGACATTTACTAATCTTGCTAATTCTACTATTTTTTAAGACTATTTTTAAGTATGCTTACTATAATATTGGGTATGACCTTTATATTTCATATGCAGTGTCATTTAAGTTTTGTACAAGATGTGGTTTAAATCATTAATTAGTTTCTATTGCTCTTTGTACATTGTTAATTGGTATTTGATATTTGTAAGATGATTGTTATGTTAGTTACTATGGTTGCATTCAATAATTGGCTGGAATCAGAAGCTATGTTATGATCTGTTTTTTATAGGTTCAGAAATATGGATAAAGACGATTGTAAACCTCTTAAAATACGGTATAGTTCTTATTGAATTTGAATCTTTCTGTTTAAACTCTTCTATTACATTCCAAATCTTGATAAAATTTGTACTGTTTTAGGCCAATTACACATCCCGTAATAAAGGTTGATGATTACATTATGTGTAAGATTACCGCTAAGAGAGCTAGAATGAGGAGATTTAGTGTTCTTAAAGCCAAACATTCTAAACAAATCAGATTGTCCGAAGATCACCCTCCAGTTGACAGTACTAATCAGAATTACAAACCCGCTGAAACAAATGCCACAACCCCTAATATTAGATTACCACTATCTGATGTTACTCCACCCTCTTCGAACAATCGACTAACTGACCAAATTGTTAGAGATGGTAAGAGAATTGATTCTATATTGCAAGGAACTTTACCATCACCGTCAATGCATACATGTTGTACACCACCAAAAGTATTCAATGTTCATAACTTGGGGATGAACCTTATGTCACGATTTATGAACCCTGGATCCATGAGGCAAAAGGAGAATGTCTTTGTTGTAACCAATCACCGTAATCAAAAGCCGAATAACACTTCTCTGTAAGTCTAATTCATTTTTCCATCTTTAAAACTACTATGTTATTTTCTAATCAATTCCACTATACAGGAAAGATGCACAGTCCACATCTCAACAAACGTGGTCGAGGTCGTCCCAAAAAATACCTTGGCGTCCCAGCTTTAGCGACTAATCTTATTTGCGATGAACAACATAAGACACACCAAGATCCATCATTTACTACTGAGTACAATTTTGTAATTTAACTATTTTCTGTAATCTGTTCCTAGCCAACTCATGAGATATTTTTTGTTGTAAAACTATTGTAGCAGCAAACCTAAGAATGCTTCACCATCCCATCAAGGACTTAGCATACACAAAGCTTCGATTTCCAACACAACATGTTCACAAACATGTAGTGTTGTCTTAACGCCACACCACAATGTAATAACAAATCCTTCATTTCCATCCATGTAAGTGTTTCCATCATAGAGGAAAATTAAGTTAGTCTGTATATATTGTTATTCACTATATCATCCTTCTAATTACTTACATAACCTCTTATAAACAGCCCTCAAAGTCAAACTAATGCAGCAAGATCTATACCAGTTAATGACAGCAACACTGACCCTGAAACAGTGGCAGCAAGTATGAGAAATACTTCTACTTTATTTACTCCGACGGCTAATTTCAATTTTGACAGTGATGATAACGGAGATGAATCTGACTATGATCCATTCACAGGTAGATCCGAAAACTTACGATTTATATTGTTTATGCTACAGCTGCTACATTTATATTTACTAAAATTGTTGAGATACATATGATATTCATGTTAGTTGTATATTTACTAAAATAGTTGAGATCTTGCTAATGTTTGAAAGAGTTGAGGCATCTAAGTGCAATACTGTTTTTTGTTGACAATTTTATAAATAGGAAATATCTACAACCTTTTAGTAATGACTACTCTTTATTAAGAAATCTAATGGCACACAACAAATATTTGCTACATTTTATATAAGAATATGCATAGTCAGTGGCTTGTGTTGTGAGGCATGGTGTAAAGGGATAGACTACATTGAATATCCTCAAATAGTTTAACTTTTAAGTTTACCTCATGAGCTGATTGTCAAATGAGTCTCAAAGTAACTGAGTTGATTTGGTTTAGAGAAATGAAAAATTATCAATATTCATAATCAATTAGGTATTGAATGCCCTAAGTAACATGGTCATCCCCTTTGAAGATGAAATTGTTGTTAAATGTATATCTCATAATACCTATTTCTTCACATGTGTTTCAATTCTTGGTATAATTAAAACACGTTTCTTCACACAAAATTCATGATATAATTAGCATGTTTACAACAACAATGCAATCTGATGATGATGAAAATGGTTTGCCACCTTTTTCAACAGCCAACCAACCACACGTAAACAATGAAGGTAACCAACATAAATGTTGACTAAATACAAAATGTGTTACTTCTACTATTATTCTATTAGGTGATTTAATTCTAAAGTTATTGTATTATACACAGAGTACTTCGATTTGGGAGATCCTTTGATTGAATGTCGGTATTGTAATGCAATGATGTGGTATCAAGAAAGGATGCACAAACACAAACATTCAGCAAATCCCAAATTCTTTTTATGTTGTGGAAATGGTAAAGTCGAACTTCCATTTTTAAAACATCCACCACAACCTTTATCACATCTTCTGTTTGATCACAATGCCATGGATAGTAAGAATTTCCAATCACAAATAAGGGCATACAACATGATGTTTGCTTTCACTTCACCGGGAGCTAAGTTGGACAACAGATTTAATAATAGTCGTGGTCCACCTACTATTAGAATCCAAGGACAAACTTGCCACATAATTGGTAGTTTATTACCACCAGAAGGTCATCCACCCAAATTTGCCCAGCTTTACATATATGACACTGAAAATGAAGTTACAAATAGAATGGACGGTCTCAGGTAACCAAACATCATGCTTATTTACCTCTATCTTATTATTGACATGATGCATACTAATTTTTTTTTGTCGTTGTTGTAGAAACAAAAACAACATTCTACCCGAGACTATCCAAAAGTTGTCAGATATGTTGTACACACATAACACACATGCCAAAAGTTTCTTAATGGCTAGACAATGGCTCAATCAAAGCAATGTTCATAATTTAAAACTCAAATTGATTTCAACTAGGTTTACTGATGGAAGATTGTACAATCAACCAACTGTTTCTGAAGTGGTAGCTTTAATTGTTGGTGACATTGACACTGCTGAGGAAAGAGACATTATAGTGCAAGCCAAAGGGGGGTAGCTTCATCGCATTGATGAGTTTCATCCAGCTTATTTGGCTTACCAATATCCCTTGATTTTTCCTTATGGAGAGGATGGTTATAGAGATAACATTGCACTCAAAGATCTTGACATTTTTTATGACAGTCAAAGGAACCGACTAACTATTCGAGAATGGCTAGTATTTAGAATCCAAAGTAGGTGCAATGAGGCCAAGAATTTGTTATCATCCAGAAGATTGTTCCAACAGTTTTTGGTGGATGGTTACACAATGCTTGAAGGAGAGAGATTGAAATGGATTAGGAAAAATCATTCCAAACTAAGAGTGTCAAAGTATACAAGTTTAAATGTAGAGCAAGAACAAACACAGGGATCTAGCATATGAAAAAGAGTCATATTACCATCATCTTATGTGGGGAGTAGACGATTTATGGATCCGTTGTACTATGATGGCATGGCAATTTGTAGTAAGGTAGGATTTCAAGATCTTTTTATTACATTCACATGCAACCCAAATTGGCCAGAAATTCAAAGATTGCTTGGTCCTCTAAATTTGAAGCCACATGATAGACCTGATATCATTGCTAGAATATTTAAAATGAAGTTTGATAACCTTCTAGTGGACGTGACAAAGAAAGGTGTTTTAGGCAAGGTTCTTGCATGTAAGTCTACCATTTCTTTTTTACTATCATTTTACTTTACTCGTTATTTACATATAAATGGTTGTTTCATATATATGATAATAAGTAGGTTATGAAATTATATTTTTGGAATGGGAATTTACCCAATTCTCATGTGTATGTATTTTTTAAACATTTGATCTTATTTTCAGATATGTACACAATTGAATTCCTAAAGAGGGGTCCCCGCATGCACACATTCCTATTTTCTTGCATCCATCAAATAAATATCCAGCTCCTGAAGACATAGATAAAATCATTCCTGCTGAAGTTCCTGATCCATTGAGACATCCAAAACTATATAATCTGGTGAAAACCCATATGGTACATGGACCTTGTGGGTTATCAAATCCTAAATGCCCTTGCATGAAGGATGGTAAGTGTTCTAAATACTATCCTAAGAAATTTCAAGATGTCACAATTGTTGATCAAGATGGATATCCAGTTTATAGAAGGAGAGATCAAGGTAATACAGTTGAGAAAAACGGAGTCACACTGCATAGTGGTCATGTTGTACCCCATAATCCAAGTTTGCTGATGAAATATGAGGCACATATAAATATGGAGTGGTGCAATCAAAGTACGTCAATTAAATATCTTTTCAAATACATCAACAAGGGTTCTGATAGGATCTCAGCTGTTATCGGTCCAAATAGCACTGGTCAAGATGGAAATATTGATGAAATCAAGCAGTACCTTGATTGAAGATATGTATCACCAAGTGAAGCTTGCTGGAGAATCTTCTCTTATTCAATTCATGGTAGAAAACCAGCTGTTGAAAGATTGTTTTTTCACATGGAAGGAGATAATTATGTATACTACAAAGATTTTGAGCAAATAGGTACTCTCCTACTTAAACCAAGTGTTACTGAATCAATGTTTACTTCTTGGTTTCTCGCAAATAACCAATATGAAGAAGCAAGGTCTTTAACATATGGACAATTTGTGTCAAAATTTGTATATGACAAGAGGAAAAGGTGTTGGAAACCACGTAAAAGAGGTTACACAATTGGCCGACTCATTTGGGTCCCACCAACAACCGGAGAATTGTATTATATGAGGATGTTGTTGACTGTGAAGAAAGGGCCAAGATCTTATGATGAATTAAAGACAATTGAGGGGTTCAAACAAAAGACTTTTAGAGAAGCATGTTTTGCAATGGGCTTCCTACAAGATGACAGAGAGTTCATTGAGGCAATAAAACAAGCTTATAACTGGGGTTCTGGAGTATTTTTGCGCAAACTTTTTGTTACAATGTTATTATCAGCTTCAATGAATCGACCAGAACATGGTTGGCTTAACACTTGGATATACTTATCAGATGGGATTCTATACGAACAAAGAATATTGTCACAAAATCCAGGTTATATTAATACGTATTTTCTATATCTATGTCACAATAAGTTATATTTTATCTCCTCCATCTTATTGTTTACAACACTTTTGTTGACAACACTTTTATTCACTTCTCAAAAATTTTGTGATAAAAAATCAATAAACTTTTTTCATTACTTAATCTTTATTTTATTTTGTAGATTTAACTTTGTCAGATGAAGATATTCAACAACTCACTTTGATGGAAATTGAGAAGCAGCTGCAGAAAAATAGAAGAAGTTTGAAAGAATTTAAGCCAATGCCATATCCAAATAATTATGTCCTTGACTTTCTTGGAAAAAGATTGATATATAATGAAAGACAATATGATATCAAGGCTCAAGAAGAGATTTACCACAATCTATTTCAAAAATTAATGGGTATTGATTTTACAATTATTTCAATAATATTACTTTATGCTTTATTAAGCCTTATATAATAGTTATTCATCTTTATTCTCATAAAGTTAAACACATATGCAGTAGTTATTCTATAATGTTCATGGAGTAGATTTTAGGAATTATATATTCATGATATTCATTATATGGAATAGTTATGGTATACCTTCTATAAATTTTGTTCCTATTAAAATATTAATAGTATTCATGGAATAGATTTTAGGATAAGTAATTCTCTCCTTAATGGAGAATAAATGAAAATAACCGAAAACAATTAAATAGGAAAATAATTTTTCCAACAGTACATAATGATTTTTAAGTAAAATACAATATGTGATGTTACAAAAGACTATTTTGGGACATTAGTATCAATAGTAATATTAAGTATTTGTAACAAGCTCATACGTGGCTTGATTGACAAGGCCTGTTAGTCCATATATGTTACATGACTACTTTAAGTTGAAATATTTGTACGTTTAAATAAACTTGAGCACTTCTATGTCACTTTTGGATTCTTTAAAATAACATGCATCAGGAATTGCAAATTTAAACTTTGCTAATGTAACAACTTTGATGGTGTGTTCTTTTTGAATCTAGATGAACAACATGACAGTTTTAGACTAGTTATGCAAGCTCTCACAAATCAAAATGGTGGAGTTTTTTTTCTTATATGGTTATGGTGGGACTGGAAAGACTTTCATGTGGAACACACTTTCTGCTGCTTTGCGTTGCCAAGGAGATATTGTGTTGAATGTAGCATCTAGCGGAATAACAAGTTTGTTGTTACCAGGTGGGAGAACTGCACATTCAAAATTCAAAATTCCAGTTCCATGTCTGGAATCTTCCATCTGTAACATTGAGAAAAAAATCAGATCTTGCTAATCTCTTGAAGGTAACAAAACTCATTATATGGGATGAAGCACATATGGCTAATAAGTTTTGTTTTGAAGCTCTTGACAAGTCATTGAAAGATATAATGAGTGATGACAAAGTTGAATGTCAACAAATTTTTGGAGGCAAAGTTGTAATTTTTGGTGGAGATTTCAGACAAATTCTACCTGTTGTACCAAGAGGTACTAGGTCTGATATTGTCCATGCAACAATAAATGCATCATATATTTGGGATCATTGCAAAGTTTTGAATCTAACAAAAAATATGAGGTTGCAAAGTGATTCTAATTTAGGCAATTTAGAAGAAATTGGGCTATTCTCAGATTGGATTTTACAAGTTGGCAATGGGAAAGTCTCAGAATCCAATGATGGCTATGTTGAAATAGATATTCCTGAAGAGCTACTCATTAGAGATTTTATGGACCCAATTCAGGCAATTGTTACAAGTACAT
Organism: Lathyrus tuberosus; assembly: GCA_022829125.1. Taxonomy (NCBI): domain Eukaryota; kingdom Viridiplantae; phylum Streptophyta; class Magnoliopsida; order Fabales; family Fabaceae; genus Lathyrus; species Lathyrus tuberosus. Next base: position 3,172,140 of record JALAZF010000289.1, on the reverse strand, counting down.
ATCCAAATCTACTTCAAAATTACACAAATCCAGATTTCCTTTAGTGTCGAGCAATTCTAGCATCAACTATTGAAATTGTTGACGACATAAATGACTACATAACTAATCTTCTTCCAGGTATATTTTAATCCCTATTATTATTATTTGTTCGTGGAAATAGATTAATTTCATCTTATAGGAATAGTTATGTCTGATACATGAATACTCTTTTCTTTAGAAGTGCATATTTTAGAGAAGTAGGACTATTAAAAATGATATTTAAAGTTGCATACTCTTTTTGTTTCAAATATTTAAATATTTATACTTTAATAATAATTCTTTTTCATGAAGGTGATTGTAAAGAGTCTTTGAGTTGTGATTCCATTGATAGATCAGAAGCAAATGATAATTATGCTTTCGAGCATTTGACACCAGAATTCTTGAGTTGTCTTAAAACTTCTGGTTTGCCTAACCATTCATTGAAATTGAAAATTGGCACAACCAACATGTTGATAAGGAATTTGGATCAATCAGAAGGGCTTTGCAATGGTACAAGGTTGACAGTTACTAAGTTAGCCAACCATGTAATAGAAGCAAAGATAATTTCAGGTACAAATATTGGAAACATTATTTACATACCAAGAATGTCTTTGTCTCCTTCTCAATCTCCATGGCCATTTAAACTTATTAGAAGACAATTCCCAATTATAGTGTCATTTGCTATGACAATCAACAAATCTCAAGGTCAATCATTGGATTATGTTGGTTTATATTTGCCCAAGAATGTTTTCAGTCACAGACAACTTTACGTTGCTATTTCAAGAGTTAAGAGTAAAGCTGGATTGAAAATCTTAACACATGACAAAGACAACAACTCCTTGACTCAAACAACAAATGTTGTCTTCAAAGAAGTTTTTCACAACGTGATCTAGGTACATTTTTACTATTTACTTTAAACTATTAAGTTTATTGATAACATTCTCTTTTTTTTACTATATTTCCTAACACCTCTATTTCTTTATTAAGCTTTCACATACTATCATTTTTGAAGAAACAATACAAATGTCACCATGCAAATGTAAGTCATTTTTTCAAGGTCAAAATAATTTTTCCTCTTTTCTAATTATAACATTTCTCTAATTCGCATTTCATTTTTCATATTTGTAGGTTATGTAATCTCTTCAATTGCTTCAAACAAGTCTTACTGTATTATTTGAATCAAAGACTTATTATTACTTTTTTTATTCTATGTTGAACATATTATAATTCTGTTATGTACTATCAAAATATTTTAAAGTAGTTGAATATTTTCACAATTAATATTGTGAAATTATGGTCATTTTGATTTTGTTATTTCTATTTAACAAATGCTCTTATGTTAAAAGTTGAAAATAATAAGTATTAATATAAATATAATTATGCATCATCTTTAATTTAAGAATTAACCTTCTCGTGCGGACGCACGGGTCTTCTACTAGTCACACAAAAATACTACAAACATGGTTAGAACCAGACAACGTAGCAATACTTCTAGAAAATCTAAGAAGTCCACGAAGAAGTCAAAGAAGCTTTCAATGAAAACAGTGGAACCCAAACTCATGGCTAACATGCACGTGGTAAAGATGAAAGGTGTGGTTCTTAGTTGGAAGGCCATCGGTTCGGCCGGAGGTCCTCCCCCCATGAATCCTCCGAAATAGGTAAAAAAAATGAACCCGATGAAGAAATATGAATAGTCATTTAAGGTACCGTTAACTATGTCTGATCTCACTGAAAAAGGAAAAGACGTTAGGAAGAAAGACTTTGGGGATAATAAGGAACCTGAAAATCCAGATAAATCACCAGATCATCCTTCCAAGGATGTTCTTGATATTGTTCTGATTCAGATGGTTGTTCTAGTATATATTCAAGGAAATATCCCAAAAACTAAATCTGACAAAAGGAGTGATGAAATGTGTCGGAGATTGCTAAAGAAGTTGAAGCTGAGCTTATATCTCAAACCATATAATCCATTTATGCTCGTGATAAACAACCTAAGCTAGATAGTATGGATAAGATTTGTAACAATAATCCTAAAGATGTTTATAATGTTAGTATTACAGTCATAGATAGCTTAGTGATGGCATTATTTATAACTATCATGTAGATACTGAGGACTCTAACGAGGAGGAGGCTCCAATGAGTCAAGAAAATGATAACGATGATGTTGTCATCAATAATGTTGGCATACCTCTTTCAAAAGATTAAAAATATTGAAGTTTATAACATTGGTGATGGAAATGAAGGATCTGGAAATGAAGCAGCTAAAAATGAGGAAGATCAAATGGAGAAAGAAACTGGAACTGAAAATATGGACACTGTTGAGGAGGAAGTTCAAAAGACTGCTGATAATAATACTCAGGAAAATGGCATGAGTAATCAAGAGTTTGTTAGAAATGTTTCAGACAACCAGTCCGGCATGTTGGATACACATTTTAAAATTATGAAGGAGAACGAGGGTATACCCTCCAAGAACAATGCTTATCAAGATGATGAGACCATTATTACCAATAACCCGGAAGACAATACTGGTAATTCTACATGTGATAATGATTATGTGAATGAAGTTGGTGAGACTCGCGTTGCTGAAATCTCTGTTAATCTTGTTAATTCTAAGAAGAAGAGGTCAACTAAGAAAGAAAAAAAGAAGGAAGACAAAGTTGCTTTCAAAAATATGAAAACTCCCACTAAAAAGTTTCGACCCAAAAGACTAAGAAAGTAGCTAGGAAAAAGAAGATATCAGGAAACAAGAAAAGGGAAGTGGTTATTATTGATAAGTTTGTTTCCAAGAAGAAAGCCACCACTAATAGGAAGGTTTCTCCAACTATGGAGATTATGGATGATGATGTGGATAACATTTTGGACAACTTTGTAGTCAGCCATGTGAAGAAAAACAGAAAGATTGTTGGACGGAAGAACATCCCTTCTAACGTTCCTTTTGCTCCTATGGAAAAAATTTCCTTCCACTCTGAGGAGAGTGTATTAAAATGGAAATATGTTTATCATAAAAGGATAGCCCATGAGAGGGAGCTATTTGACGAGGCTCTGAAGTGTAGAGAGATTATTGTGTTGCTTCAAGATGCCTAGGTTATGAAAAATGTCACTGGTCTAAGTCTACTCTATCCACAACTGGTGAAGGAGTTAATCGTTAATATCCCCAAATATTTTGACAAATCCAGTAGTAAAGACTACATAAAAATTTTTGGTCATGGTTTCTGCATTGGTTTCTCTCCTGCCGTCGTTAATAAATACTTGGGTTGAGGCAATTTAATTAAAACTGATAAAGTGCCCTATCTGAAGACAATTGCACTGGAAATTATAGGAAGAACATATGAAAACTTGTCTCGCAAAGGGCTGCTCCCACTGCTAGTCTGAGTGTGAAGTTTTCCATCCTGAACAGGATTGATGTTGCAAATTGGGCTCCGACAAAACATAGCTCAGGTATTACGACATCTTTAGCTAAACTTATTTATCATATATGCACTATGGCTGCTTTTTATTTTGGATAATGCCACTCTAATGTGTTCAAACACTTATGTTGATCAAGATGAATTTAGAATTCCAATTGACATAATTAGGTATCGAGGTATGATTGGTTCATTGCTTTATCTTACTGCTAGTGGGCCCGACATAATGTTTTGTGTTTGTTTATGTGCTAATTATCATTATTGTCCAAAAGAATATCATCTCTCTAATGTTAAAAGGACCATGAAATATCTTAAAGGAACCATAAATGTAGGTTTATGATATCCAAAAGGTAGTTTATGTGATTTGGTCGGATATTTTGATTCTGATTATGGTATATGCAAAAATGATATAAAAATCACAAATAGAACTTTTCACATTTTAGGAAAGGAATTATTTTATTGGTCTTGTAAAAAGCAAGCATGTGTTTCCGTAAGTACTGGAGAAGCAGAATATAGTGTTATTGGAAGTTGATGTGTGAATGTAATTTGGTTAAAGCAACATCTATGTGATTATGGTTTAAACCTAGGGTGCATTCCTCTAAGGTGAGACAACCCAAGTGCCATAAATTTAACTACAAATCAATTAACGCATTCAAGAACAAATAACATAGACATCTAACATCATTTCCTAGAAGATCATGATCTTAAAGGAGATGTTAAAATCACATTTGTGGATACTCATGATCAACTGGCCGGCATATTTACAAAACCTTTGGTCAAGGAACCTTTACATAAAATAAGAAAAGAAATAAAAATCTTGGATGAAAATGATATTTGAGAAAGAACATTCATATGAGACACAATGTTAATTATGATGATCTTAAAAGAAATTAATCTTTTTTTATCAAATCAATTGGAACAACCATCAAGGTACATAATTTATCTTGCTATTTCTTTGTGTTATATGACTTAATTAAATGTTTGAATATCAATTAGTGTGTGTGTGCGCGCACGTGTGGGCAAAAAATGTCTAATGAAAATTAATATTTCAAAATTTTAGGGGTTGGTATTAGAATAAAAAATTATGGTAGCCAAATACCAAAGTGAAAAACTACAAAAAGTTGCCCCAACCTGAAGTGGTATTCGAATACCAGTTTTGGTAGCTGAATAACACAATGAGTTTTTGCCTAGATATAGCTGTTAGTATACATTTTCTACATTCTATTTCATTTATCTCACTTTGGTAGCTGAATACTACTCTATCCTCTCTCTCAAAATCCCTAAAAGAACCCCTTAAATCTTCCAAGAAAATTTCTTCAAAAGAACCCCTTAAATCTTCTCATCTTACACTACCCATTGCATCTTCTTTATCTTTAAAACCCTAAAACTACATTAAAACCCAAAAATCGAAAAGCTCCAAAAACTCCATTTTCACCATGAGTCCAAGGAAAAGTGGTCCATGAAAAAAGAATACCTTTGCGGGTCTTCGGCCAATAAGAAATCAAAAGGGAAATCTAGTAAACATATCATTTCTCATGTATAGTAAGGACATGGGTATTGTGTTGGGTATCCCTAGTGAAGGCATAAAGTTTCATCCTGATAAATTGTGCACTTGGGAAAGTTGTGCAAAGAAACAAAAATTATGTGACTCTATGCTGAATGGATGAAACAAAAATTAAAAGCCAAAAGACTATGTATTGTTTGAATTATAATAGGAAAATATCTAGGGTTGGAAATCTCACTATAGATAATAGTCCATTAAACCTACAAGTTTACCATACGCTCTCCCGCATTTTGGTGTAACTTTCAGTATAGAAGCCAGTATGGACATGGATAAGGAAAATGTACTTAATCTCAATATTCTGTCAAGAATGGTTGTGTTGTGGTTGACTGGTGTAAAAAAATTCATAGGATTATAAGATTGTATGGTTACAAGATTCTGTATCCAAGGCAGAGTCATACATTAAAGAGGAGACTTTTTTAAAACTTCTAAACAACACATGTCCAATTTATTTGTCATCATCAAAAAGGGGTATGTTATGCAGAATACTGTTCGAACCATAGTTAAAGGAGGGTTTGTTATCGCCTCCACAGGGATTGCAGATATTTTGATGCTTGTCGTTCAACAGTTTATCATTTCAAGAAAAAGGGTTTTCAAAGTTTTGATCATAAAATTGTCACGTTTTTAGTAGCAAAGCTTATAAATTCTAAAGAGCTTGATTAACAAAGTATATCAAAAGTAGTTTTCATCTAACCTAACTTATACGTATTCCTTCAATCTTGCATGTGAAGTCGGATCCGATTAATATCGTCGCGCATTCTCTCAACACCGTCTATCTCTATAGTGGCGCCGTGAGAAATACTGTTTCATCGCTACACGATTTCTCCATATAACAACCAATATAGTAAGTTTTAAGTTCAACACAAAGAAACTATCAGACATAGACCGATTTCTCCAATCTATAAACCGATATATGAATATTTTAGGTCAAGTTTCACAAAATCTATGTCTAGAGTTTTACAAAACAATAATGGATCATTAAGAACAAAAATATTCATCATATATTAATCATCACTTGCTCATATACAAGGCCAATAAAAATAAATACATACAAGCTAATGGTAGACTACCTCTATCTTTGATACAAAGTGATTTAGCTACCGATAACCATGGTAGCTTGCTTTACAAGTCTTGGTAGAAGATGAATGAGCATCCACGTCGAAGAATTGACTCGGATGCGAATCTAGATTCTATTTGCAAAATATCACCTTTTGGTGAAGAAATGCTGAGAAATGAAGTTTTGGTGTGAAAAATGGGGTTATGATCCCTAGAAAAGGTGAAAAATACTTATATAGTACTTTTGGAATCTGTCACGTTCGCCCTGCGAACTACTTCTTCGCCCAACGAACACACTTTTAGGCACCAGAAGTGCCTCTGAATCGTTAAACCACCCCTAAGAAAAATCTGAAGTTTGTTGTGCAAGCAATTCTTCGCCCTACAAACTACTCAATTACAAGTTCGCACAGCGAACTTATGGTCCTTTAGCTACTGCCTCAAATCTGGGATGGTTCGCTGGTCCTTCGCTGAGACCTCGCCACAACAAACATTCGCTACCAGTTCTCCCAGCGAACTTAGTGCCCTTTTCTTACTGCCTCTAAATTGAGAGGGTTCGCTGGGGCTTCGTCATGAGTTCTCCCAACGAACATTCGCTGCTACTCCTCGCAGGCTGTTCGCCCAGTGAACATGCTTAATCTTTTATTTTCCTTTGGCTTCCTTGTCCAATTACTTGTGTCTTACACTTTGATATTTTTATGCCTAATTTCTGCACAATAACACACAAATCATAGCAAACAAAGGTATTTTCAACAATATCGAAGAATAGCATGATATCATGGAGTAAATCCAACAAAACATAACAAAAAACTTGTAAAATACCTATAAATAAGGATCAATTTAAAGCAAGTTTGGCCTTCAACAAATACATCTTATATCTAGTTAAATTTTTATGAGGACAAAGTTTATCAAAGAAGAAAAAGGAACAAAAGTATTATGCTAACCAATAATGAAGTTGATCAATATTATATGAACATTGGAATTTAAAGTGGAGTTTTAAGACAAGTAAACGTAACTAAGGTACTTATTACAATCCATCATATACCACTTTAAATTTCTCAGAAAGTCATCTCACACTTCATCTAAACCTTTCTTGAATCATCATTTATAAGCATACATGAAGTCATGCCTTAAAAATTCATTTTAAAGTAAAAAGTCAGTATGGTATTCGACTACCCAGGAGTGGTATTCAACTACCAGTGCAAAAATTTGCAATTTTTTAGTTCTGGAAAAAGTGGTATTCGATAACAATATTGTGGTATTCAAATACTAGCGTGAAATTAAAAAAAAAAAACTTTGGAGAAGTGGTATTAGACTACCATATATTGGTATTCGACTACTAGCCTGAAACATTGAAATTTCCAAGTCAAAATGTGTGTAAGTCATTGCAATGCTTTATGATTCAATTTTAAACTTGCGCATCATTTCAAAGGGGTGTCTTAGGATTTATAAAATTGTCTATAAATTAGAAATACAATCTACCTCTTTAAAAAAGGAATTAGGATTCTTTCTTTTGCCTGTGTATTAAAATATTGTAAGGATGCTTTGTTGAAGACTTGTACAAAAATCTAATCATAGTGGAAAATCCTTTAAGGGGTAGAGGGACTAAATGCACCCTTAGTTTATAAGGGGAACTAGTATGATTGTTGTGTGTCTATTACCTTTATGCTTTTACTTTTTTGTACTTTACATTCATATTAAAGCTGCAATCAATCACTTGTTCCTGTAAAAATTAAAAGATAAGAAATATTGCATAAAATAAGAAAAATCAAGCAAATCTAATTCACTGCCCCCTAGATTGTCTCTCATACTTACAACTTTAACATCTAAGGCATTGAAAGAATAAAGTAGAGAGGAATATTTTTTGTTTCATATGATGTGTACCTTTATTACAATATTTTATCATTTGATTCTATGGTTTTTAAGGGAACCAAAACCTTCCTCGTTGGCCATGTAAAATAGTTATTTCTTAAAGGCAAAAAAAATAAAATAAAATAAAATAAAATAATAATAATAATAATAATAATAATAATAATAATAATAATAATAATAATAATAATAATAAAGAGAAGAAAAAGTACAGTTAGTACACAAATGAGTATATAGATTGCACAAGATGTACCAAAAGCTACAACAAAACCAAACAAAAACAAGAGGAAAGAATTACTAAACTAAAAAAAAAAGTTACCACAAGAGAAACGCCAAGACAACCGCCCTCTTAGAACTGTACCCTAATAAGGATCAAGCTAGAGATCAAGCCATCTGGATCAGCACCAATGGGTGAAAATCCACCATAGAAGAAAGAAGAAAACATACACATTCTTAATCTGGCCATACATATCAATCCACTATTAATTAATCTGAAGGATATGGTTCTAAAGCCATTATGTGAAGATGCATGAGAGTCCTCTATTGATATACCCAAGAACCATTTAATCCAAAAGAAACTTGTTTTCTCTAGTTCTTTCACGTTTGTTAAAATACTAGGAAAAAACAATCTCATTACGGGTCCTCCAGATGGTCCATATCACATCATGCCAAATCATAGAAAATAAATCCTAGACTTTGCCCTACCACTTAAAATAAGGAAAATATCAAAGAGAAATCTATGATCCCTAAGACGAACTATCTTCCACGTGAACCCTCTAAAAATCATATACCAGACATTATTAACTAAGTCATAAGTGACAAACAAGTGAGAAGTTGACTCGACGAAAGCACCGCAAAGTAGGCACATGGTATGACTAGGGTCCACATTCACCTTTCTATTGAATAAATTTTCTCTAGAAGGAAACTTAATAAGGAAAAGCTACCAAGAGAAAAAAATCACCTTAGAAGGTGCCCCCAACTACCCCAAATATGGGACATAAACAAATTGCAGGTGGAGGATGGGTTGCTTGAAGAAAAGGAATAAACCAAAAGAGAGTGATACGTAGAGGACACCAAGAACAAACCATTCCTCAAAAAATTCAAAATCTACCTATCTTTTTCCAAGGAAGAAAATACACCTTCGATTGACCAAGAGAAATTCATCAACAATAAGTTCCTCATGAACAAAGACTGGTCTCCTCCATCTGAAATACCAAAATACTATTTCATATACCCTAGTACATGTCTCTCCTACACTCCCTTTTAGATAATTATTTATCAAGAAAAACCTAGGGAACCTATCATTAACGGGAATACTCTCAATCCATAGGTCATTCTAAAAAGACCAATGATACCCTGAACCTACCTTACTAGAAATATGGTCCACAAATCAATTAGATGATTCTTATTATTTAGAACCTAAAAGGGAAACCCCAGTCCACCGGGAAGAGGGACTTTGGAAGCCAGAGGCTCTACCACCCCTGAGAAAGGAGAGAATAGAGAACCATAACGAGAAACAAAAATATATCTCCAAAGGCCAGAGTCACCAAAAATAAGATGACGCTCCACTAACGAAAAAATATAAATTGATCAGGTGAGGATCTCTAACCCCCAAGTCACATTTACTCTTAGGCTTACACATATCATCTCAATTAAACCAAGAGATTTTAGAGTCTGCCTTAATGTATCCTCGCATAAACCTTATTTGAATATGAATTATTATCCTCCAAACCTTAATATGAATTTTAGGTTAGGAAAGAAGAAATAAGGTATAACATTAAGCATATAATTAATAAAAAATACTCTACTCCAAAGCTAACATACCTTTGTTTCCAAGACTTGAGCCTTTTAGATAACAAATTAATAAGGGGTCATAAGTAACTCCTCTACTGGGTCTAACTCCAACAATCAAACCCATATGTTTGATAAGAATGGTCTCAAGTCTACAATAAAGAAAGTCACTAGTGGAATATAAAAAATTTGAATCCACATTAACCTCTATCAGATAAATCTTGGAAAAGTTCCCTTGGAGGCCAGAAGCTACCTCAAAATCACTAAGAATAACCTTTATAGTCTAGAGGTTATAAACATATGGGTCCACTAATATAAGAGTGCCATCAGCGTATTGAAGATGAGAAATAACCAAATCATAGGCTCCTAGCCTAAAATTGGTAAAAATACCTAACTTAATAGCCCTACCAATCAAACCACTTAATGATTTATCCTTCAGAAATAAAAGGAAATAGATTAGGGGGTCCCCTTGCTTTACACCCCTTTGAATACTAATCTCTTGAGTCGGGAACCCATTGGCCAACACCACTAGATTTCCAGAAGAAAAAAAAACACATACTTTAATCTAACGTTGGTATGAAAAAGGAAAAGATCCATGGGCAAAATTATTGACCCAATCAACTGGAACCTTATGCTAATCGATTGGATGGACAAAATAATTGATTATAATTTCTGATTTTAGAAAGTTTTGATAGAGAGTAATTTCCATTCATTAAGACATTATCCTAATTGATTATGGACATAATTTTCCCTTTTCCCAAATGATGGGAAATATGCTCTGATCGATTAGACATTTCAAAACACATGTCCAACCTATTCTGACAGTTCCTGATTCATTTGGATAGGCTCTTAAACATTTTTATGTTTTTTCCTTTGAGAAATATAGGCTTTCAAATAGTTTTTAGTGAGTGTGTTATTTATCCATAATACTTTATGAAACTCTTGTGTTTTTACAAAATAGGAATCACTCAGACACGACCAGGCCACACTTTCTCTTTTTCACACTTTGAAACTTCAAGACTTTGTCAAATGCACCAATCATATAAGTACTTGCTTAAATATTCTTGGAGATGAGGCTCGAGATATCTTCTAGTTGAATGCCTTCATTCGTGCTCATTAAACCCTAAATCTTCAACTTTATTCGGAGAAAGATTTTTGAACAACCATTCTAGTACATCTTTAAATGCTTGACTTTCGTGCTTTACTTTGCAACCAGCCTTATTTCACGTGCAACATTTCTCTTAAGAGAGAGAAAAGTATTATTGCATGCCTTTCATGAATGGATTGCTGCAAATTCTCACAAATACAAATATTTAGTGCACTCCTTAGTTTTTCAAATTGAGCTGCATCTAAGGCCTTAGTGAACATGTCTGCAAACTATTTATCATTTTCTATATGCTCAAAATTTATAATTTTATTTTCCACAGGCTCCCTTATGAAGTGATGACGAATGTCAATGTGCTTGGTTTTACTGTGTTGTACAATATTCTTTGAAATATTAATAGCACTGAACTTGTCACATAACAATGTCATGACATCTTGTGCAACATTGTATTCCTTCAACATTTGTTTCATCCAGAGCAATTATGTGCAACTGCTCCTTGTAGTAATGTATTTAGCTTCAACAGTAGATAATGAGACACAATTTTGCTTCTTGTTAAACCAATATATTAAATAAATGCCAAGAAAGAAACATCCATTAGATCTGCTTTTTCTATCATCTGTACTTCCAACCCACTCAGCATCATAATACCCTACTAGTATTGAATTGGTACTACGTGAATAAAGAATACCATAGTTAAAAGTCCCATTTACATACTTCAAAATTATCTTCACTTGAGTGGGATGACTAGCCTTGGGTTTTACTTGATATATTGCATAAACACCTCCAGAGAAACTGATGTCATGTCTGCTTGTTGTGAGGAAGAGCAGACTCCTAACCATGCTTATGTATAAACTTTGATATACATCAACACCCTTTTCATCTTTGGCTACTTTCACATGTGTTACAGCATGAGTTCCTTTGTGACTTGAATTTAAAATCCCAAACATCTTCACTATACTTTTAGCGTACTTGCTTTGAGATACAAAAGTGATGTCTTCCATTTGCTTAACTTCAAGACCAAGAAAGTAAGTGAGCTATCCTACAAGACTCATCTCAAATTCAGAATTCATTTGTTGGACAAACTTTTCTACCATCTAGTATGACATCCCACCAAATACTATGTGATCAACATAAATCTATGATATCATGAGCTTTCCTCCATTATTCTTCACAAAAAGTGTTTTATCTATTCCACCTCTTTTATATCCATTGTTGGCCAGGAACTCAGTAAATATTTTGGAACAAGCTCTTGGGGCTTGCTTTAAACCATAAAGATCTTTCTTCAACTTGTACACGTGATTTGGAAAACTAGGATTAACAAATCCCTTTGGTTGCTCAACATGAACTTCCTCAATCAGATAGGAATTCAAGAAGGCACTTTTAACATCCATTTGAAATATCCTGAATTTAAACATGCAGGAAATTCCAAGTAGAAATCAAGTGGACTCAAGTCTAGTAACTAGAGAAAAGGTTTCACCAAAATCAACTTCTTCTATTTGAGTGTACCCATGGGTAACTAACCTTGCCTTGTTCCTAGTAATATTTCTATGTTCATCAGATTTGTTCTTGTAGATCCATTTGGTACCAATGACATTCACATCTTTAGCTATTAGAACTAATTCCCATACATTATTTATTATGATTTGACTTAGCTTCTGTTTAATGATATTTATCCAAAATGCATATGTCGGAGCTTCCTTGACGTTCTTGGGTTCAATCTTTGAAATGAAACATGTGTTGGCAATCATCTCTCTTGATTTGGTGATAACTTCTTTATTTAGATTTCCTATGACATTTTTAATGGGATGATCCTTCTAAATTTTGATAAATGATCCCTTGTTGATAGGATTATCTTCATAATTTGTGCTTTCAGACTCAATATCAGACCCATTGTGTGGGACATATGTCTGTCTAGGAGATACACCATCCTCTTCATCTTCTTAGTTGTCTTTGGGAGTATCATCTATGAAAGCATTTATTGATTCCATCATTGTCTTGGTATGTTTGTTATATACCATGAAAACTCTGTTATTGATGGAATATCCAAGTAAAATTCCATCATCACTCTTGGTATCCATCGTCCTTCTTTGCTCATGATCTGACAAGATGTAGCACTTGCTATAAAATACATGAAAGTATTCCACAATTGGTTTTCTCCCTTTCCATAGTCCATACTGAGTAGCTTTGGTTCCAAATCTTATTGTCACGCGATTGTGAATATGACAAGCTGTGTTCATTGCTTCAACCCAGAAATAGTAAGGTAGGTTCTTGGCTTTTAACAAAACTCTAGATGATTGTTACAGGATCTTATTCTTCCTCTCAGCCACTCCATACTTTTGAGGTGTGATAGGTGCTGAGAATTCCTTTCCAATACCTTCTGAGGAACAAAACTCAGAGAATTTTGAGTTTTTGAACTATCTTCCATTGTCACTTCTTATCATCACTATTCCACTCCCTTTTTCTCTTTGAAGATGTTGACATCGCTCTTTGAAAACATCAAAAGTGTCAAATTTTTCCTTGATAAACTTTACCCAAGTATACCTAGAGAAATAATACACATACACAAAGACATATGTTTTCCCACCTAGAATTTTAACTTGCATAGGCCCCATGAGGTTCGTATGAAGTAACTCTAAAACTTTGGTTGTGGCAAGATGTTGGAGCTTCTTGTGGGATATCTTGGTCTTCCTTCCTATTTGGTATTGACCATATATTTTCCCTTCTTCAATCTTGAGATGTGGCAATCCCCTGATAGCATCTTCAAATATGATCTTTCTCATACCCTTGAGGTTGAAATGGTCAAGTTTCTGGTGCCATAGCTTAGTCTCTTCAACCTTGTATATCAAACATGTTGAGGTCTGACTTTTGTTTTGATTTATCCACAAGTAACAACTATATTTGGATCTGGTTCCTTTCATTAACACATTTTGACCTTTGTTGGAAACAATGCATTCAGACTTGTTGAAATTCACACTTAGACCTTGATCATATAGTTGACTTATGCTTATCAAGTTTGAAGTCAATCCTCCTTATACCAACAAAACATAATAAAGACAAGGTAAACTTGGACTAACCAGTTTTCCTATACCTTTGATTCTTCCTCTAGCTCTATAACAAAAGGTAACATAACTATTTTAGTGTAAGTTTTAACTCTTCAAGATAGCTCTTTTCACCAATCATGTACCTTGAACATCCATTATAGAAATACCAATCTTCTCTTGAGGAAACTCTAAGAAATGTATGAGATATTAAACAATTGATAGTTTCCTTGGGTTTCCACACTTTCATTGCTTGAGTTTTCTTCCCTTTTCCTTCTTTTGAGCCTTGGATGACTATAGGGCCGAGGATATCCATACACTCTATAGCAAAAGGGTCTTATATTACCATATCTACCATAGCGGTGAAACCTCCAAGATGATATCTTATTTCCATTGTTGTTAGGGTACACATGTTGAGCAGGATGCTAGGACATGTGGTCCTTCATCAAGAACTCGGTTTTCTTATTAGGAGAAACAAACTTCTTAGTGGGAATTTGACCTTTTTATTCATGGAACTGTAGTCAAACCCTATAGCCTTGATTTCCCTGGACTTCTCCCTAACTTTCAAGTTTTCATCTAGCATATCAAAATCATTGTTAAACATATGTACAAATTTCGTCATATTGTCCAGTTTTCACTTTAACAACGTGACTTCCACGGAGTGAGCAGAAGTCTATATGTTTTAGCTAGCTCTTCTTCTGGGATATCTTCATCACTAGACTCACTACAAGAGTCATATTTACTAATGAAAGCCATCACCTTATTAGCTATTTCTCCTTCACTTTCATCATCAGAATATGACCAAGTGATTGACAATCCCTTTTTCTATTTCTTTAGAATAGTATGACATTCAGATTTAATGTGACCAAACCATTCACGTTCATAACATTGTGCTCCTTTAAATCTGTTAGGTTTGTCTTCATTCTTGCTCTTTCTCAGGGAACTAATGTATGACACCTTATTTGGGACATTTATCCTCCATTTTTTGTCTAGTTTCTTCAAGGATTTACTAAACTTTCTGCCAAGAAGAGCAATCTAATAGACTTTTTCACCTTGATCTTCGTCCTCTTCAGTGTTGGACACAAAGACTATACTTTTTTTCTTCTTTTCATACCTATCATTTAAGGTCATCTCAAAGGTTGGTAAAGAACCAATTGTAGCACCCCAAAAATAATATTATTTTTTATTTTTAATTCTAAAAATTCAACTGTTGGTCTATTTATTGATTATTAGGTGTTAATTTATTGATATAAAAATATTGAAAATGTTAAAGAAAATAAATATGGGTGATTATTTAAGAAAATTATGAATTTGGTAGGAAAATAATAAACAAATTAGACGAGGGGGTAAAAAGAGGAATGGTGAAGAATAAAATGCGGGAGTTATTGGAAAACAAAAATAAAAATAATATATAAATATGTGAGTTAGTGTTGAGAAAGGAATTGAGAAACACATATTATTTTGTAGAAAGGGGAGAAAAGGAGGCAACCCTAGCAGTGAAGAGGCAACCTTAACCACCAAGAACTCAAATATTTCTCTGCGTAATCGAGGTAAGGGGGAATTATTTAATAAATTGGCTTATAGCAATGGGATAGTGGGGATCCTTAACCCCTATTATGATTGATTGAAGAATATGTGATTATCTATGACAATTTGTGACAATTTATGCTTATAATTGTGAGTTTTGTGTATTCCGTTGAATTTTTATGTGTTATGGCTATCTGTGATGAAACTAAATGGCTATCGGAAAAAATTGGAAAAAAAATAAAGAATTACGAAATTCGAGAAATTGTGTAAATCGAGAAAATTTGCAAAAAATTGAGGAATTAGGTGGCAGCGGTGGGGTTGTACCACGAAATCACGGTGGAGCTACGCTGCGTAAAAACATCCTATGGACAAAAGCGGTCTCCACCTTGTCCATTTAGTTTCGAGTTTTTTTTTTGGATTTTTTAACCAGATGTCTCAATTTTGTGTTCTCGAGACTTTTCAGTTTGTTTCGCTGATCCTTTGGCTTTTGGGTTTATGCTTTTAAGCATATATTGAGTATGTTAGTTTTTGACAACTTTTAGAGTATTTAACCCTGTTGTTACAGTTAGACAATTTTAGAGTTAAGTTAAGGGTTTAAAGTCCTAAGAGTAGCTCAGAAAGGCAAGGGTTTAGAAAACCCTTGGATTGATTTAAGTAAATTTAGTTGAACTATTCGTATGTTAGAGTTTGTAGTAGGTTTGTGAAAATCAGTGTTGAGATTTTTTGTTATATTAGGTTCGTGAGAACCAGTGTTGATCCCTGATTTGTAGTAGGTTCGTAAGAACCAGTGTTGAGCTTTGTTGTTATAATAGGTTCGTAAGAACCAATGTTGAGCTTTGTTGTTGTGTTAGGTTCATGATAACTAGTGTTGAATTTGTTGTTGTAACCACTGTGGAGGACATGGAGGTTAGGATGAATATATTTGCATTTTTTTGTCATTGTCATGCATCATATATATTAGAGTTAGGATGGGATTTTGGTCCGGTGATTTTTTGACCTTTGAATGACAATCTTTTGACCTCGGTCTAGAAATTTTTGACTTCGATCTAACTATTTATGACTTCAGTTCGGCGTTGTAAGGCTTCGGTTCGGTGATGTAAGATTATCGGTAATACAACTCTGAAATTCAGAGATTGTACCACATGCATGGGAGTAGATAAGATAAGCATTTCATTTACAATATTACATGGATTATGATGTAGTGTAGTGTGTCTTGAGTTGATGTGTGTTATTGACTATCCTCGATGTTATTATTCCATTAATATTTATTGAATTTATTTCTCATCCATTTCTTGTTCCTATTTGTTAAATATGTGAATATGTCCAGATGATTCTCTCGTCAATATTAAGGAATCATAGTTGCTGGTCGTTTATGGGAGATGGTGTAGATGGCCACTTCCATAGTTTATCTTGATTTATGTTTATCTAGATCTTAATTGACCATTAGTTATGCTTAAATAATAGCTCTGATATTGTAACATCGGGGTTGGGATTTGTCTTGCTATGTTTTCTATTTAGTAATAAACTGAATAAACATACTTTCTTGTTATGTTTGAGTTTCAATCTCTATTTCAAAATAAAAGTCGAAAGAGTATGTTGGTGTGACACCCTTATATTATTTTATAATGTTCTTAAATTTTATATATAAAAGAATTATCGTGGGTTTAGGTTAGGGTGTTACACCAATGAGTTCATCTACTTTAATTCTACTTAGCTCTTGGGCTTCTTCAATAGTTGTGACCTTCATATCAAACTTTTTAGGAAGAGATCTTAGGATATTTCTGGCCAGCTTTTCTTCTGAAATTTTCTCTCTTAATGCAAAGGAATTGTTGGCAATGTCACGTAGTCTAATGTTGAAGTCAGATATATATATCCATCTTCATTCATTATCATATTCTCAAACTTAGTAGTGAGGAGTTGCAACCTTGACATTCTAACCTTGGATGTGCCTTCATGAGAATCTTCCAAGCATCTTTGTCTTCAGTACATGTGATGATCAACCTAAACATATTTTTGTCCACACCATTTAAAATAACATTCAAAGATAAGGAGTTTACAAGAGCTTCATTATCTTCTACATCAGTCCAATCAACTTTTAGCTTTAAGCTTCATGTACCATCTTGTTTCCAACCTTATACCACAGCCTTCATTGTTTTGTCTATTGATTGACCCTCCATCTTTAGTATTGTCCATCTGAACAAAATTTATCTTCCCCGGAGCTCACCCAAACAGAACAGGGTGCATACTCTGATGCCAATTAAAATTTTGTTGACATGGTACATATGTTGGACCAGATGCTTAAGCCAGCGTGTTCAACATCTTTCACCAGAATTAACAAATAATTGATAAACAAGATGATCAATGGAAAAATCAATAAAAGGACACAAATAAATGTTAACCCAATTCGGTGCAAACAACACCTATGTTTGCGAGGCTTCCAACCCAAGAAGAGAAATCCCCTATAAATAGTATTAGTACACTTAGTCTTACAATAACACACCTTGTTCATAAGCTCTTCCTATTACTACCCAATGACTTTCTGTTTAGGACTCCCATAAATATGAGAACCCCTTTCACATTCTTTCAATCACTAACCATAGCGATCAACTTCAATAAACAAATTAAAGAATGTTGAATTAAAACTCAACTAAACAAACCAACATTATGCCTTATGATCTGCATGTGGGCACTAGTGTAACACCCAGGTTTTTATTCCAGTATTTTTAATTTTATTTGAGCTTTTGGAGTGTCTTTTATTTAATTAATTATTATTTAGGTTAATGAGAATTATGATAATTTAATTATAGTTTAAGATTTAAATTTTTGGAGAATATGAGAAATCGTGGTTTTGGGCAATAAACTTGAATTTAATTAAACATAGGAAGGTTAGTATAGTTAGTGAGAATTGAGGGATTTAGAAGAAATTATTAAAATTAAATAAAATAGGTGTTTTTGATGTGTTAGTATAGAAGTGAGTATTAGTATAGAATAGAGAATTCATGAATATATGTGATGATTTGATGAATATGATGATGATTTCATGATTATTTGATGATATTTGTGCTGAATCTGGCCGTTTTTGATGTGTTAAATGTTACATGAATCATGTATGATGATTACTATGTGTGTGGGGTTGTATGGAACTCAAAAATTGAGATATGGAAATGCTACAATGGTGAAATAACATATTTTTGTGTTATGTTCAGTGGTGACGAGCGTCACCCTAGGTGATGGTCCACCCGTCATCACACTAGGGAAGAATACCAGCTTAAATGAGCTAACGAGCGTCAGTCAGGTGATGGACAGACGTCGCCACTTCATGAAAAGATCCTTCATCTAACCGTTGGCGCCTGACGAGCCGGCTGACCGTAAGGGTGACGACCTTCATATCTGCGAGAGACTAACTGTCAGCCCTGTGTTGACATTTTTGGACGTTTGACTCGATATTTTGAGCAGTTTTTGATTTTCTAATTTGTGTATTGTTGTTCAATAAGGATTGTGAGAAAGGTGTTTTGAGTTATTATGATTGGGTTAATTAGAAAATTCCTCATGAGGTAGAATTGATGATTGTTGAGATAATTAGGTTCGAGGGAACCAATGATGTGGCCATAAAATGACAATAATTATTGATGGTGTATTTAGGTTCGAAAGGAACCAGTGACAAGTATAGAAGTTGGAGGTCTGAATGAGAGTTGCATATTTCTTATAGCATTCATGTATCATGTATATTGGAGCTAGGTAGGAGTTCGATCCAGTGACGAGTTATATACCTCAGAAACATACCTCCGAATATCCTAGAGATTGGTACCACATGCATGGGAGTAAAGGAGATAAACATTACATACCCAATTGCATATGTTAATTGATTATTTGTTTTCATTCAATTTTGTGATTGTGATTGATTAATTACGGTGATTATATTATCCTTGTTGTTTTATGAATCGTTTATATATGGAATGTATTATCACCCCTTTTGTTTCCATGTTGTTCTATATGTATGTTATGTGGGTTCTCAGGTAGAGACCAATGATCATTATCTCTTACTTATTCTGGAGGATGGTATAGTTGGCCTACTCGCTGCTTTATTTCCTATTTTGTTTGTCGTACCTTATCAGCTATTTAGTTTTCTGTTGTGTTGCTCTAATAGTGTAACACTGGGTTGGGAATACCTTATTTTGTTTTTATACGTTGTTTCATTGAATACTTTATGTCATGAATGAAGTTTGTTTTCCACTCATGATATGATTTGCAAATGTCAGAGAAATATGACACCTTTTTTATATCTTTATATTTTTCGCATGTGTTATAAATTATATTTTAGGGTTTAGGGTGTTACATAGTTGTTATTCGGATAGGTCGGTCCATCCGGCCTTAGATGTTATAATTATATAATGCCCTTGCACAACATGTGTGTTAACACTATTAGTGCTATTTTTTGGTAACCGTTATTTTCTTTAATATTTAGAAATGGGTAACTTGTTTGGTTGGTTGTGCAGAAAGAGATGTTTAGTGGTAGAAATGATCAAGCGATTGCAGATGCTCTAGAGGAAATGGCTCAGGTGAAAGTGCAAGCAAATCCAGCTTTGAACACTAATTAGAATCAGAATGGTTGAGTTGATGATGAGTTTCGTGGGCTGGGAAAATTCCAGAAGAATAACCTGCTTATGTTAAAGGGCGGGTATGATCCTAAAGGTGCCCACAATTGGATCCAAAAGATTGATAAAATTTTCAGAGTTATCTGTGCGCTGATGCACAAAAGGTGTTGTTCAGAACACATATGTTGTCTGAAGAAGCTGAGTATTGGTGAGAGAACACCCACCAAAGCATGGAAGCCAACAATGTTAAAACTAATTGGGCTAATTTCAAGAATGAGGTTTTGGACAAGTATTTACCAGCTGATGTTCGTAACCATAAGGAGATCGAGTTCTTGGAGATAAAGCAGGGTAATATGACGGTGGCTGACTATGCAGCCAAGTTTGAATAGTTATCTAGGTTTTGTCCTCACTATAATGGTATGGACGTTGAAGGTTCTAAGTGCCTGAAGTTTAAAAGTGGTCTACATCCTGAGATCAAACAATTCATCAAATATTAGGAGATTCTTCGTTTCTCGGTACTAGTCAACAAATGTATAAATTATGACGAGGATAGTGGAGACATGTCCGCTCACTACAAAAGTGTGAGTGAGAAGAATAATGGGAATCAAAATCATGGAAATCTGTATACGACTCCATTTTCTAAGGAGAATCAGAAGTCCTAGCAGAAGGACGGAGCAGCAGTGGAACAAGTGAAGGAGGCGTTTCTGCTCCTCTAATATTTTTTAAGTGTGGAGGGTTAGGTCATCGTGCCTCTAAATGAAAGAACCCAAGCCTAATGTGTTTCAAGTGTGCAAAACTAGGACATTGTAACGCTGATTGCAAGAGTACAGCTCTAACTTGTTTCAACTATGGGGAGTAGGGTTACATCAGCATCCAATGCCCAAAGCCAAAGAAAGCGCCATGTGCCTCACAACTTTATTTGAGGTATGTGTTTCATTAATGGTGTCTCTTTGATTGCTATAATTGATACAGGTGCGACACATTCATTCATATGACATGATTTTGTTATCAAGTTAAAACTGGTTGTGTCTTCTATGAAGGGTAATATGGTCATTTATACCTTAACCAATGGTTTTGTGACCACTTCGCTAGTTTGTATGAATTGTCCTCTATCCATTTATGGTAAAGATTTTGGAGTTGACTTGATTTGCTTACCCCTAACTCAATTAGATGTTATTTTGGAAATGAACTAGTTAGAGTTCAACCATGTTCACATCAATTATTTTGATAAGACCATGTTATTTCCTAAGTTAGAGAAAGGTAAAGATTCGAGGCTTATATCTGCTAACCAAGTAGAGATGTCCCTGAAGCAAGAGGATCAAGTGATCATAATGTTAGCTTCCCTGAAAGTAAAGAGTGAAGCTGAGATTGTTAATCTTCTGGTTGTGTATTATTTCTCAGAAGTTTTCCTTGATGACACTAGTGATTTTCCTACTAATCGCGAATTTGACTTTCCGATAGATTTAGTACCTGGTACTAGACCTATATCTATGGCACCATATAGAATGTCTGAATTAAAGTTGAGCGAGTTGAAGAAGCAGCTAGAAGATTTGTTACAGAAGAAGTTTTTCAGACCTATCGTATCTCCTTGGGGAGCACCAATGTTATTGGTTAAGAAGAAAGATGGAAGCATGAGATTGTGTGTGGATTATCGGCAGTTGAATAAGGTTACTATTAAAAACTGGTATCCTCTTCCACTAATAGATGATCTTATGGACCAGTTAGTAGGAACTCGTGTGTTCATTAAGATTTATCTGAGGTCAGTTTACTATTATAATAGGGTGAAGATGAAGGATATACCTAAGATCGCATTCAGAACCCGTTATGGTCATTATGAGTATTAGTTTATGCCCTTCAGTGTTTCTAATGCATCGGGAGCATTCATGGAGTATATGAATAGGATTTTTCACCCTTACTTAGATCAGTTTATCGTGGTGTTTATAGATGATATTCTGGTATACTCTTAGTCGAATGAAGAGCATGTAGGACACCTGCGAGTTATGTTGCAGAACTTGCAAGAAAAGAAGTTGTATGTCAAATTGTAAAAGTGTGAGTTTTAGTTACGAGAGATAAGTTTCCTTGGACATGTGATCTCCAGTGGTTCTATAATAATGGATCCATCTATGGTAGATGCGGTATTGCAGTGGGAGAAACCTAAGTCAGTTACCAAGATCAGAAGTTTCTTAGGGTTGGATGGTTATTATAGGAGGTTCATCAAATGATTTTTTGAATTGCCTTTGACCTATTTAACTCGAAAAGGACAAGCTTATTTATGGGATGTTCAGTGTGAGGAAAGTTTCCAAGAACTAAAAAATAGGTTGACGTTGGTGCAAGTTTTAACTTTTACAGATCCGAGTGAAGCTTTTATGGTGTATTTTGGTGCATCTAAGATGGGATTATGTGGTGTGCTTATGGAGAATGGTCAAGTTGTAGCTTATGCTTCTAGACAACTCAATACTCATGAGAGGAATTATCCGACCCGCGATTTGAAGTTGGTAGTTGTAGCATTCATGCTTAAAATTTGGAGACATTATCTGTATAGTTTGAGGTTTGAATTTTTTAGTGATCATAAGAGTCTGAAGTATATGTTTGACCAGTAGGAATTAAATATGAGGCAACGGAGATTGCTAGAATTTTTGAAGGACTACGGTTTTGAGTTGAGTTACCATTATAGTAAAGCTAACGTGGTAGTAGATACGTTAAGTAAAAAGTCCTTGCATATGTCAGTGATAATTGTCAGAGAAATGGATTTAATTGAGTAGTTCAAAGATTTTAACTTGGTGTGTGAGATAACGTTAAAAAGTGTGAAGTTGGGTATGATGAAGTTCACTAGCAACATTCTAGAGGAAATCAAGGAAGGTCAGAAATTGGATTTGGGAATGATTGATCAATTGACACTGATTAATCAAGGTAAAGAAGTGGACTTCAAGGTAGATGAGAAGGCAATTATGAAGTTTCAGGATAGAGTTTGTGTGTTATATGTACCGGAGCTTGAAAATAAAACTTTGGAAGAAGGTCGTAAGAGTAGCTTGAACATTCATCCAAGAGCCACGAAGATGTATCAAGACCTTAAGAAAATGTTTTGGTGTCCAGATATGAAGAAAGATATTGCAGAGTTATTGTACTCTTGCTTAACTTGTCAGAAATCAAAGATTAAACATCATAAGCCGTCTGGATTGATGCAGCCTTTGAGTATTTCTAAGTGGAAGTAGGATAATATCTAAATGGATTTTGTAGCGGGGTTGCCAAAGACCCCTAAAGGGAGTAATTTAATTTGAGTTGTCTTTGATAGATTAACTAAGTTACCCCATTTTGTTCCAATAAGGACCAATTACCCATTGTAGAACCTGGCAGGGATCTACTCCAGTGAGATAATGAAACTACATGGAATTCCTTTGAGCATTATTTCAGATAGAGATACGAAGTTCACGTCAAGTTTTTGGGAAAGTTTGCAAGCAGTCATGGGAACCAAGCTAAGGTTGAGTTCTGTTTACCATCCGCAGATGGGCGGTCTAACGGAAAGAACCATTCAATCCTTGGAAGATATGTTGAGGGCTTGTGTTTTAAAGCAACGAGGTAATTGGGATAGTTATTTTTCGTTGATTAAATTTACGTATAACAATAGTTTGCATTCTAGTATTAGGGGAAACCTTTGTATGGTAGGAGGTGTAGAACACCCTTGTGTTGGTATCGAGGAAATGTGTTGTGCTTGGACTAGAGATTGTTCAGCAAACTACCGAGAAGATTAATATGATTTAGAAAAAGATAAGGCATCACAGAGTAGAAAGAAAAGTTATCATGATAAGCATAAAAAGGAACTCGAATTTTAGGAAAGAGACCATATTTTTTTGAAAATCACTCTAGTGACTGGGGTTGGTCGGGTGTTGAAGTCTCAAAAACTTACACCTCATTTTATTGGTCCTTATCAAATCCTTAAAAGAGTCGGCAAAGTTGCCTATCGAGTTGCCTTACCATCATCTCTCTCAAAACTTCATAGTGTCTTTCATGTTTCTCAAATCTATAAGTATGTTTCTGATTCGTCTCATGTGATTCAATTGGATGATGTGCAAGTGAGAGATGACCTAACTTATGAAGCATCAAGCGTGCAAATTGAAGATCGTGAGGTGATAAACGTAAGGGGTAAAGAAATTCCTTGGGTGAAGATTTTATGGGGAGGATCCATTACAGGGAGCATGACGTGAGACGTAAAGAGCCAAATGAGGGAGTCTTACTCAGAACTGTTCCTTTCAGGTAAATTTTTTAGAGTGAAAATTCTTTAAATGGGGGAGAGTTGTAACTCCCCGTTTTTTATTATAGTATTTTTAATTTTATTTGAGCTTTTGGAGTGTCTTTATTTAATTAATTATTATTATTATTATTTAGGTTAATGAGGATTGTGAGAATTTAATTATAGTTTAATATTCAAATTATTAGAGAATGTGAGAAACTGTGGTTTTGGGCAATAAACTAAAATTTAATTAAATATAGGGAGTGAGTAGAGTTAGTGATAATTAAGGGGATTAGTAAATATTATTGAAATAAAATAAGTTATGTTTTATTTAAATAGAAGGGAAAAGTGACAATACGTAGAATTTTGGTGGAATAAAGAGTAAGAGGAGGAGAGAGCAAACCCTAACATAGAAACTGAAAGAGAAGAGTTTCCATAGCCAAAGTTTTCAAAGTCTCAAACTTTTCTGCATAATCGAGGTAAAGGGGATTATTCAATATATTGGTGTTTAAGCATGGGGATAATAGGGATTCCTCTCAAGATTGTTATTATATAACTCTGAAATATGCTTTGTTAATGATGCAATTTATGTGTTTTAATTCAGATTTTTGATGTTCATGAATATATATGATGATGATTTCATGATTAATTGATGATATATGTGTTGAATATGTGCATTTTGGATGTCTTAAATGGTATATGAATCGTTTATAATGATTACTATATGTGTGAGGCTGTATGGGACTCAAAAATTGAGATTTGGAAGTTCTGCAATGGTGAAAATGCAAATTTTTGCGTTCAGTGGTGATTGGCGTCACCCTAGGTGATGGTCCACCCATCATTAGGCTAGGTAAGAATACTAGCTTGGACGAGCTCACGGGCGTCAGCGAGGTGACAGTCCGACCATCAGCACTTCAGGAAAAGCGCCTTCATCTAACTATCAACGCATGGCGGGCGGGCTGACCGTGAGTGTGACGGTCGTCATACCTGTGAGAGGCTGACTGTCATCCATGTGTTGACTTTTATGGATGGTTGACTCGATTTGTTGGGAAGTTTCTGATTTTATGATTTGTTTATTGTTGTTCGATAAGGATTGATGAGAAAAGTGTTTTGAGTTATTATGATTGAGTTATTTGGTGAATGCCTCGTGAGGAAGAATTGTTGATTATTGACATAATTAGGTTCGAGGGAACCAATGATGATGCCATAAAATGGAAATAATTATTGATGGTGTATTTAGGTTCGAAGGGAACCACTGACGAATATAGAAGGTTGATGTTTGGATATGAATTGCATATTTTTTTGTAGCATTATTGCATCATATATATTGGAGGTTAAACTTCGTCCTAGTGACAAGCAGGACTTCGGTCTAGTGATGAATAGTACTTCGGTCCAGTGACGAGTTGGATACCTCAGAAACATACCTCTACATATCCTAAATATTGGTAACACGTGCATGGGAGTAGAGGGACGAACATTGAATACCTAATTGCATATGTTAATTGATTATTTACTATGTATCAATTTTGTGATTGTGATTGATTAATTATGATGATTGTACTATCCTTGCTATTTTATGCAATGTTTATATATGGAATGTATTCCCACCCTTTTTGTTTACATGTTGTTCTATATGTATGTTTTGCATATTTTGAGGTAGAGACTGATTAGTGTTAGTTATTACTTATTTTGGAGGATGTCATAGTTGGCCTACTCGCTAATTTATATCCTGTTTTGTTCGTCATACCTTATTGGTTGTTTAGTTTTCGATTGTGTCACTCTGATAGTGTAACACTGGGTTGAGAATACCTTATTTTGTTTTTCTGAGTTGTTTGATTGAAAACTTTATGTCATGAATGAAGTTTTTTTTTACTTTTGATATGATTTGCGAACCTCAGAGAGATGTGACACCCTATTTATATCTTTATATTTTTCGCATGTGTTATAAATTATATGATGGGGTTTTGGGTGTTACAACTAGTGTGGTGTATAAGAAACATAAACAAATGACTCAAATAAAATCCTAATGTAAAGAATATTCAAACAAGCTTGTTGCCTTCAATGATAGAATGAGTCTCTTTAAATAGGAATGCAGATTTTGAGCTTTTCCAATGGGGATTTGATCACTTCCAGAATTATAGGATATTTTATTAAGATTTATTTTTTCAAATACCCTACAAAAGACTTGATTATTCAAATTTAAATATCCATTTAAATTTATTTGATCACGTCCAATCTAATCAAAAAAATCCAATTAAAAGCATTGCTAAATATAGCAATAAATCTAATTGAAACAACCAAAAAATAACATGCAGAATAGCTGCAACATTGGCATGTTGACAAGGGCCAGATGTTGTACATGCTGGGACATATGTTCTCACATGTGTTCTTTCATCATAGAAACAACTTGAACATACCATTTTTTTTTGCATAATGCAGCCAATCCAAAAAGGAAAAACAGTCACATTGGCATTTTGAACGAGAAAACAATTACACTTCATTGATTCAAATTATACTAGAATTGAAGGTATATATGTCGCAACTGCGAAAAACAACCGGCGGAAAAATAGAGAAGAGTCTCCACCGAACGTTATTTATCCCGACGAAGGGAAAGGAAACGATCGAAGAAAACCTCAAAAAAGGGAGAAGACATGGTCATCGCAACCGTAGTCTGGGTTCAGGAGTCAGTTACGCGAGAGGAAGGTATTAACAACGACTCACGTCCGTTGTACTCAACGGGATCTATGCTTGTTGTCTAATTAAAGGGTGTGTCATCTAAAGCCTACTGATAAACGAAAACGGGAAGGAAAAACGAAAAGAGAAAACAAAAGAGGACTCACAAGGATCATCGCAATCCTATGCCTACGTATCTTCATAGACAGATGAAGAATCAGAGTCGACGTAGTTCGACATACTATGGACTAATGGGGGGAGGTTGCTCGCCAAGACATCATTGTCTTGTGCCTACGTATCCTCAATCGGACGAGAAAGAGGAAATCAGAGAAGTCGTAGTTCGACCTACGAAACCACAGATTGGTTAAGTGTTTTTTATGAGCGACGTTAGGTTCGCGTCCGGCAGTTAGGGTCGATACCTATTTGCGATAGAACGGAAATAATGTGCTCTCTTCTGAAAATGATTTGAAACCCATCCCGAAGGATAAAAAGATTTGTATTTGGTTTGTGTTTTTTAGATATAAGTGGATTAAGTTAGTTTGTAACTCGTATTGCACTAGAGTGTATGACATAGGAGCAAATTGGTCGCATGGTTTCCCCCAAACGGGATGTATGCTAAACACTCTAGAAAAGTGAAGGGAGACCCCTCATTCTTCATTTCCCATGTACTTAAGGCTCGTGGCACACAATACTTGTTGTATTTAGTAAGTGTTTTGAACTTGTTTTGAGATGATAAGAGAAAGGACTTAAAGGGTGAAAAGAAAACAACTAGGGGAAACTTGATCCTAATATTGTCATACACAATGGCCCTAAGGTTGAGATAGAAGGGAACTCTACCTAATGTTAGCATGCAAAGAGATATACCTAAGGTTAAGGGTTTAAAATTGACTATCCTAATTGTTATCATGTAGAGGATTGAAAGCCTAATGTCTCTCCTACCTCAAACTTAATCGGAAATTAAGTCGAGCTAGGAATCCTAAGGGATCATCTGAGCAAACACAAGTAAACATTATACTAATCAATCACAAACAAAACAAACTCAAGGTTTAAAAGAAAACAAAGAAGAGTGAGAGATGAAGGAAGATGCAACATCAAGTAACCAAATGGTGAAACCCAAGCAATAAGACATAAACTTTAAGCAATGCAAGCATCATATTCAATCACACAAGATAACCATCCATATCATGTAAATATAACAAGAATGTGTACATATTTCACACCAAACTCAAAGATTGGAAGTCAAAATAATTAGGCAAAACAACGCATCGATGCACACACAAATGTCTCAAAACCAATCAAGAAGTATTATCAACCATCACACAAAATGAAATGAAGTCAAATGATATGAGGACCAAGATGGGGCAGTAGCCAAGTCATATTGCATTCATCTCATGCTAATGATCAAAGAATGAGCAAGGGAATTATAGGCATGCATCTTAATAACATTCAATCATTTGTAAACAAATAGATCATGTAGAACACACCTTAAAAGAGTAAACATGTGAGATTAAAGTATGAATCCAAGTAGGGGCAGCAACATAATCATGAACCTCAACTTAAACATCATCTCATGAATTGCAAAAAGAAACATCAAAGCATCAGCTCAAAACATGCATCAAGACTAGTCGAACATATACCATGATCATTCTCAAAGAAAAGGAGGTGTTCAAGCAAGTTATAAGGCACAAATGATCAAAATTATGCACACCATAGCATCAAGGTCAGAATCATACTCAATGTATCACATCACATTCATTTCCAAAAGTTTACACAAGTTCAACAAGTTATTGTCCACATGTAAACAAGTATGCATCATGAACATGCTTCAAGAATGCAAACAAATCAACAATCGAAAGATTGTGCATCAAAGATTCACATACATACAGCAACTAGAGGTTAAACAACCCTAGAAAAGTCCACAAATATGTATCATTCAAAGCCATGAGGTTTAGAGGTGGAATGGGTATCAATACATGCTTCCAAACAAGCCAAAAACATAAGGCTACAGGTGCAAATCGATTGCACAGCTCCAGAATCAAATTTCTAGGAAAATTAAGCAGGTGCAATTGATTGCATCAGGATGCAAATCAATTGCACAGCTCTAGAACAGCAAAAATCACTTTTCAAAAGCACTTTTTCAGCACCAAATCAAGGTTAAAATGCAACATGTAATAGCATGTAATTGTGCACGAAATTCACATCAATTAACATCAAATAAACATATATTGAATCAATCAAACATCAACAACATTAACACTTGAATCAATGGATCAAATCACACTAAAATCTCAAGGATCTACATCATGAAATGCAAAATAAGCCAAAATGAGAAGTAGATCTAAGAATTACCAACCTACAAAGAGGAGATTTTCTTTGATACTTGTTGTAAACAGAATTTGACAGATCAAGCAAAGAAAATCCAAGATCCAAAGAGCCTCTATCATGAAAATTGAAGATCTGCGTGAAAAAGAATGAAAACCGAAATTACTTCCAAAATCACTTCAAGAAACCACTACCAAATCTTAGATCTAGATCCAAAAACACTTCAACTGCATAATTTGTGTTGATGAGAGGAAATGATGAAGGTATAGCTCTAGAATTAACAAATTCCAGTGAAGAATTTGAGAATTATAATGGAAGAGCTTTAGTAATGGTTGAAGATGAAAATGGAGAGTGAAAAGGTGAGAGAGAATTGAGAGAATGTGAGTGAGAAGTGTAGAAAAATCAGAAAAATGAAGTGTAGTTGTGTGGTTTGGAGCAAATTGGTTTAAATATGGTTTAGGTTTGGAATGAAAGTTGGAGTGTGGGTTTGAATTTGGAATGGGTTTTTGGTTTGGAATGAGGAATGGAAAACCATTTGAATTGTAAAGGGAAAGTGAAATTAATTTCGAAATGAACTGATATTTTGAAGCATTCTAAATCCTTCTATTGATATAACATTGATCCCAAGTGAATGTAGTGCATTGCAAACTGATGTAGTGCTAAAAAATGAAGGTTTTGGGCAAAGTTGTCACAGTGCAGTCGATTGGACAACAGTGTAAATCGATTGCACAGCTCCACAAGGCAAAAATAAAGCATCCTGAAGGGGTGCAATCGATTGCACACTTATGCAAATCGATTGCACCAAGGCAAAAGCGTAAAAATTGCCTCGTTGCAACTTATTTTGAGTCCTGCTTCTTATTTGAACCTTAGCCACTGATAATACCCTTGAATGATGCCTGAAACGTGATAGGGAACCTGTCTGGAACAAGATCAAATGAACCCTACTTTATGCTATTGATTCTGAAATAAGCAACCCATCTGCTGAGCAAAATAAATGCTTGATGTCTCTGAAGATTCTGCAAACTCGTTGAGAGACTTTGATGAATATGAACCCTTGTAGTTTGAGAATACCACAAGATTGAGTACGTCCTCTTGCTTTGGCCTTGAGAGACAAATCCTCCTCTTGAGGGTTAACAAAGATACCCTGATCCCATGCTCAAAAAAACATGCAATGCACAAATAAAGATGCAAAATGAAAAGAAACATATGCCAGTTAAGGTTAGAAACAAGAGGGAAAATTTTGGGGTGTTACAGATGCCCCTATTCCATCTACTTGGACCTGAAGGAGTGATAGCAACGGCTTTCAGACATTCAAGGTGAAAGGAGATTGAATACCAAAAGAACCCAGAAATTTGCGAACTGTGGGGAGATATATGATAAAGGACTGAAGAAAGAATGTCGGCCACAGGCGGACTCACAAACGTCGAAGGTGAATTTAAGAAGAATGTCGACCTGAGGCAAACTCACATCTAACAAGAAAAGGAATGCCTGCTAAAAGGCGGTCTCATGACCCAATCAAAGGATAGCAGATGAATGACGGCCAGAGACGGTCTCACATCATCTCAAGAAAAGGAAAGTCGACTAACATGCGGTTTCACATCCAAACAACAAAGGTAGGCCGACCACAGGCAGACTCACAACCAAAGGTTACCATCACAAGATGGATTTTCAAAAGGAATGTCGGTTAACAGGCGAACTCACATCCAAACAACAAAGGTAGGCCGACCACAGGCGGACTCACAACCAAAGGTTACCATCACAAGATAGATTTTCAAAAGGAAGGTCGACTAACAGGCGGACTCACATCCAAAGGTTACCATCACAACATGGATATTTAACAGGAAAACCGGCTAACAGGCGAACTCACATCCAAACAACAAAGGTAGGGTGACCACAGGCAGACTCACAACCAAAGGTTACCATCACAAGATGGATTTTCAACAGGAAGGTCGGCTAATAGGGGGACTTTCATCCAAACAACAAAGGTAGGCCGACCACAGGCGGACTCACAACCAAAGGTTACCATCACAAGATGGATTTTCAAAAGGAATGCCACCTAACAGGCGGAATCACATCCAAACAACAAAGGTAGGCCGACCACAGGCGGACTCACAACCAAAGGTTACCATCACAAGATGGATTTTCAAAAGGAAGGTCGGCTAACAGGCGGACTCAAATCCAAACAACAAAGGTAGGTCGACCAAAGACGGGCTCACAACCAAAGATTATCATCACAAGATGGATTTTCAAAAGGAAGGCCGGCTAACAGGCGGACTCACATCCAAAAAACAAAGGTAGGCCGACCACAGGCAGACTCACAACCAAAAGTTACCATCACAAGATGGATTTTCGAAAGGAAGGTTGGCTAACAGGCAGACTCACATCCAAACAACAAATGTAGGCCGACCACAGGCGGACTCACAACCAAAGGTTACCATCACAAGATGGATGTTCAAAAGGAATGTCGGCTAACAGGCAAACTCACATCCAAACAACGAAGGTAGGCCGACCACAGGCAGACTCACAACCAAAGGTTACCATCACAAGATGGAATTTCAAAAGGAAGGCCGGCTAACAGGCAATCTCACATCCAAACAACAAAGGTAGGCCGACCACAGGTGGACTCACAACCAAAGGTTAACATCACAAGATGGATTTTTAAAAGGAAGGTCGGCTAACAGGCGGACTCACATCCAAACACCAAAGGTAGGCTGGCCACAGGCGGACTCACAACCAATGGTTACCATCACAAGATGGATTTTCAAAAGGAAGGTCGACTAACAGGCGGACTCACATCCAAACAAAAAAGGTAGGCCGACCACAAGTGGACTCACAACCAAAGGTTACTATCACAAGATGTATTTTCAAAAGGAATGTCGGCTAACAGGCAGACTCACATACTAACAACAAAGATAGGTCGACCACATGCAGACTCACAACCAAAGATTACTATCACAAGATGGATTTTCAAAAGCAAGGCCGACTAACAGGAAGGCTCACATCCAAAGGTAGTAGAATCAACAGATCTACAAAGATGACTCTGTTGGGTGAAAGAGAAGCCTAAACAGACAACTCCGTATGGGAGTACAAGCATGATGAACGAATTCATCGTTAATTTCACTGGGGATAAAGTAAGATTGAATCTCATGAGTTACGCCATTTTCTGCTTAGGAAACGTTTGGAAAAGATGATATCAAACCTGGCTTATGCTTCGGATGCATATGTTTGAATTTTTCTATGGCGTAATGCTCCATACAAAATGGAAATGCTACGCATTTGGTGGATGCAATGCAAAGATGCTTATGATATGCAAAAGACACTCCTCCGAAAGATGTGCTGAGAAAAACTGGAAACAAACTCTGCTGAGGAAGATAAACTGAACGACCTCTGCCGAAGATAAAACCCAAAATGAACTTCCCCTATGCTAGGAATCATGAATAACACCTGCTGACGATAGAACCCAAAATGAACTTCCCCTACGCTGGGAATCACGAATAACACCTGCTGAAGATAAAACCTAATGATCTGATGCGGAAAAGTGCCAATAACAATTGGACTTGGAATCTGCCAGGGATGTCAACCACTGTTGATCTACCTGTCAAGAGAATTAATACCAAACTCTGCTTGGGGATTGAAGTCAATAATACCAAACCTGCCGGGGAATATCATTGAACTTAACCTGCTGTTGGGGAAATGACTTTACCTTACCCTGCTGGGGATGAGAGCACGCTGTTGCTGGAGAAATTACACTTCCTGACCCGATGAGGAAAGTAGACACCAAGACTCTATGGAGAATATAAAATCTCTACCAAGGAAAGACATCCAACAAGTCTCCTGCTGGATATCAACCTGTTTGCAAACCAACACTATTCTATCTGGTGTAGCCAATTTTTGAATACTCGCTGGGGAGTAATAAACAAATCTGGCTGGAGAAAGCAATCTTCTGCACTCCTGCTGGGGAGAGTATGCTCTGCTAAGGATGATAGAACCTGGGGAGAGAAACTCTACTGGGGAGAAGAGAGGTCAAACGAGCCTCATGCTAGGGGATGTGAAGATATGTGAGCCACTGGGAATGATCGTGCCAAATACGGTTGGGCTTTTGGTTTAGGGGATGGGACCAGATTTATGGTGATTGAATTTTTAGGGATTTTTATCCTTGGGTGCCAACGAAAGTGGATTTTGAAGGAGACCTACCAGACAAGAACATGTGTTTAAAAGGGGAAGACTACCAAACGAGAATTGGTGGAAAAAGGTTAAGTTATCAGACGAGAACTGAATTCTTGTTTTGGTATCAGACAATAACTGATTTTGTGGTTTGCCAGATGAGAACTGGAATTTGAAACAGTGTTTACCAGACGGGAACTGGTTAAAGAATGGGTGACCATGCGAGAACTGGTTTTGAAACGATTTTCCAGACGAGAACTGGACTTTGAACGGCTGAGTGATGTTGGGTTACAAGGCCCTCTGATGGCAGGTTCAAATTGGGAGGAAATGATATGCAGGCTTCTGAAAGTGGAAGGAAGGTCTCTTCAGAAGGCTAAGGTTATTTGATGAGATGATGACATGATTCCCCGACACTAGTCTTGAACTCAACAGAAAGGAGCGGTTTTGCCCCAGTGTAGTTCAAC
This sequence comes from Lathyrus tuberosus, assembly GCA_022829125.1. Classification (NCBI taxonomy): domain Eukaryota; kingdom Viridiplantae; phylum Streptophyta; class Magnoliopsida; order Fabales; family Fabaceae; genus Lathyrus; species Lathyrus tuberosus. The sequence goes on along the minus strand of JALAZF010000289.1, from coordinate 3,138,328 downwards.
TTTTCCCCAGTCTGGTGCTTGGAAAATTTCACCTTGAAAGCAGCTTGCCATGAGATGACCTCAAGATGGCTTGCCCCAGAATTATGAGTCATGAAAGGATTAGTCCTTGATTAACTAACTCTTGGAGAAGTTGGCTTCGATGTACTCTTGAAGTAGCTTGCCCCTGAATGAGCGTTGGAGCGACTTAAGTTGTGCTGATTGAACACTGGATGGATTCACCCTTAATCAAAAGTAAATTTAGGTGAGCTGCCCCTGGCTGGTTTCTAGATGATTCACTTCTGATCAATCGGTTCTCGAATGATTTGTCACATAATCAAATGATACTGAGAGGACTTATCTTTTGACTAACAGATTCCATACTCTTTAAATGTCAATGCCCCGGATCCATAAGGCTACAAAGTACACTTGATTCTGACCGACTTTGCTTAATGGTTCTGCTTGATTGCTCCCTGTTGGAATTTCCTCAGTGTCAATTACTGACCTGCAATTAATTGTTCGTTCGCAATTGGTAATTTTAATGCAATGCTCATGCAAGCTCTGAAAAATCAATCATTATTAGAATGTTGCGATAGTGTGTGGCGAATGGACCAGTAGTCCAGAAGCAGTACTGATTTAGCTAGTGAAAGATATGGCATGAAGAAAATTAGCAAATCATGTAGGAGTCAGTTTACGCAACTTTGTTGTAGTAAGCTTTCAGAATAAACCCTGCCTCAATTAGGTCTTTTAAGGGTTGAATCGTGGCCTGGTTCACGGTTATTGAAACAAAGGATGAAGGGCTCAAAGTTTGAGTATTACCCACTCCTTCTTCGTGATGATCTCCGGTTCTATGTTCAGATAATTCAGCCCAAGCGATCACCTTTCAAAAAGCTTATTGAATGGTAGGAGTGATAGTTAAGGAATCCACAAGGTTTTCGGAGTGACAGTCACCCCTCTTGTCTTTGGTGTCTGTAGTCACACGACTTTGTTCTGCTCGAGGATTTTCTTTTGTAATCCTTTTCGCTTTTTATTCTTTTATTTTCCCTAACTTTTTCCTGGACTGATTTTTTTTCATTTTTTTTATTTTGAAGTCCAGCGGAATGCCCTAATTTTTGCCTAAGTCACTTGTTTTCAAGTTATTGACTTAGCGGACTTTCTTTCTTTTTTTATTTTCTTTTTATCTCTAAAATAAGTCGTGTGACACTGGCTGTCTTGATTTCTTCGAAAGGGTTGCGACTTCCTCGCTCTTCGCAGTGAGGGATAACCATTGTGGTTGGTAAGGTATGACCTCTTGAGAGGGATAAGATGTGATTGGTCCTCGAATGGGGACGCTCCTCTCTGAAACTTGAACGCTTGGTCAAATTAACTGAAAACTACCCTGCCCTAGGTTAAGATGTGAGGGTTTAGAAAGTCCGAAGGAAACTCCTACTTCTAAGCTCAAAGTGGCTAACTAGGGACTAACTCCTTATCTCTCTGGTGTTTAGGGGATTCGAAACAATGCCTGTACATCATCAGCAGGATTTTATCTGAAAGCATATGATCAGCAATTATGGGTATTCATTTTTCGTCATCCTCCTCCAAGTCTTTGCAAAAACAACAGTGACAAAGTGAAGTGAATGGGAGATATATGTGTCTGTGCTTTGCAATAAATCAGAAAAATGAGCAAATGCGACATGATTAATTCAGCAAATGCATAATCACTTCATTAATATTACCATTCAAAACAACAATGTTTAAAAACAAGTAGCAATTAACAGGAAAGAAACTACAAATGCAAATGATAAAAGTGCCCAAGGATTGTCATTGTTGAGGATGTCTTCCTGTCTGGACCACTGTCTTTGGGAGATGAGAGGTTGACATGCGCAACCAAATTTCATTCTGGAAATGATATGTACCCCTTGTCAATCAACTATTGTACCTTGGCTTGAAAGGCTTTGCAATCTTTGGTTGAGTGCCATGGATCCTCCATGATATCCACACTGCACATGGGAATTGTACCCAGGAGGGTATGGTTCTAGTAACGGCTTGAGAGTCTTGGGCTCCACCAATGAGTTTCGGACCAGATGTGATAGGAGCTGACTGTACGACATAGGAACTAAATGAAGAAGAGCATTCCTTCTTTCCAAGTTGTTTCGAGGCCTATTCTGATTCTGGTGGTGATTCTGATAACCACAGCCATGGGCTCGTTGATTTACATGAGGAGCGACCCAAGGTTTCTGATATAGTGCCCTAGGCATGAATGACTGCTGAGAAGATGAAGGACCAAAATATTTCACCGGTGCACCCTGAGAATACTCAACATCTGCCATGAATGCATTGATTACATCCTCTTCTTCCTGGGAGTTGCTAAGGGATTCAGTCTCACCGGCCTGACTGCTCAAGACATCTTGAATTTTTCCACTCTTTAGGCCACTCTCAATATGTTCTCTAGTTATTACCAGGTCAGAGAAGTTTGACGCAATTCCAATCATCCTTTCAAAGTATGGGCTCTGCAAGGTTTCCATGAACATGACTGCTAACTCTCAGTCTAGAAGTGGTGGTTGTACTCTGGAAGCTAATTCTCTCCATCTCTGAGCATACCCTCTAAAGAATTCAATGTTCTCTTGAGACAAAGCTTGCAACTGTAAGCGACTGGGAGCCATGTCAAGATTGTATTCATACTACTTCATAAAAGCTCTGGCTAAGTCCCCCCATGATTAGATGCAACCACTCTCTAACTGCTTGTACCAACTTAAAGATGCCCCGCTCAAACTGTCCTGAAAAATAGTGGATCATTAGCTTATTGTTGTGAACAAACGAAGTCATTCTTCTGCAAACCATCACCAAATGCTGCCTTGGGCAACTATCCCCCTTGTACTTCTCAAACCTCGGTACTTTGAAATTTAGAGGTAACACCAGGTTAGATACCAGGCACATGTCTGAAGCGTCAAGACCAAAAGTATCCTGAACTTCCAAGGCTTTGAGTTTCTCATCCAACACGCGATATCTTTCAGCAAACTCAAGAGCTCTCGGGTCCTTAGCTTTCATCATCGGGATCTTCCTTCGAGAATTCGGCATAGAGAATGCAAATCTCTAATAGTCCTTAGTATCAAGAGAAGAGTAATGTCTACTTAAGACAACAGACTGCTCATGTAAACCCTGATTCTCAACAGAAATCTGCACATACTGAGCTTGAGTAAGGTTGTTCACTTGTGGAGGTTCATCATCAGGAATAAAACCGTACAGTGGGTTAGTCGTCACAGTAAAACTGGGTGGGAGATCAACATTCTAGAGGTTGTTCTTTGAAATAGCTACCAACAGCTTACAACTTGACCTCACTTCTTAACACTACTTGCTTCAAACACTTTGTCATCTTTCAACAGTCACCACTTGGTCAAAACATGTACCGGGAAATCAACTGGATGGTCATGGACAAAGGTGGAATGAGAGTTCTGACCGGTTAAAGAATGATATGCAAAATGATGCAGAGATGCTTATGCAATGCAATGCAAAATACATGGGATCAAAGCTTCCATAAATTCTGGAAAACTGATGTGTTGCTGACTGAGTTGGTTCAAAATTCTTCTTTGACGGACATACAAAAATACCATAATACCGGAATAATCAAAATACCTGGTTGATAAGTCCACACTGATAAGAAAACTAGAAAACCAGGTAGGTCGAAAGTCAAAGTTTCCTGCAAAAACCCATTCCCTCTTACATGTGGGTGTAGCGTGCGATTTTGTCGGTGACGCGACCACCTTATCGCGGGAATTTGGGTTTTTATCCTCAATGAAGAGGAGGGGGTGCTACTTTCTGATTTCTTATTTATCCCATGAAGCTGGAAGGGAAAGGGAAGCTATTTAAAACTAACCTTGTACGCAAATGTTTAACTGAACAAACGCTTAAAGAGGTTATCCACAGGTTGTTAGCTTTAGGTTCTGCTTTGTACTTGATGGTGTTTATCCATTAATGGGTTGGGAAAGTTTCTTGGGAAATATGAGAGAGAGAGAGTGAGTTTTTATTGATGTTCGGGTTTTCCCGATGTTTTTGGTAAGGTAATGGACCTAAGTTTTGATTGGTATGAAGGTACTGGACCTAGAGTTGTTGATTAGTATGAAGGTACTGGACCTAGAGTTTTTTATTAGTATGCTCGCTAAGATTTCGCAATCTTATGCCTACGTATTCCCATTTAAATGAAACAGGGAAATCAGAGCAATCACAGTTCCTTCTATTCTAAGGGAGGAAAAGATATTTAGGTGTCTTGTTCAAAGCCCAAGATTGAAGCCAAAAGTTTGAGTATTTGTGTCTTGTTCAAAGCCCAAGATTGAAGCTAAAAGGCTTAACTGAGAGAGAATTTGCCATCTCTAAAGGGAGACATCTTGTTTGTTTATCACAACTATTGGGTGACTGTTTATAAAGGAGGATTACTTTAACTGGGATATGTGAATCCAGAAATGCCATAATTTCCTTTATAGGGGTGTTATCCTGAAGGGTAAAACTTTAACTCAGTTTAGAGCAATGCCATTTTTCCTTAGGAATTTCTCATACTAAGAGAGGGACAGTGGCGTGGATGTAAATAATCCAAAGGCTTGCCGCTTAAAGCAATTAGATGAAAGAGAGGATTTACCAGGATAAAAGATGGATGACAGCTTGGATATTTGAATCAACAAGTGTGCCACTTACAACAGTTATCTGGGATTAGGGTTTTGTTTTGAATGTGTGTTTTGAAGAGTGATAAACAGAGAAATGACTTCCTACAGAGAAATTTTGATTTCCTCTAAGGGGATGTTGATTTTTGTGTACCTTGATCAAAGCCCAAGGTTAAAGCTAAGAGGTTGATTGACTCCACTTGGGAAGTCCTTATACAAATCCTAAGAGGAGGCTATAGCAGGCTGACTCAACAAGAGAGTGTTTATATATGTCTTGTACAAAGCCTAAGATTGAGGCTAAATAAGGAGTGATTATTTGGGGGATATCATTATACAAAGCCTAAGAGGAGGCTAAAAGTTTGACTTTTTCGGGGAAAATGTTTTGTCTGTCTTGTACAAAGCCCAAGATTGAGGCTAAAAGGGGATTTTGACTCCGTTCAGGAGGGTTTGTATGTGTCTTGTACAAAGCCCAAGATTGAGGCTGAAAAGAAGACTGACTCGATGGGAAAGAAATATTTATCTGCCTTGTACAAAGCCCAAGATTGAGGCTGAAAAGAAGAATGACTCGATGGGAAAGAAATATTTATCTGTCTTGTACAAATCCCAAGATTGAGGCTAAAGTGAGACTTTACTGACTCAGCTGAGGCTATTATATGTGTCTTGTACAAAGCCCAAGATTGAGGCTAAAATGAGTTTAACTCTGCTGGAGAGTATTATCTGTCTTGTACAAAGCCCAAGATTGTGGCTGAAAAGGAGAGGATTGACTCTGCTTAGGAAATTTATATGGTGTCTTGTACAAAGCCCAAGATTAAGGCTGGAAAGGGTTTGACTCAACAAGATAGTACTTTTATTTGTCCTGTACAAAGCCCCGGGATTATTGCTGAACAAGCTGGAGAAATCATTATACAAAGCCTAAGATGAGGCTAGCTTCTGCTAGGGGAAATCTTTATACCAAGCCTAAGAGGAGGCTGAAAAAGATTGACTCAACAAGGGAGTGTTTTTATCTGTCTTGTACAAAGCCCAAGATTGAGGCTAAAAGGGTTGACTCAACAAGAGAGTATTGAAAGGTGATTGACTCAACAAGAGAGTCTGAAAGGTGATTGACTCAACAAGAGAGTCTGAAAAGATGATTGACTCAACAAGAGAGTCTGAAAAGGTGATTGACTCAATAAGAGAGTCTGAAAAGGTTAGCTCAGCTGGGGGAGAATCATTGTGCAAAGCCCAAGAGGAGGCTGACTATGTTGAGGAAAGGAAGGATCATTATACAAAGCCTAAGAGGAGGCTAGCTTCTGCTAGGGATTATTGGGATCCCGAGGCAGGTCCAAATGGGGAATCAACTCTTATTGAGGGTTACAGAAGAGTTGAGGTATCAGATGCCTTGAGGTTCTGATTTGGGATAGTGTTATACTGAGGATAAACTGACCCTGGTTGGGGATTTTTAGGAGATAGACTGGGTTTTTAAAACCCATGGGTTTTAACTCTACCTGAGATTGATCCAAAATGACCAGGGTTTCTTTTATGTTTGTAAGGTTCTTAAGAATGTCTTTGAGATCCTGAGAGGGGATTAGACTATCTAAGTCTACTAGTATGGAAGAGTTTATCTTTGAATGATGCCCAAGAGGAGGCATGTGCTTTAAGGGATGAGAATCAACCCTAAATTGGTATGAGATTTGACACTGGAAAGACTGCTCTAGCAAAGGATGACTAAGTTATGTCTTATACATTTAAGAGGTCTTCAGGGTCCTTGTATTAATCCCAAGAGAAGGCGTGAGAACTTCTAAGAAGCGGAAGGGTCCTTGTACAAAGCCCAAGAGGAGGCGGGGATGCTTTTAGGAAGCCTGTGGGTCCTAAACATAATAAGAGTTCAATAAAAGTTTCACCGGGAATAATCTTTTCTTTAGTGAACAGTTCTAGGGTTTGAAGAAATTCAAGAGAGGTTTCACCGGGAATTAATCCTCTCTGGGGAAACTGAATTTCTTTGACAAGTTCTAATAGTGACAGTCTGAGAAAAGGTTCATCGGGAATACTTCCTTTCTCTTTGTTCCATATTGTTTAAGCCCAAGAGAAGGCAAAAATGTATCTGGAAGTCCTATGGGGATCTAGTTTTAGCTGTATCAAAGAGTAACCAACTGGTTTTACCTAGGTCTAGACCTAGTTGCCGGGGAAAACTTTAAGCAAATATACTAGTATATATACAGTTGATATATGACAAGTATTTAAAAGGATATGAAAGAAGGACTTACAGGGGAGCAGCTTCCCACAATACAGTTATATATATAGGAAAGCAAGTAAATGAAAGCTGATAAAAACTTATAGGTGAGCAAGCTTCCATGCTGTTCAAACAAATATATATATATATATATATATATATATATATATATATATATGTATGTGTGAAAGTAAGTAAAAGAAAGCTGATAAAAACTTACAGGCGAGCAAGCTTCCATAGCTGTATTGTTAGTTTTAAAGAAATTAAAGAAAGTTTTGATAACAACTATACATTTGAACCTAAATCAAAGGGAAGTTGTTTTTGAAAAGATTGTTGGGGCTTATACTCAAGGAGAGACCCAGACGAAAAACAGTAATCGTGTCGTTGATCTGAAAATTGTATCGGGACTTATACAATGACTGAGGCCCAAACAGGTTTTCTGTACAAAGGGATGGGTCTTACAACTCAAGGAGGGGCCCAAAAGATTTATTTTTGTACAAGTGATGGGGCTTACAACTCAATGAGAGGCCCATGGTAAAACAGTGATCGCACCGTTGTTTTGAAAATTGTATTGGGACTTATACAATGACTGAGGCCCAAAATTATTTACGTACAAAAAATGGTTGGGTCTTACACTCTATTAGAGGCCCATGAGTGTCTTAAGAAAAAGAAATGGGGCTTATAGCTCAAGGAGAGGCCCAGATGATTTAATTTTGAACTGGCGATCGCGCCGAGGTTTTTGAAAATGTGTTGGGACTTATACAATGTCAGAGGCCCAAAAATGGTTTTTGATATGAAAGGGATTGGGTCTTACACTCTATTAGAGGCCCATGAGTGTTTTGAAGTATTTTATAAGGATCAAAAATCAAAGAAACCCTAAGGATCAAAAATCAAAGAAACCCTAATTTCATTTTCTTTTAAAAGTAATTCTTTAAAGAAAATCAATAAAAATGATAAAAATACCAAATAAGTTTAAATAAACTACTTGTGATTTTTGGTTAAGGTTTGAAAAATGAGGTTTTAATCACAAGATGATTTAGAACTCATTTGGTTTTAATTTTCAAGATAAAAATTCACTTTTAAAATGTTTAAAAATAATAAAAAATGAATTTATTCACATAAATACCGACTATATTAAATAAATAATATAAATCTAATTTTTTATAGAATAAAATATTTTAATATTTTTGTGATTTTTCAGAAAAAGAACCAATAAAAAATGATTAAAATTGAGGGAGAAATTAATTTTTTAAATCATTAAAAATAATAAAATAAAATGGGACAAGTGATAAAAAAGAGGTCTGGGGCGAGGGGGATTCGAACCCCAGACCTCTCACTCGCTCAATACAGACAAACCAGTTGATTAACCACTGGGGCGTAATGCCAATTCATTTAATATATGGCAAACAATAAATATATAACAAACTTGGTTGAATTTCTGAAGAATGGCACCATGGTCATCTTCATCCTCGAGCTCGTGCAAGAAGCACCCTATCTCACCTGTTCCTCAACCAATTCTCATGATTCAAAAATGAAAATCGTGCATTTTCATATGAGGAACACAATGACAATACCTAGTTTTATTGAAATCAAGTGAATCAAAACATAATCTAATAAAACCTTAAGAACCCTAAAATTTGCATGAACTCAATGAAATCCTATACACGAGTTGTAAACAACAATTGATTGAGGGTAAATGATCTACAAACATCCAGAAACACAATGTTAACAAGAAAACATGTTTATGATGCATGATTCATTGAGTTTGAGAGTTCAAGTTTTACCTCTGCAAGTGAGAATTGAATTCTGGCTTGGAGGTGTTACATATGAGTTCCAATGATTTGGACAACTTCCTTGTACCTCAATGGATGTGTTTGAGTGCTTAGGTTGATTGGAAAACCTCTGGATTGATCAACTTGATTCCTTCTGCAGCAAGTCATGAGTATTGTGCAATTGGGTGGCCATTTGGTGATTTTGATGTTACAGATGGGATGTAATGGTTTAGATCACTCCTATATGTTGTGTGTGAGGTGTGTGAATCATTGGTTTGAGTTGCATTGGCCTCCAACTCAAAACCCGATAGTGCTTTCTCAAGAACAATGAAATTTGGAGTTTAAGAAGGAAATGAGAGAAAGCAATGTTATAAGCTGCTTTGTTGTAGTTTGAATGATCAGTTAGGACCTCTATTTATAGTGGATCAACTCTTGCCTTGGAGGAATAGTGAATGGCTGCAAGATCAGATCACATTCAATGGCTTTGGCTTGGTGGTATTTCTTCTCATGCAAGGCAAACTTGCCTCTCCCAAGAGCAGGGCTATGTCTTGACCAAATCTACATTCTTCAGATGTTTTAATTATTTTTTAAGTGAGCATCTTGACTAAATAGAGTGGCTTTATTGTAAGTGCACTATTTCACATAAATGCCTTTGAATTCAAGGCATAATGTGACAAAATGCATTAACCTCAAGTTGGAAGATCCCTTGGCTTTTTGACTCAGTTTTGTAGGTTGGATCAGATGGATGAGGACCAGATTAGATGAATGTGGCATAGTGATCCTAGGCCTTGACTCAGAAATCATGTAAAGCAAGAAAACAGGCAAACTAGTTTTTCATGACAACCTTGCCATGGTGTCTTGCAGCAGCCATAACTCTTGGCTCAAGCTGAGTTGTTTCATGCCAATAAGCTCCTTGGATTGTAGGCAATATGCATAATAACTTTGGTGTTTACGTCTTGAATTGATTCAACCTAGAACTATGTGAAACATCCCTCTAAGTTTCCGTGTTTCACTTGAAATCTGCCTTGTGCAGAATTTCTTCTAAGTGTTGGAAAAATGCACTTTTATGTTTTTTAGTGATTTTGATCCAATCATAACTTGAAATCCATGAGGAATTGGAATGAGATGTAGTTGAAGCTTTTGTAGAGTGTAATGAGGGCTTCCATCTGAGCATTGAATGGGAGAGAAAGGCATTAGGGTTTAGGAGATATGGCCTTGCAAAGTTGGTACCCTAGCCACTTTGTTCCATAACTTAGAAAAATTCTAAGTTTACTGTGGTTACCCCTTTAGCAAGATAACTCACTTTCTTTGATTTTTCTTGATGAATGATGATTCAAATCACATATTAACATTGTTTTAGGGTTAAGGAACCTTGGTTGACAAAAAATCCAAAAAGTCAAACTTGGACTTTTGTACAGTTGACTTTTTTCATCAGATGAAATTTTGACTTTGTGATCCTTTTTGTAAATCAACCTTGGGTTTAATTAAACTTCATGGATGGCCTCCAAGGGTATTTAGGAATGTCTTGGACCTCTCCCCAAGGTTTGAGATCAAGGGTAGGCGAACAGTCAAGGATAGGGTTTACTTTTTCCATCAAAAACCCTAATTTGTGATCAGATGGTTTTGAGTTCTTGTGGCTTATGACCTGAGCTCTTTGAGTCAATCAAATCTTGTGGACATATCAATATGATGTACTTAAGGTTCTTGAAGTTCATTTTGAGCCTTCAAGCCATGCCTCACTTCACAAGTTAACCAAAGGGTTGAATTAAGTCAAAACCCTAAGTCCTGATTTTTTGATAGATGGGCCTTCAAGGTGATTTTACCATTGTGGATGGGTTCTTGAGATCCTTTTGAGATTATTGGACCATACATTGAGGTATTGGCTCATTCCCAAATGGAAAATTTTCATCAGGAGGCCTCAGTCGATCAAAACTCTAATTTGGTGACACTAGCGATCTTGAGGCTTGATCCACTTGGTATATTGCAACCTGGTGCTTAATTCTTGATGTGGAAGACCTATTGATCCTTCATGGATGTTTGAGAGGCTAAACAAGTTGAATATCATGTAATTTCATGATTGATCTTTTGTCTAAATGCTCTGAGAGGGGTTAAAACCCTAGTCTTTGATTGTGAAGAATGCCTAACAATCCCTGAGGAGATTGATGAGGCATGAAAGTACATCCATATTGTGGTAATGAGCTTCACAATGATGGAAATCTTGGTGGTCAAAATTTGGGGTATGACAGATGCCCCTATTTAATCTTCTTGGACCCGAAGATGTGAATGGCGAAGGTATTCGACCATTCGGGGTGCAAGAGGATTAAATATCGGAATACCCAAAATTTTGATGGTGGTTATGAATGGCTGCTTGCTCATCCATCTTCTTTTGCTAAACAATGATGCTTAGAAAAGGTAAAAACTTCCCCTCGATCCTGGTTTTTAGCCACGGAACTGGTCTAAGTTTCTGAAATAAACTTCCCCTCGATCCTGGTCTTTAGCCAAGGAACTGGTCTTAGTTTCTTTCATTCATAAACCTCCCCTCGATCGTGGTCTTTAGCCACGGAACTGGTCTCAGTTTCTGATATAAACTTCCCCTCGATCCTGGTTTTTAGCCACGGAACTGGTCTCAGGTTCTTTTGTCAATAAACTTTTTTGACAAAGGACGCTATTTGTTGTGGTTTTTCTTGAAACTTCTCGCCGAATTTTCCTGGGGAGATGCCATTTGATGGGAACAAGTTTAGATGTCAGACTCGCTGGGGAACCCATTCGTATGAGTTGTAGAGGTGTTCAAACCTCTCTGTTGGAGACGCAATTTGTTAAATCTACTGGGGAAAATGAGTCTCTTGAGAGGTTGTTTCCTGCTTGGGGATATTACATCATACTTTTCCTCAAGATCTTCTCGGAGAAATGCCATGTGATGTAATCCAATTTTGAGGTGCTGATGACTTCATTGACTTTCTTGAAGAGAAAAATCAATGTGTTACCGAGAGTCTTTGGTTGTGAGGCTTTCTCTGGGGATTTTCCTTAATCCGAGGAAGCGAAGATATCATCGTTAATGGTGAAGAGTGGCGTTCGTCGACTGTCTTCTTGTCTTTCAGAGGTTCAAGTTATCAAAGTGGTCGAGGACCGGCTCCAATCCAGAAATAAACTGGGGAGAGATTGTTTAGACAAAACATTTCCTAACTAGGAAAGAATTGACAATTCGATCGAGAGGACTTTTATCACTAGGGGACAAGACTGACCAGAGTGATAGTGATACAATATGATTATGAATACAAATCAATAATGCATGATGTATGTATATTTATGCTGGCAAAACGAATGCGACATATAGACTAATAGATGAACATGACTGGATACTCGGCCACTGCAGGGGATAAAAAGTATCACTGGTTCCAGATAGCAATCCTGCCTTGCTTAGGAAAAGTAGTTCCTGTGGGGAACAGCATGGGTCGGCTTAGGAGGTAAGAACTCTGTCGGGGGTGTCAGGTGAAACATGGTATCAAACACGGTTGATCCTTCATTCAGGTGTACTGGTTTAGAAGGAGTACTTTGATTATGCACTTTGAGGTTCAATTACTTCTGGAGAAGTGATCGTTGTTCTCTCGATGTTCAACAGTCAAAAGAATTGCCATCTTTATTTTAAAAAGCAGAAATAATTTGACAAGTAAATTCATTTTTGTTTTATTTCAAGAATCATTGATCATATTAAAAACATAATTCTGTAAAGCTAAAACAAATAAGGATTACAAACAAAAGCACTAGGCCTCAAATTTTATTGATAGGATGGAAATCAGCCAAGCGCGTGATTCCGTAGAGTATTTACAAAGTTAGAAAATGGTAATTTTAAGGGAAAAGGTCTACATTGAAACATAACGACCGTTATCCTTCTACCAACTTTGAATTCTGTACATCATGAGCTTCTGTCGAAGATGACCTTGACTGGAGTTTTCCTGATAGATGGCATTACTCCTGAGGAGTTGAACTGATCTGACGTAGTTACTTGCCATTAATCCCTAATTTTTACCTGGATTGTACTTTGAGATTTCCAATCCATCAGGATGATTTTTGTTTATGTCTCTAATTTTTTCCTGGACCGCCCTTTCGGGTTTTCAATCCACTGAGACGTTTTTTTTTGTTTAGGCGAAGTATTTCTTGACTACGTCAACATTCGTGGGGTAGGGGAATTCCGCTCCATCCATGGTTACAAGTCTCAAGGGGCCGCCTGAGAAGCCTTTCTTGACTACATAGGGGTCGTCATAATTCAGAGTCCATTTGCCCCATGAATCAGTGAGGAATGATTGTATCTTCTTGAGCACGAGGTCTCATTTTCTGAAGACGCGAGGTCGGACCTTTTTGTCGAACGCCTTCTTCATTCTTTGCTGATACAACTGACCATAGCATAGTGTCGTTATTCACTTTTCTTCGATCAGATTCAGTTCATCGTGTCGACTTTGACACCATTCAGCCTCTGTTAGCTTAGCTTTCATCAATACAATACCCGTATTGATGGGATCTCTACTTCTATGGGAAGCACTGCCTCCATGCCATATACTAGAGAGAAAGGGGTTGCCCCTGTTGAAGTGCGGACGGATGTACGATAACCGTGAAGAGCAAAGAGTAGCGTCTTGTGCCAGTCTTTGTAGGTTACAACCATATTTTGAACAATCTTCTTGATGTTCTTGTTAGCCGCTTCTACTGCTTCATTCATCTTAGGTCGGTAGAGAGATGAGTTATGGTGTTCGATCTTGAACTCAACACATAATTCTTTCATCATCTTATTGTTCAAGTTAGATCCATTTTCAGTAATGATCTGGCTTGGAACACCATAACGGCAGATGAGATTGTTTTTTATAAATCGAACCACGACTTGTCGGGTTACATTGGTGTATGATGATGTTTCGACCCATTTGGTGAAGTAATTAATGGCTACCAGGATGAACCGATGTCCGTTTGAAGCTTTGGGTTCGATCATGCCAATCATGTCGATTCCCCATATAGAAAAGGGCCATGGGGAAGAGAGAACTTTGAGATGCGTTGGGGGTATATGAATTTTGTCTGAGTATATCTGACACTTGTGACATCTCCTCATGTACTTGTAGCAATCGGATTCCATGGTCAACCAATAGTACCATTCTCTCAGAATCTTTCTCGCCATTGTGTGCCCATTGGCATGAGTGCCAAAGGATCCTTCGTGAATTTATTTTATCAGCATGTTTGCTTTTGGTCTGTCTACACATCGGAGCAAGACCATGTCGAAGTTTATCTTATAGAGTGTATCACCGTTCAGGAAGAAGTTGCCTGCCAATCTTCTGATGGTTTTCCTGTCTTTTCTTGATGCCCCAGGCGGGTACTCTTGTTTCTGAAGGAAGCATTTGATATCTTGATACCAAGGTTTGTCGTCTATGACTGCTTCAATTGTGAAGATGTAGGAGGGCCTTTCAAGGTGCATTATGTCGATCTTAGGTATGTCATTCCATTGACCTACACTAATCATGGAAGAGAGAGTGGCTAATGCATCAGCCATGTGATTCTCTTCACGAGGGATGTGATGAAACTCGATTCTGTTGAAGAATGGTAACAACCTTCTCGCATAGTCTTTGTAAGGAATCAGTCCTGATTGGTATGTGTTCCAGTCTCCTTTGATCTTATTGATAACCAGGGCTGAGTCTCCATACACATCCAAGCTGTTGATTCTTAAGTCAATTGCTTCTTCGAGACCCGTGATACAAGCTTCGTATTCGGCCTCGTTGTTTGTACTTGAATGTCAATCTGGCAGTGAAAGGAATATGGGTACCCTGAGGTATTATGATGATTGCACCAATTCCGTTTCCATAATGGTTAAGAGCTCCATCAAAGATTAGTCCCTATTGGGAACTTGGTTCTGGCCCTTCGTTGGGTAATGATTCATCACAGTCTTTCATTTTTAAATACATGACATCTTCGTCTGGGAAGTCAAATCCGACTGATTCTCGATTGTCAATCGGTTGATGAGCCAAACGATCGGCTAAGATACTTCCTTTGATGGCCTTCTGAGCATGATATTTGATGTCGTATTCTGATAACAACATCTGCCAACGGGCGGTCCTTCCCGTGAGAGTAGGTTTTTTAAAGACGTACTTGATTGGATCCATTTCAAAGATTAACCAAGTAGTGTGACAAATCATATACTGGCGAAGACGTTTGGCTGCCCAAGCCAGAGCACAACAAGTTTTCTCAAGCATAGTATACCGAGTCTCACAGTCGATAAATTTCTTGCTCAAGTAGTAGATGACAAACTCTTTTCTTTTTGTTTCGTCTTGTTGGCCAAGTACACAACCCATGGAGTCTTCCAAGACTGTTAAGTAAATGATCAGCGGTCTTCCCTCCACTGGAGGTGACAGGATAGGTGGATTCAACAGGTATTCCTTGATACTGTCGAAGGCGGTTTGGCAATCTTCTGTCCATACGCAGTCCTGATTCTTTTTTAGAAATTTGAAGATTGGCGCACATGTTGTGGTCATGAGGAATATAAATATGGTAATGTAATTCAAACGTCCCAGGAATCCTCTGACTTATTTTTCAGTCTTTGGAGAAGGCATTTCTTGAATGGCCTTAACCTTGTTAGGATCAACCTCAATTCCTTTCTGGCTGACGATGAACCCTAGCAGTTTTCCTGAGTGAACACCGAACGTGCATTTGTTGGGATTCAAGCAGAGTTTGTATTTCCTCAGACGCTTAAATAATTTTTCCAGGTGGGTCACATCTTCCTCTTCTGTCTTAGATTTGGCAATCATATCATCGACATACACTTCTATTTCTTTGTGTATCATGTCATGAAACAGAGTAGTCATGGCCCTTTGATAGGTTGCCCTGGCGTTCTTCAAACCGAACGGCATTACCTTGTAACAAAAGGTGTCCCAAAGGGTGATGAAGGAATTTTTCTCCATGTCTTTCGGCGCCATTTTTATCTGATTATAGCCCAAGAATCCATCCATGAAGGAGAATACTTTGAACTTTGTTGTACTGTCTACCAGCATGTCTATGTGCGGTAAGGGAAAGTCATCCTTCGGACTGGCTTTGTTCAGATCCATATAGTCTACACATATTCTGACCTTTCCGTCATTTTTTGAAACTGGTACTATATTGCCTAACCATTGAGGATATTCTAATGTGGCGAGGTGTTAGATGTCAAGCAGTGCTTATTTTCATAATTGATTTTGATGCCTTTAAGCTCTTTTAATCGCTTTAATTGGGAAACGACTTATTAATTAAGTTATTCTTGCAATTTTATGGAAATTAGTTGTTTTGATGTGTTTATGAATTTTTGTAGCAATTTTGATGAAAAGATCGCGGCTCGAGTTGCACGGAAACGAAAGATATGGAAAAGTTGCGCGTCGCATTTTGGGCCCCTGCACCGCCCGACCCTGCTAGGGCGTAGGAGGGCCTCATCGCCTGGTGCTGCAGGGGTGCTGCTTCCTCATGATTAATCAAAGTTCCAGAATTGTTCCTGGTTGTGCCTCTTGAAGACCGCCCGGTCGTGAAAGCATCGCCCGGCGCTCGGATCCCATCGCCCGGCGCTCTCAAATATTTTGAGAGGTCCATGTGACAATGAAGCTGTCACGTGGCCTCACTTTTGGCCACCTCCCGGCCGTGGAAAGTACCGCTCGGCGCTCTTGTCTGGGCTGAACATGTTTATAGGTACATTTTGGGAGATATTTTAGAAGGAACGCTTTTAGAAACAATCTTTGTAACCTAAAAACCTCTTGGGAGATCAAAAACTTCATCTTTTATTATTTTTCTTAGAATCCAAAGCTTTTATGCTTCAATCCTTGAATCTTTGAAGATTGATGCTCCAAAAGCTTTGCAACTTACTTGTCAAGCAAGCTACCATGTCTATGGCTAGCTAAAGCACTTTTGTGTCAAGATTAGTGGTAGGTGATCCATTATTTTGTATGTATTCTTCTTGATTGTAAGCTTGTGAACCTTGTTGATGATATTTATAGAAGAAAAACTTTGGTTACATTGTATATTTTGTTCTATTTCATGTTCGAGAGAAATATTATAAAACTTGATATAAGTTTCATTCCATCAATATTCATGAGGCTAGAGATAGTTTTGAATGTTGATGTTCATAAATATTGTTCTTCGAGAGAAACTTGTTGAGAGGATATGTGGTTATAATTATTGTTAACAAGTTCTCACTCGTAATCGAGAAAATACGTATGAAACGGATCACCGAAACCTAATCTTGACATGTTTTATCAAAACCCTAAAACAAATCTTTTTACCTTTTATTTTTAAAATTCGAATGCAAACGATCCGATTGAAAATTACCAAAACCTTTGTTACTATTAAAGTTTGAAACCCTTTTAACTATCGAACGGCAGCAATATACACAATCCAGTGGAGACGATAAAACACCCCCCTAAAACTGTTTCAACAAATTGGCGCCGTTGTCGGGGATTGTTTTTATATTGCGAGCATTACAATAGTTATTGAGTTTTAAACTTGTTAACTTTTTCTTGTGCTTGTTGATTTGTTTGGTTTAGTGTTCAGACTTCGTTTTATACGAGGGAAGTTACTTGCGGACCAACTTCTGTTCAATCCCGAGATTGAAATAACCGCTCGTAAGATCAATAGCAGAACAAGGCGAAGGAGGCAACTTGCCAAAGAAAGACGAGAACAAGAGGAAAGTTCCACTTCGACGCAATTTCCACAGTTACCGCCAACTATGGATCCACCACCACCACCACCTGCTTCAAGACCATGTACTAACAGTCCAAGACATAATGCACAGTTTACTCGCAATGCTCAGAACAGTCGTCATTCAGAAATAAAGACAGGTATTCTCTCTCTTCTATATCATAGTCCATTCACTGGTATGGATCATGAGGATCCTTATACACACTTGACGAAGTTCTATGATATTGCGGGAGCAACTGGTGCACATGAAGCTGAAGAAGAGTCACTGTTTAAGAGACTATTCTCGCATTCCCTCATTGGGAAGGTCAAGGAATGGTATCTTGATCAGTCAATGGCAATCATGACGGATTGGAATGTACTTGAGGAAAAAAATTTGGAACGATTTTTTCCACATAATCGTTTCATGGAGGCAAAGACCGCAATTGCAGTTTTCATGCAAGGTGCAAACGAATCTCTCAACGAAGCGTGGGAGAGATTCAAATCTATGTTGAGAAAAAGTAAAGGGCATGGGTTCGATGAGCTTTCTCAAATTCATATTTTTCGTAATGGTCTTCAATTAGTGCAGAAAACATTGTTGGATGCCACCGCGGGTGGATCTTTGATGAGCAAAAGTGCCGAAGAAGCCATTGCCATAATTGACAAGATGGCTTTAAATGACCATCAGGGAAGCCATAACCGTGGCCCTTCTCAAAAGACTCCGGGAGTTTTGGAATTGGGAACCAATGATGCTATACTTGCTCAAAACAAGTTATTATCCCAACAAGTTGAGTTTTTAAGGAAACAAATGTCCAAACTTCCTCAACAACTCAAAGAGATTCATGACTCCTCAAGCAAAAATGGGCAAGTCTTGGTATGTGAGCTTTGTAAAGGTGATCACCCAACAGGATATTGTCCTCCTTGTCCTCCGGTGGAAGAAGAAGTGAATTACATGAACAATCCAACTCAACAACAAGGTTACCAAAGGCAACAACAACCTTATCACTAAGGGTATCAAAATCAACAACCAAGACCAAATTATCAGAATCAAGGATATCAACAAAATCGACAAAATCCTTATCAACCTCAAGGTGGGAGTTCCAAACTTGAAAATTTTCTTAACCTATTCATTCAAATGCCCATAGAAAATCAAAATTCAAATGAAGCATCGATTAAGAATCTAGAGAATCAAGTTGGGCAACTTGCAAAACAAGTGGCCGAACAACAGGCAGGACCGTCTTTCTCGGCCAACACTCAAAACAACCCAAAGGAGCATTGTAAAGCAATTGTTACTCAAAGTGGGAGAGAGTTGGGAGAAGGAGAAAAAAATGATAAAAAGGATGATATGATAGTTGAGGTTGAGGAGGAGGAGAAAGTTGATGATGTTGTAGTTCAAAATAATGATAAGGAAGAAGTTGAAAAAGAAAATGAGAAGTTAGTTGAAAAAGAAAACCTTGAAAAAGAGAAGATAGAAGAAAAGAAAAGAAATTTGAAAAAAGGGAAGGAGGTAGTGAATCCAATTCTGATCCAAAACTTACCTTACCCTCATGTACCCACCAAGAAAGACAACGAACGGCATTACGCTCGTTTCATGGATATTTTCAAACAATTACAAATCAATATTCCGTTTGCCGAAGCTCTTGAACAAATGCCTAAATATGCTAAGTTTATGAAGGATATCTTGACAAAGAAAAGAAGATGTTTAGAGTCGAAAACAATTGTCCTTGATGCTAGTTGTAGTGCTATCATTCAAAGAACTTTACCAAGAAAAGAAGTCGATTTGGGACATGTTACTTTGCCGGTAACAATTGGTGATGTCTATGTCGGAAAAGGCTTAATTTATTTGGGCTCAAGCATAAATTTAATTCCACTGTCCATTGTGAAAAGGCTTGGGAACATTGAGATGAAGGCAATTCGGATGATGTTACAATTGGCCGACAAGTCCACAACTCATCCGCATGGGATGGCTCAAGATGTATTGGTCAAAGTTGATAAGTTTTTCTTTCCGGTAGACTTTGTTGTTATTAATATGGAAGAAGATAAGGATGCTCCATTAATACTTGGATGCCCTTTCATGAAAACTGCCCGTATGATGATTGATGTTGATGACGATCTAATGAAAGTGTGAGTTCAAAATGAAGAAGTGAGTTTTAATCTCTTTGAAGCAATGAAGCATTCTAATGACAAACATGATAGTTTCTGTATTAATGCAACGGAAGAAGCCGTGGTGGAGGTTTCAAAGCAAGTTCATGTAGTGTCTCCTTTGCAAAGAGCTCTTGATGATTCCTTTGAAGTATTTTCCGATGAAGAAGAAAGGGCACTTGAAGAGTGTTTAAGAGAACTTGAATCTTTGGAGGAGTTATAACCTTGGGAATGTGAAGAGAAAGTGTTAAAGAAAGAAGTGAGTGATGAGAAGTCTCAACTTGAATTGAAGGTTTTTCCTTCCAATTTGAAATATGTGTTTCTTGATGACGGTTGTAACAAGCCGGTTATCATTAGCAACATTTTTTCCGAAAATGAGGAAAACTGTTTGATTCAAGTTTTGAAGAAAAATCAAGAAGCTTTAGGTTGGGTTCTTTCCGATTTAAATGGAATTAGTCTGGCTTATTGCATGCATAAGATTTTAATGGAAGATGATTATAAAGCGGTAGCTCAACCGCAACGCCGTTTGAATCCAACAATGAAAGAAGTAGTAAGAAAAGAGGTTGTCAAGCTCTTGGATGCCGGTATGATTTACCTGATTTCCGATAGTCCTTGGGTAAGTCTGGTCCAAGTTGTGCCTAATAAAGGAGGAATGACTGTAATCTGAAATGAAAAAAAAGAGTTGATTCCGACAAGAACGGCGACGGGTTGGAGGATGTGTATAGATTATAGGAAGCTAAACACCGCTACAAGAAAAGACCATTTTCCACTTCCGTTTATGGACCAAATGTTAGAAAGATTGTCGGGCCGACAATTATATTGCTTTTTGGATGGTTACTCCGGTTATAACCAAATTTTGGTTGACCCGGAAGACCATGGGAAGACGGAATTCACATGTCCTTTTGGGATTTTTGCCTACCGAAAGATGCCTTTTGGTTTATGCAACGCACCAGCAACGTTTCAACGTTGTGTTCAAGCAATTTTCTCCGATCTTATTGAAAAAACAATGGAGGTATTCATGGATGACTTCTCCGTTTTCGGAGCGTCTTTTGATCTTTGTTTGAGAAATTTAGAGGTTGTGCTTGAACGGTGTGTTGAGACAAATTTGGTATTGAACTGGGAGAAGTGCAATTTTATGGTAACTGAGGGGATTGTGCTTGGCCACAAAGTCTCCTCTAAAGGCCTTGAAGTCGATCAAGCAAAAATTGAAGTGATTGAAAAGTTACCTCCTCTAACAAATGTCAAAGGCATCCGAAGTTTTCTTGGCCATGCTGGCTTTTATCGGCGATTTATCAAAGACTTCTCCAAATTTGCGAGGCCATTGAGTAATTTACTCAACAAATATAAGTCCTTCTCCTTTGATGATGATTGTTTAAATGCCTTTAAAATTTTGAAAGAGAAACTCATCACCGCACCCATAATCGTTGCTCCAAATTGGACTTTGAATTTTGAATTAATATGTGATGCTAGCGATTATTCCATTGGTGTGGTGCTTGGGCAAAGAAAGTCCAAAATTTTTCATGCTATTCATTATGCGAGTAAAGTTCTTAATGAGGCACAAGTTAATTATGCCACCACTAAAAAAGAATTACTCGCTATTGTTGATGCACTTGAGAAATTTTGGTCTTATCAGATTGGTTCTAAGGTGGTAGTCTACACTGACCACTCGGCAATTAAATATTTGCTCACCAAGCCGGATTCGAAGCAAAGGCTTATCCGGTGGATCCTTTTGTTACAAGAATTTGATTTGGAAATCCGTGACAAGAAAGGATCGGAAAACTTGGTAGTAGATTATTTGTCTAGGTTGGTCAATGTAGAGGTAACTCACCGTGAGAATGAGGTCCGTGAAGAATTTCCGGATGAAAAAATTTTTCGAGTACAAGTTAGGCCGTGGTTTGCATATTTTGCTAACCACAAACCACTGGTTTTGTACCGGAGGACCTAACTTGGAATCAAAGACGGAAATTTCTCTCGGATGCTAATTACTATGTTTGGGATGAACCATACTTGTTTAAGTTAGGAGGTGACAATTTGTTAAGGAGGTGTGTCACTCTTGATGAAGCCAAAAGTATCCTTTGGCATTGTCACAACTCGCCGTACGGAGGGCATTACAATGGTTTAAGAACGGCAACTAAAGTCCTCCAATCGGGCTTTTATTGGCCTAGATTGTTCAAAGATGCCAATCTCCATGCTAAGAGTTGTGATACATGCCAAAGAAGTGGCGGGATTGGAAAAAGAAATGAAATGCCTTTGCATACTATTTTAGAAGTCTAAGTTTTCTATTGTTGGGGCATTGATTTTGTTGGACCATTCCCAGCATCTTTTTCAAACGAGTATATTTTAGTTGCGGTTGACTATGTTTCCAAGTGGGTGGAAGCAATTGCGTCACCGAGTTTGGATGGAAAAATGGTGATAAAATTTTTAAAGAAAAACATATTCTCCCATTTTGACACCCCTCATGTGTTAATTAGTGGCGGAGGTTCGCATTTTTGCAATGCATCACTCGAAAAAGTTTTAGAGCATTACGGTGTAAAACACAAAATTGCAACTCCGTACCATTCACAAACAAATGGTCAAGCCGAGGTGTCTAATAGAGAGGTGAAAAGAATTTTGGAAAAACCGTGTCAAGTTCAAGGAAAGATTGGTCACAGAAGTTAGATGAGGCTTTGTGGGCATATCGTACTACTTACAAAGCGCCAATCGGTCTAACTCCGTTTTAAATGGTTTATGGCAAGTCATGCCATTTGCCCGTTGAATTAGAGCATAAGGCTCTTTGGGCGTTGAAAATGTTGAATTTTGATCCGAGTTTGGCCGGTGAAAAGAGAAAAGTCCAATTGCACGAATTAGAAGAAATGCGAAATAATGCTTACCATTCAAGTAAGATATACAAAGAAAAAGTGAAAGGATACCATGACAAGAAAGTTTCTCAAAAGGAATTTCGGGTTGGTCAGATGGTACTTTTATTCAATTCCCGCTTTAAATTGTTTCCGGGAAAATTAAAGTCCAAATGGTCTGGACCGTTTCTTGTCAAGGAGGTCAAGCATTATGGAGCTATCGTGATAGAGGATTTGCAGAAAAAAGAAAGTTGGACCGTGAACGGCCAACGCTTGAAAATTTATCTTGGAGGCGATTTTGATTGCGAGATTGGTTCCGTGTTTCTTGATGATCGTTGATCGTCTTGGACCGTCGAGCTTAGCCGACGTTAAACAAGCGTTTGTTGGGAGGTACCCCAACATTGTAAGTATTTCGTGTTTTTTTTTAGTGTTTTTATTGTTGCATTGCCATTTGGAGTGAAAAATTGAGATTTCTGCATGTTGTGAGTTGAGTGTGTTGTGGTTGCAAAAAACTGGTTTGCAACACCATAGCAGTAAAATCTGCTATCTGGTGTGGAGCGCCCGGCGCTGGATTATACTGCCCGGCGGTGCTTGAAAATTAGTAGAGGCCTCGCCTCTGATTGGCTAGGCGAGAGAGTAAAGGAGGGGGAATTTTGAAACTTTTCTGATGTAATTAAAGGGTTTGTAAGTCCAATTGGGTACTTTTCCAATTTTGCCCTTGGCTTATTAAAAGACTTGAGAGAAAGTTTTGAAACTTTTCTCTCATTCACTCCCGTTGGAAAACCCTAGCTCCCACTCTCTCACTCTCTCACTCTTTGATCTCTCACATGCTTTCAATTCAAACCCTCCATGTTTAAGGTATGCATGTTTTCATTTTTTTTATTGTTCTTCTTTTCTTAATCATGTATCATTTTAGAAACAATGTGGTTAGGGTTGTGTGATTTTTGACATAGATGGTTGTTAGCTAGATTCCCTTCTTCAACCTTGCATGTTCTTATTGTTGTTGTCTATGTTGTTTATTGGACATGGGTTGAAGAATGATGTGTAAGAAAAGAGCAGAGCTGCTCTTAAAAATCTGTTCTGATGTCGCGAGTACCGGCTGGCGGTAGAGGGGCGCAGCAGAGCTCTTGCGTCGCCCGGCGGTGCTAGGGCGTCAGCCCTGTTTTGCCCAGTTTGGGGTTTTCACTAGTTGTTTCGTTTTTTTTATATGACTGACAGTGCTAATGTGTATGTTTGTGACGGGCTATTTTTGTTTGGTTTGTGCAGATGTCTGCCCGCTTTGCTCCACAGTACGCGTCAAAGAAGAAACAAAATAATGTTGTGACCTCATTAAATGTCCCAGATACTCCACGTGAATATGACCGCATCCCTTTTCTGTCCGCTGAGCATGAAGCGAGAATCAAGTCTCTTGAGGGCAGAACTATTCTCTCTGAAAAGAGGTTTGTAATCAACTGTGAGGGGGACTACCGAAGATTTCAGGCGATCTTCAAGAAGAAAAAGTGGGATAAGCTGATGAACCCGGCTGATCGCGTTTGTTACCAACTGATCAGAGAATTCTATGCTAATGGGCTTCAGCCCGAAGGTGAATTCTATAGATTTAAGACCTTCGTAAGGGGTCGAGAGATCAGCTTCAGCAGGGACTCCATTAATAGCATCTTGGACAGTCCTAGTGGTTTAGGAAGTCTGCAAACCGATGACTTCGTGAAGCTTTCACAAACAAAGCATGATCACAAAATGGTAGCCAGTTCGATTCTCAAACTAGGTTTCAAGGTGGATCAGAATGTAAAAAGGGAGCCGATCAAATACAGTAGGAAAACATGACTCCGGAAGCACAGGCCGTTCTTCTCTTGCTTTGCTATAACGTAAAGCTGCGATTTCACCGTTCTTCTGTCCCTCTTGATACAGGACTCCTTATGTACTGTATCATGGAGGACAAGGAGGTGGATATTGCCCAAATCATTGCTTGGGAGATGAAAAATTTTGTTGATAATACTCGGAGGCCAGGAGTGCATGATGATGCTCCCATCATTTTTCCTTGTCTAGTTTAGGCTTTAATCTATCAAACTGACATTCTTATTCCCGGTGTAATTAATGGTTGATGATAACTATTTGGATCGGTTCTGCAAATCCAAGGAAGAAAGGAAGAAAAAGAAAGCTGCTGAGTTGGGTAGTAGTTCTGGAGGTCAGGGATGTGGTCAGACAGATGAAAGTGACTCATCCATTTTCGATATGAAAGCGGTGTTTAATTACACTTGGGATATGGGTGAGTCACTACAAAGATCAAATCAGTTTAATTTTGATGGTATGCAGCAACTGTATCATTTTCAAACGCATTCGACAGAGTACACTCCTTTTCCTACAAGGGAGTCGTTCAACGCTTATACAAATTGGCCTAGGGACAGGTGCTCATTCTATTCGGAGGGGGCAAGCACCGGTGGTGTTATTGCGGATGATGATGATGATGATGATGATGATGATGATGATGATGATGATGGTGATGATGGCGATGAGATGGAAGACGATCTCAATGATATGGTTAATTAAGCTTTAAAGTGAAGGATTTTATTTTGTCTTGTCATTTATTTAGATAGTTTATTTTCAGTTTTTTTAGTATGTACTTTTGGATCGCTTCGGCGAGAATTTATGTTGTGAAATTTTGTCGTTTCGGCGAGTACAATTTTGGTGTTTTTACACCATAGTTATAATATTTGCAGTTGGTTAGATTGTGTTTTAGATAAATGTTGTTTTTATTTTATGTTGTGGTTGCACAATGAAAATAATGGTTGTCCTTGAAATTTTGAAAATTTTATGTGTTAGCACAAGAAGAGAAAATAATATCTTGTTGATCTTAAACATTGATGGTGATGATATAATTCTTGATTGTGTTCACAATTAAAGTATGGAATTGAGGTGTAGAATCATAATGTGAATGTGAAGGTTTTACTTTTGGTAAAATTGGTCAATGCAATGTTTTGTAAACTCTTGTTCATTTTGAATCAATTAGGACATTGCCACAAATGTGAGTTGCCTCCATTGTTTACAAATTCTTGAGGGATTCAAGTAGTTGTTGCTTACTCATGTTAGTTCTTTAATTTTAAGGGTTGGCATTAATTTTGTAAAACAAATAATAACAACAATATGTTAGATAGTTCTGTTTATCTTGCTAAAGAAGAACAGGTTGAGCAAGAGGTCCTAGTGTGCATTGGAACATGTTGAGCTGAAGTAGTGTTAACATCTGGAACAACATATCGTATCGAGATGTCCCATGCAGGTTCATTCGACATCGCGCTAGAACTGAAGTGGTTTGTTAATTCTGTTAGGTTTTAACTGATGCAGAATATTCTGGAATATTATGCAATCATGAGACGTTGATTTATAGGTCTGAAGATTCAAGTCTGAAACTGAGAAGTGGAAAATATTCACTTTCTAAATATGGAGATATTTTAGGAAGTTAAAGATTGAAGTCCTATTATGTAGCAGAAGTTTCTGCTGATTTGTAGCAGCTCATTTGCTAGGCCCAAATCCAGTTGGGAATAGGTTATAAATAGATGTTTTGTAACCTAGTTTGAACGCAACCAAAGATGTAAAGTTCTATTATTAGGGTTGGTTCCTGTACCACTCGACCTGTGAGTTTGACAGTTTGTTAGTGTGATCCTCGAAACTGTTAAGTAAGAGGAGTATTGTTCTTGGAGGAAGCTTTTAAGTAACTCTAAGTTGTGTCCTAAAGGATAATTTCCTTGATGAATTATTGTATAGGTAAAGAGCCGTTGATGCAGTGGCTGAGATGTCATCTGCTAGACATCATTGCGATGATTGGGAGTGAGAAGGGTTTCTCATATCTAGAGAGGATCTAGGTAGAAGGGTCATTGGGTAGTGATTAAGTGAGCTTATTGAACCGGGTGTGGTTATCAGTGAATTGATACTATCGAATATGGACTTCATCCCTGGCTTGGTAGCCCCCAGATGTAGGATAGTTAGATCCGAACTGGGTTAACAATTCTATGTGTCTTGCTCTTATTTCTTTTCAGTACCATGTTTATTGGATTATACCTTGCCATTTATGATCATGTCAGACCAGATGTCGAACGGCATATTCTAGGACATCTGAATTCTGCACATACACCAGAATTTCAATTGGTATCAGAGCAGGTCATTTTGTTCTGTATCTGGATGAGATCCCAGGGAAGATACTTTCTGGTTCATGGTCAAGGTAGAAGCTTTCTACTGAAAAGTTGTTTGAACTTGGAGTAGTTCATATAGTTGTGAGAATGGTCCCTAGAAGTGGAGGATGGACTGTTCGTGACAGGCAGTGGCGTGTGCTGAGGGCTTGGAGGAGTAGTTGAAAAACTGCTGTGTAGTGGTTCCGTAGGTTTGATTTATTGTGGTGTCACCTGAATTATGATGCTAGGTCTAATATGTGTCACCTGAAGGCCTTGAGGAGTTTGTTTTTGATCCGCTGCGAATCTATCTGAAAACTCCTGAGGTTGTATATCCTATGGTGACAGGATATATGCGAGACTGCTTCAACTTACTTTGTCAACGATACTTGAAGATTATTGTTCAAGTCCACTCATAAAGGCACTGATAAGTGAAGTTGTAAGGAAGAGATCAGAAGATATTGAGAAGTAATTTACTTTTGCTTCTATTCCTAAAAGAGCTAATCTCCAGTCCTTTATCTCTTGATGTGTTCCTTGGAATGATGTCCTATCTTGTGTTAGAACATCACGTCAGAATTGTGCAGAATTATGATGTCTATAGGAATGGCATAGCAGATGCTCTGGGTGCTAAACTAATGTGGTTTGATCACATGAGTTTGGAACCTACTCCTGATCTGGAAGAGGAGGCATCTGGGTGGTATGTATAAGAAGTTTCTGGCCTTGAAACTTATCTTAGATGTGTGAGTTGATCAAGGTGTGATCAACATGTTATTTACTCCTGAGGTCAGTTTATTTTTGGTCCTTGCTGCAGGAGTGGAGATCCTGAGATTCAAGAAGTAATATCTCTAGCAGACTTCTTGGACATGAAGGTCAAAGATCAAGGTCATGTTATTTTTGGAGGCATGTTCTGAATGATCTTGTGAAGCTAGATATGTATTGACTGTGTGTGCTTAGGATTGATATGATCTAATCACAGTCTGTGCTGATATTGAAGGGGAGAATGTATGATTCTCTAAAGTGCTCTTGGCAGATTCTGAGGAAGAATACCTGATGTTTTGAAAGACCTTGAAGACATGTCTCAAGCCGTCTGAGTGATGAGAGTTGAATGAGAGAATACCACTCTCATGCTTCTGTGATGTGATAAGTTATGGTCCCAAGGCTTAAAAAGGGAAGTTTGGAGAATTTGTTTTGAAATGGGGTGTCTGTTTTCTTAGTTCAGCTGGATACTTTTCATGATGTCAAGACTGATGTCTTAACATCTGTTGACAGAACATTCTGTTCAGAATGTTATGGTGTTTGTCTCCTGAGATCACAAGTCTCTAGTTGATTCAAGTACTGCTGTGAGGGTCAAGCAGTGGGTGAATGTGTTCAGCAGGTGTGTTGAACAGAGAGTGCGCTCTTGAAGACATGAAGATGAGTCTCATGTTCTCCATTCATTTAAGGCATTCTTCTTGCAAAGGAGTACTGGTAGTCTTAAATAGAGAAAAGTTGATCAAATTGAGATCATGTGAGTATTGGTACAAGTAATGATCGTGTTCAACTTATGAGTTGAACAAAGAGTGAGCTCTTGAAAACATGAAGATGCGTCTTATGTTTTCCATTCTTCAAGGTACTAAGAAGCACATAATAGGAGAAGTATGTTACAATTTTATGTAGCTGGACGTGTGATGTTAAGAGGGAGATTGATAATTCTGTTGCTTTTGGGATTAAGTGTGCTGCTGAATGTGTTTGTGATATGACCTGGGAGCTTGATCAGCTACTGATGTTTGATCCTCGTGTACCAAAGCTTTACTAGATGATATCCTCAGAAGAGCTCTGTAAAGATATGTGACTGAGATTGATGTTGGAACATCAATTCAGGTGGTTGCTTGTTCAGCCAAGGCCGTTTTGCACAGAAAGAAGTCCAAGATCAAGTCACTGATCCAAGTTTAAGTAACTTGTGAATATATGAATCAGAAGTTGTCAGACGTATGCAGAAGATGACCTTATTCTAACTAATAGTAGATACTTTGACGGGAGACTTAGTATTTGTCTATTATGGATGTTATGCATAAGGGTAAATACTTGGACGGGAGACTAAGTATTTGTCCAGAGAATTATGCAAGTCTGCAGTCTGGATATTATGGTTCAGGAATTTATTCTTTCTGAGTGTTTATGGTTGATGACAACCTGAGGTAGCCTTATCAGCTGACTGAATCAGAAGGTGTGATCTTCTATCCAATGTTGATGTCCTACATAATGTTACAACATCATTGTTCTTTGTGTATCCTGGATAAAGGTCTGGGACTGTACTTGTGGAGTTGGAAGAAGCAGCATTATTGTCTGAAGTGGCAGTTCTGACATAATGTGGATTAGAATGGACAGATTCTGATCTTGATGATAAGTAGTTTGTTCTGGCAATGCATGACTACTTTCATGATGAAGACTTCATTAGGTGCTTGGACAGAAGGGTATTGTCAGTGGTGAATGGCTGAAGGTTCTTCCAATACAAGTGAAAAGTGGTGGCAATCCTTATCTTGTGTTCCAAGAAATCTAAAGACATTTGTTATGGAATATGTGTGAAATTCCAAATTAAGTGGGCTTTTATTTTGGACTTGGTATAAACCTGGTGAGATTATGCTCAACAAATACTAGAAGTGGCAGTTCTTGATGTTGAGAATGTGGCAATATCATTGGGCTATCATCTGGTGTCAAGTGTTCATCTTCATAAGGAGCTTTGGTTGTTCATGTTAGGGGGAGTTGAAGCTGTTGTCTATGGTGTGTTACTGCAAGGGTGCAGATTTCTTGTAGCATGGTACAGGACATGTTTTTCTTGAGCCAAACAAGGAATTACTCTGGACGGTGGTATGAGGATAAGACAAAACACGTGTTCCTGCCTATGCATGGAACGTTATTGGCCTAATTAATGGTAAGATTCAGTTGAGAAACATTTAAGGCAGTCAAGGCAATTTTTGGAAGGTAGGGATTGAATGTTGAATGGAGTTTTTGTTACCTAAAATAGCGGGTCTTTGACCAAGAACCTAGTCATATTCAAGGGTCGTTAATTCCTAAGTTACTGGTCAGCTATTTGTAGGGAGCAGTCGTTTCTCCTCTTCAGAACTGTGAGTGTTTTCCTTTCCTATCTCTAATGGGTTTTGTTCGTATGTGGGTAAGTATTTCCTGGATTTGGTTTTGGGTTGGCATTATTTGCCAAATTGTGGCTAAAAAGGGGGAGATAAAAGGGAGTTTTGCGCAGATGCTGAGAAATGGTGTATGGGGTCTGCAGTACAGGTGCATCAAAAATGACGAGAAGGAAGTCATAACCATCGTAATGGATGGAGTGTTTTTGTGACTTATGTCCTGAGTTATGAACACAGTTGTGACTTGTGTTCTGAGTTACCCAGGTTGGCAAATTGGTGCTTCTGTCGACTAGGGGTGACTAATCAATCAAGGTGGGCAGATCTCTCATGCCACCATTGGTCCTTCTATGTAGCTGGATCCTTCTTGAAAGGAAAAAGAAATGTGTAGAAGGAAGTTCCTCAGATTCCTGATTTGAGGGGGAGTATTGGATATCTTCTTTCTCATGTACACCAAGTGAGTTTCGGAAGGTATCAATCAAGACCTGCCGCAAAAGGAATGGTCAGAAAGCTGAAATGTAGTTGTCAAACAAGATGTTATGACAACTTAAGATCATTTCCTTGTTGCTATACTGATGGGTTCTGTGTAAGTTCAGTAGTTGCTGATGACTACTGACAGTAATATAGAATTGTAATTGATGTTGAAATCTGAGTTGTAATATGTTTGTGTATTTGTTTTAGCCAAAATTTGCCAAAGGGGGAGAATGTTAGTTCTTTAATTTTAAGGGTTGGCATTAATTTTGTAAAAAAAATAATAACAACAATATGTTAGATAGTTCTGTTTATCTTGCTAAAGAAGAACAGGTTGAGCAAGAGGTCCTAGTGTGCATTGGAACATGTTGAGCTGAAGTAGTGTTAACATCTGGAACAACATGTCGTATCGAGATGTCCCATGCAGGTTCATTCGACATCGCGCCAGAACTGAAGTGGTTTGTTAATTCTGTTAGGTTTTAACTGATGCAGAATATTCTGGAATATTATGCAATCATGAGACGCTGATTTATAGGTCTGAAGATTCAAGTCTGAAACTGAGAAGTGGAAAATATTCACTTTCTAAATATGGAGATATTTTAGGAAGTTAAAGATTGAAGTCCTATTATGTAGCAGAAGTTTCTGCTGATTTGTAGCAGCTCATTTGCTAGGCCCAAATCCAGTTGGGAATAGGTTATAAATAGATGTTTTATAACCTAGTTTGAACGCAACCAAAGATGTAAAGTTCTATTATTAGGGTTGGTTCCTGTACCACTCGACCTGTGAGTTGGACAGTTTATTAGTGTGATCCTCGAAACTGTTAAGTAAGAGGAGTATTGTTCTTGGAGGAAGCTTTTAAGTAACTCTAAGTTGTGTCCTAAAGGATAATTTCCTTGATGAATTATTGTATAGGTAAAGAGCCGTTGATGCAGTGGCTGAGATGTCATCTTCTAGACATCATTGCGATGATTGGGAGTGAGAAGGGTTTCTCATATCTAGAAAGGATCTAGGTAGAAGGGTCATTGGGTAGTGATTAAGTGAGCTGATTGAACCGGGTGTGGTTATCAGTGAATTGATACTATCGAATATGGACTTCATCCCTGGCTTGGTAGCCCCCAGATGTAGGATAGTTAGATCCGAACTGGGTTAACAATTCTGTGTGTCTTGCTCTTATTTCTTTTCAGTACCATGTTTATTGGATTATACCTTGCCATTTATGATCATGTCAGACCAGATGTCGAACGGCATATTCTAGGACATCTGAATTCTGCACATACACCAGAATTTCAACTCAAATGGTTTATGTTTAATCTTGCTTGTTGTTTTGAAATTATGGAAACATAGAAATGATCAAGGCAATTTTTTAGTATTATGAGTATAACGACTTTTCCAAAAACACTTCAAATCACCGTGTGAGTGTGTGAGCATTAGAAACCTCTTTTGAGCCAAAGGCAAAAAATTTGTTAATTTTGATGTATAAACCCGAACTTTAACCACTTTGAAGAGCATTTTGATTTAAGTGTATAGTATTGTTGAAGTTGGGGAGATTGGTTCATTGTGAAAAGAGTAAAAGGAATTGTCGATACAATGCATTCTCAAATGAATTCAAAAAGATAATGAAAAAGAAAGAAAAGGAAAAATCAAAAGAAAAAATTATGGGAATCAAAGCAAGAAAAGAGAATGCATTGTGAGAATAAGAGTTGGAAGTTTGAGCAAGAATGGTTGTGTTTAAAAAGAAAAATGCTCTTCATGAATTTTACCCTTTCTTGATTCAATGGTCGTGTACATATGTCCCTTGTTTTTAAACCCGGCCAAGTTACAACCGATAAAAATCCTTTTGTGGTCTTTGTTTCTGTACGTTTTCTTAAGTAGTGAGATGATTGCATAAATTGTTTTGGATGTGGCACAATTAATTATGAGTGTGTTCTGTCCCTTGTAAATAGTGTGTGTAAATAATTAGGTGATTCAATTCGAACTTGAGGGTACTTGGTATTGCATTGTATAACTTTGTGATTAGGATTTGAGTCATATTCATGTTTTGATCCTATGGGTGCTTAGAAATACTTTGTGCGTGTATTTGTCGAGTTTGAACCATTGATTTTTTGGTTGATTGGGTGTTTGGAAATCTTGCTTGTGGTTGTTGACACTTACTTTTGTTTGAGGGCAAACAAAGATGCAAGTTGGGGAGAGTTGTTAGGTGTCAAGAAGTGTTTATTTTCATAATTGATTTTGATGCCTTTAAGCTCTTTTAATCGCTTTAATCGGGAAACGACTTATTAATTAAGCTATTCTTGCAATTTTATGGAAATTATTTGTTTTGATGTGTTTGTGAATTTTTGCAACAATTTTGCTGAAAAGATCGCGGCTCGAATTGCACGGAAACGAAAGATATGGAAAAGTTGTGTGTCGCATTTTGGGCCCCTGCACCGCCCGGCCTTGCTAGAGCGCAGGAGGGCCTCATCGCCCAGTGCGGTAGGGGTACTGCTTCCCCATGATTAATCAAAGTTCCAGAATTATTCCTGGCTGCGCCTCTTGAAGACCA
Organism: Lathyrus tuberosus; assembly: GCA_022829125.1. NCBI lineage: Eukaryota > Viridiplantae > Streptophyta > Magnoliopsida > Fabales > Fabaceae > Lathyrus > Lathyrus tuberosus. The sequence continues at coordinate 3,105,817 of JALAZF010000289.1, read as the reverse complement.
CCCGACCGTGAAAGCATCGCCCGGCACTCGGATCCCATCGCCAGGCGCTCTCAAATATTTTGACAGGTCCATGTGACACTGAAGCTGTCACGTGGCCTCACTTTTGGCCACCCCCCGGCCGTGGAAAGTACCGCTCGGCGCTCTTGTCTGGGCTGAACATGTTTATAGGCACATTTTGGTAGATATTTTAGAAGAAACACTTTTAGAAACAATCTTTGTAACCTAAAAACCTCTTGGGAGATCAAAAACTTCATCTTTTATTATTTTTCTTAGAATCCAAAGCTTTTATGCTTCAATCCTTGAATCTTTGAAGATTGATGCTCCAAAAGCTTTGCAACTTACTTGTCAAGCAAGCTACCATGTCTATGGCTAGCTAAAGCACTTTTGTGTCAAGATTAGTGGTAGGTGATCCATTATTTTGTATGTATTCTTCTTGATTGTAAGCTTGTGAACCTTGTTGATGATATTTATAGAAGAAAAACTTTGGTTACATTGTATATTTTGTTTTATTTCATGTTCGAGAGAAATGTTATAAAACTTGATCTAAGTTTCATTCCATCAATATTCATGAGGCTAGAGATAGTTTTGAATGTTGATGTTCATAAATATTGTTCTTGAAGGTTATCATTTAGATAGTTTGTGTGAGAGATCAACAAAGGATCAAAATAGTAAATCCCACAACAAGTGTTCGAGAGAAACTTGTTGAGAGGATATGTGGTTATAATTATTGTTAACAAGTTCACACTCGTAATCGAAAAAATACGTATGAAATGGATCACCGAAACCTAATCTTGACATGTTTTATCAAAACCCTAAAACAAATCTTTTTACCTTTTATTTTTAAAATTCGAATGCAAACGATCCGATTGAAAATTACCAAAACCTTTGTTACTATTAAAGTTTGAAACCCTTTTAACTATCGAACGGCGAAAATATACACAATTCATGTGGAGACGATAAAAACAACCCCCTAAAACTGTTTCAACACGAGGAAACCTGCATCATTATGTTTCTGTACTTCCTCTTTGATTTTGATGGCCATGTCTGGATGAGTCCGTCTTAGTCTTTGTTTTACCGGCGGACATTCTGATCTTAACGGTAGATGATGTTCCACGATGTTGGTATCCAACCCTGGAATATCCTGATAGGACCAAGCGAATACATCAGGAAATTCTTTGAGAAGCTTTGTCAAACTTTCTTTGACAGTTGGACTGAGCAGTGCCCCAATCTTGACTTCTTTTCTCCCTTCTTCTGAACCCAAGGTGACTGTTTCCAATGGCTCTTTGTGAGGTTCAATGGACCTTTCCTCTTGTCTGAGCAATCGGGAGATCTCTTATGGAATTTCTTCGTCATTTTCTTCTTCAGCCTCAAATACCGAGAATTTAAAGTTGGGAGAAGGCATTGGATCGTATATTTCAATGGGGGTTAAAACAAGCAATCTGCATGACGTGATGGTTGATTTTTAGAAGAGATAGAGAGAATGGAAGAGTGTGTGCAGTGAATTTTCTGAAAAATGCTTGTTTTTATTATTTGAGTTGTTTTTTAGGATTACCATTTTCTGAAAAAGCAAAAAGCAAAAACAGCAATAAAATGGGGAAATTACAGAACTACATTATTTATTTATGATTTGGTCGATTATTGAAACTACAGCCCTATAAAACAAAAATCTGTCACTTTGGGCGAAGCGAAGAGAGACATTTACAGAAAATGAGCCCCATCAAAACATCGGTTTCACCTGGGCAGGGTGAAAGGTTAAAACAAAGACGGCAATTACTTAGACTTATGAACGATTTTCGGGACATCGACAGCAACCCATTGGCGGCGAACTCCTCAGTGAATCACAAAGTATGGTACTTTCCTTCTTGGTTTGTCTCCAGAAATAATGCTGATTTCTGGCGGAGCAGGATCGTTGGAGTCTGTCTCCCAGGCAGAATTGTCGTAGACGAATTATTCTGTCGTACCTTGCACAATATTTGCACTCTCAGGTGGATCTCCCCATCCAGTGGGCTGGATGTCTTCGAGCCTGATACGAGAGCTTTCAGGAGCGGTGTCCTTGACCAAGAAGTCGTACTTGCCACTCGGTTGTCCTAAGGTGTCCCGTACTTCTTCGGAACTGGAGGAGTCATCCCTTTCGATGACGTTGACCTCAGGAAAGCATAGTTAAGGAACTCTTGTCCTACAACCTTTTCAAATTCATTGTCGTGCTGGATGTTTTCTGAATGCCCTGAGTAATGATCCCATGATTTGGTGGGGACGCGGGTATTCTTTTCAATGATGCTCAGCTGATATGCATCGTTGGGCTGACTCTTTTGCCCCAAGTCTCCTGGGTACGGCTGCCAGATAGGCGGGTCATCCATTGGGCCATAATATTCATAGTCAAAGTTGTCTTTCATCAGAGTGTCCTCCTCTAATGAGTTTGGTGGAGCACGGCATCCTTCCGGATCACAATCTCCGTACATCATCTTGACATCTGATCTTGGTATATATCTCAGACTCTGCACGGGATAGCAAAATGGCGTACGCGTTTCTTTCTGAGACATATAATCATCCTCGTTGAGATAGGACTTCCACTTTTCATCTGTATCGGAGGAGTCACCCTTATTGATGGTATGGACTTCTTGAGACACTGGGTGAGAAAACCTCCACTGTGGAAGAAGTCCTGAATGGGATGAAGACTTTCATCGTTAGTAGCGGTCTGGGTACAAGTTGAAGAAAAACCAAGACCTTTCTTTGTCTTGTTATCAGTAGGAATGACAAGTTGTCCCCATCCTTTTGCATTGTTACTTTTGATCATTTCAAGAGCATCTTTGTATGAGGAAATCGATGTTCCTTTTTCTGATTGGTAGTCATTGCTCACCGAAAGTGCTTGGAACTGGGTTCCATCAACCTCTTCTAGTTCTACACAAGTGGACGACGATAAGTTACTCACGATCAAGGCTTGCTCTCCGCAGACTGTGATTAGTTGGTCATTCTTGACGAACTTCAGCTTCTGGTAAAGTGTCGAAGTGACTGCCCCAGCCTCGTGTATCCAAGGTCTTCCTAACAAACAGTTGTATGTTGCCCGAATGTCCATGACCTGGAAATTGTGAGGACCGATAGTTATGGGAAGATTGACTTTGCCGATAACTATTTTTTGGGATCCGTTAAATACTTTGACGATGACCTCACTGCCTCTCATCGGAGATCCTTAAAATGATAGTCGCATCAGAGTAGATTTTGGCATAACATTCAGAGTTGATCCAGTGTCTACCAGTACGCTGGCTAAAGCATCACCCTGGCAGTTGAGTGCCATGTTGTGATTTTTGCCTTCTTCTGGCAGTTCTTCATCACTGAATCCCAAATTATTGCAGGAAGTGATGTTGGAGATGATGTTGTCGAATTGTCTTATCATTACATCTTGTTCCACAAAGGCTTGCTCTAAGACTTTCTGTAGAGCTTCCCTGGTAGCTTCGGAACTGAGTAAAAGAGAAAGCACAGAGATTCTTGAAGGAGTTTACAATAGTTGGTCTACAATGTTGTACTCGCTCTTCTGGATGAGTTTCAGCATCTCATCGTTGTTCTTTGAAAGGTCGGGATTACTAGATTGACCGACCGGTTGATTCGGACCTTCTGTTTGAGGTTCCTTTTCTCTGGTGGGTTCTCCAACTCCTCTGTTGAAGACCCGACTGCTCCGTGTTACTCGACTGATGTCTACAATATTCACGACAGAGGGTAATGGAGTTTCCTTTCCATTCTCAATTGTTGTTGCACCGTACTTGAAAGGGATAGCCTTATCAGATTTATACGGTACTGGTCCCGGCAGATAGATAACCACAGGATCCTTTTGATTTTTTGACCATCATAGTCGGCCTCAATCAGTTTGAGGTTGACAGCTTGAGCATGGTCGAACCAGATCAAACCAGAGCTTGAGCATGGTCGAACCTCTTTGTGGTCTAACTGACTTTGAAGGACTGTTCGCATGAGGTAGCATCCTTGGTTATCCTCTGAGTAAACTCTACAGCGCTCATAGTTATGTGGTGGCACTCGGCCATGTCCGCTTTGTATACAGTGCAACCTTACTATATCTATTTCCATTGATCGAACATTCTGACTTTGATGCCTAGTAGGGTTCCCATTAGTCATACTGACTTGTTGTGTGTCTTCATCTAGATAGATCGAAAGCCACCAGTGGTTCCACAAGTGTTGCAGTGTTCTTTGATCGAGTGCACATCCTTGGTCACTCTCACGACATACTTTACAGTTCTGATAATCATGGGAAGTCAGAAAACTGAGTCGGACTTGCTTAGCGTGTAATTCCACCAAGCTGGTATTCATCAAGCGAATATCAAAGATTTGGATCATATTAACTTGATAATGACTTCTATCCCGGTAGTCCTGGATCCATCCAAGATCCATCTGACGCTGGAGGGCCTCTTGTACAAAAGAGCATCCCTGATTGTTTACCGAGCAGATTAGACAAGAATTGTAATCGTGTCGTGGCAGATCATGATGTTGGCTTTGCCTTAAGTGCATTGCCACCAAGTTGACATTCATCGCACGGATGTCGTGGTTTTGAATGATGTTGAAATTTTTATAAGTCATGTTGACTTCACGGATTCGGTGATCTTGGATCCACCCGAGATCCATCTGTTCTTATTGAGCTGATTGCACTACGGAACATCCTTGATTGTCTTTAGAGCAGATATCACATTGATGATAGATGTGAAATGGTACATGACCGTACCCGCTATGTCTGCAATGCATTTTGACCAGATTGGTTCCCAATAGGAGTACATCACAAATTTGATAGTTGTGGTTAGATCCCTCCTCTATTAAATTTACTGCTTTCTCGTGTTGAGGTAACGGGTTCGTCTGAACATTTGGATTTGTATCTTTGAAAGATAGGACCCCGCTCCTGACAAGCTTCTGCACATCGGACTTGAAGCTGAGACAATTTTCTATGTTGTGCCCCGGTCCTCCTTGATGGTAAGGACAAGTTTGATCCGCTTTGAACAAAAAGGGTGGATTTTCCGGTACTGTAAGAGGATACCTGGTTTAGACGTGCCCCTTGACCAGTAGTAGTGGAAACAGTTCTACGTACAACATTGGTATAGGGTCAAACCCTGGTGGTCGCGTTGTACGGTTGTTGTTGTACTGAGGACGAGCCTGCTGACGAGGTTGTTGTGTCCTTTGTTGATATTATTGTTGATTTGTTTGGCTCTGAGCAACCTGAGGTTGATACGTTGGAATAGGCGCACAGTTGATAGCAGGAGTTACAGCTGCTACTGGTTGGTACCTTCGCCTTTGCTTTCTGAGAGAGATATTACCAATATCTTGCTCTTTTTTCTTAGGGAAAGCACTACCATATCTTTTGGTATTGCTTGATGGTCCGGTATCTTTGACCAAATGTCCTTCTCGGACTGCTTCTTCAAGACGTGCTCCCATATTCACCATTTCAGTAAAGTCGCTGGGCGCACTAGCGACCATTCGGTCGTAATAAAACGAGCTTAAAGTTTTCAAGAAGATCTTTGTCATCTCTTTTTCCTCAAGAGGTGGACAAATATGGGTGGCAATTTCACGCCATCTCTGAGCATATTCCTTAAAGGAGTTGCCAAAGGACTGCTGAACGAAGGCAGCACCAAGATCTCTGAAAGTGATGATCTTGGTGCGGTTTAAACCCATGTACCATTTGAGAGCGGCACCGGTTAAACTATCTTGAAAGTAGTGGATCAGTAGATGTTGGTTCTCTGTCTGAGTTGACATCTTTCGAGCGTACATCACCAAATGACTTTGAGGGCAGGAGTTGCCCCTGTACTTTTCAAATTCGGGCACCTTGAATTTGTGCGGAATTTTCACATTGGGGACCAAACAAAGGTCTGCAGCATCCTTTCCGAATAAATCCTGACCGCGAATGGCATGCAGTTCCTTTTGCATCTCCAAGAATTACTCCTGGAACTCATTCATTCTGTCGTACATACTTTCATTTCCACCAGAGGGTATCTGTGGAATCTGTCCTTCTGGGACAGTGTGTACCACGGGTGGTGGTATATTCATTACGGTGGTGACTCTTGGTGCTTCCCTATCCCGAATTTTGTAACCTTCAGGAGTTGTTGTCATGCCCCTTGCATCTTCGCTTTCTCGAAGTTTGTAACCTTCAGGCCCAGCGGTTCCTGCTGCAGTTTCTGGATCTTTCGTGATCGGCAGAATATATTCTTCAGGGATATAGCTGAGTGGCATGCTATGTTGTACCGAGGATCATATGTCTCCACTATGGGCATAGATATGATCTCTGAGATCACATTTCTTTGTTGTTGTTTCTGAGTTGCTACCAGAGATTGCATGTCACTGTGAAGTCTCCTTAGATCTTCTTTCAGAGCGTTGATTTCTTCTCTCAGCTCTCTGTTCTCTTCCTCGAGATCATCGTTTTCTTTTGTTGATTGGCCCAAGTATTATACGAATGAGACAGTTTGATTATAGAATCGAGACACAGACGTGAGATTCGTAGGCAAGGAGAGTGCGTTATATGAGAATGATGAATGATATGCAATGATATTATTTTAATTAATTTTTTGTTTTAATCAATAGAAACTTCAACAATTGGATTACAAATATCATACAGTGGGGAAACCCCGTTTTATTGAATTCAAAGATTGTGGAAATGGAAATATAGTATTTTACAAAGTGCTGTAAAAGGAAATGTCTAAGCTTATGGTTCTTGAGTCCTCTCTGAAGAGGTCTTAGGTGTTGGTTCTGGTATTTTCCTTTTCTTTTACTGGGGCTCTTGAGCCGTTGTCGGGTTTTCAGTCCTTTGCCAAGTGAAAGGAGCGAGCAAATTCCTTCGGTCTTCTTGATTTTCTACAGCATGTTGCTCTAAAATCTCAATCAGAGCATCTTTTTCTTTTAACAGTTGCTGTATTTTGGTACACTCCACATTGAGAATGCGGTACTGGTTCTTCCAAGACTTCCTTTCCCGTTGAACTTTGTTGAGAGTGATCTGGAGTTTTTCCGTATCAGACATAAAATAAAGGACAGATTCCTTTAACGGAAGAACTTCCTGACGAGGGTAAGGCATCCTCAGCTTGAGAGCTCTAGTTTATACCCAGTGGAGATAAGGTTCCACAGAGATACAGTCTGGTTTTCCTATAGACTCTCTTCATTTCCTGTGAACATATTTCCAGGCATGCACTATTTTTGTCTTTAGTACCCTGTCATTTTCTCCTTCCTTGAAGAAAATACCTTCCAGAAGAACATTTCGCGGGATATGCCTCATCGGGTATCCGCATTGACAACAAACTAAAACTGGATGATAATTGATTCCTCCTTTGGTTTCTATGAGGGGTACATTAAGGAAGTTTCCACAACGGTCAATGATTCTTATCCCGTCACAGATCCGATTGTACCAATCTATGTCAGAGTTGGTAAGAGACATGATTTTCTGTGACCAACGTAGAGTACTCTTATGATCCCAAAAAGCGGCAGACTTGGGTAAGTGGGAAGTGAACCATTTGTATAGCAGGGGTACATAGCAGGTGATTATTCCTCCGCTATACAAATTCCTTAAATGTACAGAATGGTAAGCATCTGCGAGCAGGGTTGGTACAGGGTTTCCAATCAGAAATATCTTAATGGCATTGATATCAATGAAGTTATCAATGTTGGGAAAAAGGAACAACCCGTAGGTGAGTAGAACAAAGATATCTTCGAAAGCAGTAATGTTTCCTATACTGGAAAAGTACAGGGCTTTCTCTATCAAAAACTTGGCTGGTAAACCTGGGATTCCATCCTTAGCGGTCATGTGAGTCCTGACTTCTGACTCGTCCAAATAGATTGCTCTTGCAATGGTTTGATCCTTTGGAATTTCTTCCAGTCCAGAAAAGGGAGCTTGGTCAGTGATGGGTAAATTGGTCAGGTGAGAATACTCCTCCAGTGTTGGTGCTAGTTGATAATCCGGGAATGTGAAATAGTGATAAACCGGATCTTAAAACTAAATCAGCATAGACAGGATTCCTTAAACTACATGGACCCTTAACAGAGACAGCAGTCCTCCGTACTTAGCTCTGAAAGCATCAGGGTTGGTGATCATCCTTGCCAACCCTCTTAAATCCTCTAATTTTGGAACCTTGAAGGTGTACTTGTGAGTCTTCCTTCTACCAAAATCCATAACGCGATCTTTCTCTCTGATATTTCCAATCATTGTCTTAGTTTAATTTGAAAAAGAGAGACTAGAAAATAAATTTTTTTCTTTGTTTTAAAAGTTTTTTAATGAAATGAATGCATGAATGCAGCACACAAAAACATAGAAAAAACATGGGTTCAAAAGTTCAGCATCACGAGCATGGAGTCATGGCTCTACCCATTCCCAAAGGTAGTACTATAGGGAACTTTGTACCTGTCCTCAAAATCATAGACCCCTCTTAGGATAACAACAGCAAGCTGGTTCACCCGAGCGAGCTGTAGTATCTTAGAGTAATCTTAATTGAGGGTAGTATCGCGTGACAACTATTTCTGATAACTTTTGCACTACTAAATAGTCACATGGTTTCAGTCTACTAAATCCTCAGTTTCATGGATACCACAATCGAACAATCTACTTTCACAACCGAAGTCGTTAGACATTGAATCCACAAAGGGTATCTCCACTGATTTGATGGTCTACCGGGATCGCTTATTCGGGAATTACTCCCTGTAAGACCACCCATCTATGCCATCACCTATCTTAGGTATCACTCAAACTTTCCACATGCGGCATCACCCGCATTCCCATTAGCAGAAAAATAAACACGGATATCAAGTAGGAAAAGCGATATATATATATATATATATTCATTCCTAAAACTAACATCCTAGACCTCTTAAGAATTCTAGTTTATAATCCTAACAGACAAAATGACCTCCTCAGCAGAGTCGCCATTTTATCTGTAGCGTGCGATTTTTGTCGGTGACGCGACCACCTTATCACAGGAATTTGGGTTTTCTCCTCAATGAAGAGGAAGGGGTTCTATTTTCTGATTTCTTATTTATCCCGTGAAGCTGGAAGGGAAAGGGAAGCTATCTAAAACTAACCTTGCACGCGAATGTTTAACTGAACAAACGCTTAAAGAGATTCGGGGAGTTCGGGGTCAGGTTATACAATGGGGAGTTGTCAATTACCCATCCTATATGTGGTTATCCACAGGTTGTTAGCTTTAGGTTCTGCTTTGTACTTGATGGTGTTTATCCGTTAATGGGTTGGGAAAGTTTCTTGGGAAATATGAGAGAGAGAGAGAGAGAGAGAGAGAGTTTTTATTGATGTTCGGGTTTTCCCGATGTTTTTGGTAAGGTACTGGACCTAAGTTTTGATTGGTATGAAGGTACTGGACCTAGAGTTATTGATTAGTATTTAGGTACTGGACCTAGAGTTGTTTATTAGTATGCTCGCTAAGATTTCGCAATCTTATGCCTACGTATTCCCGTTTAAATGAAACAGGGAAATCAGAGCAATCGTAGTTCCTCCTATTTTAAGGGAGGAAAAGATATTTGGGTGTCTTGTTCAAAGCCCGAGATTGAAGCTAAAAAGTTGAGTATTTGTGTCTTGTTCAAAGCCCAAGATTGAAGCTAAAAGGTTTAACTGAGAGAGAATTTGTCATCTCTAAAGGGAGACATCTCGTCTATTTATCACAACTGTTGGGTGACTGTTTATAAAGGAGGATTACTTTAACTGGGATATGTGAATCCAACAATGCCATAATTTCCTTTATAGGGGTGTTATCCTGAAGGGTAAAACTTTAACTCAGTTTAGAGAAATGCCATTTTTCCTTAGGAATTTCTCATACTAAGAGATGGACAGTGGCGTGGATGTAAATAATCTAGAGGCTTGCCGCTTACAGCAATTAGATGAAAGAGATGATTTAGCAGGATAAAAGATGGACGACAGCTTGGATATTTCAATCAACAAGTGTGCCACTTACAGCAGTTATCTGGGATTAGGGTTTTATTTTGAATGTCTGTTTTGAAGAGTGATAAACAGAGAAATGACTTCCTACAGAAAAATTTTGATTTCCTCTGAGGGGATGTTGATTTTTGTGTACCTTGATCAAAGCCCAAGGTTGAAGCTAAGAGGTTGATTGACTCCACTTGGGAAGTCCTTATACAAAGCCTAAGAGGAGGCTATTGAAGATGGCTGGTTTCTACCTGAGTGAATCGCACACTCAAAGATACAACAGAGTCGCCACCAAACTTTATTTAGTCCCAAAGGACAGGGAAAATATCGATAAAACCCAAGGGGAAGAGAAACGGGAACGGGGGGTCGGTTATGCGAAGGGAAGGTATTAGCACCTAACGTATCCGTTGTACTCGCGGGAACCATTTCGCTTGCTTCTAGGCTTGGATGGGTTTTCTATCTAAAGGCTTCTAGCTAAAAGAAAGAGGAGAGAGAGAGAGAGAGAGAGAGAGAGAGGGGAAAAAGAAAGGAAAGAAAGAAGGTGCTCGCGGAGGAACGAAGTCCTCGTGCCTACGTACCCTCATAGTGCAATGAGGAAGTCAGAGCGCCGTAGTTCTTGGAACCAGGGGACGAAGAAGAAAAGAAGAAAGGGAGAAGGAAAGAAGGGTGGAAGTGTGCTCGCCAAGACATTGTGTCTCGTGCCTACGTATCATACATTCGAAAGAATGCAGAATCAGAGCTTCCGTAGTTCGGGGAACTGAACGGAAAACAAAACAAGAAATAAACAGGGAGACGAAAACAGTGGTGTCAAAACCAAGAGCAAGAGTGAAAGAAAAACTCTATTGGGAAAGACCCCGCAGTAAGAGCGTTTGCACAAAATAATAGGAAAAGAATGGTGTCAAAACTGAGAATGAAAGAAATTCCGCTTGGGATAACAAAGAGAATTGGTATCGAAACTAAGAAAGTAAGAGCAAGGGGAATAGGAAGGACTCCTCTGGGGATCCAAATAAAAGGATGGTGTCATAACCAAGAGAAAAAAGGGACTCGGTATATTAATTGGCTGGCAGTGGTTAACCGAGGAAAGAGAGTAGACCCTGGCGGGAAAAAGACTGGTGTCAACAGACGGACTGTGATAAACCAAGAGAGAGAGTGCTGAACCGAGAGAAGGTGTTTGACTCTGAAGGGGCCTCGGTATATTAACTGGTAATCAGTGGTTAACCGATGATAGAAAGAACTGCAACTCTGTGGGAATAGAGAAGAATTGGTTTTAGCAGAGAAAATTGCGATTAACCAGAAGCACGGGTGTAGGACCGAACGAAGGTCGTGAACCAAAGAGGTTCGGTAAACTGACTGAACAAACAGTACTCAACCTAAGAAAGGGTATTTAAACCAAAGAAATATTACTAACCCAAGGGTGCAAGTATTGTAGAAGCAAGCTTCACTCACATTGAGTTTTGATGAAGACAACACAACAAGCTCTCTACAAAGATAATATGCAAAAAGAAAGAGAATCAAGCTACATGAAGTACAAGAAGTTCAAGTTCAAGAAGATATCCTAAGTACTATCAAGTTGAATCAATTAGCTTCAAGTGTTCAAGTATCATGAAGATCAAAGGTTGAACAAAGGTATATCAATGACATTTAAAATGCTTATACAAGTGTTCAAAAGTGTCTCAAGCATACAATATATATTGATAAAATAGTTCTCAAAATATTTCTTTAATTGGAAAAATTATTTTTCATTTTTGAACCATATTAAATCACTTTCAAATATAATCTATTGACTTGGGTAAATCAATAGATGTTGTATAAAATTGGTTCAAATACTTAGACAAATTTTTTAATTATTTAATTTATTTAAACATTCAGTTTTTGGTAAATTATGGCGTTTTTAACTATCGTAACAGCACCAGAAACCGCCATAATTCACACCGTTCTGAACCAGTATTTTAAATTTTAAATTTCAAAATTATTTGGTAAAGTGTGGCGTTTTGAAAGGACGTAACAGACCAAACAACCGCCACAATTTACAAATTACTGGAACAGTGTTTTTTATTTAAAATTGAAAAATGTTTTGTTTGAATGCATCTTTTCATTATATATTTTCATGGCATCTCTTACATCATTTATCTTATTAAATTCAGAATTTTTCTAACCATTGCCATGACTTTTGAATGGTTGCTTTCATCAATATAAATACATGTCATTTTCAGATTAAAACTTACCTCCAAGAAATTTCATAATAAAAAATCCACTCATTCTTTTCATCTTTCAGTTATTCTTCAAGTGTTCATTCAAACATATTTTTGAGAGAAACCTTTGCATAAATTTCACACATTATCATTGTTTCATCTCATTTTATTCAAGAACACTTGTATATTTCATTTGAGTGATATTTATTTCAAGGAGAAGATCGATCATCAAGATTGATAATATCATATTCTCAAGACATCTACTTCTTATCAAGATTACTTTTTGTATTACCTTGTTGTCCAGGACTGTTGGAAACAAGTGAGTGTTTTGAAGAGGATTGTTCTTCATACACTTAGTTACCTATAGGTTAGATAGTAAGCATCACCTTTGGTGTGATTAGGCTGTACAATAATTCTAAACTATAGTGAACTCTCTTTCATGTTGAAGGAGGAGTGGAGTACTCTCGGGCTGTGAGGGGAACCACTATAATTCTCTTGTGTCATTTTTCCTTTCCGCACTT